>CM069907.1:141804872-144204872 GCA_036172215.1 Camellia granthamiana
AAAGCACAAACACTTACCGAGTACTTTGAGCCAAAACAGAAACTAGTTAGTAATCAATGCATGATCCTAGCTATGCTGAAATGCCTAATGCAACACATACAGGTATGCAACTAAGATAGGCTCGGCTATTCTAAGATGGCATATGATGATGCTACAGCCAACACGTATTCAACTCGGAATTGAAATACAATGCAGTTAGTATGATGCACCGAGCCCGGTGCATGCAAGACAGATGAATGAATGCAAACATGCGAACATAAGTATGCTAATTGAAACGTGCCCTAAACTAACCATCATAAGCTGGTAAATAAAAGGGAAAAAGACGTGGGGTTGGAAGACATGCATCACACACACGCACACTTATTACAATTGTGCCCTCGCTCGGAGGGTCCAAATGAATAATACAAGCCGCCAATTAACTAACTCATGAGCTAATTAATTATTACAAAACCGAATTAATAACTAGCTACAACTAATTATTACACAACTACTAACTAACAAGTAAGCAGTAAATGAATGCTATTCTAGCTCTGTTTAGAGAAGAGGAAGGTATGCATGCTCGGCTTCGGTTCTTCGCCTCGAAACACCTTCCGGTTGCTCTTTAGAGGCTCTGTTTGCAGGGTGTCTTCCAGTGCTTATTGATGGAACTTACCAAAACACTGCTGGAAGGATACACCAGTGGCTTGCCGGCCATGGAGGAGCACTGCCGGCCACCTGCCGACCAGAGAGGGAGCACTGCCGGCCAAGGATGAGTGCCTGCCGGCCATCAATGGTGCACTGCTGGCCATTGGTGTTCTGTGACACTAAGCTGCAACAAAGCACAAAATAGAGAGAAGGGAGGGTCTCCCAAGGGCATGTATGCACTATGCCACCCCATATCACCTCAAAACATCAAGGGAGAGGTGTAGTCGGATCCACGACCATCACTCACGCATCCCGATGCATGATGGCCAAAGATCCAACTTATTCAAATCAATATGAAAATGAATGCACAAATAAAGCAAGTAAAGCCTAGAACTCTATCATGAATTATCAAGAGCTTTGGCGACCGAGAATTGAGACACATTCCATCACTCGGAGTATGAAACGCCCCTCATTTCTCGTGCTCGGATTAACACTTAATCCAAACAATGCAACACGTAAGGATGGCAAACATGTAATATGAATAACCTAACAAGGCTAATGACATGCAACAAGCACATAGGCATGATATGAGGT
Organism: Camellia granthamiana; assembly: GCA_036172215.1. Lineage (NCBI taxonomy): Eukaryota > Viridiplantae > Streptophyta > Magnoliopsida > Ericales > Theaceae > Camellia > Camellia granthamiana. Next base: position 141,806,091 of record CM069907.1, read on the forward strand.
GACAACCTTGGACAACATGACAAAATGCAACATGAACATGCAACAACATGTAAGGCATGTAAAGGTGGACAAGTATGCAACAACATACAAGCATGCGACAACATGGTAAGATGGGCCTACACCAAAGATGGACAGCTCTCAAATAGGTCCAAATCAGTAGCCATAGTGACAAAATTAAACCATCAAAACACACTCAAGCATGCAAAATGCAAAAGGCTCACCAAAGAGGCGTAAGAGGGCAACTCTCGAGAGTGCTTAAGGAGTGACAAATGTGCAAGTGTAACAACACTAGATGCACTGAAATGAGATGATAAACGATGCCAAATCATTTAAACAACACAAAGATAGCATGCATGAGCTAACAAAACACAAAGCTTGCAAAGCCAATTACACTACAGCTATACAAAGCATGAAGGATATGGCAAGGGCAACCCAAAACAGTCCTAGTACATGTTAATATGAGACTAAAACATGCATGGAAGTAAGCCAAAACAAGCTAGCATACAATGCTAAAACATGGGACATGCAAGGCTACAAAAGAGGCAATGCACTACACCTATTGGAACCAATCATGGCATGACTTGGACAACATAAAAGAGAGTTACATTATGGTATAACAAGACCAAGAATGCACTGAAGTGATGAGCCAAAGGCTTAGGCTTAATGGCATGCACAAAAGTCAATTCTTGAGGCATAAAGCACAAGCTCTATAAAGCATTCAAAGCATGTCAAATGCAAATGTGTGACAACATTTCGTGGACTGAAATAGCATGTGGAATGAGGGCAAAGCATGCAAACATCACATGTATGGCATGGCAGGGGCCTCAAAACCCAAGACTAGCCTAAGCATTTACACTATAGCTATACAAAGCATGAGTGATATGGCCATGGCAGCCTAAAACAGTCCTAGGACAGCCCAAAATAAGCATAAAATCATGTTAGAACAAAGCCAAAATATGCTAGGATGATGAGTCAAAACATCATGCACAAGAGGCCGGTAAACAAGATTTGTTCTACACCTATATGGAGCATGCAAAGGATGATCAAACCAACTATGGATAGGGTCATGACATGCCAAATGATGACCAAATACATGCTGAAATGTAAACCAAACAAGCTAATATGACATGGTAAAGCATGAAGCATATGAAGCTAGTTTAGGGGTTTTACACTACAAGTGTATCATGCAAGCATGGAGTGACAAAACCAACCCAAAACAGATTCATGGCATGGTAAAACATCACCAAAAATCCACTAAAATGGACTCAACACAAGCTAAGCACACATGCTACTTTGATGAGCTATGAATGGAGTTACACTACACATACTAGATGCATGCAAAATATGACCAAACCAGCCATGGACAGGGCCAAGGCAGGTCCTAAAAGTCACAAAAATAGGCCTGAACTAGGCCTTAAAGATACATAGAGGGATGGTCCTTTGGAAGGCCAAATATGCAAGCAAAGAGGAACCAAAAGAGAGGAGGCCACCCCCTCTGATTAAGGACCTCAAAACTACACATTTACCACTGAAAATCCACTAAACTTCAGTGGTAAGAAGGCCAAACCAAGGCTAGCTCGAAGGCCTCAAGGAATGGCTCAAAACAAAGCTAAACAAAGCATGCAACGGGGTTACACACCCCTAGCAGCAAAAAGACCTTAAACAAACTTCAAAAGTACTTAAATACAAGACTTTTTTCAGTTATAAGCAAAGCCCAAATCAATATGAAAGGAGGGCTGAAGTGAGATACAAGAAGGTGCAAAAATGGGGAAAATACTCACCTTTGAAGACTCTCTTCGAAACCAGCAACTTCAGGGGGTGGAAACCAGTTTTCAGACCTTAAGAAGACCTCCCAAGAAGCTTGGTCCAATGGTGGTGGTGTATCTGTATGTGTTGTATTGTAAAGTGCAAGGAAATCCAACTTCTAAGCACAAAATACAAACAATATAGAGAGAATGAGAGCTTTTTCTCTTCAAAATAACTGAACCTCTTTTAAGGAGAGAGGCTCTCTCCTTATATAGAGGAATGCAAAGCTAAAGCTTCTTCAAGAAGCTTTACAAAGGTTCCATCCCTCCATACACGTGTATGGAGGAAAGCAAACAAAAAATCAGCTGGCTCAAAAGATCTGGAGGAAAACCAGCTGAGACAGGGGGGTGCCGGCCATCATCAATGGTCGGCAGTGGCTCACTGATGGCTGGCAGGGCATCACCAATGGCCGGCAAGCACAAAGACATGGCCGGCAGTGCCATGCCATGGCCGGCAGTGCACCAAAAGGTCTACTATGAAAGGTCCTAGCCAAGGCCCAAAAAAGGGGCAGAAAGGATACGAGGTCCGGGAAGCTCGAACCAGTGACGTTCCGCCACGACAGTCGAGTACTCAACGAGTAATCGAACTAGTTGTTGGGTGTACCTACAAGCACAACCAAGTCTTGAGGACGGTCAAAAATGGGAAGTCTACAGGACCTTACCCCAGATGTCCCCAATCTTGATGAAGTTGGCCGAGTTCCAAAGGGTAGGTGGCACACCAAAACAGTTCAGGCCCACGAATCGTTCTTGTTCAATCTTTAACCCCTCCTCCATTCCACCATCAATTCACACCATTCGTGGATCCAGTCTTTAAGATTCTTCATGCCTCTGTTTCTGACCTCTGGAGAAGAGAACACTAGATATGCAGTTCTCCCACCGCCATCCTTCACTTGCACTTCAACCATACCTCTTTTATGCAGTTCCTTTTGAAGATCATATAAGTGATACTGTGGCTAGAGTTAAACTATCACAGTACCATACAGCCATCCATTTCCGTATTCCGTGGCATTCACTGAGATAGCTGTCTCACTGGTTACTTTACCCACCTTCACAGCTTCTACATAAGACATCTCTTTTGTGCTAGGTGCTTCTACTCTCATCCACCTTTTTCCGGTTTCCACTGGGGGTAGACGAGGAGGAACAGCATTTGGTTTGACTTTACTTATATTCTTTGTAAAATTAGCTCGCTTAACCTTCAACACTCTGTCATCACACCAGGTATCATGTGCTTTTTGAATTGCCATTTCTGCTGCTACCGGACAACCATACCGTACAAAGCCGAACCTAGTTCCTGTTGATCGCCTCCTCTTGCTGGGTATGAAAACATCCATTACTACCCCAAAATGCCTGAATTACTCAAACAACCCTTTTGGATGCATTGAGTCCGGTAAATTGTCGACAAACACATTGTGAACTTCACCTCTTAAGTTTGATCTGCTGCCGAGATGTCTCCTCTGGAAGACTGGTCTCCATCCGCCCAACTTTACCCCACGTTGTTCCATAGTCTTCTATCTATATATATATATATATATAACTTGCCAAGTTACATTAGAAATTATATTAAAAATAAATAAAATATTTGATAAGATATTTCAATGAGATACGGTGGTCCTCAAAATATAATTAGTCCTTACAAGAATGGTTTATTCCAATGAAGATTCCTAAAATGTTTAATTGCTTTTCAAATTTTTCATGAGTTGTACATTGAATAGTTTACACATGATCCAATTAGAAACTCAAAAAGTGCTATCAATAGTGAAAATTTATTTTTTTCTCTCTTGTTGGTTCCTCACCAACTTGGGGTGCTAGCAAATGATAGGATGGGCTTTTTGGTGCCAACCTAGTTGGGATCATTTAGCTCATTGTGATGCTCATGCTCTCCTCCTTTCTTTATTGGTGTAATTTTTGTACCTTGTACTAGTTTTTTCATCAATAAAGTTCCTTTTTTCTTTGCTGATCAAAAAAAAAAATAGTGAAAATTTATCTCGAATTTTTTATCCCAAAAGGGATTGTATAATGTAAATTTAAAATTAGAGAAATGAGAGTCATACCCAAAATAAATATAGACTCTTGATTCTTTTTTTCTTTATTTTTGGAATAATTTTCAGAATAAATTTTATGAGTTTGTAACATTACTGTTAGAAACTTGTTGATTTATGTGTATATTATTATGAACTAGTTGTTCTATTCTATAGACCACGAAATCTTTTCCCTGACACACTAAATCTCCATGAATCTCGACCGTTTACTTTCTAATTTGGTTTAAGTCATCAATTATTATAGTATTTCAAGATAAGCTTAAGTTAGTTAGTTGTTGGATTATAAATATAAGACAAGCAAACAAGTGTTAAAACAACTAATATTACTAGGATAATGGAAAATATTATTCTTATGAAATTTATAAGCAAAATTTTATTGAAAGATGTAGTGTTGACATTTTTATAATTAAATATAGTTGGAACTGGAATTAGTTTATTAATACTACTAGAAATTATAGTTTGAACTGGAATTAGTTTTCATGACCACCTTGATTCATGAGCTAAACAATTTTTCAAACAATTTTGAGAAGTAGAATGTAAGAGTTCGAAGCCCTTTTTTCTTCAAAGATTTTTCTTTGATCTTCAAAAAAATATTCATAAAATCTTGTTTTTCTAGCATTCAAATCACCAAATGCTTTATTTATTTCAAACATTTTTTTTTTTTTTATTGGTCTCGTGTTCTTTTAACATGGTTAAATCAATTAGGTCAATTATTGATTAATTGTTTTTCTTTATCATAGTTATCCATATATTGATTTAGACATTTTTGAATAACTTCAAGAGTTAGTTCTTTTAAAGGGTTGTGTTACTTATTATCAATAGAATCATCTTCTTTTTTAATAAATTTTCCCTTTTGCTTTTAAAAAAGAGTTATTTTACTTCTTAGTAATCATAATATAATGATTTCTATAAATATTTAAATTTCATTACTTACTTCTATTAATCTATTTAGTAATATTATGATTTCAATTTCATTCTCTATAACATGTAAGAATTCTCCTAAATCTTTTAAACTTAAGATCCTGGGCAACTGCCCAAGTAGTAATGGAGATGACATTTTGGTACCAGGGTGAGTGAGATTTTATGATTGAATCTATGAACAGTTGTTGGCATGCGTTGTAATTTAACTACTAATATACTAATTACTATTTTGTAAATATATATATATTAAACATTAAATTTCTATGTTAATAGATTTCTAGATTCAGTTTTTATGCCTGGATACTAAGATGAGGGTCGAAAAACACACAAATGAGGTGACAAAATATTATATATATATATATATAATAAACTTACAATTGTGGGTCTTTTGTGTAATTATCTATAAAATGTCTTAGGGGTCCTTTTTTTTTTTTTTTTTTTTTTTTTTTGTAATAATTTCTAAAATGTGACGTGATTCGTTTTGCAATAATCTCTGGGTGTGTAGACTTATGCATGTGGAGTAAGCATTTGGGTACGTTATTTTCCTTTTGGAAAAGTCAATTTTAAACTTAAAATTCACATTGATGTGTCAACCACATCAATCCAATTCCAACTAGTTAACTCTCAGAGATATTGAGAGAAAGTGATAATAACAAAAAGGATCCTCAATTTCAAAAATTTTATTCCTGTCTCTCTTAGTATACTTTCAATCATAAAATTAAGTTTTAAAATTTTTATATATCAAAATTCTAACTGCATGTCATTACGAAGTGTATTAGAGACATGAGACAGAAGAAAAATAATAATGCACCATACACCCATAGATGTGTGTTTGGATATGTAAATGAGTATAATTTTAGTGTAGCTGCAAACAGAAAATTTGAAAGCATAAGTCCTTAATTGTACTAGCATGCTAACTAAAGGGTCTGGATTTGGAAAGAAATTAAATTATATTTGTCTTTGAGCCCAAATGCATGCAATTAGATTCAACTCTTATCTGATAAAATTTACTTTAAGGATACATATGAATCACATATTAATTTTTTTGAATAAATTTTGGGCTCAAATATTGAGTTATGAGGCATTTCTTTTTCTTTTATGGTTCATATAATGAATTCATCCATGTAGTAATTCAAATCTTTTGTCATTTCATCCTAATCTCGAAATAGGCTAGGTTGTCTGTTGGGAACCAATTAAAAGCTACGTTTTTAGCTTCAAAAAAACGTATTTACAGTAGTTACAAGCAGCCATAAAAAGCTAAATATCGTTTGGCAAGTTTGCAAAAACGCAAGGAATGAAATTACATGACTACCCTCCATGTTGTAAATGAGCCACATTGGTCAAAAAGTAAATTTCCTAATTTGGGTGGGGAATTTTGGTCATTTTATTGTGATGTAATATCATAAACAAATATTAACCCAAAAAAGCCAAAAGCAACTTTTCACTAACTTCCCAAATCACTTTCTAAAAAAGCTAAAATATTTGGTTCAAAGTCAAAAGTCAACTTTTTATCATTTTCTCAAAACAGCCCTAAGTTGAGATTACAATTATGACCTTTGGGTTATTTTCCCCCAACCGGTAGCCCCTAAGAGGAGTCAAACTTAGAGACTTCTCCTTTACGCAGAATCATACTATCACGTAACTTAGACAATTGATTCCACATGAAGAAATTTATAAGTTTGATGATAGGTGTGTTTTAGTTTATTGCAACTTGGAGAGATTAAAAATGACCTAACCTAACTTGGAACTCAAACTATGCATTCTCTTTGTATCGTAAAAAAAAAATTATAAAAAACAAAAACAAAAACAAACAAAACAAAAAAAAAAAAACAAAATCAAATGCAATCTCCTTGATGTAGTGAAGAACTCAAACATCACAAATGGGCAATTTTAGGTTGAATTTTCCAAGCACAAGACTTTTGCTTTTGATGTGATTTGCTTTAAATGAAATTAATTAATTTTGTTATGTAGCATTACTCTTACTATTACACGCATAATTTAACAGGTTGCAAATTTATTAGCTTACGTTTAGGTAATGAATTTAAATAGGGATTAAAAAAAATTATAAAAAAATGAATTTGAATAGAAATTTAAAAAAAAAAATTTGCTAGAAAAAAAGCTTTTCAATTTGTTATTTCTTCATCTTTCTCTCACATTTTTCTTTATTTTAAATTTTTATTTAAATTCATAGTTTTATTACGGCACAAATAATGCCATAAGAATAGGAATAAAATAAATTTTGAAAAAGACTTGAACCTAATCCCGTACTTCAAAAGGAAAAAATAATAATAATAATAATTGTCCAATGAGAACCACATGTAAACCGAGTGATGCTACTAATAATAGCTTGCTGTCTGCGTTTGATACTGTTGTCTGTGTGTTTTTGTGTTCTTGTTGGTCCCTCACCAACAGTTCCGTTTTGGTGCTGTGCATCATCCCCATATACCCTGTCCTTTCTTGTCCCCTTTATTGATATATTTTCTCGTTATTGTAAGGTTCTTTCATCAATAAAGTTTTTGGTTGCTCAAAAAAAGGGACCATCTTAATTGTTAAGGGAGTTTGCTCCTCTCTTTACTGATTAGAGTTTGAATCTCTTACTACTTAAGTAAAAGTCCGATGACTTAGGTGAATCAGCTAACTTCTTCTAATTTTACTTGTAAGAATATATTCTAAAAGTTTTGCCTTAAGGGTGTTCTAGACATCCCAAAAAAAAAATGTAAACCGGGTGATGTAAATCCAACACTTTTGCACGCATGCGCCGAACATAATAATCACATTCATGAATTTATGATCAATGAATGAATGAGGTAACATAATAATAATTAGTTTTTTAAATCAAAAAATGAAAAATTCACTAAGCTATTTGTTGATAGTTAAATGTTACGTCAATATTTTCACTCACAAAAAATAATTTTTTTAATAACTTTTCCAACACATTGTCTTTTTTTTTTTTTTTTTTTTTTTTGATAGTAAGGAAATATTATAAAAGCTTAAACAGAGTCCAATACAAGTCTTGGAAATAAGGTTCCAATAGAATCAGTACATATTTTCACACTAACAAATCTAGGCATAGTAAGACAGATAAAGACGTCTTCATTCATTGAGCTGCCTTCTTTGACTAGGAGATCAGAGGAGTCATTTGCTTCACATAATATGCGCTTCAGTTCCTTCACCCCTAGCTGGTAGCTTGGAAAAAAAAGCCAAATAACTAAGGGTCGATTGACAATGATTTTTTTAGTTGGTTTTTTTATTTTTTTAACTATTTTAACCTGAGATTTTTTTAATTGTTTGGTTTTCTTATTTGGATTTTTTGATTTTTTACTTTTGGGATATCAAAATTTTTTTATCCCTTTGTGATTTTTGTGATTTTTTTTTGTCCTTTTGTGATTTTTTAGCCAAAGATGATAACCAATCGTGCACTAAGTAGACACTACTTCAATCCCACACAAATCACAAGATTTTTGGACTCCTTTCTTTTTCCTTCTTTCTTTTTTTCTTTCTTTTTTTTTTTTTTTTTTAGACTTCTAGGAATCATAATTTTGAAACTAGGTTAATTTATCAATTATCTCACAATTTTAACTTATTAAAAAGGATAAATTACAGTAATCTCCATTGAAATTTAGAGAATATAGTTTTTTTTTTTTTTTTTGCCAAAGATAACGTTAGTATATTAGTATAGTTAGATTACAATTTAAGGATGTGCTGCTGCTTGGAGAATATAGTAAGTTTCACAAATTTAATATAAATACATTAGGCATCCTTAACATCACTCCAAAAAAAAAAAAACACTTTTAGCAACCTTTTTTTTAGTCACCAAAAGTGTAATTTTGGTTGCTGAAAGTATCCGCGACATCAACAAAATTGGTCGTTGAAGCCCTGTCACTAAATGCTTCGGCTCGGCGACCAAATCAATTTTGGTTGCCTTTATAAATAAATGGGCGACCAAATATTTCAGTCGCCAAAAGACTAAAATTTCATCGCCATAAATTAACATTTAGTCACTAAAAGTAGCCTTCAGTAGATGACATGTTAAGTTTTAGCGACATATAAATGCGTCGCTAAAAATATCTTTCAGTGACTAAAAGAATTGGTTGTTGAACGTTAAAACTTTTGGCGACCAATCAAGTTTTGGGTCGCTAAAAAATTTATTCACACATACTTTCAGAAACATAAATAAAATGCTACCAAAAGTAAATTTACAACTAAAAAACATGTCACCAAAAATTCATTATTTATAATTCTTTTTAACAATTTTCCTATTCAATACATAATTCATAAACCTATAAACATAAGCAAAATGTAATTCAAATTAACACACTTGTGCAAAGCATCCAAAATATAAACTTAATTCAAAAGTAGTATCATATTAAATATAAACAAAATATCAAATCCAAAACATCCAATTTAAGTACAAATCTTTTACAATCCCAAACTTCAAACATGTAATTCCAAAAAACCTTCTAAGCTTGCAAATTCATAACAAATACCTATGGCAAAATACATCAAAAAATTCAAAATGTAATCTTTTGATGCTCCCCGAACTATATTCCATCCATTGCCAACCTGTCAAACATATGAAAAAAACTTCAAACATGTAATTCCAAAAAACCTTCTAAGCTTGCAAATTCATAACAAAAATCTATGACAAAATATATCCAAAAATTCAAAATGTAATCCTTTGATGCTCCCCGAACTATATTTCATCTATTGCCAATCTGTCAAACATATGGAAAAAAAAAATTATAATGTTAAAATGTTAATAATAAAGGTCTTGGTCTAAAAACATTGGTTTCACATTATAGATGAACAAATTGGGAGCAAATTTTCCTACGGTGAATTACAAAATTTCAATATACCAAAATCAAAAAGTAACACATGAGTCACCAATTAAACTTGGCATATATGAACTAATTACAAACAATATCTCTACAAGTTTGTAAATCAGTCACATATTGTCCGACCAAAATCTAGCTCAAATTATGTCATAATGGAATACTGATGAAATCCAATTTCAAGGTTCCAAAACAAGAGCAAATATCGACTAAGTAGGAGCTACCACTGGAATGAGATGTCATCCAAAGTGCCAACTTTACTTTCATGACTAAATTAAATCAGAATGACCTAAATCTTAAACTTGAGGTTGCTTTTACTTACATTAAGGTCAAAAAGTTCTTCAAATAAAAACTAGAATGAATATGAATAGTTTACTAGCATTGTGCCCACAAATCATACTTTACTGCCGATGATATGTTGTGATAATTAGTTGTCTGATATTGCAAAAGCAAATTATGAGATGTGTGACATTTCTAGTATAGCATTATAGTGTTCTTAGGAAAAATAATAAGAGTTTAACATTGAGATAATGAGATTAAAACACATCTTTGGTCCTTAGATTAAAACAAAATATAGCAGCAATCTCAAAAACGTAGGGCAGAATCAGGAGATCGAAATTTTTTCTACTACCATAGCCCATTTTGCTGAAGAACTAATAATGATGAATCCAAAGAATATATTGTTTCAATCAAGTTGCAGAGAGCACCAACAAGAATCTAGCAGCCAAATGGTTTACAACTTTAACAAGGAATACTAGATGCAAAACCAAGTCAAGAAGGACACAATATTACAAATATGTGAATCTTCAATTACGATTTGAACTTTATAATCAGAATCAACTCAGATAAAAAACTGTTGGTTCAAAAATATAATATTCTAATGAGTCTTACAAACACAACACAACTTGGAAATCAAAAGCATTTTGTGCGATCAGGTAACTTTCATAGCCTGCAACCAAAAAAAGAACCTTTTTAACTTTATGCTTTACTTCCATGCAAAGTAAGCTCTTGAAGTCCTTTTAAATACTACTCATTTTTAAGACACAGAATTGGGTAAACTTGAGCGACAACCCTCAAGGTTTTGCAAAATGATAATAAGTCACCCTTTCTTTGAAAAATATGCAAAACCATCCTATTGTAAATATCTGGCCAATAATGTTTTCATCAAGCATCATGTTCGTCATTATATCTTAAAAATAATTTCAATGTAAAAAAGTCATATAAATACATAATATATACACATTTAAATAGCTTATAAAAATGGACATACATATAAATAAGATCTCCCACTTCATAACATCGATGAACAACACGTAACTATCCATAACCACCTTCTAGCAATTTTCTTTCTTTTTTAGTGCCATCGCCTCCTCAATTACTCTGGTAACCACCATTCAGCTCACCACTACCAGTCTCTTTCCTAAACTCTCATTTTCTTTTCTCTAGTTCCTCTCTAAACCCACACATCCCACCATACAAACCCACTAGCATTAAACCTACAATAGCCATCACTGCCAATAGAGAGATAGTAGCCATACCTATATGGAACTTCCACAACAAAGAATGAATCAAGCAATCCAACATTAATATGTCATCGTAGCCATAACCATATCAGAACTAAATCACTCAAATAGAAAATTCCATAATAGATATAAAATTAATAAGATTCCAGAGAGACTAAGCGAATTTCAACTTCAAAGGATTTACATTTTAAAATGACAATAGGTATGTAGCTGAGAAAGGAGGAAGTTGGTTAGAACTTAGAAGAAGAACAATTAGAATTTAGTGTCAACCCACATACTAGTGTAGTGTGTCATAATAGGTGAATAATACTTGGATTCATCTAACTCACAAATTTCAATTTCTAAAAATATAATCAACTAGCAACAATCAAGAAGAAGGATCAACCAATAACAATCAAGAAGAACAATACATCAACAAACAAAGCAAACAGCCAACTGAAGAGCATCATAGCAGCAGCTTGTTTCAACAAATATATTAAGTAAAGTTCAACAAACAAAGCAAACCAGCCAACTGAAGAGCATCATAGCAGCAGCTTGTTTCAACAAATATATTAAGTGAAGTGTTTTTAGTGATCTGAAAATTAAATTCTGAAAAGTATACTTACAGAGCAAGCTATCAATAAAATTCCTCTGATGAACAATCCTCTTCATCAACTTGCATGTTTGCCCAATCCTTGTACATCCTCATAAACTTTTCAATCTCTTCAAACCTTTTATTTTGCATTTCAATCTTTCTAGCTTGCTCTTGTGTTACCAGGTTCTGGGCTGCAATTTGTTATTGCTGGATCTCAGCCAAACTCTTCAATGACTCTATTTGTTTTTCTAGGCTTGAAACCACCTCAACATGTGCTTGTGTACTAACAGAAGATTTGAATGATGATGGTTTTTGACTAACTCCGAAGCCCTTTATGTATCCCGATTTACTCGTTCCAAGAACCTCAATTAACAATTTCTCCTGAGTTAAAGGTACAGTCCCAGGCTCCAAAGACTCTACATGTCGCTTTTTCAAAGCTTCCTCTCAATTTGTAAACAACTTTAACAAATAGAACCAATTACATAAATATATAACTATATTAATTAGCATACTTACATGTAATTCACCACATATTGGGGCTATCCAATCCGCCTTTCTCTTGCTCCAATGGGAATCTTTGTAGAAGTCTACAATGTCAACCTTCGCAGTACCCTAATTCCATCAATTTAAAAAGTAAGTATACATAATTAAATTTAACTCAATCACACTTTTAAATATATTAAATGCATCACCTCTCTATACATTGCAGCTTGAAATGACTTAGAGCCCATTGTATGATTATATGGTAACTTCGTATGATTATATGGTAACTTCGATCAACTATTGTTTGCTATATCATGAATGCTCAAAACATTAGGATTCCATCTTGTTATGTACGTATGTGTTATGATACGTTCACAGTAGTAAAAAGAAACTAAGAATACAATAAGTGAATCCTCTAATAGTCACAAATTTAATTAAAAAAAGTGTCAAAATTCTCTAAATAAATTAAAAAAAGCCTTAACAAATAGTCAAATATTACCTGATGTAGTAATTGCCCCCAACGAACAAATGCAGCTTTTTTATCTCTCTGCATTAACCGATAACCTATAACCTTGGCAATTGTAAATCAAAGTTTAAATTAAAATCGCACTATACATGAAATTAATGGAGAGTTATGGGCATGAAATGAATGTCAAATAACATATAAGGATACTCATGTCCTGTCTTCAATTTTTTTTTTAATTTTCTACCTTATTTGTCCTACTTCCTTGCCATGGATATGTGCAAAATAAACAATTCGACTACACTTCTAAATAAATGGTTGTACTTCTAATCTAGACAACAATTGAATCAAGTACTCCAAACCTAAGCGCCAAAAGCATGTTTCTAATTTCGTTAGTTTAGTGTCATGCACATAGATTGGAAACTTGAATTGAAGCAAGAATAAATATCAATTAAAGCAATGGCATGGCAACATAAATATCAATTAAAGCAATATCAATTTAGTGTCATGCACCATCATACGTAAGCACGCCATCTTTCCATAACTCCTTCACTCTATAGAAGACCCAAGTTCAAGCCACCACCATCACCACACGCACACACACACACACACATATATGAATACTTTTCTTAATATATATATTATACTGATTTTTATCAATCAAACTTTTCTTAATATATATATTATACTGATTTTTATCAATCAAGAAAATTGTTAACAGAGGATATTTTCCATCCCTTCCATCAAAAATGGAATCTTTTTTTGATCAGCGAAAAAATCTTTATTGATAAAAAAAAACATACATTTCATATGAGATTACATCAATAGACATGAAAGAAGAAAGAAGAAAGAAGAAAAAGAGGAACAAAGCACAATGTTGGAGTTGAATCAATATCCCTTTCTTTATTAATCAAATGCATACAAACTGGAGTTGAACCATGACTGGCTGTTCTTGGACTGGAAAAGCTTTGGGTTAATCTTGAATTCATTGGTGAAATGAAAACACATAAGAGGAAGAGAGCGAAAGCAGTGTTTGAGAAATTGACATAGAGAACCAAAAACAAAACAAAATACACCACAAGCTCACAGAGGAACCAAACAGCAAACAAAAAACTAGATTGACATACAATACATATCCAATTCAAATACTTACTGTATGTAAAGTTGAATAAGAAGTCTTTTGAGTTGAATTACCCCATGAAACAAAAACAAGCATATTATGTCAGCCTCTCCACTATCAAATCATCTTCCATAAAATTAGTAGAGAGGAAGTTACTGAGAAAGATTTAAGCCCGAGAGGTCCAATGGAAATTTAAGAGGATGGTATTGAAAGAGACCTTAAAGAAAAAAAAAAACCACATCTATGACTACACATATACATATATAACCATGAAAAGACAAAAATAAATAAGATAAAATCGAGAGCACAAAATCACAAAAGTAGCTCGAGTAAAAAATGAAAACCAATTTAACTTCAATAATTGCATTCTCAAACACAAAACAAACACATTTCAATGGCTTTGACTTTCTGCAAACCATAGACACAGAAACTAAGGATAAAACAAAAATAACAAACAAAAAAACAAAAACAAAAGAATAAGAACCTAATTAAAATCAAAGCCCCCAATGCAGACAAATCAACATTTGCACTATTGCCAGTGACAATCAATAACTCAAGCTAAAATCAGTTGATCAACCAAATCAATACATAGGTAGGTCTTCAAGCAACCATAATTTATTTTTATTTTTTTTTTTATTATGAATCTAAATTTGTATTGGAAAAAATTAAAGCATACAGATTGCAACAACAAAGCGATTACAATGACAAACTGTATAGATTTACAGATTGTCAGGTCAATGAATAGCCAACCATGACGCACCAATAAACTACCATTTTACTGCCAATATATGTCAAGGGGAAAAATTCAAAAATAAAAGGAAACCATAACTATAAAGATCTACTGCTAGTGTCAATAAAGATCCATCGCATGTTTTTCTCTAATAACTCAAAAAAAAATGCTTATACAAATTTTACATATGTCACAAGATCTTAGCATTTTTTTTTTTTTTTAAAGTAAGTGACTAAAGTATTTCCATACCACTATCTGAGGAAGACAAAATGTTGATCTTAGCATTAAAAAAAAAAAAAGCTTAATTGAAATCCCTTCACAAAGTGTTCCATTCTCTAAGATACCTAAGATGACTAACCATGTGAACCAAGAACCTCAAGTTGTTGACATACATCAACAAATGGATATAGTTAAGTTTGATGCATATTTCGACAAAATCTAATCGTGGTGCATTAACAATCTCTCGCATATTTGGATTTCTTAAGAGGGAGGAGGTAATCTACATTAACAGATCAACTATTTACAACATAAAACAGAATGAAGGCAATCACACATGCAATTATAGCTAAAGCTCTACTGATTTGGAGTCACTACTAGACATATAGTTCATCTAGGTCACACAACAGATATAATAAATATCAAAAATAAAATAAAAATTAGTTTATTTCACCTCTGTAACTTTAAAAATTGGTTTAAGAAAATACATTCAGAATATCATTTGGCCCAGAAGAGAGAAGAGGGCATCAACCCAAAGAAGAGGGCATCGATCTGACGCCCAGCGCTGCTGTGCCATTGGCATCTGACGGCACGAGAAAGCAAGAGGGAGAGGGACTACATTCAGTATATTAGAGACAGAGAAGAGAAGAAGGCATCGATCTGCCGCCCAGCGCTGCTGCTACCTAGCACTGCTGTGCCATTGGCATTCGACGACACGAGAAAGCAAGAGGGAGAGGGACTACATTCAGCATATCAGAGACAGAGAAAAGAAGAGGGCATCAACCCAAAAAGAGGGTGCGATCTGCCGCCGTGCAACGCTGCTGTCAACAGCGCTTCGATGCTTTTCACATTCGGCGATGCAGCAAAGCAAGAGGCAGAGGGGGAGGGAGAGAGAATAAGAAGAAGAAGAAGAAGAAGAGAAGAAGAAGACATTACCTGGATCGACCTGTGTGTGCCGTTTCAGATGGAGTGGATCGACCTGTGTGTGCCATTTCAGATGGAGTGAGAAAGTGAAAAGGAAAATGATGGTCAATTGTTTGTTTATTCACTCAGTCAATTATTTTTGGCAATAAAAAATCAAGGTAAAGGCAAATAATTTATTGGCAACCAAATTAATTTGGTTGCCATAAATATTATTCAAATTTTCGGCGACCAAGTCATATTTGTCACCAAATACATATAATTGGCGACTAAATTTTCCATCGCTAAAAATTAATTTGGTCGCCAAATTTTTTTTAGCACTCCCGCGCAAAAAAATCACTTGGCACCAAACTCAATAGTGACCAAAATTTTAAATTTGTCACCAAAAGTTTAGTTCTTAGTGACCATAAATATTCTGTCGCCAATGATGTATCTTTGGCAACTAAATTTTTGTTTGGTTGCTAAAAGCGTCACCAAAAATGTTTTTTGTTGTAGTGAATTTTAATTCACATAATACTTAATCTCATTTATGTAAGTCATCATATTAATAGAAAATTGTTGTTGCCTTCTTTTTTAGACTAAAATATATATTTTATTTTGTTTAGTTTTATATCTTCACACAATGTATAATTGTTCTGGTCCCTTAGTGTTACTAAAAGGTAGTCAGCATAATTATGCTAGAACTTCGAGACTTATATTTTTGCCAAATATCAAGGAGGTTAGTGTAATTTATACTACAGTATTAAAAAATGTACCCAATAATATATACCAAACTAACATGCAACATGAGTATATTTTACAACAATAATGTTAGCAGTAGTAATTAATGTACCAACAAACATATTAATTTAAAAAAATAATAATAATTCAGTTAGACATACAACAATATTACGAACATAAAAAAGACATTTGTATACTATTATGTGTTTGGTCCTTTGTACCGTTCGATTTCTTATTAGACATAATATTACATGGAACCCTTATGTATTTTTTTTTTTTTTTTAAGTACATTAGTGTTTGTAAACAATAATAATTTACCAAACTTGGAAAGATTTTGATGTTATTAGGAGGTTGGGTTTTTGGTGTTTGATTTCTAAATGAAAAAACAAAAAATAAAAATTATGACTTGAGTAGCTTAGGATCCCCATATCTGGCCCAGGCTCAAAAGCAAAAGCTCAAATTCATATTCCGTCAGTGGTAATAGAGCCCAATTTGATCTTGAGGCCCATATCAAAGGTACAACCCATGCAAAGTAAGGGAGAAATATAATGATACTCCACCCAAAAAAAAATAAAAGCCGTCACTATGGGGACAAGTAATTATTCAGTAGTGCCAAAATATTACGTGACGTGTCTTTGTTTATGTGGTATTCTCAATCAATTATATAAGAAAAAAATTTAACAGATGAGAGCAGGGATCTTACAAGACCAAAATCTGTAGTAGACCACCAATCAAAGATCTATGAAACATGGGTACGGATATGAGTACTGATATGAGTATGTCGATATAATAAAATTTAAAAGAAGTAAGGTAGGGGTATGGGTAGATACATATGTAAAAAAAATATTTATTTTAATTTGAAATAATGCAAAAGTTAGTTAAATGTTTAATTTGTTAAGATCTAACGTACCTTTCATTTCTATTTCCGTTCAAAAAAAAAAATCCAAATTAAAATTCATATTTAATACCAAAAGTAAATGTATAAATTAAAATTAAATGCCATTATATTAAATAACTTACAAACCATAGTTTCATTTTAAAATCCTGCTAAGTATAAAAATAAAAATAAAAATAAAAAAGAAATTTAATGAAATTAATTTTACTTTTGTATGAGAAGAAAATACTGTTTTGACTGAGGAATAACACGACTTAAGTATATATTAGGTACGTTTGAATACACTAAAAATTAAAAAGAAAATATTTAAATACATATTTTGTATAGCTGATATATATACAAAAATACTATATAAAATACCAACATTCCATAAATACTCAAAACGAGTACAATATATTTATCGAACTATCCATGCTTTATGGCCAAAGATTTATGCACAAAATTTATGCCGGACCAACGAACGAAGATCCTACAAGAGCAATAAATAAGGAACTACGACAAGTAATTAAAGAAAAATCTCTAACAACATTTCAGAAGAGGCCAAATGCCTCTCTCCAAAGACAGACCCAAGAAACAGTAAAGTTCAATAAAACTCCTTTTGTTTTCCATCGCAAATTTCCTCTCAAATCCTTATTATTGATCCAAATGCAATCTAAGAGGAGAATTGATGAGTAAGAATGTTGATGCAGTAATTCCTGGAAAGTCATTAGAATTTTATTTAGAAAAGAAATGTATGATTTAGATTCATTCAAAGTGTAATCCCATCATATAAGAGTTGAATATGAAATACTTATTATTTTTTTAAATACTTTCATGGGGAAATAATATGGCATATGTATCTTATAATTAAAGAAAAAAATAATATAATTTCATATTTTCTGAGTCATAACTAAAAAAATACCATAACTAAACACAACATGAGACATAATTAAAGAATTCATGATTCATAACTAAAATAATATCATAACTAAAGAAAAAAATAAATCATGACTAAAGAAGAAAATGATGTAACTAGGGATACATATGGTGCACTCCTTTTAAGGGTGTGTATGTTAGAATTGAGACTGGCTTTCCTCTAGTCCCAAATCGAATTGGAGGGTACTTTGGGCCCCTAGGAGCCCGCCAGGGATCTCGTTTCGATAATCCGAACCGTTCAATGTATAGAACTCGTTCAGTACTATATACCTATCACGTTGGTCGGATGTTGATAGCTACGTGATCAAATCAGATTTCTGTCAACCGTTTATTTTTTCACCATCCATTTTTTATTTTATATACAAAACTGCTTTGATCATGTAACTATCGATATTCGATCAATGTGATTTTTTACATATATTGTACTGGATGAGTTCTACACATTGAACGGTTTAAATTATCAAAACGAAACTCATGGTAGGCCCCTACAAGCCTAACAGTATCCTCTAATCCCACAAACTAGAGGGAAGCTAGATCCGTTAGAATTTCCCACTTTTATGAATACCCAAAATTACTAATAACATCTTCTTTTTTCTACAAATTGATAAGACATTAAGTTACTCCTTTCATTTAATTAAACTAACTCATTTCAAATACCAAATTTTAATATTCTATATGCCACAGGAGTCTATAAAAATAATTCGTCACAAAATAAAAATCTCTCAACAGTCAACACATACAATATCTTCAAAAAGTGACTAAAGATAATAGGACAAATCCACAATTTATTACAAACTGAAACAAATATTTTTTTTCCATGTAACTAACATAAAAAAGTTCTAAAAAGAAAAAAAAGAAAAGAAAAAGTATATGTCACGATCTAATCCGAGGGGCTTAGGATTGAAATCGCAACTTACTAACTTATTTTATTCGTAACAAATTAAACTGTGCAAGCGGAAATAAAAATAATTAAACAGGAAATTACTCCATTTTACTATTTTAATAAGAGAAAATATATCTATAGGGCTTTTATTATTTTATTATTTAGTGACCGGCCCTTAGTAGAAACAAAAGGGAGCAAAAATATTTTTTAAAAAAAAGAAAAGAAAGACAAAATAGTGGTTCAACATCAATTCTCGTGCGGGTTTCATTACATGAGGTTATGGGTTTCCCCTACATCTTGTCACCTAAAAGGGTAACAGCTATAAGCACACAGTAGAGTGAGAAATATTATGCCAAGAGTATAGGGAATATAAAATAATCATGGATGGTTAGTTAGGCCTAAACATTTATATAACTCAATTTAGTGAATAAATCATTTAAATGGTAGAAACTGAAATATTGAAATTATATAAATAAATAACCATAATCACGGTACAGAACAGAACAGAATAGAGGTCACAGAAGTGACAGTCAGAACAGAAATCAATGGTTCCATGACAAACAGAGGACCACAAAGTGACCAAACAGAGGCCCATGGTTATTTAAGTTCTCCAAGGCATGGGACTCCGTGGTGATACTTACAAAATATAATTGTTTATAAGGTCATAGTCAAATATTCTTTAAAATTTAAACAAACATATCCATGGGTTTCATTTTAAACAAATAGAGTTCAGAAAATAACCCACGTAATTGAAATATTAATATAACTTGTATAAAATAAATTATGGTAAGTCAAAATATACGTAAAATATATTATGGTGACTCAAAGTATAATATAACTCACCTTAAAATTAAGTCTTCCTATTTCCTTTCTATTTTTCCTATCTTTTCGAAACTATTCTTTCTCCTTTCGGTCTCTCTTTATTTCTCGCTCTTATTTTCCCTCATTCCTTTACCTCTTTCGTAGTCCCCTCTCCCCTCCCAAACTTCCTATATACATACAAACTCATGATGCCTACACATGGTGACTCATTCTTCCTCAAGCTAGATGGTACAAGTGGCATTTAACCTTCCCTCCTCTTGAGAGATTACAATCTAAGATTATAATCTCCAAATTAATAGCAAGTAACTGTTTGGCCTTATCTCATTAGTAGGCTTATTCATATTACTATTTATATATTCTTACTTTTATATTTATTTATTTACTATCTTTAACTCTAATTTAGCACAACTAGTATGATAATTCTATATTTACGTATAATTTGGCCCCAAATAATAATTCCTAATTAATCTCATACTTGATAACCCAATGTCAAATTAGATTTATATATTTATTTATTATTATTTATTTAATAATATATCGTCACATACAACCATAATTATATTTAACTATAAATATTTATGTGGTATTTAATTAAACATTCAGGGTATCACATTTCTCCCCTCCCAAATAAAAGTTTGTCCCCAAACTTGACGTACCTTAATTTTCGAAGAAGTGCGGGTATTTGGCTTGCATTTGACTTTCCGCTTCTCACATAGCTTCTTCGATACGATGATTTCGCTATAAGACATTTACCAGTGGTATGGTCTTGTTTCGGAGAACTTGGTCACAACGATCGAGAATCTGCACTGGTTGCTCTTCGTAAGAGAGATCTTCCTGAACTTCCAGATTCTCATAATCAACAACGTGCTCTGGATCTCGAAGACACCGCCGAAGCATTGAAACGTGAAACACATTGTGGACATTGGATAATTCAGGTGGTAGTGCAAGGCGATATGCTACAGGACCAATCCTTTCCAATATCTCGAATGGCCCAATGTAACGTGGGTTTAGCTTTCCTCGCTTTCCAAATCGGATAACTCCTCTTATTGGTGAGATCTTGAGGAACACATGATCCCCTATTTGAAATTCCAAGTCCCATCTCCTTGTATTTGCATAAATTTTCTGGCGACTCTAAGCAGTACGAATTCGTTGTTGGATGAGTTGGATTTTCTCACTTGTGACTTGCATGATCTCGGGGCCTAACAGTTTCCTATCTCCGACTTCCACCCAATACAGAGGTGATCAATACCTCCTTCCATACAGAGCTTCATACAGTGCCATTCCAATACTTGCTTGGTAGCTGTTGTTATAGGCAAATTCCACTAAAGGTAAGTGCTTATCCCAGTTACCTTTGAGGTCGAACACACATACACGTAACATGTCTTCCAACGTCTAGATTGTTCTTTCGGATTGCCCATCTGTTTGCGGGTGATAAGCAGTGCTAAATTTCAATGTGGTTCCCAAAGCTTCTTGTAATTTGTTCCAGAAGTGAGACACAAAGCAAGGGTCTCAGTCAGACACGATCGAAACTGGAATACCATGCAAACGAATAATTTTCTTCATGTATAAAGTAGCAAACTTATTAAGGGAGTACATGATTTTGATTGGCAGAAAATGCGCCGACTTCGTCAATCGGTATACTATAACCCATATTGCATCATTCTTTGAAAATGACCATGGTAGCCCAACCACGAAATCCATAGTGATGTGTTCCCATTTCCATTCAGGAATAGGGAGTGGTTGCAGCAGTCCTGCAAGTCTCTGATGTTTTGTTTTAATATACTGACAATGCAGACATTTTGAGACATGACTTGCTATGTCTCTTTTCATTCCTGTTTACCAGTAGTGTTCCTTCAGATCATGGTACATCTTTGTGTTGCCAGAGTGGACTGCAAATCTCGAGTTATGAGCTTCCACCAGTATCTTCTTTTTAAGTTCCGGGATGTTAGGTATGCAAATTCGATTTCGAAATTTCAATAACCCATTGCTTATAGTGAAATCAGGATCAGGTGTACTCCTTTGCTCCTTGTACTTTTTCTTCAAAAGGTTATCTTCACATTGGCGTGCTCTAATTTCTTCAATTAATGCAAGTTCCACAGTTATGTTGGCGAGTAGTCCATTGATCTTACGGGAAATGAGAGTACATGCCAAACCTCTGGTCGTCTTTCGGCTCAGTGCGTCTGCCACAACGTTAGATTTGCCTGGATGGTGATGGATATCTACATCATAGTCTTTCATAAATTCTATCCACCGTCATTGCCTCATATTCAGTTCCTTCTGTGTGAACAGATATTTAAGACTCATGTGATCAGTGTAAATCTCGCAAGTTGCACCGTAGAGATAATGATGCCAGATTTTGAGAGAAAATATTACCGTAGCCAATTTCAAATCATGAGTCGGGTAGTTCTTCTTGTGAGTCTTTAATTGTTGCGATGCATAAGCAATGACTTTTCCATTTTGCATGAAAACGAAACCCAAACCACTGTATGAGGCATCACTATAGATTACGAACCCATCTTGTGACAACCCTCACCTCTGATTACTGCTAAACTGTGACTGAACATGATAAGTAACTGATTAGAATGAAATCCTAAACTGATTGCATAAGTATGTTGCTTGATTGCATTTCTAGCTGTTTATCAATTGATTGATCTGTTCATGTTTTAAGTTTTGAACTGCAAATTGAAGGCCTTATCAGCGGCCAAATCTGAAATTGATTGGTATTTTATGCTAATTAGAATTTATGTGATTTTATGGTAGATTTAATTGAAATTTTATTTGGTGTGATTAAATTAGATTAAATAAAGCTAAATCGCATTGGTTCAAGTTATTTACGAAATTGCCATTGAGTGGATTGACTCAAAAACCCACCCTTATTATGCCTTATACATTTTTGATGCATCATCTTCATTTCCTCTAGAGACCAAAAACGTGAGAGAGAGCTAGAGAGTTGGAAGAAATTGAGTTCACCTAGATTGGCTTGAAAAATTAGAAGACTTGAAGAGAGATTGCATATTTGAGCCTCCTTACTTGAAATTCAAGACCTAAGGTAGAGATTTCATCCTCTCATTTGTGAATTTGAGTTGTATCTTGCATGGTTCATGGTAATTTAGGCCATGTTTGTTTGGACGGACTGAATTAGGTTGGATTAGCATTCCCATGACTAATAGTCCTAGGACTACGAATCCTTTGGATTATGTATCCTATCTTATGTTTGGATTGAGTTAGGATTATAAGGAGGACTAATAGTCCAGACTTTGGCTTCGTCTTTCAATTTATATCCTACCCTCCTCTGTGGAATTGAATAGTCCATCATATGTGGGATACCATATCCAGATGGATTGTTAGTCCGTACTTCAATTGTTTAACCAAACATCGGATTAATACTTTTATTAGACTATTAGTCCAATCCCAAGCTCATGTCCACCCAAATAAACATGGCCTTAGAGTTTAAAGTCAAGAATTGGTTTAAAGAGTTGAATTTGAGAGTGAATTCTTGCATGCATGCACATATTCTTGGATTTTGGAGTTGTTCTTCATGAATTTCCATATGCATGTCTACATTTTTGTTATAGTCCATGAATTCACCATGTTCTTGAGCTAAAACTTGCATTTGATCATGTGTTTGAAGCTTTAAATTCAATTAAACACATGCATGTTAAATGTACATCTTATTCTTGAAGTTTATTTGAAACTTGTGTTTAATTGACTTACCTTTGGGCTTTGATTTTCCAAATTGATCTTCAAAACATGTTATATTATGGGTTTAAAGTGTTTTTCCCGAAAATTAGCCCAAAACGATCAAGTTTGAGGCTTAAATGCTTGAGTTTTGTGCTTGGGGATGAATCTGGAAATTCCAGATTTTGGACCCACGCTCGAGCGTAGGACTTCATGCTCGAGCGTACCCTCTGAGTCGTGCACTTCCGCTCGAGCATGGAAAGTTGCGCTCGAGCGTGAAATGCATGTACCCAGAAGTTCTTGTGTTTTACAGTCCGCTCGAGCAAAAGAGTTCATGCTCACGCGAGGACCTGAGTCTCACGCTCGAGCGGAGGTCGAGCGTCCGTCGAGCGTGAATTGCATGCATCCAATACTTTTCTTGAAGTTTACAGTCCGCTCGAGCGAAGGAAATCACGCTCGAGCAGAGATCCTTTGTCTGCATGTCCGCTCGAGCGTAAAAAGCCACGTTCGAGGGAGACCCCTGTTTTTTGAAAATTTTGAAAAGTGTTTTAAAGTGCATCTTTACATCCTCTTTCCATCCTAGGCATTCCTAGACCATGTTTAAGGCATCTTAATGAGGATATTGATGTAGAACCACACCGAGTCGAGTTAGGGACTAAGTTGTTGATTCCCAAGTGTGTAACTTAGTATGTGTTCGTTCTGTAACTGTGTAGGGTTGGCATTCGAGGACGTTCATTAGCGGCTTATAGCCCAGTGCTCTATAAGTAACAATGTTGTAAAGATATGTTCAATTATGATTATTTTTCTGAATGATCAATTGTTCTGCTTACTAAAACGTTATTGTTTAATGAATGAATATTTGTCCTATTTGTAAACTGTAACCGTGGCATCCATAGCAATTTACTGTTACTGTAGTGTTACTACTACTGCCACAGAGATCTCTGTCGGTTCCCATGTTTGGAACCACTACTATTTACTGTTATGATGGCCATGTAGACACCCCATTTTGACCGACCCTAAGACTTGGGCACTTTCTTTTGATTACCCGATGATGACAATTAGAATGTGTTTCTCACAAAATTCTCAATAAGAAAGATGGAATTTAAGTTTTAATCCCAACCTTCACCCATTTTTTGGCCAAACTATTTTAGACCTTAAAATCCTCTTTTCAAAATATGTTTTTTTTTTTTTTTAAATGTTTCTACGATGTCCCGAGGCTCCCATTTCAATTAAAATATTGCACTTTTCAGTAAACTGAGTAAGGACAAAGTGGAAATAAATGGAAGGGAGGTGAAATTTTTGAAAAATATTTAAAAACATCTTCTTTATAGGTTTGGAGTTGAAGGAAATAGGAGGGGATGAAAGAAAACTGGTTTAGGAAAAGGATGAGTATCAAATCATTAAGAAGGAAATGAGCAGCCTTCACTAAATTAGGCATTTCTCTTTGTACACTTGGAATTTAAATGTGTGGCTACCACCATTGGAAAGTAGACTTCTGGGGCTTCAATTTAGACCCAAGAACCACCTTAGACCAAGTCCAAATAAGGGAGATATGCCCATTTGAAGTTGGGCTTAAGAGCAGATTTTGTTGACCCAGCCCGAGACAGCCTTCACTAAATTAGGCATATCTCTTTGTACACTTGGAATTTAAATGTGAAGCCACTACCATTGGAAAGTAGACTTCTGGGGCTTCAATTTGGACTCAAGAACTGCATAAAACCAAGTCCATATGGGGGAGATATGCCCATTTGAATTTGGGCTTAAAAGCATATTTTGTTGATTCGACCTAAAACAGCAATAGCCCATTTTTCTTGGTTTTGGTTCGGTTGGGACAACCCATTTACCTATTTTCTGAGCCATTCAAGTGCATCCACTCATCCTCCATTATACCTAATCATCCCCCATTGTCAAAAAGAGGTTTTGTTTGCATCCATAAAGGAGTATCTCATGCAACCACCTTGAAAATTTGTCCTCCTATCACATTCTTGTCTCCCACCTTCTTTTGACCTTTACTCTCTCTAATTGCCTATATAGAATGATCATATTGTAAGAGAGAATGAGGACCATGAAATAGAAGAAAAATGAGTGAGAAAAGAGTGAGAAAAGAGAGAAAAATTGAGTTTTTGAGCCAAAAATATTCCTATCTTCCATATACATCCCATACCTTCCATAGCTACTGAAATTCCTCATTTCCATACACCAAAACCACTTCAAAAATTCTGATATAGCCAAAGATCAATTGCCTTGATCATAAGGAAGAGTGTTTAGTGATTGAAAGTGTGAAAAACTAGAGAGTTAGCCACTTTCCCCACCATAAACTCCATAAACTCCATAATTCCGACTTGAGAATTTGAGAAACACACTTCCTACACTTGAGAGTGATCAAGAGGGAGTTTGGGAATCAAGAAGTTCAATCTTTCTTTGGAATGTGAATTTTTAGTCTTTCAGTTTCTTATATTTTATATCTCATATTTATTTTCTTACTTCTTATTTCATAGTGTGTTGTTATAATCCTAGTGGTTTGTTTAGCCCATAATTATTTATTATTTATTTATTTATTTTTATTCGCATGTTTTAATTTCATATTAGTTTTATTGTAATCTTGCATGTTCTACCTTATAATTATTTTTTCTTGTATTAGTCTCATATTAGTTTTGTTGTAATATTGCATGTTCTATCTTATATTTGTTTTATTGTTTTAGGTTTATGTTGTAAGTTTGCACTTTTTTTAATTTCATATTAATTTTATTGTAACCTTGCATGTTCTACCTTATAATTATTTTTTCTTGTATTAGTCTCAAATTAGTTTTATTGTAATCTTGCATGTTCTACCGAGTATTTATTTTTTTTCTTGTATTAGTCTCATATTAGTTTTGTTGTAATCTTCCATGTTCTATCTTATATTTGTTTTATTGTTTTAGGTTTATGTTGTAAATTTGCACTTTTTATTTTATTTTATATTTGTTTTCGTGTTTTTAATCTAACCGGTAGTGGTTAGTTGAGCCACCTATATATTTTTTGTTTGTGCATTTTCTTGGTTTCGCAACAAGACAGGTTTTGCTTGGCCTAGTTGGCCGGCCGGCCTATTTGGCCGGTCGGTTAGCTTCTTCCAGACAAGATAGCGTAATCTCCCAATGTTGACCAATTTCCGGTGGCGGTTCCAAAGAACATGAAGTTTTTATTTTATTTATTTTTTTTAATTTTGAGTGTATTGTGAGGTTTTTATTTTGTTGTAATATTCTCCTCATCCCTCTCTAATTTGGTTCGTAATTATTCTTTAAAATGTTGTAATAATTCTCTGCCCCGCTTCTTTCTATCCCGTTCTTTTACTTGCTTTCTTTATTCGTACATAAACATCATATTTATTTTTCATCATATTCATGCTTTGCATCCATGTTTCATGCATCTTGATTCGGCTAAGTTTGCATTTGTGGATTTAATCAATTCCTATATGATTATGTGCGCTACCTCATGTTCTTGAGATGATTCACATGTCATATCTTATAAGCCGAATTTTTAGTTGCATCTCATGAGTGAATTGCATTAGGATTTTGTATATAAGATCATGCATGTTTTACTAATTTTGTTTTGTAGCTGTTCGCGGGACGTCGCTAAATATGTAAGTTTTTATGCTTTAGCATCCCGTTTGTGCGTGTTTTTCTTACTATGTTCAAGCATCCTACCATGTGGCTATTTGCTTATGTGATATAACTGTATGAATGCCAGTAGATGGAGGTTGTGTCGCTTAATTTAGAATGATGTTGATTTTCATGTTTGTAAACTCAATTTATTTGGGTTGTACATTTTCAAAACTCTTTCAAAACTATATGAAATCAAGCTGTTCCAAAATGGGTGACACAGTCTATACTTGTATGTTTCACATAGTAAATTTTAGGATTTATTAAATAATCAGAACATGAACATATAAAGAAAATAAAATTCATATCATGGTTTAGTAGAGGCCGATCTTCTGATCGGGGTGAGCGGGGGTGCTCAATTAATGACCTTCCCCCTTCATACCTAAGGTTCCGAACCAAGCATCCTTGGTTACGACGAACAGTGGCCTTGGCACGAGTCATGGGTTTCCTAATTTTCCCAAAATAAATATTAGGTGGCGACTCTGAGATCTGATAACGCAGTCCATTTTTGACAAAATTGCAATAAAATGGATTTTCAATAAAAGTTGCCAAATCTGGACTCTCATCTGTGTTTCACATTGCACTCGTGAGACTAGATCAAAGAGATCTCGAGAGTCCGAACTGTTTAACGCGCGCGGGTAGCCCCCGGGCATGTTACAGTTTCTGGCGACTCTGCTAGGGATTTTATGAAACCTTGACTCGAACTCCATGATATGACCTTTATTTTCAATTTTATGTTCATTGCATTGCATTCATTGGTGCACTTCAAGTCCTTGTGTTGCCCAGAAACTGGTGGGAGCACAGGTAAGCTTTTTTTGACACTACACCTATTTTTACAATACTTTAGAGGCCTTGTGTTGTAACCTTTTGAGATTTGTCAAAAGGGTAGCTTTGCTATGTAGCCCTGCTATCTAGCTTTGCTATCTAAGGTTCTCAGACTCCGAAGAGAGGCTATTTGACTCTTCTGATTTCCTGGGATCTTTATTGGTTATGACCCAAAGGACTCTTTGGTAACGTCACCTTGACTTCAACCCTTAGAACAGAGCTAACCTTGTACATATAGTGAGCTATAGTACCTTTCAAATTAGGACAGGATGCTTTCCCATTTCTAGGATGTATGATACCGCTTGTTTGAATAGTGAAACCCTAGATCATTTCAAGCTAGGACAGGATAACCCCACCCTCTTTAGGGGTGTTTGTTCTCTTTCCTGCTTTATGTGCAATGTATTGGATCTATACAGGGATTCTCAAATTCGAATGAGTGGTTCAGGTTGTTCAGTTTAGCACCATTACTTCAAAAACAAAAAACAAAAAAATAATAACAAAAACATAAAATCAAAAAAAAAAATAAATAAATAAATAAAAAGAAATGCCGATATCCCACAAAGTCGACCATCTCTGTGATTGGGGAGTGACCACCTGTTGATTGCACGGGCTTTATTTTGAATGTTGTTGATGGCCCACACTTTGGCTGGCAATTTGAGAATGGTTTTATTTTGAGTTCTGAATTGAGTATTGAGTCTAAGTTTGACTCCACCAAGTTTGTAGAGTTAGAGTCAGGCTCGAGTCAGCCTAATGAGTCAGAGTCTTTGATTTCGATAGTGCTAACCTAGACATTTCTGTCCTGTAGTATGTTGTCAAAAGTCTGTTGCCATTTCTGAGTCATAGTCTCTTTTCAATAAACAGAAAAACAAAAAAACAAAATGCCATAGAGTCTGCCTACTTCTCTGTACCTTAATTCATCGCATTGACTAAAGTTTTTCAAAACTTTTTCCAAAACTCTGATAAAAACGAAGAAGAAGAATTTCCTCGGGATTTGTAAATTTTGATCAACTGAAAGGAAGAGAGGTGTGCTAAGCCTTTGATGAAGAAAATCATTTTTGTTAATGTGGATACTGAAAAGGATCCTGGCTTGGTCCAAATTGGTTCTATCTTATCTTCGTAAAAGTACGAGTGATTAGTCACTTTGTGAAAACATTTCAAAAACTATTTTTGCGTGGTCCTACGAAGACATGTTTGGAATTAGTTATACAACATAGGATCCCTCTTGACTCGTGGTCTGACCTCCTTAGCTCCTTAGCTTTCAAACCTTGATTCGAGGTATTCAATGATCATTCAAAGTGTAAGGCTTGCATAGCCAAATTGGAAATAGCCCTTGAACTAGGGGCAATGATGTGATTCAAATGGAGGCCCCTCTTGAACTAGGGGCAATAAAGTATCACCCTTGAGAGGCTCGCTGGGCCGAAAACCCGGAATGGCGACCCAGGCAAAAGTTACAGCACAAAAAAAAAAAAAAAAGGAAAAATAAAAAGAAAAATGAAAAGCTCACAAGGTTGAGAACCCGAAAGGGCGACTTTGGAAAAAGTTAGAGCGTAAAAGGAGAGTGTCAATACCCGAATGAACCTTAGCCAAAACTATGTAGGGCCTGTGATTCAGATTGGAAGCAACCCTTGAACTAGGGGTAAGAAGGTCAGATGTGATTTAGATTTGAAGCAGCCCTTGAACTAGGGGCAAAAGGTTGGATGTGATCAAAGAGTTAAAACTGAATTGTTTCCCAATGAAGACCGCCCAGAAAGGCAAAACCCAGAATTTGAGAGAATGAATATTATTATTGAAGAACAGTCGAGTTCCTATCCCCTACACTAGGGGCAACACTAGGGGCAAATTCAGACCCAATTAGTCTAGTCCCTACATCATCATATCTACTGGTCAAGTGTAGCAGTCGTTCTTATAGATGGCCTAGAAATCTCACACCCAATCAACATGGACAAGCTAAACTGAAACCCTTGAGAGGCTCGCTGGGCGGAAAACCCGGAAGGGCGACCCAGGCAAAAGTTAGAGCAGAAAAACAAAAAATTTTAAAAAAAAATTATGAAAAAAATGAAAATGAAAAAAAAAATGAAAATGAAAAAAATGAAAAATGAAAAGCTCGCAAGGTTGAAAACCTGAAAGGGCAGCTTTGGCAAAAGTTAGAGCACAAAAGAAGAGTGTCAATACCTGAGTAAACCTTAGCCCGAACTACGATGGCCTGATTCCTATCTTGAGGATACGTAGGTAGCTTCATCTCGAAGTTCGGCCCTAATAATTTTTCAACTCATTCATCTCGTCCATGTTTACTTGGTGTGTCTTTAGTCAACTTGGTTGTCCTATTCGTGTTTGATTGGTGTATCTTCGTTCTGCTCAGTTCAATTGGTTTGATTTAACTTGGTTCAATTCGGTTCGATTCGGTTTGGCGGCTCGGTTCGGTCCGGTCCAGTTTTGCTCAGCTTCATTCGGTTCGGATTGGCTTAGTTCGGTTGGCTTGGTTCAGATATCACCTTTGATTATCTGGTTTGGGACTATGCACCCCAATGGTTGATTCCATGTTAGTTAAGTAATGGCCATTTGCAAAAATAGGTTTTGATTAATTTGAATGAAGCTGACTAATTTTTCTCAAAAAGTGTTCCATTTTTGCAAAACTTGGACCATTCTTTGGATTTGAAAAGGGAAAATTTTCAGTGCTCACAGTTTAGCTTACATGATTTGAAACAGAAAATGGAATAAGTATGCTAATCTAACTCTCATGTTGATCAAAACATTTTTACAAAAAATCAAGAGACAAAAAAAAAAAAAAGGTCAAGGCAATGAACTAGGGGCATAGTCGAGTTCGAGATTCTGTCTTCTCCACCGCTCGAGGCAACTATTCAGTATATATAAGTGTGTATTCATACCAATCAGGGTATTCATACCAGTCAGTGTGTATAAGGGTGTTCCTTTTATACTAGTCAGTATCTTTATACCAGTCGGTGTATTTATACCAATCAGTGTATATAAGTGTGTTTGGATCGTTTTGCTTCGTTTTTCTTTCGTTAAACCATTCTTTGATTTAGGTCAGTATGGGTCAATATAGAATCAATGTTCAATTCAGTATTCAAAATTCAATCACTCTCAAATTCAATCAAACAAATTGTTTTCAAGCTCAAAGTGATATGCCAGTCATGCCAGTGATAAGCAAAACAAGAAACTGATTTTATTGAAGTCAGGGGAGGACATCCCCGATTACAGAGACTCAAAAAAAAAAACAAAAACAAAAAAACAAAAACAACAAAAAAGCAAAAAGAGAGAGTAGCATTTTCTCAGTTTTTCGGCAGCAGCCCGACGATGGCGAAGATTACAACTGGCTTCATTTGCACACATCTTCATTGCCTGACTTTACCATCAGCTGCCTCGCTTCATCTTTACTTCTTCGAAGCTCTTGAAGACTCTGCCTCAGCCTTGGCAGAGCTTCCGAAGGAGATTATCCCTCACTGGCCGTCAAAGGTAGTCCCATGATGAGTTGCGATGGTCACCTGTCGTTTCAACTCCTTGATTTGTTTCTTCAATCCGCTAACTTTCCCTCGAGAATCTTTGTACATATGTTGAAGTAAAGAAAGTTTTGCATTCAATCGATGCACCTCACACGTTCTGTTCTACAGCCGACGGGACAAGTTGGAGACCGCAGTCACGGTCTCCACACATGACCTCACCGTATACGAGTTTGCTTCGATGTCAGACTGTGCCGCCATGATTTGTTCAACTGACATCGCTGGAAAGTTAAAAACAGAAGAAGGAGGAGGAGCTCGTGGTTGAGGTTCAAGGGAGTCGGAATTGGTCATCTCTATCGTAGACTCGTTTAGGTCTAGAAAAAGAGTGAGAGAACCTTGCGAAGAGGCCATGGCAGAGAAGAGTAATGCAAAAGAAAGAGGTTACAGAGTGGTGGCAGAGAAAGTTTGCAGGCTTTTGCTCTGTCTCTCTCTTTCGCAGGCCTCAACTTAAGAAGAGGATGAAGCCAAAGAAGAAGACAAAGAGGGAGGAAGGCTCGAGACGATCATTGACAATCGGGGCAGGATTGGATAGCCTGTCGGTCAGGCGCCGCGATTGTTGAAATCACATGATAGACACGACGCTCGAAGAAGATGAAGGAAGAGAGAGTGAGACAAATAGGAAGAGAGAGTGAGACAAAAATAGGAAGAGAGGCGGGAAAGTTGTATATATATATATGTATATGTATTGTATAGCTATGTAATGTATATATTTGTTTGAACATTTGGGTCACAAGTGTGGCTTGGGTTCAGTGGTTTGACCCAGTGGTTGAAGAGTGAGAGGCTGAGCCTGAGGTAAGGGTTTCGAACCCCACATCGAGTGTTTCTTTTGGTTTGTTTTGATTTTGTGTATATATGTCTCGTATATGTATATATATTTGTTTGCATATCTTGTCACAAGAGTGGCGTGGTTTAGTGGTCGAGGACTCGAAGACCAGGCCGAAGGTCAGGGGTTCGAAACCCCGTATCCCTACATCCATGCATTTTGTGTTTTTCCTTTCTTTTTGCGTGTTTTGCGTACGTGTGCTGACGTCAGCAAACAGAATATGCCTACTCAGTAACGGCATCTTACCGCTAACGGCTGCAAATAGAATATTCTCCATCTGTGTATATATCTGTATATGTTTGTGTATAGGTCCGTCTGTTTGTGTTGTATATACCTGTATATATACTGTATATGTCTGTGTATATATCCATATATATTTGTGTATATGTCCGTATATGTCTGTGTCATATATACCTGTATATATACTATATATGTCTATGTCTATGTCTGTGTATAGGTCTGTTATTTGTCTGTGTATATTGCCGTATTCGTATGTATTTTGTTTGTACATGGTATATGTATAAGGTATTTGGTTCGAACATACAATTCCTTCTTTCATTCTGTGCATCTATCGCACAATAATCTCACTTCGTGCACCTACCACACAAATTTCAATTTCAATTCCATCGCATTATCTTGTGCATACCAATTTTAATCGCGCTATCTTGCGCATCACACTGTCTTGTGCGTCAATTCACTCGCGCTATCTTGCACATCGCACTGTCTTGTGCATCAATTCACTCGCGCTATCTTGCGCATCGCACTGTCTTGTGCATCAATTTACTCGCGCTATCTTGCGCATCGCACTGTCTTGTGCATTTCAATTCACTCGGGTTATCTTGCGCATCGCACTGTCTTGTGCATTTAAATTCAATTGCCCTGCTTTGGGCATCGCACTGCTTTGTGCATCAAATTCAACCACCCTGCTTTGGGCACTGCACTGCTTTGTGCATTAAATTCAACCGCCCTGCTTTGGGCACCGCACTGCTTTGTACATCAATCGCCCTGCTTTGGGCATCGCACTACTTTGTGCATCAATTTCAATCACCCTGCTTTGGGTACCGCACTGCTTTGTGCATTAATTTCAATCGCGCTACCTTGCACATCACACTATCTTGTACACTCTCCCGGTCTAGGAGACCTCAAATCCTACGGTGTCTAGAAGACCTTAAATCCTACGGGGTCTATGAGACCTTAAATCCTCTAAAGGTGCAATTCTTTTGGTGTTTGTCGTGCCCGAACGACTTCAGGCGGTCTGGTATAGCCACCTGCCTGTGTTTGCAATAAGTTCCTAGGAGAGCAACTGCGACGGTGGAAACTAGAGTTCGAATGGCCAAGGCCTAGAACGCAAAAGGTTCGGAATTTCCGAGACTAAAGTCTGGTTTAAATACCCAGGGGTGTATCCCCGGCTTGAAATCTGTATGGCAGCCCCATAGGTTGAGGTAGCGTGTATACGCCTTAATTCTGGATACTGAACCAACCTAGTCTGTCACCCCATTAGAGAGTAGGGAAAGTTATGAATATGATCATGAAGAAAAGCGGCATCCGTGGCTTCTACATATAGAGGTTACCCCTTGTCATTCTACCATAACTTCTTCCACTCGCTTGAGATGCGTTTGGACTTCGATATCCACCTTTACTCCTTTCGCATGAAACGTGTTAGGATGTGACGTTTACTCTGGTTAAAACCTTCCCCCTCTCTATATAAAATACGGTTAGGTACGCCTGTTGGTTACACCATTGTTGTTCTCCTTGGTTAAAACCTTCCCTCTTTCTGTAGGAAATACATTGAGACACGCCTGTTGGTTACACCATTGTCATTCTCCTTGGTTAAAACCTTCCCTCTCTCTGTATGAAATACGTTGAGATATGCCTGTTGGTTACACCATTGTCATTCTCCTTGGTTAAAACCTTCCCTCTCTCCGTATGAAATACGTTGAGATATGCCTGTTGGTTACACCATTGTCGTTCTCCTTGGTTAAAACCTTCCCTCTCTCCGTATGAAATACGTTGAGATACGCCTATTGGTTATACCATTATTATTCTCCTTGGTTAAAACCTTCCCTCTCTCCGTATGAAATACGTTGAGATACGCCTGTTGGTTACACCATTATTATTCTCCTTGGTTAAAACCTTCCCTCTCTCCGTATGAAATACGTTGAGATATGCCTGTTGGTTGCACCATTATTATTCTCCTTGGTTAAAACCTTCCCTCTCTCCGTATGAAAAACGTTGAGATATGCCTGTTGGTTACACCATTGTCATTCTCCTTGGTTAAAACCTTCCCTCTCTCTGTAGGAAATACATTGAGACACGCCTGTTGGTTACACCATTGTCGTTCTCCTTGGTTAAAACCTTCCCTCTCTCTGTATGAAATACGTTGAGATACGCCTGTTGGTTACACCATTGTCGTTCTCCTTGGTTAAAACCTTCCCTTTCTCTGTAGGAAATACATTGAGACATGCCTGTTGGTTACACCATTGTCGTTCTCCTTAGTTAAAACCTTCCCTCTCTCTGTATGAAATACGTTGAGATACGCCTGTTGGTTACACCATTGTCGTTCTCATTGGTTAAAACCTTCCCTCTCTCTGTATGAAATACGTTGAGATACGCCTGTTGGTTACACCATTGTCGTTCTCCTTGGTTAAAACCTTCCCTCTCTCCGTATGAAATACGTTGAGATACGCCTGTTGGTTACACCATTGTTATTCCCCCCGGTTAAAACCTTCCCTCTCTCCGTATGAAATACGTTGAGATATGCCTGTTGGTTGCACCATTGTCTTTCTCCTTAGTTAAAACTTTCCCTCTCTCTGTATGAAATACGTTGAGATATTTCTGTTGGTTGCACCATTGTTATTCTCCCCGGTAAACCTTCCCTCTCTCCGTATGAAATACGTTGAGATACGCCTGTTGGTTACACCATTATTATTCCCCCCGGTTAAAACCTTCCCTCTCTCCATATGAAATACGTTGAGATATGCCTGTTGGTTATACCATTGTCATTTTCTTTGGTTAAAACCTTCCCCCTCGCTGTATAAAATACGGTTAGGTACGCCTGTTGGTTACACCATTGATTTTCTACCTAGTTAAAACCTTCCCCCTCTCTGTATTAAATACAGTTAGGTATGCCTGTTGGTTACACCGTTGTTGTTCTCCTTGGTTAAAACCTTCCTCCTCTTCGTCTGAGATACGATTAGGTACGCTTGTTGGTTGTACCGCCATTCCTCCTATCGCGTGAAACGCGTTGGGATTGCAAGTTTACTTGGTTAAAAACATCAGGTGCATCTAGTGTTTACACCATCTTTCCTCCTTTCGCGTGAGACGCGCT
Source organism: Camellia granthamiana (assembly GCA_036172215.1). Taxonomy (NCBI): domain Eukaryota; kingdom Viridiplantae; phylum Streptophyta; class Magnoliopsida; order Ericales; family Theaceae; genus Camellia; species Camellia granthamiana. Next base: position 141,841,763 of record CM069907.1, read on the forward strand.
AGGTTGTTGTTTCACTCAGTTAAAATTATGTTGTGACACATTTGTATGTGATCTTGTGGCACATTTAATGCAATGCACCCCCTGTTATGTTTCATATCATTTGCACGAAGCTTGCCTCTTCATTGTTGTCATCTTCATATCTTTATCATCACTCCATGCCATTGTATTGCATTGCATAATAATGAATTTACAAACAACTGGCTTCGCGAAGCATGTAAGTCCAACCTTCAAACTGCATTTTGAGCATGTCACTTGCATTCTGCCCCTGAACTATGCTGGTTTGATTCCTTACAAAGGGATACGTAGGCAACCTTCGGGTTCAACCACTTGCATTGCATCTTGTTTGTTTGCCCAAGTCTTACGGCCTTGTCAAAAGGGTCGTCTTTGGGCTTTAACATTCACTCACGTCATGAAATGACTTTGAGCTCTGTCAAAGAGGGCAACTATAGACACCCCATTTTGACCGGCTCTAAGACTTGGGCACTTTCTTTTGATTACCCGATGATGACAATTAGAATGTGTTTCTCACAAAATTCTCAGTAAGAAATATGGAATTTAAGTTTTAATCCCAACCTTCACCCATTTTTTGGCCAAACTATTTTAGACCTTAAAACCCTCTTTTCAAAATATATATATATTTTTTTTAAATGTTTCTACGATGTCCCGAGGCTCCCATTTCAATTAAAATATTGCACTTTTCAGTAAACTGAGTAAGGACAAAGTGGAAATAAATGGAAGGGAGGTGAAATTTTTGAAAAATATTTAAAAACATCTTCTTTATAGGTTTGGAGTTGAAGAAAATAGGAGGGGATGAAAGAAAATTGGTTTAGGAAAATGATGAGTATCAAATCATTAAGAAGGAAATGAGCAGCCTTCACTAAATTAGGCATTTCTCTTTGTACACTTGGAATTTAAATGTGAGGCTACCACCATTGGAAAGTAGACTTCTGGGGCTTCAATTTAGATCCAAGAACCACCTTAGACCAAGTCCAAATAAGGGAGATATGCCCATTTGAAGTTGAGCCTAAGAGCAGATTTTGTTGACCTAGCCCGAGACAGCCTTCACTAAATTAGGCATATCTCTTTGTACACTTGGAATTTAAATGTGAAGCCACCACCATTGGAAAGTAGACTTCTGGGGCTTCAATTTGGACCCAAGAACTGCCTAAAACCAAGTCCATATGGGGGAGATATGCCCATTTGAATTTAGGCTTAAAAGCAGATTTTGTTGATTCGACCCAAAACAGCAATAGCCCATTTTTCTTGGTTTTGGTTCGGTTAGGACAACCCATTTACCTATTTTCTGAGTCATTCAAGTGCATCCACTCATCCTCCATTATACTTAATCATCCCCCATTGTCAAAAAGAGGTTTTGTTTGCATCCATAAAGGAGTATCTCATGCAACCACTTTGAAAATTTGTCCTCCTATCACATTCTTGTCTCCCACCTTGTCTCCCACCTTCTTTTTGACCTTTACTCTCCCTCATTGCCTATATAGAATGATCATATTGTAAGAGAGAATGAGGACCACGAAATTGAAGAAAAAGGAGTGAGAAAAGAGTGAAAAAAGAGAGAAAAATTGAGTTTTTGAGCCAAAAATATTTCTATCTTCCATATACATCCCATACCTTCCATAGCTACTGAAATTCCTCATTTCCATACACCAAAACCAGTTCAAAAATTCTGATATAGCCAAAGATCAATTGCCTTGATCATAAGGAAGAGTGTTTAATGATTGAAAGTGTGAAAAACTAGAGAGTTAGCCACTTTCCGCACCATAAACTCCACAAACTCCATAATTTCGAATTGAGGATTTGAGAACACACTTTCTACACTTGAGGGTGATCAAGAGGGAGTTTGGGAATCAAGAAGTTCAATCTTTCTTTGAAATGTGAATTTTTAGTCTTTCATTTTCTTATATTTTATATCTCATATTTATTTTCTTACTTCTTATTTCATAGTGTGTTGTTATAATCCTAGTGGTTTGTTTAGCCCATAATTATTTATTATTTATTTATTTATTTTTATTCACATGTTTTAATTTCATATTAGTTTTATTGTAATCTTGCATGTTCTACCTTATAATTATTTTTTCTTGTATTAGTCTCATATTAGTTTTGTTGTAATATTACATGTTCTATCTTATATTTGTTTTATTGTTTTAGGTTTATGTTGTAAGTTTGCACTTTTTTTAATTTCATATTAATTTTATTGTAACCTTGCATGTTCTACCTTATAATTATTTTTTCTTGTATTAGTCTCAAATTAGTTTTGTTGTAATCTTGCATGTTCTACCGAGTATTTATTTTTTTTCTTGTATTAGTCTCATATTAATTTTGTTGTAATCTTGCATGTTCTATCTTATATTTGTTTTATTGTTTTAGGTTTATGTTATAAATTTGCATTTTTTATTTTATTTTATATTTGTTTTCGTGTTTTTAATCTAACCGGTAGTGGTTAGTTGAGCCACCTACATATTTTTTGTTTGTGCCTTTTCTTGGTTTCGCAACAAGACAGGTTTTGCTTGGCCTAGTTAGCCGGCTGGCCTATTTGGCCGGTCGGTTAGCTTCTTCCAGACAAGATAGCGTAATCTCCCAATGTTGACCAATTTCCGGTGGCGGTTCCAAAGAACATGAAGTTTTTATTTTATTTATTTTTTTTAATTTTGAGTGTATTGTGAGGTTTTTATTTTGTTGTAATATTCTCCTCATCCCTCTCTAATTTGGTTCGTAATTATTCTTTAAAATGTTGTAATAATTCCCCGCCCCGCTTCTTTCTATCCCGTTCTTTTACTTGCTTTCTTTATTCGTACATAAACATCATATTTATTTTTCATCATATTCATGCTTTGCATCCATGTTTCATGCATCTTGATTCGGCTAAGTTTGCATTTGTGGATTTAATCAATTCCTATGTGATTATGTGCGCTACCTCATGTTCTTGAGATGATTCACATGTCATATCTTAGAAGCCGAATTTTTAGTTGCATCTCATGAGTGAATTGCATTAGGATTTTGTATATAAGATCATATATGTTTTACTAACTTTGTTTTGTAGCTGTTCGCGGGACGTCGGTAAATATATAAGTTTTTATGCTTTAACATCCCGTTTGTGCGTGTTTTTCTTACTATGTTCAAGCATCCTACCATGTGGCTATTTGCTTATGTGATATAACTGTATGAATGCCAGTGGATGGAGGTTGTGTCGCTTAATTTGGAATGATGTTGATTTTCATGTTTGTAAACTCAATTTATTTGGGTTGTATATTTTCGAAACTCTTACAAAACTATATGAAATCAAGCTGTTCCAAAATGAGTGACACAGTCTATACTTGTATGTTTCACATAGTAAATTTTAGGATTTATTAAATAATCAGAACATGAACATATAAAGAAAATAAAATTCATATCATGGTTTAGTAGAGGCCGATCTTCTGATCGGGTGAGCGGGAGTGCTCAATTAATGACCTTCCCCCTTCATACCTAAGGTTCCGAGCCAAGCATCCTTGGTTACAACGAACAGTAGCCTTGGCACGAGTCATGGGTTTCCTAATTTTCCCAAAATAAATATTAGGTGGCGACTCTGAGATCTGATGACGCAGTCCATTTTTGACAAAATTGCAATAAAATGGATTTTCAATAAAAGTTGCCAAATCTGGACTCTCATCTGTGTTTCACATTGCACTCGTGAGACTAGATCAAAGAGATCTCGGGAGTCCGAACTGTTTAATGCGCGCGGGTAACCCCCGGGCATGTTACTGGCCATCAACTGATTGTTCGGTCTGTTAAGACCTATTGTACTGTTTTGCTATGGGATGCACCACATATGACTACTATGGTTTCTAAGTGACTGTTATGACTGTTTATTTACTGAAAGGACATTCATTCTTAACCTCTTTACACAACTGTTATTCACTGGGTTTTAGCTCACTATTTATATATATATGTAGGTGTCCAGGCACCGGACCGATGCTAGGAGCGTCAGGCTAAGCTCCCGTTTTGTCATGCCAACCACTGTGCGTCAAGCCAAGGTTGTTTTGGGGTGTTTTAGATTTCCCCTTTTGCCTCTGTTCTGTAATAAATGTTAAGACTTGCACTGTACCGTTATGGTAGGGAGTTGGTCCCTAACCTGAATGTCTGTATATGATGTATGTATATACTGTTTTGGTTTTCAATGTGAATATGTTCAGAAAAGCCTTTTTGCATTCAGATTGTCACAACTCATTGGATATCTTTTATTTACTATTTTGGCTTCCGCTAGCCCCTTTACTCTATATTCTTGTCTTTACTGTTGAGCAAGCCTTTGGTAATCACGGATTACTGGCCGGTTACGGTGCTAAACCCATAGGGACGGGTTTGGGTCGTGACACATCTGCTCTTATAGGGAGTGCTAGTATATGAGCTAACACAAGTCGACTTTTTAATTCTTAAAAGCAACGCTTCTGTTTGTCCGTCCATTCAAAGAGTGTGTTCTTCTGAGTTAGCTGGGTCAAGAGTGATGCTATCTTTGAGAAATCTTGTACGAAGCGTCGATAATAGCCAGCTAGACCCAAGAAACTTCGGATTTCTGACGCATTAGTAGGTCGTGGCCAATCCACAATTGCTGCAACTTTTTGGGGGTCAACCAAGATGTCATCTTTGTTAATGACGTGACCGAGAAAGTGCACACTAGTGATCCAGAATTCGCATTTCTTCAACTTGGCATAAAATTTGTGATCACGCAGTGTTTGTAGAACCGTTCGCAAGTGCTGCTCATAGGCCTCTGGTGACTTGGAGTATATGAGGATGTCGTCAATAAAGACGGTGACGAACTCATCAAGATAGGGTTTGAACACTCGGTTCATAAGATCCATGAAGGCTGCTGGGGCATTTGTGACGCCAAAAGGCATGACAAGAAACTCATAGTGCCCGTAATGGGTTCTGAAGGTAGTTTTTTCGATGCTTTCCATTTTGACTTTTAGTTGATGGTAGCCAGAACACAAGTCGATTTTAGAGAATACCTTAGCGCCTTGAAGTTGATCTAACAGGTCATCGATTCGCAGCAAAGGGTACCGATTCTTGATGGTGACCTTTTTCAGCTCCCACTAATCGATGCATAATCTCATGAAGCCATCCTTTTTCTTCACGAACAATACTGGAGCTCCCCAAGGTGAGGTACTAGATCGAATGAAACCTTTGTCCAGTAGTTCTTGGAATTGAGCCTTCAGTTCTTTCAATTCTGTCATCGACATGCGATAAGGAGTTTTTGATATTAGTTGTGTGCCAGGTTGGGTTTCAATGGTGAATTCGATTTCCCGATCAACCGGAATACCGGGTAGATCTTCAAGAAAAACATCCGGAAATTTTCGTACTACGGGGATCACATTTACGGTGGGGGCCTCTTTTTGTGTATCGATCACATAACAAATATAACTACCACAACCTTTTCTTAGAAGTCGTTGGGCTGTCATGGAGGATATTATACAAGGAGGGTTGGAAGCTCTAGTCTCATCAAAGACAAGCTCGGGTTGGTTTGGTAACCTGAGGAAGACCTTTTTGGCTTTACAATCAATAGAGGCGTGGTTGGCAGCCAGCCAATCCATACCTAAGATCATATCAAAGTTCCCAATGCAGAGGGGAATCAAGTCTATATATAAGGTTTTGCCTTTTAAGAATATAGCACAAGATCCGTACACATCAGTACTACAGGCAGACTTACCAGAAGGAAAAGACACAGACAATATATATCCTAATGGTTCGGGTGTTGATGCCAACTTGGCAGCAAAGTGTGGTGCAACAAAAGAATGAGTTGACCCAGAGTCAATGAGGATATGAGCTAAATGACTACAGACACAAAGTGTACCTGACACAACGTTTTCGGTAACTTTTGGATTTCCAGTTACCAAGACGAAAGCCCGTCCTTGGCGTTTTTGGTCCTTCCTTTTTCCTCCAGGTCCTGCGGGTTTTCTGACTGGGCCAGAGGGGTTGGCTGTAGGATTGGTCGGCTGTAGGATTGGTCAGCTTTGGACAATCCCTCAACAAGTGGCCAACTTGACCGCATTTAAAACATGCTCCCGCGTCTCGATAGCATTGTCCCCAATGAGTCTTCCCACAAGTGGGACAAATTAGAATAATGCCACCTCGGGAGTTGGTAGGACCTTGATGGCCTGAACTGATTGTGCCTGTATTCACCTTTTTAGGAGGCGCAACACCGGGTCTTCTGTTGTCTCTTTCCCAAAATCGCTTCTTTTGGCTTGGTTCCCAGGGGCTTAGGATTGGAATCGCAACTTACTAACTTATTTTATTCGTAACAAATTAAACTGTACAAGCGGAAATAAAAATAATTAAACTGGAAATTACTCAATTTTACTATTTTAATAAGAGAAAATACATCTATAGGGCTTTTATTATTTTATTATTTAGTGACCAGCCCGAGTAAAAACAAAAGGAAGCAAAAATATTTTTAAAAAAAAAGAAAAAAGAAAAGAAAGACAAAATAATGGTTCAACATCAATCCTCATACAGGTTCCATTACGTGAGGTTATGGGTTTCCCCTACATCTCGTCACCTGAAAGGGTAACAGCTATAAACACACAGCAGAGTGAGAAATATTATGTCAAGAGTATAGGGAATACAAAATAACCATGGATGGTTAGTTAGGCCAAAACATTTACATAACTCAATTTGGTGAATAAATCATTTAAGTGGCAGAAACTGAAATACATAAATTATATAAATAAATAACCATAATCACGGTACAGAACAGAACAAAACAGAGGTCACAGAAGTGACAGTCAGAACAGAGGTAAATGGATCCATGACAAACAAAGGACCATAAAATGGCCAAACAGAGGCACATGGTTATTTAAGTCCTGCAAGGATGGGACTCCCGTGGTAGTACTTACAAAACATAATTGTTTATAAGATCATAGTCAAATATTTTTTAAAATTTGAACAAACATATCCATGGGTTTCATTTTAAACAAGTAGAGTTCAGAAAATAACCCACGTAATTGAAATATTAATATAACTTATAAAATATAACTTGTATAAAATAAATTATGGTAAGTCAAAATATATGTAAAATATATTATGGTGATTCAAGGTATAATATAACTCAAGATTGAGTTTTACTATTTCCTTTATATTTTTCCTATCTTTTTGAAACTATTCTTCCTCCTTTCGGTCTCACTTTATTTCTCGCTCTTATTTTTCCTCATTCCTTTACCTCTTTCGCAGTTCCCCCCCTCCCCAATTTCCTATATATATAAAACCTCATGATACCTACACATGGTGACTCATTCTTTCTAAAACTAGATGGTACAGGTGGCATTTAACCTTCCCTCCTGAGAGATTACGATCTAAGTTTATGAGAGATTACAATCTAAGTTTATAATCTCCTAATTAATGGCAAGTAACTGTTTGGCCTTATCTCATTAGTAGGCTTATTCATATTACTATTTATTTACTCTTACTTTTACATTTATTTATTTATTATCTTTAACTCTAATTTGACCCAACTAGTATTATAATTTTATATTTGTATTAATTTGACCCCAAATAATAATCTCTAATTAATCTCATACTTGATAACTCAATGCCAAGTTAGATTTATATATTTATTTATTATTATTTATTTATTTAATAATATATCATCACATATAATCATAATTATATTTAATTATAAATATTTATGTGATATTTAATTAAACGTCAGCCTCACAGTATTAGAGCGCTTGAGTCAAATTAGTGGGTCATCTATTGGACTAAAGTGTATGGATATTACACAATGAGGTAAAAGGAACAAAAACGAGTCATTGTTAAGCTGCAGGGGACAATAATGTTTAATAAATTAAAAAGACTAATTGACTAAATTTTTTGCACAAAATTTGCTTACTATCTAACGTGGCACTTTATAAAATTCTATTATTGAAATTTATCACATAAAATCTATGTTAGATATAAAATTTCAAAAACAAAAATCATAACAAATTTTACTGGCTAAGATAGTGAAGTTTTACTGTCAGAATTTGACATTTAAACTGAAAAATTCTACTATCACCTCCATTAACCACCACACTGACTCCAGCATTACTATCACCTATTGAAATATTAAAAATAAAATTTATCAAAATAGTTAAATGATTGAAATTCTTCTACTAAACAAATACAGAAGTAAAATTTTACGTTCCGAGCAATAATAACGATATTTCAATGCTTGAATCTAGCAGTTAAATATTGAATTTCTATCACTTCTACCACTAGTAAAAATATTAATAAAGAAATTCATCAAAATAGCAAAATACTTTAAATTTTCGTATTTAATAATAAAATAGTAAAATTTTACTGTCAAGTTAAAATAATGAGACAACTTCTTTATTTTATGAGAGATTATTTGATAGTTTTGAAGTAATATTTTACACCGTTCACCTAGTGACACTTATTTTGTTGTCTCTAAAAAACTATATAAATTGATAGGCCCACTATTTCAACTGATAAAAAATGCATGTCATTGTGCTAGGATCACAAAATGTTATAACATACATGATAAAATGACATAACTTTTGTCACCACAAAAAATAAAAAAATTCATTTTAGAGTGAACACCTTAAACATTGCATAACTTTCACCTTGGAAAATCATATCTTTTCTACGTTCAGTAGCAGAGCCAGAAAATTAAATTAAAGAGGGTACTTAATAATTACAATATCAAAAATTTTTACAAAAATATTTCACGCAAGTTTTTACTATTGATTTTGAGAAATATCAAGAAAATAATGTTATTTGTAGCTAGTGTATCATGGACAATACAAAAAATATATATGGATATAAGTCTTAAAATAAATTATATAATGATTATTTTTTTAATACAAAATTTGATTAAAACTTCAATATAATAGTAATACTACGTCATCATTGATATGTGATATCACTAACTAATAGTATATAAACCCATAGAGAGTGAATCTCACGTGTCAAATGTAACTAACAATTCAATAAATTTCATATTTTTACAGTGAGATTACTTATACTTACATGTCAATATAATGTTATCACCGTCACATTTAAAAATTTTCATAGATAATATGTTTTATAGTAATCTCTTCATTTTCAATTAAAACAACAATTATTATTCTCATAATTTTTAAAATGTCATTGGCATTTCACTCTAAAAATATTTTTGTAATTTTTTTTATTTAAAATATTTTCTTTATGTTTGCAAAATTTTTATAAAAAAAATTCTCAAAATCCAGGGGGCACGTGACCCCCCCTAAGCCTTCACTCTCTCCGTCACTGTGTACGTTATGCTCTTTCTAAAGGTGCATATCATAAATTTTTCCAATTAAAATTGTTCCTAAATTAAAAAATAAATAATTTTAACAAAAAACATCTCAATCAATCAATGAAAAGCCTGTTTGAGATCTTCTTTTTTTCTAGATCGATGGGTTTCTTAATGGGTTTGATTGAAGTCCTCGTTTCATGCATCATGGTATTAGTATAGCGTTGAACAAAATAATGAGAGTGGCACAATGACTGAATGTAGCGATGGCGTCTGTATGTGACGAATGGAGGTTAAAATTGTCCATAAAAAAAAACTCTCATGCCGTGTCCTTCGCGAACCAATAAAAAAGATTGAGAGATTTTATACATTAAGGAAAAAAAAATTCACATAGACTTTAAGCTTTAAATCTCTTTATATGACGGAATTTTCACTAATTCTTCGCTTATTGTAAGCAGTATCACTACATTGATTGAATTTGTTCTGTCTGACTTTGTCGGAATGAAACTCTTCCTGATAAGAGTTTCTCAATTTGAAAACTCACGGGAGAATTTAGACCGAACAAATTCAGTAAATGAAACATTAATCTATTGTAATACTCATTAAAATCTTGATTTCAAAATACAACTTTAATTTAAAATCATGTGTTTGATTTATGTAGTTAAAAGTTAAAAAAAATGCATTTAGAATATAAAATTCAAGGATAAATTATATTTTTACCTCCTAAGTATGACCATTTTTTTTTGAAGAAAGTAGTTAGCTTATCAGTCCATGTAATTGTCCTTCAGGACAGTGAAAAGGTCAAAGGTTCAGGTTTCAAGTCAATGGAACGATTGTAATCTTTTTGTTGTAATCTAAGATGACATTTGATAAAGCTGAAAACTAAGAATTAAAGTGTTGAAAATTGAATACTAAATTTTTTAAGCTAAAAAGTTATTTGATAAAAATTTAAGTGCACTGAACAAAAAATAAATTGTTTGATATATATTAAAATTTATTATTTTCAAATTGTATATCTCAATTTTTATATCATGATGGTGGAGGTAATGGTGATGGTATGATGTTGATGGTGGTGGCGGCGGTAGTGGTAGCGGCAATGGTACTGATAGTAAAATAGTGCTTATGTAACAATGACCATGATAGTGAAGATGGTGGTGGCATGATGGTAGTTGCGGTGGTATGGTAGCAGTAGCAGTGGTAGCGGTAGTGATGGTAGTGATAGTTGTGGCGGTGACATGATGATGGTGGTGGTAATAATAAGTTTATAATATTGTATATCGATACTTAGTTTAGTATTTATAAATTCAATCAAAATTAAATAATTTTCATACGATTTAAAATTTTCTTAAGTTTTAATTTATATTTTAATGTGTTTGGTAACGTTTACGTTTTCAGTTTATATTTACAAAAATTTTATAAACTGGTTTTTATTTATTTTTTGTTTATTTTTAGAAAAACATAAACTACAAACGCGTTTGATAATTGACAAAATGTTTAAAAAAATTTAAAAATATAAAAAGAGTGAGAAATGATAAGTTGTGGCAAGTGGCGGCAGAAGACGGTAGTGAAAAGTGGTGACGGTAGGTGGTGGGTAGTGGGTAGTTGGTGGTGATGGGTGGTGGCGGGTGGGTGGTGGTCGTGGGTGGGTGGGTGATGGTGGTGGGTGGTGGTGGGTGGTGGTGGCAGGTGGGTGGCGGATGGCGGTTGGCAAGTGGTGGTGGCGGGTAGGTGGCGGGTGGTGGTGATGGGTGGGTGGGTGACGGTGGCGGGTGGTGGTGATAGGTGGGTGGGTGACGGTGGCGGGTGGTGGGTGGTAGCGAGTGGGTGGTGGTGGCGGGTGGTGGGTGGTAGTGGCAGGTGGATGGCGGATGGCAGATGGTGGTGGGTGGGTGGGTGACGGTGGCGGGTGGTGGGTAGTAGCGAGTGGGTGGTGGTGGTGGTGGTGGCGGGTGGTGGGTAGTGGATGGCGGGTGGTGGTGGGTGGTGGCGGGTGGTGGTGGTGGTGGTGGGTGGGTGATGGTGGCGGGTGGTAGGTGGTAGCGAGTGGGTGGTGGTAGGTAGGTAGGTGGCGGGTGGGTGGTCGGTGATGGTGGTGGTGGTGGTGGGTGGGTGGTGGCGGGTGGTGGTGGATGGCGGTGGCAGGTGGGTGGTAAGTGGTGGTGGCAAGTAGGTGGCGGGTGGTGGATGGTAGTGGTGGGTCGTGGGTGGATGACAGGTGGTTGGTGGTGGCGAGTGGGTAACAGGTGACTGGTGGTGGTGGCAGGTGGGTGGTGAGTGGTGGTGGCAGGTGGTGGTGGCAGGTGGGTGGTGGGTGGTGGGTGGTGGTGGCGGAAGACGGTGGTGGAAAATAGTTGCAGGTGATGGCTAGTGTTGGTGGTAAAAAAAAAAAAAAAAACTGAAAACTCAAAATGGAAACACATTTTTTGTGTTTTCATTTTTTAGCCAAATTTATAAACTGAGACCACTGATTTATAAATCAAAAATTTTACCAAACAAGTTTTTATTTGAGTTTTTAAAATTTTTGTAAATATAAACAGAAAACTGAAAACGTAAGTGTTACCAAACGACACCACATTTTTAAATTATATTAATTATGATTATCCAATGAACTTAATTGATTATTATTTAATGCATTCAGTTTTAAGTGCTGAACGAAGTTATCAAATACTTCTAACTTACTAACGTATTAACATTTTATCATTTGGAAATATAAAATATAATCCATTTTCTCTTCAATCCTAAAAGGAAGATTCTCTTTTATCCTCAACGATTAAACTCTTTCTGTTTTGGTATAAATCAATGGATCATTATACTTTTATATGGAAATAAAATATATTTTTATGGCAATTTTTCCAGTTAACACCAAAGAAAGAATCTGCGACCAAATCAGCTTTAATGCAACCTTTAACACATGATGAGAATAACAGTAGTGTGAAAAATTTTCTAAACGCATGTAGAAATAAAGGATTTGGGGTCCCTGCTGTGCCGAAAGGCACAGCAGTCACTGTTGTGCCCTCTTTTGGGCCCATTTCGGGGCCCATTTCGATAATCCGAACCGTTCATATTTTACGGTACATCGAGTACAATATACCTGTAAAAAATCAAGTTGATTGGATATCGTTAGCACTTTCATCAAATCACATTTGTATTCAGTTTTACATTAAAAATTATTAATTTTTTCAGATACAAATGTGTCTTGATGAAAAGGCTAACGATATCCGATCAACTTGATTTTTTACAGGCATATTCTACTCGATATATCCTAAAATGTGAACGGTTCGGATTATCGAAATGGGCCCCGAAATGGGCCCAAAAGAGGGCACAACAGTGACTGCTGTGCCTTTCGGCACAGCAGGGACCCCATATCCAGAAATAAAAGTGGTTACATCTGTTTGGTAGCGTTTACGTTTTCAGTTTATATTTATAAAAATTTTATAAATTAGTTTTTGTTTATTTTTAGAAAAACATAAACTACAAACGTGTTTGGTAATTGACAAAATGTTTAAAAAAATTTAAAAATATAAAAAAGAGTGAAAAATGGCAAGTGGTGGCAAGTGGCGGCGGAAGACGGTGGTGGAAAGTGGTGACGGTAGGTAGTGGGCAGCAGGTGGTGGCGGGTGGGTGCGTGACGGTGGCGGGTGGTGGGTGGTAGCGAGTAGGTGGTGGTGGTGGTGGTGGCGGGTGGTGGCGGCAGGTGGGTGGCGGATGGCGGGTGGTGGTGGTAGGTGAGTGGGTGACGGTGGCGGGTGGTGGGTGGTGGGTGGTAGCGAGTGGGTGGTGGTGGTAGTGGTGGCGGGTGGTGGTGGCAAGTGGGTGGCGGATGGTGCTGGTGGTGGGTGGTGATAGTGGGTGGGTCAGTGACGGTGGCGGTGGCGGGTGGTGGTGGCGGCGGGTGGTGGTGGCAAGTGGGTGGCGGATGGCGGGTGGTGGTGGGTGGTGGCGGATAGTGGTGGTGGTGGGTAGGTGGGTGACGGTGGCGGGTGGTGGGTGGTAGCGAGTGGGTGGTGGTGGTGGTGGTGGGGGGTGGTGGGTGGTGGGTGGTGGTGTTGGTAGGTGATGGGTAGTGGTGGCGAGTGGGTGGTAGGTGGCTGGTGGTGGATGATGGTGGCTGGTGGGTGGTGAGTGGTGGTGACGGGCGGTGGATGGTAGTAGCGGGTGGTGGGTAGTGGCGGGTCGATGGCAGGTGGGTGGTGGTTGTGGTGGTGGTGGTGGTAGTAGTGGTGGCAAGTGGGTGGCAGGTGGGTGGTGGCTTGTGGCGGTTGGTGGGTGGCAGGTGGCTGGTGGCTGGTGGTGGTTGGTGGGTGACGGGTGGTGGTGGCAGGTAGGTGGGGGGGGTCGGTGGTGGTGGCAGAAGACGGTGGTGGAAAATGGTGACGAGTGGTGACTAGTGTTGGGTAGTAAAAAAAAAAAAAACTAAAAACTCAAAACAGAAACATATTTTTTGAGTTTATATTTTTTGGCCAAATTTATTAACTGAGACCACCGATTTATAATAAATTTTTATTTGAATTTTTTTCAAATTTTTATAAATATAAATAAAAAATTAAAAACATAAGTATTACCAAATGACACCATAATAAACGGATCTATGTGCTATAGTGTGCAAGAGGTAGTAGATTTGCGTGAGGATCCTCTAGAGTGATCCCTCTAGAGTGATCTCCTGCAGTAAAGGAGGTGGGCGTGACACCTGTCCCACTAATGGGATTAAGGGTTGAGATCAATCCTCACCAAAACGACGTCGTTTTGGTGATGAAAAAAAAAAAAAAAAAAAAAAACCTTGAACAGAATGAGAAGAGAGAGAAGAGAGAAGATTGAAATCGAACAAGTTCATACCAAGCGGAGCATCAAATTCATCCGAGTTGTGAAGGAGAAGATTGTTCCGATCCTTCTCGCGCTTTTGCATCTCGCGAAACAACGAGAGCTCCTCTTCCTTATCCTTGATCATCGACGTCCTCATACTCCCCATCTGCTGCCTCTGCTTCACCGACCCCTGCATTTGCGATTCCTGAGCCCTAAAACTTCGAATCATCATCAAATCCAAACTCAACAAACACGAAAACGAACAAAACCACCAAATACCCCCCAAAAAACCCCTAATTTCTCATCCACAACCTCAAAAACAACCCTTCACACACCAAATGCACCATAAGCTCTCTCCAAAATCAAAATGGCCCTCTGCTTTGCTGGATTCAAGCTCTCATTGTTGGTCTTTAATGGAGCTTGTCTGCTGAGAGAGACCAGAGTTTCAATGATAAACATTTTTCACTTCTTTCTTATATATATATGCTCTCTTCCATGACCCTCTCGTCATCTCTGTACTCCAAAGAAGAGAGAGAACACAAACAATCAAAACCCATTTCAATTTCTCTTCCATTTCATTGATCCACAGATCTAACTCTTTCAATGTCAGATCTTCCCATAGTTCTCAATTATAAAAGGTAAATTTTTTCCCAAGTTTCGCTGTTTTCTTTGAAAAAAATCTGTTTTTTTTTTTTTTTTTTGTTGAAAATCCTCACCAAAACGACGTCGTTTTGGTGAGACTTAACCACAACCGTCCGATCATCTACTTTAAGAGATCACTCTAGAGAGTTACTCTAGAGGATCCTTACGCAGTAGATTTCTGCAAGTCATACTTTAGTGGTCAACAAGGAAGCTTTTTGTGATCCCAGACCTGATATCATTATCAACGATGCCAGCTTTCCTTTTTGTTTTTTTCCCTACTGCCAAACTGCTTTTATTATTTGTTGAGTGAGGATTCTCTCCAGTTGTTAGGTGCTGTTGAGGATTCTCTCCAGTCTTACTCTAACAATTTAAATGGTTTATTTTGTTACATTATGTGGGTGAATCATTTATCCATTAGACATGGTCAAATTATTTTATCTTGTCTTTAAATAATTAGATTGTTTATTTTCAAAATTATACGGACGGTTTATTTTTTTTAAACAAATGTAATAAAATTATGTGACTAAATATTGGATCAATTTATTTTTTTCATGAATGATCTACATACATGATCTAACAAAATAAAAATATCATATCAATCTAATTTTTTCATGAATAATCTACGCACATAACCCAACAAAATAAACAGTTTGGATGGTTAAAATTATCCCCTAAAGAGCACCAACAGCATTCTCTAATCCACGTAAACATAAAATCCAATACGGAAAATACATTAAGAAATATGATTTTACAATTTTTTTTTTTGGTTAGGCCCACCTCTATATTTATTAGGTCGACTAATTTATTTCCTAGTGTCCAATTTTATAATTTAAATGGAAATGTGGGCAGGGCTGAGCTTGAAAGGAGAGAAGCGTATTATGATGTGATCATAGGGACCTTGCAGAAGGAGGCCCATGTTACAAACTCTACACCCAATCCTTCTATGAATCCATTGTTAAACCAAGGCTTCATCAGGGTGGCATTTTTGTCACGCAAGTATGTGTATATAGATCTATTTATCATTTTGACATGTAGTAAGGTTTTAAATATCAATTGATATTAATTTTTTTAGCCTGATGATATTAATAAATTCTAACATATTAGAAAAAATTAAAATTACACTTGGTATTGCAACACGTTTTAGTTATTGCTATGTATTGATGGCTCGATATGGCAAAAATTAATATCGATTCGTTCCCGATACTTGCATTTAAAACCTTGGTGTTTTTTTTTATTTATTTATTTTTTTTTTTTAAGGAAAAACCTTAGTGTCTTGAGATTGACTTTTTTGTGACTTTTTTTATTGACATTTTTTTCTTTTTAGTGAATTTTTAAAAAATTAAAATAAAAATTTTTAAATTTTTAGAATCTACTCAACTAGACAAACCAGAAAAATATAAATAAATCTACTAAAGATAAATAATAATAAATAAATAAAAAGTCAACAACAATTGGCTTTTTTAGGGAGTTTTTTTTTTAAAACTTCACCGAATTTTTTGGAATTTTTTATTTTTTTTAAAGTTCTTTTCCTAGATGGACTCGAAACAAACAACGCCATAGAGAATCAATTACTAAAAATAAAAAAATTTAATGGAATTTCTTCATAATTTTTTTTCCAAAATTAATAAAATATATTGTTATTCAAAAAGCAACTTAAGAGGGGGTGAATTAGGTTTCTACAAATTAAAATTAATAATATCCCAATAAAATTAACTACTAGTACAACAAATTATTAACAAGCACAATAATGAACTTAGCAGTAAATGATCAAGAAAAATAACAATGAAATATAACTAACATACACGGTAAATCAAATGATTAACACATGAATATTAGATAGTTATAGCAGTAGTAGGAAAGTAAAGAGATTAGGGAAAATGAGACAAACAGATTTATAGTGGTTCGGTTTCAACCAAGCCTACATCCACTCCTCAAACTTCACTTGAGATTTACCACTATCTTCTAGCTTCACATGGGTGCTAGCTAGCAACCTCTTTACAAATGGAGCAATCCTCTACGGATTTTACACAGACTTCACAAGCCCAAACCCTTGCAAATCTTAGGTGATTCACAATCACTCTCAAAATTTTAATAATACAGTATTTGCAACACTTTTACAAGATGAAATGATATTTTTGCTTTCAAAGAAAACTTACAATAAGACCTCGTTTGGGAACAGGCTAATTTAGTAACTTTTTGGCTATTTGGCTAAAATATGAGCTTAAAAAAACTAGTATGTTTGGGATGACTTTTTGACTTTTTACGAAAAGATGTGCAAAAAATAAAGAGAAAAGAGAATCTTTGACTTTTTGGTATGGGTTGTTGGCTTTTTGGCTAATTTAGTAACTTTTTGACTTTTTGACTAAAAGGGAGGGTTCCCAAACGAGGCCTAAATATCTCTCAAAGATAGATATATAAAATGAAATTTTGATTTTTCTGTAAATCTCACACAGGAAAGATGAGCTTAATGCTATAAGGCTCAGTGTATAATTTCTGAGAAAAGATGTGAGTGATTATAGATCAAAGAATATTTTCAGATTTTTTGTAACTTGTTTACATTAGAGGCTTTGGTACATATAATGAAAATTATAGCCGTTGTATTCATTTGAATTTATAGCCGTTGTAGTCATTTGAATTTATAGCCGTGTATAGCCGTTGTACTTCCATCATTACCAATTTGAATATCTTCCACTCCATCATTACAAATTTGAATATCTTCCACTTGAACCTTTTGAACATTTTAGCCTTTTGAACCTTAAATGGCTGTTTAGAACCGTTGTACTTCCATCATTACTAATTTGAATATCTTTCATTTGAACATTTTGAACATTTTGGCCTGCTGTTGTGCTAGGCTGTTTGAACCTTTGTTTTGAGCTGTTTGAACTCTTGATTTAAGCAAATATTAAATACATTCTAACAACATTTAGGATAAAGGTTTAGGTAAGAAATAATGGGACAAAATAAATTTTGATTCTATTTTTCTTTTTCAAATAAATCATCAAAATAAATTTTGATTCTATTTTTCTTTTTTCAAATAAATTAAAACATAATTAAATAAATCATCAAAATAAATAAGTCTAGCAATCTCCCCTTTTTTGATGATGGCACACAATGATGTTTTAATTTGATTTGGGAGTAAGAAAGGCTCCCCCTCAAGTCATGCTCCCTGAATTGATTTCTCAAAACATAGATTAGCACATGTGTAATAAGTAATCTTTAATTAGAAATATGATATGAGACTAAGATATCAAACTATAAATACATAACATCAAATTAGTTTGAAAATAATACCATAATACATAACATCATATAATTTCTTCCCCTGTGACATTATCAAAATGAAAGCATAAGTCAGAATCTGGAAGAGGAGGAGGAAAATGATAGTGATAAATGGCATCAAAAAATAGATAATCAAAACATATATATACATATATAGATATATGAATCACCCGCACCTCTCTTTTGCGTTGAAAATCGCATCGAACACGCGGCCTCGCTTTTGAGTCAACTGACCGACAAAAGTAGCTCTCCTCGATTGCCGTTCGCCTCGACTATCGCTCCCCCCTTGTCTTCTCCTCTTCAGCCTCTTTTCTTCAGCCTTCTTCTTAATCACACTCGTCTATTTCTTCTTCTTCATCTCACTCTCTTCTATCTCTTCTTATATTTCTTCTTCACCAATCTCTTCTGTTCTTCTTCCTCATCGAGAGACAAAAAAAAAAAAAAACTAAATGGAGAAGGCCAAACCTCAATCTGTTCTGTTCTATTTCTTTGCAACTCATTTCTTTTACACCTCTCACCTCTAAACCATGGTTTCCTCATCCCGTCCCCTCACTCTATTTCCGGACCTGAACGATCTCATAAGCTCTGCTGGACCGAGTGCCTCGGCTCCTACTCTTCCTGTCATTCATCTTCCTAACCTTTCTATGATGTCGATTGAGCAAATCATGGCAGCTCAATCAGACATAGAAGCCAATCATTTCACACTGACGTCCTGTATGGAGACGGTGATGGCAGTCACAAAATTGACTCACCGATTGCGGAACAGGACGAGTGAGCTCCATCAGATCAACGCCCAACTCTCTCTGCTCCACCGCATGTACAAGGATGTGCGAGCAGAAATAAGTGCACTAAAGGCCGAAAAGCTTAAACGGAAGACCACCTCCATGGCCTGATTTGGAGCAACGTCATTCTTGGCCTTTGATAGTCAGCGGGGAGTCGTCGCTCTTGACGAAAGCACGGGGGTAGGGGCGTCAAGGATCGCCCAAGGTGATAAAAAGAAGAAGAAAACGATGGAAGATGCGAGTAAGTAAGATCAGCGTATGGCCGGAAAAAAATGAAGGGTTTTTTTTTTTATGTTTATTTTGATCGGCGTGTGGCTGTAAAAAAAATGAATAGTATTTTTTTTTTTTTTGGGTTTTGTTATGTAAATATTTGTATTTTGATTTGTTGTTGTGTTTATATTTAAGTACTGAAAAATGAAATTAAAAAGCATAGAAAAAAAAAAATAAGAAAATTAAGCCAAAACAAAAAACAATAATGAGACACCAAATTATTAATGAGTATATGATAAGCATTTGAGCACGATCCAATTCTCAATTTCTTAGCAAGAGCATGCCGATCTCAAGACTATAATAGACATAACAGTGCATAGATCAAACAAGGTTGTCAAGCAAGAGCATAAATATGGAGCTAAAGTTCAAGTCACTCTTCCTTGAGGAAAACGATCTTCCTCTTACATTATTAACACCTAATCAACTCAAAGGTCATGTTGTAATAATTAAGATACCAAAAGCATAGAGATACCAAAATAATTAGAGATACTAAAACAATCAAGTCTCTTTTTCTCTCCGGATGACATTTTCAACAAAATCAAGCACAAGGAGGGAGTATGATACAACATATAGGATGAAAGAATGTAAGTCTCATTATAGCACAAATAATCATCCATATCAGGTAGCTCTATGATACCAAAAAAATGATAGCACATAATGATCATACAATTGAAACTCATACCATTTGACAATAATGGGCAAAAAAAAATAGTAACATGTGAAGGTGCAAACCTATAAGTTTGATATCAAAAACAGAATAGAAACTGAGGAGATTTTAAAAAATAATCAAGTTTAAATTCTTCCCCTTGTTTCGATTGGCAAAATCAATAGGAGATATGATAAATGAAAGCTCATAACTGAAATGTTCTCGTCAATAATATCAAATAGGATGCCAAAATAATACCAACATGCAATCTACCAAGAATACCAATATGCAATCTAGAAGATTTAACAATTATAGCTTAAGCATTATGTAGAATACCAAATATTGCTCATAATAGGTTAAACTCAATATAATCTCATGGAGCTAATGTAAATCCAAAAAATGAAGCATGTTCAAGGTATAACAATTCATATGCCAAGAAAAATCATGAATTTCAATATATAGCACACATTTTAAGCATATGCATGATTTTTAGGCAAGAGTATCATCAAAGAGTATACATTACAAATCATATGAAGCATAATTAATCTTTTTCATATCAAAGTAATAACAGTATTAGCTCAAAAGATATAAGATAGAATTTTTACCTCAAAAGCTTAAGAGGGTATATGAGGCATACCTTAAGTTCAAGAGATGGAAGCTTTTCAATCTTTAATTTTCTTTCATGAGGAGTTCATCTCAAAAGGGTTTAACAAGTATGTTAGCAAAATGATTTCTCCCCCTAAGTTAGTGCTACCCTTTTCTATTTTTGTGTAAATATAGCATTCATAGAACAATCACTATTAGTCAATAAAAATACAACACAAATCACTTCTTATCACAAACTAAAAAGGTGAAAAATAATTCAATGATCAAACAAGAGTTTGGAATGCTATTTTTCAGAATTTTCAAGTTGTAGCACATAGCATAATATGCATAAGAAAATAGTGTTATACTCTTTGTTTTAAAAATGATGCAACAGTCTCATTTAATCACATAACATTATCAATAGGCATTTTCATCAATTCAATTCACATACTCAACTGTGATAAAACAGTTTACTCAATGTGGAACACGACATGAATGCTATAAATAATTAATTCAACAATTTATCAATCAAAAGCATTTCATGAGATGTATGCCAATATAATCCATATTCAAAAGATATTCAATAGGATAGGTGCAATGTCTCTACAAACGTATGATACTTCTTTTCATTTAGACATTGTTGATGGATCATAATCAACGAATTTCATAACTCATTCAAATATTTCAATGTAAAGCATATAAGCATGAAATTTTAATATTGAGCATATTCTTGAGATCATAAATGTACAATTCAAAATATAGATAGTATACATCTTAAAAACATGCTATGACATCAAAATTAATTCTACAAAAATATGGCTAAAAAAGGAATTAACATATTAGTATGAAGTCATATATAAGATGTGAAAAGTATGCTCAAAAAAAATTTATCACTTCTTATCTCTTTTTCATAGTGATGGATAACATGACATACAATGTTAATGAATACATGAATCATTCATATTCTAATAGGCATTCATCAAAATAATATAATTTTCATTTTTGAGTTCAATGAATGTTTGAAAGAAACTAGCAGAACATGACTTAGCAAACTTAGTACAATTAGGTTACATGGAAGCAATGATTAGACACAACCTATTGTACACAAATCACACCTTAAAGAATATAAAACTTTAAGCTTAAAAGTGTGTTAGGAGTTATACCTTCATTTACTTCTATTGGAAATCAAGCTATAAAATTGGATTCCTTTGCTTTTGCTTTCGGCTTCTTTTTCTTTTGCTTTCGGTTGCTTTCCTTACTATATTACAATGTATCATTTGCTTTCCTTATTATATTGCAATGTATCATCATAATGTTTGTAATCACACTCCTATATAATGGAGTCTCTGCGTGGTTCTCATCAATAAATTGAAATACAGAGTGTATTATCTCTTTCAATCACTCTCTCAATATTTCTTTTATGGTATCAGAGCAGGTGTAATCCTGTCTCATCATTTTCGCCTCTTCAGTCAATATTCGAGTTTTCTGTTTTAATTTTGTGTCTCTCTCTTCTATCCAAATCTATCCTTCTATTTCATGCCTAAATACGGTCCAGCTTTTGGAATGGCTATCGACTCATCCTCCTCTTCTTCTGATATTATCATCTCATCATCTTTATCCTCTCATCAAATGGAAACCTCTCATCTTCCGATCACCGCCCATAAACTGAATGGGCAAAATTATTTGCAATGGTCTCAATAAATATTAATGTTTATACGGGGAAAGGAGAAAGATGACTACATCACCGGAGCCTCGACGCTACCAGAAACCACAGCATCAACCTACAAAAGGTGGATAGCTGAAAATAATATGGTCATGTCGTGGCTTGTCAACTCTATGACCACTGACATTGGCGAAAATTTCCTGTCATTTGATACTGCCAAAGAGATCTGGTACATGGCAAAAGAAACGTTTTCGGACAAGGAAAACACATCTGAAATCATCCAGCTTGAAAACTCCCTCCACGATTTACGTCAAGACAATCTTACGGTAACTGAATATTTCAATACCCTTACTCGTCTATGGCGTCAACTTGATACGTTTGAGGTTCATAATTGGCAGTGTGTTGCTGATGGTTTGTTGTATAAAAAGATTGTCGAAGGGAAGCGTGTGTTTAAATTCTTGTTAGGATTGAACACAAATCTTGATGAAATCAGAGGAAGAATTATGGGAGTAAAACCGCTACCTAGCCTTAGAGAGGCATTCTCTGAAGTCCGTCGCGAAGAAAGTCAGAAAAAACTCATGATGGGATCCCATCAACAACTGAATATGGCAGAAAGCTCGGCTCTTAAGACTCAATTCGCTCCTATTGACAACCGTCAGAAAAATAAAAGAGGTAGGCCTTGGTGTGATCATTGCAGAAAGCCGGGTCACTCGAGAGAAACTTGCTGGAAGATTCATGGAAAGCCAGCAGATTGGAAGCCACGTCAGCCTCTTGAGAAAGAAGGACGAGGTAATCATGTAGGTACAAATGAACTATCACCACAACCTGAAGCAAGCCCTTTCACCAAGGAGCAAATGGAGATGCTTCAGAAACTACTACAGTCACAATCTGGTTCGTCTTCCAACCACATCATTGGATCCGGAACCTTGGCTCACAAAGGTAATTCTTTGAACACCTTTACTGTTGGTAAGAAACGTAAAAAACCTTGGATTGTGGACTCAGGAGCATCTGATCATATGACGGGAGATGCAACAATTTTTGATACATATAGCTCATGTCAAAATAATTTAACGGTCTGAATAGCAGATGGTTCACTATCAAAGGTTGCCGGTACAGGTTCAGTTGTGCTGTCTAGGAATCTTATTCTCAACTCTGTTCTCCTTGTTCCTGACTTGGACTGTAATTTATTGTCAATTGGTAAACTCACTAAGGAAAAGAGGTGTGTTACTAATTTTTTCTCCACTCATTGTGAATTTCAGGATTTGGATTCGGGAAAGACGATTGGCAATGCTGAGGAATGCTCTGGACTCTACATCCTTAAGGAACGCCACTATCCACAAGAACAACCTCAAACGGCAATTCATCGTAGTTCTTTTTCGGTTTCGTGTCAAAATAATGATAGAGCAATTATGTTGTGGCACTATCGTTTAGGTCATCCTAATGTTATGTATCTCAAGCATTTATTTCCTTCATTATTTAAAACTCCAAAACCTTTTGATTGTGAAATCTGTCAATTGTCTAAACATGTACGGTCCCATTTTCCCATTCAATCCTATAAAGCGTCTCGTCCATTCTCACTAATTCATAGTGATATCTGGGGTCCATCAAGAATAAAAAATGTAACTGGTACTAGGTGGTTTGTCTCATTCATAGATGATCATACTAGATTAACCTGGGTCTTCCTCATGAAAGACAAATCTGAAACAAGCCAAATCTTCAAAAATTTTCAAATTATGATTCAGACACAATTCCAGTCAAAAATCCAAATTCTAAAGTCTGATAATGCTCGGGACTATTTCAACTCCATTCTAGGAGAATTTTTAGCAAAAGAAGGGATAGTTCACTTAAGTTCATGTGTTGACACCCCACAACAAAACGGCATTGCTGAATGGAAAAATAGGCATTTGTTAGATGTTGCTAGATCGCTAATGTTTTCCACAAATGTTCCACAATTCTTCTGGGGGGAAGCTGTTCTTACAGCAGCCTACCTTATCAATAGGATGCCACCTAAGGTACTACAATTCCAAACTCCTTGTCAACTTCTCCTAAAATCCTTTCCAACTACTCGCCTCATCTCCACCATCCCACCAAAAATTTTCAGGTGCTCTGTTTTTGTTCATATCCACCAACAGTATCGAAGTAAACTTGATCCCAGGTCGCTCAAGTGTATCTTCATTGGGTATTCGTCACATCAAAAAGGGTATAAGTGTTACTCTCCGGTCACAAGGAAATTCTACAATTCCATGGATGTCACATTTTTTGAAACCCAGTCTTACTACCCTAAAATCGATATTCAGGGGGAGACTCCAACCTAGGAATATCAATTTTGGACCCTTGAGTCATTTAGTGAGCCATCCATCACCACCAAAAATCCCACACCTCCTAAGTCATTGAATCAATCTTTACCTGCCGACAATTCCGAGTTCATTGTTGACTTACGGGATAATGAGCACATCCAAGAGGAAACGGAGGAAGGAGCACTTTCTCAACAATCCCATGAGGCTAAACCGGGTTCTAATCCAAGCAACATTCCAGGTGACAATATTCCTCCCACAGATAGTACTGATAATTCTGAGTTAGAAAATAGTATTCTTAATATGCCCATAGCTTGGAGAAAAGGAGTTAGATCATGTACTCAGCATCCCATTGGGAACTTTATTTCTTATGATAAGCTATCACCTTCGTTTCGTGCTTTCACTTTTAGCATCGCGGAGATACCCATTCCTCGGAATATTCAGGAAGCTTTCAAGTATCCGAAGTGGAAGGCGGCAGTCAATGAGGAAGTTCGGGCTCTAGAAAAGAATGGTACTTGGGCAATTACTGATCTTTCAACAGGTAAGAAACCAGTTGGGTGTAAGTGGATTTTCACAGTAAAGCACAAGGCAGATGGTAATGTAGAACGTTATAAAGCTCGGTTGGTCGCCAAAGGGTTCTCCCAATCCTATGGCATTGACTATCAGGAAACCTTTGCTCCAGTTGCCAAGCTCAACACTGTTCGTGTTCTTTTATCCTTGGCAGTTAATCTCGATTGGTCACTTCACCAACTTGATGTGAAAAACGTCTTCCTCAATGGTGACTTAGAGGAAGAAGTTTACATGGACATTCCTGCTGGACTTGAGACGACATCAAATTTCAACAAAGTTTGCAGACTCCGAAAATCCTTGTATGGTCTCAAACAATCTCCCAGGGCCTGGTTTGAACAGTTCACTAAGGCAGTGAAAGGGTACGGTTTTGTTCAATGTCAATCTGATCATACATTATTTGTGAAGCACTCCCTAGGAGGGAAATTGGCAATTATCATTGTTTATGTGGATGACATAATTTTAACAGGTGATCATGAAGAGGAAATTGGCTTACTTAAAAAATTCCTAACAAAGGAATTTGAGATTAAAGATCTTGGAAACCTTAAGTACTTTCTTGGAATGAAGATTGCTAGATCAAAGAAAGGTATAGCAGTCTCACAAAGAAAATACGTTCTAGACTTACTGAATGAAACAGGGATGCTAGGATGCAAGCCGGCAGAAACTCCTATGGACACAACTATCAAACTGGAAGAAAGTGATGGTAGTGCACCAAGTGATAAAGGGAGATATCAACGTCTTGTGGGAAAACTCATTTATCTTTCTCATACAAGGCCAGACATCGGCTTCTCTGTTAGTGTGGTCAGTCAATTCATGAATAATCCAACCGAAAAACACATGACTGCTGTGACCAGAATATTAAGGTACCTAAAAAGGACACCGGGAAAGGGTCTCTTCTTCCAAAGAACAACAAATAGAAAAATTGAGATTTTTTCATATGTAGATTGGGCAGGTTCAGTGACTGATCGAAGATCAACTTCTGGCTATTGTTCGTTTGTTTGGGGGAACGCGGTTACATGGCGAAGCAAGAAACAGTCAGTGGTAGCTCGTAGTAGTGCTGAGGCAGAATTTCGTGCTATGGCACTAGGTATCTGTGAGGGAATCTGGTTAAATAGGCTGTTAGAAGAATTACGGGTTCCATCTGAGCATCCCATGGTTTTATACTGCGACAACCAAGCCGCCATCAGTATAGCTAAGAATCCGGTTCATCATGATCGAACTAAACACGTGGAGATAGATCGACACTTTATCAAGGAAAAGATTGAAGAAGGAGTTTTTCAAGTCAGCTACACTCCAACAAACTGTCAAAAGGCTGACATTCTCACAAAAACTCTTGCTCGAGTAAACTTCGAAGATCTGACGGAAAAATTGGGAATGATTAACATCTACAACGTAGCTTGAGGAGGAGTGTTGGAAATCAAGCTATAAAATTAGATTCCTTTGCTTTTGCTTTCGGCTTCTTTTTCTTTTGCTTTCGGTTGCTTTCCTTATTATATTACAATGTATCATTTGCTTTCCTTATTATATTGCAATGTATCATCATAATGTTTGTAATCACACTCCTATATAATGGAGTCTCTGCGTGGTTCTCATCAATAAATTGAAATACAGAGTGTATTATCTCTTTCAATCACTCTCTCAATATTTCTTTTAACCTCTTTAGAATCTTCACTCATATATTACCTCTATTGTTTATCTTGGTGATTTTCATTTCATCATTCTTCTTCTTGTAGGAGCTGATTTTACTCTTTAGATTGAACACTCTTGTTGTGCATTTCCTCTCGAAGTCCTTGGTGTTCTTTGAGATTCCACCTACAAAATATTTTGATTTCTTTCTTGGTATCCATACTTTCTTGGGTCCATAAGGATTAGTCTCAAGAACATTTAATCTCATAAAAGGCTTAGAAGGATCAAAACTAATGCTTACTTTGTCAAAAACACATTTTTTATTTCCAAGAAGCTTGTTGAGATTTTCTTTTCCTTTTACAAAATTTTCAAGAGTTTTGTTTAAATCCTCAACATTGTTTTTCAAAATGATTTTCTCATTGGTAATAGACGTAAAGTCATTTTTCAAAGTAGCATTTTCCATTTTTAAAACATCCACATCATTTGAAAAAGAAATAACTAATTTTTTTAATTTAGAATTTTCAATACAAACATTTCTAAATATGTCATGTAATTCATTGAAAGCACTTTCAAGTTTTACATAATTAGAAATTACCTCATCTTGAGTGGATTATTCTTCTCCAAGAGCCATGATGTAACAACCCAGATTTTTAATTATTCTGTAGAATATATACTAATATTATTTAATCTCAGTTCGAAAAATATATAATTTATTATATATTATTATGTGTAATTTTGTAAAGTAATATAATTATTAAAAGTTTAGGGGTCAAAATATAAATAAATAATAATAATAATGGGTGTGGTAGTAAAATAAATAATTAATTTTCCATTGGTATATGATAAAGTGTAATTTAATTACAAATTAATTAATTTATATAATTATATTAAAATATTGGGTCAAAAGGTAATTATCTTAAATATTTATTTAGGATAAGATCAAATCTATATAATAATTATCGAATCTGGAGAGAAGGATAAGGATGGGCCACGCGTTGGCCAACTGCTGGTCGTCCCTCCCTATAAATAGGGAGGCGTTGCACCTGGGTGGAAAATGAGAAGAAACGAAAGAAGAATAAAAGAAAAAGAAAGGAAAAGGAAGAAAAGAAAGAGAGGAAAGAAAGGAAAGAATAGTGGAAGTTAAAAGGGTTTTTGATAGTGAAAAGAAAGAGTAAGGTATTAAAGTAAAGGTGAATTATATTATACCTTGAGTCACCAAAATGTATTTTACGTATGTTTTGACTTACCAAAATCTATTTTATACAAGTTATGATTTTAATAAAAGTTATGTTTTATATATGTTTCAGTTACGTGATTTTACTTCTGAACCCTATTTGCTTAAAAGGAAACCCATGGATATATTTGTTTCTATTTTAAAGAATATTTGGCTATGACCTTATAAATAATTATATTTTGTAAGTACCACCACGGGAGTCCCACGCCTTGGGGGACTTAAATAACCATTGGCCTCTGTTTGACCACTTTGTGGTCCTCTGTTTGTCATGGATCCACTGACCTCTGTTATGTGCGGACCAAAGTGCTGTGCGGAACAAAGTGCTACACTATTGTGGGAGCCACCTCTAGAATCCGTACGAGCCACCTCTTGAATCCGTACCTCTGTTCTGACTGTCACTTCTGTGACCTCTGTTCTGTTCTGTTCTATACCGTGGTTGTGTTTACATAACTTCTGTATTTCAGTTCTGCTACTTAAATGATTTGGTTACCAATAAAAGGTTATTTGTTCTGAAGAAGCATAATCTTAGTTTTCTTACTTAAAAGATTATTTGTTCCGACTCAGTTATCCTAAATGTTTTGGCCTAACTAACGATCCATGGTTATTTCGTGTTCCTTATACTCTTGGTATAATATTTCTCACTCTGCCATGTGCTTATAGTTGTTTACCAATTTTTAGGAAATAGCTTTTGGAAAGTCTAGACGCGAGGCTGCGGAATAGACACAAACAGTATTTTTTCTGATATTTTTATATGTAAATATCGGCCTTTTTGGTCAATATATTTTGTAATAAAAATAGAAGCTCCGATGATTATTTTGGTACCCTTATTTAAATATTTCTTCCGCTTGCGTTTATTAATTTGTTTTTGAATTGGCCGGAGGTAACTTCAGTTACTGGCCATCACGATGCTTAACCCTTGGGTACGGAGAGCGGGTCGTGACACATGAGACACAGGTTGGCTACTCCATCATTTTCTCCCCAAATGGCTTCCTTTTTGCTGTCATCCATCATTGAAAGTTCATAAGCCATGAGTGAGCCTAGGAGTTTTTCACTGCCTAATTTTGTTAGGTCTTTTGCTTCTTAGATAGCTGTAACCTTAGCTTCCCATTCATTTGGCAAAGACCCAAGTATTTTTCTTACAAACTCACCATTAATATAAGATTTACCAAGAGATTTTAGAGTATTAATAATATTGATAAATTTATAAAATATCTCAGAAATAGATTCAAATGATTCCATAGTAAAGAGTTCATAATCATGAATAAGTATGTCAATCCGAGACTCTTTTATTTGGCTAGTTCCTGCATAGGTGATTTCAAGTTTATCCCAAATCTCTTTAGCAGTAATACACCCAGAAATTCTATTGTACTCATTTGCATCTAGTCCACACACAAGAATAAGCTTGGCTTTAGCATTAGCTTGAAGGAGTTTATAATCACACTCATCAAATTCATCATCAAGTTTAGGTACACTGATATGGTTTACTACCTTGGTAGAGATTTTAGGACCTTTAGTGATAATGAGCCACAAAGCATAATTTGTAGCTTGAAGATATAAAGTCATTTTTTCTTTTCAATGAATATAATTACTGCCATCAAATAGAGGTGGCCTATTGCTAGCTTGTCCTACAGCAGAGTAAGTAGAATACATGGTTACTATGGATCAAAAACTCAAGATTGTGAAATCTAAACAACAGCCTCAGGCTCTGATACCAATTGTTACCCAAAAAGCAACTTAAGAGGGGGGTGAATTAGGTTTCTACAAATTAAAATTAATAATATCTCAATAAAATTAACTACTAGTACAACAAATTATTAACAAACACAATGATGAACTTAGCAGTAAATGATCCAGAAAAATAACAATGAAATATAACTAACATACAGGGTAAATCAAATGATTAACACATGAATATTAGATAGTTGTAGCAGTAGTAGGAAAGCAAAGAGATTAGGGAAAAGGAGACAAACAGATTTATAGTGGTTCGGTTTCAACCAAGCCTGCATCCACTCCTCAAGCTTCACTTGAGATTTACCACTATCTTCTAGCTTCACATGGGTGCTAGCTAGCAACCTCTTTACAAATGGAGCAATCCTCTACGGATTTTACACAGATTTCACAAGCCCAAACCTTTGCAAATCTTAGGTGATTCACAATCACTCTCAAAATTTTAAGAATACAGTATTTGCAATACTTTTACAAGATGAAATGGTATTTTTGCTTTCAAAGAAAACTTACAATAAATATCTCTCAAAGATAGATATATAAAATGAAGTTTTGATTTTTTTGTAAATCTCACACAGGAAAGATGAGCTTAATGCTATAAGGCTCAGTGTATAATTTCTGAGAAAAGATGTGAGTGATTATAGATCAAAGAATATTTTCAAGTTTTTTATAACTTGTTTACATTAGAAGCTTTGGTACATATAATAAAAATTATAGCCGTTGTATTCATTTGAATTTATAGCCGTTGTAGTCATTTGAATTTATAGCCGTTTATAGCCGTTGTACTTCCATCATTATCAATTTGAATATCTTCCACTCCATCATTACAAATTTGAATATCTTCCACTTGAACCTTTTGAACATTTTAGCCTTTTGAACCTTTATAGCCATTTAGAACCGTTGTACTTCCATTATTACTAATTTGAATATCTT
The DNA here is from genome assembly GCA_036172215.1 of Camellia granthamiana. Taxonomy (NCBI): domain Eukaryota; kingdom Viridiplantae; phylum Streptophyta; class Magnoliopsida; order Ericales; family Theaceae; genus Camellia; species Camellia granthamiana. The sequence continues at coordinate 141,872,068 of CM069907.1, forward strand.
TCACTGGAACCTTTTGAACATTTTGGCCTACTGTTGTGCTAGGCTGTTTGAACATTTGTTTTGAGCTGTTTGAACTCCTGATTTAAGCAAATATTAAATACATTCTAACAACATTTAGGATAAAGGTTTAGGTGAGAAATAATGGGACACAATAAATTTTGATTCTATTTTTCTCTTTCAAATAAATCATCAAAATAAATTTTGATTCTATTTTCCTTTTTCAAATAAATTAAAACATAATTGAATAAATCATCAAAATAAATAAGTTTAACATATATATATATATATATCACTTTTTGAAATAATTTTGGTGTCTTGCAGAAATAAAACAGAGTAAATTTCCCCCAAAGTAATAAAGGAATTTACTTAGCCTCACAATTTTAAAGAAATTACCTTGACCTCCCTTGTATTATCTAGAATTTTAACTGTATTAATCATAGTGGTGAAATTATTATAGTACCCATATATACTCTGTATTTAAATATGCATAAACATGTATTGAGAAAACCAAATCATATTGTGTGATTTGATCTGGGTTAGACCAATTTTTAGTTTTTCAATTTTTTTTAGCCCTAGATAATAAAGAATAAAATAAGTATGTAAATCTCAAAAAATAATGATTTCATTTGTTTGACTAACATATGATTAATAGTAGCCGATCAAAAAAACATATGATTAATAGTAAAGGTTAAAGCGTTATAAAATTTACTTTTTAAGGAAGTTCACAATATTGTTTTATCTCTAAAGAAGAAGGAAAATGAAGACTAATAGGAAAATGATAGGCATCAGATTCGCCATTGAAGCTGAGTAATGAAGAATTAGACGTAGGAATGAAGCAGAGGATCAATGGGGAGAAACAGATATCTCGATGGAAAAACATTCACATCAGCCTCTATTTTGAGCAAAGTCATCTGGAAATTGTGAGTTCAAATCACATATTTAACTACAAATAAAATTATTTAGTAGTTCCCGAGCAAGATTTTAAAAGCGACCGCAACTGTTACGTAACGGTTGTAGTGGTTACCGCCACCTGTTACGGCCGCTCTTACGGTGTGATTGAGATTCACAAGTGTGTCGATCGTAGCGGCTACCGTAGCGGTTGTAACAATACCGTAACAATTGCAACGGCCTGTTACGCATCGTTACGTAATGGTTCCGAACTGTTTCTTTCGAAAAAAATCAAAAAAAAAAAGCTGAAAATAGGAAAAGAGGGATAGAGAGAGAAGAGGGAAGATGAAGAGGAAAGATGGAGGAGTAAGAGATAGAGAGAGAGAAAGAGATAAAAGGGAAGATGAAAAACATGTTATTGATTTGTAAAAATTGTAAAACCTATGCTATTCTACTCAGTTGCTATCACACAATCATGTTGTTTGTGTGTGTCTATCTATATATTGTTTGAATCTATTTGGCTTGATTAAAACTCTTATTTATTCTCTTACTTTTGTCATCGTTTATCTTATATATAATTGTTAGTGATTGATTTTATTGTAAAATATCTAGAAAACATAACACCTATAATTATATATTAATACATATATTTTATACATGTCAATTTTTTTGAATTATTTTATTTACAAGTTATCTAAAAAGATAATAAATATTCAAGTGATCCATACCGGAAAAAAAAAAAAAAAAAAAACTTTATAATTTATTTTTTAATTTTTATATGATCACATTAGCATGTATAATTTATTTTTTTAAAACTATTCAAGTTAAAAATTGCATATGCTTCCACAAGTATAATAATTAAAAAAATAATTTTATACATCTAAGTCCAATAATTTTTTTTTTTTTTTTTACCACAAGCGTAATATGGATTTATGACATATAAAGTCATTAATTATTAAAATAAAATGTAAAAAACTCAGTTTATAATGATTTAAAAATATGAAATATATTAGATCATACTAAAAAATTTACAAAAATTGATCAATATTTATTTTAAAACCCAATAAATATGATTATGGGAAAAAAAATATGTGTATCGGTAAGTTTTTTTTAAATTGTGCATAAAATAAAAAAATTCACGGTTCCAGTTACCGCAACCATTACGCTACGGTCTTTACACCTCACAACCACAACTGCGCCACCGCCACCGTTACGGCAACCGCAACTGCATTTCAGAACCTTGTTCCCGAGCATCATCTTAATATGTACATGTATGCTCTAGGCTAATTAAACCGTGCAAAACATCCAACTGACCAAGGTAAAATCTTATTTGGCATGGTCTAAAAAAGCTAAAAAGTTAAAAAGTCACTATCCTATTTAAATCACATCATCTTATTTAAGTCACATCACCTCTCTAACATATCATTTCAAACCCAACCTATACCCAACCCATATTTTATAAAAAGTCAAAAAATACACTTATTTAAATCATTCCAAACCACCCCTTAAGCCAACTCTATTCATTTTGCACATGATTACAATTCTTATTGGTTTGAAAGCATCATGTTGACATATGTTAAATTGGTGCTCTTGGAATTACTAACTCATCTGCATGGAGCAAGAATCTTTTATTTTCAAATCTCTATTTTTCTATCTCAAAACACTTATAATTATTAGAACATATGAGAATCTTAATAATTCTGGAGGTATAATCCAACGTCATTAAATGTTTTGGAAAAAAATTATTAAGTAGTTTTCAAGCACCACTTTGACACATGCACATGTGCTCCACCAGACCAATAAAATAGTGCAAACAGAGATGGATGAGGTCTACTTTGTCACCAACCAAGCTGACCAAGGTGGATTAGGTTAGTTACACCCATCTCACATATTAAGTTGGTACTCTGGAACTACTAACTCATTGTCTACATGAGGTAAGAATTCTCTATGCCCAAATTTCTATCCCCCGTTCTCAAAATATTAACACTTGTTAGATTATATGAAAATGGGTGATTCTATTTGCACCCAAATAGTAACTAAATATGTCCAACTAAAATTTTAAAATTTTAATTCCTGTTATACCCTAATGGAAATTTATTAATAAGGACAACATATATTAAATCTTAAAATATTTTTTATCCTTCATATTCAAGTTTTTTCATCTTCTTTCCTAAATTTCAATTATTTTATTATCTTCTTCCTCACTCCAAAACTCTAATTTATCCCACCAAAACTCACAATTATTACCATCAGTGTTGTTTGCTATTTTATTATTATTATTATTTATTTTTTTTATTTTATTTTTTTATGGTGGGCATAGAATTGGCCGCTTCCTCGGTAGTCACTTTTGACAAAGAGCGTGGGATTCTTCCATCCACACCGGTTTATCTTCAACAACCATCCTAGCCAAAAGGTGTGCTGCCTGATTTCCTTCCCGTTTAACATGTGAAACCTACTAATGGCAAAACCCCTCAGCGCTGACCTTATGCTTCTAACATAGTCCCCAATAGTAGAAAGATCTTCACTTTGGGCCTCTATATAGTTGATGACAGTAAGGCTGTGTTTGGTTGGAAGATTTGAGGAGGGATTTGGAAAGGGAAAGAGAAAAGGCGTGTGAAACTAGGTGAAATATAGGCATGTTTTATTTACATTTCACCTATCTTTTCCATTTCCCTTTCTAAATCCCTCATCAAATTCCCCAACCAAACACAGCATAAGAAAATCCCTCTCTAAGTGTATATCCCTGAGACCCAAATCCTTTGCCAACTTCGCAACCTTCCAAGCACCGACCACTTCAATGATGGAATCTTGGATGACAGTAAGAGGAAGATTTTTTTAAATTGATTTGTTTATTGTTTAGGTATATTATAAATTATAATTTTATAGGTGTATTGAGTTTAAATTATAAGCCTAAATAATTTAGTAGAAAGTACTAAGAAATTGAGCGTATTGAATAATTTATTTTTATTTTTTTTGTAAATAGAATCCCCCTATGAAAATCTTAATGCATAGAAATCTCAAAATATAATCCAACAATTGCAAATATTTTAAGAAATTAGCATTTTGGGCCCCCCAAAATCTATATAATTTTTTCTTCCATCTCACAAACTTCACAAAAATAATAATAATAATAATAATAATAATAATAATAAATAAGCACTCATTAACCTATGCAATTTGGAGCATTTATAAGAGATTAGCATTTTGACCCCCTAAAATTTAACCCTCAAAAATCTAATAATTTTACCTTGGTTCCACTTTTGTACAATTTCGAGTCTGCCAACATAAATATGCTATGGACTATAAAAGGGTGCAAGTTTGCATTACCCTTGTCAAATTTTAATTAGAGGAAAATGCTATGGACCGGAAAATTTTGCGTAGAAATTTATCCCAAAATGAATTGTATAGTGTAAAATTAAAATTAGTATAATTTGATTCATTCCTAGAATGATTGTGGCTTTTAGATACATTTTTCTAAGTAATTTTTCTGACTATGTAGTTTTGTTGTTAATTTGCTGCTAACCAATGTAAAATGGGAATTGACAGCCCGGACACTGAGACCCATGTTTATACAGAGGAAACTGTAGGGTTCATACATGGTCATGGTACTGACTACATTCACAATCAAGCCTGAGAAGGTAGGATAAAAATAAAGAAAGAAAAAACGAGCTCCTACTAAAAGCAAAGAGACATAGATGACTATAAGTTTTAAAGCAATCTTGCTTTGTTTATTTTGTTTAATTTTCTTTGTTTTTCTTTTTCTTTTTTTTTTTTTTTTTTTTTCCTTTCTTTATTTCTTTATCCTTGCGTAGTTAGTCACCTGAGAAGAATGACAAAATGCTAATGTATCTTGGTTTGTTCTCAACTAAAAGTTTATGGAACCATGTGATTTTGAGTCGCCAACTAAATCAAGAGTAGACTCATAATATAATTTGAAAATGTCTAGCTCATCAAAGTCATTAGAGCCCTCATCTGGTATGAGGTTACTAGGTTAAAATAGTCACAAAAAAATAAAATAGACTAAAAAGTTAATAAGATAAAATATTACATCCCAACCATAATCATTTTATTTTTCTCTCACAAAAGTTAAAAAAACCAAAAACCCCAACCCAAACGAGACTTTTTAACCCCGGGTTAAAATAGTCAAAATACCAAAAAATCAACCCACTTTCCAAACGAAACCAGAGTGTTCGAGTTATCAATAAGCGGATTTAAGCCGAGTTTCAGAATATAAGCTTAGATCGATAAAAATTATTCAATCTGAGCTTGTTCAATATTTGAGAAACTAAAATTCAGCTCGACTCAACTCAATAATATATACAACCCAAGCTTGAGCTCAAGTTTTTAAAAAATAATAATAATAAATATAATAATATTATGAACAAATTATTAAAAAAAATATCATTATTAATCATTTTCATCAATCATGTATGTAAATTTACATGAACACTAACCAAAAACAAATAAATAAAACAAATTAACCAAAATATAATTGATTTATTATTATAAATAAATATTAATTTATATATTTATACTAGCCTACCGAGTATGTGTTTACTCAAATTCAACTCAATTACTAAGTGAATTTTAAAATTTGACTCCAACTCATTCATTTAACAAATAAGCCATGTTGAAGTTGCTCATTTGCATGGGGTGGAGAAACATGAACAAAATCAGCATGTTGAGGAGTGATGTAGACAATTTGTATTTTTAGAAGATTTCACAAATTTCTCAAACTAAAGTCAAAAAATAGTTGGGAATGTTCATAAAAGCAATCAAAAAAAATGTTGTGTGAATTATTTTATATCATCGTTTTGTATTATCATCTACATGAATACTCATGATTGATTTTTTTTATTTTTTTACAAATTGTTTGTGAATGAAACAGTGAAGAAGAATAATATTTTGTCAAAAGTATTGGTAAAATAATACACTTGAAAAGAGAGAGAGAGAGAGAGAGAGTCACATAGCCTCGTTTGGCAATCAACTTTTTAACAAAAAAAAAGTCAAAATATCACATTATACATGCTAACTTTTTCTACCTCATAAAAAAATTAAAAAATTATTAATATTTATTTATTTGTAGCTTCTATACAAGTATTTATGCATCATTTTTTCTTTCTTTTGTAACTTTGTATGCATTTGTTTAATAGATTTTCCATATCAAGACCAGCACATGGAGATACCTAATAAAATAAATACAAATTAATAATATTTCAACAAATCAGAGTGGCGCAGCGGAAGCGTGGTGGGCCCATAACCCACAGGTCCCAGGATCGAAACCTGGCTCTGATAAATTGGTTTTACAAATTTTTTTTTTCCATTTTTACAATCAAGCCAAAAAAATAGATCAGTTGGCCCCTCTCTCTCACACACAAACATACAAAATAGTATAAAGTTGTGGATGATAAGGTATCCAAATGTTCTATGATGGCCCATTTGACATCATGACACCCATGCATAAACTACATATCTATTTGGAATGGTCTTTGTTGATTGCCCATTTTTATGTTATGTCTTCAACCTATGCACAAACCACCAATCCAATAGGGTTGGCATTTGTTTCTTCATGATTCTTTTTCTCATGCGTACAAGTGACTATATACCCACTACCTAGATTGGACTAATTATTGTGAAAAACTTGTATACAAATTTAGATTTGTACCCAATGGTGATGAGTGTAGGAGGCATGGTTGTGTCATGGATTGTGGTGGGCACCAGCCCTTATCGGCATCCGATTATCACGTACAGTGACTTCTCACCCACCTTGCAAACATTTTTAAAAAGCATTGATGTTAACAATACACATTTATGGCATGTTTACTTTTGCTCATTCAAATTTGTATTTGTTTATTGATAAGAATTTTTATATTTTATTAAGAAATTTATGGTTTGAATCTTTCTGTTTACACACGAGTCTTTGAGATTTTTTTTTTTTTTTTTTTTTTTTTTTTTTGAGACATTTCTTGTATTAATTATGTATTATGTTAATCATTATTATAATTGTAATTAATTGTATTATTGTAATATCATATATCAATTATATTATATAAAAAAAAAAAATCACACTTTTTTTTTGGACCGAAAAAACGCCTCATTTGTTGGGGTTTATGATGGGTGATTTTTTTATTTCAAAAGTTTGTGTCAAGATGATGTTGGATATAATTTATATTTACATTTTATGACGTAAATATGATTTATTGAGGTAATAATAATTATTATTGGATGGTTAGAAGGAATTATTTTTCAATTTCTACAGTTAGATTAGGAAAATACTATATAAATTAATAAATCTTATAATTTTTTCTTAATGTTTAATGCAATAATGAAATTTAGAAAACTGGATGAGACCGACCTACCTACAATGATTTGATAGATGCATATCAGCAAGTAGTAAATAAGAATTTATTAATTTGTATAGTATTACTCTTTAAATTATTAACTTTTTACTTTTAAGGTCAAATTTGGCATCTTCAAAAAAATTCAAAAAGTCAAAAAGTCACTATCATATTTAAGTCACATCATTTTATTTAAGTCACATCACCTCTCTAACACATCACTTCAAACCCAACCCAAATCCAACCCATATTTCATAAAAAGTCAAAAAGTACACTTATTTAGTCTTCCCAAACTTTACCTAAATGTAACTTGGGTAGCATACTATTGTCTATGCCAAAGTCAAAATTTGATAAGAATTCTTCTAAATTTATCTTTAGTAGTGTGTTGCTATCTTTCATGTCAAATTATAGATGAAATAAGAGTAAATCATTTGAGTTCGATTTATATGTCTTAATTTTTTTTACAATAATCTTATTATTTTTTTGTCACAATAAGACACATTAATAAAATACACAAACAGGGCCAGCCTTGGGCATAAGCCCACCAGGCCATGGCTTAAGATCCCTCAAAATAGATCAAAAAAAGGAGTCCCTCCTATTATAGTTTAGTATAATATATTATGTATGTTTTAAGTTCAAAAAAAATTAAAGAAGGTCCAAACTAATTTAAAATAAATTGACGCATTAAAAAATTAAAAGGTCCATTCAAAATTAAAAGGGTTCATTTTCTCTCCCTATCTAATTCATAACCCTAACTCTTAATCCAATCTTCCCAACAGTTTGACGGCAGTAGCCCAATAAAGCACAACGGAGCAGCAACACACAAAACAGAGCACACGGAGCAACAGCAGCAGCACAGCAAGCACATGTAGGTTTTTTGTCTATTCAATTAATTAAATATTTGTCTTGTCTTTTACTCAATTGCTATTATAATATTGGTATTTACATCACCAAGAAGAATTTGTTTAAGTTTAATAGTTCACATCACATAATTTTAAAATTTTGTGTTTTGTCAAGTGGTGGTGGTGCTCTTGTTTTGAATTTTGATTTAAAAAAGTATTTTGATCTCAGCTCATCATGACTTTTAAAAGAAATTATCCATCTGGATTCGCAAAAAGGAAAAAGAAGCAAAGAATCGAAAAATTAGTCGAGTGTCAAAGAAGAGCTATTGATAAGTTCTTTACGAGTAACAAACAAGAAGAACAATCAGTTGAAGACTTGAATAATGAAGAATTTGAAACTTTGGCGAATAATGAGAATGAAAATTTGGTGGATAAAGAAGGAAATGGGGAATTTGAGAGTACAGAAGCCAATCAAGATAATGAGATGAATGTGGAATCACTACAACAAAAAACACATTTGGCGACCAAAAAATTAGTCGCCAAAAGTACAAATTTTGTCACCAAAAGAATCGGCGACAAGTACACAATTGGTCGCCAAAGGCCTGTCACTAAAAGTATTGGCGACCAAATCATAAATTGTCACCGTATGTAAACATTTAGCGACAAGCAAAATTGGTCGCCAAAAATCATAAATTTTGTCGCCGTAAAATTATAATTTGTCACTAAAAGGTTAAAATTTGGCTAGGCTGTGTAGTTTTAACGACAAATAAATGCGTCGCCAAAAGTACTATTTAGCGACAAAATTAATTTGGTCGCTAAAAATCAAGTTTTTAGCGACGACTAAGTTTTGATTGCTAAAAGTTTGTGACAACCCTTACCTCTAATTAGTGCTAAACTGTAAATGAGAATGATAAGTAATTGATCAGACTAAAATTCGAAATTTATTGCATAAGTGTGTTATCTTAATTGCATTCTATCTGTTTGTCGTAGATTGATCTGTTCGTGTTTTTAATTTCGAATTGCGAATTAAAGGCCTTATCGGCGGCCGAATCAGAAATTGATTAGTGTTATGTATTAATTAGAATTTATGTAATTTTATGGTAGGTTTAATTGAAATGTGATTTGGTATGATTAAATTAGATTAAATAAAGTTAAAATACATCAACTCCAATTAATTGCATTTCTACCACTTAGTGGACCACTTTAGAAGCATTATAGGAGTGTAACTCATACCAATTGATACATCTTTACTTCAGCCACTTCCTAGACCAAAAACGTGAGAGAGAGCTAGAGAGTTGGAAGAAAAGTTGAGTTCACCTAGATTGGTTTGAAACTTAGAAGATTTGGAAGAGAATTGTACATTTGAGCTATCATACCTTGAATTCAAGACCTAAGGTAGAGATTTCATCCTCTCATTTGTGAATTTGAGTTGTATCTTGCATGGTTCATGGTAATTTAGAGTTTAAAGTTAAGAATTGGTTTAAAGAGTTGAATTTGAGAGTGAATTCATGCATGCATGTACACATTCTTGAGTTTTGAGGTCTTTTCCATGAAATTTGCTACATGTATGTTCATATTTTGATTATAGTTGTAGACGCGCCCGAACGTCCCGGGAAAATCCCGTTTTGTTCATTGGGCTCACTACAGTTCGGACTCAATGTCGCAGTTATCTTGCAAAGTACAATGCGAGATTGATAAATCATCAAAGAATCCAAATCCAGCAAATCGTTTTGAAAAACTGATTTTTTAGAAAGAAGTGCCAAACATGGACTGCTTTGCCAAATACAGAGTCGCCACCTAAATATTTTATTTGGAAAAATTTAGGAAACCCGGACTCGTGCCTAAGGCCACGTGTCTGTCATCACCAAAGTTGCCTCGGCTCGGGAACTTGGGTACGAGAAGGGAAGGTCACGCAATGAGCACCCCCGCTCGCCCGATCAAAGATCGGCCTTTACTAAAATGATATCTTATTTTTGAAAACACATGTGCTCTTATTCCGGTTATTAACCTAGAATTACTATGTGATGCGTACAGCATACAAGTATAGATTAGATCGCCTGAGTTGGAACAAAATATCTCATGTTTGTTTTTTAAAGCGGTTTGCTACTCGCAAGTAAGCTAAAATGCGGATTTTGCCACCCTCAAGTGGGCTTAGAAAACATGATGTTTTGCCACTCTTAAGTTGGCTTAAAACTCGCAATCAATGAATTGTTCCAATTCAAGTAATCCAACCTTCACCCACAGGCATTCAGGCAGTTATATCACATAAGCAGATAGTCTCATGGCAAGCATGCTATCATGGCAATCACTTGCACATATGCAAGGATGCTAAAGCATAAACACTTACCGAGTACTCCAAGCCAAAACAAAAGCCATGTTAGAAATCAATGCATGATCCTAGCTATGTCAAGAATGCCTAATGCAACACATACAAAATGCAACTAAGATAGGCTCGGCTATTCTAAAATGTCATGTGAAATGCAATTTGATACATGTATTCAAACATGAATTGAAATACAATGCAGTTAGTATGATGCGCCAAGCCTGGTGCATGCAAGACAGATGAATGGATGCAAACATGCAAGCATAAGGATGCTAATTGAAACATGCTCTAAAACTAACCATCGTAAGCTAGTAAATAAAAGGGAGAAAGGAATGGGGGTTGGAAGACATGCATCACACACATGCACACTTATCACAAAATTTGCCCTCTCGACGGAGGATCCGAATAAATAATACAGAACCAGCTAGCTAATCTAAGCTAATATAATTAAACTAGTTATTACACGACGAAAGGAATAACAAGTTACAACTACTTATTACACAACATTAACTAAGTAAGCAATCTAAATGAGCATACAAACTAAATGAATATGGGCTGCCCCAGCTCTGCTTTAAATGACAAAGGATGCATGCATGCTTGAATTGCCTTGTTCGGAAATCCCTCGCGACGCCCCAACTTGCCTCTGTTTGCAATTGACCTCAAAACACTACACAAAGCTCCAGAAGGCTGAAACTCCACCCTGGGAATCTGTGGGAAGGCTGCCGACCAGCTATTGGCCTTGGTTTTTGGTTTTCTGTAACAAAAGGCAAGAGAGAGAGATGGCAAAGTATTCGCAATATATGTGTGCACGACCACTCTCCCTATCATTGCATAAGCTCAAGGGAGTGTAGTCCTTGACCCTCGGGCCACCAATCACGCATCTCGATGCATGATGGCCGAGGAGTCGAATTGCACGACTCAATGTGAAATGAATACACATACAAGCACCTAAAGCCAATAACTCCGTCATGGGTAGTCAAGAGTATCGGCGACCGGGAATCGAGGCACGTTTCATCATTTCAAGCATGAAACGTCCCTCGTTCCCCGTGTTTGGGCTAACCCCTATTCCAAACACGATACAACAAACAAGGCATGCACCAATGCAACTCTAGCATGCAATCTTAATGCAATGCAACTAAGTCATGCAAACATGCAACTAGCATACACAATGCTATGAACTAACAATGGCATACTCAATGCACATAACACTTAGCATACATAATGCACGTAGAAACTAACATACACAATGAGATGAACAAGGCATGCACAATGCAATGATCAATCATGCGATAACATGGCATACTCAATGCAAAATGGACTTAAACCAAAATAGATGGGCCTCAGCCACACCCAAATCAGTGGCCAATAGATGATGGAAATAAGGCATCAAAACACATACGATCGTGCACAATACAACGACCCCAAGTCTAACGCACAAAACACAACTTTCCAAATGCATTGAAAGGATGAAATATGGAGTGTAATGACACATGTTGCAGCTCTAAAATGGCATACAAAATGACTTCGAATTATGCAAACAACTCATGTAATGCATGTTGAATGGCTCAAGCATCGAAACTAGTGAAGTGTATTACACTATAGGCATGCAAGGCAGCGCTCAAATGGCCAAACCAACTCCAAACAGACCCTATGCAGGCCCAAAACAGTAGCAAAATGAGTTGGGATGATGGCTTGAAAGGCACAAAAATGAAGCTCATGCAATGGCTCACAAAATAGGGTATAAAAGCACAACTCTCAAGGGCACTTAAAGAGTGGAAAACATGGAAGTATGACAGCCCTATATGCTCTGAAATATCATGCTCAATGATGCCAAAACATGAAAATACCTCAAGTTAAGCATGCAAGGGACTTCAAAACTCGAAACTAGTCAAGGCTATTACACTACAAGCATCTTTCGACCAAGAGGCCTTAAAACAGAACTAAGGCAGCCCAAAATATGAACAAAACTAGGTTGGAGCATGGCCAAAATAGGCTAGAATAGAGGGCCAAAACATCATGCATTCTAAGCTAGTAAACATGATTTACACTATAAGCATATGAAGCATGTGAGAGGCTACCAAACCAGCCAAAAAAAGAGTCATGGCATGCCAAATGATGACCAAAAACCCACTGAAATATGACCAATACATGCAAGAATGACATGCTACTTTGATAAGCCACAAAAGGGATTACTCTACACATGCAAGAGGCAAACCCAAGGTGACCAAACCAGCCATAGACAGAGTCAAGGCAGGCCCTAAAAGTCACCAAAAAGTGCCTGAATCGAGCCTTGAAAGTATGAAAACATATGCCCCTTTGATAGGCCAAAAATGCAAGCAAACAAGACCAAAAGAGAGAGGGTCACCCCTCTCTGATTTAGGGCCTCAAAACCACATACCAACCACTAAAAATCCACTGGATTTCAGTGGCTAAAAAGCCATGCAAGGATTAATTCAAAGGCCTTATGGCATGGCACAAAACAAGGTGAAATAGGGCATGCAAGAGGGAAGATAACCCTCAGCACCAAAAGGGCCTTACACAAACATGTTAAGCATCTTAAAACAAGATTTTTTTCAGTTGAAAGCTAAGCCCAAATAAGCATGCGAGAATGGCTAAGAGAATGATCAAGACAAAGCTTAAAAGTGGAGACAAGAAGTTACCCTTGAAGCACTGTAATACCAGCAAGTTTCTCAGCCAAAAACCAAACTCTTGAGCCTTCTCAAGACCCTCCAGCACCTCAATAACAAGGTAAGAGTGCTTGGGCTAGGAGGTTGTGTGCACAAATGTGAAGCAATGCACAAATATAGAGAGAGAAAGAGAGAAATATAGAGAGAATATAAGCCTATGCCTTAAACCAAATTCAGAACCTGTGGAATGGAAAAGGAGAGCCTCTCTTATAGAAAAACCAAGGGTTCAAGCTTCTTAGAGAAGCTAAACATGGATGCAATCCCTCCACGTGTATGGAGGATAAAGTCTGTGCCATCCAGCTGGCACAGCTGGCATCCATTCAGTCTGACAAAACAGGGGGAAAGCTGCCGACCAGAAAAGGTGGTCGGTCTGCTACTTTTAGTGGTCGGCCGACCACCCTAAGTGGTCTCCCAGGTAAAAAAGTGGTCGGCAGGGGTAATTGGTGGTCTCCACACTGAAAGTAAGCCAATGGTGGGGTAGGAAACCAGAAAATGTGGCCCAAAGACCAAGAAAACCAGTTTCCCAACCAGAAAATCGGCTGGCGGGGAGAAAAATGGTCTCCAAGGATAAAATCTGGTTTCGCACCCTTGTACCACTTCCCAAACATGGAAAGTAAGGTTTGTACCCAAGACAAACCAAAACGGATGCAAGACAAGGGTTCGGGAGACAAGACGCGCGGTGGGAGCCCCGAAAACCAGCTGTCGAGCATCAAAAGTGGCGTACGACCACAAAAGTGGTCTCCCAGACCACAGTGTCCCTCTAGACAGAGGAAACAAGGTGTGTTCCAAAAACTGTGCCAAACGGAGAATGTTAAGCCGTTCCGAGCCGAGGCGTACGGCTGACGGCTCCAAAAATCGGAAAGTAGTCTCCAAGTGGGAACAATGGCCTACGACCACAAAAAGTAGCCTACGACCACTGAGAGATGGTCTACAAGACCTCTCCCTCCCTTCGGGAAGAGAAAACAAAACTTGGTCCACGAACCGAGTCAAAGTACAAAGGGTCCCGAGATCCGAAGGCGAGGCTCTCAGCTAAAAACTCCGAAACCTCGAAACGAGCACAACATGCAGAATCACCGAGCGCTCAATCGATGATGTCTGAGTCTTAAGGTCGGTCAAAAATGGGGTGTCTACAATAGTTCAAGAATTCATCATGTTTTTGGAAGGATTGAGTTATTTGACCATGTATTTGAAGCTTTGAATTTAATTGAATACATGCATGTTGTGTTTGAGTTTTGTTCTGGAAGTTTATTTGAAAATGGTGTTCAATTGACTCATCCTTGGGTTTTGATTTCTCAAATTGATCTTCAAAACATGTTATATTATGGGTTTAACGTGTTTTTCCAGAAAATTGGCCCAAAAGGATCAAATTTGAGGCTTTTAAAGTTGAGTTTTGTGCTTGGGGATGAATCTGGAAATTCCAAAATTTGGACCCACACTCGAGCGTAAGAATTAACGCTCGAGCGTACCCTCTGAGTCGTGCACTTCAGCTCGAGCGTGAAATGCATACGCCCAGAAGTTCTTGTGTTTTACAGTCCGCTCACGCTCGAGCGAGGACTTGAGTCTCACGCTCGAGCGGAGGTCGAACGTCCGTCGAGCGTGAATTGCATGTATCCAATACTTTTCCTGAAGTTTACAGTCCGCTCGAGCGAAGGAAGTCACGTTCGAGCGGAGATCCTTTGTCTACATGTCCGCTCGAGCGTAGAAAGCCACGCTCGAGCGAGACCCCTATTTTCTGAAAATTTTGAAAAGTGTTTTAAAGTGCATCTTTGCATCCTCTTTCCATCTTAAGCATTCCTAGGCCATGTTTAAGGCATCTTAATGAGGATATTGATGTAGAACCACACCGAGTCAAGATAGGGGCTAAGGTGTTAATCCCAAGTATGTAACTTAGTGTGTGTTCGTTCTGCAACTGTGTAGGGTTGGCATGCGAGGACGCTCATCAGCTGCTTATGGCCCAGTGCTCTATGAGTAACAATGTTGTAAAGATATGTTCAATTATGATTATTTTTTTGAATGATCAACTGTCCTGCTTACTGAAACGTTATTATTTAATGAATGAATATTTGTTCTATTTGTAAACTGTAACCGTGGCATCCATAGCAATTTACTGTTACTATACTGGTACTGCTACTGTCACAGAGATCGTCGGTTCTCATGTTTGGAACCACTACTGTTTATTGTTATGATGGCCATCAACTGACTGCTCGGTCTGTTAAGACCTACTGTACTGTTTTGCTATGGGATGCACCACATATGACTGCTATGGTTTCTAAGTGACTGATATGACTGTTTATTTACTGAAAGGACATTCATTCTTAACCTCTTTACACAACTGTTATTCACTGGGTTTTAGCTCACTGTTTATATATATATGTAGGTGTCCAGGCACCGGACCGGAGCTAGAAGCGTCGGGTTAGCTCTTGTTTTGTCAAGCCAACCATCGTGCCTCACCTTGAGGTTCCAAGTGCTGCCAAGCCAAGGCTGTGTTGGGGTGTTTTAGATCCACCCCTTTTTTTTGTCTCTATTTTGTATTGACTGTTTAAGACTTGCACGGTATCGTTATGGTAGGGATTTGGTTCCTAACCTGAATGTCTGTATATGATGTATGTATATACTGTTTGGGTTTTGAATGTGAATATGTTCAGAAAAGTCTTCTTGCATTCAGACTGTCACAGCTCATTGGACATCTTTTATTTACTGTTTTGGCTTCCGCCAGCCCCTTACCCTATATTACTGTCATTATTGTTAAGCAAGCCTTTGGTAATCACGGATTACTGGCCGGTTACGGTGCTAAACCCATAGGGGCGGGTTTAGGTCGTGACAAAGTTCTTGGAATAGCCACTAACTTTTAGCGACAAAAACAATATGTTGTCGCCAAATATATTAACAACGACTAAAATGTCACCTGTCACTAAAAATTCAATGCACAAATTTTGATGTTAATAATTTTCCTGTTCAAAATAATCCAAAATACTTGTTTTTCTCTACACAATATATATACAAATGCAATGTAAATAGTAATATACCTGTGCAAGACATTCATAATAATTCAAAACTAATAGCTATTAAACATCCCAATAAACATAATTACAATTCTCTAACAATCTAAAACATTCATACCATACTATTAACATCAAACCCACAAATTCATTACCAAATCCTATGTCAAAATATTTTCCAAAACACAACCAAATGTTTTGATACTAAACATCTAACCCACAAGTCATTTACCAAAATCCAATGTCAAAATATTTGCAAAAACACCAAACCAAATATTTTGATACTAAACATCTAACCCATAACTCATTTATCAAAATCCTATGTCAAAATATTTCCAAAAACACAAAATCAAATCTTCTGATGCAACTTGAATTATTTTCCACCATTGGCAATCTGTCACATGAAAAAGAAAAACAATACTAGATTGACAAACAAAAAAAAAAAAAAACTCAATATGAATTTTACAATTTTGATTTTAATTTTGTAACGGGAAGTCTAATTGAGGTGCCGTTTGCTCATACAAGTTTATTTAGTCTTGAGCAAGCTGCCTGTGTTAAGTTTCAGCAGTTTTGGTGGTCATTTCACAATTTCGCCCCCCGAACGGGCCTTTTAAGTCTTGTGTTTTACAATTTTCCTTCTAATTTTCTAACCGAAAATCCAATTGAGGTCCTGTCTGTTCCTATAGTGTTATTCCTGTGTGTGTGTGTGACATTGAACAAAGACATAAATAACACTGTAAATAAGACACACAACACCCACCTCCCCAAAAAAAAAAAAAAAAAATCAAATAAGCCCCCTTTCCTCCCCAAAAATAAAAAATAAAAAATAAGCATAAGCATGGGGAGCAAATCCATTTCTAATATTAGCATACCTAAAAGTAACTTTAAGATTAAGCCAAACTAGTCAACAAAAATTTCCTCATGTTCTGTTAGCATACTTGAAAGTAACTTTAATATTAAGCCCAAAAGATGCTTAAAGAAGTATGAAACTTTTTCAGCAATGTATGTTGTGTGGTAGATCTTCTTCAGTCTTCAAATTTGCTCGGCTGCAACTTTACTGTATGAGAAATACTATTAGTGGTGGAAAGTTGCTGTTTGCTTCGCCTGAGTTTTGTGAAGATCCCACAGGGATCATCTTTAAGGCAGCAGCAATAGGTATGCCAAGGAATCCGAGAGAAATGCTCACGAACCATAGAGGCAAAGTGAGAGGATAAGTGTTTGCAAAAGTACCTAGAAATTCGATGATAATAATTTGAAAGAGGACCGTGCAAGCGAGTACCGCCACAAATACATAGCTATTCAGTATACCTTTGAAGACGTTTATCTTTTCCATATCTCTGGAGCTTATCTCATTGAAAACCTCTAGGGAAAAAAAAAAAAAGGCATTCTGTCACAAGTCGCAAACATGTTTGGTAAATTAATTTGTCTTTTGAAAAAATCATTGGGATTTATGGATTTTGATTCAGACAACGCTCACAATTAGATATTTTCCATCAGCCAATCATTACCCAGATCAGAAAAACAAATGTATGTTTTCATGAATGAAAAGTTGCACACTTTCACTCAAATACAGCTAAAGCCGTCAATCATGCTATATTTGAAAATAAATAAATAACACCATCAATAACTTAACCTTCAAGTTCATTTGTTAAGGGTAAAATCACATCAAAAAGGGATTTGGTCAGTTCTGAAGAAGGAATTGTCTTTGCACTATGAATAATGGCCATCAACGGGGCTTAATAAAGGGTAAAAGAACATTAGTAAACTACTATCCCACTAACTGTGTTTACTAGTATCAATTTAATTTATGGAAACAACATTAGTAACAATTATAGTAGTGAATGCACACAGCAGAAGGATATCTAAATAAATTTTAAAAAAATTAGAAGTTACCTGACAAAAGACAAACGTGTTAGGAAACTACTATCTCTTAGACCCATTATCTTCCCTTTGATTAAATTCAAAATAGGGATGGCATGAGTGCTTTTCTTTGGTTTGATAATTGCCATCCTCTTGGGTCTTTGTGGGTTAAATTTGGCAATAGAATTGTTTATGACACTGCACTTGGCATGGATGCTAAGGTCAGTAACATTATCCATAACAATTCTTGGAATTGGCCTTGTGTCACATCTTGGGAGGTGAAGGAACTGATTGATCATACTCCATCAAATGGCATCCCTACCTCGGGTAATGACCAAATTATATGGGCTCCTTCCTCTGATGGCAAATTCTCTATTAATTCAACTTGGAATTTTCTGAGAAAATCCTTCCCTAAAATTGGTTGGGCTAGGTTATTATGGGGGCCTCATAACATTCCGAAGGCTAGCTTTGTGACTTGGATGGTGATCTTAGGTAGATTGAACACTGCGGACAGACTACAGATGTTTGGTACAGACTATCCCACTAACTGTGTTTTCTGTCATGATCCTATTGAGAACCATACTCATTTGTTTTTTGAGTGCCCTTTCTCTTGTAGAGTTTGGAAGTGTATTAAAGGTAGGCTCAATGTGGATTGGCCTAATAATCCTTGGCCTGAGATTATAGACCATGTGTTAAGATCTGCTGGTGGTAAAACTCTTAGAGCAACTATTTCTAGGCTTGATTTTACTTGCATTGTGTACCATTTGTGGCTTGCTAGAAACAATAGAATATTTAGTAAGGAGTTGACTCCGGAAGAGGTTGTTATAAAATGCATCGTGGATATAGTTAGATTTCGAATGATGTCTATTACTAATCTGACAAAGCATTCTAGTGACAGCTGGTTCTTGAGCTTGTAGAGGCTTCCCCATACTATCATGACAACTGTAGCCCCTGGAATGAGAGTTGGGAGTTCCGTAAATGTGGATTGAGTGATGGTAGCATATATTGAGTGTTTTCTCTCATTAGTTTGCTCATTTTGCATATTCATGGAAAGAGATCATGTAGTGTTCAATGTGAAGATCCTATACCTGTGGGTTGAGAGTCTTGTGAGGGCAATATATTACCACACCTATACTTCACCAGCCATATTTAGGAGTTCTAACATATATTTGTATATTGTTATCTCTTTTATATGCAGGTACCTGGAGCAGCAGCAGTTTAGTGTTTTCAAGTGTTGTGAGGTTCTAAAAAGTGGGTTGAGTGTTGCGAGCTCATATAATGTGTGTTGTAGCAATGTGCTAGATGTTACTATGGTTAGCCACATAATGTACAGGCTATGCTCATCTTTCTTCCATTTCTGGACAGGGTTTGCTAATGCTTGCATTACATGTTGGAATATCCTGCTGGAACATCCGAAGCTCTTTGAGGTTTTGATGCAAGATTTGACTAGTATTGGAAAGCATAATGTTTTGGTTGAATGGCTGCTGTTTCGACTTGGCTGCTGCGATTGGGAAGCCGTGTACAACAGTTTCTTGTTTGGTTCTGGAGTCTTACAATCGCACAGTTTCGGTTGCTATTGTCATAGTGTGGAGGGCTACTTGTAGCGCCGATGGAGTGAAGAAATTTTTATTTATGTGTATTTTGTTTATAAAATTGTGTAATCCTTCTTGTTTTTATACCTACCTTTGCGGGGTGTGCAAAGATTATGTCTGGTTTTACCAGTTTTGCTGTGATGGATGTTTATGGTCCACATTTTCAATGGGGCCTATGAACATTTTCTCGCTGATTATTAGTCTCTCTGCCTGTTTAGTTGTTGGGTTGTTGTTTGTTGTCCGGTTCATGTTGGACATTTGTTTTTGATTTTTTGTTTATAGGTCTGTTTCCTTTTCTTGTTTGGATATGCATGGTTACTATCCCTTTTTCTTTTCTTTTCTTTTCTTTTTTTTCATCCTTTGTATAGTTCTGGGTAGGGCCTGGGACATGCCCCTTGTATTCTTGTGTTAGTTTTTTGTTTTTATTTTATGACTGACTTACCCAAAAAAG
Organism: Camellia granthamiana; assembly: GCA_036172215.1. Taxonomy (NCBI): domain Eukaryota; kingdom Viridiplantae; phylum Streptophyta; class Magnoliopsida; order Ericales; family Theaceae; genus Camellia; species Camellia granthamiana. The sequence continues at coordinate 141,892,048 of CM069907.1, forward strand.
ACAAACGTGTTGAAAATAAGTGTGTTGTTTTTGTTGATGTCTGAAGATACCAAATTATGATAAAACTAATATAATGACTGCCCCAAAATATTCCTCCACATAACATTACTAATGAAGTTTCCTTTTCTTCCAATGGTTTGTCGCTTCATTAAGTCGTCATTAGGAGGTTCGGTTGCCCCAAAAGGATAATATTATGAGAAACATGATGTTTAATGAAATTGGATATAGAGGGTGATTAAGGTCAGGATTGCTTTACCTCTCAAACAAGCTGAAGAAAAGTTGACAATTAGGGCAACCATGTTGACTGTCAGCTGAAACTAAACAAATTTTTGAATGTTTATGTATACCGAGCATCCCCATTTGGCCACAGTTGGAATTGTGAAAAAGTTGTCATCTAGAATTATGACATCGGCACTCTCTTTAGCCACCTAAAAAGTCATGAATAATTTAATAACTTAATAAAAATTTTCTACTAATTTCATATATGTAAGAATAAAGCACAGGATGGTGAGAATTTGTTTTTTAAAAAAAAAAATGAAGAACCAGGACTAGAAGAAGACACAGGGCAATATCTACACAATCAGTTGCAATATCAACAAGATCAATCCAATCAAAAGAAACACAATGGCTTCTGAGACAAAAGTTGGTCTCCAAAGGATAACCGGACACCTCCAAGAACAATTCTATCATTTATGATATACCTCTCTTCTTTTTATTATTTTCTCTTGTTTTTTGGGTCATGAGCACTGTCATCTATGATTCCTAGTCAAAACTTATCAAGGCCAATCCTGCTTTCCCATTCAAGCCTCTTGTGATATTGCAGATATACGTTAACATATATATCATATACGTTCTGAGAAGTTTATGTAATATAAAATCATTGGAAGATTAATCTTTCCATAAGCTACAATGATGGATTTGATTCAGTAAAAAAAGTTCCTAAGGAATTTCCAAAAGTAAATTGCAAGCAGTATTTACTTTCCCAAAGATCTTGATTTGCAATGGTTAATTGAGAATATCTATATAGACAGAGTCCCAAGAATTGCAATCGCAATCCTAAGAATCGCAATCCCAATCTTCACATTAACCATATGAATATTCACATTATTATTGAATAATGTATCTATTATTATGTGCTATTATAAATATAAATACTATTATAACACAAACATCAAACTATGATTGGGAGAAAGAGGTCATAAAATTGGGCATATAAAATTTATAAAAAAACTGTCCCAAAAATATATTGCAATTTAAAATAATATTAGTACAAGTTGTAATTGTGCAAGCCCAATTGCCCATCTATTTGTTGTTGTTGTTGTTGCGAAGAAGTGGAGAACATTTCCTTTGTCAATTTGTTTGTAACCGATTAACAACAAAACACACAAAAACAAAAACACAAACAGAAAAACAAACACCTTCCCACTCCTCTTCCTCCTGCTCCCTCGTCGCTCTCAGAATCCATTCTCTTTTTATTCCATTCCACTCTCTCTCCCTCTCTCTACTCATATATATATATATATATATACACATTGTAGTCTTTTATTAATTATATATTCAGAAAGACAGTCCCAAAATCTGTCTTCTATGTATTGCAGTCCCAAAATCAGTCCTATAAATTCAAAATATCAAAGAGAGAGAAGAGAAGAGGGTAGCGACCAGAGACCCAGTTGCGATCAGCACTGTGAGAAAGGAAGACAAAGGGGAAGCATCGTTTAAGGGAATTCCGTCGGTGGCGCTCAGTCGGCGGCGCGAGAGAGCGAGAGGAAGAGAGAAGAAGAAGAAAAAGCAACAAGCTCTAATTCTAAAAACACATAATAAGATAATGAAACTAAAGACAAAAAAGAAAAAGAGAATGAGTCGGCGGTGTAAGAGAGGGAGAGGGAGAGGGAGAGGGAGAGGGAGAGAATACATACCTCTGTGTTTGTGCGCCGCTTAAGGTTGTGGATGGAAAGAAAGAGATGAACAATGCCTAGGTCTTATTTGTTTATTCACCAAAATGGTCAGTCATCTCTTTTTTAAAATAAAAAAAGGGGACAAATGCAAAACGACGTAGTTTCGCAACCTAATTTATTGGCAACGAAAATCCTTCGGTCGCCATAAATATCGTTCACCTTTTCCGCGACTATTTTATTTCTGTCACCAAAAAATTACAATCGGCGACCAAAATTTTCGTCACCATATATTAATTTGGTCACGAAAACATTTTTAGTCCTCCCACGTTGAAATTTAAGTTGGCGCCAAACCTTTTGGCGACTAAAAATCTCAACTCGTCACCAATAGTTTATTTTTTGGCAACCAACAAGTATATTGTCGCTAATTATATACAATTGGCGACTAATTTTAATTTGGTTGCTAAAAAACGTCACTAAAAATGCTTTTTGTTATAGTGAATGTGAGTATTCAAATATAGATGATCTGAGTACTTGGAAAATAATTGACTAGAATTTACAAGATTTTTTAGTCTTGTGAGAAGAAATTGTGAGTTCAACTTCCCTAAGGATGATTCTTCGAAGCATAGGCATTTCTCACCTACTCATTACATTCGACATTTACCAAATTGAGAAAAATTTAATAGGACATGGCTGATATACTCGAAACTTTTGGATAGAGTATTTTGCTTTTGTTGTAAGTTGTTTAAGCAAGAGGGAAATAAGACTCAATTGGCTAATGAAGGATTTAAAGGCTGGAGAAATATTGGTGAGAGACTTAAAGGCCATGAAAGTGGTAATGAGCACATTACTTGCATAAGCAAATGGATTGAGTTGGAGGAAAGATTGGGAAAACATCAAACAATAGATAAAAGTATACAAGAACAAGTAAACAAAGAAAGAGAGCACTTGAGACGGGTTTTATTGATGATAATTGCAGTTGTGAAAACACTTGCCAAGAATAATTTTCCTTTTCGTGGAAGCCATAAGAAGATTTATGAAGAGAGCAATGAACTTTTTTTAAGCATAATTGAAATGATTGGCGAGTTTGATCCAACAATGGAACAACACTTGTGGTGGATAGAAAATGGTGAGATTCATTACCATTATTTGAGTCACAAAATTCAAAACGAGGTGATACAAAGTGCAATTTTGTCGATAATCAAACTAGCAAAATATTTTTCAGTCATATTTAATTGTATTTCGGATATAAGCCATCAAGAACAAATGTCTCTTGTTGTACAATGCGTGGATGTTTCAACAAGTCCAATTATGGTAAAAGAGTTTTTTTTGGAATTCTTGAATGTGGATGATACATCGGGGATGAGACTTTTTGATAAACTTCAAGAAACATCAGTTAACCTTCAACTTGATATTGGTGACTTAAGAGGGCAAGGATATGACAATGGCTCTAACATGAAAGGCAAAAACAAAGGTGTTCAAACAAGAGTACTTCAAGCAAATCCTAGAGCATTCTATACACTGTGTGGTTGTCATAGTTTTAACCTTGTGCTTTGTGATATGACCAACTCTTACTAAAGCAAAAAAAAAAAAAAAAAAAAAAAAATTGGTGTGGTACAATGCATATATGTATTGTCTTCATCTTCCGTTCAATGTTGGGGAATTTTAAAAGATAATCTAAAAGAAGGCCTCACAGTTAAGTTGTTGTCGCAAACGCATTAGGAAAGTCGCATTGAAAGTGTTAAACCACTAAGATACCATGCTTAAAAAATAAGAGATGCTTTAGTTAACTTATACAACAATCTTACCACAGATTCGATTGCAAAAAGTGAAGCTAAATCCCTGGTAACTCATGAACTTGAGACTTTTGAATTCTTGTTTAGTATTGTAATTTGGTACAATTTGTTGTTTCATGTGAACTATGTTAGGAAGCTTCTTCAAACTTGAGACTTTTGAGTTCTTGTTTAGTATTGTAATTTGGTACAATTTATTGTTTCTTGTGAACTCTGTTAGCAAGCTTTTTCAAAGTGAAGATATGGATATAACAATTGCTATAAAGCAGCTAGATGGGCTTGTTAAGTATGTTGCAATGTATAGAGAAGTTGGTTTCATGGAGGCTATGGTTGAAGCTAAAGAAATGGCAAGTGAATTGAGAATTGATCCTACATTTGTTGAAAAACGCATCATTTTTAGAAAGAAACAATTTGATGAGAATGTTAGTGAAGAGGTGAACTAGTCAATTGAAAAATCATTTAGAGTTGGTTACTTCTTCTATTTTGTTGATCAAGCCCTTTGTTCACTCAAAAATAGGTTCGAACAATTCAAAGTATACGAGGCAAACTTTGGCTTTTTGTTTGACTTGAAAAAGTGCAGTGATGAATCGTTGAAGGCGGAGTATGTGAACCTTGAAGGATTTTTAAAACATAGTGAGATTTCCGATATTGATGGAAGAGATTTATTGATAGAGCTAAAAGTCTTGAAAGAGAGATTGTCAAAATAAGTCAATAAACCAATTAAAGTGCTCAATCATCTGTAATTAATAGCAAATTGTTTCCCAAATTCATGTGTTGCTTATAGGATACTTTTGACTATTTCGGTTATAGTTGCATCGGGGGAAAGAAGCTTTTCAAAATTGAAAATAATCAAAAATTACGTTCGATCAACCATGTCACAAGAAAGATTGAATAGATTAGCATTGTTATCCATTGAAAATGATTTTGCAAAAAAACTAGATTATGCAAGTATGATTGATTTATTTATTTCTAAAAATGCAGGAAGAGTGAGGATCAAGTAATACTTATTAGTTGTTGTAATGTAATGCTAAGTATTTTTTGTAATTTTGACACAAATCGTTTGTCCTTTACCTTCAAAAAAAAATTTCATTCAATGAAAAAAAAAAATGTAAAGGGCCTTAGAAATTTATTAGTTGATTATTGGCTTTGGGCCTTGGAAATCTCAGGGCCGAGTCTGTACATAAATCAACGATTTAAATTAAATCTCAAGTAAAATAGCATTAAAATCAAGCATTCTTTTCTCTGAAGCCTTCTCCCATACCATTGTAGGTATATCTCTTTCTCATTTCCAACTTCTAGTGGTATCCAAAGTACAGTGGCAGCGGAATTGGGCAACGGTGATGGAGACGACGTCAATGGAGATGGCGGGCTTTCAAGTAGATCTTGCATTCCAAATCATATCTTTAAGAAGATCGGTGATCTTTGCTAGATCGTAACTAGTTTTTTTAACAAATTTGTTATTTTTTATTGTTTGTTTTTTTTGCTTTTGCTGTATGATTTGTATGGCCTTTTGGAGTCTTATTTTGTATGTTGTTATTGTTTTTAATATAAATGTTTTCCACGTTTTCAAAACAAAAAAAAAAAAAATCAAACATCATAAAACTACATAATTTATTTTTTATATAAAAATAAAAATAAAAATTGGTGTGATTCAAATTCTGATAACTTCCATATAGGTCCAGTGCTATAGTAAGCACTTTGATTTCACTATTCAAGTGATCTTGTTGCGAAGGGATCAATGACAAAGAAACATTTATACATCAATCAACACCAATACAAGGAAAAGTCATTTGATCCACATAGAAAACCGTTAAAAAAAATTATGAAAAAATAAAGTGTGGTTTGAGTCCATATGAAACAGCATTATCATCATAAACATTTGAATTTTAAGAAACTTTAAAATGTTAATGAAAAATTTATAATTTTTGTAAGTTTTCTTATGGAGAAATTGCATGTCAGTTGAAAATATTTATAAATTAATAAAAAAAAGCTTTTCAAGTATTAAAGTGCGTAATGATAAACTTTTTCATTAATTAGTACAAAACCCACTAGTTCCCCTTTTCTTATCACGTACCCTAAACTCATACATTAACAAAATCTTAAATATTTCAAATAAAATCGGTTAGAAAAAAAATGGATAGATTTAGTTGTTTTTATGTGCATTTTTATTTTGAAAAATAATTTACTTGGTAGAAACCACATTTTGCTAATTTTAAAACATTGTTATAATTAGGGTTGTACAAAATATTGCTCAATCCGTTAATACTACACCGATCTGCACCACTTTGTACCGTTCTATCTGTTAACCACAGATTAAATTTTAAAATATATAATCCATTTTTGAAATCGCTCGGCTCCGCTATAGTTAATACATATATATTTTTTAACATTTAATGAAATATCAAAGTAAGAATGAGTGTAACAGATATTTAAGATGTGAAATCTGTTACAAATTAATAGTTATATATGAAAAATATTATGTAAAATTAATTTGTGCTATATATATAAAAACCATTATACATATTAGTGTTATATATTATGCAAATACTTAATAATTAGTTAAGAATATTTTTCAATCCGTCAATCTATCCAAACTCGATTTGGTCAATCCGCCTTTGATTTATAATTTTACTCCCAAACCATCCAAATTGCACAATACACCACCCTAATTATAATAGCATGTGGTCATCATTGGTATGCTTCATCATTTCTTTTGGGATAAATTATATTTTGCCCCCTTTATGTTACCTAATTTTTTACATTAGCCATTAAAATTTATTTTTTCTCACTTTGACTATTCATATTTTAATTTTTTTCACTTTATTCTGAAAGTTAATTTTTATTAAAAATTAGACAGAAAATAACACATTGACAGTCAAGTGATATAAAAATATTTTATTGTATATGACTTACAACTCTAATATAAATTTAAATTTTAATATAATAACATATTTTTTATATTATGTGACATTTATTGTGATATTTTTTTGTCTAATTTTAGACAGAAGTTTAAAAATAAAGTGAAAAAAAATTTAAATATAAAAAATCAAAATAAAAAAAAATTAAAAACCAAAATAAAAAAATCTATCAAAGTATAATTTACCCATTCTTTTTAGCATAATGTGGTGCACGTTCTACATAAAAATAAATAAATAAACGGAGGAAATGTAATTAGTCACGCTTTCCACATTCTATGAAACATACCAAAAATCACAAACTTTACTCGTTGGAGCGCGTTCGTGCCCACATGCTAAAATCCTCCTATTGATGAATTTACTATACCACCCCTCATAAACATCTTCTATTTCATTTCAAATTTGTATAAAAAATGATTATATAATAATTTTTTGAGAAAATGTAAATTATGAAAAAAAGTTATGGTAATTATAAAAATATAAAAGTGCAAGTGAAGCCTATACTCTAATATAAATAAAGTCATATTTTTGTACTTGCATCAAAATTCATACCAACTTGCACCTTCATTTTTATTTTTATTGTTTTCAATAATTTTTTTTTTATTTTTTATTTTAGAGGTAGTTTTAGAATATCATGGAATATTATTTACGTAATATTTTTACCAATGACATAGGAAAAAAGTTTATGAGTAAGACCATACTAATTTACAATGGTTAAGTATTTATGAAAGGAAGATGCTTGGATCTCTAAAATATTATTTTTAAATTTATTTTCAATAGTATGAACAATTGCATGTCAATTATTATTATTTTTAAGAATTAGCCAAGTAATTCTCAATCTCTTACCAAATTAGTGCAAGTAAATTTAAGGGTAAATTATATAATTAGTCTTTATAATTTAAGTAAAATGTCATTTTAGTCTCTATGATTTGAATTTGATTAATTTAAATCATATATTTTCAATTTTGTTATAATATGATCACTCTGTCATGTGTTGTAAACAGAAAAAGACCATGTGCAAAACTTGTGGAACCAAAGTGGAATTCAAAAAAGATTATAGAGACCTAGTTTTGAATTACGCTTTGATCCATCCACATTGTTGTTTTTTCTTTACAATATTAACAGCGAATAAATTAGTGACCACAAAATTAAAAATATAATACTCAAATTGTTTAAATTAAAATTATGATAACTAAAATGAAATTTTGTTCAAATTAAAAGACCAACACTATAATTTACCCTTTAAAATGTATATTTTGGGATGTCAAACATTATTATTATTACTACTATTATTTTATTTTTAGTTTTTTGTTTTAGAAGTGGAAACATTCCATTCAAAATGGAAAAAATTTATTTATGCATAAAATTAATGTAAACAACTTTATAAAAATGATATTACCATTCTATAAGTTTTTTTTGTATTAAAACCAAAAATTCACACTGAGTGATGATATAGAACTCTAATAGTAGAGTTCTAAAGAGAACTATACTTATGTGACAAGACAAAAAAAGAAAAAAAAAATTTAACACAAAATATCACATCACATCACAATAAAATCAAACACAATTAAAATTCCTTAAAACTCATTTTTTAAAACTCTCAATCATATTTGATAATTTATATACAGACGGTCTACATTCGAGTGAGGGCCATTTTCGTCCTCAAAAATGCTTCATATTGTTTTGGACGGCCGTGCGGGGCCATGTCTACACACGGTCTTACAACAACAATTTTTTTTGTTTTTTAATCTCACAACAAAAAAATATGGGTAAATTACACTGACACCCTCTGACATTTATGTTTATTATAATTTTTTCTTTATATTTAAAAAATTACACTGACCCCCTTATTAGTGTAATTATTTAATAGTATTAACTTTTAAGTTAAAATAACATATTTACTCTTAACTTTTATATATACTTTAAAGGGTAAATTATATTGACACCCCTTGAGATTACAATTTAATACAGATTCCCCTTGACATTTAAAAAAAAACTAATTTAATAAAAATAAATATGAAAAAATATGTTTAATTTGTAAAAAATTATTTCTAACCACTCGAAAGATAAAAATTATATAAAAATGATAATTATTTTTTATTTCTTAACCAAATTAATTTTTAATTTCTAAAAAAATTATAAAAATCAAACCATACATAGCTTAAGAATCTTTTGGTAAGTCATTTCTTACGTTGATAACTTATTTAATTATTTGTTAATTTTACGATATTTTTACCATCTGAGGCCTATTTGATAACCATTTCGTTTTTAATTTTCAATTTATATTTACAAAAATTTTAAAAACTGTCATAAAAACTTTTTTGATAATTTTTTTAATTTATAAATGGTTGTCTCAGTTTGTAAATTTGAGAAAAAAACATAAATTCAAAAAATGAGTTTACGTTAATTTTTAAACAGAAATTCAAAAATTTGACTAACAAAATTTTTTTTTCAATTAATTTTTTTTTCAATTAATACTAACCAAAGGGGTAATTGGTAATGCTACTTTAAATCTTGGGGAGAAAATTGTATTTTCTAAAATGTGAGGGGTGTCACTGTAATTTACCCAGTAAGGGAAAAATTAGTATTTTAAAAAAAGTAAATTACTGACATCAGCAAAATCTATTAATTGACTTAATAGTTAACTAACTGAGAGAGTAATCTGTAATGAAACTTTAAATCTCAAGAAAAAAAATATAATTTTCAAAAATTGAGAAGAGAATTGTAATAAACATAAATCTTAGCGGGTCTAAATGTAATTTACCCAAAAAAAAAAATTATATTAGACGAGTCTCATGATTCATGAGTCACCACCACCATCTCTCCATCTGTCTTTCTCTTCATCTCTCTCTACGCGTCGTCACGTCGTGTCGTATCTCCCTGTCTCACTCACCCTATTAATAGCTTCCCTCCCCCCTCCTCCTCCAAAGCCCCCTCCATTTTCATTCATATCCAACTCTTTTACTTTGAGTTCCTCTCTCTCTCTCTCTCTCTCTCTCTCTCAATTCAGTTCGCAGTTCTTCTTCTTTGTCTTCATCCATGGATTCTTGCAGCAAATCGATGAGAGACTCCACTTCTCCCTTCGATTGCATCCTCTTCGGTACCCCTCTCTCTCTCTCTCTCTCTCTCTGTATTCACATACATAATGGATATTACAGTGCATATATAACTCTTGTTAACTTCTAATCGTCCTGATTTCTGACTTGTTTTTCTCGCAGATTTGGATGACACTCTGTATCCTTCCAAGGCGGGGCTTGGCCAAGCCACCAAGCGAAACATCGAAGGTTTGAGTTCTGATTTCAAAATTTTCACCAAAAAAATAAATAAAATCACCTCTATGAGATATTTAATCAGGAATTCGAAATCTTTCTATTGTGATATGCAGATTTTCTCGTCGAAAAATGTGGATTCCCTGAAACGCAAGCTTCGACGCTCCGCGTTGAGCTCTTCAAGACTTACGGAAGCACTCTCGCCGGTTTGCGAGTAAGCTAAATGACTAAATTGAAAGTCTTCATTTCGCTAATTTCTTCAAATTAGTACTGATGTGTTCGATTTTGCTTTTTCTTTGCAGGCATTGGGCTATGACATCGACGCTGACGACTATCACAGGTTAGAATTAAGCAGTTTCACAAACTTTGAATCGTTTGATCTTCATTCAATGAAGTTCAGATTTCCAAAATTTTGACCAATTCAACTAAAAATCTGTTTCTTAAACAGTTTCGTGCACGGAAGGTTGCCGTACGATTCGATCAAACCAGACGCTCCACTACGAAACCTTTTGCGCAGCATCAATCAAAGAAAAATCGTAAGTTCTATACATTGTACATACATTTTCATATATATGTGTGTGTATTGATTATATGTCGCATTTACAGGTTTTTACCAATTCGGATAGAAATCATGCGATGAAGGCACTGGATCGACTTGGAATCAGAGACTGCTTCGAGCAGATCATATGCTTCGAGACTCTGAATCCAAACCTCTCGAAATCGACTCGCCTTGATGAGTTTCCCGTAGTTCTGAAACCCTCATTGGAAGCCATTAAAACCGCCATCGACGTCGCAGAGGTCGATCCTCGTCGTACGGTACGCCGCGAAGCACATGCTGTTTCTTTGTAATTGTTGCCATAACTGTGATGTTGTTGATGATCTTTGATCAACGGTTGTGATTGAATGACGTGTTTTGGTTTTGTTCCTTTTCAGCTGTTTCTTGATGATAGCGTCCGGAATGTTGCCGCTGGAAAAGCCGTGGGTCTCCGAACTGTTCTGGTAACCTTGCTTCCCAATTAATTTAAACTCACGAATCAAAAAATAAATCATGAAAAAAATATCATAAAAATGATTATGAAAGATTCATCATCTTTAAATTATACATATAATAAAATATCATATACTAATTAAAAAGTAAAAATTTTTTATAATACATTTGATTATATATTTTTCATGATTCTTATCATTAGTAAAAAATAAATATAATTTATTTCCAGTGCACCACACCTAGGGTTGGTTTGGGATGTTCTAAAAAAATACATTTTTTGACTTATTGGCTTATATGAGTTGGGTTTGGGTTGGGTTTGATCTAATGTGTTAGAGAGGTGATGTGATTTAAATAAGATGATGTGACTTAAATAGGATAGTGACTTTTTGACTTTTTGTATTATTTAATTTATGCCAAACCAATCCCGAGTATTTGTTTGCAAAATTATTAAATACTCTCCAACTATCTTATCCCGTTATTTAGATATTTTTTATCAAATAAAAATTACAAAGGCTTCGTTTCAAAAGTTAGTGACTAGGAAGCATGTATACAGATATAAGATACGAATATAACACGATACGAATACAGCGATATGATAAAATTTAAAAAAATAGAATATCAGTACGGTTAGAATACGTTTGTGAAAAATATATTTTTTAAAATTATTAATATTGAGTTACACATAAAGCAAAGAACGTTGAGAAACCACAATGTAATTTTATAATGTAAAATGCTAGATTTTAAGAATTTTGTATTAATTTAAGCTAGTAGCTTGTTTACTTTTTAAATTTTTAATAGGTCTTATAAATATTTCATTTCAATATCAAGTTTAATATATTTATATTACAAGAATAGAATAATTCACAACTTATCCCTATACTTTTTCCTTTAACACTAGTGAAAAATATTGTATTCAAGTTTACTTGTTTATTTATTTATTGATATTTAATTTTACCATTATTATATTCTCTTGTTAATTCTTATTTTCTATGTAGTTATAGGGGACATGCATGAAATAATTAGGATGCATTAATTTGATAAATTCTATTATTTAACTCACTATGCTCTTCTTATCGAAAAACTTAACAAAGTATTAGAAAAATATTATTATATTTATACTTGTAATTATATTATATTATATTATTATGTAAGAAATGTTACAATTCTAGTTTCATAAAACAAGTAAACATGACTTGGAGTATCTGATACTTCAAAATTAAGTATCCGATATGTATCCGCGAGTATCCAAGGAGTAACGATATTCGATACAGATACAATACGAATACGTCACCCTATTTGAAGTATCTGTACTTCATAGGTTAGTGAGAACTAATTTAATTTACTAAAAAATAAAATAAGTTAAAAAATTAATAAGATAAAATATTATATTTAAATTATAATCATTTTATTTTTTTTCTTTCACAAAATTATTAAAAAGTCAAAAAAAAATTCCAAATAAAACTTTTTTAATCAAATTAAAATAATCAAAAATTCAAACAATTAAATTAAAAAAAGCTCTCCCCGAAGGCATAGTTAACATGTTTTATTTGTAAATTTTTTTATTAAGCTACTAATTTAAAACTCATGTCTCTATGGTGTTTAGGAAGTTTGTGTGTTGGGTTTTTTTTTGATTTTTTTAAAAGACAAACTTTTTACAAAATCAAAAGAAGCAAATCTAAACAAAATATCACATCCAATCCTATAATCATTTCACTTTTTCTCTCACAAACATCACATCCAACCACAAAAAAACTCAACTATCATTCCAAACACCAAAATTTTTTTATCCAATAATATCCCACAACTAAAAAAACCTACATAAAAACTCACTTCTCAAATATCCACATATGACTACTTTTGGCATTTAGTTAAAAAATATTATATAGATAATTTTTTTTTACAATTTATGAGACCACTATGAAATGGTAAAATTATCAGATTTGATTGTATTTTGACCCCACTCTATTTGAATAGAAAAGGTTTGGGAGATTATTGATAGGGGAGGTCAAGCATAAAGATAGATAAGTCGAAATTATTATTGAAGTAAAATATAAGTTATAGTGAGATGATTTATTTATCAAATTTGTTATCGTCTGAATAGCTTTAATTTGTGTTAATCAGACGATTGATTTCACTTTTGTTTATAATGGCCGTTATCCTGTCATTTGAACAACTGGCATAAACAAATTCAAACAATTCGAATGATACCAAATTCAGTGGATATAGCATTGCTGAAAATTATATTTCTAAATTAATTAAAGTTAAAATTGAGAATTCCTGTGCAAAATTTTAAAAAATTCACGTCATTTTAAATTTGAAATAAACTAGTTTTAATAATATGAAGAGTAATAAATCATTTCAAAAATTAAAAAATTGGTCTACAAACTACACATGTAAACATGTGAGTTGTTAATAGATGATATGCACGAATCCCATCTACTCAAACTCTTTTCTTTTTTTTCTTTTTTTTTTTCTTTTTTTTTTAACTCTAAGAAAATTCTTTTTTTATTTATTTTTATTTTTATACTTAGGTCTTGTTTTAAAACAAGTTATTTTAATATTTTTTTAATTTTTTATGAAAAGATGTGTAAAAAAATAAAGAGAGTAATGTGACAATTTATAATGACTTTTTAACTAAAGTACTTACTCCCCAAACAAGGTCTTAATGGACTTTTAGTGATACATTTATATTTCGACATTTTCAATTCAAATGTTTATATATATATTTTTTATAGCTAACGCGCTTTTAATCGTAAAATCCTATTTATAGAAATTTCATCACAAGTCATGATAATACTACACTCTTGATCATATTTGTGCTCATATGTTTTGGTTTGTTTGTGGTATAGGTTGGAAAATCAGGGAAGATCAAAGAAGCCGATTATGCATTAGAGACTGTAAACAACTTGGCACAAGCAATTCCAGAAATATGGTTTGGCAGAGGAGACGGCAACGATCGAAGGCTCAATCGAACCAAGAGCCAGTTGGATGCCATTGTTGCTACAGCACCTGTTGGGGCTTAAGCAAATTCCAAACCACTACGCACCCAAAAAAATTATTTAAGAAAGTGTCAGAATTTGAATATATTATGAATTGGATGAAATTAAATTCATACAATTCAAATTTTAAACATTTTTTTAAATATTTTTTAATCAGTACGTAGCGTTACTGTAAAGTTGTATAAAATTATAGATTTCACCTTATGTAAAGGTGATTGTATGTATGGTTGTGATAATATGCACAGAATAATAAGTGTTTTAGATGTATTTATTTACTAATAAAGAAAACTTAAGAGTTTCGTGTCAATTCTTCTTACATTATAATAATGTTCTCTTTAGCCTAAAATAATGTTAAAAAAAGGCGTGTCAATTCTTCTTACATCATAATAATGTTCTCTTTCGCTTAATGTAATGTTAAAAAAAGCTTGTCCACGTAAGTTTCTATTCTTGTTTATTGTGTCCTCCATCTGGATATCAGATTAAGATAGGCATCACTAACGCGATCATATTTTTCTAAGGGCGATGGAATAAATAATGACTTGTGTCCATATCTTAAAGTTGTGATTTGTGAAGTTGATGGATGGTTACATCTCTTTAATACCTTTGGACTCTTGTTATAATTTAATTAATTAACTCATATTTTAAAGGTGAAAACAACATATTAGTGATGCCTTTTAAAAATAATTATAAATTTATGATAAATTTTATAAATTTTAATAATTATAATCATAAATTTTTTTATGAATATATAATTATTTTAAAAAGTAGGACTCATTTGTAATTTTTCCTATTTTAAAAGCAAAACATCATTACCACATGTTTTGTGCTAACGACTTTGGTTCAATCACATCATCAAGTATTGTATAATCGAAAATGCATTATACCCCCACAAGGGGTCGAACCCCAGTGAGGTGGAGGCCCGTGATTGGGCGAAAAAAACTTTTTTTTTTTTTTTTTTTGGACTGTCAGCCAGTAGGGGTGCGCCACCTCACTGGGGGTGCGACCCCACTGGGGGTATAAGGCACTGCTCTTGTATAATATTCTAATTAGACGTTCTATTTTATTTTATTTGTTTGCTTGCGGCAACCAAGGATAGGCTGAGCTTTTGGGAAGTTGGGTTTTGAGTTTTTTTTTTTTGTTTTTTTTTTCACTAAAAGATAAATTGGTTACAAAATTAAAAAAAAATAAATTCAAACAAAATATCACATTAAATTTCATAATTATTTTACTTTTTCTCTCACAAATATCACATCCAACCACAAAAAAACCTAACTATCTTCTCAAACACAAAAAAATTTCTCCAAAAATATCCTACAACTAAAAAAACCTATAAAAAAAAATCCACTTCCCAAACACCCACAAAGTTGAGGAGACTCAAATTGAATTTAGGGGAGGGGGTGAACATGGTTCGAATTAGTTTGGATTGGGATAAAATCAGAATCAATTTGCTAATTATAGTTCTTAAAAAATTAGAACGAATCTAATCCGTTTAAATCGTGGAACTAATCTAAACTAATCCGTTTAAATGCAGGTTGGATCGATTTAGGACCACGAATTCAAGAGCATTAGTGTCTGAAACCTAGATTCAAGAGTTCACAACATTTCTAAAAACTAAAAACACTTTCTACTACTAATTTTGGCAACAAAACCTCCAAAATTTCTTACTCGAATTCAATGTTTCAATGAGAATGGGAAAATAGCACAACAAACCCAAAACTGACTAAATAAAGATAGATTACCAACTAGTAACAATAAATCTAATGGTTACCTCTTGCAATGTGTACGGAAGTTACTCCTACTCCAAGCTCTTTGCTATTAGCACACCTAGTGGCGGAGCCAAGAAATTAAGGTAGAGGGGGCACTTTATAATTTTAATTTTTTTTGGTGATCAACAATAAAATAATAACAATTTTATGAGCTAAATTTAAGTATAAAAATTTAATTATTTATTATTAATAGCAACTAATCAAAATTCTATAATAATGTGAAATAACTCAGACACAATAGTAATGTAAGTATGCAATTTTAGCACAAAAAATTACAAATTAAAATTATTAATTTTAGAAAATAGAAGCAAATAATTTATAGCCCAAATCATTATAAAATTTCTACAATTTCTATTTAATAGAAAAATATTAGAGAGATTGTATTGACTATAAAAATGTGTTTTGAATAGAAATTAGAATATTATGTGGTGTTGATGACGTAGTGTTTTGAATATAAGAAATCGCAACTCACGCTAAGTGATTCACCTATTATCTTCCAATTACCTAACAATAATGAGTTATTATGTTTCATTCATAAAATTTGACACTATATTATTGATTTAGACAACCATATAAATAATATCATATGGCGCTCCAAGAGTACTAAATAAACTACATATTGTGTGTGAACAATGCTACAGAAAAAATCAAAACTGAGGGGGGCACGTGACCCCCCTAGGCCTGTTGTGGCTTCGCCACTAGCCACACCCTTCAAACCCCATATCTGAAAACCAAAACCCAAAATACTTCAGCAAGATTTACCTCTAACAATAGAAGGGAAGATAAATTAGAGAAAACAAAGTACTCCTTGGAAGCAAACAAAATAGTATCCAGATGGGATGTGTGAGCCAACAGACCAAATGGGTCCTCAATCAAAACTCCAACTTTGTCTTCTTGCAATACAAAACAATAACACATCAGGTACTAGTAATCAATTGATGGTTCACTTGTGTTAAAAAAAACAATAAATAACATAGTGTTAAAGAGAGAAAATCTAAGTCTAAGTCAAAATCCACAAACATAGTAACAGAGAAAAACAATAACAGAGTGTTAAAGAGAGAGAGAGAGAGAGAGAGAGAGAGAGAACTGAGAGAGAAAGATGAGAGGCGTGTGATAGGTTGAATTAGGGTTAGGGTTTACTTTTTACATGGAATAAGAAATGATATTATGTAGGAGGGTGTATAGTATAAATATAGACAACTTGTATACGGTCCAGATTGGTTCTAATCCGAAACCGTGAGGTTTAATTCAAAACAGATCCGTGAACTATGGATTTTTAAATTTTCAATCGGGAATCGAATCACGAATTCAAAAAATCAATCCAAACCTATCGAATTGGATTACGGATTATACGGATTCCTTACTCAGTCCTAGTTTGGGATGATCTAAATAAATACACTTTTTGACTTTTTACGAAAAGATGTGTAAAAAAGTAGAGAGGTGATATGACTCAAAAAAGATAAAAATAAAATAAAATAAAAATGATTTATATTCAACACCCCAAACAAAATCATTAATTTACTTAAAGTTGATTATGTTTGGGATAGAGACTAACCCTTAATAATTAGAGATGGAAACAGATGGGTAGGGGTGGAGGTCTACTAATCCACCATGAGTGGAGCTAAAGGATTGTTTGGGATGTTCTAAATAAGTGTACTTTTTTACTTTTTATAAAATATGGGTTGGGTTTGAAGTGATATGATAGAGAGGTGATGTGACTTAAATAGGATGATGTGACTTAAATAGAATGATGACTTTTTGACTTTTTTAAGGGATGCCAAATCAAGCCTAAGTTGATTCGTTAACATTTACATGGTAAATTTTTTTTAAAATTATTATGAAAGTGCCATTACAATTAATTTCAAACGAAACAGACGTATTTTTTATAACATACATGTGACGGGACATATTTGTGTTGGGTATACCTCCTTATTGGAGTGTGGGACCCAATTGATTTATTAAAAGAGTTTAATTTGGTTTGGTATGAGTTATAATATATTTTTATATATTATATCTAATTTGTGAAAACCCAATTCAATTTGGATACAACTAGGGTTTTGATTAATAGTCCAAAAATCAACAATATATATAAATATATATTGCCTTTGTTTTTGGTTCGGTGGAACAATGTGGCTGCCAAGTCATATTTGTTGAGATAGTGCTTGGTGCACTTGTGGATTTGTTATTCAAGCTTGCCATGTGAAGAAGTAGAAGTCTTAGATCAAATTCAGTGGTTCTTTGTGCGTGATTTGATGCTGTTTCGGTCCTGTTTTAGGTGCATTATTTTGAATCTTCTACATTCTGATTTCAAAGATTTTTGTTCATCTATTTGGTGAGGTCTTTCCTCTAGTTTATTTGTAATTATTTGGAATTCACCTAAGGGTGGTTTTGTGAGACTATTCGTGTCTCGTTTGTAATCGTTTGGAAACTTTTTGGTTGATAGTGGAATTGGATTTCGATCCTGTGAACGTACCTCACATTAAGGGAACCACGTTAAAATTCTTGTGTTGCTTTTGATTTAATTTTTCCGCATTAGTTTTTATTCTCATTGATTGATTTACTTGTGGGAAATCACATATCTTCCCTAACAACTGGTATCAGAGCTTATGGTTTATTTGGGTCTATTTATTTGTGTAAATCAATGAAAGGGAATGTGGGTCGTATGTCTAGCTTCAATGGAAGCAATTGGGTAACTTGGAAAACTAAAATGGAAGACCTATTATTTTATAAAGATTTGTATGGACCCATTGAGGGTGATAGTGGCAAACCCGAGGGTATGAAAGATGATGAATGGAATAGGCTTAATCAAAAAGTCGTTGGTGTTATCCGTCAATGGATTGATGACACTGTGTTTCATCATGTTGCTACTGAAACTTCAGCACATGATTTATGGAAAAAATTAGAAGGCCTTTATGATAGGAAATTAGCCACAAATAAAACTTTTCTGTTTCGTAAGTTAGTTAATTTAAAATATAAAAATGGCAGCCCTATTCCGGAACATCTAAATGAAATAAAGAGTATTGTTAACCAACTTGCTTCTATGAAAATTGTTTTTGATGATG
Source organism: Camellia granthamiana (assembly GCA_036172215.1). Lineage (NCBI taxonomy): Eukaryota > Viridiplantae > Streptophyta > Magnoliopsida > Ericales > Theaceae > Camellia > Camellia granthamiana. The sequence goes on from CM069907.1 coordinate 141,910,732, forward strand.
AGTTGCAGGCTTTGATGCTACTTAGTTCTTTGCCCGAAAGTTGGGAGACTTTGGTTGTGACGGTTAGTAATTCAGCACTTGATGGAGTTGTTACAATGGGCCAAGTCACTAGTAGCTTGTTGAATGAAGAAACTAGAAGAAAATCAGCGGGTTCCTCTCATTTGGAAGCATTTGTTGTGAGAGGCCGAAGCACAACAAGGGGGAGGAGTAAGACTCCTCATGGTCGTGATCAAAGCCGTGACAAATCGAAAGATGGTTCTTTTTCAAAGAAAGACATTGAGTGCTATTATTGCCATAAGAAAGGGCACATGAGGCGAGAATGCCGAAAGCTCAAGAATAAGGAGAAAAGGCGTGACAAAAGTATAGATAAGAAGCAAGAAGACACAACGGCAGTTTCTACCAATGATCTCATGGTCGTTTGTGAAGATGATTGTATCAATTTTGTGGGCCAAGAGAGCAATTCGGTGATTGATTCCGGTGCTTCTTTTCATATGACTTCTCGAGTTGATTTCTTCACTACCTACACCAAAGGCAATTATGGTTCTATTCGAATGGGTAATGAAGGTTTGTCCAAGATTATTGGCATGGGTAATGTTTGCTTGAAAACAAATTTGGGCTGCAAGTTGTTACTTAAAGATGTGAGGCATGTTCCCGGGAAGTTAGATGATGAAGGCTTCAACAACAAATTTGGTGATGGAATATAGAAGCTCACAAAGGGTTATTTGGTGGTGGCTAAATGCAAGAAGACTCATACACTATATTCGATGTAAGGAAAAATTTGTAAAAGTGTTGTCAATGCACTTAAAGATGATACTTCTACCGAATTGTGGCACAAACGGCTTGGCCATATGAGTGAAAAGGGGTTACAAGTTTTGTTCAAGAAAGAGCTTTTACCCAGTTTGAAAAATACACATCTCAAAACTTGTGTTTATTGTTTGGCGGGTAAACAACATAGAGTTTTTTTTCAGAAAAATGTTGCTTCTAGAAAAGAAAATGTTTTGGAGTTGATTCATTTGGATATTTGTGGTCCTTTGAAAATTAGAACACATAGTGGTGCACTTTATTTTGTTACTTTCATTGATGATTATTCAAGGAAAGTTTGGGCTTTTTTACTAAAAACTAAAGATCAAGTTCTAGAAGTATTTAGGCATTTTCAAGCCATGGTTAAAAGAGAAACATGGCAGAAATTGAAGTGCATCCGATCAGATAATGGTGGTGAATACATTGGGCCATTTGATGAGTATTGTAGTAGCCAAGGTATTCGGCACCAAAAGACAATTAAGAAAACTCCTCAACAAAATAGCGTTACCGAGAGGATGAACCGCACCATTGTGGAAAGAATAAGGTGTTTGCTTTCACAAGCTAAATTGCCAAGATCCTTTTGGGGTGAGGCAATGAAAACAGCGGTTGACGTGATCAATTTGTCTCATTCCTATCCTTTGAATGGTGATGTTCCAAAAAGAGTTTGGACCGGTAAAGATGTATCTTATAAGCACTTGAGAGTATTTGGTTGCCGAGCTTTTGTTCACATTCCAAAGGATGAAAGGTCCAAGCTTGATAGTAAGTCAAGACAATGTATTTTTCTTGGCTATGGACGTGATGAATTCGGGTATAGATTGTGCGATCCGGTTGACAAGAAAATCATTCGAAGCCGTGATGTTGTGTTTCTTAAAGACCAAACAATCGAAGACTTTGGCAAAGGTGATCAACCGGAGCCAAAAACTAATGATCTCATTGACATGGATCCATCTCCTTCATTTTCAGTTGATGATGAAAATGGGAGAGATGTGCAGCCACCTATTGGAGATGTGGAGGATGGTTCTAATCCTAATGAAGTTGAGTCCGAAATTGAGGAAGAGCATCCAACTCAAGAACCACTACTACAACTTGAGTTGAGGAAATCTACAAGGGACCGGCAACTTTCAAGAAAGTATCCTCCCAATGAGTTTGTGTTGATTTCCGATCAAGGGGAGCCTGAGAGCTACCAATAAGCAATTGAGCATGCAAAGAAAGGTGATTAGAAAAAGGCCATGGAAGAGGAGATGAATTCTTTACTTGAAAATCACACATATGATTTAGTGAAGTTGCCTAAAGGGAGGAAAATTCTGAAAAATAAGTGGGTTTTCAAATTGAAGAATAATAGCAAGAAGCTGAGGTACAAAGCACGTCTTGTTGTGAAAGACTTTGGGCAAAAGAAAGACATTGACTTTGATGAGATTTTCTCACCGGTTGTGAAGATGTCTTCTATTCGAGTTGTACGTGGCATGGCTACAAGTATGAATCTTGAAGTTGAACAACTTGATGTCTTCCAAGACACGACTGCCCCTCCAAGGGTAAACACATAACCACTAGTGGATTTGGAATCTTTTATATCAGATATCTAATTTGCGTCACTATGCCCTTCTAGTACCGCTGGGTATCTGGTATAATGCAGCCCATAATCCAGGGTGTAACGGATATACCCCAACACCCGCATAATGCCCTTCCAATGAGTAGCATTAGGATTACTCGTGTATCTACTCAGCCTACTAACAGCGTAGGCGATATCCGGCCTTGTACAACTCATCAGATACATCAAACTCCCAATGACCCGAGAATATTCTAGTTGAGAGACATTCTCACCATTATTCTTGGTCAAATATAGACTTAAGTCTACCGGTGTCCTAAACATATTTGTATCTGACTTTCCAAATTTCTCAAGTATCTTATTAACATAATGAGCTTGAGAAAGTACAATACCACCAGATGTTCTGGTGATCTTAACACCCAGAATGACATCTTTATGTCAAACTTAGAGTTTAACATTCTTTTGGTAGCTTTAATCATTTCATCATTGCTACCAACAATGAGTATGTCATCAACGTATAGACACAAAATGATATAACCTTTGTCAGTGTCTTTAACATATACGTACTTATCACACTCATTGATTCGAAACCCATTTGACAACATAGCATTGTCAAACTTCTCATGCCATTGTTTGGGAGCTTGCTTCAAACCATACAATGACTTGACAAGCTTACAGACTTTCTTACTTTGTCCTAGAGCTGAAAACCCCTTGGGTTGCTCCATGTAGATTTCTTCATCTAAATCTCCATTTAAGAAAGCTGTCTTTACATCCATCTGATGTATTTCTAAACCACGTAAAGCTGCTATTGCAATCACCATGCGAATGGATGTAATCCTTGTCACAGGTGAATACGTATCAAAGTAATCCAGGCCTTCTCGTTGTCTGTATCCTTTGATAACTAGCCGAGCTTTATATTTGTCAATTGACCCATCCGCTTTCATCTTTCTTCGAAAAATCCACTTACTCCCCAAGGCCTTACTACCTGGGGGTAGATCAACCAACTCCCAAGTATGGTTCTGTAAGATGGAGTCAATCTCACTCTTAATTGCTTCTTTCCATAAAGGACTTTCAAGTGAAGTCACAGCTTCATGGAACGTTCGAGGTTCTCCCTCTAACATATAAGTCAAGAAGTTTGGACCAAAGGACTTTGTGGTTCTAGCCTTTTTACTCCTTCTTGGCTCATCTACTTCATCAGCTTGATCATCTACTTGATCAGCTATTTGATCAGTTGTTTGATCATCCATGTGATCATCTATGTGATCGTCTTCGTGATCATCTATGTGATCATTATCATCATCAACATCTTCTATTTCTTTCATGGAACTCGGAACCCTGTCTTGGGGACGACACGGAAATACATCTTCAAAGAAAGATGCACTTCTAGATTCCATGATAGTATTCTTGTGTATATCTGAAATATCAGACTTGTGCACAAGAAATCTATATGCACTACTATTTTGTGCATAACCAATGAATATACAGTCCACGGTTTTCAGACCTATCCTAACCCGCTTGGGTGTAGGTACCGCCACTTTTGCAAGACACCCCCACATTCGTAGGTATTTATATGAAGGCTTGTGACCTTTCCACAACTCATATGGAGTCTTGTCCATTTTCTTCCGTGGTATTCTATTAAGAATATAATTCGCGAAGAGAATTGCTTCCGCCCCATAAGTTCTGTGGCAACCCAGAACTTATCAACATTGCATTCATCATCTCTTTCAGCGTCCTGTTCTTCTGCTCAGCAACACCATTTGACTGAGGCGAATAAGGCACTGTGGTTTGGTGAATAATCCCAAATTGAGCACAAGTCTCGGCAAACGGGGATTCATACTCACCACCACGATCACTTCTCAATGCCTTGATTTTCCGGCTTAATTGATTCTCAACTTCATTCTTAAAAAGAATAAATTTATCAATAGCCTCGTCTTTGCTTTTAAGCAAATACACATAACAGTATTTAGTGCAATCATCAACAAAAGTGATGAAGTACTTGTTGCCACCACGTGGTTGTACAACTTTCAAGTCACACACATCACTATGCACTAAACCCAAAGGCTGGGTACTTCTTTCAATAGAATGAAAAGAAGACCTTGTCAATTTTGCTTCTACACAAGTTTCACACTTGTGTTGTGGATTAATCTTGAAAGATGGTATGTGATCTAACTTGATTAATCTACGTAAAGAGTCAAAATTTACATGACCCAATCTACCATGCCATAAATTAGGGGACTCAAGCATATAAGCAGAAGAAGAAGCTTTCTCATTAATCTTAGGGATAAGTGTCATTACATTCAATTTAAACATACCACCTGACATATATCCCTTCCTCACATAGACCCCGCCCTTGGTCAACATGACCTTGTCTGATTCAAACACCATGCGGAAGCCATGCTTGCTTAGGAGAGACCCCGAGACAAGGTTCTTACGAATGTCTGGCACATAAAGGACATCATTCAAAGTCAGTTCTTTTCCTGAAGTCATCTTCAAGATCACCTTGCCATTACCCTCAACAACTGAGGTTGCAGAGTTTCCCATAAACAACTTCTCCCCGTTTGAAACCGGTTCGAAAGTTGTGAACATTCTCTTCTCTGCACAAACATGGCGAGTGGCCCCAGTGTCCACCCACCACTCCCTTGGGTTTGACCCCACCATGTTCATTTCAGACACGACAGCTGACAGATGCATGTCGTCCACATCGTGTGACAATTCCTCCATTTCAGCCATATGTGCTCGGTTTTTGTGTTGCGGAGGGTTTTTCCTGTAGGGCTTCTTCTTCAGACAATCAACTGCCCGATGCCCGTCACTTCCACAGTTGAAGCATTTGCCATTGAACCTAAAAGTAGGCTCCTTTGGCTTGTAGGCTGGCCTTTTAGAGATTCCTCCTCTAGCCCCCAACTTTGAGCTTTTGCCTATCGGTGGTTTTTTCCTCGCCCCCGAGGACTCGCTATGCTCAACCATGTTGGCTTTGACAGTGGAGGTACTCCCTCATTTCTTCCTGTTGTCCTCTTCAATCCAGAGCCTGACAACGAGCTCTTCGACTGTCATCTCCTTTTATTTGTGCTTCAAGTAGTTCTTGAAGTCTTTCCAGCCGTTAGACAGCTTCTCAATCAAAGCAGCTGCCTGGAATGACTCACTTAGGACCATCCCTTCTGCATGTATCTCGTGCAGAATCACTTGGAACTCTTGGACTTGACTTATGACAGTTTTGGAGTCCACCATCTTGAAGTCCAGGAACCGGCCGATGATAAATTTCTTTACCCCAGCATCCTCGGTCTTGTACTTTTTGTCCAAGGCATCCCACAACTCCTTAGCCGATTTCTTGGCATAGAACACGTTGAAAAGTGGGTCCGCCAAGCCGTTCAGAATGTAATTCCGGCATAAGAAGTCTGCTTGTTTCCAAGTGTCCAGAGCCATGAGCTTTTGTTTATCTTGCTCATTCTTCTCTACGACTGGTACATCTTCACTCAGAAACCTCGCAAGGCTTAGAGTAGTCAAATAAAACTGCATCTTCTGCTGCTATCTCTTGAAATTCACTCCCGTGAACTTCTCCGGGCGCTCGTGATGATTGAGCGGTCCTCCCGGAACAGCCGGAGTAACAACAGGAGGATTGACCACAGAGGTCACAGCAGGGGTTGGCAAGCCAGTCGCCCCGGGGTTCGGATCCCCACCAACATTAGCAGCAACAGCAGCAGCATCAGAGACAGTTGCCATTTCTGAAAAATTACAGCAGAATTTTCACTATTCTGTATTTCCAGAAATCAAACTTAACACTAGAAAATCCCACAATTGGAAATTTAATTCAAAACTAGTCTCACCACGCAACCTAGAATCGAACATGGTCAGGAAAGTTTCCAAGAAGACTAGAGGGGTCACACCGGTCCCACTTAAAACCCAGTTAACCTTAGACAAAACTTTCAAGAGCATGTTGACTCCTAGTCCATGGGAAACAACTTTAAAAATTAAATTTTCCAAAGGATGAACTAGGTTAAACACACCAAGTTCCAAACTGTACAAGCAATTACAATTGCATCACATTATAAGCAATTACAACAAAATTGCTACAATAATTACAAGCAAATAAAACTTGCTTTACATATTTAGTCCAAATTAATCCTTTTTCCCATTCCCATAGGTATTCCTGCAATAAAGAGTTAGCAGCAAAATACAACAAAGCCTCTCTCAGCTTTTCTTTGTTTTTGGCAAAGTAGTGATTAAAGGGGAGGGTACTAGCAAACAAAATAATAAATAACTGTAAGTAAAGATTAAAACCAACCCTTAAGTTACACATCTAGAATCTAGACTAAAAAAACTGTAAAAAATTAATTACATAATAAACATGTAATTAACTATACAAGTTACAAACCCAAAATTAAATATAATTAAACCATATTTTAAATTGGTAAAGGTTACATATGAACTTATGGTACACTAAACATGTAATTAGTTGAGGCAAGTTACAAACATTTTATAACTCCTAAACACTTAAATCACATTACTAGGCAAGAATTGCAAATGACATGATTAACATGGAAATAATTCTAGAGAAATTAACATGAATTTAAATATAGGCAAGTTATAAACTTTACAACTCCACCCCTAAATTAAAAATTAATAGGTACAAGTTACATGTAAATTTACTACCTAATAAACATGCTAGAAATGTAAATTACACTAAAAATTAAAACCGAATGAACATGTAATTTATATTGTAAACTAGAAGAATGTAAATCTAGAAATACAAGGCATGAACCGGTACACCATAAATTAATTAGAAAATACAATGAATTAACGTTGCACCAATGGAACTCTTCTTCCCTATTGATAACAGTGACCTATTCCATGCTATGGGAAGACCAAACAGTAGCATACACAAAATGGCAAAATCAAAAGCTTAACCCTGTGTACATGCAATAATAAACCAATTAACTCGCTAGCACTACCAGTGGCCAATTACATGCAAAATTATTACACACACCTATGAATCTATTAATCTAATTCTATGATAAACATCAAATCTATTTTAAGCTTGTTGGGAAAAACTACTCACATTACATAATTTCACATTGCATATCGCAAAATTAGGAGATGAACAAAACAAACCTTCTATTCCAGAAAATATAACATGCTGAATAAAATACAGATACAATATAAAATGGTTAAAGGAAGCAAACCGAAGCTGTGTGATACCACAGTCTCCTTAAAATAGATTCGCCGCCTCATCGTTAGGTGCTGGAGGTACGCCGGCGTCTACTTCCCAGGATATGACGGTTTTTACCAGCTACAACAGAAGCACCTTCTGATTAGTTTAGCGAACGGACAACGGCAGCAATCTCTCTCAGGAAGAAAATTATAGGAGAAGTAGACTGACAGTGTATGGATGACAAGAAAAAATTCTATATCTCTTTTCAAGGAATAGGGCCTCCTTTTATACACCATGGGGGACAGGGGAGGAGCCTCTAGCCATCAAGGCTAGCAACTAATGCTAACTAATGCTAGCAAAACTGCCCAATCAATTTTGTAAAACTGATGAGCCTTAAATGTGTGAGTTATATACACATTTATGAAGCAATTTCTCATTCAACCATTTTTCTCCAACACAAAGCAAATTCTTAGTATGAAAATTGTTCGTAACCGCAAAAAGGGGCTGATTTGGTTGTCTCAAGAAAGCTACATTGAGAAAGTTCTTGAGAGGTTCAACATGAATAAAGCAAAGCCGGTTGGTTGTCCACTTGCGGGTCACTTCAAGCTTAGTTCGAATCAATGTCCTACAAGTGAGAAAGACAAAGAAGAGATGTTGAAAGTTCCTTATGCTTCAGCAGTTGGTTTTTTTATGTACGCCATGATTTGTACAAGGCCGGATATTGCTCATGTCGTTGGTGTGGTGAATCGGTTTCTCTCTAATCCGGGTAAAGAACATTGGGCAGTGGTAAAATGGATTTTAAGATATCTTCAAGGGACTTCGAAGGTGTGTTTGTGTTTTGGGGATGGTAAACCGATGCTTGATGGGTTCACAGATTCTGACATGGCCGGTGATGTTGATTCTAGGAAATCTACTTCGGGGTATTTGATGACTTTTGTAGGGGGACGTGTGGCATGGCAATCTAAATTACAAAAATGTGTTGCTCTCTCAACTACTGAAGCTAAATTTATTGCCATTACGGAAGCTTGCAAAGAAGACTTATGGTTGAAGAAATTTTTGCAAGAGTTGGGTTTGAAGCAAGAAAAATATGTGCTTTATTGTGATAGTCAAAGTGCTATTCACTTGAGCAAAAATTCTACTTTTCATTCGAGATCGAAACACATTGATGTGAGATACCATTGGATTCGTGATGTGTTAGATTCAAAATTGTTACAACTCGAAAAGGTTCACATAGATGATAATATTTCAGATATGTTGACAAAGACTTTGTCGAGGGACAAACATTTGAAGTGTCGAACTTTGGCGGGTATGGTTGATCTCTCCACCTAAGTCGGTAGGGGAAGAATTGTTGGGTATACCTCCTTATTAGAGTGTGGGACCTAATTGGTTTATTAAAAGAGTTTAATTTGGTTTGGTATTAGTTATAATATATTTTTATATATTATATCTAATTTGTGAAAACCCAATTCAATTTGAATACAACTAGGGTTTTGATTAATAGTCCAAAAATCAACAATATATAAAAATATATATTGCCTTTGTTTTTGGTTCGGTGGAACAGTGTGGCTGCCAAGTCATATTTGTTGAGATAGCGCTTGGTGCACTTGTGGGTTTGTTATTCAAGCTTGCCATGTGAAGAAGTAGAAGTCTTAGATCAAATTCAGTGGTTCTTTGTGCGTGATGTGATGCTGTTTCGGTCCTATTTTAGGTGCATTATTTTGGATCTTCTACATTCTGGTTTCGAAAATTTTTATTCATCTATTTGGTGAGGTCTTTCCTCTTGTTTATTTGTGATTATTTGGAATTCACCTAAGGGTGGTTTTGTGAGACTATTCGTGTTTCGTTTGTAATCGTTTGGAAACTTTTTGATTGATAGTGGAATCGGATTTCGATCTCGTGAACGTACCTCACATTGAGGGAACCATGTAAAAATTCTTGTATTACTTCTGATTTAATTTTTCCGCATTAGTTTTTATTCTCATTGATTGATTTACTTGTGGGGAATCACATACCTTCCCTAACAATTTGGAAACTTTTATTATAAATTCATAATACAAATTCCATAATTTTTATTTATATTTTTGTGTCATAATAATTATAGAATTCAACGTATGCATGCATCATAATTTAGCTTCTTGAAAAAAAGAAAAGAAAAAAAAAAGAAGGAAATACAAAGTACAACAACGAATAAACACTAAAAATAATCACATATAATCACAAATACATACTCATGTCCACAAGCCACTTCCTACATTCACAAGTCATACACTTGTTTTCCGGTGAACTTAACCTCAATTGGGTTAGCATTCTTTCCGATCGACCTCATATTCAGGCCAACACCTTGTCGGCCAGGGTTCACCTTCTCTGGGTACACTCCATCCTTAGGGTGCAAATATTGCACCTCTCCATTAGGGAACACCCTATAAAATTGGTACTTAATCTTGTACTTAGACCTAAGCCTAGTCCCAAGTGCCAAACACTGTTCTTTCCTAGCCAATTTGAGCAAGTTTGGGCCTTGTCTCATTATGGCTGCACCACCAGTGGGCATTTCAAAAATTTGCTCCTTAGGGGACTCCCAAGTGATCACGTAGAACTCCTCCACTTGGGCCTTTCGAAGTAGGCCTCCGGTGCTACCACCAAAAATCGGTGATGGGGTGCTTGGGTCCAATTGGGGTGGGGTGAATCCCACTGGAGCCTCCTTCGCTGGTGCCTCAACATTTCCTTCTGCTGCCATGGCCCTAATGGGCCGCGGTGTCACAGTGAATTTGCCAGGCTTGACACTAGCAAAAGACAAAGCTAGTGATTGCTTCCAGGGCACGAGGACGCGATCGCTGGATTTTGGGGTGGTGAGAGTTGGGGTAAAGAGGGAAGCTTGAGTTGCCATGGCCATGATAGAGTGGAGATTGTTTGGGATAGTGGTGATAGTTTGTTTTGTGTATGGACAAAGTCATAAGAGAAAGGTCACTGAGAGATTTTAGATGAGTGGTCGGGATATGAATATTAGATAAGGTGATATGGTCTCGACCAATTAGATTGTTTCATTTTGATACGTAGTCTACCTACACCTCACCTTGTTTTGCTTCTCTTGCCATGTAAGTGTCTTGGTCTATTGGGTTTTTTTTTTTTTTTTTTTTTTTTTTTTGTTGAAATTATATTAATGGAAAATTTGTTCTTTCTCTTGCAGATCATATTTGATTTCAAAATATAAAGAGTGAGATAAATAGTGGCAAAATAAAATAATATTAACTTTGGTTTAATTTTTTGATGCTAGATAAATAATCTTGAGGTTTTTTCTTTCTCACATATGGAATATTATTTTATGGGAATTAAACACTGTATGATAAATTAACCAGAATTATAATTGTGATATACAAAACTCATTCTGTTAATCAAAGAAATAAATCTTTGTTCTAAAGCATAATTTTATATTTGGGTAAATTACGACCGTAGTTCCTATACTTTCGTCATTATTTCATTTTAGTCCTTATAATTTCCATTGGTTTAATTTTGACATTGAATTTATAATTTTGTCTCAATTTGATCCAATTGGTTAAACTCTTAGTATTTTTTTTTTTTTTTTGTAGAAAATATGCACGTTAAGTGTCATGTACTATATTTTTAAGGGTAAAATTATAAACTTATCAAACTCAATGAATTAACCTCAACCAATTTAGTGATCATATTTTTTAAAATACCGAACGATATATCAATTGGATTAAATTGACACATAATCTAAAATTAATGATCAAAATCGAGTCAATTAAAAATGTAATAACTAAAATGACACAAAAATAAAATATAGGAACCACCGGTATAATTTATCCCTTATATTTCTATCTAAAAGGGTAAATTATGCAAATGGTCTCTGTAGTTTACACGATGTGTCAATTTGGTCTCTGTTGTTTCAATTTGCTCGAATTTGTCCCTTAATTTAACAAATTGTGTCATTTTAGTCCAATAAATAACGATTGTTAAGTTTGGTGGACGGAAAGTCTACACAATATGTCAATTTGATCCATGTAGTTTACACAATGTGTCAATTTGGTCCATGCTGTTTTAATTTGCTCGATTTTGACAGAGACCAAATTGATACATAATTTGACTTTCCATCCACCAAACTTAACAATCGTTATTTATTATATTAAAATAACACAATCCGTTAAATTAACGGGCAAAATCGAAGAAATTGAAACAATATAAACCAAATTGATTCATCGTGTAAGTTACAGGAACTATTTGTATAATTTACTCTATCCAAAATTATATATTTAGGGTTTGTTTTTCAGATAAAAAGACCAGAAGCTGAAGTAATTTCTTATTAGCGAATGAGCTTTAAGCTGAAAAATATGAAAACTATAGAAAATGAGCATAGTGTTACATTAATGAATATTGTTTTTGAATTTTTTTTTCTCCATTCACACATAGCACTCATCTTCATTGAAATACAACGTAGTCTACCTAAAGTTATGAAATGAATCAAATTATTCAAGTTGAGAGTAGCGTTTGATTTGTCGAAAGACTCATCTGAGATCAATTTTTTATGTGAATAAGTCAAAGTTAAATACAATTTAAAATTTGTTAAGTTTTTAAATTAAATTTGAATAAACTACTACTCGAGATTGACTCCTTATCCACTTAAAGTTTGTTTAAGATCAACTTTGAAAGATAAATAAGTCAAACTTAGCACGTTTAAATTTTGTAAAGATAAACAAACTAAACTCAAGCAACTTACTACTCGACTTGATTCAACTCCGCTCATTGGCTTTCCTAATCCTATGCAACAATTGGATTGTTTGGTATAGTTTATCTGAATTGTTTATAGTTTTTTTTTTTATTCTAATAGTTTACATCAAACTGTTTGGTACAATTTCTATTTACAACATATTAGGCAGAAATAAAGTAAGTTGGAAAAAAAAATACTTATTATCTAAAAATAAGGAAAAAAAATTTGACTTTTACATTCTAATTACTAACTTTTAACTTATAAGAACCTACACTTACAATAACCAACACCAATTCATGCCCAATGAAGTGTTTTCTTTATTCATGCCCAATGAAGTTTTTTTTTTTTTTTTTTTTTGAAAAAAAAAAAATTGGGGGTTTTTGGGCCTTTGGGGTTGTTCGATTGTGAACCACAACTGTTCAGGTTGGGCCTCTAATCCAATAATTATTGGACCCGAAAAAGAAAATTTTATCCAGTATAGTTAGCCCAGCCCAAGTCCACCCCTACCTATCACTTACTTGGTATTAGGGGCCCAATTTGGTGTATCCAACCGAGCCATCAATATTTAACCCGAAATTTTTAGATTTTGGACAATATAATTTTAGATTTTGTTAAGGTCTAAGTTAAAATTTATCAATTTAAATTAAATTTGAATAAGACCTAAGCAGTTTCTCATGAATAATTCAAATTTTAATGTTAATAAATATAAATTTTATATATAATAAATTGAGTATATATTTTCTCGCTATTTGGATTAAATCATATTAAAATGTAATGTATTCCAACACTTGGTACGCATAACTCAACTCACTTCTCTTATTATGCTTGGAGGGATGCTAATTGCACCTACCTTTTTATTTTGGACTCTCATTTTTTATTTATTTTATTATAATTTTATCCTAATATCAAATTTCAATTTTGTCCACATCTCTATCCTCCTAAGTCTAACCCTAACCCTAATCCCACCACTACTTCCACTTCCGCCAACACCCTTCGATGACCAACCCACCACCACTTCCACTCCCGCCGACAACTTCCGGAACCACCACTTCTACTTACACTTCCCACCATCACGACACCCACCCCTCATGACCCAGACCATCACAATCTTCATTCTCACCAACAATCCAGATTCGAAACCAGATCGACAGTCCCCACTGCAGATCAACTCTCTTTTCTCTCTTTTGTGCACAACTCTATCTCTCTCTCTCTCTCTCTCTTTCTGTCTCTCTCTCCCTCCCTCTCCCTCTTTCTATCACTTTCGTTCTCTACCTCATAGCTTGGTCAATTTCTCTTCATTCAGTTACACAAAGCCAAACATGTTGAATATGTTCGGTGCTCCACAACTAAACATATGCCTTTTGTTCAGCTACATACTTCTAAACATCAAGCTTTTGTTTGGAACTGGTTATTTGAACAATGGCGAAAATGGTCACAAAGGCAAAAAGAGGGATTGGGATACCTGTTGGAATGTGAGAGAGGTCCCAGAAGTGCAAGGGTGGAGATCGGAAAGAGGAGTAGGGTGTTGTCGGCAAGGGAGGAGCGTTGGGAGAGGGTTGCCAGGGTGGGAGTGGGACTATTGAAGGAGGGAATGAGGAGTTGCAAGTGGAGGATGTAAAGGTAGGGTTCAAAGGGTATATTTGAGATTATTGTAGGAGTCCAAAGAAATATAAAGAGGGAAGCAATTTTGGTGGTGGGGGGCCAAAGAAGTGAGGGGTCCAAAATAGAAATGTAGGGGTATTTGGCACCCCTCTCATATTTGTATTTTGTGAGATATGTTTTTCTTTAGGTAAATTACATTGACTACCCTTTTGGTTCAGAAAAAATACATTAAGTTTCACAAGTTTGATATAATTATATTAACTTCCATTTTAATAAAGCTAAAATGATTAAAATTATTACAGATAATGTATAGACACAACTATAAACAAAAGTAAAATAAACATTTCAGTGTAAAGATATGTTAACATCATTTTTTCATACATATGACTAATGAATTTCTAATAAAAAGGGAGTTAAATATTATGTGAATTAAAACTTTTTAAAAAATCTAGTGAAAATATATCAAACCTATGGAGTTCATATTTTTCTAAACCTCGAAAAAATATATTTAAATTAACACTTTTTTTTTTTTTTCCAAAAACTAGAATACATTAATTTAGGATAACCATAGACAATTTTTTTTTGTATTTGAATTTGACCAATCCAAGTTGATTCTAAATTCTTTGAGTTAAACTCAAGTTTAGTCTTGGACAAAAAACTTTGGACAAAGATTAAGCTCGAACTTGAACAAATCCCTCTACAAATCCAACCCAACGAGTTGTAGCCCAAATTGATGCTTGATCTATTCAATTTCTTTTTCTTACCCAACACGACTTAGGAAATGTGGCCACCAATTCTGCTTTTTCATATTTATGAAGGTATCTTTGAATCAAATAAATGAGGTCAAATAGCTTGGAATTAAAGATAAAGAAAATTTTGTTAGTACCCCAAATGATGTATGTTTTCATTTTGCTTGTTGAGTTAAGTTGAAGTCGTTTACTTTGAAGTTTTCTTTCATGGAATATTTGTTAATATTCTATAATTAATGGGTGACCAAATTATCTTATTGGAGGATTTGGATCAATAATAAAGACATATAATTGGATATGCTACTTTGTCCCATAGAAGATACCTCCATCATTGTTACTAATGATGAACTTTTAATAATTTAAGTTCTAGACCTTTTTGCTCATGTTGATAGATACTTGCACCTTGGCCCTAATTAAAAATAATGTATATGCTTAGGAGGGGAAAGATTGAGGGGTGTTTTGGGAACTTGACTTTTAGTCACTTTTTTAGATTTGTAGCAAAAGTTAAAAGTTGGCTTTTTTGTATTTTTTTTTCATTTGGGAAGTTGGTTTTTAGTCACTAGTGAAATTACAATTCTATCCCTCATAAGTCAAAATGTGGTACATGGGTAAAGTTGTAAATATTTTAAATTGAATGGGAGTAGTGTGGTCATTTTATTGTGATTTGACATCATAAACAAATATTAATCAAAAAAGCCAAATGTAACTTTTTACCAACTTCTCAAATCATTTGTCTAAAAAAGCCAAAAGCTTGATTAAAAGCTAAAAAATTACTTTTTACCATCTTCTCAAAATAGGCCTGAGTACACACCTAATTTTTTATATAAAGCACAAAGTGATGGCCCCAAGACTTGAACCTATAACCTCAAGATTATTACGCCAAGTTTTAACTGTTGAACCAATAGTCCCCCTTGATTTGGACTTTGTGTTTTCATGTTTTTTTAAATTTTATTTATTTTTTTCATTTTAATTTTTGTGTTTTGGAAAACAAAGTGGGTTGTTCAATTTCTTCTTCCCATGACTGAAGGAATGAGCACGAGATTCATATTGATCAATTGACCTTTGTGTGTCAGACGAAAGAAAAGATCAAAAAAATACTCATTAAAAGATGGGACAAGACCTAAATGTAGGTAGAGAGTCCCATCGGCTTCCTCTGTTTTAGTTATGGATTAGATAGTAGTTAGTTATTTTTTTCTTTCATTTAATTCTTATTGGTGTTCCGAATTGATCATGAACTTCTTTTTCCCGACGAAGTAGGAATGTCAATGCTACGGAAAAACAATTATTTTGTATTTTTCAAAAATTAAAATAAAAATGAAGTCCCTAACCAAATAGAGTTGCCTTCTTTAACTCCTATGTTATCTTCAAGCTCAAGAATTTTATGAGACTTTCTCGTTTCTTATGATTGAATTTGTTTGGAGGAATTAAAGGGGTGAGATTAGACTAAGATACAAAAAATGCTCTCTTTTTAAAAATTATTCTTTACATTTGTTATTCATGTTTGTTTTGCCTAATTAGTAGTTTGAACCTGATGAGTCGAGATCATCCAATTCCACCAACCCTTATTATTGATCCTCAAATTGAATTATCTTGTTTTCAACCAATGACTTAAAATACTCTTTTAAATCAATCTCATTATTTATTTTATGATATATAATATATAGGATAAATTACACTTTCACCCATATTATATCTTATAATCTTAAATCGTACTTTCACAGGGAAAAGAAATAAAGATGCAAAAGATAAGAAGAAATTGTGAGAAGGTAAGAGGTGAAGGGGGTCGTAAGAGTGGAGGTTTAATAGAGTGAGGTATAAGAATAAAGGTCACTTGAGTATGAAGAAGTTGTGGAGGGAAAAAACAAACTACAGAGGAGTTAAGGATGACAATAGGATTACGAGGGTCGCAAGAGTAAGAATGGATTGTGGAGAAATAGAGGTCGTTGGGGGTGGCAACTAAAATGGGAAGGAATGAAAAGTGGTTAGAGCTAGTGGTGGTAAGTGATAGTCGATAGTGGCTTTAGTGGGGGTTAGGATTAAAGTTTGGGTGGTCAAAAATAAGGGCATAATGGAAAATTGACAAATGCTAAAACACAATCGTTACAACTGTTGTTAGTGTTAAAAAAATATATAAAAAGTATATTATAATATATTAAAATGCATGAATATATTTTGAGATATGTAGAAAGTATAATAACACTATAAATTTTTTAACATTTTATACTTCGTAGCAAAACCCATTGAAATTTTATAAATTAACAAAATTGTAAATATTTATTTATTTATTTATTTATTTTTGAAGTGGAAATCCAAGGAATAAATAAGGGGCACAATTAGCACCATCCTTTGTTTTAAACTTTTCATATGTGATGTAATTATACTTAATTTCTCACTTTTTTTTTACCACTTCTCATACTTCTTTATTTTAGTATTTTATTTTTGTAATAATCCCGAAATTCAATTGGCATAAATATTAGGGTAAATCTTGAGATTTGAAAAAAAACAAAAAACAAAAAAAAGGGAGGTTAGCCCTACATTTTTTTAGATACTTATACTAGTCTTTTTTGAGATTTTTTTAATTCACATAACAATTAAGTATTTTTTTCATTAATAATTCTTTAATTGTATAAATAAAAAAATGATATCGTCATTGTGGATGGTCAATTTGTCTTCAATGGGGATTTTTTTTTTTTTTGGTGAATAAGTCATAAATTAAAGAGACAAAAGGAAACACAAATACAAGGGGCATGCCCCAGGCCCTAATAGATCCTATACAAAATTGCCAGACACAGCAAAAAACGAAGCAAAACAACCCACCTGTTCAGGACTACCAATATAGCAAAAAACTGCCACCACAAAAAAAAACTGGACTATGTATTCACCTGTTTATAGCCGTCATGGCAATCAGCAAAAAAAAAATGTCCATCTATTCAGATTAAAAGATTTTAATATGTTCAGAAACCTCATACAGACCGTATGTTGAACATGAACATATTTGACGTTCTCAACCACCCAAAACAAAGAAAAACACAGTACAAGAGCAATCCCTGGCACAACCCACAAGGGTAGGCCAAAAAAAGGTCTATTTAGACATAAACTAGCACTAGACAAATATATACAAATATGAGTAAAACTTTCTTCACACTTTAGGGGCTCCCAGCAGCCATCTGTACTTGCAGCTTCCTTCCACTTTATGTTAATAAATCCTATCCAATATAAGATATTACTCAAGAACACCTCAATTAGACAAGGTTGTATTACATATGCAGTTTTTCCAAATCACAATCACCAACATAGATAACATAAATGCTCACATCACTCAACCCTCTATTTAGAAGTTCACAACACTCGGCAAGAAAAGACAAGCACACAATATATAAGCTCTCATCACTCAACACACAGAGCATGGTTGCAACATAAACCTTCATAGCCTCATGTACCTACAAATAGATAAAGAATGGCTATATATGTAGTATGTTAGAAATAAATTGTATAGGCAGTGACAGGTTGGTATTATAGATGTGCTTACGTCCCTCAACCCACGTTGGTTATACTTGATCTTCAATGGAGATTAGTTAGACGATGCGCATTTATTCTACACCTACAAGAAAAACTCGAAGTCATGGATCACCCTCGAACCCTCCGATAATCAAGTCAATATTTTGATCAACATGACTAGATTATGAAAATAAATGTGTTTGTGTGATGGTTATTGTATATTACTTTTTTTATTGCGTCTCATTACTTGTTTGCTTAGTTCGCATTTATAGTCAATCAATATACCATTATTGACCATTGGATGGCCAACTTGTAGTCGATGTTGGCTGGTAGATTTCCTTTGATCGGATGACCAACTCACTGTTACGGGTCAGTTTGAAAACGGTTAACTTGTAATCATGGTTGATCGTTAGATCTTCTTTGATCGGATGACAAACCCGTTATAAGAAGTTAGTTTATGATTTGAATCCGATTGTGTCTGATATGCTTGATTAGATTGATCAGCACTCTTGGTACATGGGCTTGGTTTGATTTAGACTGATTGGGCCTATATGAGCTTATACTTTTTGTGGATCATTTTTTACTCTCTACAATTATCTATTTTGCACTAATATATATAATTTTATTTATTTTAATATCTCACTATCATGTATACTAGTTTCGATCGCTTTAATTTTACTAAAAAAATTTAATATAATAATTATATCAATAGTATAAAATTAATTATATGTTTTTTCAAACTTTAAAGATGACAAGTGTAATTAAGCCAAAATATTATTAGTGAAAAAAGGCCAGAAAACAAAAGGAAGAGGATTCTCCAGTTGTACAATTCAATTGGAGGGGAGTGTTGAATATTTTATCTTTTATAAAAAATTACATTGATTTGATATCGATGATTAATTAATCATATTATATTTGTATCAATAATTTATTTTAAAAATTATATTTACCATTAACACAAATATAATTTAATTAAGTGACTATCAATATTTGATTAATATAATTTTTTACAAAAATAAAATATTTAACGAGTTTTATACATTTAACGATTTAAATTATCGATGATAAGTTCATAAAACCCAACAATAACCTCTAATTCATTTAGGAAGAGCTAAAATAGTCTGATTTTTTTAACTTTTTAGCTATTTTAACCTAATTTTTTTAATCTCGTTTAGTTTTTGTTTTTGTCTTTTTTGACTTTTACAAGCAAAAAAAATATAATGATTATGATTTAGATATGATATTTTATCTTATTAATTTATATAACTAATTTTATGTTTGGCATTTTTTAGCCAAAAAAAAAAAATCAAAACTAAACACAGCTTAATTCGATCTGAACCGGAGAGAAGTATTTCCCAAAAGGAAAATCGATATAAAGCGCGAAAATCGATATAAAACGTGTTATTAATTTGTAACCTCATTTTCAGTTTTTATGAGAGAGAGAGAGAGAGCTCAATCAGTGGATCTTCACGCAAACTCACTTCCTCTCTTTCTCCATTTTAGCGTTCGTGTTCGCTCTTCTCTCTCACTCTGATTGATCTACATATATATATATACACACATATGAATCGCATATGTTTATAGCATGTGACGAATCAACAAATGGGTTCCAAGATAAAAACTTCTTCCCACAAATCTTCTTCTCCTTCTTCTTCTCAAGATACAGATGTGTCGATCCAAGGCAAGTTTTTTAAATTTTTCTTTTTTAAATTTTTTTTATTTGTTGCGTTTGTGAAATCTGTGAACCCACGATTTGTTTTTGGGTTCGATATCGTGTTGCGAAATTGATTTTTTCTCGATTGATAGATAGATTGAAATGAAACTGAAAAGCTTGAAAATTTGGGGGTTGAATTCAAGTATTAAGTGTTTGTTTGATTGATTAGATATCATTGATGGGAAGGGTCTTGGTTGGTTAAATTAATTAAGCTAAATCTGAAGATAAATGTGTTTGATTCGAAGCCGACGCCGTTCTGTTGTGAGATTAGAATGAGAAATGAACATTAGCACTTTCCCATTTTGGTTACATCCACCAGACATAAGGAGATATCTCAATGGAGACCTTCTTTATATTTAAATTATATGTTTTATATTTTAATTTTTTTACGTAAAATTTTATTTTTGTAACTACAATCTGGGTGTTGTTTACAGGTTTTACAATTAGGGACATTCCTTTTAGACTGGAAGAGTTTTTTTTTTTCTTTTTTATCTAGGTTTTGGATAAGGAAATTTTGGATTTTTGTTGTGCATTTGGGCAAGGTGTTTTTTTTTTTTTGTAAGCTTTTACTGTTGAGGGCCTTTGGACAAGCAACACAAGGAAGATTCTTTTTAAGACTTCGGGGACAATGTTTTCTGACATTTTTTTTTTATTAGGCTTTATCTTTGTCCAAACAAGTAAGTAACTTAGGCCTTTTAAAAAAGTGGAGCCTTAGGTGGCCGCTTCATTGCCTTGAGGTTGTACCGGCCTGGCTAAATCTCTTGGGTCTTAGTGGGTAAATAATAGGTGACTATGGTAAAATTTGTTTTCTTGTAGTTAAACAAGGTGTGCACACCTGATGCGTGTTGTTAAAATCTGAAGTTATAAAATTTGAAACATCTGAAGTTATAAAATTTGAAACCAACGGTTACATAAGGTTAATTTATGAATGAAAATAACACCAAATTGGTTGTACGCTTTATATAATAGTATAGCAATATAGATACTAGATAGAACTTGGCAAAAGGAAGGAGGTTTTGAAAGAATTCAACTGCTCGGTTGGGCTATCTGTGTATCTCTTGAGGACTCACTGTTCAAATTCTGGCAACTTGTTCTCATTGTTCCATTGTGGATCATCAGCATATTGGAGTCATGGGTGATTTTGGGTTGAAATGTTTAGTGAAATGGAGAATGTAGTTGAAGTGATGATGATCTCAAATGATTTATCAAATAGGGTAAAAAAAAACTTGTCATGGAGGCTGGAACTTTTTTCACCATGGAGATTTGAGGCCATATTTTTGCTGTTTTGCACTTATGGAGTCTATGAATGACAAATACTAACGTTAGAGGAACTATCTCAATATCTGATCAGATGGGCTTATCTACTTTCTGCTCTTGTGTTTTCAAGTGTTACATATCTTTACTACAATGTAAGTTGTAAAGGACGTAGACCTTTCGGCCTGGATGCTAGAATTGAGTCAAAACGTGCTTATTTGTTCTCAAGCATAACATCAAGGGAACCTAAGGTAGTAGACAATGTAGTCTAGGTATTAATGCAACTATTGGAAATAGAGCTTCAGTGGGCATAGTTAGGCAAATTGTAGGTAACAAAGTAGAAAACTAAGTTATGGATAATATTCAGATGTTATTGATCTTGAATTTGTGCGCACTTCAAATGTGACAATAAAGTGGTAAATGTAGTCATTCTTGTGTGATGTTTTTTTATTTGATATACCTTAATGGTCTGTGTTGCCCCTTTTGGTTGGGCCGTGCACTTTTTGAGTGATGCTTCTGTCTGTTCAGCATTCACCAAAGGCTGTTCTTTGGGTTAGAAAAGAAATCTGAGATTGCAAAAGAAAAAAAGAAGCAAGAACATCTTTTTGATGGGTTGGACTCTCTAGCAAAAGTTGTGGAAATCTATCTGGGTCATTTGGTGCCTTGATGTGCTTTTCTATGGTTGAATCAAGGAAATTTTCCTGAGAGATGTTGATAAAGTTTGGAAGTGCTTTCGACCGATGATCCTCTTGTTTTTTATCCTAATTATCTCTTCATTGAGGTTAACCTGTTTCATGCACCACTTGAATATGTTTTCATTTCGTAATTAAAATTTTCTATTTTCATAAAAATTCAAAACTACCTGATTTACGACCAATCACCATGTTTGCTTAGAGTTGTAATGATTATGTTAGTTGGCTGTCAACAGTGTGTCACACAGTGCTAAAAATAGATGAACTTTTTTCATACTTACCTAAAAAACAGAAAATATAAGCCCTATATTGACCTGTAGCTTGTCAATCAATAAATCGTGAAATAATTGATGTGCTCTTTCTCACTGGTTTGACCTTGACATTTAGTGTTTTATCTTATGGCAATTCAAATAATATGGACAAGTTATCAGGAAATGGTCCCTTTATTTCTTTTCTTTTTTGATTCACCTGCAAGCATGATTTGCTTCGCTTGCAAAATTGTTCACTTGGCTATGTATTTTGTGATGACAAAGTTGTTATGTGATCTCACACTGGTAATCCATTCGTAAAGTTCTTTCTTGTTTGCCACCGCCAGTACCAAAAAGGAAAATAGAGTAAATTGAGAAAAATTAAAGTGTACTCTGTGAAATCTTACACTTTTAGATCTTATTGAATACCATATCACCTGATAGAATTGTTTCATTCTGCAGGACTCCGTACTAAGCATCAACAAGAACTAGAAAAATTGACACTAACAGCACAACCTGTCAAAACATTTAAGTTTTTCATTTTGGCTGTTATTCAATATCTTAAGAGATCAATATTATATCTTTTGGCACACGGTGGCTGGCTCATGGTTTTATGCACTATTGTGGTGCTTGTTGGAATACTGCTTTTTACCATTGATGGTCCCCATGAAAAGGTATATTGTTGGTTTTTTCGCTTGGTGCATGTCACCTTTGTCTGGTTTCTGTGCATTGGCAGTGAATGTCTCTCTCACTTAATCAATTTTTTTTTATAAACTTAATAACCATTTTCAATGGTAGCTCCTCATTTATGTAATTACAGTCTAATTACAATTTAAACAACTTTTTGGTCTTTGCCATTTTACTGTGACTTTCTTCTCAATAAGGTTATGGTAGTTCATTTGGTCTCTTTGCCAGCCGATTTGAGCGGAGAGCACTTTGACAATTGTGATGAGGATCATTAATGTTGAAATTTTATTTTACAAGTATTCATTTATCTTTAGGCATACTTCTTGTTAAGATACTTTGGATACTTCTTTCAAAAGATGAAAATGTATTCTTGACATGTTTTTGCAGCACGTTGAGGAGCTTCGTCAATATTTAGAGTTTGGATTGTGGTGGTTGGCTCTGGGTGTTGCATCTTCTGTTGGTCTTGGTGAGCAAAATTGATTCATGACATTATGAATTCTATCTTTCGATTGTGGTAGTTTATTTTCCATCAATATTATACATGATGAGTCTGTAATCTTGTTCTGTTATTTTATTTTGTGCAGGTTCTGGTTTGCACACTTTTGTCCTTTATCTAGGTCCTCACATTGCCTTGTTCACAATAAAAGCGATGCAATGTGGCCGAGTTGATATCAAAAGTGCTCCATATGATACAATACAATTGAAGAGAGGCCCATCATGGCTTGACAAGGATTGCTCAGAGTTTGGGCCTTCATTGTTTTCATCTTCGCATGGGTCACGGATTCCACTAAGCAGCATATTGCCTCAGATCCAAATAGAGGCCGTTCTATGGGGCATTGGGACTGCACTGGGAGAGCTTCCTCCATATTTTATTTCAAAAGCAGGTATTTGCATGAATAAATTTTATAGTCTTAGATTTAAGGTAATATCTACAAAAATGAATTGGTGGAGGGATTTAAGAAGAAACTTGTGTCACGGTTATTTCGGATTCTTAGAAGTTGGAATAGATTTATTTGAAATTATAAAACAATTATACTAGTGTTGGGGGCATGACCTATTTTTGGTCATGGTTTGTATTTTGGTTTGCATTTGGCGCCATTCCTTTAACATTCTCTAAAGCCATTTTAGACATTTTGGAAGCCTTCTAAAAATTGCTGTTTGGTATTGTTTTCATAAAAGTATTTTTTGTTCTTGAAATCAGGTAAAATGTAAATAATATAGATGATGCATGTGCAAATATGTTTCTGGAAACTGTTCTTAAGGAAATTTCTTGTGAACTGGCCATTTTCAGGAAACAATTTAAACTGTTTTCTGAGTTTTTAAAAATTTTGATACTTGAACAAATGAAAATAATACCAAAGCGATTGTGTTTTAATATATTTTATTGTTTTTTATTATCAAAAACTTCATAAATGAGAACAATGAAAATGATACCAAACATGTATAGCTCTGAATTTTGGAGAGCAACTTCAAGTTTAATTTGAACATCTTGTCTACATAGTTTGAGGTTTTAGTGATGACCCAAGAAAAATAAACTAAATAAATATTTAGGTTCGAGTTATAAACTTCTGGAAATAGTTATATAAGTTTACAAATTTCGACAACTCACAAAATTTGGTTCTTAGTAATCAGCCTATTAGAGTTTTAGTTACTGATTTGTTTCATGGAAACTAAAGACAATGTCATTTTATGTTCTGAAGGTCGATTCAAGCATGACTTTGTCAAGTAACAGTACTTATCATAGTACCTGTGTGTGTCTGCCCCTGTGCATTCATGGTATGCACGCATCTCACAGGAACTAGGGGTCGAGACCATGGGGAAGTTGTGATATATTCTAAGAAGCATGAATACTTATAAAAAGGTGGTGTGTCCGTTTTCAGACTCTTACAGAATTTTGCCTTTTTTATGTAGCTAGCGAGTCAGGTGACAAAGTGGTGGATGACTTGGATGATTCTTCAACTGAAGACAATGGACTTGTAGCTACTCATCTATATAAGATCAAGCGCTGGTTCCTGTCACACGCACAATATTTGAACTTTTTCACAATTTTGGTGCTTGCTTCGGTTAGTTTTGATTCTCTCCCAATTTTCCAACATCACTTCATCATATTGTTCAAATTTCTGTTTTGCGGCTTCTCTCACTAATACATGACTCCTATGATCCCAACAACATTTGAATTAATCATTAATGTCTACTTCGACCATTTTGTAATTTTTTTTAATGCTTCCTTCTTAGGCTCCTTTGTTCTCGTGCAAAGTGTGGAATGATCTAAATCTTTTTTGCCTCGGCATATTCATTGATTTTAATATGTACTCCTGTTAACTGAAGTATCTTTTAGGTGCCAAATCCTCTATTTGACCTTGCTGGCATCATGTGCGGACAATTTGGGATTCCTTTTTGGGAGTTTTTTGTTGCAACATTGATTGGGAAGGCAGTCATTAAAACTCACATACAGGTTCGCGTAACTCTTATGATCATGCTCTTCCTATATTGAACACAATTTTTACCTAGAGTTATTTGTTGCATTAAACCCTATTATTTGGTTTTTAGCTAATTGTTTGCTGTGTTTGTCTTCATTCATGATTTTGGCATGTTGAAATGTACTTCATTTGTTACAATTTGATGAAAAACAAAGGATATGACTGCTGTGAAATGGACTCTAAATGACTTTACACTCTTTCTGCTGTTGTTATGAAGCTATAGCCAGTTTGAGGGTTGGCATCTGATTAAGCATTTGGTTGGTTATTTTTTGGCAGACGGTGTTTATAATATCAGTCTGCAATAATCAACTTCTGGACTGGATTGAGAACGAGTTGATTTGGGTTTTTAGCCTTGTACCCGGTTTTGCGTCTAACCTACCAAACCTCATCTCAAAATTGCATGCAATGAAAGACAAGTACATGGCAACCCCATCTAATATGCCCTCAAATATCAAGGTTCATCTGGGTTTTTTGTTTATTTATTTATTTTTTTGCCCTTCTTGTGTGGGATTTGACTGGAGAGTCCGAATCTATTTTTTGCTTTGTAAAATTGCATTCTTATATGTTTGCTCGCCATTACTTTCATATCTTTCACAGGTGAAGAAGTGGGATCTTTCATTTACTTCGATTTGGAACACCATAGTGTGGCTCATGATTATGAACTTTTTTATCAAGATCGTGACCTCAACGGCTCAGACGTATCGTAGGAAAGAGCAGGAGGAGGAATTCGCATCAGGACAATCAAGTGAGTCTGATCATTTGTCTTAATTGCTTCATTACAAGGAGAGGTCATGAAATTCGAGCAACCCTTTGATAAGTCGCCATTGAAGCCACCCCGGAAAACACTTTGCATCATAAGTCCTGTTTCGGAGACTTTGTATAGGATGATTCAGAAGCCTTAATTGGGGAAGCATTGGTTTAAGGGGAATTTTAGTGCCCTTGTTAGGTAGTATTGTTGGGATTGGGGAGATTTAGAAACTTGTTACTGATATTTTTTTTATGCAAGACAAAAAAATCATTTGCTTGCTCCCATCTTTGTTCACAGTGTTTTGGACCTGTGAATAGATAATGATGATATATATACACAGAACAACTTGAACATCTCTCTCTCTCTCTCTCTCTCTCCCCCAAAAGTATGCTTATGAAGCCATCTTGTTAATATAACATTTGGTAATTATGGTAGTGTTATTATATTCTTCCAGTCAGTTGATTTGGACTGGGACAATTTTACAATTCCATTAGGGGTTTGTCGAATCTTAAATGGGTTGTTTAGGATTTTTCTTTTAATTTTATTTTGGAATTTTGTGCCAGACAATTTGTTGTGCATGCTTGGTGTAGTTTCTTAGAGTTGCTCTTTATTTTTCATTTTTCATTGGCGAAAGTATGAAAAATGTATATTTTTTTTATTTTACAAAATTAATTTACATTTACGTACTCTAATGTTACTCTTTATTTTACATATTTATCTAAACAAACTAATTTAAAAAAATCTCTCAATACTTTTCAGATGTAGCTACTTTGCATAAATCTTGTTGAAATAGTTATTGTACTAATTATTTCGTTGGAGTGAGTAAAGTTGCATGAAACTAGTTATAATGATTAACAAAACTCTTTTAAAGAACCCAGTGGTGATGTTATAAGAATATACATATAGAGATGGATGATTGAATGTATCCAACCAATTAGACTAGACTCTTCAATTTGCTACATTTAAATCTGAAAACATCTTCTTCTTCTTTAAAAAAATTTTATTAATTAAAATAATTAAATTTTCAATTAATTTAAATTATTTTTGTCGTGTAAGTTTTATCAAAACAGTCTTGTTCGGTATTGAAAAAAGTAAATTAGATTTTGGAAAATGTTTAGTACCCCAAAATTTTGTGACTCAAATGGCTCAAATCTGTCAAAACGACGTCGTTTTGATATCATTTTACATTCAAAACGATGTTGTTTTGAGTGATTTGAACTATTTGAGCTACAAAATTTTGAACTACCTCGCATTATTGTTATATTTTTTATTTTTGTTTCTCTATATATGCACTCTACATGTTTATTTTTATATTTCTATGACAGTAAAACACGTTAGCAAAATATATAATCCAATGGATCAAATTGAAAATTTGCAATAAAATGCCACTAAAATAATAACTTTAAAATCAAGGAGTGTGAATACGATAAATACGTAAAGTTCTTCCATGTATGAAGCAACATAGTTAGGCCAATTATAAAGTGGTAATATTAATATAGCAAAGTCATCATGGCACTACCCAATTTTCTCTATTGAAGACACACCAATGCTATATGCCACCAACTTCCACCAGCCCAACATTCTTTCCTTCCAAGTTTTTCAACAATACTCCTAACATGGCATACTTAACATGGCCCTACAATTATTTAATAGAAATTACAAATACGTATCAATTTTATTTATTTATTTATTTTTTTGGAATTATCATTAAATTCTATCAACTTTTAATTTAGATAACTGGGGCCTATTTTCTATAATTTCTCTTAAATTTGTTATAAAGGTCAATTTTTCCTTTTTTTTTTTTTAAACAATTTTTTGTAAAATTTTTTATTTCAATTTTATCTTTTAACATGCGCACAAATTTCAATTGTTCTCTAAATGGCGATGGATGGGTGCTACTAGATGAATGTTAGAATTGTGCAAATGAGTCTTACCATTCAACAATTTTTATTTTATTTTATTTTATTCATTTATTTTTTTTTTGTGATTAGTGGGTTTGCTTTTCACATACTTGACTCATTCATGTTAGACTCTTATTAGTCTCTCCCATTTGTCCATGTAAATTGTCTCTTCATTATCAAATTTATACTCTTGAGATGGGCCCTAACAACCATTTGCTCAGAATAAGGTTTTCAATTATCAAAAAAAATTATTAAAAAAATAATTTATATATTAGATATTTCGACTCAATTAACATGATATATCATTTCACTTATTATTTATTATAAGATAAATATACGACTTGAGAAATCACTTTATACTTGACCTGATATGCTAAATGTTTGCACTTGTCAAACTCCAATTTTACTTTCAATATGCCAAGAACACATAATAAAAACAAAAAATCGATCATAAATACTCCTTTCTTCCCATTTTATTGGTCTACTTTTTCATTTCAATACGTCCCAAAATGTTTACTACTTTTTACTTCGGAAAATTTTGTTAGATTTTCAAAATTACCCCTTATGAATTATCATAAATACATTTTAAAATTCAAATAGGGCATTAGTTGGAAAAATATTTTAAAATTTAAATTTATATGTAATTATTGCCTCCTTAATAAGTTAAATTTTTTATAATAAACAAATAAATTGGGACGAAGAGAGTAGTTTATTGATAAGTATAAATTAACTTTTGAACGTGGACACCACCAGAATTGGGTTTAAGCGCAATCATCCATTGCATTTTTTTTAATAAATTGTTCTATAATCTATTTTGCTAGTCCCATTTTTATTCAATGACAAATAATAGACCAAACAGTATATTCGTCTACGAAACTCTCCTATCCTATTTTGAGGGTGTTTGTTTCGGCTTTTCAAAGCTTACTTATAGTTTTTAGTTATAAAAAAATTATATTTGACTGTTTGGTTAAATTTATTTCAAATTCTAACAGCTTATTTTAATTTAAAAAGCTGATTCTACTGTTCACCCCTTACTTCTGATTATCAGCTTCTGTTGTGGACATATTAATTTATGATTATACTCTTAGATTTTTTTATTTTTTATTTTTTAAAAAAATATAAAAAGACCCAAATGGACTATAGATTATTATTTTTTTTTTTTTATGAGAAATGTAGATAAGTAGTAAATAATAAAAAATAAAAGTTAATTGAAAAAACTATTTCACAGTTTATTTAACAAACACTACTCAGTAATTTAAATCTATAATCTAACAATTACACCAAACAGATTAACAATTTCTGATTAAAGTCATAATTCATAATCTATTAAGTTATAATTTATAATCTGTTTTAACAATGACACCAGGACCTTTGTCAGGAAAATGTTAACTGAACATTATTTAATATTAAAATTGAGATAAAAATTATATTAAAAATAGGTATAAAAAAAATTCAATAAAGCTTCAATAAAGAGTGTCATATTTTTTTAATTTCTTGGCTAGCAATGATCCAAAGCTTCAAACCCATGGTGTCCAAAGCTATATAAACGACAATAGAGAGCAAAAGACCCTTCAATTCTCATCACAAACTCCCCAAGGACACAAAAACCTTTCAAATTCTCTCTCAAGAAGGACCAACCAAGCCATGGCTTCAAGTGCAGAGCATAGAGCCATGGCCCTGTGTTTAGCCATTTTTGTGACCTTGCAATTGCAGGTGTCCATGGCAGCAGTGTACAAGGTAGGAGACTCAGCTGGTTGGACCACCATTGGCAATGTCGATTACAAGAATTGGGCTGCTACTAAGACTTTTCATGTTGGGGATCTCATCCGTAAGTCTCTTTTGCTGAGTGTCTTTGTATATCCACTCTACATGTTTGTGTTTATGCTTGTTAGGACTGTTTATTTGTGTTTTTTGGGTAATTGGGTTATTTGATTCTGACCCTCCATTCGAAATTCTTATTTTCTAACTGGGTTGTCACTATTTCTCTGTTTGGTTGCTGAGAAAAGGCTAGAAAGAAAGAAAGAAACTTCAAATACTGTGTGTTTGGTTTTGAATTATAAAAAAATGTGAAGTGGTTAAAACCCCATACATTTATTTATATGATGTTTGTATTTATGTTTTGTTAGACTGTTCATTTGTGGTTTGTGGGTAATTTGGGTTATTTGATTCTGACCCTCCATTCAAAATTCCTCATTACTAACTAGGTTGTCACTACTTCTCCGTTTGGTTGCTGGGAAAGGGCTAGAATGAAAGAAACTATAAAGATTGTCTATTGTTTGGTACCCAGGGTAGATATACCTCCTTTTCTCACTCTCAGCTGGGGATGACAACAATTTAGCTTGATTTTGATCTTCTTTTTCAAAAACGTTTGGACATCAAAAACATGCGAGAACTTTCTTTCCTTTTTCTCGATTTTCTGGGCTACCAAACATTCAACAGGAAAGTAAATTCTCTTTTTCTGGGTGCTCTCTCTGTTTCCCTGTCCGTTTGCTTTGGCTTTGGGTGACGCGTGCGTGGGGGGCAGCATGGATGCCACGTGGACTATGTGCCACATGGACATCTAAGGGTCAAGTGTCTCACTGTTTGGGAATCTAAAAGAGAAAAAACAAAAACAAAAACAAAAACAAAAAAACAAATAAGTTTTTAAGTTAGGTGAGAAAAGAGAAAAAGTAAAAAAAATTGTGTTTTACTTTGTTCTTGTTTGGTTAAACTGGTTAAGCTGGAGTGGAAAAAAATTAATTTCTTTCATATTTTGTTTGGATTATATATAAAAAAAGAAAATAAACTATTACAGACTATCCTATCAAAATTACTTTTCTATGTTTTTATTTCTTTGCTATTTTTTAGATAGATAATTTTGTTATTATAAAATTTTAATGATCACTTATTTCTTTTCTCTTCGAATCTCTCAATTTTTGGACAGATTCAAAATGTGGGATGGAAGAGAAACAAGTTTTTCTCTATTTCTTTCTATTTTTCCAATTTCTTTCTATTTTTTATTTAGTAATTCAAACAGGTAATCAGGATAAGAAAAATCCATTTATTTTCTTCTCTCTAAATGACTCATTCGAAAGTGGATTTCAGCTTGGCTTGTTTGCAGCCCTAATTAGAGTACTTAATTTCATAATCTAAGGAGCTAAGACTTCATGATTTTTCTCCCAACACCTTAATCAGTTCAGCTAGAGCTCATTGGTTATAAGTTGCCTGCTTGTAACAACTACAATACCCATAATCCAGAACAATGGTTATATACTCTGCTACGAGCAATGAATCAGCACATAGCCTGAATTGGTTTCAGCTAGAGAAGAGACTTATGGATTTGAACCAAATTCTGGGATGTACATAGGAGAAGTAGGAAGAGCACATCTTTTCACAAATTGTAATACCATACCTGAAAACAAATCCTCTGGCTTCTGATTGGATGTTGAGTTGCAAGTTCATTGATCGAGAACTAACATTCAGGTTCTACTATTAGAGCCCTGCAGCGTGCTATGTCTTATCGGTGATGGCATACTTTGAGGAATTGAGAGTATAATTCCATAGTTCTAAAAAGGTAATATGTCGTGACCAACACTGACATGATACAACACTCGTCAAACACTTCTTCCAATGCTTGGACACATATAAAACACGTTACAAGTTTGAATAAAATAACTTAAAATTCAATGAGAACACAAAAACTATGTAAATTTATACCTATTCTCTATGAAGCACGGGTGCAGGTGCAGGTGCGGGTGCGGGTGCGGGTGCGGATACGGATACGGATATGTTGATACGGCAAGACTTAAAAAAAATAAGATACAAGTACGGCTGGAGTACATCAATAAATTTTTTTATTTTTTTTATAATTTATAGTTTCAAATTCAACCTATAATCAAAGTTCAATACCAAAACTAAAAGGAGGAATTACAAAATTAAAAGATGAATCATGATTTAACAATACCAATACCAAAGCAAAGTCCATAGGTTAATTTAATGCCATTAAATAGAAGAAATTACAAAACAAAGTTTCATTCCAATAGCAAGCTAAGTAAAATTTGAAAAGCTGAAACTTCAATTTTCACTTCCATCAACTTTATCATTGAATAATACATCTTTTATCTCTAACACATCAAGTAAAGGATTTGTAATTTCAAATAAATCAAAACTCTTTAATAAATTAAACGCATCTCCACCAATGTTCCATAGTTTGGTGCACCCTCGATGTACCCATCTCATACCCACAGAGTACCCAACTGTAAAATAATGTATAAAAAGTACCTGGTACTTATTTCGAGTACCCGGTACGCATGCAGCCCTATCGGTACAAGTATCAGTACTCAGTACAAGTATGGCAATATTTTCGGAGTACCCATGCTTCATAGTCTATTCTACTCTTTTAGTCTTTAAATTTGTTTATCTTTCACTTAAATATTCATATATATGACATAATAATTATTTATCCTTATATCTAACATAATAAATATATAAAATTATATATTTTGCATGTATCCCTGACATATTATGTCTTACATATTTTGAAAATCTTTGTGTTTTGTGTGTCCATGTCGTGGTCCTGTTTGTGTTCATGTCCATACTTCATAGACGGTAAGCATTTCTGCAGTGTGGCCTCACTGTAAAGGCTTGTCATTGGCATCTTGGTGTTAGGGATTCAAGTCACAGAAACCATCTCTACAAAATAAGGGTTAGGCTGCGTACATCTTGCCTCACCAAACTATATTTTAGGAAGTGTTTTGGTTCACCCTTTTTCTATAAGGCTTCCTCAATTTTCATTTGAGCTCAATGGTAATGCTCTAAGGCCACGCTTCTTTACAAGATTAAATGGCAGGATTAAATGCCTGACTCTTATTTGTGTGTACTATGATCTGATCCAATTGCTTCTATGTTGGTTGTTTGTGTCTACACTTATTAAGCTAACAAAAATTATGTTGAATGGTAAACCAGTTTTCGCATACAACCCTCAATTTCACAACGTGATGCAAGTCACCCATGCCGACTACAAAGCATGCAATGCTACTACCCCAATCGCCACCCACACCACTGGAAACGATACAATCACCATCACCGCTCGCGGTCACCACTTCTTTCTTTGCGGTGTCCCTGGTCACTGCCAAACCGGACAGAAGGTTGATATTAATGTGCCCCGTACTTTGTTGGTTCAAGCTCCTTCAGGATCCCCCTCCTCTCTTTCAACCACCACAACCACCGTACCTGCACCTTCTCCAAGCAGCACTGCTCCATTGTATGCTTTGATGGGGCTTCTTGGTAAGCTCGGATTGTCTATGGTTGTTTTTGCAGCTTTTGTTTCCGGTTTTGCTTAACCAGGGAAGAGTCAGTGTAAGGCCTTTTGGGTAGTCTGCTGTGTCTATTGGGACTCCATGGGACTACATGTACCTTTGTATTAAAACTTGTGTATTCAAATAATTGTATTACAGTTCAGTCTAGTTTTTTGTGAATGGAAACATGAGCCAGTGCCAGTTTGATGTCTTAAAAAAAAAAAAAAATTTGAGCCAGTTTGGAACTCATATTTGTGGAATTAATTTTTTTTGTGCTAATTTCAATCTCAAGTGAAACAAACAAGAGCCTCCTGCAATTTTGGCTTAATTAATTCTACTTTATTTTTGTATTCTACATAGCAGCATGTGTTCACGTACGTACACTTTTTGGGGGGATTAATTTGGAATAAATGGATGAGATGAAAGATTAGATATGATGGATTTTTTTGGTGCTATGATACCACTTAAAACAACAAAAAAAGAAATGAGTTTTTTACTATTTTTATTATGGAATTATGATGGAGTTATGGAGTATGGAATTATGATGGAGAAGTTAGAGAAGTTAGAAGCACAAAGATGGAGAATTTACATTGTCTATGCCGTTGGCTTCAAAGCCAATTTATAGACTATAATTTACATATACAAACAAACTATAAAGTCATCCTAGTTACCTATCATTATTACATTGTAGAAATTTAGCATACTAATACGTCCAAAATTTTACACCTTTCTACTAAAGGCTATAAGCCTAGACTTAGGCTTGGACAAAAATTTTACAAAAAAATAAATACAGGATCACAAAAGTCTTGACCATTATAAATAAAAATCTACCATTATTGGTAGTATTCTAACACTACATTTATATACACAATTATATACAGTGTCTATCTACCCTCCCCGGTTTTCAAAGAGATAGACTGTTAGAGGCTTTGGCTGAGCGAATTTGTTGTGTAGCGTCGGCTGAAAAGATTTGGCTGATCACTTGCCGCCTAATAATGAAGGTTGCTCCACGTGTCCTAGATAAGGTTGGAGTCGATCAGGAGACAACTGCATTTGATAGTGGGGTCCACTATGCTTCCATTCTGTTGATGAGATTGTGATATTCTTCATCAGTCTCTGATGGAGGGGAATCCGGATCCTGGCTGTATTGCTCATTCTGGAAATGTTCTACATCATCCGCGGTCATGGCTAGTTCCAATGGAAGATCCAAATTATTTCTCTTTTTGAGATTTATTAACATGTCAAGAGCCTCATTAATTTGTGTAGGAGACCTTTGATATGTTATGGAAAAATGGGTTACAAATAATATTCTACCATCTGTAACCATGAATGGCAATTTTGTTGAGCCATGGATGTTGGACGCTGCTTATGAAACAGATATTAGACTGTTTATCTAATATTCTGTCAAAGAAAATTTTTGGATATTTTGTAATCACTCTCTCCGGTGATCTTCATCTAAATAATCATCTTCAAATTTAAAATCTTCAGTTTCTTTAAGATACCAAATCTGGTATGGTTGGAAAAAATGTTCTCGTTCTCGCCAACCAACAGTGCTGGAGATCCATAAAGGAAAATATTTGCTCCATCAGAAGCCTTTTACTATCCATGAGAGCATTGCTTTGATGATCATTGAATAATCTATCCATTGGATTGGATCTAAAATTTAGAAAATAACTTGATTAGTTATTTCCCAATCTATATCCTCAAAAAATCATATGCCATGGTTTGCCATGATGGTTATTTTGAGAATTCCATCTTTCAAATTTAATTTATTATAAGATCGTTCTAAGATTTGTCTAATCTTATCATGATGATCTTCAACTCGATTTTTGATTAACATAAAAATTTCTTTTGGAAGCAAAGTTCTTGCTCTTTCAAAAAGACAAATTCTTTTTATTTGTTCAAAAACTGGATCAGAAAACTCATGATATGAGGTCTGATAGTTGAAGAAAATTGTTTATTTTTTCAAAATTAAAATCTTCATTCCAATTCATTTGTTTAAGGATATTGAAACAAAGATTTTGCAAATCTTTTAATTTAGTTATTTGCTCAGCTAATTTGTTGGCCAGAACTCCCATGTGTTTTTGAAATTTCACTTTGTTATCTACAATGTGAGTTTTCCAAACTCTATTGAGTTCTGTATAAATTTCTCTAGATATACCAAGGTTGAAAAAATCTTTTAACTCAGATTTATCTGGTTTTGATATCTGAATATTAGTTGGAACTGGATTTGTTCTCATTTGACAATAATTCTTTTGATAAACCGGCATAGCTGGTGCACTGTAAAAAAAAATTTTAACTTTGGTCATGCTCTCATATGATTTATAGCTTGCTCCTGAAAATCCGCAAACTTGCTAATTGGCTTCATTCCAGTCTGTGTAAATTCCAGGTTGTTTTCCTGAGAATACAACATAAACTCTTTCTTGTCTGGGAATTGCTTTTTTAACAATTGTCACCCAATCTCCTTGAGCGGGTTGTTGACCCTTATCCATTGTTTCCTCTTGGTCTAGAGGTCTTCTGCAAAAATTAAAATTACTTGTTTAGGGTGTGTTTGGTAACGTTTACGTTTTCAGTTTATATTTACAAAAATTTTATAAACTGGTTTTTGTTTATTATTAGAAAAATATAAACTACAAACGCGTTTGGTAATTGACAAAATGTTTAAAAAAATTTAAAAATATAAAAATTAGTGAGAAATGGCAAGTGGTGGCAAGTGGCAGCGGAAGACGGTGGTGGAAAGTGGTGACAGTGGGTAGTGGTTAGCTAGTGGTGGGTGGGTGGGCGACGGTGGTGGGTGGGCGGTGACAGGTGGGTGGTGGGTGGCGGATGGCGGGTAGTGGTGGGTGGTGGCGGGTGGTTGGTAGTGGCGGGCAGGTGGTGGGTGGTGGTGGTGGGTGGGTGACGGTGGCGGGTGATGGGTGGTGGGTGGTAGCAAGTGGGTGGTGGTGGTGGTGGCGGGTGGATGGTGGGTGGTGATGGTGAGTGGGTGGGTGACGGTGGTGGGTGGTAACGAGTGGGTGGTAGTGGGTGGTGGCGGTAGGTGGGTGGCGGATGGCGGATGGTGGTGGGTGGTGGCAGGTAGGTGACAGGCGGTGGTAGGTGGTAGTGGTGGGTGGGCGGGTGACGGTGGCGGGTGGTAGGCGGTAGCGAGTGGGTGGTGGTGAGTGGTGGTTGCAGGTGGGTGGCGGGTGGGTGATGGTGGTGGTGGTGGTGATGATGGGGAGTGGTGGGTGGCAGGTGGGTGATGATGGTGGGTGGCTGGTGGTGGCAGGTGGCTGGTGGTAGGTGGTGGGTGGTGAGTGGTGGTGGTAAGTAGGTGGCGGGTGGTGGTGGCGAGCGGCGGATGGTAGTGGCCGGTGATGGGTAGTGGCTAGTGGATGGCAGGTGGGTGGTGGGTGGTGGTGGTGGCGGTGGCGGCGGCGGCGGCGGCGGCGGCGAAGGGTGGGTAGTGGTGGCGAGTGGGTGGCAGGTGGGTGGTGGTGGCGGGTGGTGGTGGCAGGTAGGTGATGAGTGGTGGTGGTAGGGGGTGGGTGGTGGGTGGTGGTGGCGGAAGACGGTGGTAGAAAATGGTGGCAGATGATGGCTAGTGTTGGGTGGTAAAAAAAAAAAAAAAAACTCAAAACTCAAAACGGAAACACATTTTTTGTGTTTTCATTTTTTAGCCAAATTTATAAACTGAGACCACTGATTTATAAATCAAAAATTTTACCAAACAAATTTTTATTTGAATTTTTAAAATTTTTGTAAATATAAATAGAAAACTGAAAACGTAAGTGTTACCAAACGACACCTTAGTAATTTAATTTTCTGAAACAATTCCTACTAAGAAAATTTGCAAGAAAATTGTTAGTACCTTTAAGATGTTCTACTTCAAAAGTACATTCAGAAATTTTATTATACCAGACTAATCTTCTTCCTTATTTAATAGGTTTTTTATTGATCGAGAAATCTCTTATAGCCTTATTATCAGTGCGCACAATAAAATTTTTTGGGGCTAAATAAATATGAAAATTCTTTATTGCCAATTTTATTGCAAATAATTCTTTTTCGAAAATAATATATTTCTGATCATTTGGTTTAAATGTTCCAGAATTATATTCACAAATTAATTCTTCTTTTTGTAATTTTATGGGTATTAGATTTTTTCTTGGTTTAATCCTATTTTCTGATAAAGGTATCTCTTTATCATGTCATAAATTACTAGGTATAGCTTTAAGAACACATCCCCAGCATGCTTTTGAGGCATCTGTTTCTAGAATTAATTTATCACCTGTTTTAGGAAGATAAACATCTGGTAAAGTTTTAATATTTTCTTTAATTTGTTTAATTAAAGTAACATCTTCTGCTGTTCATTCAAAAATGACATTTTTCCTTAATTTGGTTAACCAAGGAAATTTATTTTTGAAAGATTTTTGATAAAATTTCGTCCATAATTTAAAATGCCTAATAAACTCTGTAATTGTATTATATTTTCAAGAGTATCAGGAAAATCTCGTACTTTGAACAAAATATGTTCTTGTAATTTTAAACCTTTCTGATCTAAAATTATTCCCAAAAATTCAATTGATTCTTTTTCTAGTTCAATCTTTTTTTGAGACAAAATAATTTCATGTTTTTGGAATTTTTCACAAAGTAATTTTAAATGTTTCTTATGCTCCTCCTTAGTTTTAGAGAAGATAAGTATATCATCAATATAAACTACACAACAATCTTTAAGGTCTTTAAAAATTGTATCCATCCACCGTTGAAATACCTGTGGTGCAATATTTAATCCAAAAGGTATAACATTCCAGTGATAATGTCCTCTAGGTGTACTGAAAGCTGTCAATTTTTTTGACTCTTCAGTCAATTGAATTTGCCAAAATTCACTTTTACAATCAAATTTGCTAAAGATTTTTGATCATTTGGTTAAGTTAATCAAAATATCTTTTCATGGAATAAAATATCCATCAAATTCTAGATTTTCATTTAGCCGTTTATAATTGACTACCATTCGGGCTTTTCCTCTTTTAATTTCAGCATGGTTTCTTACCATAAAGTTGGGCTAGAATGAGGGCTTTTAGTTTTTTCAATTAACTTTTTGTCTAAAAGTTCCTGAAGTTGAATATCAAATTCATCTATATCTTGTCTAGTATAGATCATTGGTCTTACCCTAATGATAACGTTAGGGTCTTTTAATTTTAAACTACAATAACGTGGACTATATTGTCATAATTTTAATGGATGTTCACTAAAATTTTCTTCCAAAATTTTATAAATCCAGTGTGATTCATCAATAGTTTTGATGATGGGAGTTAAATCATCACGCGACACTGGCGCAAACTCTTTATCACAAATATATTTATGTTGTTCTAACAAGGGAATATAAATTGAGACATTATTTATGCTTAATGAAATAGCTTTTTCCTATGTTTGCATTGGAATGTATTTATATATAAAATTATTGCCAAGAAGGAAATCACCATGCGTATACGGAAAACATAAAATTTTTGGTATAATGAATTTGCTATCATTTAACCAAATAGCTATATTTTTAGCCTTGAATTGTATGGAAGTATGGTTGCCATCAATTCCAGTAACCAAAATTGGATGTTTCATTAATGTCCATTTTTCTTTTGGTATGGCATTCCATTTATATGAGCTGACTGTAGCTCCTGAGGTTATATGGTTTATAATCTACAAAATTAAATGTTCCCAATATATATGTATATCTTCTTTTTCCTTGACTAGGAGAAAAAATAATATCATCATTTTTTGTTTGAAAATGATACATATATGCAGACTTAATATGTTCAAGTTGTTTTCTTGTTCCTGAAAAAATAAGAATCTGAACATTGTTTGAAGGAGTAGATTCTTGATTAGAATTATTACTTAATTCTCCAATGCTTAGTTTTGAAAATGATTTGTTATGAAAATCTTTTTCAAATACAGAAGTTGATCTTTTAATTTTTTGAACCGTATTTTCAATATATAATTTTTTTCCTCATGCTTGCATTTGTAATTGTATAGGATTTTTTGTTTCAAAAGATTCTCCTTGTCCCACTAGGTCTTGGATTAACCATTGTCGAGGGACTTCTAAATCGCTCCAATTCATTAGACGAGGTTGTATTACCGTGTCAAATGGTCTTGGTTCAAAGATTTCAACGATTTTATTATCGTTTGATCTTGTTTTTGTTTCAGGAAATTTGGTTAATTCATGAATTGTTTTCCAACGAATAGCCAAATCATGTGAATTTGATTTCATTCCTAATCCTTGTATTTTAATTCTTATTCTGACTGTATCTTCAAGATTAGGATCATTTATGGAAATAAAGAAATTTGGTCTAACGTCAAACCAAACTACTCCATTAGCTAAATTAGGCTGAATTCCTCCAATGATTGCTTTCATTGGGTCGAAAAATCTTTTGTCAAAAATTACTGCCAAAATAAGAGTATCTATCCCTTGGCGAAATAAAGCTGTTATGGTTACTTGAATTAATCCAATATGAATATATTGAATTTCAGGATATTTCTTTTTCCATCTTGCAACCTTTTTCTTATCAAAAAAATGAATATCAATATTTCTTTCTTCTGACCATTTTGCTTGAGTGTTACCACTGTATTGTTCAAACACTCTTGCTGAAAAGAAGTTGAATTTTGAAAGTTTGTAAATTTCTGGAACAACAACTTCTTGCATTTTTTCGAATTTTGCTAATTCTTCATCTGTAAAAGTTTTTTCTTCTCCGATTACATCTCTAAGTCGAATTGCATGTAATTCTTCTTGAGATATACTATCTGCTTCTTCAGATATTTCTTAACTATTAATATTAGTCATCATGAAGATTAGTTCTTCATCTGAACTTTCTTCATCATTAGAAATTTCGTATAAGATTTCTTTTTCATCAGAAATTTCTTCGCTATATATTATTTCAAAATCTTGTTCTTCAAGAATTTTGATCATTTTCTTTGCACTTTTTTCCTTTTTTGAGCATTCTGGTGCATAGTGACCTTCTTCGTTACAAATATAATATTTACAAGTTTTCTTTTTTGAAACACTTGTTGGTTTCTTTTTTCGAATATACTTTTTATTTTTTGAAAAAGTTTTGTTCTTTTTCCAAGGTTTCCATTTATATTTTCTATATTTTTTAGAAAATCCTTTTCGTTTAGGAAATGCATTACAACCAATTTTTCAATTTTCTTTTAAAATTTTATCACAAC
This sequence comes from Camellia granthamiana, assembly GCA_036172215.1. Taxonomy (NCBI): domain Eukaryota; kingdom Viridiplantae; phylum Streptophyta; class Magnoliopsida; order Ericales; family Theaceae; genus Camellia; species Camellia granthamiana. Next base: position 141,950,994 of record CM069907.1, read on the forward strand.
ATTTTTTATCATATTGCGAGTTGGAAATTTGATTTTTTATTTGTTTTTTCACCTTCGCTTCTAGACACCGATCTGCTATCAGTCTTAGAACATAATTAATGCGAAAACGAAGATTATCATATTCTTCCTTCCCCATTTTTTTGAGAAAATCAGGATATGTTTTAATACATAACTCATCCCATGGATTAAGGAGTTTATGAAAAAATTGATCTAGCCAGAGTTGCTTTGCTGGTGGATCAATAAGATAATAATATTTTTTAAAAGCTTGAACATAGTCTTCAAAAAGACAAATATTACATAGTTATAATTTAATCAAAATATAATTTGCATCTGCTTGCAAATTCGTATCTCCTGCAAAATTACATAAATTTTCTTTTATGATTTTTGCAAACTCAGTTAAAATTGTATCAAGTGTGAAGAAATTTGTCAACAAAGCCGTTTTTTGACTTTTTCTAATTTCAGATTTTTCCCACTGTCTTAACCATTGCAACACATCTCATTGGAGAGTTGCTGCAATATAATCAAGGAATTTTTCCTTTGACCAACTATTTTTATAATCAGTAATAATGATGGACAAGGATTGTGCCCAGTCATCAATTGCTTGTTCTTGATCCTTAAATAGAACATGAGACAAATCTAAATAAATACCATTTTAAGCTATTGGATACTTATGATTATTATCTTTTCTATATATTATTGGCTCAAGTGTAGGATTGGAGGTACTTTCAGTGTTAGTATCATTTTTAACTTCCTTAGTTTGAATAAAGTCAAAATTTTCTCCATCTCCCCATGTGCCAAATAATTCGAGATCAATTTGCTCTTCTGCCTTTCTTTTCCCTTTATTTATTTCTGGTGAAATATCTTGATCTAATGTTTTTTCAGATGAGGATGATTGACTATCATCATCATTAGTTGATATATTAATATCATAATTAAAGTACTGTAAAAGAGTTTCGTGTTCTAGATAAGTTTCTCTTATCTGATCTAGTAGCCTATTTCTTTAATCAATATCTAAATCTAGGTCTTTATATAATTTTCTTCAATAATCCAATATTTCAACAATATTTTCATATTCAGTCCTATTATAGGTATTGGTTTGAAATACCATAATATCTTTTGTACCATAAAATAGCCTAGGAGTGTAACTATCTCCTGGACTATTCATTCCATCATTGTTTATGAAGGATATAGTTTCTAATTTTGTCACCAAATTGTTTATTTGGTTTTTTGCTTCTTTATTTAAGTCAATATTTATTATAGAACCCAAATTGTCTATTTAAGATTCTATAGACTCAACTTTAGTTTCTAGATAATTTTGATTTATTTTTTTATTTTTATCTAATTTAAAAAACCAAGAACACATAATATCTGTAATATTTTTTAAACTGGAACACACACTATTTATATTTGCAGACTTTTTAGTAATATGCAAACTATGATCATATTTATTATTAATATTATTTTTTGCATTTCTAAAGCATATTATATCTTTAGAGTTAATTGCCATTATAGATTATTGTTGGTACCTAAGACCCTCCTAATGTATTTATCTGGTGCCTAAAACCTCTCTTTATGATCTTAAAGACTTGATTATAGCCACTAGTCAAAAGATCTTAATGAGTATATGGGCTTTGACATACACTAAGTATATAGGTTTTACAACAACTATAAATGAAACAAATAATTATGAAGATATAAAATACAAATGATACAAATATTTTGAATTTTTCTTTTCTTTTTCGTTTTTTAACATAAACCACACCATACACACTTATATATATGTCAAAATTTATACATAGATAGGAATACTTACATAGCTTGATCTTGCTTTCAAAAGCTCTTCACCAAGCTCTGATACCACTTAAAATAACAAAAAAAGAAAAGAGCTTTTTACTATTTTTATTACGGAATTATGGAGTTTTGGAGTATGGAATTATGATGGAGAAGTTAGAGAAATTAGAAGCACAAAGATGGAGAATTTACATTGTCTATCCCGTTGGCTTCAAAGCCAATTTATAGACTACAATTTACATATACAAACAAACTATAAAATCATCCTAGTCTACATATCATTATTACATTGTAGAAACTTAACATACTAATACGTTCAAAATTTTATACCTTTCTACCAAAGGCTATAAGCCTAGACTTAGGCTTGGACAAAATCTCTATAAAAAAATAAATACAGGATCACAAAAGTCTTGACCATAATAAATAAAAATCTACCATTATTGATAATATTCTGACACTACATTTATATACACAATGGTTCTGTGGTGCAACTTCCAACAAGTTAAAAATTGATAATCAAAAAAATAAATAAATAAAAAACAAATTAAAAAATTTTAAAAATATATATTTAAAAAAGAGAATCTTATGCAAACATCATAGTTGCACCAAATAACCTCCATCTCCTCCTTCCAACAAGATCACTTGTATGATCACTTGTATAGTGAAATCAAAGTGCTTACTATAGCACTGACCTATATGGAAGTTATCAGAATTTGAATCACATCAATTTTTATTTTTTTATATATAAAAAAATAAAAAATAAAAAGGCTCGATGTGCTTCTTTTATGGGTCCCATATACACCACTCATGGAATCATTCTACAAATCACAATCTTGGCATCCCTAAAGCTCTTTAAAGAGTATTTATTTTAACACAATGTGTAAAGGTTGTAAACTCAAATGTGTAAAGGTAGTGAACTCGAAGTACCATTTTTACCAACCAAAGTTACCTGCCTGTGCCTGACCATAGAAAATGAACTTTTTCCTGCCCCATTTCAAAATGCATGCAGCATATTTAGTTAGAACCAAGAGCATCATGTTCATCGTACAACTTCCTCAAACAATCTAACTACTACTTTATAACTTCTTGTCGTATTGATTGTATAAAATACAAGATATTTCTGTGTGGTCCATGAGCTGCTGACATGCCAAAACACCCAATAAACAACACAGCAAATAAAAATCATCTGCCCTAGGAAGATTTACAGAGATCACAGAATAGAGAAAATCAGATTTCTGGTAACAAAAAAATAATGATAGGGGACACAGATGAAAGAATTGGTCTGTCGGAAAATATCAGACGGCCTCAACTGGAGGAGTGATCTTGAGCCAGAAGACCATTAAGTAGTGGGATCTCTGCATCTGCATTCCTCAATACCGATAATTTGTTACGTTGATGTTCTCTGCCAACATAATAATAAAAAAAGCGGGGGAAAAAAAACGAGAGATGAGAAACTTGAAACAAATGGAAAAATGGGGTGAAACATTACTACACTTTAACTTTCTCATATTTTTCTAATGCTGTGTTTGGTTGGAGGATTTGGAGCGGGATTTGGAGCGGGAAAGGGAAAAAGTATGTGAAACTATGTGAAATTTAGGCATATTTTATTCTCATTTCACCTACCTTTTCCATTTCCCTTTCCAAATCCCTCCTCAAATCCCCCAACCAAACACAGCATTAGTGTTAGACATGGAGCATTAGGCTGTGTTTGGATCAAGGATTTGAGGAGAAATTTGTTAAGGGAAAGGGAAAAAGAAAATTCCCTTTTTCTTCACAAATCCCCTCTCAAATTAGTAAACTCAGAAATGCAAGACCCAAAAGCTGCACCTAATTACTGCAGGAGGATCATCTTCCTGGCAGAAAGTACAAGTGCATGTTACAATCTAATGCTAAAGAATTTTCACATTTTCAAGCTATAGTTAATACATAATAAAATTCAAACTATGATTGAAAACAATTTTATGGTTTTCAACTTTCAGTGGATTATAATTTTGAGAAGTATTTCAAACGCAAAGCCAGAGTAACAAGTAGCCTCAGCATATATATGCAATCATATCAATGAACTCATCAAGAAAAACTCTTCTTTTTTTTCATAGTTTATTGGAGAATGTCCAAAAGCCACCCAAAGCCAACTAGCAAACCTTGTTGATCACTGTCAAGAAGTAACTGGTAGAAGAAAAAAAGAGACTTGTTGACAATTCACCAAAATAAAATCAGGAAGAAAAAAAAAAGAAAAAAAGTAGAAGTCATGCATGAAAGGCGAAACCGAGATTTGCATGAAATAAAATTCAAAAAGACCTTTGTCCATCTGATTGGTACTTTCCTTTTCCTTATTGGGTAGCAATCTGGATATGATCAAGACAACCATATTATTGACTTGTCATGGACCAAAAAACACGTTTTGGCAACACCTGTAAACATCTATCTACAAAATCTAGCTCCTGTGAATTATTTTGAACCCGTAAGAAATATGAGTGCATGTCTTTTTACACAGCAAAACTAAATAATGGGTCATATTATTCACATAAACAATAACTAGCTCTAGCTCTCAACCTATCAAATTCATTAGTTCAAAGGCACAAGGTAAGAAAGTTGACAAGACATATATGGGTCAAGCAGCATAGAGACCTTACACTAGTTGATTGAAGCTCTACTGTAGCTGAATCCTCATTATCCTGTAACACATAAATATTTTTTAATCATCATAGCCTATTGCCTTTAGATTAACATGAAAGAAATAATCCAGCTGAAATAATACCTCGATTAACAAGTCCTTTCTGGTAATCATACCAATAACACGAGAAACACGGGGAACAACAAATATATGCCTTAATCCTAGTTGACGGAAAAGATTATAAACCTGTCCAAAATGTAACATTTCTTCACATGACACTCTAAAAGCACACACCATTCATGCAAGATAACCATATGCAAATACGAAAATATAATGGATGCTAAAATTGTCACCTTTGTTATAGACATATCTTCAGAAACAATGTAGGGGGAGGGGTTTACAAACGGTGCAAGATCTATGTACATTTCCAAATCATCTGGAGTTAGATTGATATCATGGATGGATATCCCTTTACTCGAAACAGGTTTCACAAATTCACTGAAATTGTGCCTGGAATTCAGAGGATTCATTGATTTTATAGAACACAACTTAATAGGTAACACTGGAACTAATGTCAAGCATTCACTTACCTGATTGGCAAAGAACCACCTCTGGAATCATTGGGCAAAGGACTGTGCTGAAAATCTACCTTAGATTGCAGAAGTACCAATAAATGGCTGCATTACAAATCAAATGCCTGAGTTACTTTCAATTTTCAACCAAATCTGCTGAATACGACACCAAAAGCAAACTAATAAATGCAATGGAAGTTAACAAACTACACAGATTCATTATGGTCTACCTGCGAAGCATTAGTCCAGTAACAAGTGTTTCTCCACTTCTTGCGTGATCTATCACCTGGATGGCAATAAAACACGGAACATTATTTAAGAGATCATATCATATAAACGTTAAACAAGAAACTGAGTAATGGACAAGCTTTTAACTTACCGGGAAGCCATTGTGATTGTTGCTTTTCAAAATAAAAACTATATCCGCAACCTTAACAACACGAGGTAAGTAAACAGCCTGTCAAAAGTTAGGGAGATAACAAATCATAAGCCGAAACAGGGATGCCAACAAAGAGATGAAAATTATGACATTTAAGAAAAGGCCACACAACACAGCAAGCAACATTTCAATGCGTTTTTGGTTATGTATAGTCACATTAATGTTGCAAGTGAAACCAAAGTGTGGTTTGGTTAGGACTACTTTTGATAGATACAGTGCACATTTTGAAATAATAAACACTTAAAACATCAAAATTACCATTTTTTTTAAGGAGAAACTACAAGGTTAATGGAAATAAAAATAAAAAAAAAATTCTCCAACTGAAAGCCAATTTATGAAATGGCCAAGCATTTGAAAGGCTGCACAACCCAGAAACACCATCTTTTCGTTAAATTGCATTGGCTCCAATTTAAGAGGGATTTTGGTTCAGGCGCCTCATGTAGGTTGCACAAAGTCATAAAAACAAGGAATTTGAAAGCATTCAAAGAGATCTACCTTTCGATTCCCGCATACCCCTTTTGCCGTCATTTTCCGCATTTCGTATTTAGGTCTTGATTCAAGTAATGGAATGCCCCTCAAACGAGCCTGTTCTTCATACAGACCTTCATTGAAAGCATCACCAACAGCCTGCAGTGTAAAAACTGAGTATGTTTCATGGCTTAACTAGGTGTAACTCGCAAAAGTTTTAGTAACATACCTTTGATATAAGGAGAACAAGCATGATAAGAGGTAGCAACTTCAAGTTATTTGTAATTTCAACCATAATGACACAAAGTGAGACTGTCATTCGCATTGAACCTCCAAGGAAGGAAGCGGCTCCTAGTAAAGCATATCTAAAATTCCACCAAGATTCACAGAAAATAATTTAGGAAAAAGATAAAAGTACAGAAAATATTATATCTCTAAAAGTTATACTTTGGGGCGAGGAGTTGGAGATGGGAGCTACAATTGAGAGAAAATTATATTTCTGAAAAAGGAAAAGAATCATAATAAATACTCTGCATATGTTAGTCTACAGAAATTAATGAACTTGGCAAAGAAATTAAATACACCCATCATGCTTCAAAATAATGTTCTATCCCGTGTGTAATAAATTAAATACTTAAACACACATTAGTTTTAGGTTATCAAAAAAAATTCACCCATCATGCTTCAAATTAATGTTCTATCCCATGTGTAATAAATAATATTTTGGTGAACTTGTATTAGCAAGTTCGTTATGTGTTTAAATATCATCTACTACCTTTGGATGTCATGCTTAGTGCAACAAAGGGATGTTCTTTGCATGCTAGCCAACTTTGCACCCCACCATCAATTGTTTTGTCCACATTCCAATACTTTTAACTATAGATTGTTCAGCATATATTTTATAATTTCTTAAAGTTTTACCCAAAAAAAAAATCAACATTTTATTTAACTTCCAAGGTCTTTCAAGAATTGTTTGAATCTCCACCGTCAATAATTTTTCTTTTTCATTGATTTTTAGAGCTCAACAACAATAACATATTTTTCCTCAAAAAACATACCATTCAACAATATGCATAAAATGCATATGCAAGCTCTAATAAAAAGGTGATTGGCAACTTGTAAATAAAATACAATAAAAGAAACAATTACTCACGTTCCCTCTTCAATGTTAAGCTTCTTGTAAAAGCTGACAACAAACATGCCAACAAGACGACCATACGTTGATCCAATCATAATTCCAGGAACAAATTGACCAGCCGGAACAGCAGTTCCAAATGTCACCACTGCTAAGGTATAAAACATAACCTGAGAATCACCACAAAAAAATAAGAAGAAAGAATTCAATTAAACTCACAAAAGAATAATAAAATTGTCTCACGCCCTATGGAGACAGTTTTCCAGTTATTTTACATTCACGGTTGACAGTCCATTAATAAATATCAAAACATAATTGGATGGCCTTACTTAGTAAGGTATTCCAAAAACAGATAAAAACTAAATTCTTACATGTTGAAAATGATAAAGTCTACAGGGAAGCAACTCCACCTCTGATATCGTGGACTATTCATATACATGTTATTGGGAATGAGAAAAAAAAAAAAAAAAAAAGTACCACTATAGGCACATATGAAAAACAAACATCCATGTCAATTTGACAAAATAAGGGCCCATTCAGTTTTTGCTTTGTTTTTTGTTTTTGTGTTGCCGTTTTCAAAATTTTAGAAAACACAAAACAAAAACATGTTTGGCCCGTGTTTTCATTCTCAATTTTATTAAAACTGTTTTCAAAATCGAAGTGAAAATAGAAGGAAGGTTTTTCAACTTGTGCTGGAAACAAGAGAAAACATTCAGATGAACAGTGCACTTAAGAGCAGAAGCCATTCCCCATGTCAAACTCTCTTGGCAGCAAAATCTAAGCCAAAGGATATTTCCTACTCAAAACGGTAACCGCACCATTAGCCCCTGGCTCTCTCTCCATTCATTGATTACCTGATTAGAGCTTGAACTGAAACATCTCCTCCCAATAACTGTCACCAAAAGTTGACCACTATTGTATATATTTAAAAAAGTTGTCGTGACTACCTAGACCCAGAAGTCAGAATCGTTAAAAGGCCAGACTTGTCAGTGCTGCAACCTCCCGTTGGCAACCTCTATTCAATGCTGTCAATGTGGTTTTACTTTTTTTCATTTTTGATTTTAGTAAATAAGACTTGTCTATTGATTGCAAGCTTGAATGAAAAGGTACAGCTTTGTATCAAACTTGTTAATTTGGATGGCTTTAACCATTGCTTTTGCTTTGTTGGTGCCACTTGTTGAAATTTGGGGTTGTTTTGGGAGGTTATGGTACCCACATATGAGTTTTTCTCTCGTTGGCATATGAAGTGTTTGATCAAAAGCTAGAATAAATGGCTTCGCTTCCTTTTCCTTTTTCATCAATTACATGATCAAACGTGTGCAATAAGGACAAAGGAGCCATACAATGTTTCATTTACAATATATAATTTTTACGTGGTTAGAATATGGAGCTGTAAAATAAATGTTTTTGCACAACCAAACCTATTTTCATTTATATAAAACCATATACAACCAGTTTGGGTTCCAAACATACATATTACCTATTTATGTTTTCTAGAGAGAGAGAGAGAGAGAAAAATGTTTTTTTTTTTTTTTCTTTCTGTTTTTAAAAAAGAAAACTGGTAATGCAACCAAACGTCTATTAAATATGAAACTCGCTATTCCAAAAATGAAACAATTTATAGATTGGCATCAACATATAAATTAAAATTACTGATTCTAAGAACTTCACATATAATGTGAAATACCTAAAACATAAATTGAAAGATATTATAATCAATCATACGAAAATGCATACACATTATTAGGTTATAGAATATTTCACATAAAAGGGACCTTCGTTCACATAAAACCAAAAGACACAAGTTAAGTGAAGATGCACAATACCAGAAAGGTCAACAGGCCTTGGGCACTGTATTCATGAATTGTTTTTGCACTAAACAAGTTTCGTATGGCATCATCCTACAACCAGCAATGCGAACGCTATTAGAACATGAAGACCATAAACACAACACGGGAACTAGCAACAAAAGATGAATGCTGCCAAAATGCCTAAATTCACTAACCTGAGTATTAAAGAAGATTGTCGCAAGATCATTGTATTCATTGTCCTTGCCACAGAAAAACTGCAAATGGCAGAAAAATTAAATAAGAAAAAGCAGAGGCTAATGCAGGAGGAGACTCAAATATGGTGTCCACTATAAATTGAATGAGTTTCAAGAACAAGAAATGACAAGGATTAAAAGTTATAAGAGCAAAGATTGAAAGAATAAATATTGTACAAGCATATTGTAGTCTTAGAAGGTTCTACTATATATATGTGATAGGTAAATGAGCGCCAGTTACATTCAAGTGTCATGACAAAGGGCAGTCCAATGCACAAGGCTCCTGCCACTGTGGGATCTGGGGAGGCCACGCAGAGAGATTGTTTTCGTGGTTTGAACCCATGACACCAATTCACAATAGAGCAACCTTACTACTACACCAAGGTCCGTCCTCGAGAGTCATGACAACTAAGCACAATACAAATGAACAACTCCGATGTTTTTGCTATATATTGATTACAGCAATGAATAAACCAATGAAAATGGACAAATATACAATGAAAATGCCTTGTGCAAAATTTTATGGATCAAGCAACCCAGAGCCCTCATTAGACATTTTCCTTATGCATTGACTCCCCTTACAATCTGAAATATGAATATTAAACACCAAGCAAAAACAAGCGATGATAATAAAATTGTTAATTGAGTTTCTTGCGAATTTAAAACACTAGGGTTCCTACACTTCATTTATAATTTTCTTTTTCAAACTTAAATTGGTCATATACAGTTCAAAAAACAAAATTGCAACAAAAATTAAGCCTGATACTAAGATGTCAAACTTAATGGCATCTATCCTTAGTTGTTCTGTTTTATTTATTTCCCGCACTTCTATCCTTTCCTGTTATAGTTAAAATAAAATTAAAAATCAGTTAATCATCATAACCTTGTACACTGACCACCAGCATAAACACAAACATACCAACAATAGTCAAGTGCAGTAAGAATGTATCATTCATCTCTGTGCCATTAAAACATGAATCCATACAATTACCAAATAACCTGTGAGGCTGTGACTCAGTCAACTTTTCATAGAACAGGGCAATCAGGGCAATCGGAAGAAAAATTTGCTTTTCAGAGTTAAAAAGCAGATTACAAATTTGATCAAAAAAATGTGAATCCAGAATCTTCCTTTGGCAGTACAATTAGACCAGTTGTTTAGGGGATTCATATGGTAAACTCGTTTCACCCCCTCCCCACAATTTGTAAAGATAACAGCGTTCAGAGAATAATCTGAACAAAGTACTGCAAACACCCAAATATATATATATATATATAAAATAAAAAGTTGAAATAAAAATAAACAAATAAGTTGCACCTTTGGAGAAATTCAAAATGTTTTGTCTACAACACCATTACGCAACAATTAAATTAGAACACAGAGTTCAAGTAATTAATAAAAGATAAAATCTAACTTATCAAAAAAATAAAAGGTGAAATCTATTTCGAATGAAAATCCAACTAGATAGAAAGCAATTATAAAGCAAAACCTTAATACAGACAGAAAGCAATTATAAAGCAAAACCTTAATACAGACGCAATATAATTGAAAAGAAAGGTAAAGACCAGTTCCAGATCTTACATTTACATAATTCCCATACATTCCAGGTGGCCGAGGGCATTTAATACCAGAACTGGGGTCTGATTCGGGGCAGGGAGTGCACTCTCTAAAAAGGGGTAATCCAAATGAAATGACTGAGGTGATCAAGGAGATAAGACACACTTCAATAATCTGAAATATTAGCAGGGGGAAAAGTCAAGACTATTATCATGGCATTCACAGGACAAACATAAACCAATACAACCAATTGCAGTCTCCAATATTATACTCAGAAGCTTACTTTGACCCGGTTTCCCTTCTTGTGCAAATAATTCCGGCGCCAATAAGTGATATAACGTGTAAGCTGATTGAATAAGGCTCCTGCATAAGGGGAAAAATCATTCATGTATATATACAAATCATACACTGAATGCAAATCAAAATTGACAAGACTTATTTACTTTTTCATGAGTAAGAATGTGGTTCTAGTGAACTACCACCTACCGAGAAGACCTCCTATAACACCAATAACTGCCATTGGCAATAACTCCTCAAATGAGTAATCCTCTTGACCACTAAAAAGAACTCTAGTTAGAAAGCCAGAAAGAGCTCAAACCAGAGGTTATTATAGAAGACAAGAAAGTTCAGATTCTAACCCTGAGATGTCCCATATTATGAAACCACCTGAGCCGAAATGTCCACACTTCCCACTCTTACACCATCCCATTGCAGTACGCACCACAACAGCCACAATGGCAGAAGTGAAAAAGACACGCCACATAAGTTGACTCCTCCACCTTCAATGTGAATCAATATGAAATAACAATACATTTAACTCTTGCATATACAGATGAGTAAATCCACATAATTAATGTAGACAAATACACCTGTGTATACTTACTAATATTAGCCAAATACGTGCATACAAATGAGTGCATGTGCTACTGTAGATACAAATATGTGTGCGTGTGTGTGTGTGTGTGTGTGCACGTGCGTGCGTGTGCATACATTGAACTGCATATGCCAACACACATTCACATGCAAATGTTTGCATGGACAGAAATGCATATATTTGTAAACACATATACCAACATGCATCCGCTGTGGAACATGCAAAATTAATGAACACAAATAAGTAACATACATACTCACATATATAAGCATACATATGTACAAGCAGCTAAGTAAAGCAAACGACTTGCCATGATGTAACTTCTTCCAATGCAAATAACACGCCACCAACTGGAGCTCTGAAAGCAGCAGCAACTCCAGCTGCACATCCACAGGTTACCTTTTCAAACCATTAGATCAATTAAAAAATGAGCACAATAGGTAACGTCATCTCTGTTGTTAAGGAACCAGCACAGACACATCTACTAACACTTTGAGAAATGTGAATGGTACCAAATTAAGTTCTAACACTACAATAAAAATGTTGCATTTATAAACAGACTTATTTTATATAAAAAAGAAGTCATGTTTCTGTATAAAAGTAAACATACCAAAATGATGAGTTCGTTCATTGCATGGAAAGTAAACTAATTATAATAAAAAAAAGACACCAAGGGATGCCACCCATATAAATGCATGGAAAAAAAAAAAAAAATACATCATATCTACTAAAAAACTACGAAAACAAAATTTGGTTCAAAGAGGATTAGCATCATTTGAGGACCAACGATAAAAAAAAAAAAAAAAGCCAAAATTTTACTTTTTGATTAAAATATAGAAGTTCCCAAACCATAGCGTCCGATTCTTAGTTGCACAAAGCAGGAGCGAGAGCGGGGAATCGTAGACATTCCAAGAATCATTGGTAGGGAGCATTTGTATATATATTAAATAATATAATATATAAAAATATATTGTAAGATTATATTTTTTTTTTCTCTAATGATAATGAAAATATATGTTATAAATTTTTAAAAAACAAAAAAAAGTATAAAAAATCATATGTCAAAATATTATAATTATATACTTTTATTATATTTTTTTCATTTATTATAAATATTTATTCTAAAATATTTGTATTATTTTTTTATCTATTTATTTTAAAATGTTTTTGTTAAAAATTATTTGTTTTATTTATTTTCTTACAAAAATAAAATAAAAGAAGAGAGAGGGAGAGGGAGAGGGAGAGGGAGAGGAGAAGAAGACAGATAAATGGAATAGAAGAAGACAGATGAATGGAATAGAAGAAGATAGAGAGAAAAGAAGGAGATCAATCGATCGATCTCGAGAGGAGACGAGATAGAGAGAGAGAGGAGAGAGAGACGACGAGATCAAGAGAAGACAGAGACGATTGACAGAGAAATTGAGGTCGAGAGTGAGGATGACAGATCTAGATAAGTTTCTTCTTCTCTTCTCAGATTCATGTTTCTCTAGCATTAGACTCACGATTCTTCTCCGATTCTTCCTCTGAAGCCCAGAATCGCGCTTCTTCGGTTGATTCGTGAGCAACTTCAGCGATTCCTGCTACTAAGGTCCGATTAGGTTCTCCACAAATGGCCCACATCAAAGCCAATAGCACCAAACTCTAAGCCTTCTTCCTCCTCCTTCCTACTCTCGCCCTCCCTCCAAGTTTGCACCATTAGAAGGGAATACCCACACCATATCAAACAAAACAAGAATCAAGAACCAAAACTCTATAGCCAGAGAACAATGAATAAGGAAACGGTACATGCAACACCATTACCAATGATAAAAATCTTACCATGCACAGCTGTCCAAACAAAAAAAACACAACATTGGAGAAAGCCTTTGTCCCCTAATTGCCCTTCCAAAGAAAAGAACAAACTTTGTGGCCAACCAAAGCTCCATAATAAGATTTCACCTCAAACTTTCCAGACTTCAAACTCAACCAAAGCAAGGCATCCTCTCCCTCCCCCACATTCAACAAATCATAAACCAACCCAAGGAGAGCCACCAACTCCTCTCATTCAAATCTCAACAAAAAGCAATGTCTCAAAACACATGGCTTCCTTTTGTACTTGGGCGGTCACTAACTGCAGTTCCTCTATCCACCACAGTCCTAGCAAGAGATAAAGGACACCTCAAACCACAAATGTCATGCAATTCAAGAAATCATTCTACCCCATCCTAATGCCCTTCCTAAATATCCACTCCATAAGACAGGGACACCTCTCAAGACAACCAATTTCTGAAGATGTGACAATGCAAATGTTAAAATTACTAAAACATTTATGAACTGTAAATGTACTATGTTTGCAAACTTAGTACATGCCAAATATATGCAGTCAATGGAGGGAGAACATTTATCAAGATGAGACTTTACTAGCAAATCTGCACTCTGATACACATACAGTAAACACCACAGGATAGGCCAGTAACATTCAAATTTAAACTATGAATCATCTGCAAAATTGGGAGAAAAATATGCTTTGATTGCGCTTCTTTTTTTACTCGAGTATACCTCTGCTTTTGTATAATTTAATGGAAAAGGACAATATTAATAAGATTTAAGTTTTATCTGAGAAAGGTCATCATGAGAATAAAACCACCAATGTAGGCTATAGAAAACACTACAATGACCGCTCCTTATACATTGTCCACTTTCAGGGTTTGTTTGGAAACAATATGTTGGCATAAACTATCAGTTCCTGTAAGTAACATGGCAACACTTAAAAAGTTGGTTTTGGATGTGTAGATCTGTTAATCCTTGAAATTGGTAATGAATATGCACCACGCATGCACACCCACAGAGAAACACAACACAAATTATGCCTCTCCTACAAAAAGAAGACTTGAATCATATCATCATATATTACTTCAACAATGTACAAAATCTAACAATCATGATAAACAAATTCTAAAAGGATAAACAAGTGAACAAATCCAAATGACACAATCCGATAACTTTCTGAAAGTACACAAGCTTCACAATCTTAACATAAGAGACATAGAACAACTCACAAGATCACGACGATCCCGATCGCTATTAAAAAATTGTAGCCACCTGGAACTTAGATGGTATTTTGTTGATCCACCCTGATTTTATGCATTAACATGGAAAAGAAAATTCAGTTCACACAGGAGAAACAAGAAGAAAGATGCTGGAAAATATAGTTTCCATAGCACAACAATTACATCAAGTTATAATATCAATTTTCAAATTGTGAAGGGTTGGTGCCAATGAAACATACACCCGAAGTAAGAAAAGATATAAAAAGACAATAATTCTGCTATCAGTTAGAAATATTCATTGATACAAATGCAGCTTCTTCACAGAAATCCTTAGAAGCATTGAATCAATGTACCCACCATTTAAGAAAAACAAGAATCAAACCTAACACAAATGTTATTCACCTGTTTAAATGATATAAAAATAGGTACACTATGCACAAGCATCTTCAATTATTTAAATTTTAATGCTCTCCTTTAAAGATGAGAAGTATAAATCTGGCATATGTACTCTCCTTGATATCCCACTATGAAGACTTTGTGCACGGGAAAAGTAAGAATGTGGAAAAACATTTATTATAGACAATTTTAAATAACCTATCCAAAAAAAATTCAATCGTGGGCTGGAGTGCTTCACTTGCTGAACCTCAGAGATGCTGATGTCTCATTCAAGCATAGTTATCACTTATTATCATGCAAGTTTACTTCCAAAACATGGTGTAAAACTTAGTTGCCTGGATAATTACATACATTATACAATATATTCAAGCATTATGGCCTTACTTGTCCAAGGAGTGAAGCAATGCAAGCACCAGTGTGAACAAGAGGACCTTCTTTCCCAAGAGCCAAACCACCTCCTACCGAACCGATGCTTCCAAATATCTTCAAAATACAAAGAACATGATAAATGTGAAACATTTATATGCATAAATCCCCAATAGTGCAACAGAAAGCCAAGAAAAGGCATCAGACCTTTCCAATCAAGGTTCTGAAAAGAAGGATACCATGGGTATCAACTCCTGCATGTTTAAATAAATATCAGCAACCTCTTACAATATGCAACTCTTTTAATGGATGATTGAAAACTTACTAGAAAAGGCCAGAAATGTACAACTTACCATTCAAATAACCCTTAATTTCAGGAATACCAGATCCTGCTGCTGCTGGTGCGAATTGCGTGATTATAAATACAGAAGAGAAGACTAAAACCAAGTTGATCAATACATATACCACAAATCCAGCGATGTATGACTTTTGAATTATAGCAAAAGTCAATGAATACTTCCATCCAGCAAAGTTTTCAACAGAAATGTTAATGAAGACAGCAGCTAATCCAGTGCCTGAAAACAACCCAAAGAACTCGTATATTTGAGCGAAAGGGGAAATAAAACCAAAGCTGTGAACAATGAAAATCCAACTAAACTAAGTCCCTCATCCACCACAATAAGGAGAAAAAATGATTCTGTAGCTAATCAATATTCTCTCTCTACGTGGATAAGAATATGAAAATTAACAACTAAATCACCATTCAACGCTGATCTTTGAAGCAAAAAGCTCCACAGAAGTAAAATGAATTCACCACCAGACATATTAAAACATGGAAAATATGTCGTCAATCATACAAAAGTTAAGTCTTCTTCAAAACTAATCTATATTGTCAATCAAAAGAAAATGTTAAAACATGTTCACCAGTAGTATACTTACTTTAAAGTGAAGAGTTTACTATCCTTTCTAGATATTTATGGAGAGCTATTCGTGCTTGTATCATATGATTCACCATAACAACATTTGTCTTTTAATTTTCCTGTCTAAATTTTATTGGTTCATTATCATACATTTTTCCAAAATATTGGCAATTCATAGGACTAAGATGATAATATTTTCACTTCCATAAGTTGCTTCCACATTGATTAGATTTTTTTTACCCGGTCATTATTGGAGAGAGAAGTTGTCCTGTGACGGCATAACAGGTCACCTTGGCCCCACACAAACCCCATAGATCTACAAATACACAATTTAACACATTCACAACACACAGTTTTATAAGCAACATATTCACAACATGGCATTAGCAAATGCAAATACTGCATGGACTCTTCCATTGATTGTACTTCTAAGAACACTTCAAGCTGTTGAAAGAAAGCTTAAAAGTATGCCACAAAAGGCATTTTACAAACAATTGGAAAGCTGGAACAATAAAAAAATTTACATTCCTGCACTTACAAAAAATTATAAAAGAATAACTGTTACGTAAATGTAAAGTTCTAGCTTTCCAAATGTTTCCGGCTTTCTCATTTGATTTCATCAAATTAAATCAAAATGAATAACTGTTACGTAAATGGAAAAGTTCTGCTCCTTGGATACACCAAGACATATTCAGCATATTTTAAAGATTCATATATTTCTAATGCAACATTAGAATACAATTAATAGGAAAAACATAACAAAATTATCAAAAACTTGGATTACTACTTAGGGGGAAGAAGGATTGGGATACAATGAGATAAGTCATGTCAAATTTGGTATCTAGTTGATGCCCACACAACACATTTTTATGTAAAAAGACTAATAAAAAACTAAAAAAATATATATTTTGTAAAGTACATATATTATCACAAAATTACTTGCTAATTTGCATATGTATGTTTTTGTGTTTATAAATAACCCTATCATGATGTATCCATGCCCTTTATTTTAGAATTTTTCATGTGAACAAGTCCATATAGTCATATATTTGCATCTTGTAGTTGTATCCATGCTTTTCCTTTCTACTCAGCTTTAAGCCTAGTCCAATACCTACCAACAAGTGTATAACATAAGCACAACATCATGTAACTTTTTGATGTAGGCCGAAAAGTACCACATTGAGGCCACTGAAGTTATATTTTTAGTCTTTCAATATTGTTTATTTAGTGGAAATGATGTGTTTTGTGCATTTGTACAGATTTGGCAGGTAACACTCAAATTCAATCAAAAAGTGCGCGAAAACAAATTCTCCGAGCGAGAAGCGAAAAATCTGAGCCAACCAGACCACTGCACGTGCGGCCCACCACCGCTTGAGCGGCCCAAATGGGCACTCGAGTAGCCCACCTAGGGACATGTGCGTGAAATTTTCAGTTTATTTTGCTGAGAATAAAAGGAAGAAAATTAGGCAAACTTAGGGTTCGAATTTTATTTGACCAAAAGAGGAGGCTAGGGTGAGAGAAAGGGTGATTTTCCTCAAGCTTGCTATTCCATGGACGGTGCTTCTCCCTCTACCTCTTCCCACTCCTCCATGAGTGGCTAAACTCATCTTTTATAGGGTTTTGATGAAACTCTAGCCATATAATTAGGTTTTCTTTTTTATTTTTAATTATGTAAAGGTTTGAACAATTGTATGGTGTTTAGAAGTTTCATATATATATTTTTCATTAATTCTTCAAGTATTCGACTTTTTGTGATTGTTGAATATTTTTCATACAATAGTTTTCTATTCTTTCACATTCAAGGTATGAAACGAACCATGCTACAAGGGACGAGTCGTGTCGCTACCCTAGTCTAGAGTGAACGATTCGTACTACTTGAGATGGTTCGTACCCGTACATTGAACGTGATGATTTTCTTGTTAAATGCTTTGAACTTGTAGTTGCGAAGCATTATTCCGTTTGAACCGTAGCATAATTGATTTCAATTTGAAACGCTATTTACACAACTAGCGGTGAACTCATTATCCTAAGTTTTTTCCCAAATCAATAAATTCATCTTTAGTTATAATTGTTAGTTTATTCGCTTTGTTTAATTTAATTATTATTAGTTTATAATCCCTCAATCCTTTTATTAAAATTAATTTAAAAATTTAGCATTTAAATTAGTTTAATTCCACAATTGTCCCTGTAGATCAATACCTGGACTTGCCATTATTCTGAAAGAATTTGGTATAGTTTAGTGTTTATTTTTGGTGTGTGTAACGACCCATCACTTTTTCCCCAACTAAAAATGACACAAATTTCTTCAATTTAATTTTAAAAGAAAATGTGCACAGAAACATAAACCTGCCTTTTATCAGTTTAAGTACATTCCAGTAGGTAACTGTCAAGGATTTTTTCACTCAGAAATATACTTCAGTTCATCTACACGGGCATCACCAAAACTACTCTTTCTCAGTTTAAATTACAGTTAAATTCTCAATCTAGGTACGTTATTAGCAAACCTCTTTCCCAGGCACAATGCATTCCATAACAATTTGGAGTTGAAGGGTAACAAGAAAATAGGGTGCACGTTTGGTCGCATTTCATGTTTATACCTACAACAAGCATATTTTCTCTGGCTTTTAAGGCTTTTTACAAATTTTCTTTTTCAGTATATGTCTTGAGGCTTGTTTTACTTCCAAGATCAGAAAATATACTCACAAAAAATGTATCCAAACAGATCATAAATCTAAGCTACCAATCACATTTCACCATAAACCAAATTGAATTCTAGACAAAGAGAAATGGCAAATTATAGGCCAAAGAGATAATAGTCTACTAACCTATGCCAATGAGCAACGCAAAGAACCATTTCACTACGACATAATATCCAACATAAAGCTTTCCTCTCTGTGCCTGTAGATCTCAAATAGCAAATCAAACAAAATTAGCAGATAATAGAACTATTCTACATTCGCATACAAACATATTACATATATCCACACTATCTATACTACATAACTCAGAACTTGAAACTTCGTCATGGGATTTTGCTTTTGAAGAATGCCTTATCAATGTCTAAAACTCCAGGAACTAACAGTCTGTTTGGATATTTAGGAGAGAAAAAAGCAAAGAAACAATTTGTTAAGTTAGAAGAGAGAAGACAAGAAAAGAAATTAGTGTGATTTCTCTCCCTCTTGTTTGGTTAAGTTAGAAAGAACGGAAAATAAAAGTTAGTGATTTCTCTCCAATCTTGTTTGGATAGACTACATAAAAAGAAAAGAAAAGAAAAGAAAAGAAACTCGAGCAACTCCAATGCTACTCTTTATTTTTCACTAGCTAAAGTACAAAAAAGGAATGCTCTTTATTTTACCTAACTACTTTTTTATCTGTGTTCCAACTTTACTCTTTATTTTACATATTTACCACACAAACTGTTTAAAGAGCCTCCTATGGGTCTCCAAATGTAACTAGCTTGGAAATTTTTTTTTTTAAATGGCTAGTTTGGTAGCTAGCCCGTTGGAGGAAGTAAAATAGGACGAGACTAGCTATAATAGCCAACAAACCTCTTTTAAAGAGCCCATTGGAGATGCTTTCTATTACCAAAATAATCTTTTATGTTTTTACTTCTTTTGTAGGTAGATGGACAATTTTTCTAATATACAAAATTAGCAATCTCCCCATTTCTTTTCACTCCCAGTCCCTCCAAATCAAAAAGTAAGTTATGAGATCAATCAATTTCTTTCTATTTCTTTATATTTCTCCTCATTTCTCTCCTGTTTAGTAATCCAAACAAGTGATTAGAACAAAGAGAAATTTATTTCTTTTCTTTTCTTTTATTTTCTCTCCAAATCACTCAATCCAAACGAGGTGTAACTGCTAAACAGTTTTCAAATTTAATCTATCTTCCTAATTCATAAAATCGCCAAAAAACTTAAATCTACAATTACAAATGCATCACGCTTGCACACATCGCAAGTATATATATATATATAAAGCTAAATTGAAATTGATAGTAGAATTGGGGACCTGTTCTTCCCTGTAGGCATGATTTTCAATAACTTCATAGTCGAGACTCTCGACCCTGCTTCCATCAATCTTCTTCGAGACTCCAACCTCGTCTACCTCACCATCCTCCGAATTCGGCAACCGAGACCACGCGAGCTTTGCCGTCTCCATGCCGTTCAACATGATGATTCCTCACCAAACCTATATATACATATACATATACATATAATCTTCAAGCTCCAAATCAAATCATCAAATCCTAAAACCCTAAGGTCCGCAGAGATCGAATATAGGTATATCAGTGAATTGGAATAAGAGAGAGAAATTGAATTGAGAAGAAGAGGTAGATTCGTGTTTGTTTGTATGTTTGTGTCTCCGTGTTTATCTCTCTCCTTCTTCTTCTTCTTCTTCTTTTTTATGGAGTGTATTTCACTCTGACTTCCATTTGCGGTATCCGGGAATGAAGTCGTAGAGAAGATGCACGCACGATAGAGTTTTTATCATCTACATCTGCGATGTATGTGTGATTGTTGTTGTTGTCGTTGTTTTCATTTTTTTTTCCGTGGATGTCCGGGCAAGCTTAACATACATCTCGACTAATCTCCGCTGACGATAGAAGCCTACTATCAGTCACAAGGTGTTGCAGTTGTCGAAACTCATATCAGGGAGCAAACCTAGTCGAATTTCATATATTTACCCAACGGTGAAAAAGTCACTTAATCACAAACTCTTGGTTGGATGGTTAAATCTGGTACCTATTAATGGGTCTAAGAATGTACACAAAGAGTATTTAGGCATATTTTGATAATTATGAAAAAAGTCAATTTATTGGTTTAAACTTATTTGAGTCATATTATCTTTTTATTTTTTTTGTACATTTAAAAAAAAAAATTTAAAAATTTGCTTTTTTCTTACTTCTCAAAATAGGCCTTAAAAATCATTTCATCAAATATTAATCAAATTTATCAAATTAAGAATTCATTAAAAAAATTATCAAATTTAAATTAGATGAAAATTTAAAAAGATGAAATCTTGAAAAAAAAAAATTATTAAATTTGATGGGGGAATGGAATAAGAGATAAGTTTTTAAAAAGATTTTGATAAAAATTTAATGGAAATATTGGAATAGTTTAAATCAAATTAAGTTTTATATAAAAAAAAAAAAGAAATTGGTGAAGAATCGGAAAAAGTTATTTTCTTACAACTAATTTGCTTTCTTTCTTTCTTTTTTTTTTCTGGTCAAGATTGTAGAAGGTTAATTTGTTAATAAATTTAGATTATAACTAAAGGAGTCGTTATTACTCCATCAGTTCAAACCCTTTCTCCTATCTCATCCTAATATGTGGCTCAAAATGGACATTTTGATTCAGTTTATAAATTAAATTATAGTTTAAGTTCAAGGGATTTTATGTATGAGATCAACGCATACTTGAGGTTCGCTTTTTTATAAGTATATCTCTCTGTTTGTCTAATATTTTTAAAGATTTAATTTTGTAATTATAAGTTTCTTGAGAAGGACACCCACCAATATATTCTTTAGATCTACAAAATTACTTTAAAAAACTCAAATTCAATATGTCCATTTGACTCTAATCATAGATCCACTTAGTGATTGTCAAATATTTATTTTTTTAACCTCACTTCAATTTTAACTAGATAAATTTATAATCTACACAAAGATAAATGAATAAATTTTAACATATTTCAAATTAAATATGCTAACATGAGGTTGAATGTATGTGAATTTTTGGTGGCAAAAAGGAATACAGGGTGTGCTTACCACTCACCCCAATGGAATGTGGGGGAATAGTATTGACAGTGGAAATGTGGAAATGTTGGTGGCTTGATGGCCAATAAACGTGTGACACGTACTCACGAACTTCAAAATATTTGGACACGTGTAAGACACTAAAAATGCTTAAATTTGAACCGACTCTTGCGGGTCATTCAGATCTTCTCAAGTTTAGTACTAGTATTTTATAAAGTAAGCTATTTATATTAATTTATATGTTTAGAACAATTGTCAAGTTGAAAAATCAAAGTCGTCTTAGTCTTCTTCACCTTGCATAAGCAACCTTCTTTTTTTAAATAATATTTGCACAATATTTTAAAGAAAATCCTGTTCTTATAGAAATTTTATACAAAAAAATTGACAAGAATGATATAATAATACTATTATTATAAATAAATTCATCTTCAATAATATTTTATTTTAAAATAAAAAATTCATAATAAGTCATATCATTATATATGAATATTTTATTTAGATAATATTACTCATTTTAAATATCTCATATTCTCCCTCATTTTCTTTTCTTTTCTTTTCTTTTTTTTTTCTCAAATAACACAGTATTACTTCCGATGCTAAATTGTTGACAAAAAAATAAGTTACTATTTTTTTCTGCAATATGCTATTTTAGCATTGTTACCCTAAAATATGATGCCGCTATCAATAAGGTCAAACTTTCTCCATTCCCTTCAGCCAGCCAACCTCGTGGTTGCCACCTCCCCCACTCAAACAATCACCCCGTCACAATCACCACCACCTCTTCCTCCTTTTCCTGCCACCACCATCACTAGATAATCCGGATCTGCTCTCGCAAGTCTCTCTGCATTTTGGAAGCAATGCATGTAGCAATATCGAGTAATAGATTTTAGAAAAAGAGAAATTTTTTGTGCCTTGAATTGAACCGCCTCGAATGGCTTAAATTTATGTTCACCGGACGGCCAGATAAACCACTATCGCAGCTGTCAATCATTTTGATAGACGACAGGCCAAATGCCCGGCAAAGTAAAATTCGAGCCAAGCTCAAATTCGAGACACACAGTACTGCTCTTAGAAAAATTCCACTTTGATTAGACCATTCTATCACACTAACAAAATGTTACTGTTGGCCACTGTTGATTTTTTTTTTTTTTTTGCTGGTACTTGGGAAATGTACCAATGTTGATAATTAACAGATCAATAAATAAGAATTCTCATAAGGCAATGAATGAGGTCCATAAGACCTAGGTTGTGTTAGACATTGTCACATTGCACATGGCACTGACAGCAAATCTAAGCAATAAGTGTACAAAGAATAGTCATTGAAATTTCACTTTTATTTTTGAACTACAAGAGATAAAATGTTTCAATGAATTGATTAATTATTTCTCATCACAGTTTTTCTCTCCTTTTTTTCCCTTCTTGGCAAGAAAAAGGGAAGAATCAAACAAAGTAATATGGCGAGTTGGGCTCCAATTCTTTCACTATCATTTTCCAAATCTTCTTTGGGCTGGAAGCTACTTGAATCGACAAACGAAAATGCACAGATTTAGGTCTCTATTCTCTGCCTTTCCTTCCTATTTCACATTTTTGAGAGAGCGGGTTCAGACGTTGAAAGCTCTGCATACATGTTAGCGATAGCTTTCGCAAAGTATGCTTTAGCTTGAGGTCTCTTGATCTGGAAGAAAAGTAAACCACATAAAGGAAGTCTGTCATTTTCCATTTGCCCACCAATGCTTAAAATGCTAACTACTCTTGTTTAGTTTCGTTTTCAGAATATGATTTCTGTTTTTTTTTTTTTTTTTTTGGTTGAAAAAATAGAACCTAGTTTGATGAAAATAAACACTAAATGAGTTTCTACTTATTCTTATTTGTTAAAAAACTTCAGACAAAATATTCTAAAAACAAAACCAAATAGAGAATTTTCAAAAACTTGCCTTGAATGTTGGCGTAAGCAGACCATTCTCCATGGTGAACTGTTCAAGCACCAAAGTCACAGATTTTGCAAATTCAAAACCTCTCAGCTGCAGCACATAACACATGTATTATTTCCAAAAAAATTTCATATGTATATTTAGATTAATGAAATGAAGCGAAACAAAATTAGCAGACCAGGGATGAACTAAATTTGAGCAGAGATAGAATACCTGAGCTTCCCTTCCAACAGCATCCATGTCGGCCAAAACAGCGGCCCTTGCTCTTGGGTCTTTGCACAGTTCTCCTAAATCTTTGTACTGAACACATTGACACCAAACCATATCACGACTAGTAGTATGACTTTGGCAACTCAAAATTTTAGCCAAAAAACCACTATAAGTTGTCACATCACTCTCTCTATTTTTTTGCACATCTTTTCGTAAAAAACGAAAAAGTTATTAAAATAACTTGTTCACAAACCAAGCCTAAGATGGATGCACAAGTAGGATGTGCAATGCACGCGACAATATACTTTTTTTGTACATTGAAGGTGGAGGGGGAATCAAACCGTGACCTCCTAGTGAAGCAGGTACACTGGCTCTGACCAGAGGGCTCACCGCAGTGGTTAAAGATACTTATTATTCCACATCATAATAACACGGGTGATTTTACTTGCATAACAAATTTCTCATTACACAACCTCCCCAATAACATGTTGATAAGGTTACATATTAAAAATAAAAAAATAAAACTTCTAGAAGGCAATTTGGATCCTTACATTATGCATCACCCTCATTTTTTTTAGAGGAGCTTGCTTGGTTTCATTCTAGAATTCATTTTCTAATTTTTTTTTGAAAAAAAAAACTGGCTTGACAATAATAAGCACCAAAATAATATTTTTAAATTTTGAAAAATTATTTCTACCCCCAAAAGAGAAAAACCATATAATAATGATGAGTTTTAATTTATATATTAAAATAAAAATAAGAATCCACCAAACTAGTTTTTAGTTTTTTTTTTTAATTTTTGAAACCAAATAAATTTCTTGTTTGTTGGACTGAAGTGCCAAACCAATAAATTACCTTGATGCCTTCACTTGCAGCCCAAGCTTTCAACACATCCGGGTCCACAGAGACGACAGCAACTAAGGAAGAGTTGAGGCTGTCCCCTGCCCAAAAAAAATACAGAAATGTCACACACAAAGAGAGAGGGAGAGAGAGAGAGAGGGAGAGGGAGGGAGAGAGAGAGAGAGAGAGAATTGTGAAACCATATTGTCTTACCGTACACAAAGCACTGCGCAACAAACTTGCATTTAGCATACACATTCTCAATTTTCTCTGGTGCTATGTACTCTCCCTGTGCCAACTTAAATATGTTCTTCTTCCTGTCATAATACGACAATATTTTTTACTAACAATCCTACAACAAATATGCAACCTTCCAAATAATACAGTTAAATATTCCAATTGCAATCTATCATGAACATGAGGGGGATCTTCTAATATTTTCCATATTTGATCTCACCAGAATTTCCTCTCTGACCACCTTATCACAAAGACAGGAGCAATATGCAATAAAATAAATACTGTGGAAATCCCTACACATACAGATCAGAACCATCCCAGGTGTTGTAGCAAAGACCAACGGTAATCTTTATTCTGCTTTTTCACAGAAGTTTGAAAACAGTAATAAATATCATACACCCACTCATGGAATAAGTCTGGCCACACATTGACAGGCATGTTAAGTATATGAGTACTTACATTACACCCTTAAGCTGTGTTTAGATCATGGATTTGGGTAGAGATTTGGAAAGGGAAAGGAAAAAGATGGGTGAAATGTAGGTTGTGCTTGGATCACGGATTTGGGTAGAGATTTGAAAAGGGAAAAAGAAAACTCTACCGAATCCATGATCCAAACATAGCCTTAAGCTGATAGAGAAGTTGCCTGTCAACAAGGAACATCATATTTAAGTTTCTCGTGCAATGGATATGTAAAGGTCATGACCTAGAGAGATGGCAAATGTTATCCACTTCCACCACTGGCGTGAATTTGAATCATGGGAATCAGTCTCTCCACCGAAAGACACGGGGGGAGGCCTGCCTACTACCCCTTATGTGCTGTTACAGCATTTTAAGCAGGACCATATCAAGTATCTTTTTGTTTTCTAGGGATTGGTTGTCAGCTTGTGATGTTTAGATTTTTATTTTCTTTTGTACTGAGATGTACTCTTTCTCTGGAGGACTGCTTGTCCTCCTTTCTTTTGTACTTTTTTTCAATGATATTCTTTGTTGCTGATCAAAAACAGAAAAGAAAGAAAACAGAAGTGTCTTGTCACCTATCAATTATCTTTAGGCGACCTCCAGAAGACATTAAGCCTATGTCTCCTGTATGAAGCCATCCATCTTCATCAATTACTTCTCTCCTGTAAAATTTGATTAGAGCATATCAGCAGTGCTCAACATCAATAAAATAGATGACATTTTTTGAATAAAAACAGAAAGGGTGAATTAAAAGAAAGATGAAAAAGAAAAGAATAATAATAACAATACAAAATAACTAGTAAGACAGAAAGCTACACACGTCTGCACTTCATCTTTATGGTAGCCTAAGAATACCAGGGGGCCCCTCACACAGATTTCACCCCTTGGATAGGGCTTATCATCAGATGTATAGTTCATTTCTGGAACATCCATGAGCTTTACTTCTGAAAAATAAAAAAATAAATAAAAGTAAAATATATGCTTAGCCCAATGTCAGTAATACAATATAAATTACAAACTGATTGTAGTTGAATCGGAAAACCCATGGACAGCAATTTAAATAGTCAAAGCAAGCAGGGCCTTTGATCAAAAGAAAAAATAAGAGTCATCACCATCACGCATTCTTACAGACTCTAGAACATATGTTCATAAGAAATAAATATGTCCTACTCAACATATGATGATTACCACTTGAAAACAATTCCATATGGAAGAAGAAAAGGAAAACAGATGATTTATTGGAGCATATTTGAAAATTTATTAAGCTATTATCTTTTGGTTGGTTGAGATGGTGATGTATGAAAAAAGAAAAAAATAATAATAAAAAAGAAAAGAAGAAGCTGGGTATCCTATGCGGACTGAATTTGAAAATGGTTAATTACATCTATTTAATGTGATGCTTAAAAGAAACAATACAACTATAAAATTGTTCAATCAAATGTGTAATAAATTTTTCTCACAACTTATGTCAATAACTCACCACAAGCAGGATTAGGAGAGCCTACATGACCAGATAGACTGTCACCCTCATCCATAGCGCTTATAACACAAGCAGTTTCAGTCATTCCATAACCTTCCACAACTCGGCAACCAAAACATCTGTGACGTTAAACTTTTATGTGTTATCAAGTAAAAGAAAAAACTAAAACACACACACAATATATAGATACTAAAGGCAGTCATTCAGGCCAAGGAAAACAATTAACTTACACTCTCAAGAAATCCATTACATCAGGAGACAAGGGTGAGGCGCCTGATGCCATAAATCGAACCCGTCCTCCAAGCTTTGCCTTGATTTTGTTAAATACCAATCTGTCCCACATTGGAGATGGATTCTTGCCTGAAATAGTAACACAAAAAAGAACCTTAAAATATCAGAACAGCATTCAAAGGACTGAAGGAGACTAGTTATGTATTTCCTAATGATCACGGTATGGAATGGGTGTGAAACACAGATGGACACAAGCAACTTGTCAACAAGGAAAATACTATTCATCTATAAAAATCATACCCAAAAAAATCACAAGAATGATGTGGCAATGCCATTTTGGTAAATATATATCATCTTACGGGTGTTTTGTTTTAAAGTGAATGGTATTAAGCCACACCATTATGTATAGAAATTATATATGAATTTTTTGTTTGTATATCAACAAAGTATTAGACAAGTTAACGGGAGCTGTGGGGTGGGAGGCATGTGGAGTGAGTTTTCCAGCCAACTTTAGGGGTGGCTGGTGGTGTTCTCATTC
The DNA here is from genome assembly GCA_036172215.1 of Camellia granthamiana. NCBI lineage: Eukaryota > Viridiplantae > Streptophyta > Magnoliopsida > Ericales > Theaceae > Camellia > Camellia granthamiana. Next base: position 141,978,881 of record CM069907.1, read on the forward strand.
ATTGGGATAGTAGGGTGGTGAAGGAGGGGGAAGAAATAGGGGGTTTCTCTGTGTCTTGTTTGTTTCGGTGCATTGAAGATGATTTTCGATGGGTGTTCACAAGGGTCTATGGTCCAGTTCAAGGTCAAGAAAGGTGGGCTTTTTGGGAGGAGTTACAGGATGTTGCTTTTCATTGGGGGGGTGCCTTGGTGTGTTGGGGGGATTTCAATGTTGTGAGAAGTCCGGAGCAAAAGTCGGGGTTGGGGGGGGGGGGGGGGGGGCGCGGCGGGGGGAAATGGTGAGGGCTATGAGGGAATTTGCCTTTTTCATTGATGAGTTGAAGCTGGTTGATTTGCCCCTACAGGGGGGAGGTTATACCTGGTCTAGTGGCTGTGCGCGTTCTCGGATTGATAGATTCCTTGTTTCTGGATATTGGGAAGAGCACTTCTCTCAGATGATTCAGATGAGGTCGCCACACCCGATCTCCAATAATTGGCCAGTCTTGTTGGATAGCGGGGAATTCAATGTGGTCCTTCGCCTTTTCGTTTTGAGAACATGTGGTTACAAGTTGAGGGTTTTGTTGAGAAAGTGGGTGGTTGTTGGGAGAGTTATAGTGTGGTAGGGATGCCAAGTTGTAGATTAGCTCGGAAACTGAAGCTTCTTAAATCTAATACGAAGAAATGGAATGTAGAAGTTATTGGTCGTCTAAAGGCTCAGAAGGTAAACATTGTTTCAATGACGCAGGGGTTGGATGAGAAGGAAGGTGCAAGGGGTCTATGTGAGGAGGATGTGGCTAGGAATGGCAATGGGCCGGGGCAGGGCAGGACCGGGGATCACACTCCCCGTCCCCGATCCCTGATGGTAGAAATTTTTTCGTCCTCATCCCCAGCCCCGACCCCGGCCCCGATCCCCAACGGGGAGCCTATCACCGCCCCCGCCCTCGCCCCCTAATGAGGATCGGGTTTTCCCTACCTCGAAAATTCTCCGACCAAAATAAAAAAAACAATATATATATTCAACAACAACAAATCTGAGCATATACCAGATTTAACAATATCATCATCAAATGTAAAAACAACACACCCATACAGATCTGAGCATATACCAGATCTGAGCCTATCAACTTCATCATCATCAACAATACACTGACGATGGAGGGACAATAGCGATCAGCGGTGATGGAGTGGAGCGACAGAACTCTGACAATGGAGAGACGACAGAACTCTGATGATCGCGGTGATGGACAGAGAGAGAGAGAGAGAGAAAGAGAGGGGGGGGAACCCTAATAGCTCTCTCTCGCCAAAAACAGGACAACGGAGAAGGAGGGAGATCGGTGGTGATGAAAGGAGGGAGATCACTGCCGAAGCCGTGAGGAGCAGCTGCGCAGAGAGAGAGAGAGAGGGGGAGAGGCTGAGAGAAATGAATGTGAGTGAGAAAGAAGCAGACTTAAACATATATATATATATATGGGGATTATTCGGGGATAATTCGGGGCAAAGGCGACGGTGAGGGCGAGGGCGAGGGCGGGGGCGGGGACGGGGACGGAGGAACCTATCCCCGTCCCCGGCCCCAGCCCCGGCCCAAATACTGTCGGGGATTCAATTTTCAATACCATCCCCGGCCCTATGGGAGGTAATTTTCGGGAAAAATCCATTCTAATCGAGGTCGGGGAATCGGGTCCCCGTCTGGTTGGGTTTAGATTGCTATCCCTAGATGTGGCTTGTAGGGATGCGACTCGAAGAGAATATGCTAGGATAGCTTGGATGGAGGAGATAACCTTTCATTAGAAATCTAGATGTAAGATAGGGATCGTAATACAAAATTCTTTCATCAAATGGCAAATGCTCATAGGTGGGTGAATCAGATCAGGAAGGTACAGATGAATGAGGTGTTGTTATCGAACAAAGCAGAAATCAAGGTATAGTGGGGTTCTATCAGCATCTTTTTCGTGATGAGGAGGGAGATGTGTGGAGGTCAGGGTCGGACGGTGTTGTTTTTTATTTTGTCTCCGAAACAGAGGCTTTGCCACTGGATAAACCATTTTCTGAGGAGGAGGTGGTCTTGGGTCGCTGAGAAGTATGGCGGGGGATAAGGCGGCGGGACCCGATGGTTTTTCTATTGGTTTTTTTCAGCACTGTTGAGGGGTGGTGAAGGAGGTGTTGGCAATATTTGAGCAGTTTCATTAGACGAGGCAGTTTGAGAGGAGTCTGAATTCAACTTTCATAGCTTTGATTCCTAAGAAGGAAGGGGCGGAGGATATCCGCGACTTTCGGCCTATTAGTCTTTTGGGAAGTGTCTATAAATTATTGGCCAAGGTTCTGGCCAATAGACTTCGGAGTGTGCTGGAGGGGGTGGTGTCAGAGTCGCAGAATGTTTTTGTGGGCAGTCATCAGATTTTGGATGCTGTTCTTGTGGCTAATGAGTGTGTGGATTCGCGGTTGCGTCAGGGTAAGGACGGGGTAATTTGTAAGTTGGATATCAAGAAGGCATATGACAACGTCAATTGGATGTTTTTGTTATGTGTTGGAGAGGATAGGTTTTGGGGAGCGGTGGAAGAGTTGGATTCATTTTTGTATTTCGACTGTTCGAATGTCGATGTTGGTTAATAGAACACCGGCGGGTTTTTTCCCCACATGGAGAGGTTTACAACAGGGCGATCCTTTGTCCCCTCTTTTGTTCATACTCATTATGGAAGCGCTAAGTCGTTTACTGTCCAAGGCAGTTCAAGGGGGTTTGCTGTCGAGTTTTGCAGTGGGGAAGGGGCTTGATTCTCTGGCGGTTTCTCATCTCTTCGATGCTGATGATGCGCTAATTTTTTGTGATGCGGATGCTATTCAGATTGGTCATTTGCGGTGTATGTTGTTATGCTTTCAGGCGGTGTCTGGCTTTCGAGTAAATTTGGCTAAATCGAAATTGATCCCAGTGGAAGAGGTGGCACGTCTTCCGGTGTTGGCGGCTGCTTTGGATTGTAAGGTGGCTATGTTACCATTGTCTTATTTGGGTCTTCCTTTGGGACTACTTTTAAGGAAACATGAGTGTGGGATGTAGTGGTGGATAGAATGCATCGACAGTTGGCGGGATGGAAGTGGCAATATTTGTCCAAAGGGGGGCAGCTTACTTTGATCAAGAGTGTTCTTTCTAGTATCTCAACGTATTTTATGTATTTACATGTCATGCTTGTGGCGGTGGCGGTGGCAGGGCGATTAGAGAAGTTTCAACGGGAATTTTTGTGGGATGGGGGTGGGAAGGTTTTCCATTACCATTTAAGGGTGAGGAGGGTGTGCACTCCTAAGGAGGGGGGGTTTGGGGGTGAGGAGGCGGTTGGAGGTTAGAGGTGTTCAATCGGCCTCTTTTAGGGAAGTTGTTGTGACAGTTCGTAGAGGAAAGGGAACGGTTATGGAGGAGGGTGATGGTGGCTAAATATGGGGAGGAGAGGGGGGGTTGGTGTTTGACAAAGGTGGTCCAATCTCATGGGCGTGGCTAATGGAAGGGGATTTAGTTGGGGAGAAGGGATTTTTGGGGTCAGGTTCGGTTCAAAGTGGGGATGGGGGATCGGGTTCAGTTTTGGCAAAACTGGTGGTATGGTGAGCTGTCTTCAGCAGGCATGTTTCCTTTGATTTATGCTATTGCAGCGGATGGGGATGAGTTGGTTGCATCGGTTAGGGTGAGGCAAGGGAATTCAGCTGTGAGGAATGTTCATCTTCGTCGTGAGGTACAGGATTGGGAGTTGGCCCAATTAGTGGATTTGTTGGGTTTCTTGTATGGGCTGCGGTATGGGGGGGAGGGGATGGATTTGATTTGGGAGGTTCAGAAGTCTAAGGGTGTATTTACCGTGTCATCATTTTATGGGTGCTTGTGGGGGGCGATACAATTGTGCTTCCTTGGAAGACTATTTCAGTGACGGGTTCGCCTTCTAAGGTGACGTTTTTCATTTGGACGGCTGCTTTGGGATGTATTCTTACTATTGATAATTTGATTCGGCGGCACCATGTGCTTGTAAATTGGTGTTGTATGTGTTGTAGGGATGCGAAAACGGTGGATCATTTGTTGGTTCATTGCCCTGTTGTGTATCAACTTTGGCGTTTGATTGTGGCTCTTTTTGGTGTGGTTTGGGAGCAGCCGATGTCTTTGCGGGCCGTATTGTTCAGCTAGGGTGGGGCAAGGGTGGGTAAAAGGCATCGGAAGGTTTGATTACTTGCTGCCCATTGTTTGTTGTGGTTGGTGTGGTTAGAGCATAATCGTCGTATCTTTTAGAATTTAAGTCATTCTATTTTTTGGCTGGAAAATAAGCTTCTTATGATGCTGTATAGTTGGGTTACTGGTGTAGTAGATCCTGATGTTTTTACTTTTGTACAGTTTGTGGAGGATTTGATTAGTTAGTTTTTGCAGTTTAGTGTGGTTTGGTGTTTTCTTGTATTCTTTGCATCGCCTTGATGTTTTTTTAATAAAGTTTGATTATTTATCCCCAAAAAAAAGTATTAGACAAGCCAAATATTGACGACAAAAAGTAATTGCAGCTCTAACGAATTGTAGCTTTATCCTTAATGGCATAACAAAATAAAAAATTAAAAAACAGTTCAACCGTCAAAATATAATCTGCACTTCTAACAAAATAGAATGTGCATGAGAATGGCAAGTGCCCTTGTCCGCTAATGTTACCAATGTCTATTTAATTCTTCTCTAATTATCATTTATGTGATTTGTATGATTTTACTAACAAAAGTTCAACATAATATTGATGTTTACTGACACTTGAATATCAAAATGTCACCTAATCAGACCACACAAGTTCTCACCTCTTCCTAATACAAATAATAAATGAGCTCCAAATTAACAATGCTATTTGAAATTGATTAAATTAAGGGCAAAGGAGATTTTATTTGTGAAGTAAGAACATTATCAAGAATTTGGGAAACAAAAGAAACCTCAAAGACAAATTTAGTTGATAATAGGCTTACCAGACAATATAGATTGCTTCTTAGCATTATAGGCCACATTAAATAACCTCTCTTTCAGACCACCAGATGTCTTCACAGCATTCGTAATGCTGCAACAACCAAATCATCCAACCGATAATGACCATATATAAACGAAATTACATTAATACTTCAAGCAGCATTGGAAAATGATTTTACCCAGCATATATTCTATTGTACAACCGAGGAACACTGCAGAATAAAGTGGGTCTTAAAGCTGCCATATCATCCATTAATTTCAAATTGTCCTGCGCATGGAGATCAATAAACGGAATTAAGGCTAAGAAAATTATTCTTATAAATTGACACTTTATGCTAGTAGTACAATCCAGAATTCAGATAATTCAACCTCTTTGGCATAAATATTAAACTGTGACATTAGTGCAACAAAAAATTTAAAAAACAAACAACTGTCAACTTGAAAAAATGTCTAATGAGTGATGAAAAAGCATTTTGGTATGCTTATAAAAATAGAAAAGATATTGTAGTTGAATGAATAATCATGGTATCAAACCAATATGCCAAATTATGTATCTTCGGGACAGAGTGATTAAGCATTAACTGAAGCGTGACTAATCAGCTTAGGGTATGATATAAAATCATCCCTCATTTATAGATGAAATTAGGGTTACAACAGAGAGACAAGAAGGGCCCTGAGGGCATAAAATAATACAACCACTATCGTAATGCTACTTTCGGTGATTAAAGAAAAAGAACTTTCGGCTGCTAATCTATTACATGCTAACACTCTCCCTCAAGCTGGTGCGAAGATATCTCTCATGCCCAGCTTGCCTAATATGTCATGAAATGGTTTATTCCCAACCCCCTTGGTGAGAATGTCAGCAAGTTGTTCACCAGACTGGACAAAAGGAGTACAAATGGTACCACTAGTGAGTTTCTCCTTAATGAGGTGGCGATCAATCTCAACATGTTTTGTCCTGTCATGTTGAACTGGATTGTGAGCGATGTTGATGGCGGCCTTATTATCACAGTATAACCGCATGGAGTCCTTCTGATCGATACCTAGATCACTCAACAATAATTTGATCCATAAAAGTTCACACACACCTTGTGCCATAGCTCTAAACTCAGCTTCTGCGCTTGACCTGGCAACCACATTCTGTTTCTTACTCCTCCAAGTAACTAGGTTGCCTCCAACAAATGTGCAATATCCTGAAGTCGATCTCCTATCAGTTACTGATCCAGCCCAGTCAGCATCTGTATAGGCTTCCACACGAAGATGATCATACTTTGAAAAATAAAGACCCTTACCAGGGGCAGACTTCAAGTACCTTAAGATTCTCATGACAGCCTCAAGGTGAATCTGATGAGGAGCATGCATAAACTGACTGACCACACTGACAGCAACAGCAATATCAGGACGAGAGTGAGATAGGTAAATGAGTTTTCCCACTAATCGCTGATAGCTCCCCCTATCAACAACTTCTCCTCTTTCATCATCCCCCAATTTCTGATTAGGTTCCAGTGGAGTGGCACATGCCTTGCAGCCAAGCATCCCAGTTTCCTTCAACAGGTCAAGCACATATTTTCTCTGTGAGATAAATATCCCATCCTTAGAGCGAGCAACTTCAATTTCCAGAAAATACTTCAAGCTTCCCAAGTCTTTGATTTCAAACTCATTTGCTAAATATTTCTTCAACAGAGGTATTTCCTCACTATCATTGCCTGTAAGAACTATGTCATCTACATAAACAATAAGTGCTGTAGTCTTACCACGTGAGGAATGTTTTACAAACAATGTGTGATCTGCCTGACTTTGTTTGAAGTCATATTTAAACATAGCCTGAGTGAATCTCTCAAACCAAGCCCTTGGAGACTGTTTGAGACCATATAATGACTTCCGAAGCTTGCATACTTTGCCTTCTGTCTGATGATTCTCAAAACCAGGAGGAATGTCCATATATACTTCTTCTTCGAGGTCACCATGGAGAAAGGCATTCTTGACATCAAACTGATAGAGCGGCCAATCAAGATTAGCTGCTAGAGAGAGAAGTACTCTGACTGAATTCATCTTAGCCACAGGTGCGAAGGTCTCCTGATAATCAATGCCATATGTCTGAGTAAACCCTTTTGCCACAAATCTTGCCTTGTAACGCTCAATAGACCCATCTGCTTTGTGTTTCACAGTGTATACCCATTTACATCCCACAGGTCGTTTGCCCGTAGGTAACTCAGTCAATTCCCAGGTGCCATTCTTCCTAAGTGCTTTCATTTCCTCAATCATGGCTAATTTCCACTCAGAGATAGCAAGAGCATCCTGAAAATGGTTAGGAATGCTAATAGAGGAAATATTGGACACAAACGCTCTATATGAGGATGACAAATGAGAGTATGACACAAACTGTGAGATAGGATGTTGAGTACAAGATCTCACACCCTTTCTCTTGGCAATAGGAACATCAAGATCAATGGATTCAAGAGATTCAAAGTTACCTGGACTCTCATCAGAAGCAGGAGATGGCAGTGGAGTAGCAGAAGTGGTCCCTGGTATCCAGTGTTGTCTGTCTATGTCCCGGACATAAACATGCTCGACCTTATCCTTGGTGGCAGCCGGTTGAGTAGAAGAGGGTGGTGCAAGAACAACTGGTTCCACCATAGGTAGCACAGGAAGCACAGGACTCACTTCACACCAAGGAGATGGCAGTGGAGTAGCAGAAGTGGTCCCGGTATCCAGTGTTGTCTGTCTATGTCCCGAACATAAACATGCTCGACCTTATCCTTGGTGGCAGCAGGTTGAGTAGAAGAGGGTGGTGCAAGAACAACTGGTTCCACCATAGGTAGCACAGGAAGCACAGGACTCACTTCACACCAAGGCTCCCCCGGAAATGAGGACGGTGATACCGGAGAGGACAAAAAATAGGACTGGGACTCAAAGAAGGTAACATCCATGGATACAAACCACTTGCGAGAAGAAGGGTGGTAACATTTATACCCCTTTTGGTATGCTCAAAACCTGATTTCGAGCAATCCGATTTCTGGGCAGTTTCGAGGAACACACTGTTTTTGTTCCGAAACGCCACCGACGAGGGTCTGATACCACTTGTTGGGATCGGGGATCCCGCCCAAGACCTTATAGAAATTATAACACACAGAAAACACACACCCACACAGAAAGAGACACAATATTTAACGTGGTTCGGCAATAATGCCTACGTCCACGGGAGAGTAACCGTTTATCATTTATGGAGAGATTACAGAAATATTACAGAGGAGAAACTCACACTAAGATACACCCAAGTAGTACGAGAAAAATCATCAATAAATGTAACAAACCATCGATGACCTTTCACATACATGACACGAGAGGGACCCCAAACATCAGAATGTATTAAGGAAAAAGGAACTAAACTTTTATTCAAACTGGGAGCAAAAGAAGCTCTGTGCTGTTTTCCGAGTTGACAAGACTCAAAGAAAGTCAGACACATGATGATTGACAAAACTAGAAGGAAATAAATGCTTAAGTAAATGGAAAGAAGGATGCCCAAGACGCCGATGCCACAGCCATAAATCAGCGGGGGTAGTAGAAGATATGGTGGAAGAATAAGCAAGTTTGTCCGGTTGATCTAGGAAGTAGAGACCATTTTCTGCACTACCACTGCCAATCGTCCTCCTCGTGACAAGGTCCTGAAAAAGACAATGATCAGGAAAAAACGTCACACTACAATTCAAATCCTGGGTGAGACGACTCAAGGATAACAGATTAACAGAAAAATTGGGAACATGGAGAACAGAAGACAGATGTATGGTAGGAGTGATGTGAACTAAACCTTTTCCAGAAATGGAAGAAACAGTACCATCGGCAATCCTAACTTTGTCTTGACCTGAAGAGGGCTTATAGACAGAAAAAAGAGCAGAGGAGCCAGACATATGATCTGAGGCACCAGAATCAATGATCCAAGGCAAAGACTTATGACACAGGAAAGCACGAGGAAAAGAGGCTAAGTTACCTGAGCGGGCAAAGGACGAGGAAGCTGTACTGGGAGCAGAAGAAGACCGGCGGTCCAACAATTGGCGCAAAGCATCCTCCAGCTCAGTATCAGAAGTTGGGCCAACAGCAGCAGAATTAGAATCAAGTGGATCAACAGCACTAGTCTGATGAGCCCGGGAATAGGAACCACGTCCTCTAGATTGGCCTGACCGACCGCCTCGAGAACCAGACCGATCACCTCGACCCCCGGATGGAGTCCCATGAAGCTTCCAACACGTCTCACGAGTGTGCCGCGGCTTCTTGCAGTAATCACAGACTACAGACTCCTTAGCAGCAGACGGAGGGATGGGAGTCAGGCTGAGGCCATCTCGAGGAGTAGACAGTAATGCTGAGCGGTCAGTAAAGATAGGGGACAGCATAGCAGACCGGCGACTCTCCTCATTCTGTACATAGGCAAATGCCTCATGAAGTGAAGGAAGAGTGTCCATACCCAGAACTCGACCCCTAACTGGATCATACTCCACATTTAGGCCGGCCAGAAATTTAAAGACGCGTTCCCGTCCGAGGAACTTCTTGTACCCGACAGAATCCGTAGAGCACACGGGCTTATAGTCTTCCAAGTGGTCAAGGCGTTTCCAGCCGTTAGTGAGGAAGGTGAAATATTGCAGGACAGTCTGCTCCCCCTGAAGTGAGCTATCAATAGAGCGGCGCAACTCAAAGGCCTGTGAGAAATTCCCTTTGCGGGCATAGGTGGCAGCCACAGCATCCCAAACATCCTGGACAGTGTCCATAGACAAGTAGCCCTCACCAAGTTCAGGAACCATCGAATGAATAAGCCAACCCATAATCAAAGAGTTGGTAATCTCCCATTGGGCATAACCCGAGTCAGTGGTACTAGGTGCCTGTATCCTGCCATCAACATACCCCATCTTCCCTCTGCTCTTCAAAAATAGGGTCAAACTTTGAGACCATGCGAGGTAGTTCTGACCATTAAATAGAGAGGTGGGGATTTTTAAACTAGGGTTGAGGTTCTCAGTCATGGTAGTAGGTATAATAAGATTCTCGCTCTTCGGTGTTTGAGAAGTAGGGGACACACTGGTGGAATCTTCCATGGATACGATACTACAGAACCCTCAACAAAACTAGTGACGATCACAAACCCGGAAGATGGTGGCACAATGACCACTATGAAGGCATAACAAATTTAAGAAACCATAAAGTTTTTTTTTTTTTTTTTTTTTTTTTTTTTTTTTTTTTTTTTTTTTTTTAATAAAGATATTTAATGTTTTAGGTATTCATTTATATATATATGTATGATACAGAATCTGTTGAGGTAAATTATGTATATATATATGTATTAGGACTGTGTATAGAGGACAAGGGGTACCAACCGAGATGAGAGAGTGCGACGAGGGCTGACGAAGGCGCGACCGAGGCTGGAGGAGCTCCGACGAAGACTGACGAGGCAGACGAAGGCTCGACGGAGGCTGAAGGAGCTCCGACGAAGACTGACGAGGCAGACGAAGGCTCGACGGAGGCTGGAGGAAGATGAAGGAGCTGCGACGAAGGCTGGAGGAGGCAGACGAAGGCTGGAGGAGCTTCGGCGAAGGTGGCGGAAGGTCGATTCAGAGACAATGGCGACTGAGGAAGGGCAACGAAGGCTGAGGAAGATGAAGCAGAGGTAATTTCGAACCCTAGAGGCTCTGATACCATGAAGCGTGACTAATCAACTTAGGGTATGATATAAAATCATCCCTCATTTATAGATGAAATTAGGGTTACAACAGAGAGACAAGAAGGGCCCTGAGGGCATAAAATAATACAACCACTATCGTAATGCTACTTTCGGTGATTAAAGAAAAAGAACTTTCGGCTGCTAATCTATTACATGCTAACATTAACCAAGACCTGAAACACTAGTATTGAAATATTAGTAAGAATAAGAATTTATGACTAGGAGACAAATCACAGAGGCTTCTATATGTGAAGGAGACTAAGTCAAAGGTGTGGAAAGCAGAGAAATATCTGTATGTAGTTCCTGTAGATTTAAATATATCCCATAATAAGGTCACTAAAAATATAATATGATGAATTACACGATGAAAGATACGCATGATATAGTGAGTTTTTTTACCTCCTTTGCTTTTCTTCTACCTTCTTTGTAGTATATCCTCTAATCTTTCTTTAATATTTGTTTTCTTGCTTCTAACTCATTTTATTCCCCCACTCAATATCATGTTACCTCTTGTTTGGACCATTCTCTATTGTTCACCCTAGAACAATCCTAAGTTTCTACAACCTTTAACTTTAATATTGCCTCGAGTTGTGGTGTTTCTTCTATTTTGCTTTCTGGTATCTAGAATTGAACTGTATTGTTATTTATAAATTAAATTATGAAATGTAAGGTTGGGTTTATTGCATCTCTAAATAAAAAACAGCATATTTCCTTTGCTTTATTGAATATTATTGATTGCCAAATGTTTGGGGATGACTGGTGATAGCACTGATTCTAAGGATTTTCACATATTTTGGTAATGGCTTTAAATAACGGTATTGGGGCTTTAAATAATCATGATGTTTACTGACACTCAGAAATTCAGCTCAATTGCAAAGCTTAAGCAAATCATGCTGCCAAATTTTCCACTTTTGGGTATGGACACACTCTCCTGGAACATATCATATGTCTTCAAGCATATCTATGTAGGCATTTCTTAGAGTAGAGCATGAATGCAAACAAATGAAATTTCTCAAGAAACTGGATTGAGAATGAATGCATGGTTGAGCATCATACTCCCTGGTAGAATCCAACTGCAACTCCAAAATGCGCCATTGTGACCTGGTTCGCCCGTTCATATATGTGTGCCAAAGGAAGATAGGATATGTAACTGTCAAAAGAAAGAAAAAGGTGATTCAGGAGAGGAAAACCATAAATATTTAGCAGAAGGCATCACAACATAATACAGTAAAAATTGCTATATACATGGTGGCAAACTAGATACCCACATATCTGAGGGACAGAATTTGACAGAAAGGCTTGCCCCAGCAACATTTGTGATCAAGTTCTCGTGAGACAATACAGCTCCCTAACAATAATTAAAAAAAGAAGTCACCTTGTTAACTTGCCATAGGCAATCAAAGAATGTTAGTAAGCTTCAAGATCAGAATAATAAAGTTCATCAACTTAGTAAGCTTCAAGATCAGAATAATAAAGTTCATCAACATAGCTAAAACCAACACCTTTGGAGTTCCAGTTGTACCACTTGTATAGCAAATAGTAGCAACGTCATCAGGTTTTGGAGGGCAAAAAGGTTGAGGGCTACTTCTCCCCTACACAAAATTCAAACAAAAGTACAGAAATTAGGATGCATATTTTTTTCTTGGGTCAATGAGAATAGATTATGATAACATAACTAATAAATAAAGAATTTTGAATAATCTTGCACAGTTTGAACATATAATTACATCAACCAAAACATATATATTTAATAAATAAATAAAAATTGAAAACCTAACCATGATAACAAAAAATCACTGTAGACATGAGCAATCAGATCTAATGTGTCCATGAAGAGAAACCCTAATCACCAGGGAGGAAACTGAGGAATGCTAATGTTATATGGGCTCTTTGAAAGCTGTTCGTATCCATGGACTCTATATATCAAGTCATCTTGTCTTCTAGTCATAAAATTTTGCGTAGTAAGATGATATTCAATAATTTCATCCTATTTCCCACCTTCAACCAGGAGTTGAAAAATCTGTGCACTAATGCAGAATGCCAGATATAAGCACCAATAAGATTTAGCTTTGAAAGAATCAGGTGGTCAGCAAAAAGTGCGTATAATTTGCACAATGAAAATTTGTAACAGGAATACCTGCAAGTTTCTGAAGAATATTGTATATTCAAATTGCATATCAATTACATCAAGACCTTAGTATATATAACCCTAACACCTAAACCAAAAAGGAAATACAATATTTACATAATCACAACCATGCCTAATATATAATATATACACAATCATGCCTAATATATACGATTATATTCTCACCCCCCCGCTCAAACTCAAAGTGTTTTAGCCGAAAACACAGTGACTTTGTCAAGAAGAAACCGAAAACGAGCAGTGGTGTAAGTCTTGGTGAAGAAGTCAGCAAGCTGTTGAGCCGAAGGGACAAAGGGAAGCGAGATAGAGCCAAACTGTAGGTGCTGACGGACGAAGTGACAATCAATCTCAATGTACTTCGTTCGTCCATGGAAACAGTGTTATGGACAATTTGAATAGCACTTCGGTTGTCACAGTAGAGAGAGGTCGGCGAGGACTAAGGAACACCTAAATCAAAAAGGAGACAACGAAGCAATGGCATGAGCCATAACACGGTACTCAGCTTCGACAATAGAACGAGCAACAACAGTTTGTTTCTTGCTTTTCCAATAAATCAATGAATCACCAAGAAACAGACAGAAACCAGAAGTGAACTTATGATTAGTAACATCACCAGCCCAATCGGTATCAGCATAAGCTACCAAATCCAAGGAAGAAGTAGAAGACAGCAACAAGCCTTGGAAGATAGTACCGCAGAGATAGCAAACAATCCGAACCAAAGCAGCCCAATGCAGAGAGCGAGGAGCAGAAACGAATTGGCTAACCACATGAACAGTATAAACAAGATTAGTGCAAGTAACTGTCAGATAGACTAAGCGGCCCACAAGCTCACGATACAAAGTAAGATCATCCAATAGGACACTATCAGTAATGTTAAGCTTCACATTAATCTCAATGGGGGCATCAAAAATCTTAGTGTCTGTAAGACTGTCACAGTGAATAACCTCATTGGCATACTTGGCCTAAGACAAAAAGTAACCTTTGGAAGAAGAAGCTACCTCAATATGAAGAAAATACCGCAATGGTCCCAAATCCTTCATTTCGAAAGTGCAAAAGAGACGCTGCTTGACCTCAGAGATAGTAGAAGTGTCAGAGCCAGTAATGATCATATCATCCACATATAGTAATAAGGCAACAAAACCAGCAGAGGTGTGAAGGAGAAATAAGGCAGAGTCTTGGTCACACGAATGAAACCCAAACGCAGTAACAGCTATTTGAAAACGATCATATCAAGCACGAGGAGATTGCTTCAAACCATACAGAACACGCCGAAGACGACAAACAAGTCCAAAGGAATGAAGAAGACCAAGGGAAGGATGCATGTAAACCTTCTCAGTAAGATAGCCATTAAGAAAAGCATTCTTAACATCCATCTAATAAAGAGGCCAATGACGAACAGCAGCAACAGAGATCAAAGTATAAACAGTAGTCATCTTGGCAACAGGGAGACGAAGGTTTCCTCATAATCAATACCATACTCCTGTGAGAAACTTTTGGCAATCAGGCGAGCTTTGTAACTCTCAAGAGAACCATCAAAGTGAGTCTTGACTTTATAGACCCATTTGCAGCCAACCAGATTCTTACCAGCAAGCAAATGAACTAACTCCCAAGTACTAGTTTTCTGCAAAGCAAACAACTTATCCGCCATATCTCGAATCTAAAGAGGATCCTGACAAGCCTTCTTGTAAGGCTAAGGTTCGGAAAAAGAATGAATAGTAGACAAAAAAAGTACAATAGGAAGCAGAAAAACATATATTAGGCCAACCCAACCTGTTTGGAGGATGACGCTCTCGAGTAGGATATCGGTGTGTAGCAGGATCAGAGTCTTCAGAAACAGAAGAGGCATCAACCGTGGTATAGACAACTGGTGAAGGGAAAGCCTTGCGATGAGAATAAACTAACGACAGAGGAGGAGAAGAAGGAGGAGAAGCCGAAGGAGGAGAAGTAGCCAAAGAGGACGATGGAATAAGTTCAGGAGAAACAGTGGAGATGTACTCATCAAACGAGACCTCAAAAGGAAATGGGTCAATGTGAACCAAATCTGCTTTTGAAACTGGAGCAGTGAAAGGAGGAAGCTAAAAGTAAGATAGATGATTCAAGAAGACAACATGGCGAGATACATAAAGTCAGCGAGAAATAGGATCGTAACAATGATAGCCCTTTTAAGTAAGACTGTAACCCAAAAAGACACACAGGATAGAACGGGCACTAAGTTTAGTCCTATCTTTCCGAGGAAGAAGGACGAAACATGGAGACCCAAAAACACGAAGAAGAGAGTAATTGGAAAGTTGGAAAAACAGAACCTCATAAGAAGAACGACCAGAGAGTAGACGGGTAGGCATACGATTGAGAAGAAAAGTAACTATAAGAACCAGTGTTGTGAAAAGCGCGCCTAGGCGCAAGGCACATCGAGGCACAGGCTGTGCGCCTGAACTGCTCCCAGGCGAGGCACGTTGAAGAAGTTGCGTGCCTTAGGCGCGACTTGAAGCAGGTGAGAGAGGCGCAAGGCTCACGCTTAGGCGTGATTGATGATTTACGCCCTAATTCTGATCTAACAGCTGTGGTGTGTGTTCGAATGGGTCTAACCACGGAGGATTACAACTTATATACAATACAACCCAATACAACTGAAACGAAATCCCTTATCTGTGTCGTCTCTTCCTCTCTCGACTTCAATTCGACTTCGACTTGGACTGGGCTACGACTTCGACTTCGACTTCGACTTCGACATTCAGGTGCGCTACAACTTCTTTTTCTTCTTCCCCTAATTTGTGTAGTCTTTTTTTATTTTTTTTTTATTTTGGCTTCTTCTTCTTCTTCTTCTTCTTCTTCTTCTTCTTCTTCGAGTTCGACTCTCTCTCTCTCTCTCTCCCTCTCTCTCTCTCCCCCCTTCTTCTTCTTCTGCCTTAATCTGTGTCGTCTGTTTGTTTTTTTTTTGTTTTTCTGGCTTCTTCGACTTCATCGTCTCACCCTCTCTCTCTCTCTCTCCCTCTCCCTCCCCTCCTTCTACTTCTTCTTCTTCGGCATTTCAGGCCTCTTCTGCTCTGCTCTGTTTTTTTTTTTTTTTTTTTTTTTTTCAATTATGCCTTTGAGTCTCTGTTAAAAAATTAAATAAAAAAAAAAATACAAATAAGAATTATCTTATTGATTGATTAACTAAAAAAATACACTAAATTTTTTTTTTACAAATAATTAATTAATGCTATTGGTCTCTGTTTTTTTACATTACATTATTTTCTAAATTGACACATTACATTACATCAATTATTTTTTAAATTGACACATTACATTACATTACGTTATTTTCCATTACATTACATTACATTACACTGAGTGTAATTCTTCTTCTCTCTTCTTTGCTGATTCAGTCACTTCTGTTCTGGTCTGTTTTTTTTTTTTTTTTTTTTTTTTTCAATTATGCCTTTGAGTCTCTGTTAAAAAAAAAAAAATAGAAATACAAAATAAGAATTATCTTATTGATTGATTAACTAAAAAAATACACTAAATTTTTTTTTACAAATAATTAATTAATGCTATTGGTCTCTGTTTTTTTTACATTACATTATTTTCTAAATTGACACATTACAATACATTACATTACATTAATTATTTTTTAAATTGACACACTACATTACATTATTTTCCATTACATTCTATTACTTTCATGGCTTTGAGAATTATTTTATATTTTGTCTTGAATCTTGATTATTTTTTATTTTTAAAAAAATTGTCTTAGTACTATGAATGATTAGCCTATGTTAATTTTTCTATTTTTCACTAAGACTGTGCACCTTACTTCAATAAAGCCCGTGCCTCGCCTTGCGCCTTGTGCCTAGGCCCCGAGAGACCTTCAGCGCCTTGAGCCTTTAAAAACACTGATAAGAACTATTTTCCCCCAAAAGGGAGCTAGAATAAAGGCAGAAAGAATGAGAGATCTAACTGTCTCGAGGAAATGACGGTGTTTACGCTCAGGACGACCATTTTGGACGGGTGTATCAGTACAGGAAATTTAGTGAATAGTACCCAAATTGGCTAGATATTCACAGAACTCAATTTTAAAATACTCTCCACCTAAGTCAGACCTTAACAATTTAATGATAGCCCCAAACTGTGTAGTGATCATAAACTGAAATGTACGGTATATTTGGTAGAAGTCAAATTTATGAGTCATAAGATAAACCCTAATATAGCGGGTGCAATCATCAACAAAAGATACATAGTAGGCAGAACCGCCTTTTGTGAGAACAGGAGAAGGTCCCCAGACATCAGTTTACACGAGAAAACGAAGAAACGAAAATAGAAGTACTTTTATTAAATGGTAAAGCTGACAGTTTGGCAAGTTTATGCCCTTGACATTCATCAATTTGACTAGGAGAAACTTTACCCAACAATCTGGACTGAACTAAAGACTGTAAGCGGTCAACAGACAAATGACCTAGGCGAGAATGCCATATATAAAACTGACTCGACTGAGAATCTAACTGAAACGAGAAAAGTACAACTGGAGAGGCGGATAAAAGGAGATGCAAACTTTCTACCACATAGAGGTCTCCAACTCTACAGCTGGTCCCAATTTCTTTCTTGGACACCCGATCTTGCACACAGCAGACAGAAGAAGAAAAGATGACATCAAAGCCAAAAGCATCAAGTTGACTGATAGATAATAAATTGACAGATAGCTGAGGGACATAAAGAACAGAGGGAATAGTAACAGCAGACATAGCAAAGGGTAAGACAGACCCAATAGACAAAACCGACATACCAGACCCATTAGCAGTATTAATAGTAATAGGAGCGGGTAGGGGAATACAGTTTTGAAGTAAGGAAAGGTGAGGAGTCATATGATAAGAGGCACCAAAATCAAAAAGCCAAACGGAAGCAAGGATACCTGAAGAAAACCCAAGTAAACTTGAATGAAGAGAGGTAAGAGTAAAGGCAGATGGGAATGACTGAGAGGTGGACAAGACATACTGAAGTTGAGCAAGCTGAGTACTCAAGGAAGCCAAGTAAAGATCTGAAGTCAGAGCAGAAGCAGGAGGCCGGAAAGTACTCGGAGCAGGATTGCGGAGCTGTGTCTGAGGTGGCTGGGACGGAGTAGGCTGTCGTCCCTTCTTGGGACAGTTATATTTCCAATGACCCCTCAGGTGGTAGAAAGCACACTCATCTAGACCTAATGGCCCCTTTTTGGGCTTTGCAGTGGCCTGAAGCTGATGAGGAGAAGGGGTTGATAACAAAGGAGGTTTAGCAAGAGCCAATAAGACAGAGGGATGTAGAATCTAACTGGCTGTCTTAAGACAGGTTTCCTCAGAGAGGAGCTCACAAACAATAGCATCCACAGATGGAAGAGGAGACCGATGAAGGATGCCACCACGGATAGCCTCATACTAAGGGGAAAGAGCCGTTAAGAACTATACTAAACGACCCTGCTCCCGAAACTCAACATAAGTGTCTAGTACCTTGAGGGTAGGTGGTTCCATGAGAGCCAATTGATCCCAAAGGCCTGTCATCTCAATATAGAAATCCTGAATAATCTGATCCCGCTGACGAGTACTCTGAATAGCTGTTTCCAACTCATACCGCTTGGCAAAGTTGGACTGCTAATAAACACCCAGTAAATAATCCCACACCTCATTGGCAATACTGTATTTAGAAAACATCATTCCAATACGGTCATCCATAGAATTATGAAACCAGGTCAGAACTTAGGCATTATCACAATCTCAAGTATCACAAGTCAGATATTCGTCCGCCTTTGTGTCCAATCGACGAGGAACAAAACTAGAAACATAACCCCATTTTTTCTGACAAAGAAAAAAATTCTTCATAATACTAGCTCAATAGGCATAATTGTCACCAGTGAGTTTGCACTTGATGGTTTGGTTTTTAGTGTCCGACATGAGAATAAAACAAGGTTTATAAAATGAATGGGTCAAAATTATAATATGCAAAAAGGGCTGGGGTCAAACAGAAATAAACCTAGAATAGGTTATTTAAGTGTACTAACCCAAACCAACTAGAGAACCAAGAGCAACAGTCAAAGAAGACCAGAGGAGAACCAACTAGAGAACCACGAGCAAAGAAAGCAACAGTCGGAGAAGACCAGAGGAAGTTGCGAAGCATAAGGTGTCGCAACTCTAGAACCAAAGAGAGACACCTGCGGTTTCAACAGCGATGACGGACGTGAGTCGGGAAAGAGAAGGCGAGTACGATCGCGACTCCAGAGAGTGAAAAGGGTTGCGACCATGGCTGCAATTTTAGAGGGAGGTCGTCTAATGGCCACGAACCAGAGACTGAACCAAAATGGTTGATTCGAGCTCAGATGAGGACTAGGGTTTCGAATGCGGCTTTGATACCATGTAAGTTTCTGAAGAATATTGTATATTCAAATTGTGTATCAATTACATCAAGACCTTAGTTTATATAACCCTAACGCCTAAACCAAAAACGAAATACAACATTTACATATGCCTAATATATACACAATCAACCCTAATATATGACATAATCACAGCAATGCCTAATATATAACATATACACAATCATGCCTAATATATACGATTATATTCTCATAATACCACCCTCCTACATGGAAGATTTTAAAATGAAGGAATGTGGAAAGAACATCTCACACTAATATATTAGCAATTTAGGTCATGCATGTCTCCTAGCTTAAACCATCTTGCATCATGACCAACAATTCTTAAAATAACCTGATACATAAATATGTCAGGAAACAATTGATTTAATGCACTAATGATTCCACATCTGTTATAAACCAAACTAAGGAATCACAGTAGTCCTAATTTGTAATCCACTGGTATAGTCCTCCGGGGCAACCAGGTTTATTACAGCCAAGCATCATTATAGCAATTTTGCCAGAGAACATTAAGGAAATACTTAAAAAGAACATGAAATCACCTCACTAAGTAGTTTTGAATATGATATAACTTCAACTCCTGTTGACGATGGAAGAGATGGCGTTTGTTCATCGATGCCTCCAACCACCTGTTGAATACCAAATTAGACAAATGCACATAAGGGAGAATTATTGAATCAGTATCAAATTTGCTTTTAGCTCATTCAAGTTAGCTAAGAAAGATCAGGTGAATTTGCATACCACTATAAGATGTACAGACGGAATCTCAGACAAGAAGCTCAACAACTGCAAATTCCAAGAAACAAGAGGAGCAAAAGTTTGTCAAATACAGTTTTGCATGAATCTCTCGATCAATCTGTGGATATTGCTCCTTACAAAAAATCTAATCAACGATCACCAAATTCATTATCAATTTCTGAAAAAACATGGCATAAGCTTGGTACATTGAATTTCAAAATCTCATCGAAGTCTTGATCTCACCAAGACTTCTTGGCATAGAAGAACTTGCACAAATAACTAAGCATGTTTTTGGAAAATTCCTTGCATTTTAATAGCCTCATCACCATCTCACAAATGGTATTAATATATTTGAATTTTGTCATTCCAGAAAAAAAAAACATGAAAATAATAAATTTCTAGACAACAAGGTGAAGGGCCTAAACTCCCTTAATAGCATCATTATTTGTTAACTTTTCTCTTCAAATACCAGCATATTATTAAGAGACTACTACTGCAACAAAGTTGAACACTGTAAAGGCTATCTTTACCTGAGCTTGATTTAATTTATTTATTTTTTTGGTTAAAGGCTGCCTGAAAAGCATGTATGGCAAAACTCACAATGTTCAATGTTTCTGGCAAACAAAATATGGCTTGTACAACAGCATGGTTTATAATGAACTTGACAGCATCTGGACCTGTAGAGCAAACAACAGATTGTACATTGCGAGTCATGACAACTTTAGGCAAAGATCCAACTCAAATTTTAACTGACCAACTAATGACTAACCAAGTGTGTCATATAAAGGAACCGAAATGTATGAATATGCAGAGCAGGCATGATCAACAATTAGCCACTCTGGTCTGTTGATAAAATACAGCCCAACACAAGCTCCCTATCATAAAAAACAACCAACTGGGCTAGTCAGATATATAATGAAAAAGGATATAAGAACTTCAACTGAATGTTCCTATGATCTGTAAGATATATAAATGTCCATAGAAAGCACAATAAAAAGAGAAGAATATTCAACCTAAATTTACCATCAATCACTTGCCTTTGGTATTCCATGATACACTAAACCAGAACCAATTGCTGACCGGGCAGTACCTGCTTCCCCATATGTCATCCACTTGTACCTTCAAAAGTGTAGAAATGAACTCATATCAATAAGGTGCTTCAAAAGTGTATTGCTAGGTTAATTAGATGACCAACTTACTCTCCAACTGTCCCATCAACCCGAATCCGTGTACCCAAGTACTTGTAATCTCGAAAAGTCTCAACTGAACGCCTATATAATTAAAGTTAGAGAAACAACTTGGTACATACTTCTCAATGAAATTAACAGAGGTAAAATCAGCAATCCAGATAGAACTAAGACAAATTTATCCAAGTAAACAGGGTGGGTACTCACACAAAATTATCATGTAAGGTACCAATTTCAGGATGATCTGGAAATCTGTTAAGAAGCTTTATTGGAGAGCGTGCAGATCTGCATTATAATAATCAAGTATATCAACAACTAATTTAGTGCAATATAGAGTTAATCACAAAGAGAATAAGAATCCCAACCTGTACACATTCCACTTTCCCGTCTGCAATTTCTCTGGAAGCAAAACGCTGTACCCCTGTTCTGTTTAGAACATGTCACCATCATTAATGTGTGTGTGAGAGAGGGAGAAAGAGAGGGAGGGAACAAGCAGCAATATGTTGGTAAAACAGAACAACCAACAAAAATTTAGTATGGACCATAATGATCAGTCAATTAAGACAAACAGGACCACACTGATTAGTCAATAAAAACAAACATATCATTAGTGCACACAAGACCCCTGTACCAAAGACAGCACCCACATTCTGTAACTTTTCATAGGATAGCTACCGAGAATGATAAAATTTAAATACATCCAATCTTCACATAACTAGGCATCATCATGCATCGTGAACACTCCATTTAGTCAATGTAGTAGTAGACTCAGACATGTTGGGACACATGTCGAACCTATGTCACATGGAACGTGGATTGTTCTAGTACATGGAACATAGTATGCCACTTGATCTAAAATATAGTTCGATTGAGGCAGACTTGTATAGGTTATATCATTGAAATTTAAGTTGAGAAGATTTTATTTTAATAATTAGACATTAAATAAAATAGGTATACTTTATTTCAAATTGATCATGTAAAAACACATTTTACATTTCATCCTGCCAAAAGTCCAATTTTTGTAGATTTTCATTATATTTGATATTTTTTCTTCTAAGAAAAATTTAAAACAATAAATAGTAAAAATTTAGAGATCATTTTGGTATCACTAAATTCACCATTTTGGAATAGAAGTGTACCATGTTTTGGAATGTGAGTAGCAAAACATGGTACACTAAAATCACTAGGGTATTAGGGTCTTTTGGTAATGCTAAATTGGACACACCATGTGGGGTGTTAAATTTATTTTTTTATTTTTCATTGGCACGCTGGAGGCCACATCAATAACATTTGAAGTTTTATTACAATTTTAGAAAGATGATGATTTGGGATCAAAGCAGAGCATTTGAAAATAAGAGGGTGGGGAAAAAAATGTTGGATGATGATAAATGTGTCTTAGATTGTAATGAAATGATATATTAGATGATGCCTTCTTTGATTTGTGATTTATGTATTTTTTATAGATGATCCATCCATTATCGAACTTAAAATGTTTTTGTCATTTGTGATGCGATGGTTTATGATTGATGAAATAGTATTTTGTACATTGAATAATGTTTAAATTATAGGCAAAGTGATTTTTTTTCATGTTGAATTAAATTAAGCTTTTCAACAATTTTTGTTGTCTGTGGATGTTATTTTCATATACATAGCATGTAATAACATTTAAATTTTTTTTTTTTTTTTTCCGTATGCCATTGTGTCCATATCCTAATTTCATTTTTCTTTCTAAAATCACAGTCAGTAAGTACTGCTTAGTAAGGCGCGCCACACACACAATTCCTTGGAAAACCACTAGCAACTATATTGATTAAAATAGTAAAGCCTAGTATATACAAGTATATATGACTCAAAAATATATTGATTAAAATAGTAACAACAAATTATGATATGCGTTGGCCTGAGTTATAAAAGTAACTCCAATACTAAAGTTCAGCTCTCCTCTGCTCCTACTCAAGGTGCCAAAATATAAAAAAAATTAAAGAATTGATGTCTGCAGTCAAACTCATCGCAATGATTCTCCAAAGCCCAGTTTGATGACTACATTTAACGGATATATAGGAATTTATATCCGCCTCAAATCAGAATTCCCACTATTCCCACTCATTTACACTCAACCTCACGAACTACTAAACCAGTAATTTTTATTTTTATTTTTTCTAAATTATATTGGGACATATTCATGGAATTGATTGCTATCCACTTTTGTCAGACCATCAAATTCAACTAAAATGTGATAAATAGGCAAAAGAAATCTGTTTGGTTTAGTTTTTGAAAAAAGTTTTGAGTTATATTTTGAAAATTAAAAATTTGTTTGGTTATGAGTTTTTAAAATAATTTTGGAATAATTTTCAGTATATTTGGTTTGAGTTTTCTGAATTAAGTTTTTTGAAAATTTACTTTTTTAGTTTTCGTATTTTTTTGTTTTTAGTGAATATTTTTTAAATTTTAAACATTTTTTTTACTTTTTTAGATATACTTTACTTAGATGTATCTAAAAAGTAAAAAATTTGTGAAAAAATATTTTTAAAAATTAATAAATACATAAAAATACAAAAAATGTACTGAATTCTTGTATTTTTCTTGTATTTTTCGTATTTAGTGAATTTTTAAAAGATTTTTTTTACAATTTTTTTTACTTTTTAGGTGTATTTATGTTAGGTGTGTCTAAAAAGTAAAAAAATTGCTTAAAATATTTAAAAAATTCAATAAAAATAAAAAAACACGAAAAATAAGAAAGTAGAATTTTCTGAAAAATATTTTTTGAATAGATAGTATTGAGAGAAAATTTAATTGATTGATATGTAAAATGTGAGAGAATGACAGAGAAGAGAACAGAGAAGAAAGAAAATGCAATCGATTGATTTATTAATAAAAAAAAGAGGAGAGAGGAGAGAAAAAAAATAATTTTGAAAATTTATTAACCAAACATGTTTTTTGATTTTTTGATCCAAATGTTAATTTAAAAACTAAACCAAACTTTGCCAAAATAAGTGACATCTCACTTTCTCAACACAGCCATGGCTTGCCACTCAACAACCTATCAACTCTGAAAGATTATGGAAAAGGACTTCCACCAAGTCTCCAAGGCAATTGAAAATTGTAGACTACTGGTACCACTGGACCAAAAATTTTTACGACACAAAATCACTTGACATCATTTTAAACCCTGGGGAGAGAAATAAAATAGACAAATGTCTTGCTTCTGAAAGTTGTCCTATGATAAGCTACTTTTCCCTTGGTGATAAAATGTAGCCCTACTACAAAGAATATTAATTAGTGAAAGCCAAATTTATGCGTGTCAAATGAGCCATTTCCAAATCCCAACTTGTGGGGGCTTCCAATGGCCCCACAGTTTTTGCTCGCTCACCACAGGCATCGGCGTAGCAGTAAGGTTGCATTATTGTGACCTAGTCATCGTGGGATCAAACCACAGAGCCAACCTCTCCGTGCACAAAAGTAAGGTTGCGTACATTTAACCCTCCCCAATCCCACAGTAGCGAGAATCTCATGCAATGGCACTATCTTTAGACATAAACCCAGTTCAGAAAAACTATTATTTGATGAACCTGATCAATTTGACTTAGTATAAATCCCCAAAAGTCAAATTTTTCTTTCATTTTCATCAACTATCTCCACTGCCAAACAAGGCTCTACAGATCAAAGGGGGACCACACAATAACGTGGTAGAGAGCCCCAAAGTAAGTAATTCCGCCAACCAACAAAGAATCTATATCACAATGAACCTCAAAAATAAGACCCAAAAGGTAAAGGGCCCAAATCTGGAAGTGGAGGCTTTGCAGCAGCAGCTTCTGTGTGGCAAAATGGGCCCATTTTGATAATCCGAATCTGGAAGTGGAGGCTTTGCAGCAGCAGCTTCTGTGTGGCAAAATGGGCCCATTTTGATAATCCGAATCCAAGTAGAAGATGCCTTTAAAAAATCAAGTATCGTTTACCCATAAAAAAAACTACCAATAAAAACATGAAGATTCAAGTCCCCATAAACAAAGCAAAAACCCTAGGGTCCTTCAAAAAAAGTGAAAATTAGAGAAACATCAACACAAAATCTTCCAGATAACTATAATATAATATCCACGTAGCTACATACATACATACATACATATATATATAGAGAGAGAGAGTACCGTAGAAGAACTCGCCGGCGGTTGGGTTTGGCCGGAGAAATAAGTGTTGTATGTCGCCGGCGGCGGAGGTGAGGTGGTTTTGAATGGTTAGGAGGCGACGCTGAGGTGATGAATCCATCTCCACGGATGCTAAACTTTGCTTCGTTTGATCTTCTCCTCTTTAAATCACCCTCAGAGCTCTGTTTTCCAGATTATATATATAATATATATGTAGAGAGAGAGAGAGGGCACGCTTGCCAACGGAGACGTCAAAATACAGTTGAGCTAAGCGTCGTGGTTTTCGTTTGGTTATATATATGCAGAAGATAGAGACGTGTGAACTATATCTACATTTGTGCGGTCGTGTGTTTGTACATCATATATTTATATTTATATATGATGTGCCGTGTTTGGATTGAGTTGAATTTGAAAAGTTGAAATCATTCGGGTGTTTGGCTGTTGGTAGGTATGTGCTAGGATGGTGTATGTTTTGAAGCATTGGGTATGGGATTGGATTATTAATTCATTCGGATTAATAGTATGTTATTTGATTTTTTTTTTTTTGTTCGGGATTAATAGTTCATCCGGATTATTAGTCCCTCA
Source organism: Camellia granthamiana (assembly GCA_036172215.1). Classification (NCBI taxonomy): domain Eukaryota; kingdom Viridiplantae; phylum Streptophyta; class Magnoliopsida; order Ericales; family Theaceae; genus Camellia; species Camellia granthamiana. Next base: position 142,004,694 of record CM069907.1, read on the forward strand.
TATGAGGAATTTTGTATCCTAGGCGTTGAGATTATTTTCATGAGATTGATATCTCATGCAACTAATATGTGAAAGATTCATTTTACCCTCATGCTATTACTTAATATATAATTAAAAAATGATAAAATAATCTTTTGAACATTTATAAATTATTTTTTTAGTATTCTTAATTTAAAATTATATATTAAATTAAAAATATAAATTATAAATTTAATTTAATTTAAAATAATAAATTAAAAATTATGGCCTTATAAATTAAATTTTTTTAGTATTGTTAAAAAATTTAATTTATATATTAAATAAAATTATTTTTTTAGTGTTGTTAGTTTAAAATTATATATTAAATAAAAATATATAAATTATAAATTTAATTTAATTGAAAATAATAAATTAAAGATTATGGCCTTATAAATTAAAAAAAATTAGTGTTGTTAATTTATAAATTATAAATTATAGATTACAAATTTAAAATTATATATTAAATAAAAATTATAAATTACAAGGGTAAAATAGTCTTTTGAACATTTATCGTTATCCAGTTCGTCCAACCAAATATTGAATTCACTAAAAATAGTCTAATCCAAACATCTAACCACATGACTAAACAAACATAGAATACAAATCCAGTCTAACCAAATAGTCCGAGGATAATATATCCCAGAACTAACAATCCGATGGATTACAATCCTCCTTATCCAGTCCGTCCAAACAAATATGCTCTAAGGGTGTATTTGATTGGACGGACTAGATAATGGGGGATTAGAATCCATCGGACTTGAATCCTGGACTGTGAATCCCCCGAATTATTTGGTTGGATTGGATGTGTATCCCGTGTTTGTTTTCTCATGAGATTAAATGTTTGGAAATGATTATTTTTAGTAAATTCAATGTTTGGTTGGACGGACTGGATAGGATAAATAAACAAAAAAACTATTTTATCATTTTTCAATTGTTTATTAAGTAATAATAATATTAAACATATCTTTAATATTTTTAATTATTTTTTGATAGATTAAATAAAAAAAATTATTTTATTTTTTATACAATTAAATAAATTTATTTTTTTAAATTAAATAAATAAAATAAAAATAAAAATAAAAATATATGTTATTTTTTAATTAAAATTTTAAATAAATTTATTTTAAAAAATAATAATAATGAAATAATGAAATTAAATAAAACATATATTAAAATTTAAATAATGAAATTAAATAAAATATAAACAAAATTTTAAAATAAAACATCAATAAAAATATCTATAAAAATTTATTTTAAAAAATTAAATAAATAAAACATCAATAAAAAGTTAAATAAAATTATTTTATTTTTAAATTGAGACATTTAAATTTTATTAAATTTTACTAAATATCATACATAATTAAATAGTAGATGGTCAAAATGGTCATTTCACCACCTAATGTCAACAGCAAATAGTTCCATGGAAATAATCTCACACTCCCCTAGAATACAATAGTCCCTCATACGAGGGATATGGAGTCTGGCCGGACTCTATGTCTGGTGGATTAAAACAAAATAAACGTCAAATTGGATGCTTCCAATGAATTACAATCCGCACAGTAAATAATCTCTTCTTATCCCTCCAATCAAACACGCCTTAAGAGTAATATTAAGGATCATGATAAAATATTATGAAAATAATCATGAAAAAAATTTCACCTTTAGATTACACATATAATAAAATATCATACACTAATTAAAGGATAAAAAATTATATTTCATGATTTTATTTTATTTTATTTTATTTATGATTCTTAATATTATTCTTGTGCTAAAGCTCGCTGGGTGTGCTGGATGTTGTCTGAAACTAGACATCAGTCCAAACACGGTGCGAACAAATGTACAACATTTTAGCAGCGTGCTCTTATTATGATCTTTTATTGTAGTCAATTGCACATGAACAATAGGGTAAACGAAAGTTTTTAACTTTTTAAAAGAAGGGTGAATTACGCAAAAGTCCCTATAGTTTAGGGCTTGTGTCATTTTGGTCCCTAATTTTTCAATTGTGACACATTTGACCCTAAATTTTGAATCTTGTTCCAAATAAGGACAATTGAATATATTATTGGATTTTTCAAGGGCAAATTTGTCAAATTGATAAAATATAAATTAATTTGACAAAAATAAATGTTAAAAAATTATTTTTGAATTTTTAAAAATTATTTCTACCTACTAAAGATAAAATTATATAAAATTGATAAATCTTTTAGACATTTATTTCTTTTTTTTACCAGATTAATTTTTATTATGTATTTGGATGATAATCATGTAAAATTAAATTTTAAAAATTATGTAATTTTTATTAATTTTTATCAATTTTACATAATTTTATTTTTGGTGGATAGAAATAATTTTTTAAAATTTTAAAATATTTTTTTGACATTTATTTTTGTCAAATTAGTTTATATTTTATCAAATTGACTATTTTGCCCTTGAAATTAAGCAATGGTATGTTAACCGTCCTTATTTGGAACAAGATTCAAAATTCAGGGTCAAATGTGTCACAATTGAAAAGTCATCGTCTAAAGTGACACAAGCCCTAAACTATAGGGACTGTTAGTGTAATTTTCCCTTAAAAGAATAGACAAACAGCAATGCTACAAAGCTTTTCTGGTTAGTTTTTTTTTATTTTTTTTTGATTTTGTAATTATTTTAATTTGGTATTAAAAAATTTCGTTTGGAATAAGGTTTTGGCTTTTTTTATTTTAAGGAGAAAAAAAATAAAATAATTATAATTTAAATGTGATATTTTATTTTATTGACTTTTTAACTTATTTTGTTTTTTTGTGACTATTTTAACCCAAACTATTTACGCCAAATATAGCCAAAATGTCACTTTAAAGTTTGACTTTTTTTTTTACTCTTTATATTTTAAATTCTTTTAATTTACTATTGAAGTTAACTTTTATTTAGAATTAGATAAAAAATATCACATTATCTATCATATAATATAAAAAATATATTCAATGTGTCTGATTTCAATTTTCTGAATTCAATTTTATAGGAATTAAGTTTTTTGTTTTTCGTATTTTTTGTTTTTAATGAATATTTTTAAAATTTTAAGTAATTTTTTTTACTTTTTTAAATGCACCTTACTTATAGATGTATCTAAATAGTAAACTATTTGTAAAAAATATTTTAAAAAATTAATAAATACACAAAAATATGAAAAAAATGTATTAAATTTTCGTATTTTTTTTTATATTTTTGGTATTTAGTGAATTTTTAAAATTTTTTTTTATAAATATTATACTTTTTAAGTGTATTTATGTTAGGTATGTCTAAATTTTTTTTAAAAAAAAATTGATTAAAATATTAAAAAAATTCAATGAAAATAAAAAAATACGAAAAATAAGAAAGTATAATTTTCTAAGAAGTAAATTCTGAAAACTGAAACCAAATAGAGTGATTATTGTTTTGTGTTAAATGTGTGAATTATATGGAATAAAAATATTTTTATATAGGTGAGTGCCATTGCGTCACTTTCTGTCCAATTTTGGACATAAATTACCTTTTAGAGTAAATTAAAACAAAATAAAATACAAATGGCTAAAGTGAAAAAATAAATAAATTTCAAAAAAATTAAAGTGCAAAAATAATTAAACATAAAAAGGGCAAAATATAATTTATTCAAAAGAATAATATATATGATGGCTAATGCTAACAACAAGTAATGCTAGAAATATAGAGACCAAAATCAAAATCGAACACAAATGTCTCCTACTAAGTGGGTCTCACCCTTCATAAGACATCTATATCTAATTATGTATTTAATTTTTGTACACAAATTTATTGTGTTAACAAGTGTAATTGCTAGTGTATTTGATGATATATTAATTTATCTCAATTTTGACAAATTTTTAATTTTACTTACTCGTTAAATTTATTTATCTCAATTTTGATAAATTTTTAATTTTAGTTACTCGTTAAATTTATAAATTTTGTTTTCAGTCAATCATTAATGCATTTATTGTTGAATGTTTCAATGACTTTTGAATTTGTATAAAACTAATTTATAATTAATATTTCAACTTTTCACATATGAAAATAATATTTTGACAAATCTCATGATTCATTAAATACATTGGAACATGAGTAATTACTCAGCATGACGCATATATGATTAACAAAAATGCTTTATACCCCCACTGGGGGTCGACCCCCAGTGAAGTGGAGGCCCGTGATTGGGCAAAAAAAAATTGTTTTTTTTTTTTTTTTTTGGGTTGTCAGCCAGTGGGGGCGCGCCACCTCACTGGGGGTGCGACCCCCACTGGAGGTATTTAGCAGGGTTGATATGATTAAGATCCATTTTGAATACATTAATATTATAAATTTAGAAATTTTATTCTAAATTTTACTTTAAAATATTAATCTATGTTAAAATTATAGATCTCATACTACATAATTCAAATTTATTTATAATTTGAATATCATGGGGACATTAAGAATAAATTACATTGATCTTTTATGATATTTTGATAAAATATTGTAGGTTTTGTAATTTTGACATAATTATAATAGAATCCCTTTCAATTTTAATTCACATAACATTTAATCTCATTTTTAACAATAATTCCCTAGTTATTTGATTTCCCCCCCCCCCCCCATACAATAGAATGTGTTAGATTACAGCAAAAGGGTCACAGTTACGCCATCGTCTCTAACCTTGAACTACCTTCTCATTATCCCAAGAAACATCTACATAGATCATTGAGCCAACTGTCATGTCCCCCTAGTTATACAGTTGAAAAATAATATTGTCATATTTTATACACTAAAATATGTTTTATTTTGTTTATTTTTATATCTTCTCACCATTTATATTAGTTCATGTTATTTTTAACCTTACTAAAAGAAAAGTCAATATAATTATATTAAAATTGTAAAATTTATTGTATTTTTCTAATCTTCATAAATGTCATGACCCAACCCCTATCCCAAGAGATCAGAGAAGTGACCGACTAATAATCTGATATTACCAAACGCCTGCTTAATAGTAATAAGGTAATAGGGACTGGCGAAAGCCTATAAATATTAAAATATAACATCCAATGAGCTGTGAAGACTTAAATAAACAAAACAAACCTTTATATATATACACATATGCACACACTAGTCCATGTCAAGTTTAAGTACAAAACATAAACAAAACTTAGGGATTTAACCCCATTACCAAAAATCAATCAAAACAAAAGGCTTAAGACAACACTTCATAACACTTAATCTCGATTATGAAAGTGAATCCTAAACTACCCAAAAAACTTTGAAGCTTGACCGTTCAGAACCTTACAAGGAGACATAGGAGTTGGCTTGACAAAACAGGGTTCAGGTTGGCACCACTAAGTCCGGTCCCGTGGTTGATCACCTACATATATATATAAAACAATGAGCTAGAGTCCAGTGAATAACAATAGTGTAAAGAGGTTATGAATGATGTCCTTACAGTATTCAAAATGGTCAATTCTCGTCAATGAATCAGTTTTTCATTTCATATTGTAATCATAGCAGTTATACGTGGTACATCCATTAGTAGAACAGTACAGTAGGTCTTAGAAGACCAAATAGTCATATATGATGGCCATCAATACAGTAAGCAGAAGTTCCAAGAATTGGAACTAACAGAGATCTCTATAATAATAGCAGTAGCAGTAACAAATGTTATGGATGCTGCGAATGCATTTCATAAATAGGACAATCATTCAATTTGTTAGAAAGCATTATTTCAAAAACAAAGCAGTTTATAATTCAGAAAATACTTGTAATTCAAACATATCTTTACAATGTTGTTACTCACAATTGGCATCCTAAATCTCGTGGTCACAATACGGTGTCTAACCTACACAAACACATTCAAGCACAACAGCTCAAAATACATTCGATTCGTTTAGTCGGTTCTTCCTATTTGTTCTTTAATTTCTTTCGTGTTCATGCTATGCATATGCATGTGAAAAACATGCAAATGGGGGCTCGGAAGTCTGAAAAATGGAAATAAAATGAAACCGAGTACATCTTGAAAATCGCACGTGCACCCCATACGTGCAATTAAAGCAGAAGGGACATTAAAACAGGGAAGGCTTGGCCACACGTACGGGGCCTTAGGCCGCACGTGCTATCTGGGTTCATTTCCAGTCCGAAAACCTATTCTTAAAGTAAAACTTCCTCTTTTCAAAATCCATCTTCAAATCCATGCATATCAAGCTCAAAACTCACAAAAACAACTTGATTTTACCATACCTAACTTCAAATCAAACCTCAATTTCCATACAAAAGATAAAATTCTTTGAAAAAATTATAAAATCAAGAAATACAACTTTAAGGGCTTCAACTCAAGCTTATATATAGAAATTCTTTTAAAATCATGAGAGGCCAAGCAAGAAAACAAGTTTATGATCATGATTTTCATGAAATTATACTATGCATACTCAAATATTGAACTCATTCTTACCATTCCTCTCTTTTATGTTCATAAGGATTCACAACCCTAAACTTATCGTTAAAACTCTTCAATAACCATGAATCCATTCAATTTAAGCTTCAATCTTTCAAGATGATGAGTGTATAAGTCCTAATTACATGAAATTAGCAAGAAATTCTTACCTTAAAGGGTTGATTATGAAGATTTTGACTTAACTCCTAATCTTCCTCTTCTTGAGCTCTTCTCCTCATAGCTAGAACTCTCTCAAGTTATGTCTCTCTCTACAAGGCCCACTATGTCATATTTTCTACTCCTACTTCATTTTAATGAGTAGACTTAAGAGGTTCATTAATCACTAATTTCTTTTAAACTCTAATTAATTAGAAGATTAAATTAATAAAATACATGGACTTTAGTTAATTCAAATTTACTTAAATTAAATCAATTCTCATTATAGTTTGTGGAGGGTAAAAACATTGACCCAAAGCCCAAGAGAATTAATATATGGCCCAAAGCATTTTAACCCAGCCAAGGCAAGCCCCAAATAAATGCCAGGCCCAAATCCTTGGTAGGTCCATCTTAAAAGGAACAAAGTCATCTTATAGAAGGTTTGAATAAGATCGCCCCCTGGGAAGAGATCCGCAATGCAAAGGAAAGCCCTTGGATTAATTGGTAACTGATAACGGAGATCAGAACTAACAGAAATGAGGATATGGGATCAGCATATCCTGACAACATGATCATCCAATAAGAGAAACCCGACGATCAAAGATGAAAGCCTATATCCGAACTAAATCTGGGCCATCCAAAATAAAACAACTTTGACAATGGCAGATCAGGACAACCTACCCACCTGCTCGACCAGTGTCTGAGGGCATAAAATACCATTAGATCAAGACAGTCATCCAACGACCAAAATGCAAGGTATGAACACTATAAAAAGAAAAGCCAAGAATAACAATAAGGGCAAGTAAAAATTTCACTAATAAACAATTACAATCAAGTTTTTCCTTTAAGATATATCATGTCTAAGCCATATTCTAACTTAATCGTTGGAGGGTCCTCCCGACCAACTCTAGTCGAGAGAGATCACTGACATCTTGGTATCTTTTCTATAGAGTACAAGAAAGAGCAACTCATCTCGATTTTTCTGTGGAGAACAAATTTCATCCTTCCACAATTGATGCCATCTGGCAGAAACTCGAGCAAAGATGAGTGCAGCTCTGGACGAGATACCAAGTGAGCCCCAAAATTTTCCCATTGAAAATATGGCTAGTGAAAACTTCGACCATAATTCCGAGGATATACTAAAAAATTCAGCTCGAATAGCTCCTTCAGACCCCGAAAATCAACAAGGTCGACTCATTGATTGACTAATGGCAGAAGTAGAGGCCCTCAAAGAAAAACTATACATGACCTGAAGAAGGCCTAACGGACAAGCCAAAACTGCCAATAATCAAAGACGAAATCGGGCCACAAGCCAAACAACCAGCAGCAATCCTGATCGAACGTAGAAAAAGCGTCAGGTCACCCGAAAGAATTCTCCGGATAGTCCGAAGAATGACCTGCAAAGCTGGCTCAACGGTCGAATAGGAGGACATCCAAAGCATGTTTGACGTAAACTTTTCACAGACGATTTAACATCCCCATTCTCCCGAGCAATAAATAGTGCAGATCCACTAAAGAGGTTCACCCCACCAAAATTCAACCTGTATGATAGCAAAAGGGATCCAACCAGCCACATCCAACATTATAAACAAGCCATGACATTATGGAGCAACAATGGCCCAATCATGTGTCGAATATTCTCCTCAAGTTTAGGAGAAATGGCATTACGCTGGTATTATAAATTGGAAGCCTAATCCATTAGCAATTGGGCACAGCTACAGCAAGCGTTCGTCTCACACTTTATCACCAACAGTCGGCCACCAAAAGAGGTCAATGTGCTCCTCACAAAAAAGAAAGATGATACAGAAAGGCTACGAGAATATTCCAGCAGGTATTGGGTAGCTTATAACAAGATCGATAATTGCAATGAACAGCTAGTAGTAGCCTCATTCAAGTTGGGATTGTAGCCCAAGAGCAAGCTCCGACAGTCTCTAACAAAGAAACCACCGACCGATGTGGGAAGCCTAATGAGACGAGTGAAACAGTATTGCAAAATCGAAAACAACATAAGAAGCGCTGAGGAACCGAAGCCTGCTTGGATTCCAACGAAGGTTTCAAGAAAAGATGAGAAGAAATCTCTGGACGGCAAAAGGAAGGAGTCAAATACAATTGCCGATCAACCGAAAATTTAAAAAGAAACCTTTTGAGCAATTATGACCACTTTTAATGAGCCGATATATCGCCTGATGTCAAAAATCCAGAACGAGCCTTACTTCTCTTGGCCGCCCCGAATGATCGGCGACCCGGCCTTTCGAAATCAAAGACTACATTGTCCTACCATAAGGATCATGGCACCTCACAGAGACCTGCAAAGCGTTAAATCAATTTCTAGAGGAATTGGTGCAAAGTGGGCACCTACGATCTTATGTTGACTCGTCCGCAAATTGGAAGGAGAAGATTAGGAACAAAGATAGGGAAACACAATCCACAACAACTATCAATATGATATACTCCATTCTTATGAAAAGACGCATGAGACAGAAAGCAACATCAATACATTGAAAGAAAATAATGGCCCTATCAGAGGTAGCTATAAAAAAGGTTCGTTCATTAATGGAGATTTCTTTTTCTGATGAAGATCTGGCATGTGTCCATTATCCTCACAACGATGCCCTGGTAGTAACACTACAAATCGGGGAATTTACTATCAGAAGGATATTGATCGATCAGGGCAGTTCAGCCGAAATCATGTACTATGGACTCTTCAAAAAGTTGGAATTGTCTCCTGAAGCCCTACTAACTGTAGAATCCCCACTCTATGGCTTCAACTCAAGTCTAGTATTTTCCCTAGGACAAATCTTTTTACCAGTCAGGGTTGGAGAGACAGTCCACCAAGTCGAATTCTAGGTAGTTAATGTACCATCCGCTTATAATGCCATAATGGGCAGAACTTGGCTCTACCAAATGGAAGTTGTCCCATTCACCTTCTACCAAGTTCTACGGTTCTCAGAGGTCAACGGCGTCAGGACAATCCAAGGGGATCAGACGATGGCGAAACGATGCATAATAGTATCTTCGAAGTGGCCACCGGAAATTTGGACATATGGATCGGAAGAGGAAGCTGAACCCTAAGTTGGTGGTAAGAGTGCCGAAGAACTTGAAAAACGCAAATCGACGCTAAAGATGAAGACAGATTCTTTCTCACAGGGAAAAAACTCACCCCAGAATAAAAAAGTCAGTTGGTGGATTTCCTACTCCGTTATAGGGATATATTCGCCTGGATACCCTATGAAATGGAAGGTATTGACCCGAGGGTAACGAGCCACAAGTTGCACGTGAGTCCAAACTCATGACCAGTGATACAGAAAAGTATGATGTCTTCAACATGTGGATGCTGTCAAAGAGGAAGTTGTTAAGTTACTTAAAGCAAACGCTATTCGAGAAGTTCAATATTCAGAATGGTTGTCCAATACTTTGATCGTCAAGAAAAAGAACGACAAATGGAGGGTATGTCACTAATCCAAAAAAAACATGTCCCAAAGACAACTTGCCTCTACCAAAAATTGACCAACTCATAGATGCCACGTCCGGACATGAAAGGATGAGTTTCCTAGATGTGTATCAAGGATACCATTAGATTGCAATGCATTCGGACAATCAAGAAAAGACCTCATTCATCACACCTGTCGGATTATTTTGTTACAAAGTAATGCTTTTCGGTCTGAAGAATGCTAGAACTACATATCAACGAGTGGTCACGAAAATGTTCCATTATCAGATTGGACGAAATCTTGAAGTCTACATTGACGACATAGTGATCAAGTCAAAAGAAGCTGGGCACCATCCCGATGACCTTTGTGAAACCTTTGATGTACTTCAGAGGTACAAGATGAAGCTCAACGTGGCAAAATGTGCCTTCGGGGTTGGGTTCGAAGAAATCCTAGGGTATATTGTCACTAATCGAGGAATAAAGGCCAATCCAGACCAGATCCAGGCATTGATCAACTTGACCCCTCCTTTATCTGTTAAAGGGATTCAAATACTCACTAGGATAGCAGCAACCCTCAACAGATTCATCAACCGATCCTCCGATCGATGTCAATCATTTTTTCAATTGACCAAGAAGAAAACCAGATTCAAATGGACCTCGGAATGCGACCACGCTCTACAAGAACTAAAAGGTTACCTAGCCACACCACTTTTACTTGCCAGCCCCGATGATAGAGAGAAATTGTACCTATACTTAGCAGTCTTCGATCATGCTGTAAGCTTAGCGCTTGTAAAAGAATCTTCGGGTGGGAAAATACCAGTCTTCTACGTAAGCAAAACATTACTTGATACGGAAACTATATATCTGCCACTAGAAAAACTCCTCCTAGTGCTGGTTATTTCATCCCGAAAATTACGACACTACTTCCTAGCCCATTCTATCATCGTATATTTAGCTTTTCTACTTAAGTGAGTCCTGCATAAACCTGATTTTTCAAATCATATTTCCAAATGGGCTGTCGAACTCGGCCAATATGATATTCAGTTCCCCAGGAATTCAATCAAAACATAGGTTTTGGCCGATTTCATAGCCGAATTTGCTCCAAATAAAGGTATCGAAGAGAGAGAAGCAAGGGTCGCCCCATCCACCGACATAGCATGGACATTATGTTGGGACGGGGCCTTCAACGCTAAAGGTGCAGGGATCAGATTCGTGCTAATCACACCTCACTAAGAAGCAATCGAAGTCTTTGCTCGCTTGGGCTTTTCAACTACCAATAATGAATGCAAATATGAAGCTCTCATCAATGGTCTCAATACTGCAAGGATGTTAGGTGCTAATTTCATAAGTGTTTAGTCTGATTCATAATTGGTTGTTAAACAAATGAACGAGGAGTATATAGCTAGGAACGAACGAATTATGAAGTATTTGATAGTAGCAAAAGCCGCTATCGAGCAATTTTTTCTTTTCAAAATACAACAGATCGGACAAAATCAGAATACTCATGCCGATGCACAAGCTAGTTTGGCCACAGCAATTGCACAGACAGAACGATGCATGATCGAGATCAAGCCATTTCCTCCTCAAGCATCACTAGGGAAAGCATATGCCACATCCACTATAATGAAAGCTGGATAACGTCTCTCATTCAGTATTTACTTGTGAGCTTCATCCAGGATTCTTTTCTTTAGTTCGGGAATGTTTGGGACACATATTCGATTCTGAAATCTCAACACTTCATTATTAATGCTAAATTCTGGTTTCGGATTTGCCTCAAACTCATCAATTATTTTCTTGAGGAATTCATCTTCTTTTTGCCTTTGTCTAATTTCATTAACTGTTGCTGGCTCAGCTGAAATGGCAGCTATCAACCCAGGTTGTTTGTGTAATACAACTTCAATCCCAGTTCTTTCAAAATCTAACAAGATTTCCTTCTGTTCGGTAAGCAGACAAGCTAAATTCCCCGTCGATTTTCTACTCAAGGCATCAGCTACTGTATTGGCTTTCCCGAGGTAATACTGAATCTGAAGATCATAATCTTTTATTAGTTCGAGCCATCTTCTCTGTCGCATATTCAGCTCTTTCTGAGTAAAGAAGTATTTCAAATTTTTATGATCCATGTAGACTTCGCATTTTGCCCCATACAAATAATATCGCCAGATTTTCAAAGCAAATACAACCGCGCCCAATTCCAGGTCATGTGTTGGGTAGTTCTTCTCATGTGGCTTCAACTATTGATAAGCATAAGCAATCACCCTTCCATTTTGCATTAATACACAACCCAAACCTTTATAAGATGCATCATTAAAAATCACAAAGTTTTTCGTACCTGTGGGCAATGTCAAAACTAGAGCAGTGGTTAGTCTCGTCTTCAACTCTTGAAAGGCAATCTCTCTCTCATCAGTCCACTCAAATGATTGTCCTTTGCGTGTGAGTTGAGTAAGTGGTACAACTATTTTCGAAAAATCCTTCACAAATCTTCTGTAGTACCCAGCTAAGCCCATGAAAGTGCGGACTTCTGTTACATTCGTTAGAGTGGGCCAATTCACAATTGCCTCTATCTTCTGTGGGTCTACCGAAATCCCTTCTTTGTCGATAACATGCCCTAAGAAAATGACTTCATCCAACCAAAATTCACATTTCTTTATCTTGGCAAATAATTTCTTTTCTCTAAGTTTTTGCAAGAGAGTTCTCAAATGGTGTTCATGTTCAAGTCTCTTTTTTGAATATATCAAGATATCATCAATAAAAACTACAACAAAATCATCAAGATAAGTCTTAAAAATCCGATTCATTAGGTCCATAAACACTGCAGGGGAATTAGTCACTCCAAATGGCATAAAAAGAAATTCACAATGGCCATACCTTGTCCAAAACGCAGTTTTCTCAACGTCCTTTGCTTTTACCTTCAACTGATGGTACCCGAATCTCAAATCAATTTTGGAAAATGCTTGTGATCCTTGTAACTGGTCAAACAAGTCATCAATATAAGGCAAAGGATATTTATTCTTTATTGTCACCTTGTTCAGTTCTCGATAGTCAATACACAAGCGTAAGGTTCCATCTTTCTTTTTCACAAATAACATCGATGCACCCCATGGTGAGGTACTTGGTCGAATAAATCCTTTGTCAAGCAAGTCTTGCAGTTGTTCTTTTAGTTCTTTCATTTCAGCAGTGGCCATTATGTAGGGAGTTTTAGAAATAGGCTGAGTGCCTGGCACAACTTCAATAGTAAACTTTATCTCCCTGTCAACCAATTCTCCTGGAAATTTATTTGGAATACATCTGGAAACTCGCTAACAATAGGGATACTGTTCAATTCAACATTCACAGATTGTTCAGATAGCACACAACACAAATAACCTTGGCATCTCTTCCTGATATATTTATGTGCTTTCATTGCAGATATGAAATAAGGTGGAGGCACTACCTCGTTATCCACAAACACAATTTCTTCCTGCCCCGGTGGTTTAAATACAACTCGTTTCATTACACAAATATTTAGTTAGCCAGTCTATGCCCAGGATTACATCAAAATGTCTAAAGTCGAAGGGTAATAAATCTACATACAAGGTAGCATTCCCAATACGCATATCACAAAATCGACATACAGATGTACACAACACAGATTCCCCAGATGAAGCAGATACACATAACAAATACGGCAATGATTCTAAAGGTCTACTCAATCTAGATGCAAATGCATAAGTTATGAAAGAGTGTGTTGATCCGGAGTCAATCAGCACAAAAGCATCCTGATTACATATAGAGATAGTACCTGAGACAACGGCTTTTGTGTTCCGCGTGTCACCCGAAACAAGTGCAAAGACTCTCCCTTACCTCACGGTATCTTCGGTGGTAGTAGACTTTATAGTGTTTCCCAGTTTTGGGATTGATGCAGTTGAGCTAGCAACTAACTTCCCACTGCTTTGATTACAATCTCTGGCCATGTGTCTTGTCTTACCACACTTAAAACAAGCCCCTTATATACAATAACAAACCCCATGACGCCTTTTACCACATTGGTTGCACATTGGGAATGTATCTCGAGAAGAATTCGAAGTACTTGAGGAGCCCGTATTCTGCTTCTTTGAAAATCTCTTCTTTGAGAAGAAGCCCTGTCTTTTACTGCTTTTCCAGTCAGTGGATGATTTGGTCTGTCTGGCTATATTAGGTTCTGATATTATGGCCCGGTCCAACACTTCGATATAGGTTTCTAGCTTGAGTACAGTCACCTTCTCCAAGATATCATCTCGAAGCCCTCTTTCGAAATGTCTCGCTTTCTTGTAGTAGGTATCGACCGTATGTGGTGCAAATCTAGCCAATTCAGTAAACTTGGCCTCATACTCAACTACGGTCATATTGTCCTGTTTCAACCCCATGAACTCTGACATTTTCCTATCACAAACACATTGTGGAAGTATTTGTCGTAGAAAATTTCCAAGAATCGTGTCCAGCCAATATCTTTATTGCTTTCTCGCATCAATGTCCACCACATTCTTGCCTCATCTTCCAGTATAAAGGTGGCTAGCAGTACTTTCTGTGTTTCTAGGCAAGGAAACACTTTAAATAACTTTTCTATTCCAAGGACCCATGCTTCTGCCTTCAATAGATCCAATCCCCCATGAAACTGTGGCGGTTTCATTTTCTTAAACTCTTTGATGAGAGCTATTGTTCAGTCATCATTCTGTAGGTCTGGTACAGGTGGTGCTGGAAGTGGAGGTGGAGGGTGTAGTTATTGCTATTGTTGTTACCTCAATGTTTCTACCATATCTTGTATCAATCTTTCCATTCTATCCATTCTGGTAGTAGAGGACTCTTCTATTTCATCACCTCTTGTTCTCACCATTATCTTATTAGACTTGCATTATTCTTTATACAGAAATATTCACAAGTATGCATATACAAAAGAGCATACATATTCAAATAATTCTCAATGCAAGTATCACAAAACATATAGCACGTAGTCATTCGTTTCAAAACATTTAAGTATGTTCGATGTCTTCGAGTTCATACTTATCATATGAATGCATCCTAGATCTTTTCTAGATGCTTACAGCTCATTTGGACAAGTGTGTGAGTTATTAACTCGTGCTCTGATACCACTATGTCATGACCCAAATCTGCCCCTATGGATTAAGGTCATAATTGGCCAGTAATCAAGGGATTACCTATGGCCTTAAACCTAATTAAACATGTTTTCAATAGAATAAAGGGCCAAAACAGAAGCAGACTTAAAATTTTTATCCAATGAGTTGTGCTTACATGGTAAGGTAAAACATTTCATAATAACTCACACGAATAAACAGAATTAACATCTTATATGTCTAGGAACTTTCAAAAATACAGTCAGCCAAATAAAAGCTTATATACATGGTGATCCAACATATTCACCAAGGTAACAAAAGGGGTACAAAAAAGAAAACAACGGAAACAAAACAAAGTCTCATGCGTGAGACGTTTGGGCTGACTCCACAAAACTTAACTCCTCTCATGGCTTTCACTGAGGCTGGGTTTAGACATATCTTTGCTCACCAACACACACATAAATGAGAGTGAGCGATAGCCTAGTGAATAATATCAAAATAAAGGAGTACATGAATGAAATTATAACAGTCACATCAAACAGCCATAGGCTCATTCATGTTTATATCTAATACATCAAACGGCCTCAGGCCCAAACGTATCAAACGGCCTCGAGCCCAATTCGTTCATGTCAAACGGCCTTGGGCCCAATTATAATATTCAAACAACCTTTGGTACAATCATAATTTTCAAGCGGCCTTTAGCCCAACCATTTATGTCAAACGGCCTTTGGCCCATCATAATAATCAAACGGTCTTAGGCCCAATTCATTTCCATACTTTTATCCATGTATGTGTCTCGTACCCTTGATCATGATCATATTTGTATTCAATAAGTCTTATACAACATATTGTCATTGGAAATATTCATCCATAATTCACATACAAATCCATAAGGCTCATACAGAAGTAACGTTTGTAAAATAACGTACTTAAACATATCTTTACTAAGATATTACTCACTGTGATCTGTCGAATGATTTGCCCTTGCGCTTGACCCTACATATATCATAAACATAATGGGTCACAAGCGATTCAATCCGTTCTTAATACATATATTCCTCTTAGGCCTCTTTCTTATCCTTTTTGGTCATTTACAATGCTTAATGTATACTTAAGAGTTCTTAGAGATGAAAGAGAACGGAAAATTAATCACAAAACAACTCTTCAAAATTTCTGAAACAGGGCTCTCTGCTCTAGCGCAGCTTTTGTCGCTTGAGCAGACCCCTCTTGTCTGCAAAAGTACTGATTGCATGCAATTTACGCTCGAGCGAGACTTTTGACGCTCGAGCGAGGAGTCATGCAATGCAGGGTACGCTAGGGCGTAAATTTCGCTGCTCGAGCCACCATACAATCTCTGTAAAATTTATGGGAGCTAAGTTTTCACGCTCGAGCGGACAGGTCAAATTCTAAGTTTTCCAAATTCAGTCTAAGCTTCAAAACACATCTTCCAATGTCCAAAGCCCATGTTCTTGATACAAAATCATGGAAAACTTTATACAACATGAGGACATAAGCAAATTGAGTCTAATTTGTCCAAAATCATAATTCAAATCCCAAATTATTTCACATTTTTCTTGAGAGCCTTATAACACAAGTTACTAAACTTCATATCTTCAAAGTTCATGCAAATTAATTTCCATATCATTTTGACTTTTACATGCATGTGAAATAGAGGCTTCATTTTCAACTTAAACAATGCAATTGATGATCATCTTCATGAAACTCAACATTATCATGCTAGCATGTGCCAAATAGCCTTCAATACATCATAAAATGCATGTTTGTACTCAATTATGCAAACTCATGACAATTTTTTACATGTATGTACATACCAACTTCAAATTCATCAAATTCAACTCAATTCATATTCTTGATTACGATTTATCTTTGAATTCACATAATTACAACTCAAATTCATAAATTCATGTCTAATTACTCACCTAGAGGCTTCAATCTTCCAATTTCTAGCTAGTTCTTAGGCCTAGCCTTTCAAATCTTGAATTCTCTTGCAAAAATCTACGAGGATGGCTTCTCTTTCTCTCTCTAAACCGGCCTTCTCTCTCTCTCTCTCTAGAATATGATTTCAGCCAAGATAAGTTCAAAAAAAGGAATTTGAGTGTATATAGGCCTATTTATAGGCATGGCTAATCAAATTGATTAAGGCTAAGTAATGATGCTCTAATTTAATCAGTTTAATCTAATTATTTTGATTCAAATTAATTTTCAATTAAATTTCACCGTAGGCTCTAAAAATTATGCTAATTACAATGGCATGGTCAATTTCGGTCTCTGTGATCGATAAGGCCTTCAGTTTTCAGTTTATAATAGTAAGTTGAACAAATCTTCCTACGATGAACATATATAAGGCCAAAACCACATATAATCATGCAATTAACACCCAAATTCAAATCACATAATCACATAATCACAACAAATCATGAGTAATTAACTTAACACAAGACAGGGTTATCATACGAAACACCGTTCTCTTTAGCGTTTGGGATGGAAGCTGTCATCCCAGTAGAGATTGAATTGCTAATATGGAGGTCTTATTTAGTAAAAAGTGGCACGAACGATGAACTACCCTTAAAGGAACTTGATCTCACCAAAAAGAAGCATGAGAAAGCAATACTGCGCCTAGCGACATACCAGCAAGACATAGCTTGGCCTACAATAAGTGAGTGAAGCGCCGACGGCATGTGATCGGCAAACTAGTTTTGAAGAAGGTCCACCCAAATGAACGAAAATCGGCCGGTGAAAAAGTTGGGCTAAATTGGGAAGGACCATATCAGATCATCAATCTGGCCGAAGAATGAGAATATGAAGTTACCAATCAACATGGAAATGTTCTCCCGAGGCCTTGGAATGCAATGCACATACGAAAATATTATTATTAAACCTTGTAACTACAATGTAATAATGCTCGGCTATAAAGCATAATGAATAAACACAAGGTTGCATCATATACTCTCCGTCTTATTAAGCAAGCTCGCTTGGTTACATTCTCAATCTCATAAAAATAAGGAATAGAAAAAATTACAAGATCATGAAACTTATTCCAACAATACTTAATAAATACATATTCATTCTCTAACCTATCCTCTATCCTATCCAATTGAGGCTTGTTCAGCTGTTGCGCCCTTATGCGATGAAAGAGTTGTTCGGTCTGTTTGCTTTAGAGTCATCTCTATCTCGCCCATATCAACATAGTCCCAGTATGCTGAATCACTATTCTTGAAGTCAGCATATTCATCAAGAAGATTTTCTGCTTCGTACTGGGTATGGACATAAGTAGCGAAAATCCCATCCAACGATTCGCAGGTGGCCATATTATTCTTATGCTAGTGAAGCAGAAGTGGAAGCTGATCCAGGAAGGTGTAAAGCTCTGTCTGAGCAATCGGATTAAGGGTATGGCTTCGCGAAACAATATCACAAGCCCGTCCCAGTTTCTTCAATGGAACATCGTCGTGAAGAACTTCAAAGCATAAGTGGGAAAAGGCTGCAAGCACAGTTTGGGCCTTATACTGTTGATAAGTAGAAGAAGGAATCGGGGCTTGGTAAGAAAGAAAGTATTGTCTTTCAAAAAGTGCAAGTTTCAATTCCTCAATCCAGTTAGGATTCTAAGGAAGAGGAGGTGCAGCCAGGTCTAGGCTAAAAGAAGAAGAAAAGTGAGGTTTATTTACGCATTCTTGCTAATCAAACGAGTAGAGCTTTGTTTTTTTTCGCTAAACGCAACGGGCTGAATCCTAAACCCTTAACTGGATTTGGGACTTTCCGCACTATTTTGGTCAGGAGAGTCGAAGTGTACCACGCTGAAAGAAGATTGTCTTCTAAGCAACGAATACGATCAAACAATATATAAGGGTATCCACCGAGTTACGAGATAATGGAGGAACCAAAGTAAGATCATCAAACTCCACGAATCTGTGGTGAATTCGCTTCCTTATTTGGAGATGGGATGATTATGGCCAAGCATCCCAGCCAGTTGCAACAGAAGCAAGGACAGCTTTATCCCAAGTTGACACCTTAGAAGAAGATAAAGAGCCTTCAAGATCTATATGAGCAAGTTGTTGTTCGAGATCCATATGAACAAATCGTGGCTGGGAGGGTTTGTACTCTGTTATAACTTTCATAACTTGTATAAATGAAGAAAAGCAAGTATTGGTAATTAATGCAGGGGAATTATTTCAAGAATGGCTGTCCACTTCCACCGCCTCTTCATATGCTTAAGCAAGAGAAAAGAGGGATCGAAAAGGCAAGTTATTCAACCCTTCGTTTGCTCTATTAGTGTAACTAAAGTTCAAAGGCAAAGGTGACTGTAATATTATGCTCTCCACACGCTGCATAAAAGTAGGCTAAATAAACAACAACTCTTCATACATCAAAAGTACTTTGCAATGTGTATGAATGTACAGATTACAAAAACAAAAACAAAGGGTTCTTAACAAAATCGTTACAAACTGTCCAGCTCAAGAGGAATGGGAATCACAAGGTTCGATAGAGAAACTTGGGAGTATAATTCTGATGCCTTTGCAACCCCCATCTATTTTATTGCCAATCTTCACCCTTCTTAGAAAAAGAAGTTCTCCGGTTTATTCATCTGGTCGGCATAGGCTACATTTGCTTCGTTCCAGGTGGCCTCTACACTCGCTTTAAGCTCTATCTCTTGTTGACCTTTTATGGTCTCCATGGCGATCCTCAAAGCCTTATAATCCGACCTCAATTTATCAAGCTGACGAGTCGCCGCTTCAACATTTTATTCGACTGACATCTGGCCCGACTCGGCTGTTGCAATTCTGCTCTCAGCTTGTGTCAACTCCTCCTTAAAATGTTCCCTCTTCACTGATATTTGTTTTCTTTCATCGGTAATTAGTCTTCTCTTTCCTTCGATCTTACGCCTCTTTTCGTCCTACCGATCCCTCTCTTTAGTTAACCAATCCCCCGCCTCCGTGAATTAGTTAACGGCCTACGTTATCATACTCATTAAAACTGTAACGACAACAAAGTTGAGAGCAAATCATAATGGACTTACCATTACTAAGATCTGAATGGCTTGACCTAGAATTTGCTGGTTAGATTGTCCTTCCAGACGCCGAATGTCTTCTGGAATATGCATGCCTCGTGCCACAGCAAAGGCAACCCCAGAATCGATAAATATAGAATCGCATGTATTCAAGGACCGACCCCCTATAATTGGTTGAAAGATATACCATATCGGTCCCTCCATCACAATTTTTTATGCTCTTCGCTTGCTTGAATGTGTTGACGACTTGATAACGGTCATATCCCATTGGGCAGGCGATCGGTCGACCTACGTAAGCCTCTTTCACGGATATCCCGACTCGCCCTTCGTACAACTTCAGATTGTCTGGTCAATCGACGCCAAGTAAACATATCGGGCGCCAAAGATTCTGATGATCCAGTCGATAAAAGAATTGCCTCTAGCCAATGAACTTCTCCTTGATTTACTTCTCCTAGTAACAAGAGAGGCAATGGCCCTGCCTTTCGAGTTTCGTCAGGAGCTACGGGATCAGGATCGGGCATAGGAAGCGTGGCCTAAACGAGAGGTGGCGACAAAACACCTCCAAACTGCTTGCAATGCTTGTAAGTTCACATCCCAAGACTCGTTATGCCAATATGTATTGATAGTATGATGATTTGTAAAAAAAAAAAACAAAAAACAAAAACAAAAACAAAAGAGGGTGTAAAAGAAGCATGATCAGTGTAGCATAATAGAAGAGATAGTTACACAGCCATGAAAATTATCTCGACTTACCAGCACCCAACCTTCGTGGTACAATTGCAACACCCTCAGCAAAAAAGGGGGGAAGCAAACTCCCAACTCCTAGAGACCATGACCATGTCCTCCGATTCTACATCGAAGGTCTCGGGGAGTACCCGAACAAGTGATCTATCTCGATCATGATGCTTAGACGCAAGAAAGAATGCCCCGAGGGAGCTTGGTACAAACTATAGCAATATTGTAACTCTCTCAAGCCCAAATCCAAGCTTAACATGTTATTCAGAGCAAACATTGCATTTACAATCTTGAAAAATTTTGTTGTCAACAGAAAAGGATGGACTCCGTAATAAGAAAGGATCTCGAAAAGTCGGGGGTGGAGGGGAAACCTAAGCCCACCATCTACAATAGAAGAAACTAACCACGGAACCCTCTCATCACTGGGAATAAGAAATTATTATCTGGATGAGGAGATTCTATATTCACGCTAGTAGAATGTCACAAGTAGATCGAAAATGGGATATGCCCTCAAGACCACTAAGTAAATACGCATACTTCCCCATCTCGACACAAATCTACAGTGAAACTAACATAATATGAAAAAGGCACAAGGACACTTACGATTTGAGGAAAAAGATGATTTGAACAACAGAAGGTGGAACAAGTGTTAGCACCAGACAAACCTTCGGTCAAAATGGCTGTAGAGGCAAAAAATCCTGACTATCATTGCTAATGATTTATGCAAAGGAAGAGTAAACAACACTCCATTCCGATGCAAATGTTGCTTCATCTGAATAAGCATGCCCTCACATTTAATACTTGATACTGATGGACGTGTCGGACTGTCGACACATGTCCGCGTGATGTCAGCATATTGGAACCCTAAATACGAAAACCCTAACCCTAGTCGTGTTCTGACAAAAATATGATGTCGATCTCTTGCTTTGAGCAAGGAACAGATCCATAAAGGTCCTCTCTTGAAACCTATTTGAGGGATAGTACATCGGTTGGATGTTACACCGATCTTTTACTTTGGACAAGGAACGGATCCAAGAGAGCCCTCTCTTGAAACCTATCCCAGAGATAGTACACCAGCTAAATGTTACACCGATCTCTTGCTTTGAGCACGAAACTGATCTATGAGGGTCCTCTCCTGAAACTTATCCAAGGGATAGCACATCGGCTAGATGTTACGCCGATCTCTTGCTTTGAGCAAGGAATGGATCCATGAAGGTCCTCTCCTTAAACCTATAGGAGGGATAGTACATCGGCTACATGTTATGTCGATCTCTTGCTATGAGCAAGGAACAAATCCATGAAGGTCCTCTCCTAAGACCTATCCGAGGGATAGTACATTAGCTAGATGTTATGCCGATCTCTTACTTTGAGGAAGGAACGGATCCATGAGGGTCCTCCCCTAAAACCTATCTAATGGATAATACTTCGGTACATAGTCATACTTTAAATGCACATGACTCAAGCAACATGACCATCTCATCAACACAAATCTACTAATTTACAAAGCGAAATTCTGATGTATAGTCTTTGCACAAAAAATAAAAATAAACCAAAAAAAAAAAAAAACACACAACTCCTTCTAAGTATTGCCAGTTTCCACTCATTCAACGACATTTTGGTGTTCGGCGGCTTTGGGGCATGGATAAGGCACATTTTTCCTCAACTCAGAGTCCGTCGGAACGTTCACCACCTCAAGTGCCAATGTCCAACCATCCTCAAATAGTATATTCTCGAGCTTGGTGAATTGCACTTCATACACGGCAATAACCTCATTGCATCCCTCATCTTTTGTCGCTTTTACTGTACACGCTAGATTATCCTTTAACGCAGCCAGTGCGTCGACAAGTTGTTCCTTCTCCGCCTTCAAATAGCTAATCTCTTGTTCCATATATTTTAGCTTTAAATCCATGGTTTGAAGGTTTGAATCAATATCCGCCACATTCCTCTCTACGTTTGTCGTTCGCAGCTCAAGCTCTTTGGTCTTCTCAGCCAGCAGATCATTGGATTTTCTCATCTTATCTACAGCCCTGACTAGTCTAGTATGGTGCACCATGGCCTCATAAGTGAAGAACAAACCCTATACAACACCATTTGATTTGTTTAAAAAAGAACAGAAGGGAAATATAAAAGCAAAATCAAACAATGAAAAAGGAACACGGGTACTCATTACTAAATAAAAGTGTAAAGCCTGAAAAAAGATAGCAATATCTAACTGTTTGGCTAAGCGTGCGGCATCAACCAGCAAAATAAAGCTGTAAAGAATCGCAACAGAAACTTCAGCGCTACCTATGGCCGAATTTGGATTTGTTAGCTGCCGATCTTTAAAAACAGGTATCAGAATGATCGGGGAGGCAACAATTGCTATATCAGAAGTAGAGGCCAAAGATGACACTGTGGCAGTTGCAGAAGGATTAGTACGACTCTTCTTCCGTACTTTGGCCGATTGATCGGCGAGACATTTACCCAATCTATGGGTAGGAGGGACAGGGTCAGTAGAGACCACTATAGGGGAGGGGGGAGAATCCTCTACGACAATGATTAGCAAATATTCGAGTCGATTAGTGGTTGCAGGATCAAAAGACGTCTAAGAAGCAGACGTTACCACCGCAACTCTTTCACGCTTTTTAGCTGTTGCAATCTCCAGGAAATTCTTCGGTGACATGGTGTCGGATATTGTGGCCTCCGAACTGGATGATTCTTCTTTAGGAGCGACCTCCTCGATGTTCTCTCAGCAAGTGAGGAAGAATGTAAAAATTGAAACCACTGTCAGCACCAAGATCTGTGCCATCAGTGGTTATTACTGTTCCATAGTAAGGAACATATGTAAGCAGGACATGAGCAGCCCGACCTTGCCCTTACTGCTCTGGTGGCCCTCTGTTTGACCAAGCTCAGTGCAAAAGAGAGAGGTTTACTTGATCTTCACACTCGCTGGGATGAGAGAAAACTTCGGGAGCTGTGGCAAAAAACACAAATATTAGTGAAACCAGATGGCACGACAGGTAATCACAGAGGCAAAACAAATAAAGGCAACTTATAACCTGGACAGCCGGTGATCTTAGGGATAGGTCGGATCCGATCAACACCAGGAGGAAATTCCCAATTCCCGTCTACTATTACAAACACATCGTTCACACTTTTACCAAAATCGAAAAGCATCTGAACAAGTTGGCGCTTCACCGATCTGGGTTTGAAATAAAATTTTGTTCTTCCTTTGGTTGTTGGAACAAAATTATAACAGTACCTAATTTCAGAAAGACCTAAGTTGATTTCGAGAATGTCGTTCAGAGCTACTACCCCCATCACTATCTTAAAGAAATTAGGTGAAAGTTGGGAGGAAGGTACCCTATAAAAATGAAGCACCTCGCTAAAAAGGAGATGAAGACTGAATCTAACTCCCCCTCCACTATATTTAGCAAGGGAAGAGGGATTCATTCTTCAGATCCCTCTGATATACTGTCATTGGAGGTAGGAAGGCGGATGACAACATCTTCAGGGATACTATACAAAGTCCTAAACTTAACAATGCTCTCTTCGGATTCAAAGGAAGACCTCAATCGATTCATTTTAACCAAACAAAAACTTAACATAGAAAACAAAGAACACGAAATCACAAGAAGAAAGCGGATGAACTTACAACTGTTACAAACCGATAACTTCTGCTGAAGAACGAGGAAATGTATATAAGGACTGAGGACATGATGCGATGGAAGACGAAAAGGAAAAGGCAAACTCTTTAATTAATATGTCAGAAGCGAAACAACGCATTAAAAGAGGAAATGATGGGAGTCATTATTTAAATATAAGGTTACTCAACAGACGCGCGTCACGTATGATGTTGTTTTCCCATAACCCAAATAAAATCGGCTAGGATACCTTCAGCGATTCGTTAAAAGGGAATGCCGAAGGAGGGGAAATTGTGGAGGGTAAAAACATTGACCCAAAGACCAAAAGAATTGATTTATGGCCCAAAGCATTTTAACCCAGCCATGGCAAGCCCCAAATAAAGGCCAGGCCCAAATCCTTGGTAGGACCATCTTAAAAGGAACAAAGTCACATGATAGAAGGTTTAAATAAGATCGCCCTCTAGAAAGAGATTCGCTACACAAAGGAAAACCCTTAGATCAGTTGGTAACCGACGACAAAGATTAGAACAGATAGAAATGAGGATATGGGATTAGCATATCCCGACAACATGATCATCCGATAAGAGAGATCCGATGATCAAATATGAAAGCCTATATCTTAACTAAATCCGGGCCATCCAAAATAAAACAACTTTGACAATGGTAGAGCAGGACAACTTGCCCACCTACCCGACCACTGTTTGAGGGTATAAAATACCATTGAATCTAGATAGTCATCCAACGACCAAAATGCAAGGTATGAACACTATAAAAAGGAGAGCCAAGAATGACAATAGAGGCAAACAAAATTTTCACTAATAAACAATTACTACCAAGTTTTTCCTTTCAGATATATCATGTCCAAGCCATATTCTAACTTTATCGTCGGAGGGTCCTCCCAACCAACTCTGGTTGGGAGAGATCATTGACATCTTGGTATCTTTTCTACAGAGCACAGAAAGGAGCATCCCATCTCAATTTCGTTATGGAGAACAAATTTCATCCTTCCACATAGTCTAATGTGAATTAGGCTCTAATTTCTTATCCAAGTATTTAATTTTATCTAGTACAAATTACAGATTCAAATAGGTTCAATTCATATCCTAACTATATTTGTTCACAATAACACATTTCAATTCACACATAGCACATAATACATAATCAATGCAAATCATATGATTAACTTAATTAACTAAAGAGGTGGTTGTTACAATAAAAGATCAGCATAATTTATCCTAAAATAAAATAATCTTTTTTTAATTTTTTTTTTAAATAAATACAATGCATGTGAGTATAAAAAATGTCAATGTGTATAGATAGTAAGTAACAATTTCCCGTTAAAGGTAAATTACACTGACACCCCTTGAAGTTTGATTTTAATATAAATTATTCCTTTACGTTCTATAAATTACATCCCCTCCTTGAAGTTTAGAATTGCATTACAAATTGCTCCCTCCATTAATTGACTGTTAAGTCAATTAATAGATTTGATGTCATCGGTTAAAAATTTTTAAATACCAAGTTTGCCCTCATTTTATTTCTCTTGTTAGTAGTTCTTTCTTTTTTTTCTCTTTGCATAGAGCAGTCACCCATTACAGCAGAACCCCTACAACGACGTCCTCTTTCCTCATTTCTCATCGTTCTTCCACCACTCTGCAACATGAGCCTACCCACCACCATAATACACCACAAACATTAGATATATGTATGTATATAGACAACTCAATTCAATGGACAAACATAAACAAATGTCATATACAAATCATAGTTAACATATATATACCCACAAATTCCAACTTATGCGTATAATTTGCATAGGAAAATCATATCCCAGGAACCTACCAATGTTATTACTCTAGGCCTTGTTGTTTTGCACACTACTTCTAGAACAAAAAATTAAGAGTCCACATATGCTACCACCAACAATTAACAATATGGTTTTTATTTGTTAAAGAAACCAATTGGAACTTGGAAGTATCTCTTTAAAGCTACCATATTTAATTCTCTGAAGCAAAAAACAACAAAAATGGAAGTGATCTCAAAAATTCTACCAAATGTCTCATATGGCTGTGGAATCCACATGAGACCTACACCACATCCATGTGAGACATTTGTTAGAAATGGTTTTGGAAAAACAATTTTTCCTCAACTTTGGTCTAATTTTTAGATGGGACCCATACGCCAAAGTTGGTAGGTCTAAGTGATAACACGTTCTATGCCACATTGTGATTCACGTAGTATATTTGGTTACTCAAAACCATTATCAAGTGAATGAAAAATTAAAGTCAAAGTGAACTCCATGGAAATAGTGTTTTTAGTGAAATTTCCATTAAGGCTTGAGTTAAGGTTTGTCCCACATTGGTTTGGTGGGCAAACTTTTATGGGTTTATGAGGCTTGGGTTTGCAATTTGGGGAGGGCCCTAAGGGGTATCGAAGTTTTGTGGAAGAGTGAGGTTATGGGCAAAGTAGGGTAGACCCATTGGACCCAAAACAAACACACACGGGCGCGTCGCCGCCGCCGTCCAGTCGGGATGGTGGGCGAGCCGGGCTGGGCTGGGCTGGGCTTGGGCGCAGGTGCGTGATGTGAGATTGGGTTGGGCTTGTCCAGCCCAATACTTATCTTTTTGGGCAAAAAATATTTGAATTTATTTTTATTTTTTGGAAAAACAAAATTTGTCCAGTTTTGTTTTCTAATTTCAATTGGAGGGAAATTCAAATTTGGCTTGCACCTCTTCAAACTTTTTGTACAGGTTCATATCTATCCGCACAAATTCAAACCTGTTCAAATTCAAAACCCAAACAGTGCCATATCTATTCATTCAAACCGAACAGGTCTTGTACTTGTTCAAACATATTTGCTACATGTTCATTCAAATCTGAACAACCACCTTTGCACCTGTAAATAGACAAGTCCCTCATTTGGTTTTTCATTGAATTTTCATCCTCAATACTGTTATTGCTCTCTTCATTTTACTGCATTAATTTTTTCGATGAGAAAGAGTGTAAACACAAAGTGTGTTCGCTGTGTGAATAATTTGTAGTACTGCTACTATTCACTGTTGATCATTTTATCCTGGGAGATAGACGTCCACAATCTGAAAGTACCGTAGAGAGGACAATCTGTCTTAAGGACACAATGTTAAACATTCGACTTGATCCAAAATTTGTTCGAGAAATTAATTAGGTAAGTAATTAATTTACTTGTTTCATTTTATTTTATATACTAGTTTGATTTTTGTAATCAAACAATCTCTCTCTTTCCTTTAATTCTTTGAATGCTTTGAAGATTGACCGACAATCTTAAGACATAATCATTTTCTGTGTCTTCATTGTATTTATTTTCTGTGCTTTTACAAAGTGATATTCTGGTTGGAAAATACAAATAATAGTAATATACTGTTTATTTTCTTTGATAAATAGTAGTAATATACAGTTTATCATTAACAAGTTCAGAATATTAATTTGTGTAGTAGTGTTACAGAAAATTATTGTGTAGTATTTTATTTTCATGGTTTTAGTAACTAGAAAAGTAAAATTATTTTGTATTATAATTTATTTTCTGGTTTTAGTAACTAGAAAATTAATTTGTGTTTTGATTTTTTTGATTTTTGTAATTAGATATTATGGCTATTGCAACTGAAAGTGGTACTCCAATCGTTACAACGACTCTGGTCCTTATCCAGAACCATGTTCAAGTTTCAATAAATCATGGAGAAAAATCGAAAAAATTTAATGGCAACGAGTTTAAGAGATGGCAGCAAAAAATGTTATTCTATCTTACAACTCTTAATCTGGTCCGGTTTCTCCGTGAAGAGACTCCAGTACTTAAAGAGAATGAAAGTGATTGGCAAATTGTTGCCGTTGTAGACGCTTGGAAACATTCTGATTTTCTGTGCAGAAACTACATCCTCAATGGCCTTGACAACATGCTATATAATGCTTACAGCCCTCTGAAAACAACAAAAGAATTGTGGGATTCTTTGGAGAAAAAATACAAGACAGAAGATGCCGGCACAAAGAAATTTATTGTTGGTAAATTTCTGGACTTTGTTATGGTAGACTCCCAAACGGTAATTTCTCAAGTTCAAAGTTTTTAATTAATTTTGCATGATATTCATGCAAAGGGTATGTCTCTTAGCGAGTCTTTTCAAGTCACTGCGTTTGTGGAAAAATTACCACCGGCTTGGAAAGATTTCAAAAATTATTTAAAACATAAACGTAAAGAGATGACCATGGATGAACTTATTGTAAGACTAAGAATTGAGGAAGATAACCGTATGGCTGAAAAGAGGAATAGTAAAAATCCCATTGAGTCCAAGGCTAATGTGGTTGAACATGTGCCCAAACCACATAACAAAAAGAGGAAGTTTGTTGGAGATGATCCTAAATAAGGCGACAACAATGGCAATAAAAAGTTCAAAGGTAAATGCTATAACTGTGACAAGACTGGACATCGTGCCTCTGATTGCCGATGCCTAAAGAAGTATCGCGGAAGTACAAGTAAGAAGACCACCATTTAAGCCAATGTGACAAAGTTAGATTACATCTCTAATGGGATAAATGACATCAATCTCTCTGCTATGATGTCTGAGGCTAATTTGGTTGGAAATCCCAAGAAACGGTGGGTTTACACGGGAGCAACTCGTCTCATTTGCACGGACAAGAAGATGTTCACTACATATAATAAGGTTGCAAATGGTGAACAACTTTTTATGGGAAATTCTTCTACTTCTACTATGGCTGGACAAGGAAAGGTAATCTTGAAGATGACATCGGGGAAGGAACTTACCCTCAACAACGTACTGCATATACCAGACATCCAAAAGAATTTAGTTTCTGGTTCTTTGTTAAGTAAGAATGGTTTTAGGCTTGTATTTGAGTCTGATAAATTTGTATTAGCAAAATGTGGTATGTATGTTGGTAAGGAATACATGAGTGATGGTCTCTTCAAGTTGAATGTAATGACTATTGTACCAAAACTTTCTATTAATAAAAATAACACATCTTTTGCTTATATTCTTGAGTCAAATTTATGGCATGGTAGATTAGGACGTGTAAATTTTGATGCTTTGCGTAGATTAATTGGTTTGAATTATATACCAAAGTTTGAAATTGATCATAATCATAAATGTGAGATATGTGTAAAAGCGAAACTAACTAAGATTCCATTTAAATCAGTTGAAAGAAAAACCGAACCTCTAGAATTAATTCATACTGATGTATGTGATCTTAAATTTGTTTAAACTAGAGGAGGCAAAAAGCATTTCATAATATTTATCGATGATTGCACAAGATATTTTTATGTATATTTACGTAGAAGTAAAGATGAAACCTTGGAAATGTTTAAAGTCTACAAAGCTGAAGTTGAAAATCAACTTGATAAAACCATTAAAATGGTTAGAAGTGATAGAGGGTGAATATGATGCACCTTTAAATGAATTTTGTGTACAACATGGCATTATTCACCAAACTACAGCACCCTATTCTCCATAACAAAATGGAGTTGTTGAAAGGAAGAATAGAACCCTTAAAGAAATGATGAATGCCATGTTACTAAGTTTAGGCTTACCGCAGAACTTGTGGGGGGAAGTAATTTTGTTTGCTAATTATGTTCTGAACAGAATACCCCACAAGAAAACGAATAGCACTTCTTATAAATTGTGGAAAGGTCGACCACCTTCCTACAAATACTTAAAAGTGTGGGGGTGTTTGGCAAAGGTAGAAGTTCCTGTTCCAAAAGAGAGTAAAATAGGACAAAAAAACAGCGGATTGTGTGTTTATTGATTATACTCAGAATAGTAATGCATATCGATTTCTGACTTATAAATCAGAAATACCTAATATAAATGTAAACACTATTATAGAGTCAAGGAATGCTGTGTTTTTTCAATATGTTTTTCCTTACAAGAAATGATAGAAATTAAGTTCACATAAAAAAACTTATGATTGTACACAAAGTCAAGAGATTAATGACAATCAAACACAAAGGACTAGTAATGGTCTCGACCAACAGGATTTAATTGATAATGAGAGTGATATCTGTAACATGGGTTGTATGTAGGGGTTTAAGGATAAGCTTTACTTTTAATGATTACTTATATCTTGATTTAGGCATAAAAATCAAGACGAGTATAAGAGATACTCATAATAAGAATCATCTATATGAGTGTCGAACTGGGGTCGGTTCTATGAGAATAAAGACGCTACATTCTCTAGTAGCATTCATGAACAACTAGGAGTGCTCAAGGCCAAAATGAACACAATCGTGAGAACCACGATGTGTCAAAAGATATTTTGTGTGAAATCTATTGTCTTGGCTTACACAAATGGCTGAACAATTCAGGGCATAGCATCCATTGGTTAGTTAGTAAGTCTGATAGGCTATTATTAGGGAAGGTTCAAGGCCGAAAGCTACCTATCCTAAGGCATGATATTTTCGATTTACACTCTTTCGACAAATTTTGCATATTGTTGCATTTCCGTTGTCATCAAATTCCATTCATGTGGGGGATTGTTAGAAATGGTTTTGAAAAAATAGTTTTTTCCTCAACTTTGGTCTAATTTTTAGGTAGGACTCATACGCCAAAGTTGGCGGGTCTAAGTAGTAACGCGTTCTATGCCACGTTGTGATTCACATAGTATATTTGGTTTCTCAAAACCATTATCGAGTAAATGGGAAATTGAAGCAAAAGTGAGCTCCATGGAAATGATGTTTTTGGTGAAATTTTCATTAAGGTTTGAGTTAAAGTTTGTCCCACATTGGTTTGGTGGGCAAACTTTTGTGGGTTTATAAGGCTTGGGTTTGCAACTTGGGGAGGGCCCCAAGGGATACCCAAGTTTTGTAGGAGGGTTTGGTTATAGACAAAGTGGGCTAGACCCATTGGACCCAAAATAAACACACACGCACGCGCCGCCGTCGTTATCCGTTCGATTGGTCGGGCAGGCTGGGATGGGCTTGGGCGCTGGTGCGTGGTATGAGGTTAGATTGGGCTTGTCCGGTCCAATACTTATCTTTTTGGGCCAAAAAAATTTGAATTTATTTTTAGTTTTTGGAAAAATAAAATCTATCCAATTTTGTTTTCAAATTTCGGTTGGAGGAAAATTCAAATTTGGCTTGCACCTCTTCAAACTTTTTGTGCAGGTTCATATCTATCCGCACATATTCAAATTTATTCAAATTCAAAACCCAAACAGTGTCATATCTGTTAATTAAAACCGAACAGGTCTTGTACCTGTTCAAATAGATTTGCTACATGTTCATTCAAATCTGAACAGCCACCTTTGCACCTATAAATAGACAAGTCCCTCATTTGGTTTTTCATTGAATTTCCGTCCTCAATACTGTTATTGCTCTCTGCATTTTGCTGCGTTAATTTTTCCTGTGAGAAAGACTGTATACACAAAGTGTGTTTGCTGTGTGAATAGTTTGTAGTGCTGCTACTATTCACTGTTGATTATTTTATCCTGAGAGATAGACGTCCATAATCTGAAAACACCATGGAGAGGACAAATATGTCTTAAGGACACAGTGTTAAACACTGGACTTGATCAAAAATTTGTTCGAAAAATTAATTAGGTAAGTAATTAATTTACTTGTTGTTTTATTTTATTTTATATACTAGTTTGATTTTTGTAATCAAATAGTCTCTCTATTTTCTTTAATTCTTTGAATACTTTGAAGATTGACCAACAACATTTGGTAAAAATTTTAATAAAATTTTTGAGTTCTCTATCATTACTCAAAAAACAAACATGTAACATGCAGTCTTTTTGCTCCATCTTTAAAGCTACTCATTATCTCACGGCAACCATTCATAACCCATCAAACAAATTACCACTATAGTCTTTAAATTGTTTTTGTAACTTCTGTCCAGAGACTATAACTGACAGGGGATTCAGTGTAATTTCTAAAATGCTAGGAGTGATCTATATTAAAAAAAAAATAAATAAATAACTCAAAGATGTTAGTGTAATTTACCCTTTCGTTAATGGTCGTCTCCCAATTTTGTAGGATGTTGATTGTGGTGGATCTTTGTCTGAGACAGCCACAACACAACTCCCCAGTTCACTTCGTTTGGTGGATGGCTATTGTGTTGGAGGACACAACAGTTATTACTGTGCAGTTAGATGGGTTTGTTTCGGAATTTATTTTGATAATTTGAATCGTTTAATTTAAATCACAATTATCATTTATTTTTGTAGATACAAATGTAACTGAATGAAAAGGTTAATAATATCTGATAAATTTAATTTTTTACAGATATATTCTACTTGATGTACTCTAGTGAACGGTTCAGATCATCAAAATAGATCCCGAAATAGACACATCAGCCACCCCAAATCCACATTTGGCTAGGGTTTTTTGGACTAAAATGCACAAAAGATAAAAGAGATTAAATAAATCAATAAGATAAAATGTCATATTTAAACCATAATCATTTTATTTTTTCTCTCACAAAAATAAAAAAAAAAACTAAAAAAATCATCCTAAACGAATTTTTTAATCCCATACTAAAAAACGTCTCAACTCAACTAAAAAGACCTTAACCAAACAGAAGCTCAACTTTATAGACTTACTACAAGTTTTTACAAAGATTTAAATTATTTATATAATTTTAATTGATTTATTTATAGAAATAGATAGTCTATTTCAATTGTATACATTAAAAAATGTTTATTTTTTTTAATTTTTTTTTACTTTTATAAAATAGATGATAAATATATTTTTAAAAATAAGTTATGTAAATAAAAATAATAAAGACTGGTACTATTAGCTCCCCATGAATTATTTTGGATCTCTTATTTCTTTGGACCTCTACTTATAAATTTTAAAACCCTTAAAAAAAATTTCCCTCCCCAAATAATACCAAAATTATCCTTGTGAAAACATTCTGCCTATTGAATGCACACCACCCACACCCCAAAAAAACCCCACTTGCAAAAAAATCCTAACAAAGCCCACGAAGAAAAAGAAGAAGAGGCAGTGTGATTACTGTCTCTACTACCTCATCCACCATTGTCATAGTTGGTATGCTCTCTCTCTCTCTCTCTCTCTCTCTCTCTCTATATATATATATATATATACACATAATCTCATAGTTTTTTCATAATAATTTCTTCTCTTACATAAAAAAAATTATAATAATTGGTTTGGTTTTCTCAGTGAAACAAGTCTGAACCTATGAATAATGTTCGGTTATGTGTTTCTGAACAAATAATAAATGTTCGGTTACCAATTCATGAACAAATAAACAATGTTCAAGCCTGCATTCTCGAATTTCGGTCATATGTTCAGGAGTCCGTCTCAAAAAATGACCAACAGATTTTATTATTTTTGTCATTTTTTTTCAAGAAATGTACCTTTACAGAGGCCAATATCCTCTAAGTTAAGAACAATATCAAAGCTATGAACCTCCTCGAAACTTTTATTGGTGTACTTCTCTCGTGTTATGGAGTTGTGGTTGCCAAACAAATTTCTACTCATTGTCATTGCCGGAGAAGTATAGGTAATCAAATGGTTGTCACCGTTACCGCCGGAATATTGCCGCCAAAGGATTTTTAAGGTTTTGAGGGTGGATAGGTTTTGAAGGTGGGATTTAGGGAAGATGGACAAGCGGTGATAGAGGTGGGTGCTCTCATAAACCCTAATTTATGATGTAGTGGGTGTATAATTGTGAGATAAGTATCCCAAAATTAATGATATCCTTTAAAGTAATTTTATTTGAGATTATTATTGTAATAAAAAAAACAAAAAATTAAAAAGTCCAAAATAATTTATGACGTGCTAATAGTGTGGTGACCGGGTCTCGTTTCCCTTTCTTCTACTTTTTTTTTTTTTTTTTCCATTTCGTTCCCTTCTCGTCCTTATTGAGTTCGAGATGTTTGGGAGATGTTCCCAAACTAAGCTCTTGTTCTTGTTTCATTCGATGTTGAGGTTTTTTCATTTTCAGAGAGCGTAGGGTCAGGTCCGGGGTGCCCGGGAGCGAGGCAAATTTTTCTGGGCCAGGGCCGCACGTGTGGGATGGGTGCTGCACGTGCGGGGGATGAGGCCGCACGTGCAGGAGTGGGTGATTTGGGTGAGTTGCACACTGCCTAAAACGTACGTGCGGCAGGAGGTGCGGAAGGATCCCTGCACGTGCGAGGATAAAGGCCGCACGTGTGGAAAGGGGCACTCCGCACGTGCGGGGATGGGTGCCGTACGAGCGGCACTCTGGTGGTCCAAAATCTCTGTTTTTTTTTATCATTTTGGGGCCGAAAATCTCTCATTTTCTAACCCTTCTCTCTCTCTCTAAAAGCCATTTTCTCTCATCCTTCTCTCTAAAAACCCTAACCAGAGCACCAAGAACCTTTGATCCTTGCTCCATTGGGTTTGATTATCATCATCATTTTTCTCAAGCTTGAAGATTTACAGCTAGGGCTTTCTTGGTATAGGAGAAAGTGAAGAGTTTCCATCTTGGGGCTAGGGTTTCATCTTGCATTCTTCATCAAACTTGAGGTAGGGACATTCTTGAGTTATATATGCAAGTTTTGCTATATTGTTGATGATTTAAAAGGGTTTTTATCAAGTTTTGTGTTGATTTTACATTTTTGATGAAAATAGTAGAGAGTTTTAAATGTGGGTTTCCAAAACCCAATCCTTTTTACTCCTTGAGGATTATTCATCCATAAACCTAAGAAAATGTGATTTTACATAGGTTCTACTAAAGAAATGTGGGGTGTTTTGCCTTGATGAAAAACCCTAGAAATTGGGGATTTTTAGAAAATATAAGAAGAACCATGAAATTCATTCTTTCCTTCTCGTGTTTAAGTGAATTAATGAGTGTGGGTTTCACAATGTGATATAAAGAAATGGTACTTTTCTTGATGATAGAAAATGGAGGACTCCTTAAGGACTAGTGTTAAATGTATGGATGTAATTAGTTGTAAGATGATGATTGTAGTGCACCATGGAAATGTGAAAGTTATAAACATTGGAATTAATGTTGGAAAACCTACATGAAGTCTTGATGGAACTATATTGCTAAGAATTATGGAAAGTGTAATTGTGGCTAAGTGCAGATAACATATGGTTATCTTGGGAAGAGTATCGAAAAGAGGTAATGGATCAAATGATTGTTGACATTATTGTAGAAGCCTTGAAATTTGAGAAATGTTTTAAGATATGAGAATTCATTGCATGGCATACTTACTTTTTTTAGTATTATTTTTGCATTCTAAAATTTCTATTGAAGATAATGGTTCTGAGAAAGAACATGTTTTTGTAATGAGAATTATGGTAATGCGAAAGGGGTAAATACGTGGTAAGTCCGGATAGGGGGTGTAGTTGAATTTGATAAATTGGCTTGAGTGTCCTTGGTGAAAGACCAGAAAACCGCGCGGATAGATGTCGAGCCTTCCGGTTAATACCGGTAAAAATCACAGTTTGGTAGCACTTGTAGAGTCTACTTGCGGATACCAGCCTAGGGATTACCAATGTCGTATTTACCACCCCTATTGATGTAAATATTGGAAGTTTGAAATTTACGGGATTACAAGATATTGTTGAGAACATGGTGATTTTGAAATAATGCATTGAAATGAAAATTTTCCATATTTATTGGCATGTGCATGACATTACATTTACGTATTAAATGTTGATTGAAATTGCATAACTGTATATACTTTGTGAGAATTCTCTACTGGGCTTTATGCTCACCCCTATGGGTTTTGGTGTAGGTAAAGATGTGGTGCTCCCGCCGAATTGAGGGCGTGGGAATATTTTGAGAAGAGTAGTGTGCTCTTTATTTTGTTGTGATTATTTGTAAAGCCAAGGGCTATTCTTTTGTATGGGTCTGAGAAACCACTTTTGTGTAACCAGGCCTAAGCCTCGGAAGTTGTAGCTCGTAAAGGCATTTTATTTATTTTGGAACTAGACGCTTCACATGCTATAGATTCATGTGATTCTTTTATTGTTTGAATGTATAATCGCATGTGAACTTTTGTATAAACTCTCTCATTGATTATGTAATGATGGAAGGTTTATTGCTATGGTCTAGTGAATGTTAAATGATGTGGGTAGATCATGTTGGGATGTTTTCAGGGCGTTACAACTTTGTATCAAAGCTACCAGGTTTGAATACTTGGGGCTCGCGGGAAGTGGTTGCTATACCACAATCGGTTCATTTCGAATGATTAGGAAGCATTTTGCTTATGTGTGATTATGTGGTAGAATGCTTATGTGACTATGTGGGTATGGGATTGGATTTTTGGGATGTTATTTATGCCTATTAGATTCCTTGAGGTCTTATTAGAGGAGTACTTGATCAATACTTCTTCTGCTAAGAATTCTTGGTTTCTCATGTTTATGTAGTAGGATATGTGTAGTTGCTTTGGCCTAACGTGTGAAGCGAGTGGCGAGCACATTTGGAATTATGTGCTAAATTGTCTATCTTGTCTCTCAATTAGGATGTCAGGAAGAGTTCAGACTCGATGTGGTAGGGGTGGAAGGCGAGGTCGAGGTCGCCGAGGTGTATTTGAGGTGCCGGTCCAAGAGGTCCCAGTGCAAGAAGAGGGTTTAGGCCACGCTGACATGGCCGAACAAGTGGGGCAAGCGGAGGTGCCAGGGCAAGCCAGCCAAGCTGCAATGGGGGCTTTAGCCTGGGAGATGGCAGGGGCATTGAGAGAGTCCATGAACATTTTGAGGGTGGAGACCCAAGCAAGGGAGAATGTTGCAGAAACTAGAGCTAGCTTCCTCACGAGGGAGTTTTTAAGGGCCAAGCTGGATGAATTCCATGGCAGTCCCGACCCGAAGAAAGTGGACGAATGGTTGGAGCAAACCGTGAAAACCTTTGAAATGCTTCACATTGAGGACGGTGAGTTGAGGGTGACCCTTGCTAGCTATTATCTCAAAGGTGACGCTGGCCAATGGTGGAAGCATGCAAAGGGTCGGATAGCACCAACGTGGGAGGCTTTTGTAGTGGCTTTCCAAGACAAATACCTTCCTTGCACGGCTAGGGAGAGGTTGAGGCAGGAGTTCAAGGACCTTAAACAACTAAACATGTCCGTGGCCAAGTTTGAAGCGGTCTTTTCTAGCTTGTCTTGGTTTGCACCGGAATTGGTAGCGATGGAGGAGCGCCGTTGCTTTGAGTTCGAGCGGAGGTTGAGGACGAAGATTCTATTCAAGGTTGCCGAGAACATGATCCGAGAGTATGATCGCCTTGTGGAGGCGGCTGCACATGTGGAGATTACGGTGGAAGCCGAAGAGAAGAGACTTCGAAATTCGAGGTCTAAGGGTCAGGGATCGCAGAGAGATTATAGGCCCAATAAGAAGAGTAAGAGCACTTTTTCATCCCAGTCTCAGTCACAACAGTCTAGATCTACTTACCCCTTGCCTAGTGCGGGCCCGGGAAGAGTGCACCAGGTGAGTTCTCTTGCTTCAAATGTGGCTAGCCGGGTCACAAGGCCTTTGCTTGTCCACAGAAGGGAGGAGGACAGCAGATGTTGCCATCACCACCGCCTAACCGATCTTAGAGTCAATCTCAGAGTAGGGGTCAGGGGCTTACTTGCTTTCAGTGCGGGCAGTCAGGGCAAATGAAGAGAGCTTGCCCTCAGTTGGGAGGTACGCCTGGCGTTTTAGGGTCTAGGCAGACACAGAGCCACCAGCAGGCTCACTCAGCTCAGGCTTCACGAGTCTACTAGAGAACCGCTTCGGCTCAGTCAATATAGCAGGCCTATGCTCCGAGGGATGAGCAGGTTGAGCACAGGCCACAGGGGCGCATGTGTGCAGTTATCGCACCAGAGCACTTGCCAGGATCCTCGGTAGTGAGAGGTATTTTTATTGTGTATAATTCTTTGGCTAGTGTGTTAATAGATACAGATGTGTCTCATTCATTCATATCTGCTACATTCGCATCTACATTGGGGTTAGAGGTGGTACAATTAGCGTTTCCACTCAGGGTTGAGTCACCAGTCGGGGGTACAATTGACTTAGATCAGGGCTGTCGTGATTGTGATAAAAGAGGTTGCCGGGCGTAGACTCCCGTTTGCTTTCGTGTTGTTGGACATGTCCAGTTTTGATGTCATTCTAGGTATGGATTGGTTGTCTTCGTATCGGGCAGTAATTGATTGTTTTCGGCGGAGGGTCACAGTGTGCGCTTCGGGTGGTGATTTTTTTTATTTTCTGGGGGATAGGGTTGATCGGTTCTTATCGCCAGTATGTGATCCTCGTAGTAGGGATGAGCTTAGTGGTCTTCTTGCTATACTTTTGAATAATGAGAGTGGCGGGATTCGAGTCGAGTTGAGTTGCCAAGGGTAGTGTGTGAATACCCGAACGTGTTTCCCGAGGACCTTACTAGTTTGCCACCCCACCGGAAGATTGAGTTCACCATTGATCTAGTGCCTGGAACAGCACCAATTTCTATGGTGTCGTATAGATTTGCACCCGCGGAGTTGCATGAGTTGAAGATTCAACTCCAGGTGCTTTTAGATAAGGGCTTCATCTGCCCTAGTACGTCACCTTCGGGAGCGCCGACTCTCTTTGCAAAGAAGAAGAATGGGTCGTTATGGTTGTGTATTGATTACCGCAAGTTGAACCGAGTCACTGTTAAGAACAAATACCCTTTACCCAAAATAAACGACTTGTTCGATTAACTTAGAGGGTCTTGTTGTTTTTCGAAGATAGACTTGAGGTCGGGGTACCATCAGTTGAGAGTCCAAGAAGAGGACTTCCAGAAAACAGCCTTTCGTACACGTTATGACCACTATGAGTTCATTGTAATGCCATTTGGGTTGACTAACGCACCGGCTTCCTTCATGGATTTGATGAACCGAATATTTAGGGAGTACTTGGATCGTTTTGTGGTCGTCTTCATGAACGACATCCTTATCTATTCAACCTCCGAGGAGGAACATAAGACTCACTTGAGAATAGTGCTTGACTTACTTAGGGAGCATCAATTGTATGCCAAGTTTGAGAAATGTGAGTTTTGGCTCACCGAGGTGAAGTTTTTGGGCCATGTTGTGTCAAAAGAGGGAGTAACGGTAGATTCTTCGAAGATAGATTCTGTACAAGATTGGGAGCAACCTAAGAATGTCTTTGAAATTCGGAGTTTCTTGGGATTGGCGGGGTACTATCGTCGATTTGTAAGAGATTTCTCTAGACTAGCCGCGCCTTTGACTAGATTGACTAGAAAGGGGGTTAAGTTTGTGTGGAGTGAGGTTTGTGAGAAGTCTTTCCATGAGCTAAAAACTAGATTGACCATGGCACCGGTGTTGATCATTCCAGAGAGAGGTTTGGGGTATACCATCTATTGTGATGCGTCTCAGGATGGGCTTGGTTGTGTTTTGATGCAAGAAGGAAAGGTTGTAGCGTATGGCTCCCGACAATTGAAAGCCCATGAGAAGAATTACCCTACCCACAACTTAAAGTTAGCCACAATAGTGTTTGCCTTGAAGATTTGGAGGCATTATTTGTATGGTGAGAAGTTTGAGGTTTTCTCCGACCATAAGAGCTTGAAGTATTTGTTTTTCCAAAAAGATTTGAATCTACACCAACGAAGGTGGATGGAATTTTTAGAAGACTATGATTTTGAGTTGCACTATCATCCGGGGAAGGCCAATGTAGTGGCCGATGCCCTTAGTCGAAAAATCGTTAGTAGTTTGGCGAGTGTGGCCAATCGGGAGTGGGTTATGTTGGGTGAAGTCGGCAAGTTTGAACTGCAGTTGGGTGAATTGGAAGGAGGTGCAACATTGTTTAGTTTGAGTGCTCAACCTGTCTTGATTAGCAAAGTTATAGAGGCACAACAAGGAGACCGGGAAATAGAGTTAATTCGGGATAGAATCACCAATGGGAAAGAAGAGAAGGGTTTGAACATTCACTCTGCTCAGAGTGTACATTACCTAGATCATTTGTTTATGCCGGAAGCTTATAGAGATGAAGTGCTTCGAGAATTCCATCACTCATGCCTTGCGGTACATCCGGGAGGCAGCAAAATGTATCGAGACCTTAGCCGTCAGTTTTAGTGGAGGGGTATGAAGCGGGATGTCGCATCCTTTGTGTCCAAGTGCCTTACTTGTCAACAAGTGAAGGCCGAGCACCAGAAACCAGCGGATTTGTT
Organism: Camellia granthamiana; assembly: GCA_036172215.1. Classification (NCBI taxonomy): domain Eukaryota; kingdom Viridiplantae; phylum Streptophyta; class Magnoliopsida; order Ericales; family Theaceae; genus Camellia; species Camellia granthamiana. The sequence continues at coordinate 142,045,287 of CM069907.1, forward strand.
GCAACCCCTGCCGATAGCCGAGTGGAAATAGGAGCACGTAACAATGGACTTTGTGATGGGGCTTCCTAGAACACAGTGGGGCAATGATGCCATTTGGGTAATTGTTGATAGATTGACTAAGTCCACACACTTCATTCCTATGCGAACTAGCGACTCAGTTGAGCACTTGGCAGAATTGTATGTTAGGGAGATAGTTCGGCTCCATGGGGTTCCGATAACCATTGTATCAGATAGGGATCCTCGTTTTACTGCCCGGTTGTGGCAAAGCCTTCAAGAGGTGTTGGAAACTAAGTTGACCTTTAGCACCACTTATCACCCCCAAACTGATGGGCAGTTGGAGCGCACCATACAGATTTTGGAAGATATGCTTAGAGCTTGTGTCTTAGATTTCAAGGGGTCTTGGAAGAAACACTTACCATTGATCGAGTTCGCCTACAACAATAGTTATCAGGCTAGCATTGAGATGGCACCGTTTGAGACCTTGTATGGCCGACCTTATAGGTCACCTATTTGTTGGGCCGAGGTAGGAGATACACCGTTGTTGGGACCGGAGATTGTTAGGGAGACTACCGAGAAAGTTGCTTTCTTTCAGAAGAGATTAGCTACGGTCCAAAGCCGACAGAAGAGTTACGCCGATAAGAGGAGGCAACCTTTATCCTTTGACGTAGGTGATCATGTATTTCTTAAGATCTCACCTAGGCGAGGTTTGATGAGGTTCGGTAAGAGTGGTAAGTTGTCTCCGAGGTTCATTGTGGCTTTCGCGATACTGGAGAGAATCGGGGAAGTGGCATATCGGTTAGCTTTACTGCCACAACTTTCGGGGGTCCACAACGTGTTTCATGTGTCAATGCTTAGGAAATACGAACCCGACCCTTCTCACGTGTTAGATTGGGTTGATTTGGAGGTAGATGAAGACGCCTCTTACGATGAGTGACCGGTTCAAATTCTAGATATCCTATTTCGTCAGGAACTAGGGGTTCACTACGCACGCAGCGGCTTCAAACAACCTATAAACGGGTAAGCAACCTGTCCTAGTTTGGAATGGTCACTATGGATCCGAATATGCACTAGGTCGAATGGTCAAAAAGGGTGCCCCGGTAAAACCGGGGTTTGTGTTCCCATGCTGTCAGAGCCCAGAGCCGATCAGCCTTACGGACATGACTTGACAAGACAAGCCTCCGGCAAATCGTTCGGGAATGGCATATGGCAAACACGGTGTCCTAGGCGCACCAATGCAAATGCAATGCAAAGAAACACACAAGTGTAGTCAAAAACAGATATCATGAGTTCGAGTCAAGTTCTCTAATTCCCCAGCAGAGTCGCCAGAAACTGTAACAACGCCCGCGGGGGACCTCGCTACAGCTCGGACTCGATTTTTGTTGCGGTTCTCAATCTCGAACCAAAGAGTCCAAATCCGGCAAATCGTTTTGAGAAAACTGATTTTTTGAAAGAAGTGCCAAACATGGACTGCTTTGCCAGATAACAGAGTCGCCACCTAAATATTTTTTAAATGGGAAATTTAGGAAACCCTGACTCGGTGCCAAAGGCCACGTGTCCGTCATTACCAAAGTTGGCTCGGGAACTTGGGTACGATTGGGGAAGGTCACATCGTGAGCACCCCCGCTCGCCCGGTCAAAGACCGGCCTCTACTAACCATGATATCTGTTTTTGAAAACATTGTATGTTCTTATTCCGGTTATTAGCCTAGGTTACTATGTGATGCTCGCAGCAAATAAGTATAGACCGAATCGCCCGAATTGGAACCAAAACACTTCGTGTTTGTTTGTTTGAAAATGGTTTGCTACCCGCAGGTAGGCTGAAAATGCAGATTTTGCCACCCTCAGGTGGGCTTAGGAAAACATGGTGTTGCCACAATCTAGTGGGCTTAAAACAAACAGTCAATGAATTGTCCCAATTCAGGTAACTCAACCTCCACCCACAGGCATTCAAGGCAGTTATATCACATAAGCAAATAGCCTCATGGTAAGCATGCTATCATGGCAACACTCACACGCATGCAAGGATGCTAAAGCGTAAAACTTACCTAGTACTCCAAGCCAAAACAGAAAACTGATTAGAAATCATGCATGATCCTAAAATATACAGAAATGCCTAATGCAACACATGCAAAGATGCAAACTATAGCAGGCTCGGCTATTCTAAACATGGTATGTGAAATGCAACAACTATCATGTATTCAACTCGGAATTGAAATACAGATGCAGTTTGTATGATGCGCCGAGCCCGGTGCGTGTAAAACAAATGAATGATGCAAACATGCTGTCATACTGTATGCTAATTGAAATATGTCCTATATCTAACCATCCAAAGCGGGTAAATAAAAGGGAGAAAGAAATGGGGGTTGGAAGACATACATCACACTCACACACCCTTATTACAATTTTGCCCTCGCGCAGAGGGTCCGAATAAAATAATAATACAGTCCGAATAAAAGAATATACAGTCCGAATAAATATACAGATTTCTAATTAATTAACAGATTAATTACAGAAAAGTAAAACTGGCATGCAAGCCAGGGACTGCCTTGCTCCTGATGAATGGTACATGTTGGGCTGCTTGGCGCAGAAATCCACTGGGATGCCCTGATTAGCCTCTGTTTGCAATTTTCTCGAAATGCGTGCCAGCCTCCGAAAAGTTGTTGATTGTTGATTTTGCTGCAACAGAGAGCAGGAAAAGGGCATAGCAATGTATTTCACAAATATATGCATGCCTCGATCCTCGTGCCACCAATCACGCATCTCGATGCATGATGGCCGAGGAACCGAAATGCACAACTCAATATGGGATGAATGCAGATGAATGCTACAACAAAAACCTAACTCCATCATGGGTAATCTGGAGTGTCGGTGACTTGGGAATTGAGACACGTTCCGGTACTCGGAGCACAGAATGCGCCTCGTTTCCCGTGCAATATGCAAGATATGCATGAAATGCAACTAACATACAATCCTAGCATACGCAATGCTATGAAAATGAGATGCCTCGAAATGCGTGCCCACTGGCACGCAAACCGAGGCGATGACATAAAGGCACGAAATGCAATGATGGGCTTACACCAATATGAGAGGGCCTCAGCCACACTCACACGGGATGCCGGAATGATAAGAATGAGGTGCCTTGAAATGCGTGCCCACTGGCACGCAAACCGAGGCAATGATATGAAATGTAAATCAGACAAAACAGAGGTGCCTCGAAATACGCGCCCACAGGCACGCAAACCGAGGCGATGCAAATGAGAAAATCGGATAAAAAATTGAGTGCCTCGAAATGCGTGCACACGGACACGCAAACCGAGGCAAAGATGAAATGATAAAATCGGATAAAACCGAAGTGCCTCGAAGTGCGTGCCCACAGGCGCGCAAACCGAGGCGATGATATGAAGTGCAAATCGGATAAAAAACTGAGTGCCTCGAAATGCGTGCACACGGACACGCAAACCGAGGCGATGATATGCGATGTAAATCGGATAAAACAGAGGTGCCTCGAAATGTGCGCCCACAGGCACGCAAACCGAGGCGATGATATGCGATGCAAAATCGGATAAAATCGAAGTGCCTCGAAATGCGCGCCCACAGGCACGCAAACCGAGGCGATGATATGCGATGAAATGGCATACGGAATGCAACGATGGGCTTACACCTACATGGGAGAGCCTCAGCTCACTCACATAGGCTGCCGTCGGGTAAAAACAAAGTGCCTCGAAATGCGTGCACACGGGCACACAAACCGAGGCAATGGCATACAAGCATGAAAATGCAAATTGGGCTTACGCCAACATGAGATAGCCTCAGCCACGCTCACATAGGCTGCCGGAATGATAAAAATGAGGTGCCTCGAAGTGCGTGCCCATTGGTACGCAAACCGAGGCAATGCAAAAATGATACAAATGGCATGAGAAATGATATGCAAGCATGGAAATGGAATTTCAGCACTTAAATAAAGGGGACAACAGCCCCGAAACAATTCGAAATGACACTCGAAGCATGCATTCATCCCGAAAATGCGAAATTAAGCCCCGAAATGGCCTATAGCCATGCTATACATGCAAAATATGATCATGGAAGCAAGAACAGTAGCAAGGCAGTCCCAAATATGGCATATTTTCAGTAATAAACATGGCCTAAATGCAAGCATAGATAGATCAAACAAAGCATGCAAAGTTAGTGGCCAAAAGAGGGGTATTGAGACAAGTGATATATGCAAACCCCAAATGGACAAACTTTCTTATACAACATTGAAGATTAGCTAAAAATAAACATATATGCAGAAGATGACATCCTCAAAATCAGAACACAAACATGCTAAAAGATCCATGCAAAATAGGCTCCAAATATGCTATAACAAGAGACATGCCAAACTATACATCAAACAGCAAACTTTTCTTCATGAAACATGTAAAGGGGGTCAAAATAAGACCAAAGTCAGTAGGGGTCGAAGTCCCAAAAACAAATAGAAGTAGGTCAAAAATTGCATGCAAAAATGGGCACACTTGATGGAATTTGAAGGAAGTGGTAGACACAATGGCCAAATGAAATTGAGCCTCTCTACAATGTTGTAGAGGGGCTCAAAACAAGCAAGAAAGCAGTAGGGGTTGGACCCCTAAAAACCAACACAAATAGGTCAACTTTAGCATGCAAAAATGTGACAAACTTGGTGAATATTGAAGGAACTAGTATATAGAAATACCAAATGAAGTTGAGCCCTTCTACAATGTTGTAGAGGGGCTCAAAATAAGAACAAAAGAAGTAGGGGTCGGACCCCTAGAAACAAACACAAGTAGACCAAAACTAGCATGCAAGAAAATGGCATAAAAGCTAGGTATTGAAACAAGTGTGTCATAGAAGCATCAAATGAAGTTGAGCCCTTCTACAAAGTTGTATAGGGGCTCAAAACAAGCACAAAAGCAGTAGGGGTCGGAGCCCCAATTCTCAACCAATTAGAGTATAAAAAAGAACCAAGAAAAAGCCCTAAAAGTTGGTTTTGAATACTCACCCTTGAAGACTTGTCTTTCTTTGATTCTTGGCTTTGATTTGTAGCTTCTCAACCTCTGAAATTCACCTCCTTGCTGCTGAAATGATGGTAGGGATGGTGAGGCTAGGTGTTGATGAAGGAATGGCCTTGACACTTGAAGCTTTTTTGGAGTTTTAAGCTAAGGAAATGGAGGTTTTTGGAGAAGTGTTCTTGAAGACAAATTTTCCAACCTTGAAGAAGGAGAGGGAGGGCCCTTCAAATAGGCAAGAAATGGGGTGTAAAAGGGGAGGGAAAGCACCCAATCTTTCCCTCCCGAAATATCCCCCGGATGCCCCGGGATATGCTGAAAGATATCCGGACAGCTGGGACAGGCTGGAAAGCAGGAAGCTGGCCGGCCAGGTAAATTTGTGGGAGGTGGCCGGCCGGCCACCCCACCTGGTCGGCCAGCCACTCACCATGGCCGGCCGGCCACCCCAAGAAAATGAACAGAAGATTTTCTGGCCGACCAGTATAGAAAGGTGTCCTCCCAAGTGTGTAGAACAAGGCCCCATGGTTGAAATCTGGCAACTCTGAAGCAGGAGCCACAACATAGAGCTTGAAGGAGAGGTCCAAAAATGAAGTCCACAATTTCTGGCCGACCACTATGCCAAAGTGTCCTCCAAGATGTGTAGAACAAGGATCCAAGGTTTGAATTTGGCAACATTGAACCAAGAGTCACAACATAGAGCTTGAAGGAGAGGCCCAAAAATGAAACCATGAATTTCTGGCCGACCACCAACCCTTAGGGTCCTCCTGGATGCCCTCATCACAGATATGTAGCTTTGGTTGGAAGAAAATACCCCTAGGGTGTTCAACATTGGCCCGGAAGTGAGCAAAACGGGCTCCGGAGGAGCGAAACTGGTTATCTGGGATAATTGCTGGCTTCTCACCCCCCAGTGATCTTCCTGATGTTGAAACAGAGGTACCTGCCAAGTTTGAACAAAAACAAATGAGAAATGAATGTTCGGGGCCAAAACCGAGCAAACCGGGATCCCGAAAATGAGCTGCGGGTGCCGGAAGTGGTGTTCAGCAGCGAAGTGGGTATCTGCGACCCCAGTGTCCTCTGGAATGACGAAACAGAGATACCTGCCAAAAACCGGAGAAAATGGATGCGAAATGAATGCTCGGGACCAAAACACGCAGTTTGGGGTCCCGAAAACCGGCTACAGGTACCGGAAGCGGCACACGACCACGAAGTGGGCATCAGGGGCCCCAGGGTTCCTCGGAATGACAAAACAGAGGTCTCCGCCAAAAACCGGAGAAGGCTGATGCAAAATGAATGCTCGGGGCCCAAATCACGCAGTTCGGGGTCCCGAAAATGGGTCGCCGGGCACCGGGAGTGGTGTTCGGCTGCAAAGTGGGCATCAGGGGCCCCAGTGTTCCTCGGAACATTAAAACAGAGGTCTCCGCCAAAAACCGGAGAAAGCGGAGATGGTTGGGCGGTCCCGAGCCGAGGCACACGGCCTAACGGCTCCGAAAACCGGGAACCAGGCTCCGAAATGGGCAAAATGGCCTACGGCCACGAAAAGTAGCTCACGGCCACCGGGAGATAATCTGCGGGACCACTCCCTTCCCTTAGGAAAGAAAACAGAGAAAACCGAGCCTGGTTCGCAAACCGAGACAAGGTAGAGAAGATGGTTCGGAGATCCGGAGGCAGGGCGCGCGGCCGCGACTCTGAGACTTCTGAACGAGCACAGCATGCAACATCACCGAGCGCTCAACTGGTGACGTCTGAGTCTTAAGGTCGGTCAAAAATGGGGTGTCTACAGTTGCCCCTCTTTGACAGAACTCGGAAGTCATAACAATGACGGGAGTGAATGTCAAAGCCCAGAGACGACCCATTTTTGACAAGGCCGAAGACTTAGACAATCATACGAGATAAACAGAGAATGTGTGCCCGCAGGCGGGCCCGCAGGCAGGGGCAAGATGCAAAATGATAGGCGCGGAGCCAAGCGATCATGCAAGTGCAACAAGCTGTAATGAAGCAGGTATTCGCAAATAGATGCAACAATTATAAGCAAGAAGGCAAAGCAAACAATTACATTTCATGCAGTTAGGAATGCGGAGAATCATTCAATTCTCATCGCGTCTTACACGGAGAAGATACGATACCTGCGCGATTCGTCTGGTCGCACCAGCCTCAAATGAACCGTACATACAATATCGTGCCTGCAAAAGAGAGAAATTCAACAAGAACAATATGCTAACAACATATATTCAATGCGATTCCTGTAGTTCCAAAAGCTTGACACACACAGTGCCGGTGAACGAATGTAACATAACGCGAGAAAAGATAATGCGTGTCAACGTGCGTTCAAGCATAGAAGTATCGTACACCGAGAAATCATGCATGACAATGCAAAACATTCATGACAATGCAAATTATGAGCCAAGCAATGCAAAACGAGCACAAATCAGGATGCCCGTTTGACATGAAATGATGAACCGGAAAATGCGCAGTTCGGTGACGGCAACTCAATCGCGGCCTCTGATTCAACTCCCGGAGAGTTCACAACATGTTTAAAAAGGATACACTCTGATTTTGATGAATAATGACGAGACACATATCAGAAATTGCAGTTAAAGTTCCGGCGGAGCAATTCGGCGCCAGAAAGTGCACTTTTTTTCCAACTTTTTCAGGTCCCGGGAACTCCGATTTTCCTCAAAATTTGCAGAGAGGTAGGGGAGGGGGTGGGGGACATGGTCGGCCAGCCCATTGCCCTAGGAGAGGCCATCGGCCAGGGCCAAAAAGTAGAGGGGCCGGCCAGCCAGGTTAGGTGGCCGGCCGGCCACCTGCCAAAAGCAGGGGCAAAATGGTCATTTTGACATTTTCTATATATATGCTTGCCCATTGCCTCCGAAATCACACCCCCAAGTGTGGAATTCTCTCCTCTTGCTCTCTAAGCCATTTTCTCTCTCAGATCTGCATTCTATACGCGCCCCTCGGCCTCCCACGCAAGTTGTTTTTGCGAAATCTTTCAGATTTAAGCACTTTGAAGCGACTAAATTTCGACTTTGGGGCTTCTCTTCTCATTTTCACCACTTGAGGTAATTTTGTTTCAATATTTGGAAAATTTTCCCGGGGGTTGACTTTTGTTGACTTTTTGTTTCCCGAGAGTTGACTTTTGTTGACTTTTTCCAACTTTGGCCCATTTTGCTCATTTTTGCTCCTCTTTGCAGATTTCTCGACATGGCGGGCCATTTCCCTCACGGCGGAGGTTTTCCCGGCGCCGGAGATGACTTTGACATTATGGCATTGCCTCCGAGAGTTCGCCCTTTCATTCCCGATCGATATGCCCCAGCGGTTCATAGGCTTCCGCGGGCCACTTTTCGTCATTTCACTGAGTTTAACGACCGAGTACCAAGGGATCTTCTCCTACGAGAGCCAGAGCAGCACCTCTCTTATGATGCAGAGGTATTTTACTTTAGTCTCTGTATTCCTCGTGCATTTCATTCCCCTGCCATGCTTAGACACACAGTTTAGCTTATGACATAGTACTTGCATCCCGAGCATGTGACTTAGCCACTTGAATTCCGTGAACACAGCTCATTGGATAATTGTGAACGCATAGTATACATTAGTTAGGAATTGAACACACGGCTCAAACATTGATTCGCCAAACACACAGCCCGAAGTTGAAAATGAGTACACAACACATACTGACTAAGAGTAGAACACATACTCCCAAAACTCAGATTTTCTGAACACGCAGCCCAGATTTGAAAGTAGAACACACAGCCCTAAACTTTGATGCACTGAACACACAGCCCAGATTTGAAGCGAACACACAGCCCACTAATTGAGAGTAGAACACACAGCCCCAAACTTGATGTACTGAACACACAGCCCAGATTTAAAGCGAACACACAGCCCACTGATGTTGAGTAGAACACACAGTTCCGATTTGAAGCGAACGCACAGCCCACTGATGTTGAGTAGAACACACAGTCCCAACTTGAGGTGAACACACAGCCCACTGATGTTGAGTAGAACACACAGTCCCAATTTGAAGTGAACACACAGCCCACTGATGTTGAGTAGAACACACAGTCCCAATTTGAGGTGAACACACAGCCCACTGATGTTGAGTAGAACACACAGTCCCAATTTGAAGCGAACACACAGCCCACTGATGTTGAGTAGAACACACAGTCCCAATTTGAGGTGAACACACAGCCCACTGATGTTGAGTAGAACACACAGTCCCAATTTGAGGTGAACACACAGCCCACTGATGTTGAGTAGAACACACAGTCCCAATTTGAAGCGAACACACAGCCCACTGATGTTGAGTAGAACACACAGTCCCAATTTGAGGTGAACACGCAGCCCACTGATGTTGAGTAGAACACACAGTCCCAAACTCAGATGTACTGAAACTTTGGACACGCAGCCCAAATACCAAATTTACTGAACACGCAGCCCGTTTTCACTTCATTTGCACACAGCTCATTTTCACTTCATTTGCTGATCTATGCATTCATTCTAAATGCAGGTTCATTCTCGCACAGTGCGAGGATATGGTTCCGTCACCGCGAGGGAGTGGTATTTTGAGCTTCCGGAAGCTGTCCGGGGCTTGGTCGACCTCGCAGGATTTGGACCATTCTGCCGGGGATTATCTCGTTGCCTCATCAGTAGGACTTTATTCGCGGCTCTAGCAGAGAGGTGGTGGGACACCACCAATTCTTTCCATTTTTCTGCAGCCGGGGATATGACCATGACCCCGCTGGACTTCGCTATACTCACCGGCCTAGACGTAGGCGGTGTACCCATTCCCTATGACGAGGATATGGGCCAGTGGGAGGCTGCTTGGATGCACCTATTGGGGACACACCCGCCTGTAGACAGAGGTTCGGGGAGAGTCCGATACTCCTGGTTTGCTTTGCACTTCCGGCGGCCACAGATGGAGCCCGGTACTCCTGAGGAGGCGGAGCAGTATGCCCGCGGTTTTCTCATGTATCTCCTCGGCACCACCTTGTTCGCTGATAGAGGGAACATGGTAGGATTATATCTCCTGAGTGCTTTGGTAGACCTATCACAGGTCAGCCAGTATGATTGGGGCGGCGCTAGCCTGGCTACCCTGTACTGTTACATGAGCGCAGTCTCTCGCGGACGGGGAGATTTACTCGGCGGCTACTGGAGAACCTGGGAGGTACATTCTGTCCTTTTGATTTACATTTTTTGCTTCTCATGGCTTGTTCACTGCACACACGGCGCACTTTGCACTCTGTATTCTGCCTTTAGCACCTTGTATTCACATCCCGCACTGCTTTTCTCAGCTATGGGTATATGCATATTTTCCCACATTAGCCCCGGAGATGGAGGTGACAGGACCTCCTATGACCCCATATTCACTGATGTTTGAGGGCGAGCACTTGTCGAGGCCTCGAGAGACTCTCTTCTCTCTGCGGCAGTACTTCGACACTGTTCGAGCGACAGAGGTATTTTAGAACTCTCAGTTCTTTTTCTATTTTCATCTTTGATCTGCTTTGTATGTTCTGATTTCTGATTGACTTATGCACTGGTTATCCGCAGATCACTTGGCAGCCTTGGGCAATCTTCGGCGATGACCTCGAGGATCAGTACCCCGGAGGGTCGACTAGTTCCCAGTATAGGTTCCTGCTCGAGGGACCAGTGGGTAGAGTTTGGTTCCTGGGGGAACGCTTCCAGCGCCAGCTATGGGGGGGGAATTCTCAGGACCCTCCTGCTGTGCCTCCAGACACCATGCGGACCGCTGATAGATTATCTCCTGAGGAGGTCAGTAGTGCTATGCAGGGCAGTGATGCGTTATTACATCTTCTTGATGGGAGCTACTCCACCTACCGCCGTATATATTTGATGCCCCCCTTGACGGGAGTACGGGCTTCGGCACGGAGGCCCACTGGCGCACCATCTTCGAGTCACGCTCGTGCTACAGACATCCCTTCTTCTAGCAGGGCTGGCACATCTAGAGGTAGAGGCAGTTCGATTCCTCCGACTCTTGATCACCCTGGATGGCCAGAGATGCCGACTGAGTTGACGTGTTGGCAGTATGGGGCTACCTCCCCGATTCCGATCCCTATGGAGCCTCCGGCGCCTGGTCACAGATACGTCAGTGATCCTGACTCACCACCGGTATGTTCTACCATTCTTCATTTGTCACACAGACATTCTGACAGTTGCTTATCAATTGATGAATTGAGCTTGTATCTGCAGCCACCTCGGGATTACATAGATCAGATGCTCGGAGTGGTGGCCTCACTCGAGGGGATGGTCCTGCGCAGAGAGGCACAGATGTCCATCATGGGCTTCCAGGTACCCTTCATCTTTCTTGCATTTATCATATTTCTGTTAATGCTCTGGCTTTAAACATTCCATTGCGCTGATAGGCTGTGTAGAACACATCCGGCACACACCCCACTCCCATACCGTACTTGCACCTGCTTTTTATGTTTGAACTGATGTATTGCACTTTGCATTTTCAGATGCCTCCAGTCTATGCTCCGACACAAGGTGGGCCTCCCGGGCCTTTTCAGAGAGGTAGAGGTACTGGGCCTCGAGGAGCTGGGCCATCTCGGCCTCACCGAGGAGCTCGAGGAGGAGGGTCGTCTCGCAGACGCAGGGCACCCATTGTTGAGGATGACGAGGAGGAGGTCGCAGATCATGTGTCAGACACATCTCCTGGAGGGGGAGGCTCCGGTCTTGGTTCCGGGAGTGGAGACGAGCCTGAGGGGGATCCGGAGGACGACAGCTCCGATCCAAATGGTGATGATGAGGTAGAGATTATCCCGCAGAAGAGGATGAGAGGGCCTCCCCATTCCCGCTCCCGAGGGCACTGATGTTATTTCCTGCTTTATTCTACTTTTTAGCTAGTAGTTTGTAGCACTTTGCACATTGTTAGGCAGTTTTATTTTCTGTAAAACTTGTACCTTTGTTTTGTTGTAAAACATGATGAAATGAAACAGCTTTTGAAAAGATATTGTATTTGAAATTCTTAGCATCGCATCGCATTATTTCGCACCAAGTGGAATTGAATGAAAATGTGCCTCATGTATTACCGGGTCAGGTAGTGAACCGACGCAACAAATAAGAACAAACTGACTCGCTAAGAAATAAAACAGAATCTTAGCAAGTTTACAACTCGATAAACAAAATACAACTATGTTAACGACTCAATCGACAAGACTTAACAAAATTGTGTAATCAAAAAGTAACAACTCAAAACACAAAATGCGACAGCTCGACAAAACTTACAACTCAATAAGCAAAAACAACAACTCGATAAGCAAAAATGCAGCACGATGTACTTTGGATGGACTTTCTGGATAATGGAATGCATCCAAAATTGATAGGCCTGGATGCCTTCTACTGCCGGGAGACAACCAGATTTGCAGGGAGTCCACTACTGCTACAGGTAATGTTTCCCATCCAAGCTCACATGTATGTTCACTCACATCACTCGGCCCTCGGGCTCGATTTTTCTCACAAAACCCCTATCTCACTTTTCTCTCATCGTACATCTCTCTATTCTTTAATCTCTCATTTTTCATCCCTCCCCAGATAAGGTTGATGGATAAGTTGCAAGTTGTGGACTCTTGCCCTGCTTATTCAGCCCGCAGCTACTTCTTTCGGCAACACCTAGTCAATGCTCCTGATGGGAGCTGGTGGTTTGAATGGATGTGCAATTTATCAGCAGACCGCATTGCTTGGAGAGTTAGAGAGCTTCTGGCCCCTGCCCCTGTCTTCAGTTGCACTTTGTCTGATGAGCGCTGGGATTGGCTCAACGAAGAAGCACAAGTTGGGCCTAAGTTGGCATCAGAGGCTTCAACTAGCTCTGGGAGGGGGCGCAGGGACACCTGACTGGACTGTGCCCCAGATTTATTGCTTTATTAGTACTTTCAAGTTTTCGTTATGAATGTAATAAAAAGCAACTTCAATTGTATGCAAGAGCAACAGAACTCTGTTTTGAAATCAATGAAATTGAAGGTTGTGGTACTGAAAATTCTCCACTTTTGGTCAAAAAAATGGTCTTAGTTGTAAAGAGATTAATTTGAACAAAGCCAACTTTTATTAAAACTTTTCAAAACTATTTTCGATATGGATCAGAACTGGACACGCCTGAGATCTGTCACTGAGATGCACAATCCCGGATCCTAGCAACTGGAAAGTTGCCCCTAGTTTGAATGATGCCGCAGCACTTCATCGCAACGGAAAGTTGCCCCTAGTTTGAATAGCACTGTACCGGAGATCACAATAAATGCTGATGAATAAAGATGACTGAGATGATCAAAATGGACGAAGTTGATCGGGGAAAAGATTGTGACTGAACTTCAAGATGAAGCTGCCTACGTATCCCAAAGATGGGAATCAAGCCTTACGTAGTTCAGGCTTAGGTTCGCTCGGGTATTTTTACTCTCCTTTTGCGCTCTAACTTTTGCCAAGGCCGCCCTTTGCGGGTTTTCAACCTTGCGAGCTCAGTTTTTATAATTTCAAAATTTTTTGTGCTCTGAGTTTTGCCTAGGTCGCCCTTTCGGGTTTTCGGCCTAGCGAGCCTCTCAGGGGTAGTATTTCTTCAACTTGTCCATATTGATCGGTTGGGAAAACTCTAAGCCATCTAGATCCATCAGAACCACAGCTCCACCTGACCAGATTGACTTGATGATGTAAGGACCAGTCCAATTAGGTCTGAACTTGCCCCTTGGGTCGTGGATAGGAGCGCGGTTGTCCTTGAGTACTAAATCTCCTTCTTTCAGATTCCTGGACTTAACCTTCTTGTTGAAAGCCCGGGCGATTCTGCGTTGATAACCCTGAACATGGTACAGTGCCTTCAACCTTCTTTCATCGAAAAGCATGAGTTCCTCAAATCTGTTTTGCTGCCAATCTGCTTCGGCTATCTGGCACTCGGCCAATACTCGCAATGACGGGACCTCAATCTCGATAGGCAGAACGGCCTCCATCCCATAAACTAATGAATACGGAGTCGCCCCAGTTGAAGTTCTGATCGAAGTCCTGTAGCCCCACAGAGCAAACGGCAGCTTATCTGGCCAATCCCGATAGGTTTCCACCATCTTCTGTAGTATGCGCTTGATGTTCTTGTTGGCGGCCTCAACTGCTCCGTTGGTTTGCGGCCGGTAAGTAGACGACTTATGAAAAGCCACGTTGTATTTCTTCAACAAGTCAATCACCTCTTTCTTGAAGTGGGAACCATTGTCAGAGACTATTTCATTTGGGACTCCATAGCGACAGATAATGTTGTTTCTGATGAATTTCGCAACGTGTGAAGCTTTCAACACTGCGTAAGATTGGGCCTCAACCCACTTTGTAAAATAATCTATCGCTACCAAGATGAACTCATGCCCATTCGACCCCTTCGGCGTAACAGCTCCAATTACATCAATCCCCCAGACAGAAAACGGCCATGGCGAAGTCATGTTGTACAGTTTTGACGGCGGAATGTTCATACGGTTTGCATGAATCTGACATTTGTGGCATCGCCGGACGAAACCAATACAATCCTCCTCCATGGTGGACCAATAATAACCCTGTCTAAGGATCTTCCGTGCCAACATCACCCCATTCATATGTGCACCACATTCACCCCCGTGGATGGCTTCCATCAGACGCCTTGACTCTTCTGCATCCACACACAGTTTATGCATTCCCAGATGACCTCTCCTATACAGCTTACCCCCACAGATGATGAACTGAACCGACATTCTTCTGATTGCCCTCTTGTCTTTGGCATTTACCCCTGGTGGGTATGCTTCTTTCTCCAAGAAATTCCAGATATCGTAGTACCAAGGGTGTTCGTCCTGAACTTCATCTATGGTTGCAATCGACTCATAAGCAGGTACAAATTTCTGGTCGATGATGACTGGACGCATTCGGACTCCATACGGGATGTCTATCATTGATGATAGAGTTGCTAAGGCGTCTGCGAACTTGTTGTTCTCTCTTAGTAGATGAGCGAAATTCAGCTTCTCAAACCGAGGAATCAGCAAATCCAAGGTTTGGTGATACATTATCATATTTTCTTCTTTTACTTTCCAGTCTCCTTTAGCTTGAGACACAACAAGGTTCGAGTCCCCAATGACGTCCAGCCGTCTTGCCCCTAGTTCCAGGGCTGCTTCTAAACCAGCGATGCACGCCTCATATTCTGCTTCATTATTTGAGACTTTGAACCGGAGTTTGAAGGCTAGAGGGATACGGGAGTTATCGGGTGCTATCAACAACACTCCTATCCCATACCCATGTTGATTTGACGCTCCGTCAAAGTACATCGTCCAAGTTTCTTCGTCGATATGCAGAATTGCTTCATCTGGGAATAGATACTCAACTGCTTCATCCCCCTTGACCGGGTGGGCGGCAAGAAACTCTGCCACTGCTCTTCCTTTCACTGACTTGCGTGTCACATATGTAAGATCAAATTCGGAGAGCAAAAGCAACCAACGAGCTAGCCTACCCGTAAGCGCTGGTTTCTCGAAAAGATATTTGATGGGATCGAGACGTGAAACCAACATTACAGAGTGAGCTAACAGGTAGTGCCGCAGCTTCCTGGTAGCCCATACCAGAGCTAAGCAAGCCTTCTCCAGTGGTGTATATCGGGTCTCATATTCCAGCATTTTCTTGCTCAAATAATAGATGGCTTTTTCCACCTTATCTTCTGATTCTTGTGCAAGCATGCAGCCCATTGTGGTTTCAGTCACTGACAGATACAAAATCAACGGTTTCCCCGGTTCTGGTGGTGATAAAACGGGCGGGTTCTGTAGATAATCTTTAATCTGTTCAAATGCAGCTTGACATCGGCCGTCCCATTGGAACTTCTTTCCTTTCTTCAGGAGACCAAAAAGTGGTTCACAAGTCAAGGTTAATTTTGAGATAAACCGTCTTATGAATTGCACTTTACCCAGAAAGCCTCGCACCTCCTTTTCAGTCCTTGGTGGTGGCATTTCTAAGATGGCCTTGATTTTGGAAGGGTCGACCTCGATGCCCCTTTGTGTAATCAGAAACCCCAGCATTTTTCCCGCTGTAACACCAAATGTACATTTCTGAGGGTTCAGCCGCAACCGGAATTCCCTGATCCTTTGGAAAAACTTTTGCAAGGCGGTGTAGTGGCCCTCTCTTTCCTTGGACTTGACAATCATGTCGTCCACATACACCTCAACCTCTTTGTGGATCATATCATGTAGTATTGTGGTCGCGGCCCGTTGATAAGTGGCCCCAGCATTCTTCAACCCAAACGGCATGACCCGATAGCATTATGTCCCCCACGGGGTGGTGAATGCAGTCTTTTCCCTGTCCTCCGGCGCCATCACTATCTGGTTATACCCTGAAAAGCCATCCATGAATGAGAGCAATGCATGCCCTGCTGTGAAGTCCACTAACTCATCGATGTGCGGTAGGGGAAAATCGTCCTTCGGACTGGCTCGGTTTAAATCCCTGAAGTCTACGCACACCCGGATCTTGCCATCCTTCTTTGGCACCGGAACAATATTGGCCAACCAAGTCGGATATTCAGAGACTAGCAGGAAGCCTGCATCAATTTGCTTGGTGACCTCTTCCTTGATCTTAAGAGCCCAATCCGGGCGGATCCTTCTGAGCTTCTGTTTGACAGGTCGGGCCTCGGGGTCAAGGGGGATCCGATGCTGTACAATCTCAGGATCGATCCCAGGCATGTCTTCGTAGGACCACGCGAAAACATCTTTGAAATCTTTTAATAAAGCGACTAAGCGCTCGCGTTCCTCTGAAGACAGCGTGGACCTGATCTGGACCAGCCGCGGGTCCTCCTCAGTACCAATATTCACAAAAATGATTTCGTCCATTAAGGGTTTAACAAACCTCTCTTGCTCTTGCTCAATTAGTCGTTGTAAAACCGGAGGAACTTCGTCCTCGCCGTTTTGATCAAAATTTTGAAAGTCCTGATTTAAGCAATAAATTAGGGGCACAGAAAAGTACTCGGAAACCACATTCACCTCATTCTCATTAAGTTCATCCAAATCGTCCAATTTTTCTGTTACAACAGACTCAAAAGAAAAGGAAAAAGACGACCTGGACAGGACTGTGGCATCCGGGTTGACACCCCCAAGAGTACCAGACTCAGACTCAGTCGAGCTGGAACCTGATTCCGACTCAGAAGACGCGGTGGAATCAGATTCCGGCTCACTACCTGACCCGGAACTGCTGGATAAGAATCCCTCTTCATACTGCCAAGTGAGGGAGGGTGCGATTGATGCGTCCAAAATAGCTGCTGGTTGGCTCGCGGCCATTTCATTCCCAATCATGGAAACCACGGCGTTATTCCCCAAGCAATCTTGGTCGATCAGAGGATCAGAGAGGAGACTTGCCAGTGCTACCCCCATTTCCAATTCAGTGCCCTCAGGCTCCTCTGCCTTATTCTGCTCAGTCTCAGTTGTTGGGTCTGTCTGCTCTTCGGCAACGTCATCCCCGGATAGTTGCAGGTCGAAGAAGATTTCGAAGCCTGGTACGCGCTTCCTCTCCGCGTTTAACCATGGCTCTGGGAAGCCGCAGAATGGAAAATCTTCCCCCTCCCGGACGAAGCGTCCGTTCAGGGTACCCCAGATGGGCCTGTGTATTAGGTCAAAAGGCTTCCCAGCCTGCTTTGCTCTGGCTCTGCTAGCCATTTCCTTTCATTTCCTCGCCCAATCTTCTTTGGTGGGCAGATAACCCAATCCAAAGGTATGTGGATTATGTGGCACTTCGGCCAACGCTGCAACGCCTTTCCGGCCGCTTCTTCCCAATCCCATCCCAGGGATATGCTGTAGCTTGTTCATGAGGTATACGGCTTGAGCGCTGACATACAAACCCTCATTCACAGCCATGATATTCTGTACTACCCGGGCCTCAGCCAAAGTAAATCCCGATATGAACAGGTCCTCCATGCCGTGTTCAATCTCAAGGACTGGCGTAGATACCTCCGGAGGGGGATGGATTGACGAATTCCCAAAAACAATGGCTACTCCCTTTCCATAGGGGTATTTCACCATTTGATGTAGAGTAGATGAGACGGCCTTCACCTGATGCAACCAGGGTCGCCCCAAAAGCATGTTGAAAGATGCAGGGACCTCCAAGACATGAAAATCCACTTCGTGTTGTCCAGGCCCAATCTTGGTTTGGATTTTTACTGTCCCCAGGACATCCCTGCTTGTATTGTCGTAGGCTCTGATTACTTGAGTAGTCGGTGTGAAGTCCGCAGGCTTTAACCCAATTGCATATGCCATCCTGGCTGGGCAGACGTTGATGGCGGACCCGGTGTCGACAAGCACCACCGGAATCCATTTGTCCCTGCATTCTACAGAGATGTAGAGAGGTCTGTTGTGATCTACGCCCTCAGGCGGCAATTCTTTGTCTGAAAAAGTCAACGCCGGGGAACCTCCTCCCGGAAAGACCAACCCAACTAACTGTTCTGGCGTAGTTTCAATGGAGAGTTTAGCTCGGTCCATAGCAGATAAGACGGCCTGCCGGTGCACCCTCGAAGCCATAAGCAGTCCCCAGATGGAGATGTCTGCTTGTATTTTCTTTAGCTGCTTCAGTACAGCCTCTTCTTCAACCCGCTTCTCTCTCTGTTTCTCTGCCTCCTTATCTTTCCCTGATGCCTCGGGTTGATCAAGGTGTGGGGGCTTGAAATACCGCCCACTTCTCGTCATATGGTTCACCTCTTCGAGGTACCAGGTACTGTCTGGTTGGCCACCTGCCCAGTCTTCGTCTGTGTGGGCAAGATACAAGTCGTCATCTTCCCACCACATTCCATTAGCATCTAACAGGCATCTGTCTGGTTCCGGCTTGTTTGTGCTCTCGGTATTTTCATTCCTCATGCTCACAGCATGTTCAATTTTCGTGCCCACAGCACTCTCAACTTCCTCATGGTTCTTCGCTTTTCGGGTTCTCTCAGAGTCCCATCTCTTTTCTTGTTCCTCCAGTAACAACTGTGCAGTTCTCAAAGTGTTCTGTTCCTGAGCGAAATTCTTCGTACCGGCGCTCTCCGGCAATTCAATCTGATTTTCGGCCCTTCCGGCCACAAATGGTACAATATCAGGCTGATCATCCAACCACCCGACGACTTCTGCTGACTCCTCATCTTCGAACCAGTTAATCGATGCATCCCCTGATTCCTGTTCGTAGAATTGAAGGTTGGCGAAGTCCTCTTCCACCGTAGTTAGATCATCCCTCGTTGATTCAAGCTTGTCCCCCCTGATCGTACACAACTCAGTTTCTTCCGGCAACCCCATACTCAGCTTAGACTGGCTCGTTGACAAGATATACCCACTCGGATCATAAGCTCTGCCAGCTAAATTCTCAGTTTGCTCCACCCCAGACTCAACTGTTTTGCTCTCCTCAGAAGCCTGCCCCGTTCCATCCTCGGTGGTCACCACCTTTAGTTCAGGTTGGGGTGTAGAGGTGTCCATCATGCACAAGTCCGTGCTATCAGGGAGGATCACCTCTGGCTTGGGTAGGTGGGAGGGAGTGATATAGATACTGGGATCATATGAAGCGACCCCAGTGTGGATGAGGTTGACTCTTTTTGGTGGATCTTGGTTGTGTTTGGGGAGTGGGTTGTTTGTGACGTTGGGTCCTTGGGGAGGTAGAATGATGTTTTTGTCAATGAGATCTTGAACCTCATGACGCAGCCTGTAGCATTGGTCGGTGTCATGACCATGCTGTTGGTGGTATTGGCAATATTTGGCTGGGTTATGGGAAGGGGGGAGTGGATTCGGTAGAGGCCTCGGTTCCAAGGGTTTCAGGTGCCCCTTTCTGACTAGAACCCCGAGGACTTTAGACAAAGGCATATAGAGTGGGGAGAAGGTTCGTTGACCCCTGGGTTGGTATCTTGGGGCTTGATTACTGCTCCCGGAGGCATCAAAAAAAGGTGTGGCCGCTGCGGACCTTGGTTGGGGATGGGGAGTGGTGGTGACCATTCCGACCTCTGAAGTTCTGGTATTGGAAGAGCCACTCGGGCCCGCATTATTACCACGGTTGAAAATTCTCCGGGGCTGATCCCGATCTTGGTCAAACAGACCCTGTTTCATCGCATCCTCTATTTGCATCCCCATATCATGCAGATCTGCGAAAGTGGGGAAGGGAACTACAATCATCTTCTTCATTAACGCCGGCTGGAGATTGCGCACAATCATCCGTATTTGGTCTCTGTCCGTTGGCCTTAAGGTCATCATCGATGCCTTCGCCCTCCACCGGGTCACAAAGTCAGAGAAAGATTCCTTGGGCTCCTGCCTCGTTGTCTCGAGATCACGAGTTGTGATCTCGATCTGCGTGTTGTATGAATATTGTGCAAGGAAGGCCTCAGCCATCTCATCCCAGTTTATTTTCACCTGATCTTCCAGTTTCGAATACCAAGTAGATGCCACACCCGACAGGGTTCGACCGAACAAGGAAAGCTTTTGCGGTCGGGTTAGGCCCATTGGTCTTAGAACGTCTGAGAATAGCCGGAGGTGAACCATAGGGTCCCCGGATCCATCAAAGCAATCGATCTGGGGCATCTTAAATCTGTCCGGCAATGTCACGGCTACATCAGTATAACCGTCTTCAATATCTGGGATGGCCTTCACTCCCTGTGACTTCTTAAAGAGCTTCTCCAACTTGCTCAATTTCAGAGCTGTCTGGTCTACCTCGAACTCAAAGGGAGAGTCCGGGTGGTTAGGTGTAATGTTTTTGGACAGTTGTGGTAGAAGCGGGGGCGGAGCCGGCCCCGTTGGAAGACCCGTGTCCTCTTGAATGTTTAGGGGGTTTGGCAGAATGTTCTGTTGATTCGGGAGGGTATTCTGGGCAGCCTGGGCATTTTGCGGGTTTGGAGGGGCATTCTGGCCAGCAGGTAGTTGTTCAGGTAATGGGGCCCCGGGTGGAGGAGGAGCCTGATTTGAGGCAGACGCTGCGTTCTGCTGTTGTAATCTGGTGATCAACTCAGACTGTTGGGCCATGACAGCGGCCTGTTGTCTGGAAAATTCCGCCTGGCGGAGAGCATCATCTTGCATTTGCTTCATGCTTTCAGTCATCTGGCGCATCATCGCCTCCATAGCTGTATTCTGTTGTTCCATTTGAAGAACCGGCAGGCGTATCTCTATAGCAGAAACAGGAAGCTCAACCCGACTATTTGCTACTAAAACAGACTGCTGTCTCAGTAATCTTTGTTCTGACGGACTGCGCCTCCTCGGCCTTCTTCTGATAACAGGGGGTAGCGAGTGAAACACTGGATGTCCGTCAACTAGATCCTCGGATCGGTTGAGTCGGCGACCGCGTGTCCAAATTGCTCGGGGAGTATCGACTGGTTCAGAAGCAATTGTGCTACAGACTGCCCCTAGCAAAAAGATAAATAAAGCGAAAAAGAAATAAATAACCAGAAATAAAACGGGCAGCATAACGGCTTAAATTGAATACACCACACACAGTCGGGTATACAACAACACACAGTTGGTAAGCTGGCTATACACTGTCCTCAAATACTGGTCAATATTCCTGTATCACTGTTCTGATAAACTGAATCTGATATCCGCGGACAACTGATTCCCAAATACTGGATAATGCCCGCAGGCCTGATTCCCAAATTCAAAAACTGATGCCCGCAGGCCTGATGCCCAAACTCATACTGATACATGCATTCCCTGTAGAGGCACACTCTAACAAGCACATAACAGATAAGTGAGAGCCAAAACGCCCCTATGTTGGGGTAGGGTTTCCCTGTCCTATTTCGTCAGGAACTAGGGGTTCACTACGCACGCAGCGGCTTCAAACAACCTATAAACGGGTAAGCAACCTGTCCTAGTTTGGAATGGTCACTATGGATCCGAATATGCACTAGGTCGAATGGTCAAAAAGGGTGCCCCGGTAAAACCGGGGTTTGTGTTCCCATGCTGTCAGAGCCCAGAGCCGATCAGCCTTACGGACATGACTTGACAAGACAAGCCTCCGGCAAATCGTTCGGGAATGGCATATGGCAAACACGGTGTCCTAGGCGCACCAATGCAAATGCAATGCAAAGAAACACACAAGTGTAGTCAAAAACAGATATCATGAGTTCGAGTCAAGTTCTCTAATTCCCCAGCAGAGTCGCCAGAAACTGTAACAACGCCCGCGGGGGACCTCGCTACAGCTCGGACTCGATTTTTGTTGCGGTTCTCAATCTCGAACCAAAGAGTCCAAATCCGGCAAATCGTTTTGAGAAAACTGATTTTTTGAAAGAAGTGCCAAACATGGACTGCTTTGCCAGATAACAGAGTCGCCACCTAAATATTTTTTAAATGGGAAATTTAGGAAACCCTGACTCGGTGCCAAAGGCCACGTGTCCGTCATCACCAAAGTTGGCTCGGGAACTTGGGTACGATTGGGGAAGGTCACATCGTGAGCACCCCCGCTCGCCCGGTCAAAGACCGGCCTCTACTAACCATGATATCTGTTTTTGAAAACATTGTATGTTCTTATTCCGGTTATTAGCCTAGGTTACTATGTGATGCTCGCAGCAAATAAGTATAGACCGAATCGCCCGAATTGGAACCAAAACACTTCGTGTTTGTTTGTTTGAAAATGGTTTGCTACCCGCAGGTAGGCTGAAAATGCAGATTTTGCCACCCTCAGGTGGGCTTAGGAAAACATGGTGTTGCCACAATCTAGTGGGCTTAAAACAAACAGTCAATGAATTGTCCCAATTCAGGTAACTCAACCTCCACCCACAGGCATTCAAGGCAGTTATATCACATAAGCAAATAGCCTCATGGTAAGCATGCTATCATGGCAACACTCACACGCATGCAAGGATGCTAAAGCGTAAAACTTACCTAGTACTCCAAGCCAAAACAGAAAACTGATTAGAAATCATGCATGATCCTAAAATATACAGAAATGCCTAATGCAACACATGCAAAGATGCAAACTATAGCAGGCTCGGCTATTCTAAACATGGTATGTGAAATGCAACAACTATCATGTATTCAACTCGGAATTGAAATACAGATGCAGTTTGTATGATGCGCCGAGCCCGGTGCGTGTAAAACAAATGAATGATGCAAACATGCTGTCATACTGTATGCTAATTGAAATATGTCCTATATCTAACCATCCAAAGCGGGTAAATAAAAGGGAGAAAGAAATGGGGGTTGGAAGACATACATCACACTCACACACCCTTATTACAATTTTGCCCTCGCGCAGAGGGTCCGAATAAAATAATAATACAGTCCGAATAAAAGAATATACAGTCCGAATAAATATACAGATTTCTAATTAATTAACAGATTAATTACAGAAAAGTAAAACTGGCATGCAAGCCAGGGACTGCCTTGCTCCTGATGAATGGTACATGTTGGGCTGCTTGGCGCAGAAATCCACTGGGATGCCCTGATTAGCCTCTGTTTGCAATTTTCTCGAAATGCGTGCCAGCCTCCGAAAAGTTGTTGATTGTTGATTTTGCTGCAACAGAGAGCAGGAAAAGGGCATAGCAATGTATTTCACAAATATATGCATGCCTCGATCCTCGTGCCACCAATCACGCATCTCGATGCATGATGGCCGAGGAACCGAAATGCACAACTCAATATGGGATGAATGCAGATGAATGCTACAACAAAAACCTAACTCCATCATGGGTAATCTGGAGTGTCGGTGACTTGGGAATTGAGACACGTTCCGGTACTCGGAGCACAGAATGCGCCTCGTTTCCCGTGCAATATGCAAGATATGCATGAAATGCAACTAACATACAATCCTAGCATACGCAATGCTATGAAAATGAGATGCCTCGAAATGCGTGCCCACTGGCACGCAAACCGAGGCGATGACATAAAGGCACGAAATGCAATGATGGGCTTACACCAATATGAGAGGGCCTCAGCCACACTCACACGGGATGCCGGAATGATAAGAATGAGGTGCCTTGAAATGCGTGCCCACTGGCACGCAAACCGAGGCAATGATATGAAATGCAAATCAGACAAAACAGAGGTGCCTCGAAATACGCGCCCACAGGCACGCAAACCGAGGCGATGCAAATGAGAAAATCGGATAAAAAATTGAGTGCCTCGAAATGCGTGCACACGGACACGCAAACCGAGGCAAAGATGAAATGATAAAATCGAATAAAACCGAAGTGCCTCGAAGTGCGTGCCCACAGGCGCGCAAACCGAGGCGATGATATGAAGTGCAAATCGGATAAAAAACTGAGTGCCTCGAAATGCGTGCACACGGACACGCAAACCGAGGCGATGATATGCGATGTAAATCGGATAAAACAGAGGTGCCTCGAAATGTGCGCCCACAGGCACGCAAACCGAGGCGATGATATGCGATGCAAAATCGGATAAAACCGAAGTGCCTCGAAATGCGCGCCCACAGGCACGCAAACCGAGGCGATGATATGCGATGAAATGGCATACGGAATGCAACGATGGGCTTACACCTACATGGGAGAGCCTCAGCTCACTCACATAGGCTGCCGTCGGGTAAAAACAAAGTGCCTCGAAATGCGTGCACACGGGCACACAAACCGAGGCAATGGCATACAAGCATGAAAATGCAAATTGGGCTTACGCCAACATGAGATAGCCTCAGCCACGCTCACATAGGCTGCCGGAATGATAAAAATGAGGTGCCTCGAAGTGCGTGCCCATTGGCACGCAAACCGAGGCAATGCAAAAATGATACAAATGGCATGAGAAATGATATGCAAGCATGGCAATGGAATTTCAGCACTTAAATAAAGGGGACAACAGCCCCGAAACAATTCGAAATGACACTCGAAGCATGCATTCATCCCGAAAATGCGAAATTAAGCCCCGAAATGGCCTATAGCCATGCTATACATGCAAAATATGATCATGGAAGCAAGAACAGTAGCAAGGCAGTCCCAAATATGGCATATTTTCAGTAATAAACATGGCCTAAATGCAAGCATAGATAGATCAAACAAAGCATGCAAAGTTAGTGGCCAAAAGAGGGGTATTGAGACAAGTGATATATGCAAACCCCAAATGGACAAACTTTCTTCTACAACATTGAAGATTAGCTAAAAATAAACATATATGCAGAAGATGACATCCTCAAAATCAGAACACAAACATGCTAAAAGATCCATGCAAAATAGGCTCCAAATATGCTATAACAAGAGACATGCCAAACTATACATCAAACAGCAAACTTTTCTTCATGAAACATGTAAAGGGGGTCAAAATAAGACCAAAGTCAGTAGGGGTCGAAGTCCCAAAAACAAATAGAAGTAGGTCAAAAATTGCATGCAAAAATGGGCACACTTGATGGAATTTGAAGGAAGTGGTAGACACAATGGCCAAATGAAATTGAGCCTCTCTACAATGTTGTAGAGGGGCTCAAAACAAGCAAGAAAGCAGTAGGGGTTGGACCCCTAAAAACCAACACAAATAGGTCAACTTTAGCATGCAAAAATGTGACAAACTTGGTGAATATTGAAGGAACTAGTATATAGAAATACCAAATGAAGTTGAGCCCTTCTACAATGTTGTAGAGGGGCTCAAAATAAGAACAAAAGCAGTAGGGGTCGGACCCCTAGAAACAAACACAAATAGACCAAAACTAGCATGCAAGAAAATGGCATAAAAGCTAGGTATTGAAACAAGTGTGTCATAGAAGCATCAAATGAAGTTGAGCCCTTCTACAAAGTTGTAGAGGGGCTCAAAACAAGCACAAAAGCAGTAGGGGTCGGAGCCCCAATTCTCAACCAATTAGAGTATAAAAAAGAACCAAGAAAAAGCCCTAAAAGTTGGTTTTGAATACTCACCCTTGAAGACTTGTCTTTCTTTGATTCTTGGCTTTGATTTGTAGCTTCTCAACCTCTGAAATTCACCTCCTTGCTGCTGAAATGATGGTAGGGATGGTGAGGCTAGGTGTTGATGAAGGAATGGCCTTGACACTTGAAGCTTTTTTGGAGTTTTAAGCTAAGGAAATGGAGGTTTTTGGAGAAGTGTTCTTGAAGACAAATTTTCCAACCTTGAAGAAGGAGAGGGAGGGCCCTTCAAATAGGCAAGAAATGGGGTGTAAAAGGGGAGGGAAAGCACCCAATCTTTCCCTCCCGAAATATCCCCCGGATGCCCCGGGATATGCTGAAAGATATCCGGACAGCTGGGACAGGCTGGAAAGCAGGAAGCTGGCCGGCCAGGTAAATTTGTGGGAGGTGGCCGGCCGGCCACCCCACCTGGTCGGCCAGCCACTCACCATGGCCGGCCGGCCACCCCAAGAAAATGAACAGAAGATTTTCTGGCCGACCAGTATAGAAAGGTGTCCTCCCAAGTGTGTAGAACAAGGCCCCATGGTTGAAATCTGGCAACTCTGAAGCAGGAGCCACAACATAGAGCTTGAAGGAGAGGTCCAAAAATGAAGTCCACAATTTCTGGCCGACCACTATGCCAAAGTGTCCTCCAAGATGTGTAGAACAAGGATCCAAGGTTTGAATTTGGCAACATTGAACCAAGAGTCACAACATAGAGCTTGAAGGAGAGGCCCAAAAATGAAACCATGAATTTCTGGCCGACCACCAACCCTTAGGGTCCTCCTGGATGCCCTCATCACAGATATGTAGCTTTGGTTGGAAGAAAATACCCCTAGGGTGTTCAACATTGGCCCGGAAGTGAGCAAAACGGGCTCCGGAGGAGCGAAACTGGTTATCTGGGATAATTGCTGGCTTCTCACCCCCCAGTGATCTTCCTGATGTTGAAACAGAGGTACCTGCCAAGTTTGAACAAAAACAAATGAGAAATGAATGTTCGGGGCCAAAACCGAGCAAACCGGGATCCCGAAAATGAGCTGCGGGTGCCGGAAGTGGTGTTCAGCAGCGAAGTGGGTATCTGCGACCCCAGTGTCCTCTGGAATGACGAAACAGAGATACCTGCCAAAAACCGGAGAAAATGGATGCGAAATGAATGCTCGGGACCAAAACACGCAGTTTGGGGTCCCGAAAACCGGCTACAGGTACCGGAAGCGGCACACGACCACGAAGTGGGCATCAGGGGCCCCAGGGTTCCTCGGAATGACAAAACAGAGGTCTCCGCCAAAAACCGGAGAAGGCTGATGCAAAATGAATGCTCGGGGCCCAAATCACGCAGTTCGGGGTCCCGAAAATGGGTCGCCGGGCACCGGGAGTGGTGTTCGGCTGCAAAGTGGGCATCAGGGGCCCCAGTGTTCCTCGGAACATTAAAACAGAGGTCTCCGCCAAAAACCGGAGAAAGCGGAGATGGTTGGGCGGTCCCGAGCCGAGGCACACGGCCTAACGGCTCCGAAAACCGGGAACCAGGCTCCGAAATGGGCAAAATGGCCTACGGCCACGAAAAGTAGCTCACGGCCACCGGGAGATAATCTGCGGGACCACTCCCTTCCCTTAGGAAAGAAAACAGAGAAAACCGAGCCTGGTTCGCAAACCGAGACAAGGTAGAGAAGATGGTTCGGAGGTCCGGAGGCAGGGCGCGCGGCCGCGACTCTGAGACTTCTGAACGAGCACAGCATGCAACATCACCGAGCGCTCAACTGGTGACGTCTGAGTCTTAAGGTCGGTCAAAAATGGGGTGTCTACAGTCCTTATTGAGTTTGAGATGTTCGGGGGATGTTCCCAAACTAAGCTCTTGTTCTTGTTTCATTTGGTATTGAGGTTTCTTCGTTTCCGGGGAGCGTAGGGTCAAGTCTGGGGTGCCCGGGAGCGAGGCAAAATTTTTCTGGGCCAAGGCCGCACGTGCGGGGGATGAGGCTGCACGTGCGGGAGTGGGCAATTTGGGTGAGTTGCACACTGCTTAAAACGCACGTGCGGGAGGATCCCTGCACGTGCAAGGATGAAGGCCGCACGTGCGAGAAAAGGCGCTCCACACGTGCGGGGATGGTGCCGCATATGCGGCACTCTGGCAGTCCGAAATCTCTGTTTTTTTTTTTTTATCATTTTGGAGCTGAAAATCTCTCATTTTCTAACCCTTCTCTCTTTCTCTAAAAGCCATTTTCTCTCCTCCTTCTCTTTAAAAACCCTAACCAAAGCACCAAGAACCTTTGATCCTTGCTCCATTGGGTTTGATTATCATCATCATCTTTCTCAAGCTTGAAGATTTAGAGCTAAGGCTTTCTTGGTGTAGGAGAAAGTGAAGAGTTTCCATCTTGGGGCTAGGGTTTCATCTTGCATTCTTCATCAAGCTTGAGGTAGGGACATTCTTGAGTTATATATGCAAGTTTTGCTATATTGTTGATGATTTAAAAGGGTTTTTATCAAGTTTTGTGTTGATTTTACATTTTTGATGAAAATAGTAGAAAGTTTTAAATGTGGGTTTCCAAAACCCAATGCTTTTTACTCCTTGAGGATTATTCATCCATAAACCTAAGAAAATGTGATTTTACATGGGTTCCACTAAAGAAATGTGGGGTGTTTTGCCTTGATGAAAAACCCTAGAAATTGGGGATTTTTAGAAAATATAAGAAGAACCATGAAATTCATTCTTTCCTTCTTGTGTTTAAGTGAATTAATGAGTGTGGGTTTCACAATGTGATATAAAGAAATGGTACTTTTCTTGATGATAGAAAATAGAGGACTCCTTAAGGACTATTGTTAAATGTATGGATGTAATTAGTTGTAAGATGATGATTGTAGTGCACCATGGAAATGTGAAAGTTATAAACATTGGAATTAATGTTGGAAAACCTACATGAAGTCTTGATGGAACTATATTGCTAAGAATTATGGAAAGTGTAATTGTGGCTAAGTGCAGATAACATATGGTTATCTTGGGAAGAGTATCGAAAAGAGGTAATGGATCAAATGATTGTTGACATTATTGTAGGAGCCTTGAAATTTGAGAAATGTTTTAAGATATGAGAATTCATTGCATGGCATACTTACAATTGTTAGTATTATTTTTGCATTCTAAATTTTTATTGAAGATAATGGTTCTAAGAAAGAACATGTTTTTGTAATGAGAATTATGGTAATGCGAAAGGGGTAAATACGTGGTAAGTCCGGATAGGGGGTGTAGTTAAATTTGATAAGTTGGCCTGAGTGTCCTTAGTGAAAGACCAGAAAACCGCACAGATAGGTGTCGAGCCTTCTGGTTAATACTGATAAAAATGACAGTTTGGTAGCACTTGTAGAGTCTACTTGCGGACACCAGCTTAGGGATTACCAATGTCGTATTTACCACCCCTATTGATGTAAATATTAGAAGTTTGAAATTTACAGGATTACAAGATATTATTGAGAACATGGTGATTTTGAAATAATGCATTGAAATGAAAATTTTCCATATTTATTGGCATGTACATGACATTACATTTACGTATTAAATGTTAAGGGAGATTGTATAACTGTATATACTTTGGGAGAATTCTCTACTGGGCTTTATGCTCACCCCTATGGGTTTTGGTGTAGGTAAGGATGTGGTGCTCCCGCCGAATTGAGGGCGTGGGAATATTTTGAGAAGAGTAGTGTGCTCTTTATTTTGTTGTGATTATCTGTAAAGCCAAGGGTTATTCTTTTGTATGGGTCCGAGAAACCACTTTTGTCTAACTAGGCCTAAGCCTCGGAAGTTGTAGCTCGTAAGGGCATTTTATTTATTTTGGAACTAGATGTTTCACATGCTATAGATTCATGTGATTCTTTTATCGTTTGAATGTATAATCGCATGTGAACTTTTGTATAAACTCTCTCATTAATTATGTAATGATGGAAGGTTTATTACTATGGTCTAGTGAATGTTAAATGATGTGGGTAGATCATGTTGGAATGTTTTCAGGGCCTTACAAATAGTAACACTCATAATAAAATAATGTAGATTCAGCTGATTTTTCTACATACTTGGATCTAACAAATAATTAGTTTGGATTATTAAAAAAAGAAAAAAAAAAAAAAAAAAAAAAGTTACTAAAATCAAGGCAAGTCATATATTTGACAACTCACTATTTCACTTAAAAAAATTAAAAAGTCACTCTATAATATTTAGGCAGTGTTTAAAGCAGTTTTCTAAAATTAATTTCACTCTTACATTTTAAAGTTATGTTCAGTTGAAATTTTCGAATCATAATTCTAAATTAATTTCAAAACACATTTTGAAAACATGTTTGGTAAATCAGACAATTTTTAAATTTTTAGTTTACTCGGGAGGATGTCCCAGATTTTTGGTCTACCCGATTGACCGGACATTCTCCCTATTTTTTTATACATTATTTTGTAAAAAATTAAAATTTACAAAAATAAATAAATAAATAAATAAAATTCAAAACAATCTTATTATAATGTGTTCAGTGCCGTGTTTGGATTGTGTTGAATTTGAAAATTTTGAAATCTTTCAAGGGAGGGCTCGGTTTGGATTGAGTCGGTGGGTTTGTGCGCAAGGTCGGCGGTGACTGTCGGCCCATAATAAAAACAAATCAATTTATAAGTTATATTTGCATAATTACTTATTAACGTGACAACATGACAAATCAATCTTAAATTATTTATTTGTGTAGGATCCATATTAATAGATGACTAAGATTGATTTATACAGGTGAATTACTTGAATTGATTTGTCGCAATGTGACATGGCATGGAATAATTTTTCCCTTAATTAAAAATATCATAAATTTACCCAAAAATTCAACGCAAACGCGTTAGGATTTATTTATGATGTTTGCGTTAGGATTTATTTATGATGTTGTATCATAAAAAATGAATTGTGCTATAAAAATAAAATAATTTCACAGAATTCTTTACAAATGAGACATAAAAGATAGGTCCACATAAGTGGGTCCATCATTTGCTTCATTTATAAAAAATATTTGTTATTTTTTTTTTTTTCTCCTAAAAAATAGATTAAACATAGGTTATTGATGTAAAATTTTTGGTTATTTTTTTTGTCCCTTTTTTTAGAATAGTAGTCTTTTTTAAGAGTAATTTTATTTCCACTAAATAAACCTTCTTAAAGTACACAATGAACATTTTCTTAATACACATATCAATAATAAAAATATTCTCGGTACACATGTTTTCATTCAAATAATACTCTCGTTTTGATTGACCCACTCTTCTTCTGTAGAAAAACTTCCAATGTTGTTGATTTATTAATAAAGAAAAAGGAGAAAGATAAAGAAAAGAGAATAAATAATTTAAAAATTAATAAATCTAACTTATTTTTAAATTTTTTAATCTAAATATTAATTTAAAACTAAACCAAACACCACCACCGCCACCATCACTACCACTCTCAATCCATACCCGCTCCAATCTAAACCTCCATAATCTATTCTTATTGCCTATCATTCCTGCAAAACCCTAACCTTTATGACCCTTTTTCCTGTGATCTCGACCTCTACAAACCTGTCTATCTCCGTGAACTCAATGTCTACAAATCTTATATCCATTGGAAGGCTGATATCTAGCCAAACCCAATACGTTCGGTTGTGTATTGAGAGATTAGAAAAAAATAAAGTTGTGTCTTAAATGATAATTTAATTAAGGAATAAAAATGTATTTTTGAAAAAATAAATAAATTATTATCTATCTAGAGAGCATATGATGTGTAAAAATAGAATTATCCATTTTCCAGTGAAAACCCATTTGGTCTAGGACAAATTCATGTGATACTTCAATTTAATATTTATTAATTAAAATTGTGAGACCTAACACTTTTTGTTAAGTTGTTTAAAGATAACTTGGTAGGTGTCAAATGATAAATATCGTGAAATATTACTTCAAAACTATCAAATAATCTCACCACATGTCACTATTCCTTACTAATTACCAAATACTAATCTCCCTATTATTCCATCATGCCGTAGCCCAAAATTAAGAATCTCACTCTTTCTAATAATCACAACACTTCAAAAACAGGGTTGTTTGGGGTGTCCTAAAAAAGTATATTTTTTGTTTTTTTGGACTAAAAATTGAGAAAAAAAAATATGGATGTTAGGATTAACTTTTTGACTTTTTATAGAAAAATGTGTATTAAAAAATTATATAAATTAGTGTGTAGGGAAAAATTAGAATTGAGAGTTGTGTAGCCGTAATTTTTGACTTTTGATAAATAGTGATAATTTTTTAACTTTTTAAGTAACTTTTTGACTTTTTAATTTTTTTTAAACTTATCAAACTTGACCTAAATAATCATACCCTACCACCATCAAATAACTCTCTTAATAATTGTCCAATTTGGTACCAGTCAATTATGGTGATCGGCCAACATGGCCAGTCTGATTGACCAAAATTTATGCACTTCAATAGAAGGTTAGTTGTTCTAATATTTTATTTGCGTGTGAGTCTTATTTTTTTTTTTATATATTTATTGGAGTTTTCTCTTCTACTTTTGATGCTTTTTTGTATTGATTGTATATTGTATTTGATCTTTATCATTATAATTATAATTTATTAAGTTTTATTGTAATAATTATATAAATCAAATAAAAAAATTATGGTGATCAACGAGATAGGAGTAATTATTAAATACCGCACAATATTCACATTAGGAGAGAAGAAAGTATCATCCAAAATCAATTTAATGAGATAATTGTAATTATATAATTTTATTAAATTTATTTTTTTTAAAATAGACAATTTATTTCAAAATTAAGAAAAAAATTTGAGATCAACAATTTAATCTCTACAATTGTACTCACAATAACATGACAAGTTATGTGTCACAAACTCAATCATGTAAGACCCAATTACCTTGTTAAATCATTGTGAATAAATTGTAGGATTTAAATTGTAAATTTCTGTTATTTTTCCAAAATTAATATGTATACTTTTTATTGTACAATCTCTTTCAAATTAAGAAAAAATAAATGATCTATTTCAAAATTATAATTATCATCTATTTTTTTAATCAAAATATACTTATTATCTTCTCTCTTTTTTTTGGCAAGTTACACTAACAGTCCTTATAATTTGACAACTTGTATCATTTTAGTCCTTGACTTTTCAATTGTGACACATTTGATCTTGAATTTTGAATCATGTTTCAAATAAGGACAATTGAAAACACCATTACTTAATTTCAAGGGCAAAATTGTCAATTTGATAAAATTTAAACTAATTTGATAAAAATAAATGTCAAAAAAATATTTTTAAATTTTTAAAAATTATTTCTACCCACCGAAGATAAAATTATGTAAAACTGATAAATCTTTTAGACATTTATTTCTTTATTTATTTTTACCAAATTAATTTTTATTATATGTTTAGATGATAATCATGTAACGAGTGGTTGTTAAGATTTTAATGTGTAATTGGTATATTTAATATATGAAATGTTTTTAATTTTGGATTTTTTAATTTAATGGATTGATTTAATAATGATATTAAAGTTGCCACTATATTTGACTTTTGAAAAAATAGAAACTAATTTAATGAAAATAAAAACAACCACCTACTACATATCATTATCCAAACACATAATAAAAATTAATTGGGCAAAAATAAATAAATAAATAAATGTCTAAAAGATTTATCAATTTTACATAATTTTATATTTAGTGGGTAGAAATAATTTTTAAAAATTCAAAATATTTTTTTGACATTCATTTTTCAAATTAATTTATATTTTATCAAATTGACAATTTTGCCCTTAAAATTAAGCAATGGTATCTTCAATTGTCCTTATTTGAAACAAGATTCAAAATTCAGGGTTAAATGTGTCATAATTGAAAAGTTAGGGACCAAAGTGACACAACTCCCAAACCATAGGGAACGTTAGTGTAATTGGCTCTTTTTTTTAGACAATTCTGTTGAAATTATGAAGCTATAATTATCAAAATAAATTGATTTTTTTATGAATAATAATTTACAAACGAGATTCAAAATTCAGGATTAAATGTGTCACAATTGAAAAGTTATGGACCAAAGTGATACAACCCCAAACCATAGGGAACGTCAGTGGAATTGGCTCTTTTTTTAAAACAATTCTGTTGAAATTATGAAGCTATAATTATCAAAATAAATTGATTTTTTCATGAATAATAATTTACAAACGAGAGTAAAAAGAAAACATTTTGAATCATTAAAATATAATTTATAATGAATCTCACAAATCTAATGCTATTAAATTGCACGTTCTCTCTCCGACTAGAAATAAGTCAAATCCATACATGAATCCAACGGTGTGAATAACGTTTATATATAGATCTCATGTCTATGAATGATACAGTAATGCTATGGAGCTCTAAAACAAGAGCACTAAAACAGCTCTAATTTATCCTTTTCTTCATTTTTTTTTGTCTTTACTTCACTGTTTTTTTTTTTTTTTTTTAAGTGGGTGGCAGCTCATTAGAGCTGTCCTTCCCCAGCTCTAATTAGAGCTCCGGGGCATTTTCCATGAATGATATAAATATCATATTATAGAATTTTCTTTATTTTAAGAGAGAGAGAGAGAGAGATAGATAGATGTACTATTATGGATGGAATAATGAGGCCTAACCATTTAAGTAATTATTTTGGGGATTCACCACGTTCTTTTTGTACTAATTAATTATTCATGGTTCCAAATCTCAAATAAGATTCAAAGCCTTACCTTTTTCATCTTTATAATATAGAATTGTCCTTTTCAAGAATGGAGGACTAGGAGTAAGTGAGAGTGCCATGCATGTTTTGGAGCATGTCCAAATGTTTGGAGAATTCTTGAGCTATTTGGCAAGTGGAAGATTGTTAATATCATGATCTCAATTGAAATTGGCAAGAGATATTTATGGTTCGAATTGTAAAATCGGATTGAAAAACATAAGATTTTGCTTTTAAAATAGAATAAAATAAAAAACTAATAATAATAATAATAATATATCTTAAATAATTTTAAAATCAATAAAGAAAAATAATAAATTGATATAATGTGCCTTTTATATTAATATAAAACGTAAATTATAAATATATTTTATGAGATTTATTTAAAATATAAATTGTCCCTTATGGTTTTAGAAATTATATCATACATTTTCAAGTTTCTAATTGCATAACAAATTTCTCATTTTATTAATAAATCATCAAGTCAATTAATTGTTATTAATAATGTCAAAAATATATTTTAATTAACAATTCAAGTAATTTTATTGTTATATAGGAAACTAGTTAGAATTTTTTTTTTTTTTTTGTGGTTAATTTTGTTAAATAAAAAATTCTGACAATAGAATATTTGTATTTTCAAAACTACAAGGAGCTATCCGTAATTTAAATAAATTTCAAGATATTTATAATTGGGAGACTTATTTATAAGTCCTATTTCAGACACTTATGCTAGGTTAAATGCTGTGTAATTTCTTATAGAGTTTCAAATCCTATTTAGATAGGAATGTATTCCACAAGATCCTATGAGTTGTAAATAAATGGTATTAATATATTATTATACACTATAATGGCAAAACCATATATAGGAAATTGAATTTAAAAAATCAAAAACCTAATAAGTTTGCAAAACGTAATGTGACACGTTATGTTACGTATATATAGGTGTCACGTTACGTTATGTTTATGTAGGTGTCACGTCACGTTATGTTTATGTAATGTCCCATCTGATATGGTCACGTTACGTTTATGTGGGTGTCACGTTACGTTTCATAAACTTAATCTATGGTAACATTTAATTTCCTAAAAAAACAATTTCCTATATAGGAAATTAAATGTTACCATAAATCATATCTATATCAATGTGAATTTCAAAATACACAAATAAGTGTAACATTTTCACATTCAATTTAAAAATTCAAAAACCTAGTAAGTTTGCGAAACGTAACATGACACGTTACGTTACGTTTATGTAGGTATCACGTTACGTTACGTTTATGTAGATGTCACGTTACGTTTCGCAAACTGAATCTATGGTAACATTCAATTTCCTATATATGGTTTTACCATTATTTATGATATTAATAACTAATATTGAAGGTAAATGTGTCAACAAACTTCACACATGACTTATGAGAACATAAGGTTTTTAGTAGGATCATACGTAACATAAGTCTCCCTAATAGGACTTATAATTAATTTTCCCTTTATAATTTATACTAATATAAATTAGAAGGGGCATTTAGAAAGGGTGTGTATAGTGAATTTTTTTCATGCGTTGCAGGCATTTGTTGAAATATTTTTTTGTTATGACTTTCTAATAGTATGTCTCTAGATTTACAGCAAAAAACGTTTTTTATTTCAAGTGTGAATGCTTTTAACGTTTTAAAACTCTTTGATCCATAATTTTGTCATGTTTGAAAAGTAATTTGTTTTAGCAGACGTGCATTAAATGGCTTACGTTAATAATGAAGCATTTTGTTTCAACATAATTTCACATAAAAGGTAGGGGAAAGATATGCAGAGAGAATGATATGACAATTTATAGTGACTTTTTAATTAAAATATGTAGTTGACAAACGAGGTCTCATAATGTTACTAACGTTTGAGAACATGTTATTTTAATAATTTTTAATTTTTTACGAAAAGATGTGTAAAAAAGTAAACAGAGTGATGTGACAATTTATAATGACTTTTTAATTTTTTAACTAAAATTGTAATTGACAAACGAGACTTCATTTATCTAAAAAGTCAATCAACTAATAAATCTAATTTTAAAATTTTTTAGACAATAACCCTAAATCCGAATATTTTGAAGTCATAAGAACAATAACAATTTAAAAATTACTCGTCCATTATTTCACATATTTATCCACATCACATATCTATCTATCTATTCACAATGTCAACTAGCTATCATTCACATTAAAAATTTTATGATTTTCTATTTCCAGGCTACAGAATGGCCTCTTTGACCTGATTAGTTTTTTGAACAAATTTTACTTTATTCAAATTATCAATGTCAACTAGCTATCATTCAAACTAAAAATTTTATGATTTTCTATTTCCAAGCTATAGAATGGCCTCTTTGACCTGATTAGTTTTTTGAACAAATTTTACTTTATTCAAATTATGACTTATGTGCACATAGCTCCTATTATTTAAAAATAAGTACATAACTCAAGTGAATTTCATACTAAAGTATACCTCGTTGTGTCTATTAATAACTCGCGTGAAAACACTAAAATACCCTGGTACATAGGTTACTCTCACTGTGCAAATCATGAACATTCTCACCATTTTTAACAAATGTTTTGCACTTACTATTAACTTGATGAAATACTTAGCTCCTTTTATTTGAGTTTTTTGAATTTATTTTTTAGAAAATTAAATTTTTTATTTTTCGTATTTTTTTGTTGATTTAATTTTTTTTAATATTTTAAGCATTTTTTTTTTAAATATATTTTTTAGGTACACCTAACATAAATATACTTAAACGGTATAATAATTTTTTACAAATATTTTACTTTTTAAATATATCTAAATAAAGTACATTTAAAAAAGTAAAAAAAATGTTTAAGATTTTAAAAATATTTACTACAAACAAAAAACAAAAAATAAAATACGAAAAATAAAAAATAAAAAATTCAATTTTTTAAAAATTAAATTCAGAAAATTAAAACCAAACACAGTGAATACACTTCAATCTACAAATTACAAAAAAAATTTGCAACTACTTCAAATGATTGATGATAATCTGCGCATTGATGATACCACAAGTAAAGTAAAATTACCCTAGTTTTTTTTTTAATCCAAAATTAAATAACTAGTATATGAATAAATATAATTTATAAACAACGTTAAAACCTAAATAGCAATGACAGTTAAAAAAGCATAAAAAACGTTATTGCTAATATAATTTTTTTACTAGAATGTAAACACTAGGAGAGAAAAGTAGGTTTAGATAATGTTCTGTTAATTAAAAAATGCAATTGGTAATCACAGTGTTTAAAAAATATAATTAAAATAACACCTCTAAAGAAAGAAAAAAAAATAAAATAAAATAAAGTGAATGCCATCCACGCCTTGTGGGTGTTTGGGAAGTGAGTTTTTATATAAATTTTTTTAGTTGTATGATATTATTAGAAAAAAAAAAAAAAAATTATGTTTAGAAAAATAGTTAAATTTTTTTGTGATTAAATATGATATTTGTGAGAGAAAAAATGAAATAATTATGAGATTAGATGTAATATTTTATTTGTATTTGATTTTATAAAACTTTTGTCTTATAGTGGAAAAAGTCAAAAAAAAATCCCAAACCCAACTTCCCAAACAAGTTCTCTTACAGTCAGTTAAAAAGTGCTCCGGATCAAATCAACCACAAAAAAAAAAACTCAAAAAAGGTCACATTTTATAATCATTTGAAGTCACCAATAGTTTTTTAAAAAAATAAAAATTTGTGCCCATTCCTACTACACATTCATAACCATTCAAGTTACAGACTTTTCAATCTATTCATCCACAGCCAGTGAGGGTACTGGTTATAAGATTGGAGACTACATATCGTATCCCTGTATAGCATTCTCATGGGGTACAGTACACATCCTTAGAAACTCTGATGATCTATGAATCATAGCAACCAAGACTTCAATAATAAAATGAACTAGTATTATATATATATATATACCCACAAAGCGAACATGTACCATCAAGCTGAACTGAAGTCCACTGTAGTCATCTTCTAAAATAGCTCCATCAACTGCTGCGCCACATCTGGCATCAAATAATAGCATAATGTTGTCATTCAACCAAAATTGTAAGGGATAAATTGATGAGGAAAGACAATTCTCATACAATATGGTTCCATAATCAAGCAAAAGCAAAAGCAAAAGCAAAAGCAAAATTATGGCGAATATTGTTAAATGCTATTCAATAAGCGTGAGCAAGAGACATGAGTATCATCGTATGAAAAACAAATCAAGCCTGTGTTATGACTCTTTTATTTCTCCTATAGTATCTGTGTCAATGGATATGACAAAAGTAGGAGGGTAAGATATGTGTCGGACATCCGTACTGACATCCGTACTCAATTTAGACACATAAATCTTCTAATTTACATTTGCTAGTAAAGAAACCCAAATAAGATGGAAAAAAGCTTTGGTGAGCCGAGTTAACAATTCCATGCAGCACAAGAATTATAGAAACCAATACTGGAATTGGAATTTGAATTGTCAGGCTCAAGTTTGTTCTGATTTTTATTCCAACAAGATCAGAGTTGGATATAACACCAATTAAATGGAATTTCGAAAGTGTATTTTAATTAAAGACAAACATTTCCAACATGCCATTTGAAAACTGCAGGTTGGGATTCGAAAAGTCTTCAACAAATTTAATGGTTTAACTTCATGAGTGCATGTCGACAAACTATTAAAAAGGAATGCGACATTTAATGTATTGTATTTAAATACCTTCAAGAATAATTGGCGGCGTTTGGAACTCCATCCATATATTCTGGCATGAAGCAAGATCCATATTTAAATATTTGGCAGCTAGATATGCAGCTCCCGCAGCAATCTGATGTGGTTTAAATTGAAGCCACAATGAACTTCGAAGCCTACATAACAATGCTCGACTTTAGTACAGAATAAAAAGGAATTAAGAACGCAATTGCTGTTTATCGTTGGTTAAGAAATAAATGGATAATCAAACAAACCCATCTGGAGGAACACAAAAACGAAGAGGCAACATCTCGTACAACAGAGGCTACATGGCATACTCGCCGCATTAACACAAATAACATTAGCTTCAAAAAAATATTGGGAACACTTCGACAAACAATTGCAATCATATAACTCATGCTAAACTAAAGACAATATAATCTAAGCTTCAAGTAAGAAAAGCAAGCCAAGGCAATTTTCCCTTACCAACTAACACAGCAGCAACCCAGGAGAT
This sequence comes from Camellia granthamiana, assembly GCA_036172215.1. Lineage (NCBI taxonomy): Eukaryota > Viridiplantae > Streptophyta > Magnoliopsida > Ericales > Theaceae > Camellia > Camellia granthamiana. Next base: position 142,085,009 of record CM069907.1, read on the forward strand.
ATATTTCCCAAGAACCTTCTGGAGAATTGCTGGGAGAGTACCAAAACTATAGCAAACATGTAATACCCATCTACAGAACACATCAACTCCCATGCCCAGTTGCGATCCATTAAACCACCCAAAGCAAATGCTGATATCTTCTGCTCAATAGTTTAATCCGCAAAGCTTGCCAATGTGCATATTTGCTTACAGATATGAATGAACATCTACGTACTTGAGAATACACATATTCATTGTATTTATTAGAGAAATAATTAACCCAAAATTACATATTTCTGTATACCATACACACTGCAAAAATTTAAAAGGTTCAGACCAAAAATATAATAATTTACAGGACCGTAGATTATCAAACCTTAAATTTGTAGTTTAGTGAAGTCTGAACAGTTTTTTGGAATTAAAAAATAATAAAAATAATAATAATAATAACTTATATAAATATAAGGAAATTATTACCCTTTAAGTAAGTGCTAACAAAGCTCCACAGAAAATATGCAAAACCACAAGTGGTAAGGTGGTTTGTTCAAAATACATAATAGTAATGATGCTAAGATGCCCGCATGTGAAAAATTTTGGGATCTGGCAACCAAAATTAAAATGGCGACTGTAGAAAAAAAATTCAAATTTTCAGAAAAAATATATGAATTGTTTGCTTCACAAGTGAATACAGTTGGTTCCTGCAACAGTGCTTCAAATAAACGAGGTGGTAGCCATGCCATCATATCTTCCAAATCGATTTCCACAGACAGCATGTTTTGCAGAACTGTACTATTATAACTAATAAAGCTTAGACCAAAGAAGTCTTGACTTCATGATGCCAAACCAAGGCAGAATATAGTAGTATAATTCAATATAATATAAAATAAATAGCAATATAAATTAATAAATATAAACATTATCAATATGGGTTGTGTCATTTCATGGAATTTACCTTAAGGCAGCAATAATAGTAATAATATTTTTCAACAAATGGCCCTTATGCTTCCAGGATTATATGTATACAAATATATTACATACTTATAAAAATTGTTACTAGGTGTTATTTGAAAACACCATTAAGTGCTCAATCAGGAAGATTTTTAGGATAAATCTTCTATTAAAGTATATTTCATAGAGCATACTACCACTAAAAACGAAAACAGGAAATTTGTTCAGAAACTTGATTTACCAATAAACTCAAAATAAGTTCCACAGGTGGGAATTTTCTTTTAACAGAGTAATTTATACTCAAAATTCAGTTTCACAGATTGATTCAACAAATCAAAAAATTGATAAATATATATAGACACACACAAACAAAAGCATCACCACTTCCTCACTGTTGTTGCCACCTTCGCTGAACAATTTAAATTCTTTAAACTCTTTCATAGAAAAAACTTTAAATTCTTTCACAGAAAATATGTGTTACATCCCAAATCCCACAAAATGGAAAAATGATTCATTAAGTTGTTCCATTTCTTGTGTATATTTAATAATGTAAGTAAAATTAGTTTTATTAGTTAGGTAAGTCTCACAGTGTTTTAAAATTCCTTCAATTTAAGAAAATCAAATGCAATTCAAAAACTTTAAAGATACATGAAATCTCTTCACTATTATATTACTACTACTCCGCTCTTTTAACGTGTACAACTCAACTTAACAAGCCTTTGTCCAATTACTTCGGGCCAGCTACATGGATCATTCTCTCCAGCTAACTCTATCCAAATTCATATCAAGCAAGTTCACGATCATGTCCTCTCTCATCTCCTCAACTCATACTCCTTGGCCTTACTCTATTTCTTTTATTACCCATTCTTTTGACATATATCAACCAACAATAATTAATTGGTTGATTAGAAGGTAATAACAATAACCCATAATATTATATAATTTGTAATCCACTTAAATTCCCTTGCATCAGATTACCACCCTACCCCAACATGGTTCAAGTTCATATAGCAGAAGTGTCACCCCAAAAAAAAAATTGAGCACTAGATTACATCATTAGTTCTCTAATAATTAAACAAGCACACAGTAGAGCACATCATCATCAGACCAAAGTAAAACCTTTTATTCTAAGAAATTCATTTCTCAGGATCCTTTTACTGATTTACTCTGTGGAGCCCTAAAACATACTACCGCTGCCCAGAAAAATCACCGTAGATGCCTCCTGAAGTGCCACGTGCCATAGACACAAGCAATGACATGCCTTACCCATAGACTTGTCAGCCTTCAAGGGACACCTGCGGTTCACGTGTTTGGTCACACCAAACAAGATTAAAGAACCAATAACACTTCATGTGTGCTTAGATCTGTAACTTCATTCGGCGGGTCAAGCTATACCAGGCATCTCATGATTCCAATATCACGACAGTTGCTTCGTGCTACACCCCTATGCAGATCAACCTGCCTCAGGCTTGTTCAACTAAGAGAGAAACCTTGCCAGCTTTGCTCAAAAATTTCTAGAAAATTTTATTTCTAATTAAGAGACAATTCAGTTAGGTTAGGATGTTTCAGTTTCCCTAAGGATTCGGAGACATAGACATCCAGCTAAGGACATGTGCTCACCTTCTACATATAGAAGGTTGTACCCCTCTTACATCAAAACATACAGTTTCCTTTGAGATTCAAGTCCTCTCTCTCTCTCTCTCTCTACCAGTCACTCTCACTCTTCTGAATATCCAGTGCCTTTAACAGTTTTTCCACTCTCCAATGAACCTCTGACCGTCCGATCAACCCTTTCACAATTACAAACCTATAAGAGTCATGTTTGCATAGACAACAGAAATTCTAAAGGAAAAAAAAAAACATCAGCAAACATTGACGCAATTTGGAATGACTCAGTACCACAAAAGAATTGAGTTCAACAACCTAGGAAAGGGAAGAAGATAAAGGAGGAGCTGTGAAACAAAGCATCAAAAAGTAATAAAGCATGAAAAGAACATTTCATGTGAAACTACATTATTATTTTCGTGTAGTAGTGTAGGGGTGATAAAATTAGCAAACATGTAGTAGGGAGGGAGGGAAGAAGTGTGGGGGGAGAGAGAGAGAGAGAGATGTGAAAATTACGATCAGGAAAGAATATAAAGGAACAGATTCAAAGGTTGACATTCAAAGTGATTAGGGTAGGGATGGGCTCCAACTGAAAAGTCCATGTAATCCCAAACCCAGAAAATAGCTGAGCAAAAATAGAGGTCAATTAGAAAATGGGGAAACTAAAAAAATGCACAATGACTCCCAATTAGTATCCACTAGACAAATAACATCATGAGAGTGCATGGGTACACAGCACAGAAGTGTATATTTATGGACTGGATCAGGAGCAAAAATGACTGAAAAATTAATCCTTGCACATAAACTTGTGCAATTTCCATAATCACCGCTCAATGAACATTAAGCAATAACTTTCACCGCTGCATGTACACATAACCCATATGTGTACTATAGCTTTAGTATATAGAACATTGGGGTAGGGGAGAGAGAAACAATAATAATAAAAAATTAGTTCAATGGAAAGTAATGTGGAAATCATTAGCCTTTCCTAAATGTGTGTGCGTGTGTGGTGGCGGTAAAGTGGGGAGTTTTTATGGGTCATTTTCTTTCCATCAACGCCACCAACCTACTATTTGGCCTAAAGTTTTTAACATATATAAAAGGATTTTCGGTAATATACAAAATACAAAACCAACTCAAATCATTTCCAAAATTTTTTAATAGGAAACTCAAATACAATAATATATAGTATTAATACCCATAAATTAATTTTGTGAAAATCCCAAAATGATTTTGAAACAGAACAAAACTTCAAAATTAACATGAATGACTCTAGAAAAGGCAACTCCTAGCTACCTGACCATATATCCCTCCTTTGGGTAGTTGATAATAATCAAACGAGTGGTCATCCGCTAAATCTCAATGGACATGACAAAAACTCACCCAAACACCTTTTCTATGGCTTCTTTTGCCTATTCAACAGTGTCCTATATGGACACCAAGCGGACGGGCTGCAACATTGAATGAAACGCCACATGATTTGATTTCAAAGGACCACAGAGAAGTCAAAGTGAGATGGCAAAAATGGTTCTGTAGCAACAGTGGCTATCTTCTATAGCCAATGAACAAGTTAAAAGATATTTTCATGAAAAGGCATCCACAACATATCGGTGGTTCAACTTCAGATGTAAAACAAAACTTTCCATGAACAGCATATCAATCCGCCAGCTAAGAATATGAAACAGGTGAGCACGCTAATCTTGTATAGACCCTGCAATTATTTGTCAATCCAAAAAAATCAATATCCCATGCCAAAATGACTACGTACAGGAATTACTCAAGAGCAAAGAACGAAGCCATCAACACACAAATAAGAAGCATTTAAAAAATCACGTATGCAGAAAGAAAAAAACACAACTTATACTCCATATTCATGACTGCCCTCCAAACCTCAACAAGTCTGCAATTTGATTGAAATTCAAACCTCCAAACAGATTTAACAATCATAACCAGACAAGCTGATCCTTATTTACAAATATCATTTTGAGCAGGCTTCTGAATAAGATTAGTCACAGCAGAACAGCGAAACAAAAAAAATGTCCAATGGGGAGCCCGGTCAGGATTATTGCATAATCATACTCTCAAAATTTGTAGTCTACACAGCCAAGTAAAAATTTTGGCAAGCACTAGATACTGCTATTTGATATTGCCCTCAAATCTGCCTGAATTATTCAATATAACAAACAGTGCAGTTGTAAAACTCATGGTATCAATTGCATTATTACAAAATCATGAATTATTAAAGTGAAACTTACCCTTCACTGATCAAATTCAGTGCCAAATTCACCAAAACTGATTGTGAAAGGCCTAATTTGTCGATAATGGATGTAAGAGGAGCATATGGATGTTGTACGTTAAGTTCAAAATCCAGAGTTGTCAATATCAATTGCTCAGCCTCAATCACCCGTTCTCGATACTGCTCAAACCAATCCTATTCAACAAGTGACCCATGTTAGGAAATCATATTGAACACACTAACACACTAAAATTCAGAAAGAATGACAACTTCTGATGCATAACAAATGAATATCCTCAAAAATGAACAAGTTGGTCCACAAATGTCAAAAAATTTAATTCGAGTTAAATTTTTAAGTATACATATTGAAAGAAACAATCATTCCCTATTGAACCGTAGAAAGATATCTGCACTATCATTTGGTCATGCCAAAAGTTGCTGTTTTTTTGTGTGTGTGTGTGTGTGTGTGTGTGTGTGTGTGTGTGTGTGTGTGTGTGTGTGTGAGAGAGAGAGAGAGAGAGAGAGAGACGACACCTATAAAGTGGTTGTGCGAAGTCCAAAAGGGACCAACATTGTGGGACAGAGAGACAATTTTTTTCATTCCTTTTACTTCCATTTTCTCAAAAATCACTTTCTCATATCATGTTCTCGGCAGTTAAACATTTGGACGAAGATGGCATTTCTTCATGGAATGAAGTTGTACATGTAGAAATCATGATGCTTCACAAAACAGCATTAAAAAATCAAGTATACTCACAACAGGGAGCAGATAGGAGAGGAAAGTGATGTCCTGCTTGTGGAAAGTTTCACATGATGCTCTCACCACATCGTTCAAAGGGCGTGGTGTCTCCTCAGACTTTGCAGCCAGAAAAAGAGTAGCAGTAGCAATCAACTGCAAGAAAATTGAGTCAACAACAACAAACTGCGCATTGTAAATGCAAGAAACAAAATTGACTGACAATATATCTATATATATAAGAAGCTCTTTCCTGCTTATGGCTTGTCTTTTTTTTCCTAGTTGGCCCTTTTATTTTGTATAATCTTTTCTTTGGTAATATTAATCAATATTGGTGGTACTAATTTGAGTGAAGGTTTTTTCCGTAATTACACAAACATTCTTGGTCAATTACGCAACATAAATTTTTTGTTTTTTAACAAATTACAAATACACCCATAAGGTTTGTTTAAAATATGAATAGGTCCTATAATACTAAAAATTACAACTATCGTTTGTTATAAATTTTAATTTAACACAATAATCAGGAAAAAAAAATAACTACTCTCTCATGCAATAATAAATTATCAAAATTGTTCATTGAAAAATATTTCTCATATCATTAAAAACTGTTAATTGACTTAATACTTTATTTTATTAACAAAATTGTTAACTGAAAGATATTTTTTATATCATTAAAAAATGTTAATTGACTTAATGATAACTTATTAATAAAATTGGTCATTTGTTATGCGAGGATGATTTATTTATTAATAAAATGAGTCATTTGTATATATATGTATTCTCTTCTGCTTTTTTATTAGTTCAATGAATTATCTTAGTCTTTTTTGTTTAGATGGGGGAATTATCTTAATATTTGCTTTATATTTATATATTGAGAAAAACTACACACCGTAATTTTATTTTGTTATTTTTGTATAAATTCGGAAGAAATGCTAAAGACTCGTAAATTCACCCACAATGATATGGTAATAGAATTGGAGTCTACATCATTAGGTGTATAACAAATCAAAAAATGATACATATCACATCACATAACTGTAAATCGAATTATGTGAGCTTTTGCCGGTCTCAAACATTTTCCAACAATGCGATGAGGGAGTTGGGTTCTATATCATTGGGTGTGTAACAAATTTCAAAACTTAACAGAAAAAATAAAACTCCTAATTACTCTCCTATACAACAATAAAATCACCAAAACTGTTAATTAAAATATATTTATGATATCGTTAAAAACTATTAATTGACTTATTGGTTATTTAATGAAATAGGTCATTTATTATGTGATTAAAAATTTGAAAGGGTGACATGCAAGTTTCAAAATCATAAGTCGCAATTAATGAAAGTTGAATGATCATTCAATAGTTTTAAGATAAAATGACCATTTCCTTATAATAGTGAATAAGAATCCATTTTTAATGTATTTTTCATCATATGGGAGAATTAACATTTTAATTGATGATACCATTCCACTTTCATTTCAATGAATTGAACACTACTGATGAAACTCACCACATCAAATAAGTATTGAATAACAAAATGAACTAATCTTATATAAAATAAAAAATTATCGAATAATTAGTTTGGTGACTATTTGAAGCTAATATGGATTTAGACCTATGAAGCACGGACACGTCCCTGAGGCTTGCGTATGAGTGTCGAAGACGTGTCGGACACGGACACGCGTCGGACACATGTCCGACACTCTCCCCTGCGTGTCCCCCTTTTTTTCAGAATTTTTCAAAGTCGGACACGAGGTTGGACATGCGAGGACACGATTCAGACACGCAGGTGGGTGGATCTAAGAAGCCCTAGAACTATTGGAGAGGAGAAAGAGAGAGAGCCAGAGCCAGAAACAGATCGAGGGGAGAGAGAGAGAGAGATAGGTCGAGGGAAGAGAGAGACAGATTGAGGACACAGAGAACAAACCCTAACCTGTTCTTCTTCTCCCTTCTGCTTCTCTGTTCTTCTGCCTTCGTCTTCGTCTTCCTCTTCCTCTGTCTTCGTCTTCGTCTTCGTCTTCGTCTTCGTCTTCTGTCTTCTATCTTCCTTCTTCCTTCGTCTCTCCTTCTCTTTCTTCTCTTCTCTTTGTCTTCTCTTTGTCTGATTTCATTTACCCTCTCTCCACTCCACCATTTTCTTTTTATTCTTTTTTTTTTTAATTTTCTTTTGTTTTATTATTTATATCCATGTTTTTATTCAAATTTATAAAATAAATCATTTTTATTTTTAAAAAAATCAATTTTTATTAAAAAAGTTTAGGTAATATATTTATTAATTTTATTATTATTGTAATTTTATAAGAATTAATATTTTTTTAAAATTTTAGATATAAAATAAATAAATAAATAAAATTATATATATTAAACGTGTCCCCAACATGTCGTGTCCCTTATTTTTTGAAAATTTGCGTATTTACGTGTCCGTATCGTGTCCCGTGTCCGTGCATCATAGATTCAGACAATAGCACAAGTGGTCGTGAACAAACACTTGAGTGTTAAAAGTATATTAACTTACACAATTTGGTAAATTATATTGGACTCCCTTAAAATTTTAAGTTACATAACACTTAGCTCAATTTTCATTAGTAATTCATTAGTCATATAGATGTAAAATAATTTTTTTAACCTCTTTTATACTAAAATGTATATTTTATTTTGTTTATCTTTGTGTCTTCACACCCTCTGTAACATTTTTGGTCATTTTAGTCTTACTGAAAAAGAAAAGAGTATAATTACGTTAAAATGATAGGACTCATTATAATTTTCCTAATTGCTATTATTTATACAAATTATATAATTCTATCATATATCTAATGATTTATTATATTCAATTTCATAGAACAATATTTTTATTTTTAAAAATTATCAAAATACAAAATTTAAAGATCCTGTAATAATAGCACGGGCCTTTTTAAACTAGTATATATATATATACAAAGCACATATCAGCCAATGGATGATAGGATAAAATACAAGTAAATAGCATCTTAATGACAAAATCAACTAGCTGTCATCCCAATGTGATCCCCTATCAACTTCCACAAACTTACAATAGTAGAATGAAAATTTGCACATATATATCAACAATTAATGGTTTTTTAATAAGTAATTTATACATTTTGCATAGGAATGGCTAAATCATCCACCTCTAATGGCATCTGTTTGGTTATTTTTTATTACATTTTCGTTTTTCATATTTTCAAAAACACGAACAACAAAATGTTCAATAGCAAAAAAAATTCAAAAAAATTTCATTTTTCTGGGAGATCAGTTTTAAAAAATGAAAACAACCAAGTACATTTTGGTTTTTGAGAAAGGTCACATATGCAAGAATAAAACACAATACAAGACAAACTGTACCTGGATATTCTGCAAAGAAAATGAATATGCTTTAAAAATCCTCAATAGCATCCAACAGAATAAGTTCACAGAGATTTTGCAAAAAGTAAGAAATAAAGATGAGAAACTCACAAATCTATCGTGGCAAGCATGAGACCTTCGAACAAAAAAACGGTGGCACAAAACCATTGCAGTGCCAATAGTGGTTTGAGGCCTGCAAGCAAGTCCAGAAATAGAATAAGGTTTCATTAGGACTCTATGGACACACAATAAAAAAACTACTGCTCACAATTATTCAAATACACTGGCTACATAGACACCCTAGCTTCTGAAATATATTAAATATGTAAGTGCACACGAAGAGCTTACATATCCAATCGCAATCCAAGATTCTGGAGGAAAGCACAATATGAATAGCGCAAGTGCGTTTCATGCAGCACATCAATACCATCTTTCCTGGATGGAGAGCATCTCTCAATCTCATCCCTCGACATAAAGGCCTCATCATCAACCTCAAACGTTGACCGATCACGTTTACTGGTGGCAGAAGTGTAAGCATTGGCATCTGGTCTAGAAGCAACAGGAAGGACTAAATTGTTGTCGTGTGTAGAAGGGCCATTATTATGTGCTTCTGGTTGATAATGTCTCCCACAGTCTTCCCAAGTTGAAGCCGAAAATTTTCTCCTTTTCAAAGAAGGTGCAGCGTCATGTTTAACATAATTAATGTGATAGTTATACTCCTTAAATTTCTGTGAATAGTCATGGACATTGTTGTAATTCCTCATGCAGTTTCCATTGCTGTTATAATTATTTAAATTGTTGGTGGTGGAGTGATTTCTATTGAAAGAGGACCTACACCCACCAAGGTAAGGGCCACCTTGTGAATGGTAAGTCCGTGCACGAGACATGGTTCCTGTTGGATTAACCAAAAACAGAAAAAACAAAAGTCAGAAAACTCAAATTAGTAAAGATAACAAGCTGAAACTTTTCACATTTCACACAAACTTAGCAACAATGTGGCACTATATTGCTACGACTTACGAGTACATTGTATACAACACTAGTAGGTACATTAATCCAAACTCATTCCCTTCATGAGGATTGTTAGGAAGGTTACACTAGTCCAAACTAGGGGCATGATGATGACACTGATTGACCATGAAAAATGTATGTTTTCTCTTTAACACAAACACATATATATAAATCATACATATAATATAAACAAGCGAAAAACAGAATCAATACCATGTGCACATCCCAAATCAGTCTAAGATCAATGAGTCGTCATCCAGTGCCAAACATTTTCATAATCTTGCAAAATATCCCAATTTTGTTACTAGAATAAAGTACTCATGACAAATTATTGGGTACGGGTAGGGCGCTGCGTGGAATGCCACTATGTGTATCGCAAATCAATCACAGGAAAACACAAATACAAATGTGATGTGCGCACACCGTGTAAGGCAATCGTGTTCAAGGAATGTACCCACTTGGCAATACCCTCCAAGATATCCAATAATTACTCAGTACTCAGCCCAACCTAACAGACCATTATATTCATATGATCCATCAAATCTGTCAAAAAGTGCAAAGTTATACTATAAAACCCTCAATTCCTGATCTCCAAGACATATGAACCCCACCCATAAAAAATCCAAACAAACCATTCAAAAACTATAATTGATGGACTAACACCTCTTATCCGCTAATTTGGAGCTAAAATTCGAGACCCAGTGCAGGAACAAAGAAACTTTCTAGGCATCCAAACAGGCCCCTAATTGTAAACAGATTTTCAGAAAGAAAAGAATCAAAAAAATAAAAAAGAAAAAAGTTATTGCCTAATCATCATAACTTAATAAAAAAATGGATCAAATTGAACAAAAAAATAAACGATTCAAAAACAAAAGAGTTGAAATCGAGATAATTACCGAATTAGAATAGAAAATAGATCTGGTGAATCCGTAATCGATCTTCGAAAAAGGACGTTGTGATCTGATCTGTGAGGAGTTCAGAAATGAACTCGGAAGGCTTGAGAATTAGGGTTAGGGCTCGTTGACGACGAATTGTTTTTCAGTACAAAAGTAATCGGTAATTCAGGAAACAAAAAAGAAAACGAAGAGACAGAGAGACTTCAGAGAAAATAGATAAATGTAAGGTGAAAGTTTGGTGTATCATTTCGTTCGGAAAAAGTTATGTGTCTGTGCATCTATTCCATTATTTTAATGTGGCGTTACATATATTAATTAAGATATATATTAGTGTATAAATTAGCGTTATGATATTATTATTGAACGTATTTATTATATAAGTTATAAATATTTAAAATTATACAAATAATGTTACTTCATCTGTTAATATATTAGTGTGTATATTAATTAGTACATATAGCATTATTTATTATTTTATAAATAAAACTATCCACATATATAATAGATAATATGACATAATTTTCGAGATTACAAATTTTTATAATTTATATAATAAGTAACAATATTATACATATATTAATACATCAATTAATATATATAACATCATTATTATTTTATATACAAATAGATTTTTGTATGGGGATAATGTTTTTAAACACAAACATGTAGCCTTAGATCCCACAGCATTTCCCTTGTATCTTATTATAAAAATTACTAGTATTTTATATATTTTTGTAATTTTTTTCTTTCTCTACAATTTTCAATTTTTTTTTATTCATCTTATCCTCCGTGTCCAATGCTCTGGTGTAACGTGTCTCTTAGAACATTTTTATCCAAATCTTTAAAATTTGGTAGATTTAGATATGACATAAATGATCTCTAAAATCTATTTTTATATTATTTTAAAATTTTGAACCATTTCACAACGACAATATGTACAAAATTATACCGTTGCTTTTATTTGAAGACAAAGTAAAAGAAAAGAAAAAAAAAATGCATCAAGGAGTCTTCATGTTAAAATTGGCAGGAAGGGTCAACTTTAGGATAATTTTATTTTCACACATTAATTTATCTCACTACACACATTTAGTAGATGTTTGGGAAGTGGGTTTTTATGTAGGTTTTTTTAGTTGTAGGATATTATTAGAGAATTTTTTTTTTGTGTTTGAGGAGATAGTTGGATTTTTTGTTATTGGATGTGATGTTTGTGAGAGAAAAAGTGAAATGATTATGGGATTTGATGTGATATTTTGTTTATATGTGTTTTTTTTGGTTTTGCAAAAAGTTTGTCTTTTTGTAAAAAAAATCAAAAAAAAACCAAGTCCCAAACTTCCCAAACACAACACTTTCTCAATACACAAATTATAAAAATATAAAATTCTCAATACACATCTCTATATTATAATATTACCCTCATTTTCAATTTTAAAACCCTAAGCTTATGTTTGGTTTCAATTTTTAAATCATTTTTTTGAAATTTTTATGAGAAAAATATAAATTAATTTGACAAAAATAAATTTTGCATTTTAAATTTTTTTGCCCCTAAAAAATGAAACCATATTGAAATAAGAAGTTTTTTTTAATTTGTTTTTGAAAACATATTCTAAAACTATATATCAAATAGAATCTATTTTGTTTCCCCCAATTCATCCACTCATCTTTACTCTCATTGCCGCCGCCACTTTTAACCCTCCATCGCCACCACCATCGCCACTTCTAGCAAATCCCCCTTCATTCTAAACCTCCACAATCAATATTGAGTGATTCATGATGAGAGATTTGTGAGAGTATATGGTTTATAGTGGAAAGTGATCGCATGCGGATAAGAAATAGGCAATGGGAGGGGGATGACGAATGAGAGAAATGGCGCTGGCGATAGAGGATGGTTGTGGTGTTTTTAAAATAGGATTTGAGTAGAAGAATATGAGAGTATTATAGTATTTTTATTTTAGGATAAAATTGTATTAATGAAAATTTTCATAAGTGTGTGAACTGAGTAAAATTAGTGTGTGAAAATAGAATTACCCTCAACTTTAAGCACACCGAGTAGAGTTCATGCTTGATGACAAAATATAGTTGTTGAAGTGTCACATAAATTTAAAATATTGAGTGGATGTGCTTTTATTTTTCTATTTAAAATTTAAAAAAAATTATACTATTCCGTCTCAAAATATTGATTACTTTTGAATTTTTTTTTTTTTGTAGTACAATTATTACATTTCAAAAATATATTAACTTTCCAAAACTACCCTTTGATTTAAAATTAAAATAATACAATTTTTTTTTAATATCAATTGTCATAATTATACTTTTTGAGTTAATAAATTTAAAAGAAGGGTAAAATAATAATTCATACTAGTCCTTAGTTTTTTTAAAAGGGATTAATATTTTAGGATAATAAAAAATAAAATAGATACTAATATTTTGGTATAGATGACACTCGAAACGTTGACTTTGAGTTTAAGAAAAGAAAAAAAAAAAAAACCTCTTACAAATACACATATTGTGATATTAATTTGTTATTTTAATTTTTACTTACTTAAATTACACATGTTAAATTTTTTTTTTATTTTTAATGTAGGGTGTTCTAGGCCAATTTTCGCACATCAAATTAAGTTTCTACAACCTGAAGAAGCCTTTTGAAACATATCTCACTGCGATTTGTGGTCTCAAGAGGCCTCAAGTCACTCAACAATTGAAGTTTCATTTGATAGAAATATTGGTACACCTTCGTCTTTTTTTTAAGAATACCCTTCCTATTTAACAATTATCAGATTTATTATTGAATAAGGTTGTAAATAAATCGAATTGAGTTAAATAATAAGTTGTGAGCTTCAAAATATGTATTATTTTATTTTATATAGCGAGCTTATTTCAATCAAATTTTTATTGATGACGAGTTAATTTATTTTTTTTACTTTGATCTTTAAAATTTATTTTTTCTCATATTGTATATTTCAAGTTTACTCAATTTATTTCAAAAGATAACTTATGTTCAAAATTAGACAGAAAATAACATATTGACAATAATATGATATAAACATATTTTATTATAAATAACTCACATCTTTGACACAAACCTAAACCCTTATATTATAATATTTTTATGTAACGTGATATTTTTTATTTAATTTTGAACATAAATTATTATTTTTCTCATATTTTATCAAAAAATTTAAAAGTTATTAAAAAACATATTGCCAAACGACACCTTACCATTGAGAGTAAACTACAATAAATTTAAAACATGAAAGGTGAAAATAAAAAAAAATACAATAAGTGCTAAAGTGGCAAAATAACCGAACATAAAGGGGCAAAATGTTATTTATCCAAGTTGAAATCGTCAAATTGATCCCAAGAGAAAAAAAAGACAAAAGAAAAAGAGTTGAAATCGTCAAACGGAGCTGAAGTTGGTGGTGGGCACCTGATCCAGTTGAGTCCATTCATGGGAAATAAACCCATTGGAAGCCTAAGGCCTGTTCTCCACAAAAGATACAATTCAGGTGGGCTCAATTGAGCAACCCAAGCCCAATTCAATATTATTACTATTCATTGCGTTTGGTTTGAGTTTTCTGGATTAAGGCCAAGTTTGAAAAGTGTAAAAAAAGTCAAAAAGTCAAAAAATTACTCAAAAAGTTAAAAAGTCATCACTATTCACAAAAAGTCAAAAATTGCGGTTGCACAACTTCCAATCCTAATTACCAACTACATACTGATTTATACAATTTTTTGATACACATTTTTCCATAAAAAGTCAAAAGTTAACCCAAATATCCATATTTTTTCCCTCAACTTTTTAGTCTAAAAAGATAAAAAGTACACTTATTTAGGACACTCCAAACAACCCCTAAGTTTTTTGAAAGCTGACTTTTTTGGTTTTCGTGTTTTTTTGTTTTTAGTGAATATTTTTTAAATTTTAAACATTTTTTTTACTTTTTTAGATGCACCTTATTTAGATATATCTAAAAAGTAAAAAATTTGTAAAAAAATATTTTAAAAAATTAATAAATACATAAAAATATGAAAAATGTACTGAATTCTTATATTTTTCTTGTATTTTTTGTATTTAGTAAATTTTTAAAAGATTTTTTTTACAATTTTTTTACTTTTTAGGTGTATTTATGTTAGGTGTGTTTAAAAAGTAAAAAAAAAAGCTTAAAATATTAAAAAAATTCAGTAAAAACAAAAAAAAATGAAAAATAAGAAAGTAGAATTTTCTGAAAAGTATTTTTTGAAAAGTGAAAACAAGCAAAGTGGTTATCATTATTATTATTTTAAGGATTTGGCAATTTGTTTTTGAATTTGATGTGGGCACTGAGTTGAAATTTAAAAATTCAAATTAAATTAATGATAAGTTTACATAGTGACGTTGGGCAAACCGCACCACAACAACAACAAAAAATTGAAAATATATCAACACATTAGATATATATATAGTAGTGAAAATTTGTTAAAACTATATGGATTGTTATATTGTATAAACTATATATTGTATGCTTAAAAAATCACATTTCTTACTTATAAATGGCAGAGACTACTGCAGCAATGCATCGGCTTATAAATTCTCATATATTTCCTTTATATTTTCCTTTCATTGTATAAATTATTTATTTTAATTTTATTAATAATTAAAAAAAGAAGAAGCAGCGTCAAATTTTAACAAACGAAAAAATGATTTGATTAATGAATGCTTTATGGATATTGACAGATAAAGTTTAAATTAGTTGTACATTATTTGATTTATACACTATGCATTATGTACAAACATGTCAAACTTTTTAGGTAGTACCCTAAAAACACTTATTAACAAAATTCATACATAAAAAAAAATGCTAAGAATTATTAGGTGATTCGGGCCTAGCTCTAGTTCAATATGTTATGTTTGGGTCGGATTTGGATAGACAAATTTAGATTGCAAAGTTGAACTTGAACAAACTTAAAGCCTCGTTTATCAATTATATATTTTAGTTAAACAGTCAGTATAAGCTGTCACATTGTCCTCTCTACTTTTCTGTACATCTTTCGTAAAAAGTCAAAAAATTATTAAAATAGTCTATTCCCAAAAGAGACCAAAGTAATTTTCATCACAACTTGAGTTAGGTTCGGAAAAACTTTCAAACCTACTCAAGTTGCACCTATAATAAAGGATAGTATGGGAATTTCAATACCGATATCTATACATTATATAAGAAAAATGGTTTTTCAAACCTACAAGTCTTGTGGGAGCTCTAATATTCCAATCTTAGGAGTGGTTTGGGATGATCTAAATAAGTGCAGTTTTTGACTTTTTGTGAAATATGGATTGGGTATGAGTTGGGTTTGAAGTGATGTGGTAAAAATGTGATGTAACTTACATAGGATAGTAACTTTTTAACTTTTTGACGTTTTAAAGTATCCCAAATAAGGCCTTAATTTCTTAATTTTCTGATTTTTTTTTTTTTTAAAAAAAAAAAAAAAATTTTCTCCCCCTAGCCTACTATTTAATTTGACTATCATATTACCCGATAGCATATTGCCCTATTACCCACGGCTACCTATTAACCTAAACCCTATCATATTATACGCAGCAAACTTTACACAGCAGCCTAAACATAAACTTGAGAGAGAGAGAGTAGATAGAATATTGCAAGAAAAAGGTTTGAAAGTTTGTTAGTAAATTTTTCATTTATTTTTTGATATGGTGATTAATTTTTTAAATTGATTAAGAATGATTATATTCATCAAGTTTATATAAAGTATTAATTATTAATGATGATTAGATTATATTTTGTGATTGTGATTGGACTTAATTTATTTTTCAATACGGTGATTATATTTTTAATCTATGTTTTTTTTTTTTTTTTTTAAATTTGGATTCTATTCATTAGGTTTACATAAAGTACCTACTATTGATGATAATGATTAGATTGTATTTTGTAATTGGGTTTTTTAACTCACTATACTTTCTTTTTTTTTTAAATGATTGTATATTTTAACTATCAATTAACTTAATTTGTGATTGGATTTTTAACTCACTATATTTTTTGAATAGCCAATGGATGTTTTAATTTTAATTAACAATAAAAAAATAATTGTATTTTTTAATTACCAATTGACTTCATTGCTTGTTTCTTGTTTGTTTTTATGAGCAAAAATGTGATTGTATTTTTTTACACTCCGTTTTGATCACGCGGTGATTCTATTTTTTTAAATGGTTGTATTTTTTTACACTCTATTTAATCTGTGTTTTTTGGAAAAAAAATAGATTGTATTAATATTTTTGGAATACAATCACACGGTGATTGTATTTTTAATTATGTTTTCTGAAAAGAAAAAAATAAATTGTATTCACTAGGTTTACATAAAGTACTCACTATTGATGATTATTAGATTGTATTTTGTAATTGGATTTTTAACTCTTTTTTTTTGGAAAAAAAATGGTTGTGTTTTTTAACTATCAATTAACTTAATTTGTGATTGGGTTTTTAACTCACTATGTTTTTTGAAAAAAAAATTAATTTTTTTTTTTAATTACCAATTGACATCATCTTTTTTTTTTAATGAGCAAAAATGTGATTGTGTTTTTTTACACTCCATTTTGATCATACGGTGATTTTTTTTTTTTTTAAATAATTGTGTTTTTATGCACTCCATTTGTAACGTCCCGAAATAACAACCATAATTCATCCCGCGACAATTATTAAATAATAATACATTTCTGAATAAAGTATCCTTCCATTTATATGATTCTATTGTACAAAAAGTAACACATGCAGTTATACATTCATAAGTCCTAACCCTGAATTTATAGCATGTGTCACAAGTTAATAATGATATGAAGTAAAAGCTAAACAGATAAATAAATGCCCTAATGGCTACAACTTTTCAAGACAGTGCTTGCTTACAACAAAAGTGAGTTTTAACTCAGCACAGTTTAAGTCCTAACCTTGTACAAAATAATTACAACAATAACAAAAGAAGCTCATGGCTCAAAGTCCTCCCAAGTTACGGCCTTGACAAAGACATATCATCAGCATCTGAAAATTATTATTTTTGCATAGGGTGAGCCAAAACCCAATAAAGATACTTTAATACGGTGTATGAATCTTAACAAAGTTATAAAGTGAATGTATATGTAATGTTTGTGCCAAAACATTTTTGTGGGGATGTATTTTTCTAAGTACCAACACGTGGCCGAGGTGGCACCGAAGTGTCAGCCGAGGTGCCACGTGTCGTGGTAGTTACGCCGAGGTTATCTCAGAGTTGCCGTGGTTATCTGCAAGAATACAGGAGTCCGGGGTTACCGCCGAAGATATCGGAATCCGAGATGATCAGATAAGGGGCAAGAGTCCTAGAATGAAGAAAGACTTCAAGATGGATAAGGATAGTATTCTTAGGGAGTCTATCCTTATCTCTTGTAGAGTCCAGAGTAAGTACTGAATGAGAGTCCATAGAAGTGAGACTTCTAGTGGGACTAGGACAGAGAAAGACTATAAAAGAAGGGCACCCCCAGCGGGTCTAAGGTACGCAATTTTGAGTCTTGAGCAGTAATTTAAATACTTGTATTATCTTTGAGAGAGACTGACTTGATCGTTGGAGTGCCCCCGGGTGGAAGAACCATCGCCGGAGCCTTTTCTTTCTGTGCAGATTGCAGGGTGCCATCTATTCTGCCTGTGTTCTACAGCTGGTTCACTAAGGAGGGCAGTGTGATCGGAAATTCACTCACACAATTTGGCGCCGTCTGTGGGAACGAAAGAAGAGTAGATGGCCAGTAACACGCAGAAGGAAAAGATTGGGGACGACACTCCTGCTGGGAGTGGAAGACCTGTCGACCCTAACGCTGAAGGAGGAGACCACAACGAAGAAGCTCGTGATCAGAATCACGCAAAGAAAGGCGTCGGCCAAGATGGCGACGCATCAAAGAAAGCGGACCAGGGCAAGTACTATAACGAGGACAACCTCCAGATCTGGAAAGACAGATGTCTGAGGAGGAATGAAGAAGTAAAGGAGATGGCAAACAAGTTGGCAGACCTTCAATCGGTCGTCAACTTCATGATGCAAAATAATGTCATGCAGCCGCCGTACCCGCTACAGGACACACCAATGCCGGCAGCAAACACCCAGAAGAAGGGGCAGAAAGTAATCCCCGAAGCCCCTCAGCACACGAGGAGTGGAAGACACTCTCACCGACCTTCCAGGGAAGTCGGCCGAGAAGA
The DNA here is from genome assembly GCA_036172215.1 of Camellia granthamiana. Lineage (NCBI taxonomy): Eukaryota > Viridiplantae > Streptophyta > Magnoliopsida > Ericales > Theaceae > Camellia > Camellia granthamiana. Next base: position 142,103,977 of record CM069907.1, read on the forward strand.
ACCGAGAAGAGAAGAGTCCCGAAGGACATATCACGAGAAGGAGGCAGACCCCAAAGAACATCGGCATGTTCAGGGGCGAGTATTGTGTTTCGATGCATCCTGAGGGGAAGGATCGAAAAGAGGCCACCATGAGGCCGAGAGTAGTGCGCCGAAAAGGCTGAACTCCAAAGACAGCCGGGCTCCAGGGAGAAGTAAAGAAGACTTGAGAGATTACCTCAAGAGGAAGCAAGAGAATGCCGGAGTCGAAGTGACCTCCTCGGTTAAGCCGAGGACACCATTCTCGGTGGAATTGGACAGATTCGTCGCGCCGAAAAGATTCAGTATGCTGAGGTTCCAGATATATGATGGCAAGTCAGACCCTAACTTCCATGTTGGATTATTTTTGAATTCAATGGCATTATATAGTGGGAACGAGCCGTTGCTCTGCAAAGTGTTCCCTTCATCCTTCGGGGAGATTGCATCGGATTGGTTCCACAAATTACCGAAGGGGAGCGTGAAGAATTGGGAAGGCCTGGCCGAGATGTTTGTGGCCAGGTTCATAACAAACAAACTGCAGCCATTGAGGGTGGATGCATTGATGGCTCTGAAGATCGGCAAAGATGAAAGCCTTAGGGCCTATGCAAAGCGGTACTATGAGGTATTCAATCGTATACCAGAATGCAATCAGGAGGTGGCGGTCGTCTCTTTCAAGAACGGCCTGAAGGATGACTGTCCACTGCGGAAGTCTTTGGCAAAAACCTTGCCAAAGAGCATGGAAGAGCTCATGGCGAGAATCGAGAAGTATGCCAGAGCCGAGGAAGATACATCGGGGAATAAGGAGACAAAGCCAGAAAAAGTCAACGGCTCGCCGAAGCGAGGCCGAGGTAACAATGGACCCAACAAACAGGAGACAGAGTTGAGGGCCAAGCAGGCAGTGACAACGGTGTTCCGAATTCCGCTCCACAAAGTCCTTGATCAAATTCGGAATCAGCCCTACTTCAGGACGCCGGCAAGGGCACTAGGAGAATTTATGGGAAGAAACCTTGGTAGGCGTTGTGCCTACCACAATGAGGAGGGGCACCCAACTCAGGGTTGCAGAGCCCTTAAGGCACACTTAGAAGATTTGGTGAGGCAAGGCCATCTGAGAGACCTTATGGATGAGGCCAAAACGAGGGAAGAACAGGCACGATTGCCTCAAGCACCAGCAACCCCGCCACCGCCAGCGCAGCAACCACAGGCAGGCGGACCTCGGGTGGTTAATGTGATCCACTCAAAAGTGAATGAAAACGACATACGGGGGGAGACACAGAGGGTAAGACACCTACAGCACGTCAACCAGGTCGGACTAAAAAGACCTCGGCCTGAAGAGTGCCAAGGACAGATGATAGCTTTCACAGAAGCCGACCTAGATATGGTTCAGCACCCGCACAATGATGCCTTGGTAGTATCCCTCCAGGTTGGGGAGTGCCAGGTGAAACGCATCCTGATTGATCAAGGCAGCTCCTGCGACATTATGTATGTCAGATGTTACAAGGAGCTAGGCCTTCACCCTGATGACATGGATCAGTCAAACGGCCCGATGGTCGGCTTCAATGGAACGCCGACATGGCCATTAGGCGCAACAAGCTTGGAAGTACAAGCTGGCACGAAGAAGATCAAGACAGAATTCATTGTGATTGACACGCCCTCGCCTTACAACATCATCTTAGGGAGGCCGTGGTTGCATGCAATGGGGGCAGTTCCCTCAACATTGCATCAATTGCTACGGTTCCCAACAGAACATGGGATTGAGGAAGTTAGAGGAGATCAGTTGCAGGCGAAAAATTGCTCCATGGCAGCAATGAAGTTAACCTGCAGCATTCGGGAACCAGAGAAGGCAGAAGTTGAAAAAGAGGACATGAAGGTCCTAGATGATGTCGGCAAGGAGCCGACCGAGAAAAGTGAAGAAGCACTGAAGAAGATCTTCGTCCAGGAGAGCGATGAAGAACGTTTCTTTCTTCTCGGCACAGGATTAGCCGAAGAAGAGGAAAGGGAGCTGGAAGCCTTTCTGAGGAAGAATATTGAGGTGTTCACTTGGACACCTTATGAAATGCCTGGCATTGACCCCGAGGTCACATGTCACAGACTCAACGTTGACAGGTCGGCCAAACCTGTAATACAACGAGCCAGAAGACCGACGTTGATGCACGTCGAATCAGTGGAGGAGGAGGTGGACAGACTTCTGAAGGCCAAGGCCATCAGAGAAGCCAATTATCCGACATGGTTGTCAAACACCGTGGTAGTAAAGAAGAAGAATGGCAAGTGGAGGGTCTGCGTAGATTTTACAAACTTGAACAAAGCTTGTCCCAAAGATAGCTTCCCTCTGCCAAAGATCGACCAGTTGGTGGACGCCACATCTGGATATGGAAGGATGAGCTTCTTGGATGCTTATAGGGGGTATCACCAGATAGCCATGTATCCCCCGGACGAGGAGAAGACAGCGTTTATCACTCCAAAAGGTCTGTATTGTTACAAAGTCATGCCTTTTGGGTTGAAAAACGCAGGAGCAACCTATCAAAGGCTGGTGACCAAGATGTTCAAATGCTTGATTGGCCGAACAGTAGAAGTCTACATTGATGACATGGTCGTGAAGACCAAGGAACCAAAGGATCATCTTGCTGACCTAAAAGAGGTCTTTGACATACTAAAAACATATCGGCTCCAACTCAACGCATCGAAGTGCGCGTTTGGAGTCGGATCCGGTAAGTTCTTGGGATATCTAGTGACTAGAAGGGGCATTGAAGCCAGCCCAGATCAGATCAAGGCCATCCTGGAATTACAAAGTCCGACATTGGCTAAACAGGTTCAAATGCTTACTGGAAGGGCCGCAGCCCTAAACAGGTTCATAAGCCGAAGTTCGGACAAATGTAAACCTTTTTTCAACCTGGTGAAAAAGGCCGCGGATTTTCTATGGATAGAGGAATGTGAAGCCGCTCTGGCTGACCTGAAGAAATATCTTACCACGGCTCCAGTCCTCTCAACACCTCAACCTGGGGAGGAGCTGTTTCTATACTTAGCAGTTTCTGAGCACGCAGTAAGTGCTGTGATAATCCGAGAAGAGAAGGGAGAGCAGAAGGCTGTTTACTATGTGAGTAAAACCTTGGCCGATGCAGAAACAAGGTATCTACCATTGGAGAAATTAATGCTGGCCTTGGTAATGGCCTCAAAGAAGCTAAACCATTACTTTCAGGCTCACAAGATAGTGGTTCTGACAGAGCACCCACTGAAGTCCTTGTTGCAACAAGGAGACTTAACTGGAAGAATAGCAAGATGGGCCGTAGTTTTGGGCCAATATGACCTGGAGTTCAGGCCGAGAACAGCAATTAAGGGCCAAGTCTTGGCCAACTTCGTGGCCGAGTTCTCGCCAGAATACATCGAACATCGGGCTCCGTTGAGCCGAGATGAACGATGTCCAAACAAGGAAGGAGAAGCCCAGCCAAAGGCTAAAGAACCAAGGAAGGAAAAACTCAGACCCTGCAGCATTTACATCGGCGACTCCTTTCAACTTTTTGTTGATGGGAGCTCAAACCGGCAGGGGGCGGGGGCAGGAGTAGTGTTAATTTCCCCCGATGGAGAGATATTGGAGCAGTCCATTCGACTGGGGTTCAAAGCCTCGAACAATGAGGCGGAATATGAAGCACTGATTGCTGGATTGAAGCTAGCAGTAGCAGCAGAGGCAGATGAGGTAATCGTTTTTTGTGACTCACAACTTATAGTGAATCAAACTACAGGAGAGTTTGCTGCCCGAGATGAAAGGATGTCGGCATACGCAAAAGAAGTCATCAGGCTGGCAGACATGTTTCAAAACTACCGACTTCTTCAGGTTAGCCGAGACGATAACAACCACGCCGACGCGTTGGCCAATTTAGCAAGCTCAATGAAAACCGGAAAGACGAGGACAATAATGATCGACTACCTATCAGGCCTGAGCATAGAGCCACCGAACACAATGCAAGAGGCATTATGTGTGGACATGGGACCTAGCTGGATAGATGCAATTATTGCATTCCTAAAAGAGGGAAAGCTGCCAGAAGACCGAAAAGAAGCACACAAAGTCAGATTGAAGTCGGCAAGATTCAGTCTGACAGCAGAAGGACATCTCTACAGAAAATCCTTCACTGGACCTCTTTTAAGGTGTGTACACCCTCTTCAGGTCGAAGACTTTCTATATGAAATTCATGAAGGAGTTTGTGGAAGCCACGCAGGGGGCAGATCGTTAGCTCACAGGGCCATTACCCAGGTGTATTGGTGGCCCTATATGCAAAAAGATGCAGAAGCCTATGTGAAGAAGTGTGAACAATGCCAGAGGTTTGCACCTTTGATACATCAGCCAGCTGCCGACCTGAACCCGGTTTCCAGCCCTTGGCCATTTGCCCAATGGGGCATGGATCTCGTTGGACCACTGCCCCAAGCGACTGGGCAGCGGAAGTACCTACTGGTAGCAACAGATTACTTCACAAAGTGGATAGAAGCAGAGCCTTTTGCCAAAATCCGAGATGTGGATGTGAAGAACTTCATCTGGAGAAACATCATCACCAGATTTGGGATTCCAAGAGCAATCGTTGCCGACAACGAAACACAGTTTGACAGCAAACTCATCAAGAATTTTTGCGCAAAGTTCAAGATAAAGAATTACTTTTCAACACCAAGCTTTCCCCAAAGTAATGGGCAAGCAGAAGCATCCAACAAAGTAATTCTGGACGGAATAAAGAAGAGGCTGCAGGCAGCAAAAAGAAAGTGGGTAGACGAATTGCCCAGTGTGCTCTGGGCATATTGCACAACGCCGAGAAGATCAACAGGAGAATCCCCCTTCGCCATGGCTTATGGCACAGAAGCAGTCATTCCATTGAAGATCAGCATCCCAGGGATCAGAACCCAGGGAATTGAGAACGGGACTAACGATATGCTCTTAGCCCGAGATCTGGATCTACTAGAAGAAAGAAGAGAGAAAGCTGCAATCCAGCTTGCAGCATACCAGCAACAGCTTGCCAAAGCTTACAACAAGAAGGTCAATCCAAGGGATTTTCAGGTCAACGACCTAGTCTTGAGGAAAGTCGTTGGCAATAAGAAGGATCCCAGAGAGGGCAAGCTTGGCCCAAACTAGGAAGGGCCCTACAGAATTACCTCGGTGTTAGGAAATGGGGCATATCGGCTCGAAGATAGTGAAGGCAAAGCATTGCCTAGACCATGGAACACTTGTAATTTAAAGTTTTTTTTATCATTAGATGTTGTTTGACTTTTTGCCGATATGATCAATGAAATCTTACCAGAATTTTCCAGAACTTATTAACCTATGCATAATGTTGTTTTTTGAATAATGAGAACCCAAGTGGAACATAGGTTCACATTGGGGGCAGATAGAAGACAGTAATGCCTAGCCGAAGTTAAGCCGAGATGTTTAACCGTGATTAAATCTAAGATAAAGTTTAACCGGAGTTGAACAGAAATTATGCTTAACCGAAGTTAAGCTGAGATAATTCCTTATCTTTACTTGTTGAAATTTGTAGCAATTTACAAGTTAAAGTTAAGCTGAGATAAATTCCTTATCTTTACTTGTTGAAATTTGTAGCAATTTACAAGTTAAAGCTAAGCTGAGATAAATTCCTTATCTTTACTTGTTGAAATTTGTAGCAATTTACAAGTTAAAGTTAAGCTGAGATAAATTCCTTATCTTTACTTGTTGAAATTTGTAGCAATTTACAAGTTAAAGTTAAGCCGAGATAATTCCTTATCTTTACTTGTTGAAATTTGTAGCAATTTACAAGTTAAAGCTAAGCTGAGATAAATTCCTTATCTTTACTTGTTGAAATTTGTAGCAATTTACAAGTTAAAGTTAAGCCGAGATAATTGCTTATCTTCACTTGTTGAAATTTGCAGCAATTTACAAAATGAAGTGAAATTAAGTTTATTGATTCAGTCCCTTGTTAAAACTTGAGAAAAGTTTGTTAGTTAAAATTGTATATGCTTTATACTTGTTGAAGTATATGGAAAATTTACAGGTGAAGTCCTAGCCGAGATAAACCTGCAGATAATCATACCCGAGGTATGTAACCCCGAGGAGATTATGCGAAGGAATGAGTCATGCAAAATATCCTAAGTATACAGAAGCAATGAAGAATTAAAGACTGAAGCATTCAGATGAAAACAGTTGCGGTAAATAAAGGCACCATGGCCTAGCAAAAGTAAATCGTTCACAGGAAACAAAGAAAGGCACACCGGCCGTAAAGAAGAAGCTTACATTGTCCAGGGAACATCAACAATAAAAAAGAACAAAAAAACATTTCAAACGTCTTCAGCATTAGCAGATGGTTGAACTAAGACCTCGGAGGACTCTGGGAGAACCACCTCGGCATCTTTTTCTTCAAACTGATGGGCTGGTACCTCGGAGGACTCTGAAGGAGTCACCTCGGCATCTTTTTCTGCCGCAATCTCGGCATCAATCTCTGCTACCGTTTGTCCAAGACTTTTTTCAACCAAGGGGACATCAGACGATACTTGTTCAGGAGTGGCCTCCTTTATAACCTTCTCATCTTCCTCATTAGTCAAGTCCAGGATTTGATCATCCTGAGGAAGAGACTTGGTCTCATTAGTATCTTTGGGCTTCCTTACTAGAGCATTGTCATCATCGTCGGCTTCAGACCCGGATTCCTCCTCGTGTTCAGGTTGACTTGGAGGTGGAGGCGGAGGGAATGGCAAAGGGATAGCTTCAGCCTTGCGCCATGGCGAATCAGCAGGAAGATCAAGTTTTTTGGCCAAGGACATCCAACCAAGGGAAAAACCCCTGTTGCATGCCTGCTTAACCTGTAATTTGTAGTCTTCTGCAACATCGGCCATGCCTTGGGCATATGCCTTGTCATCGGCCGCCTTGATTTCGGCATCCTTGGTGGCCAGCGCCTCGTGCAGTTCTTTCTCGGCCTGGGCAGCCTTCGCCTGAGCCTCTTTCTTTTCTGCCTCGGCAACTGTTTTAATGGCTTCAGCGGCCTCGGCCTTTTCATCAGCCTCTTGCTGAGCCTGCGTCGCAGCCTCGGCTTGATCTTCCAAGGTCTTCATTTTATTTTTGAGACTCTTATTTTGTTTCTGAAGGGCAGCGCACTCCTTCTCCATCTCGGCCAATCTTTCCTTGTTCTTAAAGGCCTGCATGGAGAGAGAGTGGGCGTATTGAATGGCCTGAAAGAAAACAAGGCGGGAATTATTACAACATATTGCAAAATTTTATAAGTATAAAGAAAGTGGCAGGAAGACAAGTTATCAAACTCGAAGACTTACTTGGACAGAATGCTGCAGCATAAAGGCATAATTCTCGTACTCGCTCATCTTGGCATTGCGCTCAAGATCGCATTCGAGAAGAACTGCAATACTAAGCGCCACGCCGATATTAACGTTGTCGGCGCTCTCATGGGCGTAAACGGGCCTGTTTTCAAGGGTAATTTTAGGCTCCCAGAGAACCTTAGGAACTCTGGACCCCGAAGTCGTCGCAGACGATGACCTCGGCCTTTTTGACTGAGTGGATCCTGATGGCTGGGCTTCGGCAGGTCTTTTGGCAGGAGCAGAGGAAGTCTTTTTGTTCTCGGCTAGCTGGGAAATAGGTAAGGCATCCTCAACCTCGGCGTCAGTAGCCTTGGACTTTGGTTGGGCCTTCTTGATCTTTTTTGGTTTCGGTGGGGGCACCGTTTGGGTTGGTGCAGCGTCTATGTCGGTTGGGAGGTCGGCCAGAAGGTCCTGCACAACTGGCTTCGGGCGAACCATTTCGGCAGTTTTTACAAGTCGTCGCCGACGCTTTCTTTCAGAAATTGGTACCAAGTATGGTGCCGAGGTTGAAGGTTGATCGGCTGGATCAGAAGTTGAACCTTGATCAGCCCGAGATGTGGATGCGGTTTGAGTTACTACAGTAAGAGAAGAGGAGCTCTTTTTCTTCTTCCTCTTGGGAATGTCGGGAAGAGTTGATCTATGTGTTGGAATGAAATTCAGTACCCGTGGAGCTTTTCGTTTGTCAATTGGCAGATCTAGTAACTTCTTCAAATCCTTGCCCAGAAAATAGGATTGGCGAAAGCTCTTTGGTGGTTTGCGGACGTCTGCAAAACAGAACATAGCATCAGAAACAGATAAAATTTTTGGAAAACTTGAAGAAAGCAACAGCTAAGCAGTTGACACTGGGCTCTTACCCTTGCCCTCCTTGACCGTTCAAGGAAGAGAGAAAAGATGGACTTCTTCGTCTGGACCAAATTCCCAATTTCCAGAAGTAATAAGATAATCGTCTCCAGCCCCTTTGTTGGAGTCTGGGAGGTCGGCTACGATTTTAAATTCGGTAGACCTCGGCTTGAGGTAATAGACAAAGCCTTTTTCTTTTAAGTCCAGGGCGCACATAGTATAGCAGTATTGGATATCGGCAAGAGTGATTCTAACATTCTCCTGCCGAGCTAAGGCTATGATACCATTAAGTGTTCTGTAGGAATTGATGGTGAGTTGCATAGGGTTCAGTGTGTAGTAGTGAAGAACTTCACGAAAGAGGGGATTGAGTGGGAGCCGAAGTCCGCATTCAACAAAGGCTACAACAGGGAAGGGCATTGTATTGTCTGTAGGCATGATGGAATCATCATCCCCAGCTAGCCTAAGGTGGACGTCCTCGGGAATAGAGAACTCTTGCCTAAAGTATTCGAGTTTGGTTGGGGTGTTTACCCTATGACGCCACATTCCCATGGTTTTGGTATAAAGGTATTTGACTTCAGAAGCAGAGTATTCTTAAAGAAATATTAGCACCTCGGCTTAAACCTAGGAATATACTGGTAAGGATTGTTCCAGTTTTTCCTAAGAATTGAAGGTTCTATAAGCAAACCCCAAACCTAAATCTACGAAAACAAAGATCGAAGGCACAGATCTGGAAAAGATACAACAAAGCAGAAAACAAAAAGGAGTCTCAGATTCAAGAACACCAAGGGCGGAAGACCAAGAATAGAGGAGAAACAGTGCAAATGTTCATATGTAAAATCAAGAAATAAAGACGCATTCAGGTGAATGATTCGCAAATTAAATACTGGAGCAGAACAATAATGGCAAGAAATTTCAGGGAAAATCAAGAACTGGGGAAGAAAAGCCAGTTGCTTACCAGAAAATGTGAGGCCGGAATGAGCTTCGCCGAGATCAGACGACGGGGGCAACAGTGGCGAAAGCTTCGCAGAAATGGTAGATGGAGATGGTTGCAGAGCTCAGAGCTTGGGGCGATGGCAGATTCGAAGAAGAGAAAGCTTTAGAGAGAGAAAATGTAAAGTATTCAAATGCAAAAGTGAAGAGAAAGAGAGAGGCAAACGTTTTTGTCCAAAACACGAAACGGCGGCAAAACAAAAGCAATTATTGAGCCTGGATTAACGCATGCGTCAGACGGCGCAAGCAGAGAAAAGACGGCCAACAGGCGCGTCGCCAGCACGGACCAATAAGGGAAAAACGCGTCAGTGGAACGGTTGAAAAATGATGCATGACAGCTCATGCACATTGGGAGAGTTCGTGTGAATTCTTGTTCCTGAAAAGAAGACATATCGGCCTGAAGTGAATGACATCGGCTGGAAAGTTTCTAAGCCGAAGTACGAAACAGAAGTTCAAATGTAGGTTCCATCATCTTAGAATACCGAGGTAATAGAACCTAGGGGGCAGTTGTGGGGATGTATTTTTCTAAGGACCAACACGTGGCCGAGGTGGCACCGAAGTGTCAGCCGAGGTGCCACGTGTCATGGTAGTTACGCCGAGGTTATCTCAGAGTTGCCGAGGTTATCTGCGAGAATACAGGAGTCCGGGGTTACCGCCGAAGATATCGGAATCCGAGATGATCAGATAAGGGGCAAGAGTCCTAGAATAAAGAAAGACTTCAAGATGGATAAGGATAGTATTCTTAGGGAGTCTATCCTTATCTCTTGTAGAGTCCAGAGTAAGTACTGAATGAGAGTCCAGAGAAGTGAGACTTCTAGTGGGACTAGGACAGAGAAAGACTATAAAAGAAGGGCACCCCCGACGGGTCTAAGGTACGCAATTTTGAGTCTTGAGCAGTAATTTAAATACTTGTATTATCTTTGAGAGATACTGACTTGATCGTCGGAGTGCCCCTGGGTGGAAGAACCACCGCCGGAGCCTTTTCTTTCTGTGCAGATTGCAGGGTGCCATCTATTCTGCCTGTGTTCTACAGCTGGTTCACTAAGGAGGGCAGTGTGATCGGAAATTCACTCACACAATTTTATATCCATTTCCAAAACTATGCAATGCCAGGTTTACATCACAATTCATGAAAACATTTCATTTACAACAGAAAACAGGGCAGTGGATACAACACTGGGAATCTTTAGGTATGTGTCTGCAAATAGGCTATACAAGCACTACCAATTGCCATTTTTATCGGTACTAACCGAAAGACTCGGCACCTATCCGCGCAAGTTTCTAGACTTTTACCAAGGACACACAGGCCAACAATAATACCACACATTCTACCCAGATTCACCACGGTATGCATCCATTTTCCTCAAAACAATATGTATTTTCAATATGTTAAGTATGCAACAATACTCAATGCAAATGAATGATAAATTAGTTTCAATTCTCCTAATTCTCATGTAATTTCTACAACAATCATAGCTATCCTTCACCGATAGCTCAAAACAAATATCTCTAAATAGATAGATAATTTAAAAATAAAAAAATTCAAGATGGAAGCGATAATGTATATCCAACTCCACCACCATCATCATTCTAATTTCATAAAACTCAACCGCATTTTCATCTCCTCTTTACAAAATCAAATATTCCCATTTTATGGGAAAAAAAATCACATTTTCTTTATAAATCAATTCCAAGGATAAAATATACCATTTTATCACAACTTAATCACATTTTCAATCCCATAACCATTTTCAATGATCCATTCGAAAACCCTTTTTTTATTTCAAAATCAAAACCCTAGATTTTTATCCAAAAATCCTCAAATCATAATTTTGTTTAGAAAAGTAAATAACTAAATTAAAAATCACATTAAAGTGTAGAGAAATCCCTATCTCAAAGCTAGAAGGAAAGAGAGAGAATGAAGATACTTTGACGAAACTGAAAATCAACTTTGCTCCAATAAAAAAGAAGCTCTAGGCAAGCTCTACCCTTTTTCCCAAAGGACAATGGTTAAGAGATCAATAGATTATAGTATATTTGAGGTTTAAAGATGGTTTATAGAAAGAGAGTGTATAGATCTAGGTTTTGAAATGTTTAGAGAGAGAGAGGTGAGAAAATGACTCAAAAAGTGACTTTCACAAACTGATATATGCGCAGACCACTCAAGCGTAGAAATGGTTGCTTAAGCGACCAAACAAAACGAAGACACCACTCAAGCGTAAAAATAATTGCTCAAGCGCTCATTGCACCCCTCCCAGTAGTTTAGACCTATAAAAGTTCGCTCGAGTGCAGATATCAAACTCTCAGTAGTTTTGCAAACTGTAAAAGACCGCTCAAGCGAACACGCAAAACTTTGGGGCAAAGACTCTTTTGAAAAACGAACTCCCAGCCTGTTTCAAACACAATCGCAAGAATCAAACAATCTAATTCAATAAGGAATAAGATGAACAAGAATATAAACAATCAGATAAAACAAAGAATCCGGATCCAAAACAATAAACGGTTCGGGTCTAAACTATAATCGTTATACCATTTAATCTGTGTTTTTTGAGAAAAAAAAAAGATTGTATTCATGTTTTTTGAATGCGATCACACGGTGATTGTATTTTTAATCTATGTTTTTTGAAAGAAAAAAAAAAAAGAAAAGATTATATTCATTAGGTTGACATAAAGTAACAACTATAAATGATGATTAGATTGTATTTTGTGATTGTGATTGGATTTAGTTTAATTTTTAATACGATGATTGTATTTTTAATCTATGTTTTTCTAAAAAAAATTAGATTGTATTTATTATGTTCACATAAAATACTTACTATTGATGATGATTATTAGATTGTATTTTGTAATTGAGTTTTTTAACTCATTGTATATTTTGAAGAAAAAAATTTGTTGTGCTTTTTAACTATCAATTAACTTAATTTGTGATTAGGTTTTTAACTCACTATACTTTTTGTCAAAAAAAAAAATAATTGTATTTTTTAATTACCAATTGACTTCATTACTTTGATTTTTTATTATAAACAAAAATGTAATTGTGATGACCCTGCCACGTAAGATATTTCACATTTAATTAATCAAGGTGATTTAGATTTTAATTAATTATTATTCTGATTTAATTGCGGAATTAATGAACAATATTGGGGTTGATTCGTATATAATTTTATAAAAGAGTTATCTTGGAATTAGAAATTAAAAGCTTAAGTGGCTCAAGAAGGTGAAATTGACGAATAGAACTATTCTAATTTCGAGTATCGGACCATATGGGAGTTTAATTAATACTCGATTCAGTTTAGTAAAATTGAGATTTTATTAATTGGGTCCGAATTGGAGTTAATTAAGATATGAAGATTGAGAATTAAGATTATTATGAATTAAATTTATTTATGAAGAGTTCAATTGAATATGTAATTTATTGACGGAGATTTTGAATCTGATCTGAAATTGAAGACCTTAATGGCTCGGGAAACCAAGATTAATGATGGTGATAAGTTTAATTTGATATTTGGAGCTTTTTGAGGTATTGATTAAAAATCTGATTCAGATTGATAAATTTAGTTATGATTGATTGGGCCTTAATTGAAGTCAATTAGGCTAATTGAGTTATATTGGAATTCACCAATCAAGATTAAACATGATTAATTGTGATTCAATTAAACTAATTATGTAATTGAGAGTTAAATTAATCCTACTCACGTGATTAATTGCGAAGTTATGTGCCAACGTATTTTATATTGATCAATTCATGAAATAAAAAGGAGCTGGAGTCTTTCATATGTGTATATATTATGGAGTGTTTTTTGGAAAGTTGGCAAAAAGTTGGTTTTTTGGCTTTTTTGGTGGCTTTTTTGGTGACTTTTTTGTGACTTTTTTGGAAAAAGTTGATAAAAAATCAAAAAGTTGGCTTTTTACCAACTTCCCAAATTGTACTTACATTTGTGTTAAAGTCAAGAGTGGGTGTATTAAGAAATCTGGTGGGTGTGCAGAGAAATTGAATGTGTGTATAGGTGTTGTACTAGAGGCTTAAAACAAGGTGCACGTGTGCATTGTGGTCAACAAAAAGAGTGTAAATGTGTATGTGTTGAAGAGTCTAAGTGAGACTCATTTGGGTTCATATAACAAGGACAAGTGTCCCACTAAGTAAAATCTATATATCTATATATTAAGTAAAAGGGTCTTTTAAACCCCAAGGGTTGTGGAAGCTCCAACATGTCAATCCTAATTTCTTAATTTTTTTATATTTTTTTAAAAAAAAATTGAATTGGTGATTGGTTCAAAGATTATAATAATTACACTATTGAATAACGCAATAAATGAAATCCTAATTTCCTTACTTTTTACATCCCCAAGAGACCCATGTAATTATTGTGTAAATGGCTCTTAATTTTTTTTCCTCTTAATTTTTTTGTTTTGTTTTTTGAAAAAACAAATAAATAAACACTTATTAAATTCTTTCAAACTCCTCGGTCAAACCCCATGTATTTAATTTATATAATATTAAAAAAATTAAAACAAATATAAATATCTATAATTATTCCGTGCATAGCACGGGTGATAGGCTAGTCTATATATTAAGCAAAAGGGTCTTTTAAACCCCAAGGCTTGTGGAAGCTCCAACATGCCAATCCTAATTTCCTAATTTTTTATATTTTTTTTTAAAAAAATTGACTTGGTGATTGGTTCTTTTAAACCCCAAGGCTTGTGGAAGCTCCAACATGCCAATCCTAATTTCCTAATTTTTTATATTTTTTTAAAAAAAAATTGACTTGGTGATTGGTTCAAAGATTATAATAATTACACTATTGAATAACGCAATAAATGAAATCCTAATTTCCTTACTTTTTACATCCCCAAGAGACCCATGTAATTATTGTGTAAATGGCTCTTAATTTTTTTCCCTCTTAATTTTTTTGTTTTGGTTTTTTGAAAAAACAAATAAATAAACACTTATTAAATTCTTTCAAACTCCTCGGCCAAACCCCATGTATTTAATTTATATAATATTAAAAAAAATTAAAACAAATATAAATATCTATAATTATTCCGTGCATAGCACGGGTGATAGGCTAGTAAAATAAAATGAAAAGACAAGAAAAGAAAAGAATGAAGGAAATCAAAAAGAAAGTGCGATAAAGAAAAGGGGTGTAGTACATTGCTATTCATTATTTAGTCCTTTGGCGGGAAAGAACACAGTCGAGAGAAAGAGGGAGGACAATCGAGAGGGAGAAGGAGAAGAAGGAAAGAAGAAGAATCCAAGTTTTGTGTTGGAAAATTGAAGGAGTGACTCAAGAAATTTATCAAATTGAAGAGTAAAGGTAAGAATTTCAACCTTGATTTTTGTAAAATCCTTGTATCACACTTAAAATTAAAGATGAGTTTGGTTCAATTTCATGTAATTGAAAGGAAATTAGCAAGAAGATGATGAAATTAAATTAGATTCATGATTATGAAAATTAATTTAGAGATTAATTATTTTGGATTTGATTTTGGAATGTCATGCATAAATTGAGTCTAATTTCTACATGCATGGACAAATCTTACAAGTCTTAATACTCTAATTGTACATGCATCATAAATTTCTTAGAATTAATTTCATGTTTTGATGAAATAAGAACTAAACTTTAGAAAATTATGAGTTTATGAACAAATGAGTTCAATTTTTAAATTAAAGGAGTTTTGATTTAAAATTGGTCATCTTTTCTTGATTAATTAAGAGTTTGGGTGTTTAGACAAGCCATGTATGAACCCAAGTTTTAAAATTATATTTTGAAAGTTCAATTTATGTTTTAGAATTTGTGGGTTTGAAATTGGGCTTGATGCGAAAAAAATGAATTAAATTTAAATTTGGACAAATTTTGAGATGAATTATAATTTATATTTGAGAATAAAAAATTAGTTTGATTTTGATTTAAATTGCATGCATGTAAATATTTTTGAAAGGGCATTATAGCTTCAATTTATGTTTCATAAAATAAACAAAGAATTGAAAGGTGATTTTTGAAACATGGAGAATTTGGCACCAAATCACACATGCATACATAATTTTGTTGACTCTCATGAATTTGAGTGTCATTTCTACCATTTGAGATGAAATTAGAGTCTACATTTCACATGCATGCACAATCCATGAAAATATAGAATTCATGTGCATGAGTTTTAAAGTTATGGGAATAAATTTGAAATAATTTGGGCTTGTATGATGAATCCTTGGAGATTTGAGCTTCAAATCTTGTAGAATTGACATTATGTCATGTTAGAAGTTGTATGGTTGACATATAGAACAAAACGTGTAAGTTGTATCATTTAAAGTCGTGTTTTGAAATTTAAACAACATTCTACAAAACCCAAAATTGATCATCATCGCTCGAGCGAAGAAGTTGTCGCTCGAGTATAAAATTCAAGCAACTAGTATTTTTGCAGACTAAAGGGTCTACTCGAGCGACCAATATTGCGCTCGAGCGGAGAGCCTTATTTTAGAAAATTTTGAAAAACTGTTTCATGTTCCGATTTCTATTTTCTTTTATTTCTAAGTACTCTTAGGCATACATTGAGCATTATAAATGAATTGAAAGAGTAAGAAAGAAGCCTAAGAGAATTAAACAAGTTAAGAACGGAATGAATTGTATTGTGACCCGATTTCTATGTGTATTATGAATTGTGTAGAGGCAACTACAAGGGTGAACCAGGCATCTGAACACTGTAAGTAATATCTTAGTAAAGATATTTTCAAGTATGTTATTTTTCAAATGCTACTTCTGTATAAACTTCATAGAATTGTTGATTTGAATTACGAATGAGTATTCTATATACCTAATTTTTTTGTATAAGACTCTATGAAGAACATGATTTAGGCCCAAGGCCGTTTGATATGTGATAAGAGTATGAATTGGGCCTGAGGCAATTTGATACGTTTAATATGTCTAAATTGGGTCTAAGGTCGTTTGCCGTTTGATAAATGGGCCAAAGGCAGTTTAAATATTATGATGGGCCAAACGCAGTTTGAATAATATGTGATGGGCCCACGGCCGTCTGAATACGAATGCAATAGGCCAAGGGCCGTTTGAATATTATGATGGGCCAAAGGCCATTTGAATAATATGTGATAGGCCCAAGGCCATCTGAATATGAATGCAATGGGCCAAAGACCATTTAAATGTTATGATGGGTGGAAGGCCGTTTGAATATCGTGATGGACCAAAAGCCGTTTGAATATGAATGTAATGGGCCAAAGGCCGACTAAATAAAAAGGTTATCATGATCACGAATATGAATATGCACGTAGATATGAATATGAACATGTAATATGATTAGACAGGTAAATTGGACCTGAGGTCGTCCTGATTTTGATTTATATGTAATATGCATTAATGTGATTTACTTAATTAAGAATCTCAATCATACAACTTCTTTACTTTGGTATTATTTACTGGGCATTAGCTCACTCTTTATATATATATGTAGGTGAGCAATTGGAGGATCAACATTAGAGTTTGCTCCAAAGTTTGCTTTCTTGTCAAGCCACCCAATAAGTACCTCTGTGTAGAGGCTTTATTTTATTTTGTCAGGCTTGAGTTAATCTTTGTGTTATGTTAAAAGTCCTCCATGTGGTATGTGTGAGATATGTTATAAAATATGTCTGCGTACATGTATATATAAAAGTGTGTTAAAAATGTTTTAATTACCACAGTTGATCATGTATGCATAGCTCAATGGACATTATTATTTTTGTTTTGCTTCCGCTTCAGGCCCCAATTATATTTAAATATAACTGAATTTGTCTTTGAGGCCGTAAGTAATCTTCGGATTATTGGCTGGTTACGACGCTAAACCTATAGCGATGGGTTTGGATCGTGACAGTGATAGTATTTTTCAACTCTCCGTTTTGATCGCATAGAGATTTTATTTTTTTTACACTCTATTTTATTTGTGTTTTTTGAACAAAAAAATAGATTGTATTCATTAAGTTTACATAAAGTAGCCACCATTGATGATGATTGGATTATATTTTGTGTAGCAAAAAAAAAAAAATTAATTGGGCTTTTTAACTCACTGTATTTTTTTTATAAAAAAAATATTGTACTTTTCAACTATCTATTAACTTAATTTATGATTGGGTTTTTAACTCATTATGTTTTTTGGAACCAATTGACTTCATTGCTTTTTTTATTTTATTTTATTATTAGGAGAAAAAATGTGATTGTGTTTTTTTGCACTCCGTTTTGATCACGCGATGATTTTATTTTTTAATTGATTGTGTTTTTTTATACTCCATTTCAATTACATAATGAGAAAAAAAAATTGTTTGAGTTGTGATAACCTCTGTATTTTTTTCGATCAGTTAATGGATTATATTCATTAGATTCATATAAAGTATCCATTATTGATGGTGATTAGATTGTGTTTTGTCTATAAAAAAAAATGGTAACTTGGTGTATTTTTTGAAAAAAAAAAAAATGATTGTGTTTTTTAAATATGAGTTGACTTAATTTGTGATTGGGAATGATTGTATTTTTTAACTATCAATTGACTTAATTTGTGATTTGGTTTTTAATTCACTGTGTTTTTTGAAAAAAAAATAATTGTATTTTTTAATTACCAATTGACTTCATTGCTTTAATTTATTCATTTATTATTATTGTGGACAAAATTTCACAGTTACAATCTTTATTCCAATACAATCTTCAAACTCTGTAAGTAATTTTTTCATTTATTTTTCAATACGATGATTGTATTTTTAAACTAATTGAATTTTTCAACTCAGTGTGTTTTTTGAAGGAAAAAATGATTGTGCTTTTTAAATGTCAATTTAAAAAATTTATAATTAATTTCTGATTGGGTTTTGAGCTCACTGTGATTGTGATTGTGTTTTTGAAATATCAATTGACTGAGTTTTTTACACTCCATTTCAATTACATGATGAGAAAAAAAAAATGTTTGGGTTGTAATAATCTCTGTGTTTTTTGTGATCACTTAATTAGGTTCACATAAAGTACCCGCTATTGATGATGATTAGATTGTATTTTGTCTACCCAAAAAAAATTGTAATTGGGTTTGTTAATTCACTATATTTTTTTGATAAAAAAAATGATTGAATTTTTTAAATATCAGTTGACTTAATTTGTGATTGGGAATGATTGTATTTTTTAACTATCAATTGACTTAGTTTGTGATTGAGTTTTTAACTCACTGTGTTTTTTGGGAAAAAAAACATTGTGCTTTGTAACTATCAATTAACTTACTTTGTATTGGGTTTTTAACTCACTATGTTTTTTGAAAAAAATAAATAATAATTGTACTATTTAATTACCAATTGACTTCATTGCTCTTTATTATTATTATTTTTTATTATAAGCAAAAATGATTGTGTTTTTTACTTTTTAAATGATTGTGTTTTTTTACACTCTATTTCTATGACATGATGAGAAAAAAAAAATTGTTTGGGTTGTGACAATCTCTATGTTTTTTAATTATTAGATTGTATATTGTCTTGCAAAAAATTGTAATTGGGTCTTTAATTCGCTATGTTTTTTGAACAAAAAAAAAATGATTGTATTTTTTAACTATCAATTGACTTAATTTGTGATTGAGTTTTTGGACACTCCGTTTCGATCGCATAATGAAAAAAATAAAATAATTTGTATGGATTGTGACAATCTCTGCGTTTTTTAAAAACTTATTTAGCCAAGTAATAGATTATTTAACATTCTCTTTCACAATATGAATATTAACTACCATATCACCCATATTATGCATGGGATTATTTGTTTGTTTTTATTTTTTTGTTAAAAAATAAATGGGTACCAATATAGATATTTGTGTGTTTTTATTTTTTTATTTTTATTTTCTACTTTATAATTTGTTAAATATTAATTTTAGATTTATTATAATAACTTTTTTTACATGATGGAACGTAATACAATTGCCGCCAAAATCAATCGACTATCTCAAAAAAGAAAATCACTCATTTCACAGCAGACTGATCATGATGATCCCACATTCAAGGACAAATTGAAATAACTTCAAAAAGAAGCACGTTGATTAAGAGCATGTTTTCTACGTGACAAACAATTACATTATAGAACCAACGTTTAAAATGTCACAAGTAAGCCCTAAAGTATTATCATTTTTATATATATAGATTTCTTATTATTTTTTATACTAAATATATTTATTTGAAGCAATTTACAATACAAAAGTTGTTATGTGTTCCACATCAGAAGGTATTCACTTCCAGCAACATATTTCAAAAATCACCACATTGACAAACAATACTAATATTCTAAATGGTAAGAACCTCAAGGAATATATTTTCTAATTTTGATTATTTTATATCTGCTAATTTCATAATAAATGCTAATAATTATATTGTTTATATTTTTCATGAAAATTATATGATGCAATAGTCATGCGCCTCCCATTTCTGAGGAAGAAGGTAATAAATATTATTAATTTTACAATTATGATTTATTTGACAATGCTCTTATAACTTTAAAAAAGTAATAATTTTATACTAATTATTTTATTCATATAAATCCAAATAAAGGAATTGTTATATTCTCTACATCTGAGGGTATTCAGATACACGAGAATGCTTCAGAAGTTACAAGGGTGGTGAATAATAATATTGTCCTACAAGAAGGTAAACACTAACATATACATAGATTTCGTAATTATGAGTTTTAAAATTATAATTCACAATACTTATATTGTTTATTTTTTTATCTAGTTAGATGACGCGAACAACAATATTATCACAAAAGAAGAAGGTAATAATTATTATTTATATTAATTTTAAAATTATGATTTATTTGATAATAATATCATAACTTCAAATAATAAATGATTTCAAATTAAATATTTTATTTATGCAAATTCAAATAAAGGAATTGTTGTGTTTTTGACATCTGAGGGTGTTCATATACATGAAAATGTTTCGGAAGTTACAAGGATGGTGAATAATAATATTGTCCTACCAGAAGGTAAACCTTAATATATAAATATTAATATTTTTTAATTAAAATTTTTAAATTATGATTGTTAATAATTGGTATTCATGAACCATTGAATTAAATATTAATTTATAAATTAATTATTTCTCAATTAAATTTTAGATGATGAAATAGTTATACCCCCCATATTTGAGAACTTCAATTGCATGGAGATGTATCAGAAATCATAATGACAACAAATATTAATATTCATTCACCACAAGGTATAAATAAACTATTATGTTATTCATTTTTACGTATTATTTGTACATGACTCACAATTTTATAATTATCTCGTTATAATATATAGATGCATATACAAATATTAATATTGATAAATTATATTTTCTCAACTTCTAGGTCCATGTCTCATTACATCTAAATACAACAAGTTATATACTAAGCATTCATTCCGTCATACAAATTATATTCAAGTGTGGTAGGTTATGATTATATAATATTAATTAATTACATATGACAATATAATTCTCACCATTATATATCTATATTGATGTCTATCTATTCTTGATATGAATCCTATATCACAAAAGTTTGTATCTTGGAATCGAAAAAATAGATTCTCAATTTCACAGTCATTGATAATATCAAACGCCAAAAGAATTCGAATATGTGATTTCACACGTATGTCAAAGGTAAGAATTGTTATCATCCTAAATGATGAAAGTTAAACGATATGTATATATATTCGTTTCTAGATAGAGATTAATTTATGTTTTTCCAAATATTTTGTAGATTTTATATTTTCGAATACTTTGGTACATCAAACAAATTGATGTTGACAATCTTTGGATTGATTTGTGCAAAAGTTGCTATAAAAAAGTTAAATATTATTATGGTCACATTGTTTGTTGTCACTACATGCATGATGATATTGAGATTATAACGAGATAATTTTCTTTAGGTAAATAATTGCTATGTACAATACTAATTCAAGCTTAACAAGTGTTTTTTTTACAATTTTTTATTTATTTATTTGATACAATGTTAACATTATAGTTAAAGACAATATTGGTTCAATAAATCTCATTGTTCAAGATAAACAGGCAAAGTTTATCTTGCAATATCAACTATCATATTTAAAGAACATGAGATCAAAGGTAGGAAACTATACAATTTACTATGAATGACTTATTCCTACATTTTCAAACACAATGTTATAATTCCAAAATTTTATAGGATAATAGAGTTAGAATAATTAAATATTATATTGCTTCATGCCAAAATCGTGCCTATGCATTCGAGCCCGACCCTGAGATTTTCAAGGCCCAAAGCCGATAATCAACTAATAAATATCATTAAATCATTTGTGGCCCTTCACATTTTTTTTTTTCATTCAATGAATTTTTTTTTGAAAATAAAGGATAAAAGATTTGTGTCAAAATCACAAAAAATACTTAGCTTTACATTACAAACTAATAAGTATCATTTGATCCTCGATCTTCTTGCATTTTTAGAAGCAAATAAATCAATTATACATGCTCTGAGTTCTTGATAAATTCGTTAATGCTCTATTGTGCCGCTTCTCTAAAATTTTTGAGAAAATTGAATTAAGAGTTAAGGCTAGGAATTAGATAGGGAGAGAGAATGAACCTTTTTAATTTTGAATGGGCCTTTTAATTTTTTAAAGGGTCAATTTATTTTAAGTTAGTTTGGATTTTCTTTTATTTTTTTGAACTGAAAACATACCTAATATATTACACTAAACTATAATAGGAGGGGGCTCATTTTTTGGGTCTATTTTGAGGAGCCCTAAGCAATGACCTGGTGGGCCTATGCCCAGGGCCGGCCCTGTATGCATTTATCATACCTATATCAACAATGCAACGTCAACTAGATTGTGCACCGTGTGTGATCTTTGTTTTAAATATAGATTGATCTGAAGAATTCCTATACCTTTTAGAAGGTAAAATATATACATATATACATATATATATATATATAATGCAAATATAACATTTTTATTTTATAATATTTTATAAATAAATAATATATGTGTTGTTCATCAATTATAATACTAACTATCATGTTGACAATACAAAAATGCTGATAGAAGACCCAAACAATTTAAATTTTAGTTATAATATATTTTATTTATTCAGTGAATTTCAAACAAATATAATAAATTATTATTTTTATTACTTTAATTATGAAATGTAAATATTTTTTTTTAACATTACGTATATTTTATACTAACAATTTAAAAATATATTTAACATAACTATAAATAATTTTTTAAAATTCATCCTCGTTCATAGCTCGGGTTACTGCTAATTTTTTTTTGCACCTTGCTACATCCCCCCTAAAAACACCCCCCTAATCCCCCTAATTTCCATATTAAGTAAAAAAAAAAAAAAAAAACAGTTGCCCAAATTGGAAATTAGAGGGATTAGGGGGGTGTTTTTAGGGCTCCAAATCATTTTCCTTTTTTTTTTTTTTTTTTTGAACTCGGTTACTGCTAATTTTGATTACTACCAAAATGTACACAGGTTGACTCAGCATGCAAAGAAACTATTTAAGGTATGCTGTATAAAATTCCAAAATGTAAAATATAGGCTCTAAATTTTCAATCCAAAAAATGATTGTCTGGTTCAAATTCAACTATTGTGTAATGGGATTCCATTTGGGTTGGAGTTTTCAATCATATTTTTTTTATTTTTAGTAATTTTTTAAAAATATTTTATTAATTAAAAAAAATTTATTAGATCCACTTAAAAATTACAAAATTTATCAAAAAATGTTTTTAAAATTTACTATATATTTAAAAAGTACATTTGTATATATTTTTATTTAGAAAAATATTTCGTCCACCGAATTTGAGTTTGCCTGAATCATGTGAGTTTTTACGTACTGGTTGATCACTCGGACAACCTCCCGAATGACCATCCAGACAACCGACATGTACAAATTCAGACAATTTAGACAAGTTAAAATTCAGTAGATGCAGTATTGCTCTTTTATTTATTAAAATTTTTAAAGATTTTTTTTTTATAAATTATTTTATTTTTAGGTTCATCTAAATTAAATGCATCAAAAAATTTTAAAATTAAAAAAACACTAAAAATATGAATTAAAAATAAAATTGTACTTTTAAAAATTTAAAAACATACAAACTTTTTAAAGCAAATTTCTAGGCAAAATTTATGAGAGCCTAGTACTTGTATTCCCCAAAATTAGACTTATTTGGAGAAGTAGGTTAAAAGTTAACTTTTAATTTTTTTTTTGACTTTTAAAAATATATAAAAAAAAAGATAAAAAAAAGTGACGTGGTTCAAAAAATAAAAAAAATAACCTTTTAGGGATGTTCTGGAAAATGGTTAAAAGTTATTTTTTGGCTTTTAACCTAATTTTTTAGCTTTTTTTTAAAAAAAGTAATTTGAAAATTGATAAAAAAAAATTACTTTTTGATTTTTTAAATATTTATTTATAATGTCACATCATAATAAAATGACCAAAATATTCTCATCCAATTAAAAAAATTTACATTTTCACATCACAATAAAATTTACATTTTAGAGGGTAGCTGATGTAATTTCACAGTCTGCATTTTGCTAACTTCCCAAATAATTTTGCTACATTTTTAACAATTGTTAGCTTTTTTGTAAAGCTACAAACGCAATTTTTAACCAATGTTCCCAAATCACCGTTTAGGGTTAGTTTGAGATATTTTGAATAAGTATATTTTTTGATTTTTTATAAAAAAAATATTAATTAATATGACTCAAATAAATACACTTATGTTAAAAAAAATATACTTGTATAATTTCATTCAAACAAAGCCTTAGGGGTTGTTTGGGATGTTCTAAATAAGTATACTTTTTGACTTTTTATGAAATATGGATTGAGTTTGAAGTGATGTGGTAGAGGGGTGATGTGACTTAAATAAGATGATATAAGTTAAATAAAATAGTAATTTTTTGACTTTTTAACTTTTTTTGAATATGCCAAACTAATCTTAATTTTCGAAGTACACCTTAATTGTGTGAATTATGGTTATCCGTGGTCCATGCCACTATTCACGTTTAAAGCACGTGATACAAAGGGGATGTTTGGAACTTGGTTTTTGAGTTTTTTTTTTTTTTTTTTTTTTACTATAAGATAAATGTTTTACAAAATTAAAAAAATAAATCCAAATAAAATATCACAGCAAATCTCATAATTATTTCATTTTTTCTCTCATAAACATCACATTCAATCATAAAAAAACTCAACTATTTTTTTAAACATAAAAAAAAAAATTTCTAACAATATTCTATAACAAAAAAAACTTACAAAAAAAACTCATTTTCCAAACAATCCCAAAGCAAGCATAGTGAAGTTGAGAGGGAGAGAGATGAGACGTTTCAAAGTCCCCAATGTGAATACGACTTTTTAAAGATCCCAAATCCACTGATTGATTGATTGATTGGTGCGTGATTGTATGTTTTTGTGAATTATTTTTATTTTTATTTTTATTTTTTTTATAGTTTGTCTCACATTATTTAAGGGTGGTTTAGAACTAAATAAGTGTATTTTTTGAATTTTTATAAAATATAGATTGAGTATGGATTGAGTTTGATATGATGTAGTAGTGAAGTGATGTGACTTAAATAAAATGATGTGACTTAAATAGGATAATGACTTTTTAACTTTTTGACTTTTTTAAATTATAACAAATAAGGCCTTAGTATAATTTTTTTTTTTATAATTTGTTAAATAAAAATAAAGATTATTTATGTTTTGACTTTTTTTAATTGTTATGAAAAGATTTGTAAAAAAATAAAGAAGTGATTGAGATAAAAATAAACTAAAAGACTTATTTTTGATATGATTTATGTTTTAATTTTTTTTATACTTATTATGAGTGTAAAAAAATAGAAAGATAATATGATTTAAATAAATCGATAATTTTTTTATTTTGAATGTTGCGAAAAATGGACCTAAGTTGAAAAAAATTCAAAAACTGATTAAGAAATGATTTTAATTTTTACTTTTAAATTATCAATTTTTAATCTAAAATAAATTAGATGAAACAACACATGTATAGCCTTGTTTGGGGAGGATTAAAATGTCTAAATAAGTATAAAAAAGATAAAAATAAGTTAATTTAGTTAATCATATAAAATATTACATTTAAATTATAAATATTTCACTTTTTATCTCACCATCATTATATTCAAATAAAAAAATCTGATTCTTTTTCAACAAAACTAATTTAGCCTCCGTTTGACAAGAGCTAAACGGGGCTTTTTTGGCTATTTTAGCCACAAAAGACAAAATAGACTATTTTAGTCACAAAAAACAAAATATCACATCCAACCCATAATCATTACATTCTTCTCTCACAAAAAAAATCAAAAAAGTCAAAAAGTCAAAAAGCCCTTCCCAAACCAAAATTTTTAGCCCAGGCTAAAAAATTCAAAAAGTCAAAAAGCCAACCCATTTCCCAAACGGAGGCTTAGTTAGGTTAAATTAGACAATAAATTAAAAAATAAGACTAAAGAAAGTCAAAAAAAACTAAAAAAAATCAATTTTAAATCCATTTTAAATCACATCACCTCTCACATAAAAAAAAATTTAAAAACTTTAAAAAATTAAAAAATTTAATTTTTAATTAACTTTCCAAATCAACTCATAATGTTTCCACCGCCAGCTTTCTGTTACGTGCAAAACAAAGAAACCGTCCTTCGTTACGCTTCATCCTGATGGAGATCCGAGCTCGACGACTATAGGCTAGTTTGAGATTGGCATTGATAGACTTTCGCGAGTTTCTATTTTTTAATATTCTAATTTTTTTTAAAAAAAATAATTTAAATAATCGATACACTTTTTAAATTATTTGAAAAATTAACTTACTTTTTTAAATCGTATTTTGAAAATATAATTTTAAATTAAAATCACATTTTTAACATGTGATAGCATTTGCAACATGTAATTTCAACTTGAAATCACATGTTAAAAATATAATATATCTTAGTGAAATTCATGTTATCATAAAATTACATTTTCAACATGCAATTTCAAGTTGAAAATGCGATTTCAAAAAACAAATTAGTTTCTTAAATAGTTTGAAAAGTATGTCAATTCTTTAAATTATTATTTTTAGAATATTTAATTTATATTTTTTGTTTGGGAACCTTTCCTTTTAGCCAAAAAGTCAAAAAATTATTAAATTAGCCAAAAAGTCAACAACCCATACCAAAAAGTCAAAGATTCTCTTTTCTCTCTACTTTTTGCACATCTTTTCGTAAAAAGTCAAAAAGTCATCCCAAACATATTAGTTTTTTTTAGCTCATATTTTAGCCAAATAGTCAAAAAGTTACTAAATTAGCCTGTTCCCAAACGAGACCTAAAATTGTAAATTTTGATATTTTAATAATTGGATGTTCGAGTTAGTTTGCATGGACATCGACTAATTCGTCCTAAGGTAACGATCAATTTGCACACACATCAACTAATTCATCCTAAAATTAACAATCATGCAATCTTCTAGTGACTCTTTGGGAAAACTTGAACCCAAAATCTAAGATTTAATTATCAATTAAGTCGATTCGATAATCATAATTTGTTCAATGTATTACATGTTTCTAAAAAAATAAATGTGTATGTTTTAAAATAAACTATTTATTTTTTTAATGATAAACGTAACGCGTTATGATTATTGACCTAAATTTTTGTGTCGATAATGTACATAAATGATTTACAAAATGAATGATTTAAATTATCAAAATAAGATCTATGATAAACTTTACAATCCTAAACAATACTTCTTAATTTAAATTTGAACTGAAAAAAGCCTAACTTTTCTTATGAGCAAGAGGAATCACTCACTCAACCAAATTGTGATGTACAGCCATCACACCCATATAATGTATGCTTTCCGGTAATTTAGATTTGTTTTGAGAAATAAGTTCAAAGTTAATTTTTTTTAAAATATATATATATATATATTAAAAAATAATATGACTTAAAAAATCAAAAAAAAAAAAAAAATAGCCAAATTACCAAAACAAACCTTACACGCGAAAGCCTACCAAAACAAACCTTACGTGAAGCCTACCAATTACACGCGAAAGCACAAATGACCCATAGAAAGACAAGTATAATATTTTAAAAAATATATGTATCGAATTTCTCTTTCAAAACAGTAATATAAATTTATTTTAATAATAATAAGATGATTATCTCTGAGTAGCCATACAGTATGGTATCTTTTGTAGGACCAATCACATTTGTTACCTAGAAACATCAAATAATACGACCAAAGGCGGAGGTACAGCAGGGCCAGTGGGCCATGCACCCCCTAGTTTTGAATTTTTGTTTTTTGTTTTTTGTTTTTATTATTATCATGTATAAAACATATATATATATATTTTTTTTTCTTCACATGTTCTTTAGCTAAAAATTTATTATATTATTCACAATAAGTAGTTATTTGATACTTTAGAAATACTATGTGATATTATTTATATAGTAGTTTAAATCAATAGTGTAGTGAAAAATATTATAGATTGGATATAATGAACTCATTATTTTCAAATAGTTGACATACCACTTAAGTGTGATTTGTGATTTTTTATACTTTGAGTATCACATAGGTAACGACATATAGTACTCTAAAACTGTTTAATAATTTTCATTCAAAATACATCATTTATAAATAATATCATCTCTTTAATATTTTTCTGTCAAATAAAAATTAAATAAATTTTATAATAATTTGTATTATAAATGATGTGTTTTTATTTTTTAAAATTAAGAATTTTGATTTATAATTTTTTGTGCTAAAATTGCAAACTTGCATCATCATCTCACACCAAGTTATTCTACACTATTATAATTTTGATTTGTTCTTATTAATAATGAATATGTAATTTTTTATGTTTAGATTTATCTCATAAAATTATTATTATCTTAATGTTGCTCATGATTTTTTTTTAAATAAAAAATTATAATTAATAAGTGTCCCCTCTAACTTAATTTTCTAACTCCGCCACTAAACACAACTAATTATAATTTAATTGTCACATAACAACATAGCTCCCAATGCTAACTCCCGACAAAACTTATGTGATAATATTAAAATTTACAAAAAAGATTGGTAGCTCGAATCTGTGGCTCGAAAATGGCCCGACTTTTATATGCACCCTCATATCTTTCTACACCCCCATTTGTTATTCATCTCTGTTTTACCTTTCATTTCAAATTAAAAAAAAAAAAAAAGATAAACAGAGTATAGAGAGAAAGAGAGGAGACCCATATCGCGACCCATATCGCCGATTTACTGTGCTGCTTCTGCGTGTGCCGACGAGGCTGGTGCTGGTTCTGTGTGTGCCGACGAGCTCCACCATCAGCTTCAGCAGCCACCAAACAAGCTCGTTCTCTTCATTCCATTTCCGATTACTGATCGAATCAGTTGGCGCAAAAATCAATTTGGAATTTGTTTTGAATTTGTGTTGATTTTTGCTACTAGAATCAAACATTATCAATCCCCAGTTTTGCTGCTAAAAAATTTGATGGAAAGAGTTCGAATTCTAAAATCCAATTTTTTTCCCCTTTCTTTTTCTTTTTTTCCTGATCTTTCTTTGCATTTTCTTGCTAACCAAACAGAGAGAGTGGTTGTAAAAAGTAGAATCAGCAATTTAACTTGGAAATTGTGTATTTGATTGTTTTATATTTTGTTTGATGTAAGCTTTCATCAAACCCATCAAAATTTGTCTTTAATCTCTATGGATGTGTTTGTTTTGGGATGAGGACATGAAATTGGATTAATCCTAAATTTCTTTATCTACTATGAAGTTTCTCTCTCCAAAATCTCTTGATTCTCTCTCTCTCTCTCTCTCTCTTCCTTGAAATCCAGATCATCCACCACCACCACCGAAATCATCTCAGTTCATCTTTATTTTCTCTTCTTTTTTTTTTTCTCGTGGATCTGGGGTCTCTCTATCTCCGCAAGCAACTGTTAATGAGATGAGAAGATGAAGGAGATAAAAAAAAAAAGACGAAAAAAAAGAGGTATCAAAACGACGTCGTTTTGATCCCTCGAGTCATTTGAGTTATCAATTTCTCGAGCTACCTAGCGGGGTTCTAAAATTTATGATTTTATTGATAAGATTATTAATCAAAGTATTGGTATACCAAATTTAGTCTACATGAATATAAAACTATTGTTGGATCAAGAGCAATATTAGGATGACAAAATTTTGGTAAATTTTGTTATACTTATTTATTTTGATAATTTATTTAATTATGTTTTTAATTTATTTGGAAGAGAAAAATGGAATCAAAATTTATTTTGATGATTTATTTGAAAGAGAAAAATATAATCAAAATATTTTGATGATTTATTTCAAAGAGAAAAATAGAATCAACATTTATTTTGATGATTTTATGTTTTAATTTATTTGAAAAAGAAAAATATAATCAAAATTTATTTTGTCCCATTATTTCTCACCTAAACCTTTATCCTAAATGTTGTTAGAATGTATTTAATATTTGATTAAATCAGGAGTTCAAATAGCCAAAAAACAGAGGTTCAAACAGCTCAGCACAGCAGCAGTTCAAAAGATTCAAAAAGTTCAAGTGGAAGATATTCAAATTTGTAATGATGGAGTGAAAGATATTCAAATTTGTAATGATGGAGTGAAAGATATTCAAATTTGTAATGACGGAGTACAACGGCTATAAATTCAAATGAATACAACGGCTATAAGTTTTATTATATATACCAAAGCCTCTAATATAAACAAGTGACAAAAAAATCAGAAAATATTTTTTATAATCACTCACATCTATTCTCTGAAATTTTTTTTGAGAAGTATTCTTCAATTTTTGTTTACATCCTATTTCAGAAATTATACACTGAGACGTATAGCTTTAAGTCCATCTTTCCTGCGTGAGGTTTACAAAAAAATCAAAACTTTATTTTTATGTCTATCTTTGAGAGATAATTCTTATAACTTTCTGTGAAAGCAAAAACACATTCTTTTCAACATTTTAAGAGTGTAGTACACTCAGTGTCCTTGATTTAAAAAGTCTGTATAAAATCCGTGGAGGATTGCTCCATTTGTAAAGAGGTTGCTAGCACCCCGTGAAGTTAGAGTATAGTGGAAAATCTCAAGTGAAACTTGAGGAGTGGACGTAGGCCGAGTTGAAACCGAACCACTATAAATTTGTTTGCCCCTCTCTCTCTTATCTCTTTATTTTATTTAAATTGCTGTGCCTATATTTCACATTTTCACTGTGCTGAAATCATTAACTGATGTAGTTATTAGAACACTTGTTTTAATTATTTTTATTTCATTAAATATATTTATCTGTTGTGCTAATCATAATTTTTATTAGGGTATTATTAATTTTTAATTGTAAAAAGCTAATTCACCCCCCTCTTAGGTTGTCTTTTGGGTAACACTTCCAGATATATTTATTATCTCAAGTTGCATGATGATATTCATGGATTATATTAATGCAGGCGTGTCATGTTAAATGATAAATAAATTTTAAAATTTAAACTTTGTAACAAAGCAAATTTTTAATTTTGTTAATTTAAATTTAAATTTTTTAATTTATTTTTAATATAAACCATTTACCTATTTTAATTAAGAGCAATTACAGGGCCGGCCCTGGGCGTGGGCCAACCAGGCAATGGCCTAGGGGTCCTTAAAATAGACTCAAAAAAGGGACCTTTCCTATTATGGTTTAGTATAATATATTAGGTATGTTTTAAGTTCAAAAAAAAAAATTAAAGAAAACCCAAACTAACTTAAAATAAATTGACCCATTAAAAAATTAAAAAGCCTATTCAAAAAAATTAACATTATTATCCATTGAAAATAGACAAAAAAAAAAGGTCCCATCCTATTATAGTTTATTGTAATATATTACGTATGTTTTAAATCGAAAAAAAATTAAGAAAGACCCAAACTAACTTGAAATAAATTGACCTATTAAAAAATTTAAA
Source organism: Camellia granthamiana (assembly GCA_036172215.1). Taxonomy (NCBI): domain Eukaryota; kingdom Viridiplantae; phylum Streptophyta; class Magnoliopsida; order Ericales; family Theaceae; genus Camellia; species Camellia granthamiana. The sequence goes on from CM069907.1 coordinate 142,135,078, forward strand.
GGCCCATTTAAAATAATTAGTATTGTTATCCATTGAAAATGATTTTGCAAAAAAACTAGATTATGTAAGTATAATTGATTTATTTGCTTCTAAAATGCAAGAAAAGTGAGGATCAAGCGACAGTTATTAGTTGTTGTAATGTAATATTAAATATTTTTTATGATTTTGATACAAATATTTTGTCTTTTACCTTCATTTTTTTTTTCATTTAATGAAAAAAAAAATGTGAAGGGTTTCAAAAATTTATTAGTTGATTATTAACTTTGAGCCCCATAAATCTCAAGTCCGGGCCTGGCAATTACTCACTCAACCAAATTATAATGTGCAATTTAATGTAATTAATACTTGCGTGAGGCCTATTAATTACACACAAGGCGTTTCAGAATTGATTTTTTAATAATTTTTTTTTGTTAAAAGATGAGTAAAAAAAGTAAAAACAATAATTTAACAATTTATAATAATTTTTTAATTTTTTAACTAAAGTATTTGCTTTCCAAAAAACTCAAGTGACTCATTGAAAGACAAGTAAATATATATTTTTTAAAATATAACAAAAGATATATATCCAATTTATCTTTCAAAAGAATAATATAAATTTATTAATAATATTAAAATGATTACATTTGAATACCATACAATATTGTACCTTCTATAAGACCAATCACATTTGTTACCTAGAAACATCAAATAATATGACTTAACTATTATGCTAACTCTAGACAATGAGTGTGATAATATTAAAATTTAAGAGTATGTTAATAAAAATATTAATATATCGAATTTTTCTACATGAACACAAAACTATTGTTGCGCAAACAGTAATATTAGAATAACTAAAATTTTATATTTCTAAATTTATTTATTATCTGATATTAGATTTATGGATTATATTGATGCAACAATTTCATATCAAAAAATAAATAAAATTTAATATAAAAATTTGATCAGCAACATTATATTGTTGAAAAATGATTTAGATCTCTAAAGAGAGAGCTCTAATGGAGCATTAATTTGTTTTTTTCTTCCCCATATTTTATCTTTTACCTCATTGTTTTTTTTTTTTTTTTTTTTTTTTATATATGTGGCTAGCTCATTAGAGCTGCTGTAGTGCAGCTCTAATTAGAGCTCTGCAGCACTACTGTTATATTGTTAGACCGCATAATTGTTTCTCCTCTATTCACTCCTATCTATATTATTGCTCTCTATGATTAGGATCTTATATTTAAAAATTTTATGTCTCTTATTTTAAATCAATTTTTAATTACTTTATTTTAACTATTAAATACATGAAAATCTTAACAAAAGGGAGTCTCATAAATAATTTAAAACTGGGAGGATTCCGCTCTCTCGCTTTCCAACAAAATGATTAAGAAAAAATTGCATCTCAATCCATATTTCAAAAATAATTACAAATTATGAAAAAATTTATGATTTTAATTATTAATATTTATAAAATTTATCATTAATTTGTAAGTATTTTTTTTTCAAAATCCACTGATTTGATATTTCACCAATGATTAAATTAGAATTTATAGGTAAATTATACTTAGTAACCCTATATATATATTTGTATTTATTAAAGTCTCATTTTGAGCTACTTATTTTCAATTGTAATAGTCAATTTACAACGTCTTAAGTCAAGTAACAATATTACCTTTCTATATCCGTATGTTAATGAGGTTGATATATCGAAATTAAAAGTGAAAAAACCAAAGTGAAATTTTGATAAAAATATATAGGTTGAGTACTAATAAAACGAGAAAAATATCACATATTCCTCTCGTATGATAAGCTGGTCAACATTATCAACGCCAGATCGACAAAAGGGTGACATTGCAATTTGATTTATAGAATACGGTTATATGCACCAATTGATATATCAATTAGTGTACTAACAAATGATGTGACATAATTTTAGAAGTTTTGAATATTTGTAATTTGTATAAGATGAAGTCAGTAATAATGTAAATTAGTGTATGTAGCACAATCATGATTTATAATATAAAAGATTAATCATTACAATTAAAAGTGAAAAGATCAAAATAAAATTTTGATAAAGTAATAAATGTGCTAAGTGTAATTAATCCTAACTTATGAGTCCTTCTAATAACACCTAACATATCCTTGAAAACCCCTTATCTAAATTAATCAATTTTAATTAAACCTCTGTCTTCGTGCCTACCAATTTGAAACCCTAACGTTTGCCATCATAGCTACTTCCGACAGTTCTATCATTGTCTCACCTCACTCATGCTGTCCCTCTCTTCACCCGTTGAAAAGGAAAAAATAAGTTGAAAAATGTATAAACGACAATCCAGACTGCATGAGTGTTATCAATTTTTTGAGTTCATACCTACAAAATTAATCGTAGTGTTCATAAATTAACTCAGATATCTAATTATAAAAAAAAAAATAAAAAAAAAAAGTGGAGAGAAAATAGGGTTGTGTTTGTTTGATCAATCATGTTAGAGATCACTAATTTGGTGATTTTAAACCCATCACTCATGAGATGGAAAAGTAAAAAAAAAAAAAAAAAAAAAAAAAAACACACAAACACAACACATACTGTGGCAGTGGGTGGAATCTACTACTACATCATTAGTGGTAGTTCTAATTAGAATTTCCACTCATTTTCCTTGTTTGATTTTTAAAACATTATTTGCATGAAAAAATTTAAAAGTTTGTTTAGTTAATTAGTTTTTAAAGTACTACTCAAAATGTAATTTCTCTCCTCTCTCTTTCTCTTTTTATTTTTTATTTATTTTTTTATATTATAATAAATCAATCTATCACTTTTCTCTCTCTTTTATAATCTCTCATTTTTTTTTAAAATTTTACACATTAATTAATTAAATTTTTTTCCTACATCTATTTATTCGACTAAATTTTTTTTATAAATGATTCAAAAATTATTTTCAAAATTCATATTTAAACAACTTTTAAAATTATTTTCAATAATTTACCTTTTAAAATATAGTCAAAACACATTCTAGAAACTCAATCAAATGGAGTTTAGGATTTGGAAAAAGAGGTGACGGTGGTGGTAGTAGGTGAGGTGGGAATTTGTTTTAAAGTATAAAAATACAAGAAAAGTAATGTTGAAGATCTTAAATATTTTATATTATGTGAATCTCATATAAATTCTACATATTTAATAAAATATTTGAGATCACTAACTATAAGAATGAATGAATGAAATTTCTCATATGACAAAGTTATAATAATGTTTGGACTTATCAACAACTCCCCTAATTTTATGTGTCCATTTATAGATGCCATACAATTTCCTCTACAAGCCTCTCCTCCATTTCTTCCCAAACTCTCTCTCTCTCTCTCTCTCTCACTCAAACTCTTCATTAATGTGAGTATGTAGTGTGACCAGAAGAAATGGGAAGAAGAACACTGAAAAGCCCCAAATCCTACACCCTCCCTTCCTCCCCAACCCATTCTCTCTCCTCCTCCTCATCCGCCTCCGACTTCGAATTCTCCATCTCTCTATCTCCTCTAAAATCCTCCTCCTCCACCGCCACCACCACCCTCTGCCCCGCCGACGACCTCTTCTACAGAGGCCAACTCCTCCCCCTCCACCTCTCCCCTCGCCTCTCCATGGTCCGCTCCCTCCTCCTCTCCTCCACCACCACCTCCCGCGACTCCACCGCCAGCTCCTCCTCTTCCTCCTTCTCCTCCCGCCCCAGCTCCGCCACCGACGACGACCTCAACCGCCACCACCATACCCAAATAAAAAAACCCAAAAAACCCTTCTCTCTCTCCCGATTCTCCTCCGTCTTCCGCAAAGAACCAAACCCGAATAACCCATCTGGATCATCCGTGAAGCGATTGAGCTCAACCGCCAAGGAAGTCATATTCAAGTATTTAAACAAAGTGAAGCCTCTCTACGAGAAAATGGGGGTGAAATTGAGAACAACCCATGATAGATCTATGAATTGCAGAGACGTATCATTGATTCAGAACAACAACAACAGCAACAATGGTGGAGAGTTTTCGAATTCGTTTTCGAGGAATTTGAGGTACCCACGTAGGAGAAACTGCGTTTCGAGCTGTCCATCGTCGATGCGATCGTCGCCGACTCATTCTGGGGTTTTGATCGGAAATGGGTTTTTGAATTCGAGTGGAATTAGCGTGGTGGGATATGGAGATTCATCGTCGTCTACCATGGAAGAGTTGGAGAGTGCTATTCAAGGAGCTATAGCACATTGTAAGAACTCTATGGTTCAGAATAAGATCAGTATGGTTGGTAATGAGACTTGAATAAAAGCATTTAAAAGAAAAAAAATAGAAAAAAACTATAAATGTAAAAAAATTCAGTGAAATTTTTATATTTGTGTCTCCTTCTATATTTGTAAAAAGATTTCTGTTTAGCATAGCTGTAAAAAATGAAAAAATATAAGAAATTGAGATTTTTTTTGAGTTCTGGGAGTTGATATCATCATATTAAAATTATAAAATTGTTTGTATTTTCTTTCAATTTCAAGAGTGATTCATGCAACTTATTCAATTAAAAACAAGTCAACTTTTGAAAGTAAAACGTGTAAAAATTATACTAAACACAATAGAGTAATTTTTTAAGCAGAAATTTTTGTTTTTCCTTTTTTTTTTTTTTTTAACTCTCACAACTCTCACAGACATACGTCAATTATAATGCATTAACGCTGTGTTTAGTTTGAGGATTTGAGTAGGGATTTGAAAAGAAAAAGGAAAAAGTTAGATGAAAGGTGAATAAAATATGGAAAAAGATTTGGACCTCGAAATCATTTGCCCCGAATCCCCCTAATGCCCAAAACGACGTCGTTTTGGGCATTAGGTTTTTATTTTTATTTTTTCTTTCTTCTTCTTCTTCCATTTTTTCGAACCAGAGAGGGAAGGGAGAGAGAGAAGAGAGAAAGAGAGGGAGAGGGAGAGAAAGAGAGGGAGAGGGGAAGCAGATCGACGCAGCAGATCGCCGATCGCGTCGCCGATCGCCGAGCCTCCACCTCCGCCGATCGCCGTGCCTCCGCCTCCGTCGCTGATCGCTGCCTCTGCTTGTTGCCTCCGCCTCTGCTCTTCTTCTTCCTCCGTCTTCTTCTTCCTCCGTCTTCTTCCTCCATTTTTAGGGCCCCCTCCAGTCCTTCCCTCCCTCTCCCCCTCCCCCTTTCCCTCCCCCTCCTCCCTCCTCCCTCCTCGCTCCTCCTTCTTCATCTTCCTTCTTCTGACCTGCAAAAGAAAAAAATGGGGATTCGGGGGACCTCGGATTCGAGGTCCCAATCGCGATTCATAAAATATACATACATTTTACTTAGTTTCACACACATTTTTTCTTTCTCTTTTTAAATTTATTTCCAAATTTCTCAATCAAACACAGTATGAGAGTGATGGGGATTCCCAAAAAGGAGTCCCAACCTTTTTTCTTTCTTAAGTTGGTTTTGGACAAAAATTAGTTTATTTCATTTCGAAATAGTCTTGAATGTACAGAAGATTTGTGCATAATGAGATATATATGTGGTCTTTATCACACTAATGTCTTATTCTTTGAATTTTTTTTTTTTTTTTTACTTTCAAACACAATCATTTGTTTTTTAGTGATTTTTTTTTTGTTTTTTTAAATCTTTAACATAAAAAAAAATAGAAATATAAAGAAATAGGGTAAATTATACTGACACTCTTGACGTTTGGTTCAATTATATTCTATTATTGACAATGTAGAAATTATATTTTCACTCCTGTGATTAATAGTCTCATTTTTCAAATTTCTTTGTTTATATAAAATGCAACAAATCTTTAATAAAAAAAAGAAATTATATTAAAAAAAAATAAAGCGAAGGAAAGGGAGAAAAAATAGAAAAAGTAAAGTAAAACAAAACAAAGTAAAGTAAGAAATGATAGAGTGCATGAGTTAAATATTTTTATTTCGTCTAAATAATTACAATAATAAGGGATTAGTATAATTTTCTAAATATCAAAAAGTGATATGTATTAAATCTAAACTTCAAGAATGTAAGTGTAATTTATCCAAAGAAATAAGTAAAAATAATAATATAAAAAAAGCTTAAGCACTATTTGTCATAAATTAAATAAGTATATTTATTTATTTTTATTTTTTTTCACACATTTTTCTATAATATATATATATACTTATTTAAATCCTTACCAATAACCCCTTAATAATTGAGCCATGAGTTGAAGAAGTGCATGTGCTGTTATTATGGCACACTCATTTGAATTTTCTTTCTTGAAACTTTGATGCTTCGAAAATCTAATAATTGTGTAGGAGTGTTTCTTGGGAACTGTATGTGAATCTGTAGTTGTTTATTGATTTTCGTGGGAGAAGGGTACTGCTGTTTAAGGTACAGCAGTTACTATTATGTTCTTTGTGGGAGATTATTTTAAGTATTTTTTTGATAATTTAAATAGTTTATATTGTAGAGTTTGTCAAGAATATTATTTATGTAAAAAATTAAGTTAATAAGATATTCATAACCTCATAATTAATTAGGTCCTAATTGTTTTAAAAAATTATGTTAATCGTTAATTTTTATAAAAATAAATGTGTTTTGGTTATAGGGCTACAGATATCTAATCAAATTAAATTTTTGTATAGATGATCTACTCGACGAACCCTACAACATGAATGATTCAAATTATCAAAATACACTCGAGACAATCTCCCACAAAAGGCATAACAGTAATTACTGTATCTTAAGTGTAGTCGTAACTGTTGTGCTTTAGGTACAACAGTACCCTTTCTCCGATTTTCTTTTGTTTGATGTTAAGAACTGTTCATCGTCTCAAACGGATACAAGGTCACTGCTGTGCCCTCTGTTGTGCCTAAAACGACACAGTTTCACTCCAATTTTTTTTTCCTCCCATGTTATCACTATGTTTTTTGGCATGATAAATTACACTTTGCCCCTATATTTGGCCATTTTTTTACTTTAATTCTTAAAATTTGTTTTTTTTATTTTGATATTTTATGTTTCAGTTTTTTTTTTAGTTTAGAAAAAAAAAAGAGTACATTTGTCTAATTTTAAACAGAAATTAACTGAAAAATTCTGAAACATAAAAGATTAAAATAAAAAAATAAATTTTAAGAATTAAGTAAAAAAGTGACCAAATATAGGGGCAAAGTGTAATTCATCATGCCAAAAAACATAGTGAGAACATGACCACAAAAAAAAAAAAAAGAGAGTGAAACTGTGTCGTTTTAGGCACAGCAGTGACCCCGTATCCGTCTCAAACAATATGCATGTTAAGGTAGGAAAATAATGACTTTTTTTTGAGAAAATGTTTGAGATTTTTTAGAATGTCTTACAATTTAATTCATAATAATTTGATTTAATAAGTATTAATTTTTAATTAATTACACATTTAATAATATGAGATTCACCATCCTTATCACATCATTGTGCATATATTTATAAAAGTAAAATGTAGATATGTAACATTATTCAGCTTGTTTGGTTTGAATTTTTAAGATTTATTTTTCAAAAAATTTAAAAAATTTATTTATTGTGTTTTTTTTTTTGTTTTTATTGATTTTTTTTAATATTCTAAGTATTTTTTTAAAATTTTTAGATACACTTAATATAAACACACTTAAAAAGTATAATATTTGTAAAAAAATTAAAAAATTCACTAAATATAAAAAATATTAAAAAATACGAGACTTTATTATATTTTTCATATTCTTATGTGTTTATTGATTTTGAAAAATATTTTTTTTAAAATATTTTAATTTTTAAATACATCTAAGTAAGTAAAAAAAAAAATTTGTTTAAAATTTTAAAAATATTTGTTAAAAATAAAAAAATTTAAATTCAAAAAATTAAAATCAAACAGAGTAATTATTATTTTTTACTATATTTGACTTTATTAATTATGTACATTAATTAATTATTATTTTCTGTTTTTGCTTTTAATAATGATATATATATATATATATCCAGAGAATCTTCCATGTGAGCTGTGCTAGATAGATGAATTGAATGTTTAGTCTTTTCTGATTAGAAATGACGGTGATGCATTTCATGGGAGGCACCTTTGAAATTTCTGAAATTTCGAATTTCTTAGACTATCTCTAATTGTTCATTAAATCTGACATCAAATTTAAAATTTAGTAAAAAATATATTTTTTGAAACTCTAACGGTTTCACCAAACTGGTATCAAATTGAGAATTGAAAAAAAAAAATCATCAAACTGAGAACAGGATACAGATTTCAGCAAATTACTGTTTGTGACCGTTGGAGGAGAGGAACCGGTCAACCAGCCGGTTGCCCGGCCGGTTGACCAACCGATCGACCACTAAAAGGTTCAAACGGTTCAAATGGGTAGGTTCAAACAATTCAAAAAAAAAAAAATATATATATATATTTTTGCCTTACCAGTAAACAGTTCAAATAGACAGGTTCAAACAATTCAAAATTTTTTTTTTTTTGCCTTACCGGTCGACCGGCCAGTCGACCAACTGGTTGTCCCTGGAGCAGATTTGATGAAAATCAACCATTGGAGCATTCCGTATCAGATTGAGAAAATTGTCATTTTTTTACTCAAATTTGATGAAAAATTAGGTGAACCGTTGGAGATGCTCTTATACGGAACGATTTGCTTCGTAGGGGCAATTTGAAAAGTTGTTTGGGTACCCAATATAAGTGCACTTATTTCATCTTTTTATCTTTTTTGGGTCACATCAATCAACATCTCCTCTCTACTTTTTCTACACATAATACAAGAAAAGTCAAAAAGTGCACTTATTCTAAACTTCCCAAACTTGGCCTAAAAAAAAATTAGATAGGGTATGTTGGGTTTGGCTTGATAGAGTGATTTTTGAAATTTGTTTTAAAAAAATTTGTTTGGTTTATAATTTTTTTAAAATTATTTTTTAAAATTATTTTTTCTCTCTTACACATCAATCAATCACTTTTTCTCTCTCCTCTCTCATTCTCAATCACTTTTTCTTTTACATACATTTACTTAATTATAGCAAACTATCAAATCATTCCAAGCTCCTAAACTCCAAAACTACTTTCAAAATACACAACCAAATAAACCAAAAAAAATTTCTAAACTCTTTCCCCAAATTTTTTTTTTAAAAATTACTCTCTCAAAACCAAAACAAACATGCCCATAATGTTTGGTAGAGTTTTAGAATTATAATTTGAGAAAAGAGTTATATTTTGAGTTTGTGAGTTTTGGAATTATGATTTAAGTGTGAAAAATTTGTTTGGTTATGAATTTTAAAAAGAGTTTTAAATTGAGTTTGAATTGAGTGATGTAGCATATGATATTTGATACAAAAACTTACAATTCATAACTAAACATACAATTCAAAATTCTATTCAAAATTCATAAAAAAATTTTAAAAAAATTTCACAATTATTATTTTTTTGCAATATAAAAATAAAATGTGCAAAAAAAAATAAAAAATCGAACACTGTTCCGATCAACCGGTGGGACGACCGGTTAGCCCAAATTTGAAAAGAATTTTCAAAAGTGAGTGTGAAATTAATTTTTGAAAACGTTTACTTTTTAATTTATTTTGAATCATATTATTTTTTATATTATATATATATAAAAGGATAAAAAGAAATCAAAAAATTAATTTTTAATCAACTTTCCAAATCACCTCATAATTTGTTTGTGGTTGAAATTTCAACTTTCAATTCAATCAGATAGTTGAAAATTTTAAATTATCAAAATTAATTAACAGAGATCACTCAGTAATTAGAATTAATAAAAGAATTTAACTGAACGAGATAGGTCTCTTACTAATAAGAGATCTTCATTTATTAATTATAACTGATAAAAGTTTTTTAATTATTTGGTATAGTTGAATTTTCAACTAAAAACAAGCCATATCATTTCTTGTAACATCTCTCTAAAGTTTGGACAAACATTGGATTCCTTTAAAATGTCGAATTCAATTTCAAATGATCAGTTTTGATTTAACAATATTGAACAGATGTAAGTCAAATAATTTTTAGAAAAGTAAATTTCAATTGAGTTGTAGATATACAAGCATTTGCGAATTAAATACTAAGAAAAATTTGTACTAAAATTTTTCCAAATTGAATACAATGTTTGTAGACTAAGAAGTGTTTTGGCAAGTTGGTAAAAAGTTGATTGTTTTAGTTTTTTTTGTCTATTTTATTTTTTTGTGAATAAGAAATGTGAGAGGTGATGTGACCCAAAATGAGTAAAAAGTTAAAAGTTGACTTTTCATTTTCTTTTCAAAAGAACCTTAAATCCATAAATGTAGACTAAAGACAAAAAAAATTCGATCAAGTGAATTAAATGGATTAAATCCATAAACATAGACTAAAGACAAGAAAGTTTCCATCAAGTTTCATTAAAAGACCTTAGTTTTTAGTAAGGGGGTGTTTGGGATGTCCTAAATAAGTGCACTTTTTAACTTTTTGGACTAAAAAGTTGAAGGAAAAAATATGGTTGTTTGGATTAACTTTTTAACTTTTTATGAAAAAATGTGTATTAAAAAATTGTATAAATTAGTGTGTAGGAGAAAATTAGGATTGAAAGTTGTGCAGCTGTACTTTTTGACTTTTAGTAAATAGTGATAACTTTTTAACTTTTTGAGTAATTTTTTGACATTTTAATTTTTTTTTCAACTTGTCAAACTTGGCCTACGTCTCACCATTTTTAGTCAACATTTGTGAATGAATAATTTAATTGGACTAATAATGTCCCCCATAAGCCATTGATGTCAATACACTCTTTTAAAAAAATATATATTTGTTTTATAAGAATAAATATAATGAAATATTATGATTAGAACTAGAGATCAGCTCTATTCATTTTCTAATACTATAATAGACTCAAGACCAAAACTTAAGTAAATATGATAATCTTGAATTATTGAATAATTTTTCTATAATGGGACTCTCTGTGTGTGGATTTTTATTTTATTTTATTTTTTATTTTTATATTGGCCTCACTGTGGATTCACCAATCAAATAGTTTCATACTTGCATTAAACATGAGTCCCAATGATAGTTTTTACTTTACTTTGTGGCATATATATAGATACACTGAGAATAGTAATGAAAAAATTATTTAAAATTTAAAATTTATGGTGTATATTTAAATTTTTTTGTTATGAAAATCACAACATGAATGAATCTTGGTCTATGATTACAAATTATGAACAATTTTTTGATTTTCTTTTCTTCATGAATTTATAGAACTGCTGATATAGATATTAATAGTTGGTGGAGATATATGTGGTGATATGATATGTATATTCCTTTGTGCTACCCACCTTGATACTGTGTTTTTTGACCTACCACAAGTCCATGAAGGGGACCTAAATTGTCCTTAGGAGTTTGAGGAACACTAGAGCTTTATCACATGACTGTTTTTTAAGGCCTGTTTGGTAAAGAAAATTCCAAAAATAGACAAGTCCCCTTTTTTTCTTTTTTAGCTAAGCATTAGCTTTTTCTTCCGTGGAAGCAAAAATTTTGAAAATTGGCTAAAGCTAAGAACAAATAATAGAAATAAATATAGATTATAGAAGGTGGATTGACCGGTTGAGATTTATATTGAATGTAATTTCATCGTAATTGATTTTAATTCTAGTTATCTATTACATTTTCTGTGATAATTCTGTGATCTATTCTATGTTTATAACATTGGTAAAGGGAGAAAATGATTTCCCCAACTTGCAAATGCTTTTAGTTAAGAAAAGGTCAATTCTTCTGTGCAAATTTGCTTTCTAATCTTGTTCTTTACTTTTTATCTATATCATAGTAAAAAGGATGTAATAGTTTAATTTTTTTTTTTAAAAAAAAAAAAAACCAGAGAAGAGAATGGGACAGGTAATTGTGTGAGGATCAACTAAATTCACCTTTATAGAATAAAATTTGAATGAATGTAGTTTTTCAATCCACTGAATATTTCTTTGGTAGTTTTGCTAAAATTTCTTTCAAAAGAAAATCAAAGAATTACCACCGGAAACTTGGATGAAGTACATCAAATTTCCCAATATGATGTCATAGTGTAAAGAATTGAAAATAAATCTCATCATTAGGCAAGTTTAGTTTTTAAGCAATAAAAAACAGAAAGTTAAAATTAAAGAGAATAAATAATTAAATTTGCTAAAATTTCAATGTTTAAATAGTCGAAACATCATATCTGGCACATCACAATCACCTTTAATCTGAGTTGACCCATGTGACAGATACTTTTCAAAACTCAATTTTAGGGATTTGAAATGATCTAAATAAGTATATTTTTTAATTTTTTATGAAATATGAGTTAAGTATGGGTTGAGTTTGAAGTAATGTGATAGAGAAGTGATGTGACTTAAATAAAATGATGTAACTTAAACAAGATAGTAACTTTTTAACTTTTTAATTTTTTTACATTATAACAAACAAGGCCTAAATTACAGTTTGAATGAATTATGTTAACAATTATATTTTTAAAACATCTTAGGTTTATCCTCAGAATGAATTAATAAAGATTTTAATTTATTAATATATTTTTTTTTTAAATTGAGATCATCTAATTTGCTAATTAATTCAATAAGGGCAGATTCTTCTTGGGTGTTTTTAGTAAGAACAGTTATTTGTTTAACTGGTTTACAGCAGACATCATTACATCCTAGATTAATATTATTGTCAGAATCGTTACTAGGTGAATGATAATCAGATGAAGTTCTTGGATGATCAGAAGAGGAGTCGCTAACAGATTGATTTAATTGGAAGATTTCAAATAACTGATTTTTGGAATTATCATCAATTTGAAGTTGGTTAACTCTATCCTTTAATTTTTGCTTTTCTTTAACATAATTCAAAATTATTTTCAAAACTACTCTCTTCTCTTTATTATTATTATTATTATTCAATCAATTAATCTTTTTTTTTTTTTTTTCCTGATATCTCTCATCTCACATTCTTTTACATTCTGACCTTATTTGTCATGATCTAAAAAAATCAAAAAGTCACTATCCTATTTAAGTCAATCATTTCATTTAAGTCACATTACCTCTATATCATATCATTTCAAACCCAACCCATACTTAATCCATATTTCATAAAAAGTCAAAAAGTATACTTATTTAGATTATCCCAAACTACCCCTCTATATATCAATCAATAAAAAATAATAATAAAAAAGTTACAAACCATTCCAAAATTATTTTCAAAACTCATAATTAAACAAATTTTTTCTTTTCAAATTATGATTAAAAAATTCAAAATTCAAAACACAATTCCATACTCAAAGTATAATTATAAAAATAAAATTTTAATATTTCATTTTGTCAATTTAAATACTAATTTTTTAGGTTATTTTCAATCTAAATCATTTGTTTATTTCTGTTAAGTAAAATTGATAAAAAAAAAAATTAGTTATTATACTCAATGTAGATGTAAGTAAAAAATTTAAAATATTTTTTTTATTTAGTTTAATGACTTCTACTTAATAAAAATAAGCAAATAATTTAAATTAAAAATAAATTTAAAGATTAAGTTTTTGATTAATAAAATTAAAGTTTTATTTTATTATAAGATTCAAACTTTAATTTTATTTTGTTTTTAATTTTTCCTTACATTTATAATGAGATTTTATGAAAAAAAATAAAAAGTTTTTAATAAAAAAAAAGATACTAGTTAGGTTCGTTTGAAAGTGACAAGGAATGCCGGTGCCACAAGAGAAAGATTTTGACATTACCTACGTGTAACTTAGCACTTCATCCACTTGTCAATTGAAAAGAATCTCCACGTGCCAAGTCACATCCATTGACGTCATCCCACTCTTTTCCATTTATTCACGTGCATGGCACGCGTAAAGATCGCTCCAACCACGCATGCATACGTAAGATAGATGCCATTAGAAGATAGGGATGTAATTTGGGCAGATTTAGAGAATTCGTATCAGCTCTCTACAATAATTTTAAAATTATTGTAGGGAGCATCATCATCAAATCTTTCTTTCATCAGTTTTAATAATTTTTTTTGCAAATTAATGTTTTGTTAAATTTGTTACAGTACCTTGTCTGATGAAGCGAATAACTGTTCATCGCTAAAATACGAGATTTGGGTGTAATCGGACATCTGTCCGGAAGTTCGATCGGTCAATTGGTCAACAGCAATTTTTTATTTATTCATTTTTTTTTTTACCTTTTGTAAAGCATAAGAATTGTTTGATTGATAACTCATCAATTTTTTTCTAAAAAAAAAAGAATAACAAATATTTTAATAGGATTAAATTAAAATAGAGAGTTTGATGCAGTGAGTGACTAGGTAAAATATAAAAATGACTTTTTAAGTTATAATTTGACTAAAATTTTGAAGAGGCTGATATTGATGCTCTTACCCCCCCTCCCCCCAAACAATTTGAGTTGAGCTTAATATTTTTAAGATTTAAAATTGTATATTTTTGAATTTTTGGTACATAGTTGGACAAAAATTTAAAAGTCTAAGAGGATATTTGATATATACTAAAATAGCATATGTTATTTTAATACATATATATTATCTTATTTAAATTACAATCCTTTTATTTGAGTCATATTACATTTCTATCACATTATTTTAAACTAACTCATATTTTACGTTTTTTGATAAAAAGTTAAAAAATATATTTATTTAGATCATTCTAAATATTCCTAAATTAAGTTGTGACGAGCTTAGATCAAAACACCACATAATCAAATTGTAAATAAATAAATAAAAAAACCTATAAAGTATAGTTTAATGATGTTAAACTACTCTTAGCTATTGGATCATCTTAATTAGACATATTATATATATATAAGTAACACAATGTAAAATTTACTATTTGTCGTTTTAATCAGAATATGGCAAATACTCCTATAGTAGCGCATCGATTTCTTAGTTCTTTATTTTCTTTTTTCCATCTCTCTGTTATCGTATAAATTATTTATTTTGATATGATTAATGATTTTATTTAAACAAACTAGGATATAACTTTAATAATTTAATTAGTCTAATTCTAAAAAAAAAAAAACTAAAATATGTAAGTAATTCAAGGCTATTGTGATTGGGTTGGGTTTGAATATACAAGTTTGGGTTAGAACTCGGATTTGGACAAATCTAAACAACAATCAAATACAACTCAAATTGAGTCTAGACAACTCTTCAATCAATTTGCCCACTAAAAAATACTAGCATTTATATTGGGGCTCACACTCACACATGTTAGCTTAGCTTGACTTGCACATATAAGATATTGTTATTCTGAGTTTTTTCCATGTTAGGCATTGGCAATGGAGTAGAATAGACACTACTAGAAAAAGGAGTATATGACATGGAACTTTTTGCGACGGTATATTTTGTCGTCGCAAAAAGTTAATTTTTGTGACCGTTAATAATCCGTTGCCAATAGCCACTTATTGCGAAGGTAATTTATGTCGCAAAAAGTATGAAGCATATGTTCAATGGTTTTTGCGACAGTAAACCTATTGCCATCACAAAAGGCTTATTTTTTACAACGATTCTTGTCTCCCGACGTAAATATATATTTTAAATTTTTTTTTTTTTTTGCGATGGGCATCATTGTGCCGTCGCTAATAGGCCACAAAACACCCAAAATCCCCAAATTTCTCAAACGCTTGAAGCCTTGATATTTTCATCTCTCTCTCTCTCTCCATCTCCATCTTTCATCTACGAGTTCACTTTCGCCGGCATCAGTTTGTTGATCCACCTTCACCAAGCCGACATGGCCGCCCACTCTCTCTCGATCTCACCCTCGATCTCGGTCAGTACATGGATATCACTTCTCGTAGCCTTAAAAACACCAGCGTGGGAAGAGTTCTAGGTAACTCTTCTCTCTTCTCCTCTTCTTTTCTTTCCCCTCACACTCGCTCGCACAGACCCTCACAATCTCTCTCTATCGCTTTCGCTTTTGCTCTCGCGTTACCCTTACAGACTGTTTGTAGCAGCAGCGACGGCGACTTCCCTTCGATTCTTCTTTCGGCATCCAGGTATATCTCTCCTCTGCTATCCTCTGCTCTCCTCGCCTGTCCTCTCCTATTTTTCTCTTCTTTTTCCTTCATTGGAATCAAACCCTCTTCATTGGATTTAACTAAATAAAAAGAAATAAATCAACCCTAAACACCAGTTTTAATCCAACACATTATGCAACAGTTTCACAATTAAATCTCGTGTTGAATCTGTGAAAAGTGATACGCCATTTTTGTCTATGCAAGTATGAGTGTGGGGATTGAAACCCTAGAAAGTGGTACAGAGATTGTTGCACGATGATTCAAGGTATACAATCTGATTTTGAATTAGTGTAACCAAATAATTTTAAAGCCATTCAAAATTTTCAACTGTGGTTTTGTATCTCCATATCCAATGGATTTTTGATTTTTGATTCTGTAACTAAAATTAGTTTATACACTCTCTCAACATGGAAGAATAAAGAATGAAAAGTGAAGAATAACGAATAAAACTCTTCAAAGTTTCAAAACCCTAACCCTAACTTAGCCTAATCTAAGGAAATATCATCTACTTACGCTTATGTTGGCAAATTTGAATTGCTTGAAATCTTGTGGGATACAAGGCAATAATTCTCACTTCTTTTCTTTTCAAGGAATGTTGATAGAACATTGCCTTGGAATTAATTAGGTTTGCAGAGAAGCTGAGGAAGAACTGTTAATTATAGGGAGTTAATTCATGCCAACGCCATTTCAAAAAAAATAAAAATAAAAAATCATGCCCATACAAAAACTTACCAATAAAGGCAATGAATTGAAGATCGTTTTAATGGTTTAAGGGCTATGTGGCTATTTGTATTCTACAATGTTTGTGAAATTGAAGGTTGTTTTATAAATTTGGTTTTTATTTTGAGAAGAACACAATCTGATTTTTATTTTATTTTTTTAAATTAGGTTTCTTTTGATTGTGTTTATGTACGTATGCATATATCTATATCTATAACAATCTATAAAAACAGCAAAATGTGCCTCTAACATCAATGTGTCTAACAGGTTAGATGCCAAATTCACCCCTCATGAAGATTGCCTCACAAGATATGCATTGATGGGGCATCTTCAGCAAGCTCGGTGGAAGAGGATACTTCTCAAACAAGCTGCCCTTCACCTCTTGCCACCTGACCTGCTGCAGCTTTCTCTTGAGTCTTCCTTCACAAGTTCTTCTATTTTATAATAGGTGTAATTGTTGCCTTGATGCAAATTATTGTCAATCTGGTTCAAGAAACATACGAGGTATGCCCTTCCTCAACTTCCATATGCCATTAGTTGTGCAATCCAATTCTTAATTTCATTATTCTATGGTTGGTTGATTGAGAACTCTCTTGGCTCTCTGTGTCTGAGTTTGGTTTGTCCTCACATTGAATTGGATTCGTGGTTGTTGATTTGTACTTTTTATACTTTTGTTCTTTATCATGAATTTGTTCTTCCTGTTACATCTTTCGTCCTCCAACTGCTTGATGCAATGCCCGAATGAAAAATTCGTCTGTCTCTACTCATCTTCTTCTTCTGTTGTATTCTGAAGTTACATATTGGTTTGGGTTTTAATATTGAATAAATTTATTTGTTATTCCTCTAGACCCAAGAAAGAATATCATGAAACAAGAGAGAAGAAAATTAAGAATCCAAGAGAGCAAGAAGGTGGTAGAGAGAGAAGAAAGAGAACTAGAACACTTTGTTCTAATCAATGTCAATATTCTTCAATTACACTACAAATGAAATTACATCACCCTATTTGTAGGCTACATGACTAATAGTAGGACGCTTGAAAAAAACCCAAACACCCTTAAGAAAACAAATACTCCAAATCAATAATGACTGAAAATGACTGAAAACATTTTCTTTAATTTTGTGTTTTTGAATGTATTTGTGTGGGTAGGTTAATCTTGATATTCTTAGAAGTGTTAGTTGTGTTGTTGTGTATTTTGTTTTGTGTTTTATGTATGTATAGAATGTTTTCTGTTTTTGAGTATTATTCTAGAAAACAAAATTGTACATTTTTATTTTTAATTTCTTTAAATTGCTTTTGTATTGAGGAATGTTCTTGCTGTTTCTATATCTGGATAATCTGTTGTGCAAAAGCTGTTTTATGTGTAGAATATATATGTTTTAAATTTTTTCCATAAAAAAAAAAGGACTTGGGAACTTTTGTGTTAAATATTTCTTTTCAAAGGCTAAGAAAGAAAAAGATTGAGAAACGTGTGGGGTATGCAGAGTGTTAATTTATTTATATTTTATGTTATAAATTTTGAAAAATAAATTATTATTTCTTTTAAAATTTTGTTTGTTATTATTGATCTAGTCTATTTATTGTTACAGATTTGGCATTCTATGTTTTTGTAAGGTTATTTAATTCTTGTTCTTGACTTTGGCTATTGGTTGATTGATTTGAGTGTTTACATTAACTGATGTTTGCATCTGTGCTTATCTTGTAGTATGATAATAAAAGCAAAAATGTTCTAGCACTTTTGCTTTGCTTATTCCCTTATATATTTATATATATATGAATTGTTTTGTGATAAAATCATTTATTCTTTTTCTTTTCATAAATATCTTCCTTGATGCCAATTTTGTACAGAATTATATTTTGGTTGCTCTGTTATTTAATATTTTATTAATTTTGTTATAATTGTGTTATCTTTGTTATTGATATTTCAATTTGGGGAATACTTGGTACCCAGAAATTTGCATAGAATTTTTTTTTTTTTTTTTTCTTCTGGAATCATTCTAGGTACATAATCCACTATAGAAGAGTTGAATCCGAACCACATATTGATTTTCCGATAAATTTGTAGAGACAAATTCTTTTCTTTTTTTTTTTTAATTCTTTTTTTATCAGCAAAAGAGAACTCTTTATTGATGGAAATATGAAATTCTTATTTCATTAAAACAGATGAGTGCAAAGAGCATCATAGTGGAACCGCTCAATTCCAACTAGGTTGGCATCAAGAAGTCCACCCTTCTAGGCCAACCAAGTAATGAATTTGGCTTTAGGTGTAGATAAGTTGTTCCATATCAGTCCAGCAGAGCTATAAACAGAACCAAAATCCATATCACACCATTTATAGGCACTGCTAACCTTGAACCCACCTGCTTGATCAGCCTTCCATTTCACAGATTTCTCATGCTCCATGCCTATCCTAGGCCCTATTCCCAGAAAATCAATGAGTTTTAATAACTCATCTTCTTCCCAAGCATGTAGATTATTGTTCCTGAACACTTTTCACATTGACCGTCACCTTATAATATAACTTTGCAAAAAATACTGTTTTATGTTATTCTAAGTAACTATTGTCTATCCATTAATTTGAGGAATGGTATTTTAAAATGTAAATTAACAAATAATTATCATTGAATAAGGAAGTCTTAAGTCTTTGTTAAAAAGGAAATAGTAAACATTTTAATTTTAGTGTTTACGTTATAGAAGGTTGGCACATACTGCAGATTATTAGTATTTAGGTATTTGTTGATATGTATCGTTCTCAGTTGTTAGCATTGCCTTAGCATCTTATTTGCTGTAGTTGATGTTATACGCTCATCCTCTATAAATTCACTCTCGCTGATTTTATGACTCAATCTAGAATTTATTTCATGTATGTAGGTGGGTGTATGAAGGGGTGATTGATGATCCTTATGGTGAACTTTGGCGCAAATCATCATTATCTTGAGTGTATAAAAGCTACACTTAATGTGCATCATAGACCAATTAATGTGCCTGTAAGGAGGAGTGATTTGATCAATGTGGAGATGATAAAAGAACTAGAGGAAGGCCAAGGAGAACATGCGCTTAGGTGATAAGAAATGACAAGATTACCTTAAATTAAACTGAGAGTATGACTTTGAATAGAATCAATTCGAGGAAATGGATCCAAGTTCCTTGCTACCCCAAGTAATTGAAATAAAGGCATATTGAATTGAGTATCTAGTAGTAGTTGAGATTGTTGCTGATCTTGGTGAGAACATGTATAAGTGAGAAATCGTGTCAGCATCAGCATGGCACCTGCACTTAGCAGGATGTGTTCTGGTCTGTAGTAGGTGGTTGTCATCAATAAGTTCATTGATGTATATTTCATGTTTTAGGTTCAATGGCCATTGTCCCTTGTTATATCAAGAAAAGCCTTAACAAAATATCAACTGATATTCCACTTCCTGTTTCATTATAAGCACGTGGATCTCCAACTTTGTGGGGCATGGCAAATACATCAAGTATGGAGCATAAATTTGTTTCATAATTTGTGAATGTGGGCTCCTTTTGTTTGTCTAATTTTGCTGCAATCTGATTGTAGGGTGTGCGTGCTTTTAACACAAAATGCAATCTCTCAGTTATCTTTGTTGTGTCGTAGTATGCTTAAGTTTATTAATAGCCTTCTACTCTATCTAACATTTGAGGCATGTTTTACCCTTCCTCTTCTCCTCGTTTTTATTTTTTAAATATATATATTTTTTAGCAGGAATGATTGCAATTATGAATTGCTGCACCTGAAGCAAATAGATTTACTGTCTCTTATCCACTTCTAATTTGTATTTGTTTGTCAGAGAGTGGGAACTTTGCATAACTAATCTAAAATATTTCTTCAAGGAATTTTGAGGTCCTTAGAGATATTATGTTTTCTCGTATGATCATACAATACGTTGTGTTTTCAGGTTCTTGAACCCAACTGGCATGTGATGCATAACAGACTACAAACTGCAAAGAGCATAGATGATGTATATATGCACTCCCTTACTGGTTTTGATGTATCCTGTAGTTATTCAATTTCATACAACCAAAAAATAAATAGAACTTTGTTTCTATATTTGTCTCAATTAATAGATTGGCAAAGCTTCAAACCATCAAATTCTCTTTTTTGTGTTTCACCTAATACTTTTGACTCCTTCTGTGAAACAGGTTATTAAATACCATAATTTTTTCCTTGTGAAGTGTATAAGGGAATGCTTGTGTTTCGCCTAATACTTTTGACTCCTTCTGTGAAACAGGTTATTGAATACCGTAATTTTTTCCTTGAGAAGTGTATAAGGGAATGCTTCCTTTTTTTGCCCGAAGTTCTTAAGGTTAGTTTTGATTTTTATCGTCAATGTAAAAGATAAAGTTTCTTTGCTTAAGATCATATTTTATTAAGCTTTCTGTTTGATATATGCCATTTGAAAAATTTATGTTTTGAACTTTTGAACTAGATTATCAGACATGTCTTTATCCCAAAGTTTCAATGGTTGGATTGAAACTAAAGCACCACCTGTCTCAACTGTCTTTTCTTGAAATCTGCTCATTTAGAGAAACCTCATTTGTTGTGCATAACTGATAAAGTCTAGGGAATTTAATACAAAGACTTGAATCCCCTTTCCAATGATCAATCCATGTTTAAGGTGGCTTCATCAATCCATGTTTAAGAGTTTACAACTCATGTTTCGAAGTTATGGAACACTCGACCCAACTTACCATCAGTTGGGTTGTGTTGTCTTGTTGGAGTAATATATCAACAGACTCTTTTTGTGGCCAATCTTGAAGATTCCTCGTGTTGTATCGGGGAAGAAAGTTGGGAACACGAATTATTGCTGCCATACAATTCTCAACAAAACACAATGCCAACATTGAGGCCGCTAGGCACGAGCTTAAAGAATTACACCCCAATGATCCTCAAATTGTTGTTCTCAATCAAGTATGGAGTTTGGAGAGTAAAAGGCATTATTCAGGTTCTAATTTCTTTCACCATGAAAATTTGTTGATTGAACCATGATTTTAATTCTGTGATGCTGAAATTCTTTCAAGTCTATTCTATTTTGTCCAAAATACACTTTGTTATCAGTTTCTACTTGGATTCTCATATTGTGATTCCTTAGATTAAACTTGAGTTGGCGCAATTAATTTGGAAGTCTTTAGGTTTATTTATTTATTTATTATTTTATTATTTCCATTATGTTCTGCAAGTAACAATTGTTGGAACAATCTTCTGTGTAAATAAAATAAATTCAAACAAAATAAAATAAAACTTACAGTATTTATTTTGTAGAACCGAATTAATAATTCAAAGACCAAGTCGAGTGTGTGACATTCTGTCCTTAAGACAAATTCGCCCTGCTTACGGTGCTTACGGTTGCGTGGCGCCTATCTCCCAGGATACAATGATCTTAATCAATTTGTAGTAGCACTCCAAAACAAATTGTTCGGCGAACCAAACCTGTGTTCTAACTCTCTGAATATTTATTCCTAAAATTATATATGAAGAATAAATAGCAAAGAATAAAATCTGGACAGCAAATTGAAAGATAGCAGACTGAATTTTTCGGACCTCATGGACTGCTGAAAAATGATTGTATTTATAGGCAAACAATAGACCCGAACAGGTATCAAAATAAGTGAAAAGGTGCACAAATGGACTTGAACAGGCGCACCTACTACATAACCGTTGCTGGAACATTTTTTTTCCAATTCATTTGAAAAAAGTACCGTTGGTTTGTGGAACACTTATAAACCTGTTGAACTTTATTATTTAAACTATTTGGAATATATATATATATATATATATTAAACTATTTGAATAGTTTAATAAATAAAGGAAGAGGTACAAAATTTAGGAAACCACTTAGGAATCCAAAATTTAAATTTAGAATTAAATTAAATTCTCACAATTACAAACTTTAGGAAACCACTTAGGAACCCAAAATTTGAATTTAGAATTAAATTAAATTCCCATAATAATTTTTATTGAAAAAATTCAAAAGAATTCTATCTAAAAAATTAATGTTAGACCCGAAAACGACGTCAACTTCCAATTCACTCATAAATGGTTTTGAGGTTCCGTCTTCAGCGTGTGACATGCCACGTGGTAAGGAACACATCACCTCTTCGGACCTATCCCAAAAGACGTTTGGGGTCCATCCAAATTGGGCTAAAAAATATGCTTATATTAAACCATTTTTCCAACAATCCCCCACATGAATAGAATTTGATGGAGAGAAAATGCAACAACATGATCTAATTACAGAGAGTACAGAAATTGAAAATATTCTGCAAAGAATAGGTAGCTTTTGGCTTTGAACCTTCCCTTGTGAGACACTATCGGATTTACTAGCTAACCAGTGAACATGATGTCTTGAACTGTTCAGCCATTTGTGTAAACCAAAACAATAGAACTCACACAGTATATCCCCAAACACAGTTTAGTTCTCACTATTGTGTTCATTTTGGCCCTGAACAAACTGGTCTTTCATGAGTGGTATAGAGAATTGTAGCTCTTCACAAATCTCATAGAAGCGGCCCAGTTCACCCTCACATAGGTGATTCTTATGAAGAGTATCGTGCCATACTCCACTAGGTTTTCCTAGATATAAGAATCATTAAAATTTTACTTAACCTCAAATGCTGCAGACATCACTATTTCATCAAAGAAATGGGTAGGAGTTAGACTCCCCAGTGATCCTTCTGAGTCATTCATAACTCGATTGTCCCTTTGAACCTAGATCTTGGGATCTCCAGTCAACTAGGTTGGGTTGCCATTGTGTTAACTCTTATTTAATAAGCTTTAGTCCCATTCCTCTCGATGAATTCTCAACTAGCTCTCTTGCTAACCCTTTGGTTAGTGGATCCGCTATGTTGTCTTTAGACTTCACATAATCAATGGAAATAATTCCATTGGAGAGTAGTTGTCTTATGGTATTATGTCGACGACGAATATGTCGAGACTTACCGTTATACATATGACTCTGTGCTCTACCTATAGCTGATTGACTATCACAATGTATGCATATAGTAGGCATCGGTTTTGGCCATATTGGAATATCTTCAAGGAAGTGGCGAAGCCATTCTGCCTCTTCTCCTGCTTTGTCTAAAGCTATGAATTCTGATTCCATTGTAGACCTAGCAATGCAAGTCTGTTTGGAAGATTTCCACGATACAGCCGCCCCACCAAGAGTAAAGACATACCCACTGGTGGATTTCGAGTCTCTAGTATCCGATATCCAATTTGCATCACAGTATCCTTCAAGTACGGCTGGATATCTGGTATAATTCAGCCCAATGTTACGAGTGAATCGGAGATATCTTAGAACCCTTATAATTGCTTTCCAGTGTTCTACTCCTGGATTACTCGTATATCTACTTAATTTACTTACTGCATAAGCTATATCTGGGCGAGTGCGGTTCATCAAGTACATTAAGCTTCCAATAATTTGGGCATACTCTAATTGAGAAATACTATTCTGTACATTCTTAGAAAGATATAAATTAACATCTACAGGTGTTCTAGCAAGATGATCATCATCTTTGCTGAATTTGTCAAGTATTTTCTCAATGTAATGAGATTGTGACAAAGCATATCCTTCTGATGTTTTGGTAATTTTCATACCAAAAATTACATCAGCAATACCCATGTCTTTCATGTCAAAATGTTTATTCAATATTTTCTTGGTAATTTTAATCATGTCATTATTACTACCAATGAGGAGCATATCATCTACATAAAGACATGCAATGATATAACCTTTATCTGTGTTTTTAATATAAACACATTTGTCACACTCATTAATTTTAAATCCATTTGACATCATAGCCTTGTCAAATTTCTCATGCCATTGCTTTGGCGCTTGTTTTAAACCACATAATGATTTAACCAATTTACACACTTTCTTTTCTTTTCTTGGAACAGAAAAACCTTCTGGTTGTTCCATGTAAATTTCTTCATTTAACTCACCATTTAAGAAAGCGGTTTTCAGATCCATTTGATGAATTTCTAGATTGTATAGAGATGCAATGGCAATTAACATTTTAATGGATGTTATTCTAGTAACCGGTGAGTATGTGTCAAAGTAATCAAGACATTCTTTTTGTCTAAAACCTTTGACCACAAGTCTTGCCTTGTATTTGTCAATTGATCCATCCGCTTTCAATTTTCTTTTGAAAATCCACTTGTACCCAAGAGGTTTACAACCTGGTGGCAAATCCACCAATTCCCAAGTGTGATTTTGCAAGATGGATTCAACTTCACTGTTGACAGCTTCTTTCCATAAAGGAGCTTCAGGACTGGACATAGCCTCTTTAAAAGTTAAAGGCTCCATTTCTAACAAATATGTTAGGAAATCTGGACCAAAAGATTTTGAGGTTCTAGCACGTTTACTACGCCTAGGTTCCTCTTCCTCTAACTCTTGCTCTTGTTCTTGATCATGACTAGTAATAGCATCATGAGATCTTTTATTGTTATTAGTCTCTTGTCCAGTCTTATTTGGAAATACATGTTCAAAGAATGATGCATTCCGAGACTCAATAATAGTATTTACATGCATTTCGGTATGTTCTGATTTATGAATCAAAAATCGATATGCACTACTATTCTTAGCATAACCAATGAAAATGCAATCAATGGTCTTATGACCTATCTTAGTCTTTTTAGGACTAGGAATAGCCACTTTAGCCAAACACCCCCACATTTTTAAGTATTTGTAAGATGGTACTCTTCCATGCCATAATTCATAAGGTGTTTGATTCACTTTCTTTCGGGGTACTTTATTAAGTATATAATTAGCAGAAAGTATTGTTTCCCCCCACAAGTTCTGAGGTAATCCAGAACTGATTAACATGGCATTCATCATTTCTTTTAAAGTCCTATTTTTCCTTTCAGCAATTCCATTTTATTGAGGTGACTAAGGAGCGGTGGTTTGATGAATTATTCCATGTTCTTTACAAAACTCACCAAAAGGTGATTCATATTCACCACCTCTATCACTTCTAAGTTTCTTGATTTTCTTACCACATTGATTTTCAACTTCATTCTTATATTGAATGAAGGTTTCCAAAGTTTCATCATTGGTTCGAATTAAATAAACATAACTATATCTAGTATAGTCATCTATAAAAGTGATAAAATACTTTTTCCCACCTCTAGTTTGAATTGATTTAAAATCACAAATGTCACTATGAATTAATTCAAGTGGTTCCGTACTTCATTCAATTAAATGAAAAGGAGTTTTAGATAATTTTACCTCAACGCAAATTTCACAATTATGATTTGAATCAATGTCAAATTTAGGTAAACATTCCATATTAATTAATCTACGCAAAGATCCATAATTAACATGTCCTAGTCTACCATGCCATAAATTTGAAGACTCAAACAAGTAAGAAGAAGATGTATTATTATTAATAACTGAGGGTACAATGGTCATTACATTTAACTTGAAAAGGCCATCAGACATGTAACATTTTCCTACATACATCCCATTATTAGTAAGTACAAATTTATCACTCTCAAAGACTAGCCTAAACCCATTCTTACTCAACAAGGATCCGGAAACAAGATTCTTACGAATGTCCGGTACATGCAGCACATTGTTGAGAGTGAGTTCCTTTCCTGATGTTATCTTGAGAACAATCTTTCCTTGTCCTTCAACTTTGGAAATTGAGGAGTTGCCCATAAAAAGTTGTTCACCATTGTCCACTGTAGAATAAGATGTGAACATCTTTTTGTCGGCACAAATATGACGAGTAGCACCAGTGTCCACCTACAATTCTTTAGGATTTCCGACAAGATTTGCCTCGGAAACAACTGCAGAAAGATTGATGTCATCGACACCATTGGAAACATTGTCCACTTCGGTCATATAGGCTTGAGCAGGCTTCTTGCTTGTTCTCCTTTTGCTTTTGCCTTTGCTACGACAATCTTTGGCCCGATGTCCCTCTTTGTCACAGATGTAACATTTGCCATTAAACTTGTACTTTTTATTTTCCCCCCCTTTAGAACCTTGTGATGAACTTTCTCTAGAAGACTTTCGTTTCTTGGTTTCTGAAGCATGTTCCACCACATTTGCCTTAGACTCCATAGGATGCTTACCAGCCCGCTTTTCAGAATTGCGGTTGTCCTCCTCAATCCTTAAACGCACAATTAACTCGTCCATAGAAATTTCTTTGCGCTTGTGTTTGAGGTAGTTATTGAATTCCTTCCAGCCTTTTGGTAATTTTTCAATTAAGGTTGCAACTTGGAAGGATTCACTGAGAGACATACCTTTTTCGTGAATATCATGCAGAATGAGTTGGAAATCTTGAGCTTGGCCGATCACAGTTTTTGAATCAACCATTACAAAATCCAAGAATCTGCCAACCACAAATTTCTTTGAGCCGGCATCTTTCGTTTTGTACTTTTTCTCCAACGATTCCCAAAGTTCCTTTGCTGTCTTGATTGGGCTGTAGACGTTGTATAATGCGTTGTCAAGTCCGTTCAAGATGTAATTCCGGCAAAGGAAATCGGCATGTTTCCAAGCATCAACCGCAGCAACCACTTGCCGGTCGGTTTCATCTTCTTTCAGGATATGAGCATCTTTACGGAGGAAACGAGCCAGGTTCAAAGTTGTAAGATAAAACAACATTTTCTGTTGTCATCTTTTAAAGTCAGTTCCTGAGAACTTCTCTGGCTTCTCTCCATGATTTATTGGTACTGTCACCACAGGACAGGGGGTTGGTGCAATTGTAGCCACCACAGTAGTACTTGTTTGGGCATTTTTTTCAGGAGCCATCAATTCTAATTTATAAAACAAAATTATAATTAGAATTTACACTACAAAGAAAATTAAACCAAATGTACAAAATTAAATTCTGTAAAAAATAAAAGAAACAAGAATGTAACTTTTATTTTCCAATTAATTTGGAAATAAAATAAAATTTTATTCAACCAAATTAATTCCACACAGGAAATTAAATTCTGTAAAATAAAAGAAATAAGAATATAACTTTTATTTTTCAATTAATTTGGAAATAAAATAAAATTTTATTCAACTAAATTAATTCCACACAGGAAATTAAATTCTGTAAAATAAAAGAAATAAGAATATAACTTTTATTTTTCAATTAATTTAGAAATAAAATAAAATAAAATTTTATTCAACCAAATTAATTCCACAGAAAATTAATTTCTGTAACACTTTAATAATTAAAATACTAAAACAGAATTTTAAGTAATGAAAACTCAGAAAATAATTTCTAAAACCCAAAATTAATTTCTGAAAAAATTCTACAAAAATATATTCTGAATTGTTAATGACACCAGTATCGTACTACTAGTTGTCAAAGAAAAGAGACAGTATATTACTACTATCTGTCAAATAGCATATAATCACTATTTGTTTTTCCAACCAGAATATCATGTTGTAAATTCACAGAAAATAATTTTCTTAAAAGAAGAAAGAGAAAAGGAAACAAACGAAAAATTCTGTAAACAGAATAATTCGAATCTGTCTTAAGATTGTTAGAACAATCTTTTGTGTAAATAAAATAACTTCAAACAATTCAAACAAAATAAAATAAAACTTACAGTATTTATTTTGTAGAACCGAATTAATAATTCAAAGACCAAGTTGAGTGTGTGACACTCTGTCCTTAAGACAAATTCACCCTGCTACGGTGCTTACGGTTGAGTGGCGTCTATCTCCCAGGATACAATGATCTTAACCAATTTGTAGTAGCACTCCAAAACAAATTGTTCGGCGAACCAAACCTGTGTTCTAACTCTCTGAATATTTATTCCTAAAATTATATATGAAGAATAAATAGCAAAGAATAAAATCTGGACAGCAAATTGAAAGATAGCAGATTGAATTTTTCGGACCCCATGGACTGCTGAAAAATGATTGTATTTATAGACAAACAATAGACCCGAACAGGTATCAAAATAAGTGAAAAGGTGCACAAATGGACTTGAACAGGTGCACCCACTACATAACCGTTGCTGGAACATTTTTTTTCCAATTCATTTGAAAAAAGTACCGTTGGTTTGTGGAACACTTATAAACCTGTTGAATTTTATTATTTAAACTATTTGGAATATATATATATATATATTAAACTATTTGAATAGTTTAATAAATAAAGGAAGAAGTACAAACTTTAGGAAACCACTTAGGAACCCAAAATTTAAATTTAGAATTAAATTAAATTCTCACAATTACAAACTTTAGGAAACCACTTAGGAACCCAAAATTTGAATTTAGAATTAAATTAAATTCCCATAATAATTTTTATTGAAAAAATTCAAAAGAATTCTATCTAAAAAATTAATGTTAGATCCGAAAACGACGTCAACTTCCCATTCACTCTTAAATGGTTTTGACGTTCTGTCTTCACCGTGTGACTTGCCACGCGGCAAGGAACACATCACCTCTTCGGAACACATCACCTCTTCGGACCCACCCCAAAAGACGTTTGGGGACCACCCAAATTGGGCTAAAAAATATGCCTATATTAAACTATTTTTTCAACAACAATTGGCTATTGTTTTCTATTGTTGATTGAACTTAGAAATTTGTAAATGACAGTTTCATTTTAACCTGTTGTTGCCTAAGCTGTATAGCCTGTATTAGATTGTAGGTATTCTTCGCGTTGAGTATGGATATCTTAACCTCCTTGTGGTGCTCGATTCATGTATATGTTACAATCTTATTTATTTATTTATTCAAATAAATATCAAATGTGTTATATTTTTTGTAAGCTTGAAATTAATTATACTGTAAATAATTTTTTGTTTTGTTTCTTTTTGTAGATGATACCCTTTTGAGTACGTGATGATTTCTTCGCACATCGATATTGGAGTTTACTGTTGATACTAAAACAAGCTATAATATATATGTTTGCTTATTTGTATTGTTGATACTTTTGTTTTGTTTTAGATAAAAATTTGACTTCTTGAATTATCAAAAATTATTAGCATTGTTGGAGGATATTTCATATATTTTTGTAAAGAATGTTTGGTTGACACTATATTGTTACATAGTATATATATATAATATATATTATTATTCGTATATATGATTTTGTAAACGTGAATGTGAATGTGAATGTGAATGTGAATGTGTAGATGTGGAATGTGTGTAGATGTAGATGTGTTTTTTTTTAGAAAATATTAATAATTTGTACATGAAATAAATTAATAAAATATATATTTATTTTATTAAAATTTTTTTTTGCGACAGTAATAAACCGTCGCTAATGTAATCATCATTTCCTTATATTTTATTAGCGACGGATTAACCTGTAGCATATACATATTAGTATCATCTTTAGCGACGGTTTAAACTGTTGCAAATATATTATTGATTTAATTTTGGTTTTTTGCAACGTTTCAGATTGTCACTAATAATATTTTTTGTGACGTCAACTGCTGTCTCTAAAAAACGTTTTTGGTGATGGCATCTTAAACCGTCGCTAAAAGTGATTTTTTTCGCTTTTTTGTGTCAGGTTAAACCGTCGCAAAAACAATTGATTTACCGTCGCTACAAGGAAGCGACGGTTTGTAACCGTCACAAATACCTTTTGTAACACCCCCTTTCGCCACCCCCCATTTCTCGTCGCTACTCCGTCGCAAAAAGTCTTTTGCGACGATATATATACCTTTTGCGACGTTTGAGACCATCGCAAAATGTCTAGTTTTTAGTAGTGAGAGTTCACTTATTAATATATAGAGGCTTCAATTCAATCTCATGATATGTCCTTACATTAGGGCATGTTTGTTTACTGATTTGAGGTAGAGTGGGGATTGAATGGATTTCATAAAAACAAGGGAAAATTATGCAAATAGTCCCTGTAGTTTATACGATGTGTCAATTTGGTTCCTGTAGTTTCAATTTGGTCGATTTTGTCCCTTAATTTAACAGATTGTGTCATTTTAGTCTAATAAATTACGGTTGTTAAGTTAATTTAGCGAAAAGTCAAACAATGTGTCAATTTGGTCCATGTATTTTTCACAATGTGTCAATTTAGTCCCTGTCAAAATCGAAAAAATTGAAACTACAGGGACTAAATCGACACATCGTATAAAGTACAGGAACCAAATTGACACATGTTTGACCTTCCGTTAAATTAACTTAACAACCCACAGGAAGGTGGAATTGCTAATCTTATCCCATGAGATTGAAGATGAAAAAAAGATTATTTTGTTTCCGTCTTACAAAATAATAAAGTCACATTTTATAGGCTTTTACATAATTTTAAAATTTAAATTCCAATAAACTAATATTACCACACTTCAAAGCAATTTATCTTAAATCTCAAATCTAATACTATTATATTAGTAATTCCATCCTTCAATTTCACTGTGTTTATAATCTCACAATTCGATAATCAAATATGAGCCTAAAATGTATAAAATAAGCCCAAAGTGATTCTACAACAACGGTGGAAAGTGAAGCCCAGCCCACTTCTAGACCATGGTTGTGGGCTTCAACATATATTTTTCTCCCTCTGTCCTCTCCTATCTAAGCATAAAGTACAAAATAACACTTCTCACCCGAAGGACTTGAATTTCAAAGAAGTAATCATAGTAATTTCCATTTCCTTTTTAAATTCATACCTAATTTTATTAACACAGTCTAAACGAAAGAATGGATTGAAAACCAAAAAAAAGAAAGAGAATGAACTCATTTGTATGAGAGAACTTGAGGAGCTCGTGAGATTCAACATGATTTCCGTTTTGACGAACTGAATTATTCATTTTGTAAGATTCTTAATATATATCAGTTATGAAAAAATTAGGACAATAATAATAATTGTAACATTTTCATTTGATCTCATTTATTTTTGAGAAAATAGACGACAAATATATTCTTGAAAATATATAATCCATTTTTTTAAGATAAATACGAAAAATAAAAATGTTCAAATTATCGGATCAGTCAAATTTTTTTATGGATGATATATACAGATGATTTTATAAAATGAATTATTCAAATTATCAAAATAGAACTTGTGATGGATTCCACGAGCCCCTTAAGTTCTTTAGCCTTAAGAGTGGGTGAACATCACTTTAAAAAAAAGGTAAATTACATTAATAACCTTAAGATTTGAAAAAAAAAAATAAGTCCACAAATATGGCATAATTAATTACATTGGATTCCTTTGAAATTTTGGTACATATAACACATAGCCCACTTTTCATCATAATTCGTTAGTCATATTGATGAAAAAGTAATATTATTATTTATTTTATATTGAAATGCATATTTTACTTTTTTATGTTTATATTTTCACATAATATGCATTAGTTTCAATCATTTTACTTTAATAAAAGGGAGTCGGTATAGTTATGCTAAAATTGTGAGACTTGTTAATGATATTCTTATAGAATTTTTATACAAAATTTAAGAACAAAATGATGTGACTATGATATTCTTGTAATTATGGATCATAGTGTCTAGACATTTTGACATGAATTGATATAAATGAGATATATAATAAAATATGGAGTTTTTGTATTTAAATTTTGGTTGTATACTAGTACTAACCAAATTTTTTTCAAAAAATAAATAACAACAATAAGTTCTATTTCACTCTCAATTACCATCAAGTCTTATGTGAGCAATTAATTTATATTTTTAATAATGTATTTCGAAAAAGTTCAATCCTCCGTAATCATATATTTTATTCCAATTTTATAATTTTTATTAAATTATGAATAAATATAGTTTAAACAAGTTTAATTTACTTGAAAATGATATTTTTTAATTGTAAAAGATTATACAAATTTCATCAAACAAAATTATAAGCAAAAAATTGATCAAAAGAACTGTAGCATATAGTTCATCATTTTCTGTTGTCTTAGATTATGAAAAATATCTTTGGTAAATAATCCAAAACACCAAATTCTATGAATATTCCATTAAAAGAATACTAAGAAATTAGATGATGATAAGTCTACATATTTTTCAAAGTGTGACACAACTGAAAACGATATATTGAAATATAATAGTTAACTTATCTATTATTAATGTAACAATTATTCATTACGCAATAAATAAAACAAGTTAAAAAAAAAATGTTATTAGGAATTGTCTCTATCAAGATTGATTTGCCTTATCTATGATATCAGTGACAACAGTAATGGTCCCTCTGAGATTTTGGTTTTTTGCTGATATGGATTGATTGTTTGTGTTTGGCATAGTGTGAATGAGTGACTTGTCTAGAATTGTAGTATCAAATTTTAGGGTTAGTGTGATTTCACTAGACAACAATACCTAGAAAATATGGCAATGGGAATATCTGATAAGGAATAATTTCTTAGTACATAATAAGTCTCTCTTTGGAGCTCACTTTGTGAATGTCATGGCTTCCAACACCAAAGAGGTAGCTACTGAGTTCCTCCCACTCCTCCGAGTTTACACGGATGGGTCTGTCGAGCGACTTATAGGCTCTCCCTTGGTGCCACCAACACTTGATGACCCTGATACTGGTGTCTCCTCCAAAGACATCTCAATCACATCGGATGTCTCTGCTCGACTCTATCTCCCAAAGCTCACCGACGACATTAACCATGAAAAGATTCCCATTTTACTTTACTTTCATGGAGGCGGTTTCTCTATTGAATCCGCCTTCTCTTTCTTTCACCACCGTTATGTCAACCTATTAGTCTCCCAAGCTAGAGTTGTCGCGGTATCTGTTGAATTTAGGTTATCCCCGGAGCACCCTCTCCCCGCTGCTTATGAAGATTCCTGGGCTGCCCTCCAATGGGTTTCCTCCCATTCAATTGGAGAAAATAGTGACAAAGATCCATGGATAATCAACCATGGCGACTTTGATAGGGTCTATATATGTGGTGACTCAACAGGAGCTAATATTGCTCATAATATAGTCATGCGTGCTGGGGCTGAGCCTTTGCATGGAGGTGTGAAAATCTTGGGAGCCATCCTTTGTCATCCTTTCTTTTGGGGATCAATCCCTATTAGGTCTGAGTCGAGCATAGGGCACCAACAAAACATGATGTGCCGCATTTGGAAGTTTGTCTACCCATCGGCTCCC
Organism: Camellia granthamiana; assembly: GCA_036172215.1. NCBI lineage: Eukaryota > Viridiplantae > Streptophyta > Magnoliopsida > Ericales > Theaceae > Camellia > Camellia granthamiana. The sequence continues at coordinate 142,168,807 of CM069907.1, forward strand.
CATGGCATAGACAATCCTATGATCAATCCGTTTGCTCCTGGGGCCCCAAGCTTGTCTGGGCTTGGATGCTCTCGGCTGCTTGTGTGCATTGTGGATAACAATCCCCCAAGGGAAAGAGGAATTCATTACTATGATTCAGTAAGAGAATCTGGGTGGGAAGGAGAAGTGCAGTTATATGTAGTGGATGGTGCTAGGTATGGCTTCCATATTGAAAACCCTGAAAGTGATATGGCAGAGAATATGAGGAGTCACTTGGCATCTTTTCTCCAGTCAGTTGTGTTAACATGAGAGATTTCATAGAACACGACACAGAGATAAATGATGTAGATTTCATTATGTGTGAAACTCATCTTCTGTCTCACATTATGTAAAAATTATCCGTTCACTTTGATTTACTCTAATCTAGTAATCTCGTGGCTCCTTTTTTTTTTTTTTTTTTTTTTTTTTTTTTTTTTTTTTTTGAGTAAAGTTAGGGATCATGAAATTTTTTTTATGAAAATAATCATGAAAGAGTTATGATTCTTGGATTACCTTGATTAATGTGTGGTGATTTATTATAAGTGTAATCGAAGGATCACAAAACTTTCATGATTATTTTCATGAAAGATTTTTCATGATACCTAACATTGCTATTTTTTTTTTTTTGTTTTTTTGATTTTTTGTGTGTGTGTAGCTTTGTTCATAGTTGCTTTCAATTTTCTTGTTAGTAGTTTTTTATTTTTAAAATGGTAGGAACACATAAACCCAACTGACTAACATTAGAGATTTACACATTTAACTTATAAATTTATTTATACTAATGTGATTAGGAAATTAAGGCCATATTTGTTTGGGTGAACATAAGCTTGGGATTGGACTAATAGTCCAATAAAATTATTAATCCGATATTTAGTTAAACAATTAAAGTACGGACTAATTATTTTAAACTTGACTATTAGTTAAGATATGATACATAATCCAACGAATTCGTAGTCCTAGGACTATTAGTCATGGAAATACAAATCCAGTTTGTCAAAACAAACATGGCCTAAAGTTTCAATCATTAAATATATAACAAATCAAAACTTAATAGGTATTATAACATATCATTGTCGGTAAAAATCACATTTATTTAGCTCGTAAATATTTTTCAATCCAACCACATCAAAATCACCGACCACTCATAAGTTAACCAGTGGCATAAGAGTGCAAGTCCCATCAACTTGTGAGTAGGCAATGCTCTTCCGTGGTTAGTTTTTATTTTTTTAATTTTATGTAGGGTATGTTTGATATCAAGAAAGAGCTTTATGATCAGTACTTTTTAGATTATTATTTTAAAAGACTTAAAATAAGTTTTTTTTTTTTTTTTATATTTAGGAAAAAAAATACTCTAAGATATAATCACTGCATCCGTGAGCCCAACTCCTAAGATAGCTAGTTGCTGGCCTGATTTAATCCAACCCAAGCCTAACTCCTAAGATAGCTAGTTGCTGGCCTGATTTAATCCAACTCAAAGGAAGACAAGCCCATGTTTCGAGGGGAGTACAAGTGAGGTCTTTGAAGGGAGTCAACTGTGAGGTAGCAGAATTCACCCCTCCCAAGAATCGAACCTGAGTCACGCTTGCAGAGAAGAATGCCTTTTCCACTAGGTCACCACCCTCAGTGGTAGACTTAAAATAAGTTATAAATATGTTTTTATTTTTGATGATTCATGAGAAAAAGTTGAATATATTTGATTAAGGGGTTGGGTGGAATGATTTAAATGAGCATATTTTTTGACTTTTTATGAAAAAATGTATAATGCGATAGAAAAGTGATATGATCCAAATAAAAGGTGATGTGACTCAGATAAATTGTCAGATAATATCAATCTACTTTTTTCAAAATTTTCAATTTTTATAATGTAAAAGTATATGTGTTATTACATTATTGGTTCTCTTCAATTTTTATTATTATTATTTTTAATATAATTTTAATGATTAATATAACAATACTTTTCAAACATACCCTTATTAAATTAACGAAGATGACAATACTTTTCGGGCCGAACTTGGTCATTCCAAGCCTAACCTTATTAAAATTTTAATTTTTCTGTCCACTTAACCAATATATATGGACTTGTGCGAATCCAAAAAAATCAGGTCACATGAAATAATGAAGATTCAACAAAGCAATAAGATTGGCCCCATAAATTTTACAAACTAAACATCATTAACGCTAATTAGATTGTTTGATGGGCTTCGTAGTTCGAATTGAGACCATTGTTCTCGATGGATCAGGCCCATGACTTTTTTTTTTTCTTTCATTTTTTATATGTGTATTTTGTTCATAAGGAGGGTTGGCAATGCATGTTCATATATATCTAATTTTTTTTTTAATTAGAAATTTTATTGGTAAAGCATACATACTGACCAAGTCTTTTGACATTTTAATAATTATGGTTTGGTGGTTGGTCTCCATAAACAAGAAAAAAAAAAAAAAAAAAAGAAGATTGGGTTAGGTTCAGAGTAATCTTAGAAAATTTTAAAATAATTTTTAAATTTATTGTTAAAGATGTGGCAGAATTTGAGGTTTAGGAGGTTGATCTTTAAATTAATTTATAATTGATATGAAATAATTACTATAATTGTAGATATATTTAAGGCTCTTAAGCTTTTTATTTTTTTTAATCCGTAGGTTGAAACGTCTATTCTTAACTCTCATCTTTAGTGTTTTATTTTTTTGACATAAATAAACTAGGAAAAATTATAAATCAGTGATGTTTTCAATTTTTTATTTATTTATAATTTTATGAATTTTTTTTATAATTTTAATTATTAAAATTTATATAATTTACCATTGATTTGAATTTTTTTTAAAAAATCTACACTGTCTTGCAATTTTCCCAATAAACTATATAAAAAACATAATACTTTATTAGGGAGGCAGGCTAGGTTAGGTCGGTTGGAAATTTTAATTTTATAGAGGAATGTTTGGGACTTTATGTTGGGGTTTTATAACCTCTAATTTGATTTTGATCCTTAATATATGTGTGAGGTTCACTCATATATGTATGAGTCTCTGAGTGATTGGGATGAGAGTAAGAGTTGTAGGATTCATGTATATATGGAGATCTCTATCACAATTGAATTTCAAACTAGTTAAAAAATTGAATAGGCCTAAAAAGTGGCCTAACCTAGCAGGATTATGCTAGGTGGGTCGGGCAGAGGATGCCCAATCCCACTCAGACTTATAGTGCGATAAGGATAAAAACAAGGCAAATTACAAATTAATGGTGCTCGGGGAAAAACAATTATTGATTAGTGAAAAGTTTTTGACAATATTTTCGTCAAATTTGAATTTTTTATAATAGTTTTTGTCAAATTTGACGTAACGTTTACCATTAAAGACTAATTTGAAAAAAGTTATTACCAGACTTTAATTTAATAAAATGCAAAGCATATTATTAAACTTGTCAAATGTATCATTTTATTAGTCACAACACAACTTCCTTGCTAATTTTTTTGGGGGTTAATTATAGAAAAAGACCTAGGGTTTCCCGTGTTTTTCAATTTAAACTCAAGAGTTTCAATTTTGAAATTAAACCCTAGAGTTTCATTTGTGTTTCAATGTGAACTTTCTGTCCATCTCCGTTTTCTTCTTTCTTTCAGATTCAAACCCATCTGTCTTTATTTCGTCTCATTTTCGCGTCGTTAGATTCTCCTCATGGCCTAGTTTTCATTCCACTCCTCATACGCCTTATTCCACCTCTTTTTACGTGCCATCAAAGTTCCGAAAGTTGGCCTAAAATAAAATTTTTCTCTCTTTGGGCAAAATTTTCATATTCAAATCCACATGTTCAAGTCCTTGTATCTCCCTTGTCGTAACTCTGTTTCACTTCATTTTTGTCTCGTTAGATTCAACCCATGGCCTAGTTTTTATTCCACCCTTCATACGTCTTCTTCTACCTCTTTTTGCATGCCGTTAGAGTTTCGAAAGTTGGCAAAAAATAAGCTCTTTTTTTTTTTTTTTTTTTCAACTCCTCCGTGGCTCTTCCTTCGTGACTTGCTGCTGCTGCTGCTTCATCATCATTATCTGCAAGATGAGATGGTGGTGGTAATGGTGGCGGTATCGTCGAGTAATGATAGGTATACAACTACACATAAAAATCAAAAACCAAATGGGTCGGTGAGCATGTTAGGGTGTCTTGTTTTCCAATCAAGTATCGTCCATTGCATCTCCGTTGCCAAGAATATTGTCGTGATAGCAGAGAGAGAGAGAGAGAGAGAGAGAGAGAGAGAGAATTATTATTTTGGTCAACTTTCAGAGCTATAACGATATGCAAAGAAAAAGGTGAAACAAAGCTTATGAGGGGTGTGATAAAAACTAGGCCATGAGATGAATCCAACGATGCAAAAATAAGGCAGAATGAAATTACAACAAGAGAGATACAAGGACATGAATATGTGGTGTTAAAATAGTAGAGAGAGAGAGAGAGAATAATATGTATTGTATTCAATAAATTGTATATAATAATTCGTCCTATACAATAGAAAGCCTGTATATATAGGCTGAGAAAGAGTATCCTACTAGAAATCTAATTATGAAAAAGATTATCCTATAAGAGACCTAACTATGACAATACCTAATATATTTAGGAAATCAATACCTAATAGATGTAGAAATATATACCATATATACATTAACATCTCCCCTCAAACTCAAGGAGGATAAACATCTTGAGTTTGGAGAGAGAAACTAAAACATGAAATAAAATTAAATAAAATAAAAGGCAAATAGATTGCAAAATTTGAACGGGAGCGCAATGGCGCTTGAAATAGATTAGAGGCCGAAATTAAAGCTGGGAGACAGTTTATGGTCGTGTCGGACCATTGTAGGAACTGGCTAAAACTAATGTCAGGACAATTTAAGGTTATGCCGGACCGCTATAGAAACTGGCTGGAACTAATGACGAGAGACAGTTTATGGTCGTGTCGGACCATTGTAGGAACTGGCTAAAACTAATGTCAGGACAATTTAAGGTTATGCCGGACCGCTATAGAAACTGGCTGGAACTAATGACGAGAGACAGTTTATGGTCGTATCGAACCATTATAGGTGGCTGAAACTAATACCAGGACAGTTTAAAGGGGTCATGATGGACCGATGTAGGAGTTAACTGGAATCAATATCGAGACAGTTTAAAGGAGTCATGCCGAACCGATATAGAGAACTAGATGTTGAACCAGCAAGCGTGGCACACACATAACTTATGACGTGGTGTCGAACAATGATGGTAACAAATAACTGAGTGCGCCAGGGAGCTGCTTGGATTGTGCACCAAATGGGGCGGCTTGGGTTGTGCTCCAGAGGAAGCAGCATGGATTGTGCGCTAGAGGAGGCGGCTTGGGTGGTGCGCCAAAGGGGGCGGCTTGGGTTGTGCGCCAGAGGGAGCAACTTGGATTGTGCGCCAGAGAGGGCAACTTGGATTGTGCACCAGAGGGGGCAACTTGGGTGGTGCGCACGGTGTATAACCATACTGACCATGATATAGGTATAATATCCCCCTTAAACTCAAATAGGTTTGAAGATAGAAACCTATTTGAGGTTGAAATAGAGGGAAAGACAAAGTGAAGAAGAAACACACAAAAAAAGAAAAAAAAAGAAAAAATGGATTGCGAGCAAATATATATATATATATATATGATAGAGATATTTGGGGTAGAAATAAACTAGCAGATAGAGGAAGAGATCACCACGAAGCGATATTGAAAGGAAAATATGGCAACGGAAAAGGTTGAGGTCCAGCAAGCGGCCAAGGCAAGGCTGCCCCCCGTAGATAAGGCGAAGAACACCAAGAGCTTAACCTATAGTTCTGATACCATGTTAGAATAATAGAGAGAAAAAAAAATTATATGTATTGTATTCAATGAATTGTATTGAATGATTGTCTTATACAATAGAAAGCCTGTATATATAAGCTGAGAAAGAGTATCCTGCTAGAAATCTAAATATGAGAAAGAGTATCCTATAAGAGATCTAACTATAGCAATACCTAATATATCATATATACATTAACATGTGGGTTTGAATCCGAAAACTTTGCCCAAAGAGAGAAAAATCTTATTTTTGGCCAACATTCAGAGCTCTGACGGCATGCACAAAGAGGTGTAACAAAGGCGTATAAGGGGTAGATTGAAAACTAGGTCATGAGGTGAATCCAATGACGCAAAAATGAGACGAAACGGAGTTACAACAAGAGAGATACAAGGGTTTGAATATGAAAATTTTGCCTAAAGAGAGAAAAATCTTATTTTTGTCCAACTTTTGGAGTTCTAACAGAACGCTTAAAGAGGTGGAACAAAGTGTAAGAGGGGTGAAATGAAAATTAGGCCATGAAGTGAATCCAACGACATGAAAATGAGGTGAAACAGAATTATGACGAAAGAGATATAAGAGTTTGAACAGATAGGCTTGAATCTAAAATAAGCAAGAAGAGGGAGATGGACGGAGAGTTCATGTAGAAACACGCATGAAATTTCAGGATTTACTTTGTCGAAATTGAAACTTTGGGGTTTAAATTGAAAAACATGCAAAATGCCATGATTTTTTTTTGTTGTTGTTGTTGTAGTTAACCTTTTTTTTTTTTTTTTTTTTTTTTTTTTTTTTCTTAATGTCAAAAAGCAAGATTAAAACACACACACACACATACATATATATATATATATATTTCGAATTTGTTAAAATTAAATATCTCAACTTTACAGGTAAAATTGATGTATTATGTGAACAATCTGTATTCGTGATAATGATCTAAACAATTTTTCTCATATGACAAGTTGAAAGAATATGCATGTAAAAAATTAAGTTGATCAAAAATATATAATCATATGATCAAATCACACACACACACACACACACATATATATATATATATTATAACAGATACGGTCTATTATTAAATACATGCAAGTTGTATAGATACAAATGATCTAATAGTATAACAACCAATATGTTACGTCAACTTAATTTTTTACATAAATAAATTTTTTTAGTTAATTGTATAAAATGAACGGTATATTCTTAGATGAGTATACAGACAAAAACAATATATATAAAATTTATATCTTTGATAATATGATTGTATTAAAATTCAGGAATAATTACAATTCAGTATAGGTAGTTAAAAATAATTTCAAATTAGTTATAAACTTCATGAAAATTAATAATCAAAGTCTTTAATTTTTTTTAGGAATTTATAATTATTTTGTGAAGATACCAAAATTTTCTAAAATTTATTATTATAAAATAAATTATTCATTTAAATAAAATAAAAATGTTAGTTACGTCATAAAAATTTAATATAAATAATTTTTTTAAATATAGATAAATGTGACATAATGTTAGTTTAATGATTGGCGGTTGGGAGGGATGACGGTGGTTGCCTTTGAGTCTACGGCACATTCATAAACTTGGATCACCAAATGAATAATATTAGAAAAGTTGGATCGCCAAATTGTATTATTATATTCATATAAAAAAACTTGAAAGTCAAAACATTTATTCGAGAAACATGGGACTTGCTTCATGGACGAAAGTTATGGGTATGTTTGGTTTGTATTTGAGAGATGAATTTTAGAAAATTTTTTTTAAAAAAATGGTTTGGTTTGAGTTTTTCTTAAAAATTTTTCAAAATCACTTTCTCTCTCTTACACATCAATCAATCACTTTTTCTCTCTCCTCTTTCCTTCTCAATTACTTTTTCTCTCACACACATCTACTCAAATTCTCCCAAAATATCAAATCATTCCAAACTCCCAAAAAAATAACTCTCCCAAAATATACAACCAAACAAACCAAAAAAATTTCTAAACTCTCTCTCTAAATTTTTTTTAAAAACAACTCTCCCAAAAACAAACCAAACAAGCTCTATGTTTTTAAAATTTTATTGGGAAACTTGGATTTTAGTGGTGTAATGAAAAAATATATTTATGTTTATGATGATATAAGCTTTTTGTTTATATGGTATAAATCATTTTTGTACATGTTATAAGTTTCATTTCATATGTCAGAGTTGTATCATTAAAAATTTCATCTACAATTCCACACTTTACTTGGTTTGAGTTTTTTAAAAATATTTTTCAGAAAATTTCAACTTTCTTATTTTTCGTTTTTTTTTTTAATTTTTACTGAAATTTTTAAATATTTTAAATAATTTTTTTTTTAAATTTTTAGACATATCTAACATAAATACACTTAAAAAATATGGGAGAGTAGTTTGGTTTGATTTTGGGAGAGTAGTTTTTGAGATAAAAAGTACGAAAACTTGTTTGGTTTATCTTTTTTTAGAAATTGTTTTGGAAAATTGTTTTGGAGAGTGAGTTTTAAAAAAAGTGATTGATTTGATGTGTATGAGAGAGAAAGTGATTTTGGAAAGAAGTAAACCAAACAAAATTTTCAGATTTTTTTTGGAAAAATTTGTTTGGTTTGATTACTTTTAAAAATTTGTTTGTAGAGAATTTTTCCCAAAATCAAACCAAACAAGCCCATAATTTTCGTGAATTTTTTTTTTTAAAAATTCACTAAATATCAAATATATATAAAAAATACAAAAAATTCAGTATATATTTCATATTGTTATGTATTTATTAATTTTTTGAAATATTTTGTCACAAACATTTTATTTTTTAGATACATCTGAGTAAGATGCATCTAAAAAAGTAAAAAAAAAATGTTTAAAATTTTAAAAATATTTACTAAAAACAAAAAAGCAAGAAAAGCAAAAAACTCAATTTTCAAAAAATTAAATTTAAAAAACTAAAACCAAACACACTGAATATTTTTTTATTATTTCGTTGATTTGTTATTTCTTCAATTTTATTTATACATTAAATTTATATAAAAATCATTTGGTACATAATTTATTATCAGAATAATATTACATTTTAAAATGATAAGATTATATATAGTACCTTTTTATTATTTGTATATATCATTGCTCTTCACGATTTTATTGTAATTAGTCATTTTGGAGAATTTCTTCTCTAAAATTCTATTATAGTAGCATTAATATAGATTAGCCGTTGGCCCACAAAATAAGTATGTAATTCAAATAAATAAAAATAAAACATAAAATTTATTATGTATTTTGTGCGATTCAAGTTATAAGAATACACCAAGTCTAGCATCGCTTTATATATAATTTTGCTAATTAATATATATATATATATATAAAATAGATAGATGAGTGGATTGAATTGAATTTTAAGATTTTGGTTCTAGGAAAGAAGACTCTCGCTACTTGATTGGTACATAATATATAATAAATATAAATAGATAGATAGATGTTTAGATGAGAATTTTAAATAATAATCATCCGCTTTAAAAAAAATAAATTAGAATTTTATTGAGAATATAGGGGTCTTTTGGGAAGTACCAAAAAAGTCAGTTTTTAGTTTTTTACTTATTTTGGGTCACATCACTTCTCACATTTTTTACTCACAAAAAGACCAAATAAACTAAAAAAGTCAAAAAGTCAAATTTTTACCAACTTTTCAAAACACTCCATAATTATATTATTGAAATTGAATAAGCATAGTGTCAATGAGGTTGATACATAGGCTTCGTTTGACATTGTGGGTGTTTAGAAAGTAGGTTTTTTTGTAATTTTTTTAGTTGTAGGATATTATTGGAGAAATTTTTTTTGTGTTTGGGAAGATAGTTGAGTTTTTTTGTGATTGGATGTGATGTATGCGAGAGAAAAAATGAAATAATTATGGGGTCTGATGTGATATTTTGTTTGAATTTTTTTTTTTTTTGGTTTTGTAACCAATATGTCTTTTAGTGAAAAAAAAATTAAAAAAAAAAACCTAAAGCCCAACTTCCCAAACAACGCTTTGGGTTAAATTAGTCACAAAAAAACAAAATAAGATAAAATATCACATTCAAATCATAATTATTTTATTTTTTTCTCACAAAATAAAAAAATCTAAATAAATTTTTTAACCGAAACTAAAATAATTAAAAAATAAAAAAACCAACTAAAAAAAGTCACGTACCAAACATCAGCATAAATTGAATTTGGACCTAAACTCCACAAAATTCTAGACAAGCATCTCGAATATATGGCCGTTTGGCAAGAGGTTTTTTAGCTATTTTAATCACAAAATATAAAATAAATTATTTTAGTCACAATAAATAAAATATTACATTTAATTTAGAATCATTACACTTTTCTCTCATAAAAAAAGTCAAAAAGCTCTTTCCAAACCAAACTTTTTAACCCAAGCTAAAATAACTAAAAAAGTCAAAAATCTAAAAAGTCAACCCACTTCCCAAACGGAGCCATAATGTTACTATAAAAATTATAACATAAAAATAAAAACTATATTATAAAAATTTATAAAGGGCTTAAATATTTCGATAGTGCTACATATATTAATTAGTGTATAAATATTAATAATAATATTATTATTGACTCTACTCATTATATAAATTATAAATATTAAAATTTTTTTAAATTATATAACATCATCAATTAATATATTAATTAATATATAAAACATTATTCTAAATATTTGGGCTTGCGCCTCACAGACACCGCCTCTTATTTAAAAAACTCAGATATCTCCCATCTGACTTCACAAACAACATTCCCTCTCTCTCTCTCTCACTCTCTCTCTCTCTCTCTCTCTCTCCAAAAATGGTTTCAAACACTAAAGAAGTAGCTTCAGAGCTTCTACCAGTCCTCAAGGTCTACAAAGACGGCACAGTCGATCGTCTTCTCGGCTCACCCTTCGTTCCTCCCTCATCACCCACCACCACCACCACCACCACCACCACCGTCATCTCCAAAGACACCACCATCTCCTCCGCCGTCTCCGCCCGTCTCTACCTCCCTTCCACCACCACCACCCGCCTCCCCATCCTAGTCTACTTCCACGGCGGCGGCTTCTGCATCGAATCCGCCTTCTCCTCCTTCTGCCACCGCTACATCACCTCCCTCGCCTCCCATTCCCCAATCCTCGCCGTCTCAATCGAATACCGCCTCGCCCCCGAAAACCCTCTTCCCATCGCCTACGAAGATTCCTGGTCCGCTCTCCAATGGGTCGCCTCACACTCAATCAAACCCAAATCCAAACCCAAACCCAATTCAGATCCATGGCTAAGCAATCACGGCGATTTCAGCAGAATCTACATCGGCGGCGATAGCGCCGGAGCCAACATTGCCCACAACATCCTGATGAGAGCCGGGGTCGAAGCCCTGTATGGCGGAGTGGAAATTCTGGGTGCTTTTCTTTCTCACCCGTATTTCTGGGGATCCGACCCGATTGGGTCCGAATCGAAGACGGATCGGGAAATGGGTTTGTTGCATCGGACGTGGATGTTTGCGTACCCGGGTGCTCCGGGTGGGGTGGACAACCCGATGATCAACCCGTTTGCGAGCAATGCGCGGAGCTTGAAGGAATTGAAGTGTGCTCGGGTTTTGGTGGTGGTGGCGGAGATGGATGAGCTGAGAGAGAGAGGAGTTCGGTATGGGGAGGAAGTCAGAGAGAGTGGTTGGGGCGGAGATTTGGAGGTTGTGGAGGTGGAAGCAGAGGATCACTGCTTTCATATTTTGAATCCCGAAACCCAAAATGCCAAGAATTTGATCAAAGTTTTGGCCTCTTTTCTCAAATAAATTTAAAATAAAAAATAAAAAATAAAAAATAATATACCTAAACAAAAATTTTATCTGATTTTCTACCACTCTAGATTAAAATAATAGGATTCGTGTGGACTCTATTAATTTTACGTTTAGCGATAAAAAAAAATCAGTTAAGAAATTTATTTATGGTATTATTATTTTTACATGTGGACGGTTTCATTTCATGGTGTATTAGGGTTAAAAAACAGCACAAGCTTAGAAATTTTTATTAAAAAAATATAATTAAGATGTGTTTGGTAGAGCTGCTAAAATTTTATGTGTTTATATTTCGTTTTTCTTCTATGGTTGTAAAAGCAGTGGACTTTTGTTTCTTGAATTTTTCGAGACATTGTATTGTGGTGGCATTGTGCTGTCTATTGAATGTTGAATACATGTTGATTTGATAACCCCGTTGTACTATTTTGAAGGTGGATGTTATTATTATTATTTGAAAATCTTTGTTATCATTTTTTCCAAGGTCTTGTTTTAGCATTTTTCAAGATGGATAACTAATTTGAATCTAAGTTTGTATAGAAATTCAACGCACAGACTTCAAGCTTGAGTGAGGTCAATTTTGGCGGGAAATTCCACAATTTGGGCTATACAAAAATGGAACAATCAAGAAAAAGCGGCAGTGTTTTACATGAGAAATCATACCTCCTTTTAAATTCTAAAAGAGCATTAATAATTTGAAAAATTTAAAAAATAAATAAATAAAAGTTAAAATATCACATGAGATTTATACACCAATTAAAACTATTAAAGTTTTTAATTTAAAACTCTTAATCTTTTTTTTGTGTTTTATACATAAATGGTTTCAAACACAAAATCCAAATAAAAAATATTTATATTTGTAATTGCAAACATATATATCATAGTTGTACATTTTGTGTTTAAAATCTTCGATACATAATTTTTTAAAGAAGAAATGAGTAAATGATAAATGTATTTTAAGCGGGTGCCCTTGAAACATTGGGCTCTTTTGAGAAGTATCTTTTGGTAAGTAGGTTAGTAGTCATTTCTCAATTTTTAACATATTTTAGATCACATCATTTCTTATATGTTTTACATATTTTTTGAAAAAAAAAAAATCAAAAAGTCAACTTTTAACTATCTTTTCAAAACAACCCGTTTGGAAAGCAAGATTTGAGGTTTTTTTTGGCTATTTTAGCCACAAAAAACAAAATAGGCTATTTTAGTCACAACAAACAAAATATCACATCCAACCCATAATCATTATACTTTTCTCTCAGAAAAAAAGTTAAAAAAGTCAAAAAGTCATTCCCAAACCAAACTTTTTAGCCCAGGCTAAAATAGTCAAAAAAGTCAAAAAGCCAACCCACTTCCCAAACCAAGCCCAATGTGTTTGGATAATTAGATAAAACTTTGGTGTTTAGCAATTTTGGTGAATAAAATATAAGTTAATTATTTTTATCCATCCCACACCAATGTGAGTGATTTTTTGGTAATTTATTTTGTATGCGTAGCATTTTGTTTATTCATATTATTCTTACTTTTTACCTTTTCCTTTTTAAATTCCCACACAAATTTATGGTCCAAACACAATTAATTTATTTTTTTAATTTTAAAATTAGATACGGTGGATTGCCAATAATATAATCCTCATTTTGTATTTATGTTGATGTTTCATTTTTCTCCTATGGTTGTAAAAGTTGGTGTGGAATGGATTTTAGTTGGTTGGATTTTTCAAGACTTTGGTGAGCTTTTGGTATGAAGAATGTTGACTACATATTGTGATTTAATAAACCAAGAGAATGCTTCCAAGTAACATACCTCCAATATGGTTTGCTAATGTTCTGCTAAGTAAACATTAAGAAATTCAAGTAAAGTTTTGATGAATACTAAGACACAAACACTTGAAGCTTGTGTTAGGTAAATTTGGGGGAAAATTCCACAATTTTAGCCACCAAATATGGCATGATAAAACAAGAACCAAAGATAAATTTTCAATCATCATCACTTGTTAATTCTGACTTATTTATTTAATTGTTTATTGGCTAGTAAGTATTTTCTAATATATACTATTACATAAATCAACACAATATTTATGCTTGAACGTCTTATTACAAATTTCTCAATTTTTTGGATTTATAAATTTATAAAAATACACCTTTCATGAAATTATTGGATTTCTTATTAATATGTTGGTATCTTTTACCACTCGAATCATGATTTTAAAACATTTTATATGAAAGGTAATGCAAATACATTTTTTATCCACTGCTTATGCTTTTGTAGAATTTATTTTATTGAATTATTATTGGCCAATCAACGGGGTTAGTTAGTTTGGCCAAACCATTATACTCCATATGGCACCGTTTACACTTCAGAAAAAAAAAGAAGGAATAATAGTGATTTTTCATCTACGTAAAAAAAAAAAAGAATTGATTATATTTTTTCACTGTTAAGTTTGAATGAGCAAGAAAATAAAGTATATGAGAAAAAGATATAGATGAAAGTTCTTTTTCTTCATTTGTATTTTAAGAGGGTAATCTTGGTATTATAAATAGTTTATAACCAACCAATTTATTTTTCACCAAATCACATCATTTTTAGTGAGAAATGAAATAGATTTAATAACTATTTTTCACTCGGGCTAAGTTTGGTTGGATGAAAATTGTGGAAAGTGAGGGGAATGTGAAAAATTATTATTATTCTGGTTTTTTTTTAATTGGATTAGCATGAAATTGTTGGAATTTATAAAAAAAAATTAACGTTTTTATACAACTTATTGTGGGTGTTAATTTTTGACTACACAATCAAATAAGGAACTCAGCTGGAGAGTATCGACAGAATAGATTAAGCGCAATAACCTACAACAAGAAGACAAGAATACCGCTGTGGTTCACTACTGGGGGGCACTCCGACGATCAAGTCAGTGATCTATATTTTCCAAAGATAGCAAATTGTGCTTAAATTCACAAGAAAGAACTTACTGTGGACTCACCTTTTTCCGCGCCTCGCCTTTCGGAAAGGGTTTGAAAAGAAGGCCTTACAGTTCGAACTCCCGCGGTTCTAAATCTAATCTCACAAGTGCAATGTGAAATTGATAAACACCAAAGTGTCCAAATCCAGCAAACCTTTTTGGAAAATCGATTTTAAATCAAATAATGCCAAAATTGGACTACTTTTCCAAATACAAAGTCGCCACCTAAATATTTTGTTTTTGAGAAAATTTAGGAAACCCTGACTCGTGCCAAAGGTCACGTGTCCGTCATCACCAAAGTTGCCTCAGCTCGGGAACTTGGGTACGAGAGGGGAAGGTCTTGAAATGAGCACCCCCGCTCGCCCGATCAAAGATCGGCCTTTACTAATCATGATATGAAATTTTATAAACATTATGTGTTCTTGTTTCGGTTATTAAAATAGCTTTACTATGTGATGCGCATAAGCAAGTATAGACTAGTTTGCTCAATTTGGAACAATTCAACTCATATTTGTTTGTGAAAATGGTTTGAATTTGCTACCTCAAGTGGGCTTAAAGATGTGGATTTGCCATCAAACATAGTGGGCTTAAAACATGATTTGTCACTCAAAAAGTGGGCTTAAAACGCACATTTGTTGAATCGTTCCAATCCAAACAATAAGCCTTCATCCCCAGGCATTCATGCAGTTTAACATTTAAGTACATAGCCTCATGGCAAGCATGCTAATCATGACAATATGACAATCGCACTTATGCAAGTATGCTAAAGCATAAAACTCACCGAGTACTCCAAGCTAAAACAAAAACTAGTTAGAAAGATGCATGATCCTAATTATATTAAATGTCTAATGCAACACATGCAATTAATAGGCTCGACTACTAATATGGCATATGAATCAATTTGAACAACATGTGATTAAATACGTATTCAAAGAAGTATTGAAATGACGATGTAATTTGAATGATGCGCTGAGCCTCAGTGCATGCAATACAAATGAATAGATGCAAGCATGCGATATGCTAATTAAAATATATCCCTAATCTAACCATCAAAAGCGATTAAATAAAAGGGAGAAAGACGTGGGGTTGAAAGGCATACACATACGCACGCACGCTTATTACAACATTACGCCCTCACAAAGGAGGTCCGAATGAATAAGCTAACCAACTAGCCACGCTAATTAAGCTAACTAATTATTACAATAATTGAAACGAATTAACTAACTTATTCGAAGCTAATTAAATATTACAAACCGAATTAATTAGCTAAATACTAAGCTAATTAAGTGCAAAGCAATTAAACTAATTAATTAGCTACCACTAATTAACTAAACAAAGCAACTAAAAGGCCTCAGAAAGTGAGGGATGCATGCATGCTTAGTTTCTTCACCCAAAAAAGCCACCGCTTTGTCACTGAACGCCTTTGTTTGCACATTTGAACACCAACAGTGCTGCTAACTCCCAGAATGCCTCTGCTTTATCTTACCAACATACTGTGTGAATTTCATTAATGGCCGGTTGGCTACCAATGGTGGTCGTCGGCTACCATTGGTGGTCAGTCGGCTACTGCTGGTGGCCGTCGGCCACTGTTGCCCTGAACTTCCTTTACAACAGAGAGTAAACAGAGGCAAATCAGTGCATTCTCAAGGGTTGTTTGTATTGTTACCCTCCTTATCATCAAATGAGCTCAAATGAGCATAACTCTTGTCCCTCAAACCATCAATCAAGCAATTTCTATGCATGATGGCTAAGGAACCAAGTTTGTACAACTTAATTAGTGCAAAATAAGACTCAAAAAGACCACCACCCCATCATGCATGATCAAGGGTGATGATGACCAAGGAAAGTGGCACATTTCATCACTTTTGAGTATGAAATGTCCCATTTTCCTTATGTTCGAATTAACGTCCGATTCGAACACATGCAATGCAACACGAAAGATGCTTATCTTGCCTCTTTTACTTGTTCATTTTGTTTACTCATTTTACATTACTGATTTATTCTTTAATCGATTAAGTCCAAAAGTGAGTGTCCTCTAATGGAAAGATGGCTCAAACAACGAGTTGCTTTGGGCATGAAAGAAACATTACACTGTTGGTAATGAACCCCCTAAGGGATTAAACCATTAAGTACAACACCTCCATTTCACACTTAGGCAAACAAGCGGTTTGAAACCACTTTCAAAGGCAACAAAAGAGTGAAGAATGGAGGGAGGTTGCAGAGATTAAAGTGTTGAAATGAAGTGCAAAACAACACTAAAACATGCTATCAACTCAAAACAACAGTGGTAAATGCCTTAAAACACCAAGCTAGTGAAGGAATTAACACTACAACTATGCAAAACAAGCCTCAACTGAACTAACCAAGCCAAAATAGGTTATTTCAAAGGCAAAAACATGCTGGACTTAAGCTAAATTAAGCTAGAAAAACATGTTAACATATGAAGCTAACTAGGCATGCAAACAAGACACAAGGAAGGGAGGCTAACCCCTTCAATTTCGAACTTCAAAACAAGGTTTTTACCACTGAAAAACCTCTGAGATTTAGTGGTTAAAAGGCCCAAAAAAGTTGGTTTTAAAGTGATGAAAAAATGTTTATAAGAGCTTTACAAGCAAAGAAGCAAGAAAGGTAGACTACCCCTTAACACAAAATAGCCTCAAACCACCACTTTTAGGTCACCAAAACAGAACTTTTTACGTGTCAAAACCAGCCCCCAAAACAATTAAAAAGGATGGCAAAACAAGTATACAAAGCAAGCTCAAATAGGGTAAGTTCTATACCTTTGAAGCAAAGCACAAAATATGCACAAATCTGAGCTTAAACCACCTTGTAGAGCTCAAAGGAGGCTCCAAGTAATCTCAGCCCAAAGGTGAGAGTGTTTGGTTAAGAGTTGATATGCAAAAGCTAAGAGAAACTAGGCAAAGGTGTACAAAATAACAAGAGAGAGAGAGAGAGAGAGAGAGAGAGAATTCGAGAGAGAATTCGAGAGAGAGAGAGATATTTTTGTTCTAAAAATGCTAACCCTCAAAAATGGGGGAGGACACCTCCTATATATAAAAAACCAAGGCTTGAGCTTGTGAACATCTCACCATGCACGTGCATGGAGCTGCAGCTCAGTGAGCAATAGCTGGCACAACTGTTAACAAATATCTAGAAAAAGAGACCAATGGCCGTCGGCCACCACTGATAGCCGACCGGCTACCACTAGTAGCCGACAAGAACAAGCCTTGGCCGACAGCCTAGGGAGCTGGCTGACAGGTCACCCACTCCTCCAAACTAGAGGCAACAAGCTTTTGGTCCAAAAATATGCACAAAACAGATAAGGTTTAGAGGCTCAAAGACAAGGTGTTCCGCCGAGGACTTCGGGCGCTCAAAACAAACACAAACAAAGGCAATCATCGAGTGCACAGACGATAATGTCCAAGTCTTGAGGACGGTAAACAATGGGGTGTCTACACTTACCTCAGACCCACGAGGGTGCCTTTTATAACCAGTAGTGACCTAATCCCTTTAGAAGCCTCACTTCAATGGACTTAGGCTCAATGCTCATCCTGGACCCTCATTTAGATAGGGATAAACTCTTTTTGAGCCTTATCTTTATTCAGAGTGAGATCCTCCACTATTCTAGGACTCTTGTCCTTTATCTGCTTATCTCAGATTTTGGCATCTCCGCAGATAACCTTGGCTTAGCCGAGATCATCTCAGCAAGAACGAGCAGGCCACGTGGCACCTCGACTGATATTTCTGTGTCACTTTGGCCACGTGCTGTCATTTATAAAGTATTTTCCCACAACTGCCCCCTAGGTTATATTACCTCGGCCAACTGAGGTGATGGAACCAATATCGTTTGATCTTCCAATATGTCGGCTAAGATTTCATTTCCTCTTTACGATCGAGATCATTATTCGTCGACTTTAAGTAACCTGGACTCAACTGTCCACTTTATCAAGGATCAAGAACCAAGAATCAATTTCTTTAGGCATCTTAGCTGAGATCGCTTCTTTAGCCGATGTTATTGCCTCATTAATTCAAGAATTCCAAGAGTTCTGACTGTGCATGAGCTGTCACGCACAGTCTTTTCAACCATTTTGTCCACGTGTCCCTTTCCTATTGGTTTTTACCTGATATGAGCCATCAGGTCGCGTCACTTCTGCTCACGCCACTTGACAAGCACGTCGTCCAAGGCACCTCATTATGTTTTGCTGCATTTTCATATATATTTTTTTTTTGGTAAAACTCGTCTCCTCCCTGTAGCTTGACTTTTCGTGCTCCTTTCGGATATGAGTAGCCCTACAGTTCAGACTCCTGTGGTTCTGAACCTGATCTCACAAGTGCAATGTGAAATAGATAAACACAAAAGAGTCTAAATCCGACAAATCTTTTGAAAAATTAATTTTGAATCAATATGCCAAAAATGGACTGCTTTGGGAAATTTAGGAAACCTGAGACTCGTGCCAAAGGCCACTTATCTGTCATCACCAAAGTGTTTCAGCTCGGGAACTTAGGTACGAGAGGGGAAGGTCATGAATTGAGAACCCCACTCACCCGATCAAAGATTGGCCTATACTAATCATGATGGGATTCTTATTTACATTATATGCTCTTATTCCGATTATTAGGCTAATTTACTATGTGATGCACACAAGTATAGACTAATTTGCAAAAGTTGAAACACTTTGATTTCATATTTGTTTTTTGAAAATTGTTTCGAATATGTACCACTTGAAAAAGTGATCTCATATGTACTTCGATCAAACTATTTTAGTTTAAGCAATTAACCTTCATTCACAGAAATTCAAACAAGTATATCAATTAAGCACTTAGCCTCATAGTATTCATGCTTTATCATGGCGACAATCACATGCATGCAATATGTTAAAGCAATAAATGCTTACTCCAATTCCCGAGGCGAGCCAAAAGAGAAACTGGTTAGAAAAATGCATGGTCCTAACTAATGCATAATATTCCTAATGCAACACATACAAGATGTAATTAATAGGCTCGGCTACTAATATGGCATTTGAACAACTTGATAGCATGCAGTTTCAATACGTTTTCAATGAAGTATGTAAACTACAATGCTTTGTTAGAATGATGAGTCGAACCTTATGCATGCAAAACAAATAGATGCAATCATGGGAAATGCTAAAAAAAACATGATGTTCTAAGTTATCCATCATAAGCGAGTAAATAAAAGGAAGAAAGACGTAGGGTTAAAGACATACACATTATTACATATTTCGCCCTCGCACAGGAGGGTCTGAATAAATGGACTAGCTAATTAATTACCTAATTAACTAACTATTACAATACCCAAAATAAATTAGCTACACTAAGTTATTAACTAATTAACTAATTATCACAACACTACAAATTAATTAACTATTCTAGCTAATTAATTAAATGCAACACATAACTAGCTATTCTAGCTAATCATTACAATACCAAAATTACGGAATTGAAACTAACTAGTTAATTACAAATCTACCATTCGGCGGGTCCCAAGAATCAATGAGAGGACTTATGCATGCAAGCGGATTTTTTACTCGACAATGCCTCTGTTTTGCTGCCAAGAGGGTTCTGTTTTGCAACCAGAAACTTGCACTGTTTTGCCTTAGCCTCTACTCTGTTTTGCTGGAAAAAAGACACTACTTGGCCAGAAAAAGTGGTTGGCAACCTAGAAGTAGTGGCCTGCTGCCCAGTAAAAGTGGCTTGCCAGCCACTAATGTTGGTTCTTTCCTACTGTAACAGAGAACAAACAGAGCATTCTCAAGGGGTGTTTGTCCATCCTGCCTTTCCTTATCATCAAACAACTCAAAGGAGAGGTAGGCTTGATTCGCAAGCCATCAATCAGCACAATTTCATTACATGATGACTTATGAACCAAGGGATACAATTTCGATAAATACACAATAAAAGACTTTCAAAACCTCCTCGCTATTATGGATTGATTAAGGAAAAGGGTTGAACATTGATTCTTGAACTATTTTCATCACTAACAAGTATGAAACAACTCAAGATTGAATGGGTTCAATTAACATCCGATTGAACCCAAACCATTTTATTTTATTATTCTATTTTTAAACCATTGATTACCCCTTTTTAAATTACCTTCCATTCATTAGTCAATTAAGTCCAATAATGAGCTTTAAGTCCACTAAAGGAGGGAAGTGTCAAACCAAGTGTTGTTTTAGGCATAAGAGAGACACCATGTCGTTGGTAGTGAAACCCCAAAGGGATTAAACCATTAAGCACAATACCTCTATCTCAAACTTAAACAAACAATCGGTTTGAAACGACTCTCAAAGCAAAGGAAAAACCAAGAAATAAGGGAGGTTGTAGAGATGAAAAGCTTGAAATAAATGTTGTTAACTCAAATAGGTTGGTGGTTAAGGCTTAAACCACCAAACTTATGAGGACCATTACACTACAAGCATGCTATACAAAGCATAAATGAAACTAACACATAAAAACAGTCCTAAATTATACTAAAACAGTGCTAAAATTCACATGGAAAAGCTTGAAAAAGTTAGCTATGATATCGATGAATTTAAGCTAGTAAATAAGTCAAAGGAGGGGAGGCTAACCCCATTTTTGAGACTTCAAAACCACTTTTTCAGCCTCTGAAAATCTCTAAAAATCAGTGGTAAAAAGCTTAAAAAAAGTTGAGAAAAGAATGAGAAACACAAGGGCAAAAGCTTAGAGAACAAGGTTCAAAGAAGGGTGGTTAAACCCTCCACCTTTGATAGCTTTAAACCACAAGTTTCAGCCCATAAAAACAGTGTAAAATAGTTCAAAATCAGCAAGAAAAGATAGAAAACAAGTAGTGTAAAGATACTCAAAATTATATCTCTTGAAGCAACGCAACTCTTTTGTTCACAAACCACAAAATTTACACTCTTAAGGGCTGAAATTTGGACTCAATAATCTCAGTAAGGAGAGCTCTAATATTGGTTTAGGAAGTGTTTGGGTAAGGTGTGTGTGTTGCAATAGAGATAGAGAGAGAATTTTAAGTTTTGGGACTTTTGGAATTTTTTGTAACCTAAAAACATGAGGGTTAGCCTTGTATAGATAGAAAAACAGTCTCTCAGGTCAGAAATATCTATATAGGAACAGCTGGAGCTTGTAGGGGACAACTGGCAAAAATATCTGGGTTTTGACACAAGTGGCCGGCCAAACAAAAATCTGCTTCCAGGCCAAACTTCAAATGAGCATATCTCCTTCATCCGGACTCGGTTTTAGGTCATTCTTGAGTCCAAATTGAAACCCCGGAAGTCCACTTTCCAATGGTATTGGCCTCACAACTAAAGTTTAAGTGTACAAAGAGATAGGCCAGATTTAGTGAAGGCTGCTCAGTTCTCTCTTAACGGTTTCATGCTCAACCATTTCCCTAACTAGTTTTCTTCTCTCCCCTCCTATTTTCTTCAACTCCAAACCTATAAATAAGAAGTTTTTAAAGATTTTTCAAAGAGTTCACCTCCCTTCCACTTATGTCCACTTTGTCCTTACTCGATTTACCGAAAAGTGCAATATTTTAAACGAAATACGAGTCTCGGAATATCGTAGAAACATTTTCAAAATATTTTGAAAAAGAGGGTTTTAAGGTCTAAAATAATTTTGGTCCAAAATGGGGTGTAAGGTTGGGATTGAGGAGCTCTTTTTGCTGAAGAAATCGAACGTTTATACAGCATATCTTTTCATCATCAAGTCATCAACCTGGGGCGCCCAACTCTTAAGGGCGGTCAAGAATGGGGTGTCTATAGTTACATCTCTTTGACAGAGCTCGAAGTCATGAAATGACGTGAGTGAATGTCAAAGCCTGAGGACGACCCATTTTGACAAGGCCATAAGACTTGGGCAAACAAACAAAATGTAGATGCAGTTGGTTGAACCCTAGGGTTGCCTACGTATCTCGTTGCAAGGAATCAAACCAGCGTAGTTTAGGAGCAGAATGTAAAATGATACATAATGTAATGCAATAATACAAATGATATGCAGTGCAATGCAATAATATAATCAAACCACAAGCAGTGCTTATCACACAAATACCATAAAGGAATGGAGATGCAAAATCAAACTACGTTTTATATAGAAAAGAAGTGGGCACAGCCAAACGACGCCTAACATAAGCTAAGTGCCTACATTCTCAATACTAGCCTCAGCGTAGCATGGATGCTTACACATAACAGAACCATGTTTTAACGTGAAAGGGGTGCGAGCACATGTAAAACTATTTTTTCCGTAGAAAGAGTACAAGTAATTGGGTGGTATGATATAAGTAAGGAATGATGTGCTAGGGAAAGATAATGCTGAATGTTGAATGAAACAAAACAAAGTACCATGCAATGAATGCAATAAATAAGGGGCGCAAGCCAAACTACGCCTTACCTAGAAAAGGCCTGGACACAAAACAGACCACGTTTAACACAAAAAAGGTGTTAACACCCTCAATACTGGCCTCAGCACAACATGGGTACTTATAAATGACAGAACCATGTTTTCATGAGCAAAATGTATGAGCCCATGCCAAACTAAGCTTAATATGGAAAGGATACAGGCGATAAAATGGTATGATGCCGTAGATGCATGCAATAAATTCTATATGCAATGTAATAAGTGAAAGTACCTTGCAGGGGCAATGGGCGATGATTCACCTTATGCTGCTGTGGATCTTCCTTTTTTTCTTGGTTTGACGACTTCTTCCGTTAACTTGAGCTTTCAAACCACAGGAACTACTTTTCTCCCTAGCTATGTTTGCAACTTTCCCTATTCTCCAACAGGGTGACAGACTAGGTTGGTTCAATATCCAGAATTGAGACACATACAAGCTACCTCAACCTATGGGGTTGCCATACAGATTTCAAGCCAAGGATACACCCCTGGGTATTTAAACCAGACTTTAGTCTTAGAAATTTTGAACCTTTGTGTTCTAAGCCTTGGCCATTCGAACTCCCACCGTCTCAGTTGATCTCCTAGGAACTCATCGCAAACACAGGCAGACGACTATACCAGGCTGCCTGAAGTTGTTCGGGCACGGCAAACACCAAAGGTATTGCACCTCTAGAGGATTTAAGGTCTCTTAGACCAGTGAGTGCATAAGACAGTGTGATGCAGAGTGAATGCAACATTGCTATGAAAGTGCACAAAACAGTGCGAACTCAAGATGCACAAAATAGTGCGAACTAAAGTGAATGCACAAAACAGTGCGGGGTGAATGAATGCACAAAACAATGCTATGCAGGGTGAATGCACAAGACAGTGCGATACAAGGTACACAAAACAGTGCGATATAAGGTGAATGCACAAAACAGTGCGATGCAGGGTGCACAAAACAGTGCGATACAAAGTGAATGCATAAAACAGTGCGATACAAAGCTGCACAAGATAGTGCGATATAGGGTGAATGCATAAAACAGTGCGATGCAAGTTGCAATATAAGATGAATGCACAAAATAGTGAGATACATGGTAGAATGCACAGAACAGTGTGATGGAGGGGTGCACAAAACAGTGCAAACTCAAGGTGCACAAAACAGTGCGATACAAGGGACATATGTACGAATGCACAAAACAGTGCGATGCAAGATGCACAAAATAGTGCGATACAAGATGCACATAATAGGAAAAGTTATAAACATAGCCAGGGAGAAAAGTAGTACCCGTGGTTTGGAAGCGCAAGATGCAGGAAGAAGTCTTCAAACCAAGAAGAAGGGCAGCATGAGGTGAGTCATCACCAATTGCCCCTGTAAGGTACTTTCACTTTCCACCTATTACATCATATCCATTATTATCTATTACTTCTATCGCATTGCATATAACATCTATCACATGCATCTACAGTATCCATCGCATCCGTTACATTGTACCATCTTATTACCTACCCCCTTTCCAGGTTAAGCTTAGTTTGGCATGTGCTCATATCTTTCCCTCGTTAAAACATGGTTTTGTCATGTATAAGTACCCATACTGTGCTGAGGCTAGTATTGAGGGTGTCAGCACATTTTCTGTGTTAGATGTGGTTTGTTTTGTGTCCACGCCCTCTTTAGGTAGGCATGCGCCCCTTATTCACTTCGTGCATTGCATTCATTGTATCATACTTTGTCTTGCTGCATTTAGCACTTAGGATCATTATCTTTCCCTAGCAAATCTTCACTTATATCATACCACCAAATTACTTGTACTCTTTCTCTTTCTACGAAAAACATAGTTTTGTATGTGCTCATATCCCTTTCACGTTAAATCATGGCTCTGTTATGTGTAAGCATCCATGCTACGCTGAGGCTAGTATTGAAGATGTAGGCACTTAGCCTATGTTAGGCGTTTGGCTTGTGCCCACACTTCTTTTCTATACAAAATGTAGTTTGATTTGTATCTCCATTCCTTTATGGTATTTCGTGTGTTTTACACTGCTTGTGGGTTGATTATTTCGTTGCATTGTGTATCATTTTGCATCTTGCCCTTGAATTACGCAGGTTTGATTCATTGCCAAGGGATACGTAGGCAACCTTCGGGTTCAACCTTTGGTATTTGTATTTTAGTTTATTTTTCTTGCCCAAGTCTTACGGCCACATTAAATGGGTCGTCTCTGGGCTTTGATATTCATTCACGTCATTTTATGACTTTGAGCTCTGTCAAAGAGAGGCAACTGTAGACAACCCATTTTTGACCACCCGTAAGACTTAGGCGCTTGGTCCAGCGCATTCGATAATGAAAACTGCATTGTATGATTCAAGTTCTCGGTGAGGGAATCCAAGGTCGAGCCCTGAAATAATCCCAAAACCTTCCTATTTGTCTCATTCTTACCTCAGAGGTTCATTTTTGACCATTATGCCACCTTATACTAAGTTTGAAACAGGGTAGTGGGGCATTACATTAGGCCCGACCGTGCCCCATTGGGAGTCGGCCGTGGCTATTTGGGCTCGGCCGTGCCTCGCTGGCGATATACATTGTTTTGGGCGAGAGCCTGCCAGTTGTCTTTTTTTGAAGATATTTTCGACTTGTTTTGTTCAAATTCTATAAAAACGAGGTTATACCTTTGTTTTGATGGCTGAAAAATTTCAAAAGAACATATGCACACAAGAGAGAGCTCCTTCTTCCTATACAAGTCATCTTTGAGCCAACCTATCTCTCTTGATCAATATCCATACACCATACATCACCTTAGACCATAACCTTAAAACTTTGGTTGAGGCTTGGGCATCACAATTCAAGCTTGAGAGTGTGTTTGAACCAAGTTTGTGTCACAAACAAGAGCTTACTTCCTTGAGAGCATATTAGGGGCTGTTTTAGGGTTGTTGCAATTTGTTTAATTAGTATATGCTTGGATATCAAAGCTTGTTGCATTGTAAGTCTTCACATCTAGCTTGTTATGTTGTGTTATGCATGTTTCGATAGCTTTTCTATGATTAATTAAGAATCAATTTTGCAATCATGTATGTAATCTTCCTCATTTCTTCTTTTCTTCTTGTTTGAGAGTTATTTCAACTGGTTGATGGTTATTCAAAATATGAGCTAGAGACCTATGCGTAATGGCTTAATCTTTACAGAGGTTCATTGTCAAAGGCATGGTCTCTCCTTCATATTTAGGAGTACCTCTTGCTTGACATTCTTCTCATTTAGCGGACTTAACCATCACCTTGGACAAATGGATTAAAGAATGGACAAGACTAATGAAATTGGTTTAAATTGGATCAACCTATGTAAAGAAAATGAATAAGGTCGCTTGGGCTCGACCGGACGTTATGCTGAGTGTATTGTGTCAAGAGTCGTCACACGTTAATTCATGGTGTTTTGATGACCCTTGCAGCGTCTTTACTTCTCCCTTTGAGCTTACTCCATGATAAAGGGGAGGGGTTGGTGTTGATTCATTGCATTCATTGATTTTTGTCCAAATCATGGTCGAAATCATCAAGTAAGCAACTTGCTCATTGATGGTTTTGGAAACGACTTCATCTTTCTCTTGAGGCTTTCCAGGACAGAGAAGTGTAAGAGGGACAAACAGAGCTCAGAAAATTCTGTCTGCACTGTTTTCACCTTAGAGCACAAAAATAGAGCTTTGCATAAAATTAGGGCACGATTGGCCCTATTTGGGCCCGACCGAGCTTCATTGGGGGTCGGCTGGGCCTTAATGTTTGGTAAACAGAGTGTTTTGCAGAAACAGAGGGTAGTGGCTGAAGGTAAAATAGGGCAAATTCCAAGAAAGGTAGACAGAGTTGCCTCTGAAAACTGTCACATGCATGCCATCATTGTGCTTTTTGGTTCTATCAGATGTTGTAAATTAATGCTCTCATTTTTGTTGTAATTAAAATATAATTAGCATTATTGTAATGATTATGAATGTTTATTGTTGAGTAACTTAGATAGTTAGTTTTATTGTTCCTCCTTGTTGTAATAAATTACGTAGCTAGCTTATTTCTTATTATTAGGCTTTGTTATAATAGCTTAGCTAAATTAGTTGTTTATTCATTCATTTGGATTTGTAATAGTTAGTTTAATTCGGATACTTGGACATTCATTCAGACCCTCTTGCATGAGAGCAAAACTGTAATAAGTGTATGTTTTCCAGCCCCCATTTCTTTCTTCCTTTTATTTACTCGCTTATA
Source organism: Camellia granthamiana (assembly GCA_036172215.1). NCBI lineage: Eukaryota > Viridiplantae > Streptophyta > Magnoliopsida > Ericales > Theaceae > Camellia > Camellia granthamiana. The sequence goes on from CM069907.1 coordinate 142,195,999, forward strand.
ATGGTAGTGTTGAGCGTCATGTTTCTTAGCATATCTCATGTTCGCATACACTCATCTCACATGAATTTGGGCTCGGCTTATCATACTAACCAATGTCAATTTCACTTTCATTGTTTGAATACGTGATTTATCACATGTCTTGGAATTAGATCATATACCACGCTCATAGTTGTAGCTCGGCTTTTTCGCGCCCCCATTTCGGAGAGCTCGAATTGGGTCCTACAGTTCAGACTCCTGTCACGGTTCTGAATCTAATCTCACAAAGTGTAATGTGAAATTGATAAACACCAAAGAGTCCAATTCGGCAAATCATTTTGGAAAATCAGATTTTAAATAAAATAATGCCAAAACTGGACTGCTTTGCTAGATTACAGAGTCGCCACCTAAATATTTTATTTTTGGGAAATTTAGGAAACCCTGACTCATGCCAAAGGCCACGTGTTCGTCATCATCAAAGTTGCCTCGGCTTGGAAATTTGGGTACGAGAGGGGAAGGTCCTGAAGTGAGCACCCCTGCTCGCCCGATTAAAAATCGGCCTCTACTAATCATGATATGATGTTTTATAAACCTCATGTGTTCTTATTCCGGTTATTAGCTAACTTTACAATGTGACACACACAAACAAGTATAGACTAAGTCGTAAGATTTGGAACAACTCAACTCATGTTTGTTTTGAAAAATGGTTTGAATTTGCCACCCTCAAGTGGGCTAAATTGCGAATTTGCCATCAAACATGATGGGCTTAAAACATGATTTGCCACTTCGCAAAGTGGGCTTAAAAATCACATTTGTTGAATTGTTCCAATCCAAGCTTCAAAGCCTTCATCCACAGGCATTCATGCAGTTTAGCATTTAAGCACATAGCCTCATGGCAAGCATGCGAAACATGGCATCATTCGCACTCATGCAAGTACGCTAAAGCATAAAACTCACCGAGTACTCCAAGCCAAAACGAAAGCTAGTTAGAAACAATGCATGATTTTAACTATGTAAGATACCTAATGCAACACATGCAATATGAAATTTAATAGGCTCGGCTACTAATATGGCATATGCGACACTTTGAATAGTATGTGATTAAACACGTATTCAAGTAAGTATTGAATTGACAATACAGTTTAAATGATGCGCCGAGTCTCGGTGCATGCAAGACAAATGAATAGATGCAAACATGCGAGCATAAGGTATGCTAATTGAAAATGTCCCTGATCTAACCATTGAAAGCGGTTAAATAAAAAGGAGAAAGACGTGGGGTTGGAAGACATGCACACACACACACACACACACACACGCGCACACTTATTACAACATCATACCCTCGTGAAGGAGGCACTACTACAAAAATAGTTAAAGATCACACTTTGACAAAAAAAAAGATCTCACTTTTATTGAAAGTGTGATAAAAAAAATTAGATTGATATTTTAATCACACTTAATTTGATTGAGTGTGATAATATTTATTTTTTATGTCACTTTTCAATTAAGTGTGATTATATATATATATTTTTAATCACACCTTCTAATTAAAGTGTGATTATATATACACTATTACTTTTTAATCACACTTTTTAAACAAGTGTGATTATATATATATTTTTTAATTACACATTCTAATTAAAGTGTGATTATTTATATATTTTTTAATCACACCTTCTAATTAAAGTGTGATTATATATACACTACTACTTTTTAATCACACTTTTTAAATAAGTGTGATTATATATATTTTTTAACCACACATTCTAATTAAAGTGTGATTATTTATATATTTTTTAATCACACCTTTTAATTAAAGTGTGATTATATATACACTACTACTTTTTAATCACACTTTTTAAGTGTGATTATATATATATTTTTTTAATCACACATTTTAATTAAAGTGTGATTATATATACATTACGACTTTTTAATCACACTTTTTAAATAAGTGTAATTATATATATATATATATTTAATCACACTCCCTAAATAGGTGTAATTGTATAAAATATTTCAATTTGATTTTTATATAAAATATACAATTCCCAAATCCGCGCCTCAGTTTATAAAATTTGGCAAAAAAATGAAAACACAAAAAATGTGTTTCCGTTTTGAGTTTTGAGTTTTTTTTTTTTTACCACCCAACACTAGCCACCACCCGCCATCATTTTCTACCACCGTCTTCCGCCACCACCACCTGCCACCACCACTCACCACCCACCTGTCGCCACCACTCACCACCCGCTACCACCAGCCACCAGCCACCAGCCACTCGCCGCCACCACCCATCCCTCGCCGCCACCACCACCCACCGCTCACCTGCCATCTACCCGCCACCACCCACCACCCGCCACTACTATCTACCGCCTGCCACCACCACCCGCCACCTACTTGTCACCACCACTCACCACCCACCTGCCACCACTATCCACCACCACCAGCCACCTGCCACCCACCCGCCACCACCACCACCACCCACTCGCTACCACCTACCACCCGCCATCGTCACCCACCCACCACCACCATCACCACCCGTCATCCGCCACCCATCTGCAACCACTACCCACTACCCGCCACCACCACCATCACCACCCACTCGCTACCACCCGCCACCGTCACCCACCCACCCACCCACCCGCCCGCCACCACCGGCCGCCACCGACCATCCGCCACCCACCACCTGCCACCACCACCACCACCCACTCGCTACCACCCACCATCTGCCACCTACCCGTCACCACTACCCCCCACCCGCCGCCACCACCACCACCACCCACTCGCTACCACTCACCACCCGCCACCGTCACCCACCCACCCACCACCACCACCCACCCGCCACCACCCACCACCACCAGCTACCCACCACCCACCGTCACTACTTTTCACCACCGTCTTCCGCCGCCACTTGCCATTTCTCACTCTTTTTTATATTTTTAAATTTTTTAAAATATTTTGTCAATTACCAAACGCGTTTGTAGTTTATGTTTTTCAAAAAATAAATAAAAATTAATTTATAAAATTTTTATAAATATAAACTAAAAATGTAAATGTTACCAAACACAACCTTAACTTTTCACAGCACGCAATTTCTGCCGTGAATAATACGACCAGAATAAAAATAGGCGCCAAAATAAAATATTATGGCACCAAATGATAAAATGAAATACTCTTCAATTGGGCATAGCGCTCTCTCTCTCTCTCTCTCTCTCTACACGAATGCTAAAAACTCCTCAACTTAACAGTGATCTCCAATTTGCAGAAGTTACTACTACTCTCTACTCCTCCACCACCCTCTTCCATTTCAAACCCTAAATCATATTCTCACCAATTTCACTCTCTCTCCTCCAATTTCTCTCTCTACAATCCACAACGGCCATGTCTCTTCTCTCATCAAATTCATCGATCCAGAGCTGCCATGGATCTTTTGGCCTCAATTTGACCCCTTCCCAGGGTGTTTCATCCTCCTTCACCCCCCCTGGGACTGGCAGCTCTTCCTGGACTCCACCCCCTCGCAGCCAGCTGAAAATCAATTGCGATGCCAGCCTCACTCTTGATGGTCGAAAGTCATCTGTTGCAGTGGTTCTTCGGGACTGGACTGGTCAGTTGGTTGATGGCATTGTCTCCTCTGTTCGGTCGTCCTCTGTTCTTCAAAGCGAGGTGAAGGCTGTTAAGTTGGCCTGCTCTCTCCTTCAAGCTCTGGGTTTGTCTAATGTCCGAGTTGAGAGCGACAACCAATCTGTCATCGAGCTAAGTGCATCAAAATTGGTTCCCCCATGGGAAAGTAGAGCCTGTTTACATGACATTCGCTCTATGGGTGGCCGTTTATCTCTCACCTTTTCTTGGGTTCCCAGATCTGCCAATCGAGTGGCCCATTGGCTGGCCACAAATCACCTCAATGGCCTTCTTCCCTTAGACTGGGCAGGCAACCTACCTTCTGGTTTAAAGGCTCTTTTGGCCTCTGATTCTCCTTTGTAGCCTCTGGGCATTTTCCTGTTCAAAAAAAAAAAAAAAAAGAGCTGCCATGGAGACTAGCAAAAGACAAGAGCGGGTTTTCAGAGACTTATATTGCCTTTTACTCATTCCGAACTCGCTCAACACTCACCACAGTTACCCCTCTTCCTATTCCCTTATTCAGATCTAATTTCTGTGTACCCTTTTACTATTTTCTTGTTGGGTTTTTGATTTTTTGGAGAAAAAATTATTTTTGATTTTGGGTTTTTTGTGTTTAGATGGATCGGTATCAGAGGGTAGAGAAACCGAGGCCAGAGACGCCAATTAACGAGAATGAGATTTGTATAACCACTCAGGAGAGGATGAGGAACTACATTATTTATGCTACCACTCTGTTTCAGGTCTCTCTCTCTCTCTCTCTCTCTCTCTCTCTCTCTCTCTCTCTCTCTCTCTCTCTCTCTCTCTCATTGAAAAATTAGGGTTTTGATTGAGCAAATCAAAAATTAGAATTGTGTTTTGGGTTGTGAAATTATTATTATTATTATTTTTGTTTTTAAATTTCTTGAATGCGAGTTGGGGAAAATATTTGAATCTGAATTGGAAAAATTAAAACCTAAATGTGAAATTAGGTTCTTGGGTTGAACACAATTTTTATTTTTATTATTATTATTATAAATTTGTTGAATCTAAAGAAATTGGGTTCTATTACCAAAATTAGGGTCCTGTAGTTGTGATTGTATAAAAAAAATTAATTTATGGAATCTAAAACTAGAAAATCCTACAGGAACTCCATTAGTATAAAAAAAAAATTATATACTTTCTTGAATTAATTTGTTGAATTTATTATTATTATTATTATTAATTTGTTCAGAATTAAAAAATTTGAGTTCAAATAAGTACAACAAAAAATTGACTATAGAACAAGTAGAAGAATCTATATGTGCTTGGAACACATAGGTTGATTTGAATGATTTTGTATTATACATGCTGCATTCTTTTGTCATTTATATGGCCAATGTCTTCCTTTAGTTCCTATAATTTTTATTGACTTACATTCATTGCAGTTACATTGGAATTTTTGAGTTACTTTAATATTCATGATTTACACAAATATAAATATATGCTATAAACTTTTAGATATAAATGTTATAAACAAGTTAAAATATATCAACTTTTAGATTGTTAGGAAATTTATCAAAATCTTGAAAGTTGATCTAAAGTGAGAAACACATTGTGATTTTGGCATGATAATGTCAATATAGAGTAGTGTAGTGCATCTTATACTTTTGCATGATCATTTCCTTTTTTAAAGTTTTGTGCATCAGGTATTTTTTTATCCCAATATTGTTTGGTGTACGCAAGGCATGGAACTCGTGCTCCAACCAAAGAAAAGTTAAAAGAGTTAAATGATTTAGCCATGCGTATGGAAGTTCTTCTACAAGATGCAAAAGAGCAGAAGTTGGCTTTGCAGAAAGTTCCTGCCTGGTTTTGGGGATGGAAATCTCCTTGGCAAGAGAAGCTCAAGGGTGGTGAATTAATTAGCGAAGGAGAAGATGAACTGTATAATCTGGGGGTCAGAACCAGAGACAAGTTTCCACAACTGTTTAATGAGGATTACCACCCGGATGTGTATGCAATAAAGGCAACTCAGGTGGGCCACATTCTACTTTTCCTTCTATTCACTTTTGCAAATGGTTGGCTTTAGTGATGATAATTCATTGCGGGTTTCAGCCAATTGTTCTATCTATTGCCTCATTACCATAAATGCTGTTTGGATCAAGTTTCCCCTGAAATTGTTTCGATCCATCAAAAGGCTGATTGCATCACAGTAACTGTGATATTGCATTTTTATATAAAATTTTCCGTTGCTTTTAGAATTCATTATTCTTATACATCTCTTTTTCTTTGCCATGAATCATGAAATAGATTCCTTGGGCATCAGCTAGTGCAGTAGCATTTGGCATAGGGCTGCTAAGTGGGAGGGGAAATCTTGGACCAGTGAAAGCCGTGCAAGTGATATATTGCTAAGATTCCATGATTGTTGTCAGAACTACAAGGTACATCTCAGCATAGGTTATACCTAAAGAATTACACATAGTTTCACACATTGACATATTTGCTCTCACTCTCATGTAGTTGAGGTTTGCTTTTTTAATTTTCAATTTGGATGCTTGAACTCTAGTAACTTATGACATCTATTGAAGGCTCATGAAAACACGGAGGCAACTAGGTAAAGGGTTTCCTTGAAAAGAGTTCTTGGTTACTGTATGTGAGGTTATCATTTGACACTAACCTGAGTTGTCATGCATATGGCTTGGTACTATCATTAAGTACTTAGCAGAGTACTACTCTCTTTTTAAAGCTTTTCATTTGATTTTTGCATGCTGGAGCCTTGTACTCTGAATACAACCTTATTTTTCTATTAAGTTGCATTTTGACACCCAGATGTATTAGCTTATTAAGAAGTGGGTAATGCATCCATGTTAACAAATTGGAATTGGTAAACTGTCAAAAACCACAACTATATGTTTTGGTTACTTAATTACCTTCAAATGTCTTTTCAAGCTTCTCTCATTATTATGGCTGGTTTACCTTTAATATATTGGTTTTAACATAGTAATTTGGTGGGTACCTTACTTACCAAATAAATATGTATTGACATTTAAAAGGGAAGTAAACCTTAGGTTTTTGGGTGATTCCTTTTTGTTCGGATCTTTATGCATTTTGTACTAGGAAATTGAAATTAAACTTTATACTGCTGGATAATAAGCTTAAGGAACCTAACTTGGATGAAATTTTATGCATTAGTTAGGCATTATGAGCTGAATTTTACAACACATGATACTTCTTTGGTTTTATTGTGTATATCTCTGAATGCAGGCCTATAGAAAAAGTCAGGAGCCTAGTGTTCTTAAGCTTCAGTAACCTACCTTGGATGAAATTACCCATGCATTAGTGGGGCGTTATAATCTGAATTTTACAAGATAAGATATATCTTCTCTCTGGTTTTTGTGCAAACAGGTGATTGTTTCTTTCTTTTCCTTTCTTCTCTTTCATTTTCTTTCTGTGAGAATTCTAAACAATCTATCTGATTGTAATTCCTTTGTAATTGTTCATTCAAATTTTCAATTTGGTAGGAAGCATCCTTATTGAATATAACTGATCAAGCGTGTGCTCTGATTACTCCATCTGAGGTATGTAGCTTTGGTACTTACATATCATGGGATCCATTGTGTTCCTATAGATGTTATCCACTGATAAGTGCAAATTATGTATGTTATCAGTTCATGCTTTGTTTCTTGCTCATTATACACTTGCTAACTTGCCAAATATAAACATTTTTAGGTTGTCTTGCTGGAGTGGACAGATGATTTGGAGCTGTTCATATTAAAGGGTTATGGTAATGCATTAAACTACTAGATGAGAGTGCCATTGCTTGAGGATGTTGTTCAGTCCATGGAACAAGCTATTATGGCTAAAGAAGGTTATATAAACTATAACAATTCATATTAAATGTCTCATAAGTTTATTAATTCTTTGAATTTTATTATTGTCATATTATTTTTCACTGTGTTTATGGTTATTTGCTATTAATGCTATGGCATGTATTTCAAAACTAGGAGTTAATTCCCACGCTGTGACATTTATTTCAAAACTTATCTAAAATTAATTGTGTTATAAACTTATAATTGAAGTCTTCATGGCTAATGTTGAGGGAAAAAAATAAAGGTATCTTCTGCTTGGCTCATAATTTATACCTTCTGTTACTGTAGAAGAACATGCTCCTGGCAGTTATGAAAAGGCAAGACTGCGGTTTGCTCATGCAGAAACTCTGCTTCCATTCTCATGTCTGATTGGGCTCTTTCTTGAAGAATCTGGTGAGTGCTTTCATTCTCATATTTCTAAGGAGCGTAGACACGACACGGACACGATAACACGTAAATTGTCAAAAAATGTAGGACACGATACGTGGGTGACACGTGCAAAATATATAATTTTATATATTTATTATGTCATATATAAGGATAATTATATATCATATATATGAATATTTCAACCAAAGATAATAATTTTAACAATCTAAAGAAGGAGAATATGTATAAATTTACATTATTTTTGTTTTATCATTGGATTACAAGTTATTTTATTCAAACTTGTAATATGATTCATTTGTGTCCACGTGTCCGATGAGTGCTGTGTTGTGTCATGTCGGTTCTTAGAAGTGTCCATCCTTCTTAGTCATATTTGAATCTCTATATATGATGGCACATGTATGCATTTCTTTTTTTCCTTCTGATTTCTTGTCCTTTTTTTTTTTTCCCTTTGGATCTGGGCAAATCATATATAAGCATTTGATCCAGTATGCTAGCTGTCCCATTGTGTTTCTACTTTACCTGTTTGATTTCTGCTTTTATGTTGTCTTCTCAGTAAGCAATATATGTTGAATGTTTTAGATTTTGAAAAAATACAAAAGGAACAACCCTTGCAACTCCCTTCAAAGCCACCTCAGAGAAGAAATTGGAGAGACAGTGTGGTGGCGCCTTTTGGGTGGCAATAATATGATGGTAGTTTATAGTTGTCCAGCTAAGTCTTCAAGCAAGTACTTTGTGCATGTACTGCATAATAAACATCCCGTTCCAATGCCAGTAAGCTTTTGTGGACTAAATTCTTATTTCTCATATTTATATATTTATTAATTTTTGTTATTTTTGGCATTTAGCAAGTGACTCTGGTAATTTTCAAGTTAATCTTGAATACCTTGGACGGGTTGTTTTCTACACAAATGGCATTTTGTACCCTGATAGCGTGGTTGGAACTGATTCCCATATAACTATGATTGCTGGCTTAGGAGTTGCTAGCTGTGGAGTTGGAGGAATTGAATCTGAGGCTACAATGTTTGGCCAGGTATTTTGAGATAATAATGTATTTTCTTTATGATTTTTCATACGCTTGTGCCAGCTGTTAGTGTTTGCACTTATTCTTTGGTAGACAGACATGCATGAAATGGGTAACTGTTTTCTCTTCTTTTTCCTCCAAAGGTGCAAAAGAAAATGCAGCCTCTACTTCTCTAAAACCTGCTGCTGCTGGTGATAGTATAGTAACTGCAATGTATGTACTCCCCTCCCCACCAAAAAAAAATGGAGTAAATTCTAGAGTTTTTATTTATTTATTTATGGGTACCTAGAATTATGGTTCAACAGTAATAATAATATACATTCACAAAAAGATCGTACACAAGCTGTATTGAGATTTATCATTTTTAAATACTGTGCTCATTAGTGACCTACTAATTACAATGTCATTGACACTGAGCTGCTATGGCATCTAATTGTTAACAGGGAAGTTACTTCCAAAAGGATTAAGATCAAGCAGAAATGATTAATGTTCTTATTTTGGTTTGCTGAATTAACTTTTTAGTTTATTCATATGCATCAACGGTTTTTGGATTAATTTGTGTTTTCATTTTTCAGGTCAGAAATTTTTCGGAGAGATGCAAAATATGGTCCAAGAATTAAAGAACTTAGTTTTTTTTAAGTTTTTTCATTTTTTAATATATGTAAGCACAGTTAATTTTTTTTTATTTAATTTCTTTGTATATACTTTTGAATATTTAATTTCCATTTATGAAATATATGACGTTATTCTATTCAATATGTGGTTATAATTCAAAATATAGTATATGGTGTGTATTACATTCTTCAAATGTGCATACAAAAATAATATTGATTATTTTTTAAATATGTCGAATCCTTTTTTTATCACAAATTTTATTAGTTATTAATCACACTTAAAAGATGTGACGTAAATGTTATTAATCACACTTAAAAGGTGTGATCTAAATGTTATTAATCACACTTAAAAAGTGTGATTAAAAATGACTCTTTTTAATCACACTTTCAAAGATCACATTTTAAAGGTGTGATCTAAATATTTTTAATCACACTTAAAAAGTGTGATCTAAATATTTTTAATCACACTTAAAAGATGTGATCTAAATATTTTTAATCACACTTAAAAGGTGTGATCTAATGTTATTAAGCACACTTAAAAAGTGTGATTAAAAATGACCCTTTTTAATCACACTCCCAAAGATCACACTTTAATAAAACTTAAAAGGTGTGATTAAATAACATACATCACACAAAAAAAGTGTGATCTTTATCTGTTTTTGTAGTAGTGAGGGTCTGAATGAATAAGCTAACTAGCTAAGCTAATTAAGCTAACTATTACAACGCGAAACTAATTAACTAACTTATGCTAAGCTAATTAAATATTACAAAACGAATTAATTAGCTAAGCACTTTAACTAACTAATTACAAAGCAAGTAAATTAGCTACTACTATTTAACTAAACAAAGCAGTTAAATGGCCTCGAATTGCGAGGGATGTATGCATGCTTGGATTCTCCTCCCGAAAATGCCACCGCCTTGCCATTGCAGCCTCTGTTTGCACATGCTTGAACACCAACAGTGTTGTTATCTTCCAGAATGCCTCTGCTCCAACTCAGGAGCACACTTGTGCAATTTTTCATTTCTGGCCGGTCGGCTACCAACGGTGGCTGTCGGCCACTACTGGTGGCTGGTCGGCCACCCCTTTCTTGTACTTCTCTTTTTTGCTGCAACAGAGAGCAAACAGAGGCAAAGCAGTGTATTCTCAAGGAGTGTATGTACTGCTACCCTCCTTATCATCACACAAGTTCAAAGGAGTGTAGCTCTTGGCCCTCAAACCATCAACCAAGCATTTTCATGCATGATGGCCAAAGAACCAAGCTTGTACAAGCTTAATGAGTTCAAAACAAGACTCAACAAAACCACAACCTTATCATGTATGATCAAGGGTGATGGTGACTAAGAAAAGTGGCACGTTTCATCACTTTGAGTATGAAACGTCCTATTTTTCTCATATTCGAATTAACGTTCGATTTGAACATATGTAATGCAACATGAAAGATGCTTATCTTGTCTCTTTTACTTACGATGTTTTATTTACTCATTTTAGATTACCAATCCATTCTTTAATTGATTAGTCCAAAATGTGAGTGTCCTCTAATGAAAGAGGGCTTAAACCACAAGTACCTTGAGCATGAAAGAGGCCTCATGCTGTTGGTAATGAGCTCCCGAGGGAATTAAACCATTAGGCATGAGGGTCTCAATTCCACACTCAAGCCAACAAGGGGTTCGAAGTCACTTTCAAAACAAATGAAAAAGTGAAGAATAGAGGGAGATTGCAGAGATTTCAGTGCTGAAATGAAGTGCAAAATAATACTGAATCATGCAAACAACTCATACAAATCATGTTTAAAAACCTAACACATTAAGCTAGTGAAGGAGATTGCACTACAACCATGCAATACAAGCCTCAAAAGGCTAAATCAGCCCAAACTAGAGCTAAAACTAGTCAAAACAGTGACTAAAACATGCTGGGATTAAGGTGCAAGATGCTAGAAAAACATGCTCACATGTTAGCTTGCAAACAAGACTCAAGAGCAACTCTAAAAAGAAAAGAAAGAGTGAAACAAATGAGCATGTGACAGAGCTATATATGCTAAAATTACATGTAAAAAGATACTACAACATGCAACCAACTCAAGCAAAGCATCTTTAAAGGCCTAAAACACCAAACTAGTGAAGGCATTTGCACTACAACTATGCAAAACAAGACTTATATGACCAAAACAGCTCAAAACAGAGATAAATTATTCCAAATAAGAAGCAAAAATATGCTGGAAATAAGCTAAGTTAGGCTACAAAAACATGCTACCATGTGATGCTAACTAGGCATGCAAGTGAGACACAATGAGGGGAGGCTAACCCCTCCTATTTTGGACCTTAAAACATGTTTTCTACCACTGAAATAACTCTGAATTTCAGTGGTTTAAAGGGCCAAAAATTTTGGTTTGAAAGCCTTGAAAGATGGCACAAAAAGCTTCACAATTAGGCAACAAGAAGGGCAGGCTACCCCTTTACACAAAATGACATCAAACCATCATGTTAAGGCTAAAAAATCAGAGTTTTTGGTAGTTGAAAACTAGGCCAAAAATAGTACAAAAGGATGGCCAAACAAGTAACTAAAACAAAGCCTACAAGGTAAGTCTTATACCTCTTGAAGCACAGCACAAAACAGGCTCAAATTCCAGCTCAAAACCCTTTCTAAGACTCCAAGAAGACCTCTTAGAACCTTAGCTCCAAGTTAGTCAAGATTGATCAAGGGTCTATGTGCAAAAGTGTAAAGAAAGTTAACTACAAAGCACAAAATAAGAAGAGAGAGAATTCTAGAGAGTGAGAGAGAATTTTGCTCAAAATTGTCTAACACTCTAAAATGGGGGAGAGACCCCCCTATATATAGAAAAACAAGCTTAGAGCTTGTATTCATCTCTCCATACACGTGTATGGAGATGCACTTCAGTGAACAACAGCTGGCACAGCTGGCAAACAAATATTTGAAAAAGGAGAAAAATGGCCGTCGGCCATCAATGTGGCCGACCGGCCACCATTGATGGCCAGCAGGCACAAGCCATGGCCGATGAATTGTACGGCCATCCTCTTCTCCAGACTTGAAACAAAAGGCCCTTGGTCCTCAACTAAGCACAAAAAAGACAAGCTGAGAGGCTCGAAGGTAAGGCACTTCGCCAAGAACTTCAGGCGCTTAAAACGAACGCGAGCATGCAAAATCATCGAGTGTTCAAACGACGACGTCCAAGTCTCAAGGACCGTAAAAAATGGGGTGTCTACAATAGCCTAGCCTATAAAAGTGGCATAAATGTGTGCGTTGCATTAGTCAAGTTGTATAGTTTAGGAACATGCATGTCTTCTAATCATTTCTCTCTATTTGGCTTGCCTTGGAGTACTAGGTGAGCACTTATTGTTTTAGCATATCACATAGTATGTTTGTGCTACAATATCGAGCATACTCATGAGGCTAATTGCTTAAATGATATACCTGTTTGAATGCTTGTGGATGAAGGCTAATTGCTAAAATTGGGGCAAGTTGATTAATGTACATACAAGCTCTTTTTTTTTTTTTAAGTGACGAGTATTAAAAACAATTGTCAAACAAACATGAAATCAAAGCGGTTCAACTTTTGCAAATTAGTCTGTACTTATGTGCAACACATAGTAATGTTAGTCTAATAAATCGAACAAGAGCATGTAATGTAAATAAGAATCACGTCATGATTAGTAGAGGCTGATCTTTGATCGGGCGAGTGGAGTGCTCAATTCATAACCTTCCCCTCTTGTACCTCAGTTCCCAAGCCGAGACACTTTGGTGATGAAGGATAAGTGGCCTTTGGCACGAGTCTCAGGTTTCCTAGATTTTCCAAAATATTTAAGTGGCGACTCTGAAATCTGGCAATGCAGTCCATTTTTGGCATTTTTGATTTAAATCGATTTTCCAAAAGAATTGCCAGATTTAGACTCTTTTTGTGTTTTCACTATTTCGCATTGCACTTATGAAATCAGATTCAGAACCACGGGAGTTCGAGCTGTAGGGCTAGTCGTATCCGAAAGGAACACGAAAAGTAAGCTACAACACCGAAAAGAGGCCAACTGAAGCCACATCATCTGACGCCCCACCATCCAAGAAGCCGAGGTCTGATTGCCCAAAGGAAGGAAGTAGTTTTCCTTTTGATCAGACCTTGGCCCCCAAGGTCATGGTCGGTGACCGACCTCTAAGAGCTGGAGATAGTGCAATAGAAAGTATGGAGGTCGGGACTACACTTTCTATGGCTGTGCTACTTCCAGCCGATATGAACCAAATGGTCGAGCTCCATGAATACGAGAACTTTGCACTTATGATGCATCACTCAGTTTTGGTAAATTGCTTAACTTTCTCTTTCCCATTTTTGCTTTTGGTTTTTTCGTACTAGTCAAAGTTTCTTAACTTGTTGTTTTTCTTGTAGGCTATCCAGCATGCGCATTCTCACACAGTTAAGGTCGACTTGATGAAGAAGGACTTGGTAAAAAAGACTCAAGAATTCCCTCAACCAGGCCGATGCGAGCAACCGAAATCTGATGGATAAGGCCAAGGCTGCCAGGATTGCTTAAGGTAAGGCTGAGGCTAAAGCTGAAGAAGTTGAGTCTGCTGCCAAATCAGCCAAGGCCAAGGCTAAGGAGGCTCTGGATAGCAAAGAGGCTGAGATCAAGGTAGTCGATGAAAAGGCCTATGTCGAAGGTCAAGATGATGTGCGTGATGCCTACAAAGCCTAAGTTAACCAAGCCTGCAACAAAGGCTATTACCTTGGCTGGACGGCAGCCCTGAACAAACTTTGTGCATCTATCGTACTTGTTTACTTTGTGCATCTATCGCACTTGTTCACCTCGTGCATCTATCGCACACTTTCACTACATAGTGTATTTATTGTACAGTCTCGTACCTTTTGCCTTTATCTCAGGACATGTGAAACACGACCCTGAGCGGTCTTTATCACGCGTCCCTGAGCGGTCTTTATCTCAGGACGCGCGAAACGCTACCCTGGGTGGTCTTTATCTCAGGACGCGTGAAATGCGACCCTAAGCGATTTTTCTCGTCTTCTCACTATTTCAGCGTGATTAGAATATCTCAAGACGTGTAAAATGCGACCTTGAGCAGTTTTGCTCCTCTTCTCATGATTTCAGCGTGATTTGAGTATCTCAGGATGCGTGAAATGCGACGCTGAGCGGTTTTTATCTCAAGACGCGTGAAATGTGATCCTGAGCGATTTTTCTCTCATCTTTTCGTGGCTTCAGCATGGTTAGAGTGTGCTTTTTTTAGTTCTTCCTGCATGAAACCCATTTCGATTTAAGCTTGAAGCTCATTCATATGTTGTTATCTTGTTATTGCTTATTGCATCTGTTATTGTTTAGTACATCATCTCGCATGATCATGAGTTTTCAAAGTAGCCGGCTTCGCGAGGCGTGTGAGTCCATATTTCAAAGTATTTTTCATACATATCATTTGCATTCTATCCCAGAACTACGCTGGTTTGATTCCCTGCAAAGGGATACGTAGGCAGCTTGTGAGCTCAATCAATTTTATTTATATCTTGATTGTTTGCCCAAGTCTTACGGCCTTATCAAAATGGGTTGTCTTCGGGCTTTGACATTCACTTACGTCATGTCATCACTTCGAGCTCTGTCAAAGAGGGGCAACTGTAGACACCTTATTTTTGATGGCCCTTAAGAGTTGATTGATCACTCAATGATGAATGTGTACGCTTGTCAAATGCTTGACTTCCTCAGCAGGAAACCTCAGTGTTCAACCTACAAACCTTGTGTCTTGTTTTGGACCAAAATAGTGGTTTTTCAGGCCTGAGCATCCAGGGACCTGCAGACCCACTAGTGTGGCATGCCGCCCAATAATGTGGCCTGCCAGCCAGTGGTGCAAAAAAATAGATATTTTCTGCCAATTATCATTACAGATGCATGCACCATTCCAACTGTGTTTGTAAGGATATTTTCAAGGGTCTCTCATATATTTCTCTATAAAGATGACCCTCTCTTTGGTTAGAGAGGTTAGAAAAATTTTGGAACTTAGAACATTTTGGAGAGCAAAATTTTGAAAAATCTCTCTCTCTCTCTTGCAACTCACATAACCTTTGCCTAAACACTCTAAACCAAACCTAGAGAGTTCTGAGGTGATTTAAGCTTGTATTTTAGCTCTTGAGGCACTTGAGAGTGTTGATTAGCGGTTTGTAACTCAAAAGATCATTCATCTTCAAGAGGTATAAATTCTAGTGTTTTTGTACCATCTCTACACTATTTGCTTTCTATCTTTTCTTGTTGTTTTTGAGTTGTTTATAACCTATATTTTTGGGTTGAAACTTGTGGTTTAAGGCCATTAAATGTAGAGGGGTTGACAACACTTGCAAAAATCATGTTTTGAAGTCCCAAAAGCAGAGGGGTTAGCCTCCTCTCCTTGTGCTTGTGTGCTAGTTTTAATCCCTTAATATTTTAGCTAGTTGTTATAGTTGTTTTTTCTTAATTCCAGCATTTTTTTGTACTATTTTAGGACTATTTTTATGTGTTAGTTGCATGTATGCTTTGTATTGCATGCTTATAGTGTAATGGTCCTCATAGACTTGGTGGTTTAGGCCTTAGCCACCAACCTATTTGAGTTGATAGCATTTATTCCTTGTTTTCCATACTTGTGTTCACCTCTAAGCATCTCTGCAACCTCCCCCATTTCTTGGCTTTTTCATTCGCTTTGAGAGTTGTCTCAACTGATTGTTTATTTAAGCTTGAGATTGAGGTCGTTATGCTTAATGGTTTAATCTCTTCGAAGGTTCATTACCAATGGCATGACATCTCTCTCATGCCTAAAACAACCCTTTGTTTGACACTTCTTTCCATTAGAGGACTTAATCTTCATTTTTGGACTAAATGAATTAAGGAATGGAAAGTAATTAAAATGAAGTAATAAAACTTGGACTAAAATGGAACAAGATAATAAGGTAATTTGGTGTTCAATCGGACGTTAATTGAACACATGGGGACTTGAGTCATTTCATGCTTGTTAGTGATGAAATGGATCAAGTTTCCAAGGTCAACCACTTCCCTTGATCAATCCATGATAGGGAGGAGGTTTTGTGGGTTTTTCCTTACCATTTATCAAAATTGTATCCCTTGGTTCATAATTCATCATGCAATGAAATTACGTCGATTGATGGCTTGCGAATCAAGCCTACCCCTCATTTGACCTATTTGCTGATAAGGGGAGGCAGGGTGGATAAACATCCCTTGAGAATACTCTGGTTTGTGCTCTATTTGTTCTCTATTGCTACAGGAAAGAACTAACATTAATGGCCGGCAAGCCACTTTTACTGGACAGTAGGCCACTACTTCTGGGTTGTCGGCTAGTTTTTCCAGGCAGGCAGTGTCCTTTTTTCAGCAGAGCAGAGTAGCTGAGGTGGAAAAACAGTGCAATTTTTTAACTGTGCAACAGAGGCATTCTGGTAGCAAAACAGAGGGCTTTTTCAGGTGAAAATTCACATCCATGCATGAGCCATCCCTCGATTCTTGGGATCTGTGAAATAATGTTATAATATTAGCATGTTGTAAATAGCGGACTTGTAACTAATTAGTTAGTTTTGTGTTGTACTTAATTAATTAGCTAGAATAGTTAGTTAAATTTGTTGTTGTAACAATTAGTTACTTAGCTAGTATAGTTAATTTATTTCATATGGTTTGTAATAGTTAGTTAATTCATAGTAATTAACTAGGGCATTCATTCGGACCCTCTTGTGCGAAGGCGAATATGTAATATTTGTGTATGTCTTCTAACCCCACATCTTTATTCATTTTATTTATTTGCTTATGATGGATAGTATAGAATATCATGTTTCATTTAGTATATTCCATGATTTGCATCCACTTGTCTTGCATGCATCGAGGTTCGGTTCATCATTTTAACAAGTATTGTTGTTTATTACTTCGTTGAATATGTTTTTAAACTGCATGCTATCAAATAGATTCACATGCCATATTAGTAGCCGAGTCTATTAAATGCATCTTGCATGTGTTGCATTAGTCATATTGCATTAATTAGGGGCATGCATGTTTTCTAATTATTTTGTTTGTTTTGGCTCGCCTCGAAGTACTAGGTGAGCATTTTTATTACTCTAGCATATTGCATGAGTGTGATTGTTGCCATGTCGAGCATGATTACCATGAGGCTAATTGCTTAAGTGCTATATCTATTTGAATGCCTGTGGATGAAGGCTAATTGCTTGAATTGGAATAATTTGAGTAACGTATATATATGAGATCACTTTTTCAAGTGGTACATATTCAAACACTTTTAAAAAACAAACATGAAATCAAATGTTTCAATTTTTGCAAATTAGTCTATACTTATGTGCAACACATAGTAAGTTAGCCTAATAATCGGAATAAGATCATATAATGTAAATAAGAATCACATCATGATTAGTAGAGGCTGATATTTGATCGGGCGAGTGGGGTGCTCAATTCATGACCTTCCCCTCTCATACTTAAGTTTCCTAGCCGAGACAATCATGGTGATGACGGACACGTGGCCTTTGGCACAAGTCATGGGTTTCCTAAATTTCCCAAAAAACATTTAGGTGGCGACTCTGTGGCAAAGCAGTCCATTTTTGACATTTTGATTCAAAATTGATTTTCCAAAAAATTTGTCGGATTTGAACTCTTTTGTGTTTATCTATTTCACATTGCACTTGTGAGATTAGATTTAAAACCATGGGAGTCCGAACTATAGGGCTAGTCGTATCCGAAAGGAGCACGAAAAGTCAAGCTACAACTACCAAGGCTGAAACACTGCCAATTGCTGAGGCAAGACAGTCTGAGGAAAACGTTACCTAAGATCCCAATACTTAAAAACTTTTCTTTCTTTTTGAATTTTTGCTTCTCAGTAGTTATAATAGTTTTTGTTGGGCCGAAGTGCCATCTTTGTAACTGAACAAGTAGTCTCCTATATCAGGCCGAAGTGCCTTTTGCTCTAAACAATTTTTCTGTTTGAATGCAAACTTTTTTTTTCCTTCTAAGTGTTGTATGCTTGCTTCTTTGCTGTTATGTCTTGTATGTTTCCATACTTAGAATATTTTTGCAATTCTTCTAAGTACAACGTGGATACACTCATACCTCGAGGTAGAACATTCCAATCACCTTGAATAAAAACCTTTACAGTTTTTCTTGGCTAAACAACACTTAAAAATATTTTATCACACATTTTTACAAGTGCTATCTCTTTACTTGCACTTGTTGTCTTCTGGCAAGGCTTCACCCTTCCAAGTCTAGTACCTTGGTTGGGTATCTCGGATAAATATGCTTTGGGTACATAACAGTACTTCTATCTCGGATTTGACTCATCTCGGATAGTTTCACTTATTAACAATCTCGGGTGAAATTTCAGAAAAATTGCATAACTTCTACTTGAAAATTCAAAAAATTCCACAAGTGTTATGCTCATTCTCACTTCCTGCCCCCTAATGTGAACCTAAGTACCATTTGTGTTCACATTAAGCATGCATCTCCAATTTTTGCCGAAGTCTGATTCAAGTAAATCTTGGCCTAGGTTTTCTGCCTCAGTGTCTCTGTTTAACTTAGTTTAACTCTATCATAGGGCAAGTTGAGTTCGACTCTACCATATGATAAGTCTAAGTTTCTCGTTATGTTTCATTCGGAAACATCGCCAACTTAGTTCAACTTCATCATATCGTAAGTATAATTCAACTTTACCATATGATAAGTCTAAGTTATTCGTCATAAACATCGCCAACTTAGTTCAACTCCATCATATGGTAAGTATAATTCAACTCTACCATATGATAAGTCTAAGTTATTCGTTATGTTTCATTCGGAAACATCACCAACTTAGTTCAACTCTATCTTATGGTAAGTATAATTCAAGTCTACCATATAATAAGTTTAAGTTATTCGTCATGTTTCATTCGGAAACATCATCATAAGACTATTTTAGTCCTATCGCACAAGTGTCAATAGTGTATGAAAACAAAATTAAGTTAGCATTTTATTAAAACTTCAGCTAATTACATAAAACTCAAAAAACACAAACTAATGGTATAAAAATTCTAAATTGCAAGTGTTCTAGGGTCTTGGCAACTCCTTGCCATCAGTGTCTTTAAGCCAATATGCTCCATTGCTGGCAACCGAGATGATTCGATAAGGCCCTTCCCAGTTTGGGCCAAGCTTGCCCTCCTTGGGATCCTTCTTGTTGCCGACAACTTTTCTTAGGACGAGGTCCCCAATCTTGAACTTCCTTGGGTTGACCTTCTTGTTGTAAGCCCTAGCAAGCTGCTGTTGGTATGCCCCTAATCAAATTGCTGCTCTCTCCTTTCTTTCTTCCAAAATATCCAGATCTTGCGCTAGGAATGCCTCATTGGTTCAATTCTCCACTCCCTGGGCTCTGATTCTAGGGATGCCGACCTCCAGTACAATGACTGTTTCAGTGCCATATGCTATAGCAAAAGGAGACTCCCCAGTTGATCTTCTCAGCGTAGTCCGATATGTCTACAGTACATTGGGCAATTCTTCCACCCATTTCCCCTTGGCTGCTTCTAGCCTCTTCTTGATCTCATCGAGGATGGTCTTGTTGGATGTTTCTACCTGACCATTACTCTGGGAAAAACTAGGAATAGAGTAATAGTTCTTAATCTTGTACTTTGCACAAAAGCTCTTAATCAGCTTACTGTCAAACTGAGTGCCATTATCTACTATAATGGCCCTTGGGATCTTGAACCTAGTTGTTATGTTCTTTCAGATGAAGTTCTTCACATCAATATCTCGAATCTTCGCAAGAGGTTCAGACTCTACCCACTTTGTAAAGTAGTTTATGGCTACTAGCAAGAACTTTCTTTATCCAGTTGCCTAGGGCAGTGGTCCCACTAGGTCCATGCCTCACTAGGCAAACGGCCAAGGACTGGACACTGGGTTCAGATTTGCTGCTGGTTAATGTATCAAATGTGCAAACCTTTGACACTTCTCACATTTCCTCACATAAGCTTCGGCATCCTTCTGTGTGTATGGCCACCAATATCTCTCGGATATGGCTTTGTGGGCAAGTGACCTGCCCCCTACATGGCTTCTACAAACTCCTTCATGGACCTCATATAAAAAGTCCTCTACCTGAGAGGGGTACACACACCGGCGTAGAGGTCCAGTGAAGGATCTTCTATACAGATGGCCTTTTGCTGATAGGCAAAATCTAGCTGACTTAAACCTGGTTTTGTGTGCCTTTTTTCGGTCAGCTGGCAGTCTGCCCTCTTTAAGGAACATAACTATGGCGTCCATCTAGTTTGGACCCATTTCTCTGCACATCATTTCATACTCTGTGATCAGGGGCTCTACACTTGGGCCTAACAAATAATCAACCATTATTGTCCTAGCCTTACCTGATCTCATAGTGGTGGCTAGGTTAGCCAAAGCGTCGGCGTAGCTATTGTCATCTCGGCTAACCTACTGTAAGCGGCAATTTTCAAACAGTGTTAGCAGCTTGACAACCTTCTTGACATAGGCTATCATTCTTGCATCTCGGGCTATATACTTGCCCATTGCTTGATTTACAATAAGTTAGGAGTCACAGAAAACTACTACCTCCTTGGCTTCCATGGCTGCTGCTAGTTTCAGTCCCGCAATCAACGCCTCATACTCTGCTTCGTTATTTGAGGCCTTGAACCCCAAATGAATAGATTTCTTAATCATTCGCCCATTTAACAATACGAACACCACTCCTGTCCTTGCTTCTTGACGGTTTGAACTTCCATCAACAAACAAGCAGAATAAGTCGCTGATGTAGCTGTTGTAGGGTTGTGGTCTCTCTTCCTTCTTCTGTTTTGCTGGAGTGGGGTCCTTTGGCCCCAGCTGGGTCTCTTCCTACTCCCCCAGACACCCTGAGCCTTGGCTCATCGGAGCCCACCTTGGGATTGCGCCAGGATTGAACTCAGCCACAAAGTCGGCCAGCACCTGGCCCTTGATTGCTATTCTAGGCCTAAACTCCAAGTCGTATTGGCCTAGCACCACTACCCATCTTGCTATTCTGCCTGTCAGATCTCTATATTGGAATATGGACTTCAAGGGATACTCAGTCAGTACCACAATCTTGTGGGCTTGGAAGTAATGATTCAACTTTTTGGAAGCCATCACCAGGGCTAGTGTCAATTTTTCCAAGGGCAAGTACCTAGTTTTTACACTTCCTAGGGTTTTACTCGCATAATATACTGCTTTTTGCTCTCTCTTCTCTTCTCAAATTACCACTGCACTTTCTGCGTGGTCTGAAACTGCCAAGTATAGGAACAATTCTTCCCCAGTTATTGGATTTGATAGAACTGGAGCTTTTGTTAGGTACCTTTTCAAGTCGGCCAAGGCGACTTCACACTCTTCTGTTCATAAAAAATCTGTGGCCTTATTCAACAATTGAAAAAATGGTTTACATTTATCAAAACTTCGGCTGATAAATCTGTTTAGGGGCTGCTACTTTGCTAGTCAAAATCTAGACCTGCTTGGCCGATGTGGGGCTCTTGAAGTCAAGGATGGCCCTGATTTAATCTGGGCTTGCTTCAATGCCCCTTCTGGTCACCAAGTATCCCAGAAACTTTCCGAATACGACTCCAAATTCACATTTAGAGGCATTGAGCTGAAGTCGATATGTTTTCAGGATATCAAAAACTGCCTTCAAGTTGGCCAAATGGTTCCCAGGTTCTTTGGTCTTCACAACCATGTCATTGATGTAAACCTCAACTGTCCTCCCAATCAGGTGCTTGAACATCTTGGTCACTAACCTCTGGTAGGTTGCTCCTGCATTCTTCAACCCGAAAGGCATTACTTTGTAACAATAGAGTCCTTTCGGGGTGATGAATGTTGTATTCTCTTCATCTGGGCATACATTACTATATGGTGGTAGCCTCTGTATGCGTCCAGAAACTCATCCTTCGATACCTTGAAGTGGCATCTACTAATTGATCAATCTTAGACAGTGGGAAACTGTCCTTGGGGCAAGCCCTATTTAGGCTAGTGAAGTCCACACAAACCCTTCACTTGTCGTTCTTCTTTTTCACTACCACTGTGTTGGACAACTAGGTAGGGTAGTTCACCTCCCGAATGGCCTAGGCTTTCGACAGCTTGTCTACTTCCTCCTTGACTGCCTCCACATGTATCAATGTCGGCCTCCTTGCCTGCTGGATTACAAGTTTAGCTAACCTGTCTACATTGAGCTTATGGCAAGTGATCTCGGGGTCAATGCCAGGCATCTCATGCGGCGTCCAAGAAAACACTTCTATGTTTACTCGCAAGAAAGCCTCTAACTCCCTTTCCTTCTCCTCGGCTAAGCCTGAGTCGAGAAGGAAGAAGCGCTCTCCATCATCTTCTTGGACTAGAATCTTCTTCAAAGCTTCCTCACTCTTGTTGGCTGGTTCTTTGCCGACATCATCTAGGACCTCCATGTTCTCGTCCTCAATTTTTACTATCTCTGCTTCTTGTACGTTGCAGGTGGACTTCATTACTGCCATGGAACAATTTTTTGCCTGCACCTGATCCTCTCTGACCTTCTCAATCCCATGTTCGGTTGGGAATCGCAATAGCTGGTGCAATGTTAAGGGAACAACCCTCATTGCATGCAACCACAGTTTGCCTAAGATAATATTGGAAGGGGAGGGGGTGTCGATTATTGTAAACTCTGTGCTTACCTTTTTAGTGCCTTCTTGCACCTCCAAATTCGTGGCTCCTAGAGGCTACGTTGACGTTCCGTTGAATCTAACCATCGGGCTATTTGATTGTTCCAGATCATCTGGGTGAAGACCAAGCTCCTTGTAACATCTAACATACATGATGTCACAAGCACTGCCTTGATCAACCAGTATGCGCCTCACCTGGCACTCCCCAATCTTTAGTGTTATCACTAGGGTATCATTGTGTGTATGTTGTACCAAATCCAAGTCTACCTCCGTAAAAGAAACCATTGGTCCCTGGTACTCATTTTTCTTAGTCCTTGGTACTCATTTTTCTTAGGCTTCTATTGCTGGACTTGATACATATGCTACAGGTGCCTCACTCTCTGAGTCTCCCCACGTACATCATTCTCATTGACCTTTGAGTGAATCACATTAATTACCCAAGGTCCATCTACTTGCTGCGGTAGCGGTGGTGGTTGTGGTGTTGCCGATGCCTGGGGTAGCCTTGCTTGCTCTTCTCTTGTCCTGGCCTCATCTACTAGGTCTTTCAAGTGACCTTGTCTGACCAGATCCTCCAAATGTGTCTTCAGAGCCTTACATCCTTAAGTCAAGTGCCCATCCTCATTATGGTAAGCACAATGATTCCCAAGGCTCATTCTCATAAACTCACTAGGGATCTTCTCTGGCGCTCTGTAGTACGGTTGGTTCTTAATCCTTTCCAGAACTTTGTAGATTGGGATCCTGAATACAATAGTGACTGCTTGTACAGCTCTCAACCCTGTTTTCTGCCTGTTAAAACCAGTGTTACCTCGTGACATGGATAGGCCTACAAAGACCACAGCCCACAGTGAACAAACCCAAGCCCACCATTTAGACCCCATTGCATAACCCGAGTAGTAAAATCCAGGACAGCTGGAGACCAACTGGGCATGAGGGACCAATGACATTCGGACATATGGCAGGTGCAAGACAGGCCACATCAGCAGACAAAGATTTGCAAAGTTATTGCCACAACACATCACCATTAATGCAGCCCATCACAGCATTTATTACGACAACACCTCCCCGTCGGAATAGCGCCCCTTTACCCTGAACAAGGTAGGCTACAGCACAGGCTTTTCGGCAAGGGAGGCACGTCGGAAGGGACAGTGAAATGATTACCAAAGAATATAAGCAAGCATGGAAGGCAAGAAGAAGGTTAAGTATTCTGTTCCTCTCTCTCTCTCTCTCTCTCTCTCTCGCTCTATATTCCCTACTTCCACTTCTAATTTACACGCCGGAGGGTTCGCTGGGGGACAACCCTGTTCCCCGTTGAACTTGTTTGCAGGTCTTTTGGTGGGCCTCATCACTCGGACGTGGGCTTGAGGAGCTTGGATCGGTCCAGTCCATCCACCGTGAACGAACTGTATCATCAGTTGGCGCCGTCTGTGGGAACTGGTTGGTCCGTGCGCTAGTTGTGTTCATTGCCGCCGGAGACCCCGTTCCCGTAACCTTTTACGTCTCACCCGTCAAGTGTATGGTCACGACTAGATCCATGGCTTCCCACCATAATGCTGCCGATCATCAAACCGACCCTCCCAACCCAAACAACCCACCACAGTACTTCATCGAGCTTACCAACAGCATCAACCGCATGGCCGAACAAAACCAGGCCTTAATAAATGCTCTGCTCCAGAGAAACCTCCATATTCCTCCACCACCACCTCCAGATATTCCACCCCATCTAGAACAAACTCCGAGCCATATTGTCCCACAACCCAATTCACTCAACTCGGGAGGTTTTCAACCTCCTCACCCACATATAAATCCACCACCTCCACCCCCACGTCCATCGGTCGTAACACCAGCCCCCGAGGGAGAAACCAGCAGCGTCCAACACCTGTCTCCCTTTAGTGGCGACAACATTCCCCTATGGGACGCTGAACTCCGAGCCATGAAGCTCCAGCTCCAAGGGGTTATGCAGAATATCCAGCATAAGCCCTCCACCACGGCGAACTCGCCGTTTGTCGCCTCCATCCGAGACAAACCCCTGCCCGCCAAGTTCAAAATGCCCACCATCGACTCCTTTGACGGAACGACCGACCCGGTCGACCATTTGGAGACCTATCGCACCCTCATGATCCTCCATGCCTTCCCTAACGAAATCATGTACCGAGCTTTTCCCGTGACACTGAAGGGGTCAGCTCGACTGTGGTTTAGCCAGTTACCACCAGACTCGGTCTCCACTTTTCAGCATCTCAGTGACTCTTTCCTGAGCCATTTTATCGGAGCCCAGCGCCAACGACGCCCGGCCACCCAACTCCTCAACATTCGTCAGACCGAGGGGGAATCACTGCGCAGCTTCGTTACTCGCTTCAATACCGAAGCTCTGCAAGTAGCGGAAAACGACGATAAGGTCATCCTCACGGCTTTCATGGCCGGCCTACGGTCGTTCGACTTCCTCTTCTCCCTCTCCAAAAACCCCCCGACCTCCATGGCCGCACTACTCTCCAAAGCCCAAAAATACATGAATGCCGAAGATTCATTGGCCGCTCGGCAGGACCCAATAACTAAGAACCCCACCCCCAGAGATAAGCGAAAAGACGCCGAACCCAAAAGCACCCAGTATAATAGCCAAACACCCCACTTTAATGACCGACCTCCTCGAGCTAACCGGTCGGCATCCAACTGGCCACCCGGTCGGTTCGAGCGGTACACGCCCCTCAATTCTCCCATGGAACACGTCCTTAATCAGATCCAGCGAGACTACCCCCTCAAATGGCCCTTGCCGTCCCGAAGCCCTTCCAATCGGAAAGATCAGTCCAAGTACTGCCGTTTCCACCAGGACCATGGCCATAACACTGACGATTGCATCAACCTCAAGGATCAGGTGGAGACCTTGATACGTCAGGGGCGCCTCAGCCGGTTCACAGACACTCGCCCTCAGCAGAAACAACGAACCGAGCCCCACAGGAACAACAGCCGGCGCACGCCACCCCGACAGCCAGCCCAACCTACTCAAGGCCATGATCGACCTCCACAACAGCCCCGGCCACAAGGTAACCCACCCCCGCCTGTTGGTGAAATCAGAGTTATCTCAGGTGGACTTGCCTGCGGGGGGCCATCTCGTTCGGCTCAGAGGGCGGAACTAAGAAAAATAAGGCAGGGCTCAGACAAGGCAGTCGCTACTGTAGACCGACCCTCCAAACAGCCCAAACAGTGGGCAGAGCCCATCACCTTTATGGACGCCAACTGCACAGGCATCCGCTACCCACATGATGACCCCCTTGTCATTTCGGCCATCCTCTCCAATTACAAGGTCAGACGAGTTCTCATCGACAACGGTAGCTCTTCAGACATCATCTTCCTCAACTGCTTCCGCCAGCTCAAGATTGGGGAAGAAAGCTTGTCTCCACTCCACACCCCCTTGGTCGGCTTCACCGGCGACCGCGTGACCTCCATCGGTTCCATTGACCTCCCAATCACAATCGGCGAATACCCACGGCAGGCCACGAAGTTGCTCACCTTCCTTGTGGTCGATTGCCCATCTGCCTACAACATCATCCTTGGCCGCACCGCCCTAAACGCTTTCCAAGCCATCACATCCACCTATCATCTTGCCCTCAAGTTTCCCACCGATCTCGGGGTCGGAATAGTCAGAGGAGAGCAGACCGTGGCAAGGGAATGTTATGTTGCCTCACTTAAAGAAGTCAAACTGAAGGAGGCAATGATCATCGAAGGTCTTAACGTCCGGGATGAGGACGAGCTGGTTAGAGGAGAACCTGTGGAGGAGCTCGTTGAGGTCCCCATTGACCCCACCAACCCACTGAAAACTGCCAAGATTGGCAGCCAACTATCCCCCCAAGCCAAAGCCGACCTTACCGCCCTTCTGACCGAGCACAATGACGTGTTTGCCTGGACCCATTCAGACATGCCAGGCATCGACCCCTCCTTCATAACTCACTGCCTCAGCATCGAACCCCATTTCCGACCTTACCGCCAGAAGCAGCGCATCTTCCATCCAGAGCACAATACTCTTATAGCCGCAGAGGTTGACAAGCTCCTTGAGGCCCAATTCATCCAAAATGTAGACTATCCTAAGTGGCTGTCCAATGTGGTCCTAGTCCGCAAGAACAATGGCAAGTGGCGACTCTGCGTCGATTACTCTGACCTGAACTGAGCTTGCCCCAAAGATAGCTATCCACTCCCCTGAATAGATCTGCTGGTCGACGCCACGGCCGGTCACCAAATGCTCAGCTTCATGGATGCATTCTCCGAGTACAACCAAATCATGATGCACTCGTCCGATCGGGAACACACGTCCTTCATTACCGATCGAGGTACCTACCACTACTGTGTAATGCCATTCAGACTAAAGAATGCTGGGGCCACCTATCAACGGTTAGTCAACGCTGTTTTCCACCATCAGATCGGTCGGAACATGGAAGTGTATGTGGACGACATGCTAGTCAAGAGCAAACTCTCCACTGACCATCTGACCGACCTACGAGAAACCTTTGCCACCCTTTGCAAGTATCAGATGAAGCTTAACCCCGAGAAGTGCGCCTTCGGCGTGGGATCTGGAAATTTTTTGGGTTTTATGGTCAGTCAGCGCGACATTGAAGCCAACCCTGAGAAGATCAAGGCCTTGATTGAGATGCAGTCACCTAAAACTGTTAAAGAAGTCCAAAGACTCACGGGCAGAGTGGCGGCCCTCAACCGCTTCATTTCCTGCGCAACAGATAAGTGCCTACCCTTCTTCAAAGTTCTTCGGCAGACTTTTGAATGGACAGCTGAATCCGAAGAGGCTTTTCAGCAGTTAAAGCAATGCATGGCCAATCCCTCCCTTCTTTCACAGGCAATTACGGGCGAGCCCCTCTTCCTCTATTTAGCCGTATCGAACACCGCCGTCAGTGCAGCTCTTATCCGGGAAGATGTTTCAGTCCAACGGCCGGTCTACTACATCAGTCGAGCTCTCAGGGGAGCAGAGCAGAATTACCCATTGCTAGAAAAGTTGTCCCTGGCCTTGGTCACCGCCTCCAGACGACTTTGTCCTTACTTCCAGGCCCATTCCATAGTGGTTCTCACCGACCAACCCCTGAAGAAGATCATGCAGCAACCAGAGCTTTCTGGCCGACTTATGCAGTGGTCGGTGGAACTCAGCCAGTTTGACATCTCCTACCGCCCTCGCACAGCAATCAAGGGACAGGCCATAGCCGACTTCATCCTGGAATTCACCATCCCTACCCCAACCACTGCCTCTCCACCCCTACCAACTCCTGCCGAGCCAGAGGACCCCCATTCTTGGACTCTCAACGTCGACGGGTCATCCCGGAGGGAAGGTAGTGGGGCTGGCCTCATCCTCACCTCCCCTGAGGGTGGTTATTTCAAATGTGCTCTCCGTCTCTTGTTTGAGGCCAGCAACAATGAGGCCGAATATGAAGCATTGATAGCAGGACTCCACCTGGCCAAGGATATCGGCGTCAGCCACATCCGAGTGTTCAGTGACTCACAGCTTATCGTCGGTCAGATTACGGGGGAATTCGACGCCAAGGATGGCATAATGCGGGCTTACAGGGACATGGCGCTCCCTCTTGTTCGTCTCTTCAATACTTTCCAGATCAACCACATACCTCGGGCAGAAAACTCCAAAGCAGATGAGATGGCTCAGTTGGCTTCTGCAGACCAGTCCGACCTCAGCCACGGAGTCCACCTCAAATACTTAACTTATCTGGCCATCTCACCCGACCCGCACGAAGTACAGTTCCTCTAAAATGAACCCCTCCCCTGGGCATCCGACATCATACAATTTTTGACAACAGGAGAACTTCCAGATGACCAACAGCAAGCCGCCAAAGTCAGGGCGCGATCGTCCAATTACATCCTCGACAATGGCATCCTATACAAACGTGGTTTTTCACGACCATATCTGCGATGCCTCAATTTGACCCAAGCAACTTATGTCATGCAGGAAATTCATGAGGGAATTTGTGGCAACCACTCGGGCGGCAGGTCCTTAGCCCACAAGATACTCCGTACTGGTTATTTTTGGCCAACTCTTAATCAAGACGCGACTGACTTCGTCCTCAAATGCGATAAGTGTCAGCGTTTTGCCAACATTCCCCATGCCCCTCCTACAGAGTTAATCTCACTTTGCAGCCCCTATCCGTTCGCCAAATGGGGGATCGACCTG
Source organism: Camellia granthamiana (assembly GCA_036172215.1). Lineage (NCBI taxonomy): Eukaryota > Viridiplantae > Streptophyta > Magnoliopsida > Ericales > Theaceae > Camellia > Camellia granthamiana. The sequence goes on from CM069907.1 coordinate 142,225,245, forward strand.
GTCGGTCCACTTCTCACCGGCCGTGGCCAGACCAAGTTCGCAATCGTCGCCATTGACTAATTCACCAAATGGGTAGAGGCCGAACCCCTAGTCACCATTACCGAGCGGAACACAACCAGGTTCATCTGGCGATCGATCGTCTGCAGGTTTGGCATCCCTCAGGCCATCGTGTCAGACAATGGCAAACAATTCGACAACGCCAGATACAGAAATTTCTGTGCAGACCTCCAGATCCAACCATGTTTCTCCTCCCCTGGGCATCCCCAGGCCAATGGCCAAGTTGAGGTCACTAATCGTTCTCTTCTGAAGATCATCAAGGCTAAGCTGGAAGCTGCTAAGGGACTCTGGGCTGAGGAACTACCGAATGTACTCTGGGCCTACCGAACCACAGCTCGGACTCCTACCGGGGAAACCCCTTTCCGCTTAACATACGGCGCTGAAGCGGTTATTCTGGTGGAAGTCGGTCTGCCAAACCCCAGGGTTTTACATCCGGATCTAACGCTCACTGAAGAGCTCCGTCGGGCGGACTTAGACCTAATTGAAGAGCTCAGAGAGACCACTGCCGTCCGATTGGCCTCATACCAACAGAAAATGCGAACTTACTACAACCGCAAAGTCCGACCGCGGGAATTCGTTGTAGGTGATCTTGTCTTAAGAGAGGCCACTCTTGCCACCAAAAATCCGACCGAGGGAAAACTGGCAGCCAAATGGGAGGGACCCTACATTGTGAAAGCCCGTCCACGACCGGGCACTTACCGACTTCAAGACATGGAGGGTCGAGACCTTCCCCACCCATGGAACGCTGAACACTTGAAACGCTACTTTCAATAGGCTATCGCTTTTATATTGCTCAATTGTTGTACTTTCTTTTTGACGCATAATGTAAATTTTGATCGTTAGAATACACTTCCCATGGCAACAATTTTATCTCCCAACTACCCCTGTCGTCTCAATAACATTTTTTACTTGCAGCCAGACTGAGCACTTCCAAAGCCCTCGGCCAGAGCGAGCACTCCAAAGCCTCAGCCAGACTGAGCATTTCAAAAGCCTCGGCCAGACCGAGCACTTCAAAAGCCTCAGCCAGATTGAGCACTTCCAAAGCCCTCGGCCAGAGCGAGCACTCTAAAGCCTCAGCCGGACTGAGCACTTCAAAAGCCTCGGTCAGACCGAGCACTTCAAAAGCCTCAGCCAGATTGAGCACTTCCAAAGCCCTCGGCCAGAGCGAGCACTCCAAAGCCTCGGCCAGACCGAGCACTTCAAAAGCCTCGGCCAGACCGAGCACTTCAAAAGCCTCAGCCAGACTAAGCACTTCAAAAGCCTCGGCCAGACCGAGCACTTCAAAAGCCTCAGCCAGACTGAGCACTTCAAAAGCCTCGGCCAGACCGAGCACTTCAAAAGCCTCAGCCAGACTGAGCGCTTCCAAAGCCCTCGGCCAGACCAAGCACTCCAAAGCCTCAGCCAGACTGAGCACTTCAAAAGCCTCGGCCAGACCGAGCACTTCAAAAGCCTCGGCCAGACCGAGCACTTCAAAAGCCTTAGCCAGACCGAGCACTTCAAAAGCCTCGGCCGGACCAAGCACTCCAAAGCCTCAGCCAGACTGAGCACTTCAAAAGCCTCAGCCAGACCGAGCACTTCAAAAGCCTCAACCAGACTGAGCACTTCAAAAGCCTCGGTCAGACCGAGCACTTCAAAAGCCCTCAGCCATGACCAAGCGCTCCAAAAGACTCAACCAGACTGAGTGCCACCAATGTAGGTCCAGAATGCCTTACCTACAACCTCAATTCCACCATCAGTGACACTCCATAATTATAGCCTTAATAAGATCTACATTGCGCATTAAGGAGTTCCTTACTTTCCTTTGACAGTCACAATCCCAGATCCAAGTTTTTACACCACCCTTTACTTAGTCAAATTCCAAAGATGTTCTCACATGTTCCATTTACTAATCAGATTCCTCCACCATCTAGCGTGAATTTTTATACAAGTCCCATGTCAGCCTACATTGCGCATTAAGGAGTTCTTTACTTTACTTTGCATTGAATTTTTATACAAGTCCTATTTCAGCACCACTTTGAACTTCATTGAATTTTCATACCACTCCAATTTGACTCTGCATTGAGTTTTTAAGTTTTTGTACAGGTTCAGTTTTACTATGCATAAGGGAGTTTTTAACTTTGTTCAATATTGAATTTTTACACCTCTCCCAAATTCAGTTCACAACTGACTTATACACAAGCAAACACAATTGTCTGATAGAAACATAAATAAAGTTTTATTCAGCCACAAATGTATGCACAAGTTCGCTACATCAAAAAAAAAAAAAAAAAAAAGAAGACAACGAAAACCTTCAAGTACACACTCCTTCCATTCACTCATCTCCCTCACTGGAGACGAGGTCTTCTTCTTCAATACCCTCATCCAAGGGGGTCTGGGCCACATCATCCTCCCCAATCGTCACACTACTCAGGTCAAGTTCTGGGAACAGCTCCTCAGCTCTACGTTTGAACATCTTCCACCCGCTGTCCCAGTACTCAGCCATTTCATGTTTGTAGAAGTCTGACTGCTGGAAGCTCCCAATGACTTCAGACTCAGTTCTTCCCCCAGCAGTCGTCCTTGATGGGCCAACCCCCCCAGATTCCGCCCCAGCCAAGCTGCTGGCGACTGCAGCATCCACTGCCATCTGAAATTCAGGAGACCCTTTGAACTGCTCCACTGCTGCGACGCACAGATCAGGGTAGGCCGCCCTCTCCGAGGTCGCCTTCACCTTCTCTTCGTCCAGCTCCTTCTTCAGGGTCGCCTTTTCTGCCACTGCCTTGGCCTTCTCAGCCTCCAACTCCCTCTTCAAGGCCTCCCCCTCAGCAATCATCTTCGTCTTCTCTGCTTCCCACATCTTCTGCAGACTCTCCCTTTCCTCCACTACCTTAGCACGCTCATTCTGCAGTTCCTTCTGCAGATCGCCAACCTTTACGTCGGCCTCATCTTTCTGCCGAACGAGCTCTTCGTTACTTACCATGGCCTCTTCATGTCGCTCGACTGCAACAGCGCAGGCTCTCTGGGCTTCCTCCAACTTCTTCTGCTCGCCAGCAAGTTGGAACTCGAGCGACACAACCTGACGGCGTGCATTCTCCAGCTCCACCTTGGCAGCTTGCAGATCAGTATGAGCAGTTTCCCAGCCTGCACTTTCCTTCTTCAACTTGGCCTCATCAGCCTTGAGTTTGGCAGCCCCCGCTTTTCTTAGCAGAGCCCCTGCCAGGGTAGTTATCTCTATTTGGGCGGAGCATAACCCCCTCAACAGGTTAGCTTCGTTAAATCTTGATGCCGAGCGTAGGGCTGACTCCTCTACAATCTTCACCAGACGATCTTGATGCCCCTCCTCTCCTTCCAGCCGTCCAGCCACCGCACGGACATGGTATTGCCGTGGCGAGACCGACTCCCCCTTCCTGGGGATCAGAGCCCCTTTGGGTTTGTTGTCCCACACTCGGCTTTGCACCAATTACCCCCACCACTTCTGGGGCATCCCTGACCACAGAGGTCTCCACCACGCCTGGAATGACCTTAGCCTTTTTGGACCCAGGCTCATTTGCAGCCTCCTCTGGGGCACTTCTCTTCTTCTTCTTCTTCTTCTTCAGGGCCTCCCCCTCCCTTCTGGCTTGTTCTTTCACAGGATCAACTGGGGGTGTTCGCGGCTCAAAACTGCTTAAGTCCTTCCCCCCAGTGGCCTTAGACGCGGTCGGATCCTCTCCCGCCCGATCGGTTGAGCCGGTCGGCCTTCTTGCGCTTCCTTAAATTTTTTGGCTCTGGCTAGGATGGCCTGATCCTCTGCCTCCTGAGCTGCCCTCCTCGCTTCCAACTCTGCTCGGTCAAGGTCCCCACCGACCGGCAATGGCCCCAACCCTGCCTCAAACAATGCGGACGGCTGAACGAGCTCGTCCCACTTGACTTTCTCTCTCTCCCTCCACTCCTTCACCCTCTTCACCCTCTCATCTGCCGCTGCCCCCAGTCTTGCCTCCATCGACCTGATGGGCACCTTCCAGATGGTGCGTACCCCAGGCCCCCCATTGGCAGACACATAGAACCATCTTGGTCGCCACCCCTTGATTGACGACGGTAGCCCCGCCACCAACCCCTTCCCCATTACTGCCTGCAAGGTGACCCACGTCTCTTGTTGCCCTGAGGCTTTATAGCAGGCGAAAAATTCATCTACTGTCATCCCCTCCCCTCCATTCGCCTTCGGCCATGCGCTTGCACAGGCCAGCAGGATCTTCCATGCATTGGACATCAGCTGGCCCGGTGCTACCTCCAGACGGTTGAGCACGTCCACTACCACTTGAGGCAATAGCAGCCTCAGTCCACCCTTCAGAGCCTCCTCGTACAGGGAAAACTCTCCTGGTCTGGCGTCAGACGGCCTCTCTGTTGAAGTCGGCAGCAATAACTCCACCTCCATCGGAATCTGGTATTTTTCACGAATAGCCTCCAAATCCGCTGCAGTAACCGTTGATTTATCCGCCTTTGTGTGCTAGTGGTCCGATTCTGCATGGCTGATTGGCTCCGCAGCTGCCATCACGGTAGAACTGCGGAATCGTGTAACCGTTTCCCCCGCCCTTTCCCTCCTATATTGCTGCGCCAACTCTACAGCATCATCCTCCCCAAGCGGATCTACCCTGACAACCGCAGTTTCTTCCTGGGCCATTTCTAAGTTGTGTCTGCGAATCGCTTCTGATGCAGGTGCCAGAAAATTGAAGAAGTGTTTTAAAGGTGTATCGTGAGCAACGAAGGAATTAACACTAGGGATATTTTGAGTTTTTGTAACGAAGTAGGTGAATCGTATGACACCAAAAGCCCACGGTTTGCCCGTATTCCAAGGATCCCAATTAATTTTCGCCAGTTTGAAAACTTTTCAAATCATCCGCCAAAACTGTCTTTTCAACCCCATAATGACCTATTGTTTCACTTTTACTCCAACGCCTCACTTCCCCCCACCCCCCACGATCTTGCTACGTGTACGACCACGATGCGCTGTCTCCTCGCCTCACACTGTCTTTTCCACTTCAAATCATCACGTGCCACGCCGCCTCTCGAGCCCCGCCCCCTTCCGCTCGGCTCCCCTTGCGGTCGGCACACCTCACGGTCATCCCTTCCGCTCGGCTCCCCTCGCGGTCGACACACCTCACGGTCATCCCTTCCGCTCGGCTCCCCTCGCGGTCGGCACACCTCTCGCTCGGTCCACCAACTCGGCCACCCCTGACGGTCGAACTCATCTTCCTCATTACTATTCCCTTCGTTGGACTGAAGTTGCACTCGGGAATGGGAGACTACTGACATGGATAGGCCCACAAAGACCACAGCCCACAGTGAACAAACCCAAGCCCACCATTTAGACCCCATTGCATAACCCGGGTAGTAAAATCCAGGACAACTGGAGACCAACTGGGCATGAGGGACCAATGACATTCGGACATATGGCAGGTGCAAGACAGGCCACATCAGCAGACAAAGATCTGCAAAGTTATTGCCACAACACATCACCATTAATGCAGCCTATCACAGCATTTATTACGACAACACCTCCCCGTCGGAATAGCGCCCCTTTACCCTGAACAAGGTAGGCTACAGCACAGGCTTTTTGGCAAGGGAGGCACGTCGGAAGGGACAGTGAAATGATTACCAAAGAATATAAGCAAGCATGGAAGGCAAGAAGAAGGTTAAGTATTCTGTTCCTCTCTCTCTCTCTCTCTCTCTCTCTCTCTCGCTCTATATTCCCTACTTCCACTTCTAATTTACACGCCGGAGGGTTCGCTGGGGGACAACCCTGTTCCCCGTTGAACTTGTTTGCAGGTCTTCTGGTGGGCCTCATCACTCGGACGTGGGCTTAAGGAGCTTGGATTGGTCCAGTCCATCCACCGTGAACGAACTGTATCATCACCTCAGTCTTGCTTCGGCGAGCCGTTTTTCTTTTCAAACTTTGGTGCCTTTGTCCCCCACGTGTCCTCTTCTGCTCTGACATACTTCTCGATCTGTGCCATGAGCTCCTCCATACTTTTTGGTAGAGTTTTTTCTAGGCATTTCCGAAGAGGGCATTCATCATCCAGGTTGTTCTTAAAAAACACAACTGCCAGCTCCTGGTTGCAAGCAGGAATTCGGTTGAACACCTCGTAATATCTCTTGGCGTAAGCCTTGAGGCTTTCACCATCACTAATATTCAAAGCCAGCAGGGAGTCTACCCTTAGTGGTTGCAACTTGTTTGTAACAAACTTGGCCACAAACATCTCAGCTAGGCCTTCCCAACTCTTCACAGTTCCTTTTGGCAACTTGTAGAACCAATCCGATGCAATTTCTCCAAAGGATGAGGGGAAACCCTTGGACAACAACTGTTTATTCCCACTCCACAAAGCCATCGAATTCAAATATAAACCAACATAAAAGTTCGGATCAGACTTACCGTCATAAATCGAGAAACTCGATATGTGGAACCTCTTTGGGGCCTCAAACGTATCCAACTCTACTAAGAACGGCGTGCTCGGCTTCATAGGGGATATGATCTCGGCGTTTTGCCACTTTCTTTGGAGGTAGTCTCTTAAGTCCTCATTCGTTCGGCCAGGAGCTTGGCTATCGACAGATTTCAGCCTTTTTGGGGCACTGCTCCCGATGTCATTGTGCGTCCTCCTGGACTTCTCTTCATTTACTGTATCAAAGCAAAGGCCCTTCCCCTGGATATGCCAAGGTTCTTTGACATAGGTCCCCTTTGTTCATGGCGTCTTCTGTGACTTACCTCATACTGACTCTGCTTGCCTAACATCCTGTGAAGGCTGATGTGAGCACTCATTTTCCTTGCCATGCTACGGGACTACCGGGATTGTGTTCTGCCCTTGTTTCTGAGCATCAGTCTTGGCTGTTGGTGCTGGCATGTCCTGCAACGGGAACAGTGATTGCATCACGTTGTTTTGCATCAAGAAGTTGATAATTGACTGTAGATCTGCCAACTTGTTTGCCATCCTTTTTGTGGGTGTTGATTTGTGACCACATAACCAAGCAGGGAACTTAGCTGAAGAGCACCAGCGGAATAGATTAAGCCCGAACAACTTGTTATAGAAATATAAGAATCCGAAGGTGGTTCGTCTACCCGGGAGTACTCCAACGATCAAGTCAGTATCTCTCAAAAAGAGCAAATTGTGGTTAGACTCACAAGAAAAGGTTTATTACTCTTAGTATCTTACACATATCTCAGACCCTTGGGGGTACCTTGTTTTTATAGCCAATACTAACCTGAACCCCGTAGAAGCCTTACTTTAGTGGACTCAGGCTCAATGCTTATCCTGGATCCTCAGTTAGACAAGGATAAACTCCCTAAGAGCTTTATCTTTATCCAGACTGAGATCCTCCCTGGTTCTAGGACTCTTGTCACTTATCTGCTCATCTCAGATTCCGATATCCCGCAGGTAACCTTGGCCTAGCCAAGATCACCTCAGCTCTAGGACTAGCCCATGTGGCACCTCGGCTGACACCCTGGCATCACCTGGGCTACGTGCCGTCATTCACAAAATATATCCCCACAACTGCCTCCTAGGTTCTATTACCTCGGCAATCTAGGGTAATGGAACCTACATCGTTTTCCCATATAGCATGTCGGCTAAAATTACATTTCTTTTTTACGACCGAGATCATTTCGTCAGCTTCAAGTACCTAGGACTCAAATGTCCACTTCACCAAGGGTCAAGAACCAAGAATCAAGTTCTTTAGACATCCCAGCTGAGGTCATTCCTCTAGCCAAGGTTGTTGCTTCATTAACTCAAGAACTCCAAGAGTTTAATTTGCGCATGAGCTGTCACGCATAGTTTTCTCAACCGTTCCTTCGATGCGTTCATCTCTTATTGGTCTATACCTGACACGCGCTATCAGGGCTCATCGCTTCTGTGCACGTCGCCCAAGGCGTTTTAATTATGTTTTGTCGCCTTTTCGCGTTTTAACAAAAACTCTTTCACTCTCTCTGTCTTTCACTTCGCATTCTTGCACTCTCTCTCAAAGTTTTCTCTGTCTACGAATCTTCCCCAAAACCTCCATTACCGTGTTTTTGAGCTTTCTGCGATCATCTAACTATCGCTACTGGTGAGCTTTTCACTATCAGGCTCTAGACAATGCCTTCGTTCGACTCCAACGATCCTTATTCCGCCGTACTTTCTGTTGGCTCCACTCGGTAAGTTCATAATTTCTTTCATCTTTAAGTTCAGTCTTTCATAGTTCATTTGATTTGTTCCAAACCTGTTACCTTTTTACATGCTGTTCATTGCCATTGCAAATCAATTTTTGTTCTTGAATCTTCACTGTACAATATATCCTTGTGTCTATTCACATTGTTCGTGATTCCCACACATAGTGTTTCATAAATTTGAACCTTTAATAATTTTGTCACTGTTCTTGGCTTTTGCAGATCCATACACACCTACTCAATGTTTCTTAAAAAAATGTTGCTTTCTTGATTCGAATCATGTTCTTTTCTGTTTTTCTTTGACTTGTTTCTAGATTCTTGTTTCCATATAGACTTAGGTTTGGGATTTGATAAAAATCACATTCTTTTAGGAAAATTGAAACAAATTCCCCTTTAATCTTCAAAAAACCCTCGCCCCAATTCCAGTTTTAGGTCTTAGCCGAGGTATTCAAACCTATATCCATCACTCTGTTATCCAACCACTTCAGCCGAGATAATGGGTATGTTCAGGTGAAGAGTGGATAACCCAGAAAAACTTGAGCATTTTAGGAGAGAATTTTCTATCCTTGCCGACATCCAGCTTAGGTTAGCCGGGGAGGAGGATTCCATCATGCCCGACGGAGACTCCATACCATTCCCCGTAGTTGCCTTTATAGAGTGTGGACTTCGGTTCCCTTTAGGCACTCTTTTTCGTGAGGTCTTTCACTATTACAAACGTAAGCCCATGTAACTTGCCATCAACTCATATAGGGTTATAAATGGTATAATCGAATTGACATGCCGAGAAAGGGCCAGGATCACTTTAGTCGACATTCAGTATTGTTATATCGTGTGTGGCCTAAAGTCTGAAAAAGGCTACATTTATTACCTAAAACCCAGATCCACAGCATTCAAAATCATAGCCGACCTCCTAGACTCCAACAAGGGTGCTGGAGATGATTACCTCATCATCTCGAGTAATTGGGAGCTTGCTCCTGATGATGATCTTCATCTCTTCTCTCTGCGCCGATCAGTGTTTAAAAAGGGTGATGGTAAGAACTGAGTCATCCTCTTAATCCTTTTTCTGTTTAGGGCTTGCTAACTCATATATCCCTTTCTGAACATTTTTTCTTCTTGTTCTTTTTTGCAGTTCTTCCCCAGCCAGCAAAGGATTTCCGACAAACTTTCTTCCTCAGCAAGGATCTGAAAAAGCTACTAGATTTACCAGTTGAAAAATGCAAGGCCCTACTACTGCTTGATTATATCCCGACCTATAAGTCGGCCCTGCTCACCATTCCACGCCGAAGACTCCTCCTTCTGCTACAACTCCTCCAACCTCTTCATCACCTAGGCCAGACCAGGCCTCTTCCTCAGATCCAGTTGAGTTGCCATCTACCTCTGTTCCTTAACTTATCCCGACATCCCAATGCTGACGCCGACGTCGTGCCCTAGCAAACGTACCAGCAGGCCGAACTCGTAGTCATAAACATCAGGATTCAGAAGCATCGGCTTACGATCCAGCGAACCCACCAATTGGCTTGCTAGCCATTCACTTTGGAACCAAAGTCACCCTTGCTATTACTACTGAAGACATGGGCCGAAAAGCAGTTGTTGAGGACCTCTTGGTCGACTTGCCAGGAGTGGTCACTATTGCCTCTTGTTCACCATCTTAGTCTCAACAAAAACCAAACAAAAAAGGGTAAAGAGGGCAAAGGCAAAAGCCTCTACCACCCAAGTCGAATCAGAAGATATAGTGTCGATCTCAAAGCTCGCTGAGATCAAGAAAACAATCATTGCAACCAAGAAGAGGCCTGCCAAGGCTAATCCAATTAATACAGCTCGGTCAAAGAAGCCGAGGTCCGAAGCTGCGACAACCTTGGGTGTGTTTAAAGTCGATGAGCCCTGGGCCCTAGCCATCATGATTGGGGATCGGCCAATTAAGGTTGGTGGCAGTGCCAATGATAGTATTGAGGTCGATGTCGCTCTCTTTACAGCCGTGCTCCTTCTAACCAATCTCAATTGTATGGCCGAGATCAATGAATACGAAAATTTTGCCCTAATGATGCAACATTCCGTTTTGGTAAGCACCCAGCACTTGGTACTCTTTTATCTTGTTCTTTAATTTCTTCATACTAACTTTTTTGTTTCTTTCCTCGTAGGCTATCCAACACGCCCATTCTTTCACCTTGAGGAGCATCAAATCTGTACTCTGGTGTCTCCGATTTACCTCTCAGAGGGTTTTGCAACACACTCAGCTCGAAAAGGGTATACCCTGTTCATATTGGCAAGAGATAACTTCTGCTGCTGCTTTAATTGCCGTTTTGACTTGAAGCAGGCTTACACTTGAAGTAGAGGCACGCTCATTCTTTGGAACACTGACCAGGTCTGAAGAGGTACATCCGGAATACAATCCCGGAATTTGCCAAAGTTGAAACACACTAAGATGCTCCAAAATTTTCCTTTTTTCTTTTGCTTGGCAGTCCGGAACCATTATAGCTTCAGATAGGTCCTGGTTCTACTGTTCTCACACGACCTGGGTTGAACCCTGCAGTTTTTGAAAGAACAAATTCCTTTTTGCACAAATGTGGAGAATGGCACAGCACTCTGAGCACAAAACTATTTTATTTTTGAAATCGAGAGATGAGTTTTCGACCAGGTATTGAGCCTACGACTGAACACAGCAAAACGACTCAACAAGGAAATAAAAAGCACACAACCTAGACACATCGAGACACGCTCGAAACGACTCAAAGCAAGAATCGAGACAACCAAAACAAAAGACACGACACACAGACGTATTACAAAGACGAGAGACTTCTCAATACACGAGGAGCCAGTTTCTCCGGGTATTATTTCCCACCCTTTCTCATTTGTGATTATCACATCACTCGGCCCTCAGGCTCGGTTTTTCTCTCAAAAACCCTTTTGTTCACCTTTTCTCTCATCGCACATCTCTCTATTCTTCAATCTCTCATTTTTTCATCCCTCCCCTGGGTGGTTGGTGGATAAACAAGAAGTTGCGGGCTCTTGCCCCTAGCATTCAGATAGATTCTTCGTTTGTTCACAACAGTGAGATTCTTCCACAGAGGGGCTGCGCTACGATTAGGTGTGTAGCAAATCTATGGCTGACATTGGTTGATGATGCCCTGCTGGGGAGTTTGGATGTGGTTAGATCTGTCCAGATGAGGGAATGGAATATCTGGCCCCATTCCAGTGCGTGCTTCGCACTTGGCTTGATACCTCGTTGTTTGGAGGATGAGAGAGCTTTCTGCCCTTTGTTGTTGACTTCAGTTGTGCCCTCTTCTGGCAGGTGGAGTGCCCTTTTTGGCGAGTATGTTGACAATGGGGAAAAGACAGGAAGCCTGACTCAACTATGCCCCTAGTTCATCATTTTGACCATTTTTTGTTTTGTTTTGTTTTTTTTTTTTCTACTAAAACAGTTTTTGACCAACATGAGAGTTAGATTAACATGTTTGTTCAATTTTTGATTTAAAATCATGCCAGTCAGGCTATGAGCACTGAAAATTTTCCTTTTCTGGGTCCATGAAAAGGGTCCAGTTTTGGAAAAGATGAAACAATTTTCGATAAAATTAGTCAACCTCAGTAAAAACTATTTTTGCAAACGGCCAATGCTTAACAAGCATGGAACCTACTCTTGAGACGCACAACCTCGAATCCATAACAATGGAAAATTGCCCCTTGTCTAAGGGGTACCGCATGGCAACGGAAAGTTACCCCTTGTTTGAATGGCACCGCAGTGCGTTGAATGGCAACGGAAAGTTGCCCCTTGTTTAAATGGCACCGCAACGTATTGTAGACAGTCCTCAGAGTGATGATTACAACCGAACTCTCGGATACAGAGAAGGTGAGGATCATCAAAACCACGACATGGACACACTCGAATTTGAAGTGTTTTACGGCTGGACTTCAGAATGAAGTTGCCTACGTATCCCAATGATGGGAATCAAGCCTTACGTAGTTCGGGGTTAAGGTACACTCGGGTATTAACCTCTCCTTTTTATGCTCTAACTTTTGCCAAGGCGCCTGTTGCAGGTTTTCGACCTTGCGAGCTTTGTTCTTCTTTCTTTTCAATTTTTTCATTTTTTCATTTTTTTTTCTTTTCTTTTTTTTTTTGTATTTTTCTTTTTTTGTATATTTTTTGCTTTTTTTTTTCTTTTTTTTTTTTTCTTCTTTTCTTTTTTTGTATTTTTCTCTTACCCTAACTTTTGCCTGGGTCGCCCTTCCGGGTTTTCGGCCCAGCGAGCCTCTCAAAGGGTAAAAGTGTAACAAGTCCATGCCAAATGGTTTTGAGATTGAAGCCCTCTGTATCCAGGAGAGTGGCTGTTGTATTGATTTGCAGAAAGATCCACCTTTGGTTCTTCGAGCACATCGGATATTTTTTGCCCCTAGTTCGAGGGGTGCTTCTGATCTAGCTTTGTAAGCTTCTTTTGACGACATCTGATCCTCTTGATCTGACTTTGGTGCCTCTTGTTCGAGGGCTGCTTCAAATCTGGCCACACATGCCTCCCATCATGATTGTCCTTTGAACGTTCTGAATCCAAGTTCAAGATTTGAAAGCAAAGGGGTTGAGTCTCGAGGCCGAGAGCGATCCTAAGCTGCACATTCTCAAGAGCGATTCCACCCATGTCTTCGCAGGACCGCGCAAAACATTTTTTTTGAAAGTTTTTAAGAAAGCGACAAATCGCTCGCGCTGAAGACAGTGTAGGACCAATCTGGATCAAAGCTAGGGTCCTTCTCAGTACTCACACTAACAAGCATGATTTCATTCATTAAGGGCTTAGCACGCCTCTCTTTCTCTCAATTGATCAAAATTTTGCAAATCCCGAGGAATTCCTCCCTTTTTGTTTTTACCGCAGTGTTCAAAAAGGTTTTGAAAAACTTAGGTCAATGCAATAATTTCAAGGCACCGAAGAGCAGGCGAAGAACATTGTCATTTCATTCAAACTTCTGGCACAACTAGCACACGGCAGAAGTAAACACAAAAGCATGAAAAACCACTGCTGTTCATTCAAATCTGTTGGCAAAACTAGCTCCCTGGCAGAAACAGACTCAAAAGAAAGCGAAAAGACAAACGTAAAACAAGTAAGTGATGTCCGAGGTAATACTCCTGAAATCACCCGACTCTAACAAAACAGGACTGACTCAGTATGAAAAGACTGACTCAATACAAAATGACAAGACCGACCCAATACCCAAGTCAGAAAGTACAAAACTAGCATTCGGAAATGCTCAAAACAGTGCGTGCCAAACGCCACATCTGAAATAAACTGAACGTCGCCCGCAGGTGGTTCATCCCCCGATCACAGTCACATTATCCCCCACAGGTTCACTGATCAAGTGCCGATAGACTTTGCAAGACTGGTACGGTGATGATCTTGTTGTCAATCAGATCTTGTATTTCATGGCGAAGACGGTAACAACTATCAGTGACGTGGCCAACTTGTTGATGGAAGGCACAATGCTTGGCCAGATCATGGGAGGGGGGAAGTTTATCTGGCAGTGGCCGCAGCTCTAGGGGTTTCAGATCCCCCTTTCTACTCAGGACCCTCAAGGCCGTTGATAGAGACATGCATAGTGGGGTGAACACCCTCTGGCCCCGAGGTGGGTATTTTGAGGTTTGTGGCTTTTTGCTGGATGCACCAGCAAAGGGATTGACAGGCGCTGACTGGGTTTGCTAATCTCTTCCGAGCACGGGATTAGAGTTGAAAGGAACATTCCTGGTACAACGGCCCTTCTCCCGGCTTGCTCCTTGATTCAGACTGCCCCTAACTTGAGTGGCGAAAGTGTCATCCATAGTTTTTGCCATAACTGCGAGGACTTGCTCTTCGTTTAATCCCTCGGCTTTCAAAGCCTCAACAGCCAACTGAAGATGTTCATGGGGACTAATGCTTGCCCCTGCCTTGTTCTTATCACTGGCCTCCACTTTGCTAAGAGGTTGGCCTTCTTCTAATGCAGCCCGTCCCAAGGTTGGGGAGCCTCTTGACATGAACTCCCTGGTATGTGATGTGGTTGATGACGGGGCCAAAACTCCGAAGGCCAGATCTACCACAGTTCTTTGAAGATCTTCGATCATTCTCATCAGCTCAGAAGTAGTGGGTTCATGGGCTTGGGATGATTGAGGTTCAGATGCACCCATCATGCATAAGTCCAGGCTCTCTGGGGTAAATACATTAGGCTTGGGTAGATGGACTGGGGTGATGTATACGCTGGGGTCGTAAGGGACGGCCAGTGTGTGGATTAGGTTGAGATGTGGATGAGGTATTTGGTCATTGGGGGCTGAAGGTGGAGCTATCGTTTGGTTGTCAATGAGATTTTGGATCTCATGACGAAGGCGGTAGCAACGGTCGGTGCCATGACCGCGCTGCTGATGGTACATACAGTACTTGGAAGGGTTATGTCTGACTGGGAGTGGGTCAGGAAGAGGTTAAGGATCGAGGGGTTTGAGATGCCCTCTTTCCACCAAGGCTTTTAGTGCGCTAGTCAGGCTCATATAGAGGGGGGTGAAAGTTCTGCCTTGAGCCCGGGTTAGGCCGGCTAGTTCTAGGCTTGGTTTGGCAAAAGGGTCGGTTGTAGCAACTGTATTGATTTCGGTGGGTTTGGGAATAGCGCTACTACGAGCATTGGTATTCCCTGAAATCACCCTCCTTGTCGGTTCACTTGTTCTGGGAATGATCCCACTGTTGAACGCGTTCTCGACCTGAACCCCTAGTTCATGTAAACTTTTGAAAGTGAATAGCGGAGCGACTATCAACTTTTGCAACATATCATGCTCGAGGTTTCGCACCATCATCTGTACTTGATCCCTCTCCGAAGGGCGACGATCCGTCATCTGTGCTGCCTTTGCTCTCCACCTGGCAACAAATTCCACAAAAGGCTCTTTTGGGTTCTGGCGGGTTGCTTCAAGCTCTTGGATCGTCATTTCAACTTGGGTGTTGTACGAATACTGATCGACAAAGGCCTCAGCCAGTTCTTCCCAGTTTTGCTTCACTTTATCTTCCAACTTAGCGTACCAAGTGGCTGCTACACCCGACAGGGTTCTTCCATACAGAGAGAGTTTCTGTGGCTTAGTCAGACCCATCGGCTTCAGGACATCCAAGAAAAGTTGAATATGTACCATTGGATCTCCAGACCCATCGAAACGGTCAATATATGGCATTTTGAATCTGTCTGGGAGCCGCACGGCAGACTTAGTATGTCCATCCTCAATGTCGGGAATGGAGTTAAGGCCTTGTGCCTTTTTGAATTGCTTCTCAAGGCTCGCAATTTTCGCTGCAGTCGGATTGAACTCATCAACATGAAAGGGTTGAAACCTCTCAATAGGCTGCACCAGGGGCCTGACAACTCGAGCTTGAGCCAACCCTTCTTGGGGATTCAAACCCTGTAAATCTTCAACTGGCGGGAGTGGATCAAAGTTCGGCTGGGGTCCCGAAGTTGGATGTGAGGCAGATGCCCCAGATGGGCGCTGCGTTTCAATACCGGTCTCGGCCTGCATGGCAGTTCCCTGATTTAACGCTGCTATCACGGCCACAAATTCTTCTGAACCCTGTGCCATCACGGGTCTGCTGATGATGTGACTGGTGACTGTCGGATCAGATGAACCGGTGAGCCCTAACTGGCCTTTCTTTGCCTTGCCTCAGCGAAAGAACACTGGTTGCCCTTGAATTGAATTTCTGATCTAACAAAGTCTATCAGCACTAGTCCAATGTACCCGGGAGATAGTGGAGCCTTCTGAAGCTATGATTCTAGGACTACCCCCTAGCAAAAGAGAAAACAGACAGCATCTCAGCTCAATTTCACTGGAACGGATACGAGCAAAGCTGAACAACTGTATTCTATTACTGATCACTGTTCCCCAAAATCACTGCCCCAAATCTGAATCTGATACCCGCAGATATAACTGATTCTCAAAATACTGATACTGGTGCCCCAGGCCGGATACCCAGACTCGCAAACTGGTATATGCATTCCCTGTAGAGATATACTCTAAAAGCACATAGCATGTAAAAGAGAGCCAATACACCCCCATGTTGGGGTAGGGTTTCCCTGTCCTATTTTGTCAGGAGCTAGGGTTTCACTACGCACGCAGCGGTTTCAAACAACCTATATCGGGTAAGTAACCTGTCCTAGTTTGGAATGGTCACTATGGATCCGAATATGCACTAGGTCGAATGGTCGAAAAGGGTGCCCCGGTAAAATCGGGGTTTGTGTTCCCATACTGGCAAAGCCCGTAACCGGTCAGCCTTATGGACATGCCTTGATAAGACAAGCCTCCAGCAAACCGCTCAGGAATAGCAGAGGGCCAACACGGTGTCCTAGGCGCACCAACGCACATGCAATGCAAAGAAACACATAAATGTAGTCAAAACAGGATATCACAAGTTCGAGTCAAGCTCTCTAAACTCCCCAGCAGAGTCGCCAGAAACCGTAACAAGCCCGCGGGGCTCGCTACAGTTCGGACTCGATTTGTGTCACGGTTCTTAATCTGAACCAAAGAGTCCAAATCCGGCAAATCGTTTTGAGAAAAACAGATTTTTTGAAAAGTAGTGCCAAACATGGACTGCTTTGCCAGATACAGAGTCGCCACCTAAATATTTTTAAAATGGGAAATTTAGGAAACCCTGACTCGGTGCCAAAGGCCACGTGTCTGTCATCACCAAAGTTGTCTTGGCTCGGGAGCTTGGGTACGATCGGGGAAGGTCAGCTATGAGCACCCCCTCTCGCCCGATCCGAAAACCGGCCTCTACTAACCGTGATATCCAATTTTGAAAACGTTATGTGTTCTTATTCCGTTCATTAGCCTAGAATTACTATGTTATGCGCACAGCAAACAAGTATAGACTAGATCGCCTAATTTGGAAACAAGCATTGCATATCCGTTCGTTTTGAAAGCGTTTCGGGATTTGCTACTCACAAGTAGGCTAAAACACGGATTTCAATGAGTCGTTCCAACTCAAACAATCCAACCTTCACCCACAGGCATTCAAACAGTTTATCACATAAGCATCTAGCCACATGGTAAGCATGCTGTCATGGCAACATTCACACGCATGGGATATGCTAAAGCATAAATACTTACATCGTAGTCCGTGCCAAAACAATGAACTAGTTAGCAAACATGCATGTCCTAGTTCATGGCAAGTGGCTAATGCAACACATACAGAGATACAATTTAGGATAGGCTCGGCTAACCCTAAAATGGCATGTGAAATGCAATCATTCGGTGCACGTATTCAAGTTAGATTTGAAAATACAATGCGGTTTGTATGATGTACCGAGCCCGGCGCATGTAAGACAAATGTATGGATGCACACATGCATTGCATAAGGTATGCTGAAATAAACATGCCCTAATTTACCATCATAAGCAGGTAAATAAAAGGGAAGAAAAAAGTGGGGGGTTGGAAGATATGCACACCACTCACCCACACTTATTACATATTTGTCCTCACTCGGAGGGACCGAATAAATAATACAAATTAATTAACTACACAAGCTAATTAAATATTACAAATTAACTAAATTAACGAATTAATTAATCTAAGAAAAACAGTAAACCGCCTCGGGGCGAGGGCTCAATGCATGCGCGCTCGGATTCCGCTCGAAATTGCACTGCCATGCCTAGCCTGCCTCTGTTTTCCCTGCTTTGTTCCTCTGAAAACTTCCAAAGTCTCAAGGATGCCTCTCTGGACACTGGAGAATCCCACCGGCTGGAGGAAATGACCACCGGCACTAGGATGTGGCCCATCGGCACAAAATATATCCACCGGCCATCCATTGAATGCCGGTCAGCACTGAATACTGCCGGCCGGCAATAAATTCCTGCAGAACCTGCAACTCACAGCAGCAGAGGACAGAACCTGGCACGGCAATGCTACTCAAGCTATGTCAAGCTATGTATGCACCAAACACATTCCTTATCATGTTTGTGACTCAAAGGAGGATGTGCCTCGATTCTCGGGCCACCAATCACACATTTTCATGCATGATGGCCCAAAGAATCAAGGGTGCAATTTTCATGTCAAATGAAATGCAAACTAAACACTCAAAGAACCCGATCCCCATCATCAAATCAAGGGACAAGGCATGCATGCAAGATGCGTTGCAACCTAATCATGTTAACTAGGGATGCAACATGAGCATGTGAACAAACAATGCAAGCATACAAGTATGAACATGGACAATGTACAAACATGTAAGGTAAGCATACAACTGAGCAAATAATGGTCTTACACATGAATTGGGCAACTCCAATTAGGCCTAAAATCAGTGGCCAAAATGCTAAAATATGAGGGCCAAACACATATACACACATGCACATGCTAAGGCACCAACTTAAGCATTGAACAAACAACCTTTAAGCACACTTAAAAGAAGTTAAACACGGACAATTAGCACGCAATATGAGCTCTAAAAAAAATCATGTTAGGATATGGTGCCAAACCAACCCAAATGAGACAAGCATAAGCATGCAAGTATGGCCCAAGTGCTCAAGGCTAGTCAAAGGGCATTGAACTACACTTGACAAGACTTAACATGGCAAGAATTAAGCAACTAAAATCAGATTTTTAGCACACAAAATCAAGCCCAAAGGACCACTTAGATGGCATCTAAATGGTTTGAATTCAAAGGCATGCATAATGGTCAAAACATAAGGCATACAACACATGCTCTCAAAGCAATAAAGAGGCAACTAAGGCAAACATATGAGCATGCCAAAGGGACTGAAATTACATGTTGGGTGGTTCCAAACCACCAAAATGATGCAAGCAACACATGCTACACATTCACATACTTGAGGTATACAAGCCTGACAAGCTACAAATGCAAAGAAGCTATACTAAGCATGCCAAAATCAATCCAAACAACTATGGACAGACCTAAAACATGGCAAAATAAGCATAAAACATTCAAAAGTCTAAGCCTAAAGCGTGCTCAAACAAAGGCTAACAACCTAAGGCATGTTAAGGGATCAATGAGGCATTGCATGGCAACTATACTAAACATGTATGGAGTGCCAAAACCAACTTAGTACAAAGTTATAACATGGCAATATAAGTATAAAATACAGCCATGGCATGCTCAACACACACTTGAACAAAGACTTCCTTAAGAGACCAAAAATGGTCCCTTTCAAGGACAACAAGGAGAGGGGGTGGCCCTCCCCTTTTGGAGACTTCAAGGCACCATCTCCACCACTGAAATCCCTCAAGATTTCAGTGGTGAAGAGGCCCAAACACCAAAGTCTCGAAACTTGCACAAAATAGCACAAAATGAGGGCCTTTCAAGGCCTAAGGGTGTTCAAACACGCCCAAACCACAAAACACTCTTAATAAACAATCAAGAGGGCCTAAAAATAGAACTTTTTTATGTTATACACTAAACACAAAAACAGCTCTAAGATAGGTAGAAATAAGATGCAAAAATGGGGAATAAAAGGCTAGTTTCTTACCCTTGTTGATCACCTTCACAAATGTTGATGTTGTTGCCTCCTTGAGCTTAAATCCAATCAAAAATAGCAAGAACAAGCCCTTGGAACCTCAGTAGCCAAAGGAAGGTGAAGCACTAGGTGCTTGTGTGCAATAGTGAGACAAAACACACACACTAAGCTTAAGGGAGAGAGAGAGATATAGGATAGATACACAAACCCTAACCTAAAACCAGAGCTCTCTCTCTGAGTTGTTCCCTCTCTAAAATGTCTAACCTTTAAGCCAAGAGAAGAGACCCTTCTGTTATAGGCAACCAAGTTGTAAAGCTTATACAACAAGCTTCCAAGGAGGGCATCCCTCCATACACGTGTATGGAGGGGAACCAAATGCCAAACAGCTGTCTCAAAATATCTCCAAAAGCAGCTGAATAGTAGTCGGCTAGCCAAAAATGTCATTTTGACAAAATTTAGTGCCGACCGGCAACAAAGAGTGCCGACCGGCAATATATATTGCCGGTGGCAACAAAACCCAGCCGGTGGCCTCTAGCTAGTGCCGATGGTGTGTGGGGATGCCTCACAAGGCATTCCCTGCCCCTCCAAGGCAAAACACAAGTGTTTGGTGCAAAACCAGATACAAAACGATTGAGTTCGGAGATCCTGAGACAAGGCACGTAGCCGAGACCTCCGGGAACTTCAAACAAACACAAACATGGATAATCACCGAGTGTTCAAACGGTGACGTCCAAGTCTTGAGGACGGTCAAAAATGGGGTGTCTACAGCTTGTTTTAAGCCAACTCTTGGTCCCCCCCTTTTGCCTGCAGAGAGAAACAGTGGTGTAGACCACTTTTCTGCCCTGTCAACCAGTTTTCTCCCCTGTAGACCACTTTTGGTAGTCGGTCAGCTAGGGTGGGTGGTTGGTCGACCAACCTAAGTGGTATGTAGCGTGCCACCACCTTCTCCTCTCTTTATAGACTCTTTTTCTCCCCTGCCAGCCAGTTTTTTCCCTTGTCAACCACCTGAGGTGGTCGGTCGACTAGGTGGGGTGGTCGGTCGACCACTTTGAGTGGTCTACGGCCTTTTTTCTGCTTTTGCAGATATTTTTGGTGCCAGTTGTGCCAGTTGTTGGGCACAGAATGCATCCTCCCTACACGTGTAGGAAGGGATTCAAGCAAGCTTTGGCTTGCATATTCTATATAAAGGGAGGTGCTTTCCCCTTTGTGAGGGTTCAGATTTTTAGAGAACAAAAATATCCCTCTCTCTAGAATTCTCTCTCTCTCTCTCTCTCTCTATATATATATATATTGTGCTCTATAGTGCTTGAAATTGGATTTTCTTCACATATTTGCACACAACCTCTTAGCCAAACACCACCATCATTGAGCTGAGGTTCTTGGAGGTGATATTTGAGTTCTAAAAGCTGGTTTTCGATTGAAGAAGTTGATGTTTTGCTGTGGTTCTTCAAGGGTGAGCATCTCTTTCTTTTAAGCTTATTTTTGTACACAATCTTGGCCACCTCTGCATACTTTTTTTGGCCTAAGTTTCAACTATAAAAAGTTCTATCTTTAAGTTCTTAAAATGTTTGTTTAAGGCCTAGTTTGAGTTAGGGGTGGTTTACCCCCTTTGGTGGCTTGTTTTGCTTTGCTTTAAGCCATCTCTTAAGGCCTTTGGGATCATCTCTTTTTGGCCTTCTCACCATTGAAACTCAGAGGAATTTCAGTGGTGGAAATGTGGTTTTGAGGTCCCAAATAGGTGGGGGTAGTCCCCCCTCCTCTTCTCTTGTTTACTTGTGTTGATGGCCCATCAAAAGAGCATGTGTTTCTACTTCTTTGTGGCTTTGTTTAGGCTCATTTTTGTGACTTTTTAGACCTATCATAACTTTGTTTTTGGCTGTCTTGGTCACCTCTTGCATGCTTCTTGTACTTGTAGTATAATCCTACTTGTAGCCTTGCAAAGTAGCATGTCTTTCTAGCATGTTTTGGCTCCATTTCAGCATGTTTTTAGCCATTATTTGCCATGTCATAACTCTATTTTGGTTGGTTTGGTTGCCTCTTGCATGCTCCTTGCACTTGTAGTGCAATTTTGTTCACTAGCCTAGTGTATTTGGTGTTTTAGCCTATTGATCTAGCATGTGTATGCTCTACTCCAGCACATTTTTGGCTATGTTTTAGTATGCTTTAGGTCTGATTTGAGTGGTTTTGGTCATGCATGCTTGGCTTTGCATAGCTATAGTGTATTTGGCTTTGCTAGCCTTGCACTTTGAGACCTCTAGCATGTCATATTTGAGCTTTTTGCATGGAATGGCATCATTTGGCGTGTTATTTCAGACCATATACCTCTGCCATATTCTCATATTTATCACTCTTTTATTGTATCTAAGAGTTGTGCCTTTATGCCTTGTTCGTGAGCTAATACATGAGCATATCTTTCTTGCCATCCATGCTACAAGTCTAGCATGTTTTTGCCACTATTTTGACCTGCCTTAGATCTGTTTTGAATGGTTAGGGTCATTTGAGCATTGCTTAATATGGTTGTAGAGTAAAGGGGCTTGATTAACTTTGAGTTTCGGGGCTTTTAACATGTTGTGCATGTGATGTTTGCACGGTATGACACCATTTGGTATGAAATTTCAGAGCATATGTCATTGCCACACTCTCACATTTTCCACTTCTTCATCGTGTTTGAGAGTTCTGTTTAATGCCTAGCTTGCGAGCCAATGCATGAGCATGTTGTTGTAGCTTTCGAGCTCCCATTTTCAGCATGATTGTGTCACTATTTTGGCATGATATAGGTCTGTCCATAGCTGATTTAGTTGTTTAAGCTTGATAATGCATGCCTCATATGTAATACACTTCACTACTTTTGATGCCTTAGCCTGTAAACATGCCATGCATGCATTGCTTGCATGATATAGTCTTGTGTATGCCACTTTAGCATTGAAAGATGAGCATATGTTATTTGCATTGCATTGTGTTTGGATTGGACGTTAGTCCAAACAAAAGAAATGAGAGACGTTTCATACTTGAAGTGATGAAAAGTGCCTCATTTCTCAGTCGCCGTCCCCCTTGATTGTGCATGATAGGGTGGAGGCCTTTCGAGTCTTATGTGTGCATTCATTGAGTTTTGCACAAGCTTGATTCTTTGGCCACCATGCAGTGAAAATGCTTGGTTCTTGGCTCGGGAGTCAAATACCATACTCCTTTGAGCTTGAGATATGATAAGGAGTATGGAAGTGCATACATTTCCTTGCAAATACACTGTCTTGCCTCTGCCTGTACTCTGTTGCAGCAACAGGAGGAATTTCAACCCCCAAGGTGTTCTTGAGATAAAAAAGAAGCAATATGGAAACGGCGTGCTTTTCAAAGGTTCAAAATAGTGCAAACAGAGGCATCTTAAGGTAAGGCAGTGGATTTTCGGGAGGACGCAACCGAGCATGCATATCTCCCTCGCCCACGAGGCCATTTATCGCTTTTGCTAGCTAGTTGTAGTTAATTATCTGTGCTGTAATTAATTTAGCTTAGTGCTTTGTAATACTCTAATTAGCTTAGATTAGCTAGTTATTCCATTTGGTTTGTAATAATTAATTAGCTAGAATAGTTAGTTAATTATTTGGTTTGTAATAGTTAGCTTAATTAGCGTAGCTAGTTAGCTTTCATTTTATTCGGACCCTCCGTCGTGAGAGCACAATGTTGTAATAAGTGTGCGTGTGTGTGATGCATGTCTTCCAACCCCATTTCTTTCTCCCTTTTACTTATCAGCTTTCAGTGGTTAGATGCATATCTCAATTAGTATACCTCATGCTATGCATGAGTGCATCATTCATCTGTCTTGTATACACCGGGCTCGGTGCATCATTCAAACTGCATTGTATTTTAATACCTATTTGAATACATGTATCAATTTGTTGCATTCATATGCGATTTTAGAATAGCCGAGCCTATTTAGTTGCATTTTTGCATGCGTTGCATTAGGCACTTAACATAGTTAGAATCATGCATATTTCTAACTAGTTTCCTGTGTTGGCTCGGAGTACACTGTGAGTGTTTATGCTTTAGCATACTGCATGAGATGTGTGTGCTACCATGTTAGCATGCTTGCCATGAGGCTATTTGCTTAAATGATTAACTGCATGAATGCCTGTGGATGAAGGCTTCATTACTTGAATTGGGACAATTCATCAAAATGTGAGTTTTAAGCCCACTTGAAGAGACAAATCATCACGTTTTAAGCCCACCTTGTTTGGTGGCAAATCCACGTTTTAACCTACTTGCGAGTAGCATCTTCAAACTATTTTCGAAAAAAACAAACATGAGATGTTTTGTTCCAAATCGAGCGATTTAGTCTATACTTGTGTGTTGTGCGCATCACATAGTAAGCTAATAACCGGAATAAGAACACGTGTTTTCAAAAATAAGATATCATGTTTAGTAAAGGCCGATCCTTTGATTGGGCGAGCGGGGGTGCTCATTTCAGGACCTTCCCCTCTCATACCTAAGTTCCCGAGCCGAGGCAACTTTGGTGATGACGGACATGTGGCCTTAGGCACGAGTCAGGGTTTCCTAAATTTTTCAAAATAAAATATTTAGGTGACGACTCTAAAATCTGGCAAAGTAGTCCATGTTTGGCACTTTTTGATTCAAAATCGATTTTCCAAAACGATTTGCCGGATTTGGACTCTTTGGTGATTTATCAGTCTCACATTACACTTTGTGAGATTGGATTCAGAATCGTGACGGGAGTCCGAACTGTAGTAGCTAGAACCTAATTCGCGCCCTCGCGCATGGAGGAAGTTCGGGCGGTCTACACCTTTCCAAAACAAACCACTTCTGAGGCCGAGGTCCAGGCAGCCGAGAAGAGCTTGGACCAGACCTTGCTGGAAATCGATGTCGAGATAGCGGCGGAGAAGGAAGTCACATTGCCAACCGAGGCCAACACAATGCCAATAGCTGAGGTTGAGCAACCTGAGACCAGTACCCATAATTCCAACACTTAGGAATTTTTACTTTTGAATAGTTTTGTAATGTTTGGACAAGTAATCTCTTTTGCAGGCCGAAGTGCCTTTGTTTCTGAACAAGTTTCTCTTGAATGCATGCTTGCCTTCTTCCTTTTTTTCTAAGTGTTAAATGCTTTGCTTATTGCTTTCCTTCTATGCATTGTATGCTTTTTATACTTAGAATATTTTTGTATAACTTCAAAGTATACCTTAACTGTATAATAACTTCGGGATAGGGTACCTCGGATGCAAACCTTGGTTGTTGTCTCTTCCAACAATTTGAATACCTCGGCTAACACTTAAAAATATTTCGAAATATTTTTACAAGTGCTGTTTCTTTATTCAGTTTCCCCAGACTTATTTAGTCAAGTATTGCTCATTCATTTCCATTTACTATCCCTTATCGAGACTTCGCCCTTCCAATCTTGACAACCTGGTTGGTCACCTCCGGTAATATATATCTCGTATACATCTTTTATAATTACCTCGGCTAACTCTAACTTGTAAATTCTTCTAAAAGAAAAAAAATTCAACAAGTCCCAAGCTCTTGAAACTTTTAAGTTTATTCATCATTCTCCAGCTCCCTGCCTTTTAATGTGAACCTAAGTTCTACTTAAGTTCACATTATGCGTCAATAGCCTTTCGGCGAAGTCAGATTCGAACAAAGATTAGCCGAGGTGTTCAACCTTGGTTTCTCTGTTAATCTGACTAAAGCACACTTAGTTCCATTCGGAGTTTAACTCTGCCGACATGGTAAACCTAGATTTATTTCAACTTAGTTCAACTTTATTATATGCAAGTATAATTCAACTCTGCCATATAATAAGTCTAAGTCACTCGTCATGTTTCATTCAGAAACATCGCCAACTTAGTTTAACTCTATTATATGTAAGTATAATTTAACTCCGCCATATAATAAGTCTAAGTTACTCGTCATGCTTCATTCAGAAATATCGTCAACTTAGTTCAATTCTATTATATGCAAGTATAATTCAACTCTGCTATATAACAAGTCTAAGTTATTCGTCATGTTTCATTCAGAAACATCGCCGTAGGATTGGTCAGTCCTATCACACAAATTTCAAATTCACAAAAATCAAACTAAAATTTTTATCGTTACTTCGGCTAATAACATAAACTTTGAAAGACAAAGATCTAATGATAGAAAAACTTCAAGTTGCAAGTGTTCCAAGGTCTTGGTAACTTTTTGCCATCACTGCCCTTAAGCCGATATGCTCTATTGCCGGTGACTGAGATGATTCTATAAAGCTCCTCCCAATTTGGGCCAAGCTTGCCCTCCCTAGGATCCTTCTTGTTGCCGATTACTTTTCTCAGCACAAGGTCCCTAACTTTAAACTGTCTTGGGTTGACCTTCTTATTGTAAGCCCTAGCAAGTTGTTGCTGGTATGCCCCTAGCCGAATTACTGGTCTCTCCCTTTTTTCCTCCAGTAGGTCCAGATCTCGGGCCAGGAATGCCTCATTAGTCCCATTTTCTACTAACTGGGTTCTGATTCCTGGAATGCCGACTTCTAGTGGGATAACTGCTTCAGTGTCATAAACTATGGCAAATAGAGACTCTCCAGTTGACCTTCTCGGCGTAGTCCGACATGCCCAGAGTACATTGGGCAACTCTTCTATCCACTTCCCTTTTGCTGCTTCCAGCCTCTTCTTGATCCTATCCAAAATAGTCTTATTGGATGCCTCCGCTTGACCATTATTCTGAGGAAAACTTGGACTGGAGTAGTAGTTTTTGATTTTGTACTTTGCACAGAAGCTTTTGATTAGCTTACTGTCAAACTGTGTACCATTGTCTGCCACTATTACCCTAGGGATCCCGAACCTGGTGATGATGTTCTTCCATATGAAGTTCTTCACATCAATATCTCGAATCTTCGTAAAGGGTTCAGCTTCTACCCACTTTATGAAGTAATCAGTTGCTATTAGCAGAAACTTCCTTTGCCCAGTTGTCCAACAAGATCTATGCCCCATTGGGCAAATGGCCACGGGCTGGATACTGGGTTCAAATCTGCTGTTGGTTGATGTATTAAAGGTGCAAACCTTTGACACTTCTTGCACTTTTCTGACGCAGGCTTCTGCATCCTTCTGCATATAGGGCCATCAGTACCCCTGAGTAATGGCCCTATGAGCAAGTGATCTACCCCCAATGTGGCTTCCACACATCCTTTCATGTATTTCATACAAGAAGTCTTCAACCTGGGAGAGATGTACATACCTAAAAAAAAGGGACCAATAAAAAACCTTCAGTAGAGATGTCCTTCTGCTGTTAGGCTAAACCTGGTCGATTTTAACTTGGTCTTATGGGCTTCTTTTCGGTTGTCTGGCAGCTTGCCATCTCTAAGGAACACCACTATTGCATCCATCCAACTTCGGCCCATCTCCACACACATTGCCTCGTATTCTGTGATCAGTGGTTCCACATTTGGGCCTGACAAATAATCAATCATTATTGTCCTTGCCTCCTCTGATTTCATTGCATTAACCAAGTTAGCCAAGGCATCAGTGTGACTGTTATCATCTCGGCTAACCTATTACAACCAACAATCTTGGAACAATGCTAGCAGTCTAACAACTTCTTTGACATAGGCTATCATTCTTTCGTCTTGGGCTACGTACTCGCCTGTTGCCTAATTCACAATAAGTTGGGAGTCACAAGACTACCACCTCATTGGCTTCTATTGCTGCTGCTAACTTCAACCCTGCGATCAGTGCCTCATATTCTGCTTTCATTGTTTGAGGCCTTGAACCCCAAACGAATAGATTGCTCTAACATTTGCTCATCTGGTGACACTAATATTACTCTTCCCCCCGCTCCTTGACGATTTGAACTTCCATAAACAAATAGGCGGAAGGAGTCGCTGATGTAGATGTCGTAGGGTTTTGGTTTCTCTACCTTCTTCTGCTCTACTGTTGTGGGGTTTTTCATTCCTAGCAGGGTCTCTTCTTGTTCTCTTGGACACCCTAAGTCGCGGCTCACTGGAGCCCGACGTGGGATGGCACCAGGTGTGAACTTGGCCACAAAGTCGGCCAGAACCTAGCTTTTGATGGCTGTTCTGGGCCTATACTCTAAGTCATATTGGCCCAGCACTACTGCCCATCTAACTATCCTTCCTATCATATCTCCTTGTTGCAATAAAGACTTCAAAGGATGCTCCATCAGTATCACAATCTTGTGGGCTTGGAAGTAGTGATTCAGTTTCTTTAAGGCCATTACTAGGGCTAATGTCAATTTTTCCAGGGGTAAGTACCTGGTCTCTGCGCTTGCTAAAGTTTTACTCACATAGTACACTGCCCTTTGTTCTCCCTTCTCTTCTCTGATTATCATTGCACTTACTACGTGCTCTGAAATGGCCAAGTATAAGAATAGCTCCTCTCCAGGTATTGGATTTGATAGAACTGGAGCTGTTGTCAGGTACTTTTTCAAGTCGGGGCAACTTTGCATTCCTCTGTCCACAAGAAATCTGTGGCCTTTTTCAACAAACTGAAAAATGGTTTACACTTATCTGAATTTCTGCTTATAAATATGTTCAGGGTTGCGGCTCTTCTAGTCAACATATGCACTTGTTTTGCCGATGTCATGCTTTTCAAGTCCAGGATAGTCTTGATTTGATCTGGGCTTGTCTCAATGCCCCTTCTGGCAACCAAGTATCCCAGAAACTTACCAGACCCAACTCCAAATGCGCATTTCGAAGCATTGAGTCGGAGTTGATACGTTCTAAGGATATCAAAAACTGTCTTTAAGTCAGCCAGGTGATTCTCAGGTTCTTTGGTCTTTATGACCATGTCATCAATGTACACTTTCACTGTTTTGCCAATCAGATGTCTGAACATCTTGGTCACCAATCTCTGGTAGGTTGCTCCTGTATTTTTCAACCCGAAAGGCATCACTCTGTAGCAATACAGCCCTTTTGGGGTAATAAATGCAGTCTTTTCCTCATCAGGGGGATACATCGCTATCTGGTGGTATCTCCTGTAAGCTTCCATAAAGCTTATCCTTCCATGCCTTGAAGTGGCATCTACCAATTGGTCAATCTTGGGAAGTGGGAAACTTTTTTTGGGACAATCTTTATTCAGGCTGGTGAAGTCCATGCAGACCCTCCACTTCCCATTGTTCTTTTTCACAACTGTGTTTGACAACCAAGTTGGGTAGTTTACCTTCCGAATGGCTCTGGCCTCCAACAATGTGAAAGTTTGAATCGGACTTACCGTCATATATTTGGGATCTCGACATGTGAAACTTTTTTGGGGCCTCAAACTTATCCAACTCTACTGAAAACGGCGTTCTCGGCTTGACTGGGGATGTGACCTTGGCATTTTGCCGCTTCCTCTGGAGGTAGTCCCTCAAATCCTCCTTAATTCGACCAGGAGCTCGGCAGTCAACGGACTTCAGCCTTTTTGGTGCGCTGCTCCCAGCGTCATTATGAGTCCTTTTGGACTTCTCTTCATTCACCGTGTCGAAACAAAATTCCTTCCCTTGAACAAGCCGATGTTCCTTAACATAAGTTCAATTGGTACGAGGCGTCTTTTGAGACTCTCCTCGCTTGACTTCCCTCGAAGGCTGATGTGAATGCTCCTTCGCCCTGTCATGCTGAGGGGCTATTGGGATTGTTTTCTGTCCCCCTTTCTGGGAGTCATTCTTAGCCGCTCGAATTGGCTTGTCCTTCAACGGAAACGGTGGTCGCATGATGTTGCTTTGCATCATGAAGTTGATAACTGATTGTAGGTTTGCCAACTTGTTTACCACTCCCTTCATCTCACCGTCCCTCCTCCGGCATTTATCTTTCCATACATGGAGGTCGCTTTTGTTATAGTACTCGTCTCGACCTGCTTTCTTTGGAGGGTCTCCCAATTGGCCGACGTCCTTCTCCCCGGGATTCTGGTCCCGTGGTCCTTCATTAGGGTTCTCCTCCTCCATGTTAGGATTGACATGTTTACCACTCCCACTAGGGATTTTGTCTCCAATCTTCTCTTTCTGTCTGTCATTGGCCATTTATTCTTTTTACGTTACCATAAACGGCGCCAAATTGTGGGTGTTGATTTGTGACCACATAACCAAATAGGAAACTCAACTAAAGAGCACCAGCAGAATAGATTAAGCTCGAACAACCTGTTATGGAAAGATAAGAATCCGGCAGTGGTTCATCCACCCGAGAGTACTCTGACGATCAAGTCAGTATCTCTCAAAGATACCAAATTGTGCTTAGACTCACAAGAAAAAACTTATTACTCTTAATCTTACACATATCTCAGACCCTCGGGGGTACCTTGTTTTTATAGCCAATACTGACCTGAACCCCGTAGAAGCCTTATTTTAGTGGACTCAGGCTCAATACTTATCCTGGTTAGACAGGTGTAAACTCTCTAAGAGCTTTATCTTTATCCAGACTGAGATCCTTCCTAGTTCTAGGACTCTTGTCCCTTATCCGCTCATCTCGGATTCCGATATCCCGTAGGTAACCTCAGCCTAGCCAAGATCACCTCGGCGCTAGGACCAGCCCACGTAGTACCTCTGCTGACACCCCGACGTCACCTGGGCCACATGCCGTCATTCACAAAATATGTCCCCACACCTTTCATCTTGCCGTCCTTCTTTAAGCATCTATCCTTCCATACCTGGAGGTTGCTTTCGTTGTAATCCTTATCTCGGCTACCCTTCTTTGGGGCATTACCTTCTTTGCCGACGTCCTTTTTTCCAGGATTCGGATCCTGGGCTCCTTCATTACGGTTTTCTCCCCCAACATTGGGATCTACATGCTCACCACTAACACTGTAGAAGTCGTCCCGAATCTTTTCTTTCTGCCCGTTGTTGGCCATCTATTCTCCTTAAATTTTCACAGATGGCACCAAATTGTGGGTGTTGATTTCCGACCACACAATCAAAAAGAAAACTTAACTGGAGAGCACATGCAGAATAGATTACGCCCAATTACCTGTAACTAGAAGATGAGAATCTGACGGTGGTTCATCCATCCGGGGGCACTCCGACGATCAAGTCAGTAATCAATATCTCTCAAAGATAGCAAATTGTGCTTAAACTCACAAGAAAGAACTTACCTCAGACCCACGAGGGTGCCTCACTTTTATAATGATCAATGTCTAACTTCCCCTAAAAGTCTTACTTTATGGGACTCTATCCTTTATAAGGATAACATCTATCATAACTTACACTATTCAGATTACAATGAATTTTCTCAAGAGTCTCATCTCTATCCAAATAGGTAGCTTGATGTCATCTAGGACTCTTGTCCTCTATTCGAATATCTCGAATTCATATATGATCACATGATATCTCGAAGACTTGGTCCATCTATGTGGCACCTGGGCTAACAACCTCGACCACGTGCACAACCTAAAAATATGTCCCTACAATTGCTCCCTAGGTTCTATTACCTCGGCAACTTAAGGTGATGGAACCTACACATGTATTTCTCTGACCTAGATCATGACTCATTAGCTTTATGAAACAAAGACTCAAATGTCCACTCGTCAAAAACCAAGAACCAAGAGTCAAGAATCAAGATGATCTTTCTCATCCTTCTTGCCAGATGTTGGCTATCTATTCTTACTAAGTTCCCACAGAATGCGCCAAATTGTGGGTATTGATTTTTGACCACACAACCAAACAGGGAACTCAGCTGGAAAGTACCGGCAGAATAGATTAAGCTTAACAACCCGCAACAAGAAGACAAGAATACTGCGGTGGTTCGCCACCCGGGGGCACTCCGATGATCAAGTCAGTAATCTCTATCTCTCAAAGATAGCAAATTGTGCTTAAACTCACAAGAAAGAACTTACCTCAGATTCACGAGGATGTCTTACTTTTATAACTAGCAGTGACCTAATCCATTTAGAAGCCTCACTTCAATAGAATTAGGCTCAATGCTCATCCGGACCCTCATCTAAATAGAGATAAACTCTTTTTGAACCTTATCTTTATCCAGGGTGAGATCCTCCTCTGTTTTAGGAGTCTTGTTCCTTATCTGCTTATCTCAGATTCTGGCATCTCCGCAGATAACCTCGGCCTAGTCAAGATCATCTCGGCAAGCACGATCAGGCCACATAGCACAATGATAACTAAGTTGATAGATTCTTACAACAACTACCCACAAAAAAAAAACAAAAAACAAAAAACAAAACAAAAACAAAAAAAAAATTTTAAAAAAACACAAATAATAATAATAATAATAATAATAATAGTAAATTTGTTATAAAAATAATTACTTATAATTAAAATTCTTATTTTTTTTTTCAATATTTTCATCCTAATTAAATTAGGGAGATTTATTAAAAAATTATTTTTCAAGTACTTGTATCCCAATTAAACCATAACACATTCTTTTATTCCAATAAGTCCTATTATTTGGACATTTGATTCATAAAATCTTAATTTCCATATTTAAGATATTTTATGGACAATTTTACCCTTATAAATATTTTTGGGTAAATTACATTTACCTCTCCTGAGGTTTCTAACAAATACAGGGACCTCCACTGTAGTTTGAATAATTATAGTAACCTCCCCTATTTTACCTGACAATGTCAAGATTCCCTCTTCTGTCAAATTGTTCCAAATGATGTTACTTTTTCTATAATAAATGACCTTATTACCCTTCCTTTTAAAATATTTAAAAATATTTTTAGATTGGAGGACAGGTTTGGAAGAAACAAACAGTGTTTGGAACAGTGTTTTTGGATTTATTTTTTTAAATATTAAAAACTGTTTAAAAAAATTATTTTTTATTTTCAATATATAATTTTTATTTAAAAATTTTATTTTATTTTGTAAATATTTTAATTTTTTTAATTTTAATATTTTAAACTCAAAACACAACTTCACACTGAAATCGTAATCAAACACATAATTCAAAACTCAATTCAAAAATTATTTTCAAACCTCATAACCAAGCACATAACTCGACACTCCACACTACTTTCAAAACTCTACACTCAAATCGTAACCAAACGCATAACAAAAAAATTAAAATATTTAAAAACATATTTACAAAAAAAATAAAAATAAATATTGAAAATAAAGACTATATATTTAAAATAAAAAATAAAATTTTTAAAATTTTTTAATATTCAAAAAATATGTTTAAAATATTAAAAAAAAAGCAACACATAGATGTATGAAATATAATGCACATTAAAATAAATAAATAAATATTTAAAATATAAAATATTTATCCTAAAAAAATAATTTCAAAAAATTTCAAAATTTATAACCAAACAAATTTTTTTTTTTCAAAACTCATAACTCAAAATACGACTCCACACTCAAATTATGATTCTAAAAATAATTTTAAAAAATAAAATAAATTTTTTTTGAATTTTTTTTTTTCTTTTAAAATAGAGTTTTTGGAAAAGTTTGGTTTTGAGTTTTGAAAAGAGTTTTGAATTTTGAAAAGAGTTTTGAATTGAATTTTAAGTTTGTGTTTGGTTATGAGTTTTGAAAATAATTTTTAAATTGAGTTTTGAGTAAAAACATGTTCCGAAATTTTTTTTGTTTAGAAACATGTTTGGTTCTCTTTTAGAATCACAATTCCAATTAGAAATTTTCAAAAATCTTTTTAAAACTCATAATCTTAACCAAATACACAACTCAAAACTCAATTCAAAAATTATTTTTAAAACTCGTAACCAAACACAAACTTAAAAAAATATAAACTTATTTTAAATACATTTTTTAAATATTAAAAAATTTTATTTTTTAAATTTAAATATATAAATTTTATTTTAAATATTTTATTTTATTTTATAAATATATTTTTAAATTTTTTTTTTTTTTTTTTGTTATGCGTTTGGGTACGATTTGAGTATAGAGTTTTAAAAGTAGTATGGAGTGTCGAGTTATGTATTTGGTTATGAGGTTTAAAAATAATTTTTGAATTAAGTTTTGAGTTATGTGTTTGGTTATGATTTGACTGTGAAGTTATGTTTTGAGTTTAAAATATTAAAATTAAAAATATTAAAAATATTTACAAAATAAAATAAAATGTTTAAAAATATTTAAATAAAAATTATATATTTAAAATAAAAATAATAATTTTTTTTAAAACATTTTTTTATATTTTAAAAAAATAAATCTAAAAATACTGTTCCAAACACGGTTTGTTTCTTCCAAACCTGTCCTCCAATCCAAAAATATTTTTTAATATTTTAAAAGGAAGGACAATGAGATAATTTATTATAGAAAAAGTAACATTGTTTGGAACAATTTGACAGAATGTGAGAATCTTAACATTGTCAGGTAAAGTAGGGGAGGTTACTGTAATTATTCAAACTACATGGTAGGTCCCTGTATTTCTCAGAAATCTCAGGGGAGGTAAATGTAATTTACCTAATATTTTTTAAACACTTAGCAACTTGGTAATGTGAATATTCATATTTGATTGTGTGAATATTCACATTGATGGTATGAATGTTCACATCACGAAATATTACACCGTCAATGTGAATATTATTATTAGGGGTATTTTGCTAAGGGTCCAGCTTGTCTCATGTCCAGTCTGGCCCATGGGTTCATTTTTAGGCTCCGTTTTGATATTCTGAACCGTTGAATGTGTAGAACTTGTCGAGTGCTACATTCCTATAAAAAAATCATGTTGATCGGATATCGATAGCTATTTGATCGGATCAGATTTGTATTTTAAAAAAAAGAATGGTGAAAAAATAAACGATTGACAGAATTCTGATCCGATCAAATAGCTATCGATATTCAATTAACTTAATTTTTTTACAGAGATGTAATATTCAATGAGTTCTACACTTTCAGCGGTTTGAATTATCAAAACAGCGCTCAAAATGAGCCCATGGGCTGGACTGGACGGGGTCCAGTCTTGATCTCAACATGAGACAAGCTGGACCCTTTTGCTAACTATGTTACTCGTAGGATTTATTGAAATATAAGAAAATAATTTGAACTAACCTATGTTGGGAAGATGGTAAAAAGTAGCTTTTTTGTTTTTAACCAACTTTTGATTTTTTTAGACAAATGACTTGAGAAGTTGATAAAAAGTTACTTTTGGCTTTTTTGATTAATATTTGTTATGATGTCAAATCACAATAAAATGACCAAATTACCCCCATTAATTTAAAATATTTACAACTTCAATCATGTAGCACATTTTGACTCATGAGGGATAGAATTGTAATTTTATCAGTAGCTAAAAACCAACTTCCCAAATAAAAAAAAATGCAAAAAAGCTGACTTTTGGCTTTTGCTACAAACCAAAAAAAGTTGCTAAAAGCCAACTTTCCCAAATATCACTAAATGAAATATAAGTAGGTAAAGAAAGATTTATGAATAAATTTCTTATTAAATTAATATATAAACATATTTTTAATTTTCTTTCAATTTATTTTTTATTATTTATTTATTTCTTTCTAAACAATCAGAACATTAACTTATAAATCAAACATAAAAAAATTATTTTCATTATTTTTTTGTAACATTGTTATATCTATCGGATTTGGGCTCGTTTAAATTATTTAAATCTATACATGCCAATTGCTCAACCATCGGAGCAAATGCCGATTGACACATTAATAAACAAGAGTGATAGCTACTATTAGTAAAGATAACATCGGTTGTCTAAACAATGCTCACCCGGTCACACCTTCGACTTTTGTAAGTTGGATGATTTAGATGAATTCAAATTTAATAAATCAATTATTATTATTATTACTAGCCTATTTTAGATATTTGTATTTATTTTAGATTTTTTTAAAATATATAAATTATGTTTTTTAAGACTTTTTATAAAAATAATTTAACAATCTTATCACTAACTATAGTGTATGAGAGAAATTAAAAACGGTACTGCAATAACTATACACGGATTGTATCTATAATTATTTGTATGAAGGGATTTTAAATGCTGATCAGGAGTTTTTGACCAAATCAATAAATGTAGGTATGTGAAAAGACATGTGGATTGAAAAAAGTTAATAAATGCTGATCAGGAAATTTTGACCAAATTAATAAATACTGAGTTTTTTTTTTTAAATAAAAATTTTTAAAAATTCAGATTGGGATATTGAAACTCCCACAGGCCTTGCGGTTTAAAAACTCCCTTTTGCTTTGTGGGAGCCGAATATGTGGCTAAATCGGAAGGGGTATATTATAGTATTAACATTAACCGGCTGTATCCTGCATGATTAGGATGGGCCGAATACAATACGTAGGCCGATTGAGAAAGGATCCTCGAAGCCGAATAGAAGAATGGGTAATGATTGAAAAGTAGGCCCAGGCCCCGAGGTCCCACAAAGAACAGATATAAATATAGAAGCAGCGTTCTTGGAAAGGTATGTAAGAATAACTCCACTTAACTTAGTAAAGAAGTTTTCTTGACCATTGAGACTGACTTGCCCGTCGGAGTGCTAACCCCGAGACCCCCGACCGGAGTGTTGGTGCTTTTACAGGTGACTAGCTGAGGATCAAGAGCGTCTCCCAGGATCTGAAGAGTATTTCCAAACCACTTCCCCACAATTGGCGCCGGCTGTGGGAATACTCAAAGTACATCCATGGAAGGCGTGACGCAAGATCCTCCGATAGCCACCGACGAGACTACACAGAGAGACGAAATCACTCCGGCAAATATGCTCGGGAAGGAAACCATCGCTGCGAGACGCGCCTTGAATTTTGACTCGCCAACGACTTCAGCGCAGGAGACGATGCAAGCCATCATAGAACAAGCTAAACAGAATGAACAAAGGCTGGAAAATATGATTGCAGAAAACGAACGCCTCCGTCAAGATTTGGCCCTGGAAGTAGCAAAATCCAAAGAAGCAGTGCTCCAAGACCCCGAACGACCCCTGAGGGCAGGCAGACAACGACCTCGAGCCCGACCAAGGGAAACCGATAATGACTCCAACTCATTATCCATGGAGCACAACAAGGGACGCTCAGACACTTCCAGCTCCTCTGAAAAAAGTCCACACGCAAGGAACAAGCGCAGAAGAAGCAGTTCAGACGAAGAGGACCGGCACGATCCTTTTATCCGACGAATTGCGAGGGCGGCCCTGCCCAAGAAGTTCAAAGCTCCATCATTTACTCTCTACGACGGAAAATCAGATCCCACTGATCATATACGTCACTACAAGCAGGCCATGACGCTGCATGCAGACAATGAAGCCCTCATGTGCCGAATATTCCCCAGCAGCTTGGGGCCATTAGCTGTTAGATGGTATTACAAGCTGGAGCCGGCTTCGATCAGAAGTTTCTATCAATTGCAAAAATCCTTCAGGGCCAGGTTCATCGCCAACGAGGTACAGCCGAAACAGGCCGACTCTCTCTGGGCTATGCAAATCCAACCAGGAGAAACGCTGAGAGCATATTCGGCGCGATACTGGGAGTTCTTCAATCTTGTTGACGACGCTTACAACGACTCCATGGCTGTCACCGCCTTCAAAATGGGACTACATCCCGACAGTGCTCTTCGCAACTCCTTGACCAGAAGACCCCCCAAAACAGTCTGGGCGCTGATGAAGAAAGTCGAAGAGTATTGCAAAGTGGAAGACGATGCCTTGAGGATTAAAGCCAGACAAGTATCCTCCAAACCGGCACCTCCTGAAATTGCTCAACCAATAAGTTCCGTGCCACCCCCGAGCCCTGAGCCGCGACAACGTGCTAAACGAGACAAAAGGCTGGACTCTCGCCGATCGAGTAATCAATGCTCCCACCCGACGAATGAACAATTGCAAGTCGACAGTAGACGCTCGAGGCACGCCGACAAAAAGTACACAGAACTGTCAGAGCCAATCACCGCGGTAATGACCAAAATCCAACACCTTCCATTCTTCAAATGGCCGTCAAAGATGGTGGGGCCACCCGATACACGACGAAGGGACCGGAGGTGCGAATATCACAAAGATCACGGCCACGAAACAGAGAGTTGCTACGCATTAAAAGACCACCTGGAAGAACTGGTGCAAGACGGCCGATTGCAGCAGTATGTGAAATAGGGAAAGCCAACCAAGGCATTAGCATTGAGGCAGGACTCTTCCCTACTTGGCGTGATCCATGTAATTTACAGCCTGCCTACACCCCCAGCCATGCACACAATTCGATCGCATCCAACTCTGCAGGGGCGCCGTATTTCGACTGACCAGTCCGAACGAGCTCCGACAATTGCCTTCAATGACTCCGACCTCGATGACGCAACGGCTTCCCACATCGATCCGTTGGTCATTGGATTACGCATAAACCGGTTCGTCATTGAACGAATTCTCATAGACCCAGGGAGTAGTTCAGAGGTCATGTACTACCAAGCTTTCACCAAGCTCGGCCTCAACGAGTCGGATCTGTCTCCGGCACCTCACCCACTGTTCGGCTTTAATACGAATCCTGAATATCCATTAGGCAAGGTCACATTACCTGTTCGAGCGGGCTCCAGGACGGTCGAAGCGGGATTCCTGGTCGTGAAGCTTTCCTTGCCGTATAATGCCATCATGGGAAGAAGCTGGCTACATCTCATGAAGGCCGTCCCAAGCACCTACCATCAGATCCTGCGTTTCCCAACGACCC
This sequence comes from Camellia granthamiana, assembly GCA_036172215.1. Taxonomy (NCBI): domain Eukaryota; kingdom Viridiplantae; phylum Streptophyta; class Magnoliopsida; order Ericales; family Theaceae; genus Camellia; species Camellia granthamiana. The sequence continues at coordinate 142,263,409 of CM069907.1, forward strand.
ACTGTCACGACCCAAACCCGGCCCTATGGGTTTAGCACCGTAACTGGCCAGTAATCCGTGATTACCAAAGGCCTGCTTAACAATCATACAATACAACAGAGTTCAGGGCCTGGCGGAAGCCAAAACAATAAATGAATAGTGTCCAATGAGCTGTGACAATCTGTATGCCAAAAAGTTTTTCATTCACATGCACATAAAACAGTACAGTACAATACGGCATACATTTATATACATATCCATAACAGTCGGTGAAAACAGGGACTTAACCCCTAGGACAGTACAGTAAACAGTAACAGTCTATACAATAGTCCCACAACAGTACAAAACAGTGAGACAGTCAGGGGAAATACAAAAGACCCCAAAGCCATAGCATGGCAACACGGAACCTCGCAATGAGGCACATAGGCTGGCTGGACAAAACTGGGGACCAATCCCACGCTCCTAGCTCCGGTCTGGCTGCTGAGAACCTACATATATATATAAACAGTGAGCTAAAGCCCAATGAATAACATAATGTGTAAAGAGGTTATGAATGAATGTCCTTACAGTAATGAAATCAATTCATTTAGCAGTATTTCAATCTTTCAATATTTCAATCAATCAGTATTTCGATCAATCAGTATTTCAATCAATCGGTATTTCAATCAATCAGTCATATGTGGTACATCCATTAGCCTATAACAATAGGTCCAAAAGGACCGGGCCTTAACAGACCCAACAATAGTGATGGCCATCAATCAATAACAATATGGTTCCACGAGGAAACCGACAGAGCTCTGTATCAGTCAATAACAATGGGTGCTAAGGATGCCACAATACAATTCGAAATACAGGACATACATTCATTCAATAAACAATATCAGTTCAATAAACATTTCAGTTCAGTATTCAAAAGATAATCATTTTGAACATATCTTTACACAATCTGTTACTCACAGAGATTGGGCTATTAGCAGCTAGAGCGTGTCCCCGAGAGCCAACCCTAAACAATTAACAGAATAGAACACACACTAAGTTTACAGTTGGAAAGGATGTTAATTAAATCCCTAAATTTCCTCGGTGTGGTTCTATGTCTAAATCCTCAATAAGATGCCTCAAACTAGGCCTAAGAATGCCTAGGATGAGATGAGGATGCAAAATTACACTTGGAAGGCATTTTTCAAAAGTTGCTGGAAATAGGCCCCTCGCTCGAGCGAGCCTTCATTCGCTCGAGCGAGCTTCAAAAATCAAAGGCTTCGCTCGAGCGAGACTCCCTTCGCTCGAGCGATCTGTGCTCAGAAAAAGTACTGGATGCTCCATTTTTACGCGCGATACCACGCTCGATGCTCGCTCGAGCGAGCTTACAAAATCACAGGGCTCGCTCGAGCGAGGAATCCTTCGCTCGAGCGAGGAAGCCAAATCTGGAATTTCCAGATTTGTCTCCCAAGTTCGAACCAAGCATCCAATCATCCAAAACTCAACCTCTTGGGCCCAAAATCTGGGAAAACACTTTAAACTCAATGTACAACAAGTTTTAAAAGCCAATTTGCACATGCAAGGGCCAAGAGTGAGTTAATTCCAACCATTTTCAAACTCATTTTCAAGAATAAACTTCAAACATGCCATGCATGAGTTTCAAACCAAATTAAACCTTCAATTCTTGCTCTAATGAGCTCAATACTTTGAAAACAAGATGAGAGCATGGACTTATACATAAATGTGAACATGCATGCAACCTTTAGCCATGAAATCAACTCAAACTTCAACAATTCAAGCATGCATGTAAGATATGTGCTATAATCCAACATAATTGAACTAAAACAAGACTTAGTTCTTCAATTAAACATGAACCATGCATGAATCCACTTAATGACACAATCAAGAGGATGAAATTCATACCTAAGTTCCTTAATTACTAGTCTTGAGGTTCAATTTGCCAATACATACTCCAATTCTACCAAGATTCAAGCCAAAGAGATGAAACTCAACTCACTCACTTCCTCTCTCTCTAAATTCGGTGGAGAGAAAACAATTGAGCTGATGAAATGTTTGTGTTGGAGTGAATTGAAGGCTCAATACATTATAATAAAAGGGTCCACTCACAATGGCATTAATGTAATTACGTCAAACTCTTTAATTAGCTCAATCATTCTAGTTTAATCATTCCTAATCAATTTTCAGATAATTACACCATAAAATCACATAATTTACGGTGATCATAAATCACTAATCAATTTCCGGTTCGGCCGCCGATAAGGCCTTCAATTAACAGTTTAAGCATTTAATTTCAAACAGGTAATCAATCAATCAAACAGATATCATATGCAATTCGATAGGTCAACTTATTCAATTTCAGTTTTGATTTCAATCAGTCTGTTCAGTACGTTAATCAGTTCAATCATCAGTCATTATCAGTTCCATTTAGCAGTAATCAGTACTTAATTCAGTAATTAATCGGCAATCAATATGAGGGTTGTTACAGTCTCCCCTCCTTATAAGGAGTTTAGTCCTCTAAACTCGAATCAACATATGACAACAGAGATGATGCCTATCATAAAGGTAACTTTCACTCTAGAACAGGAGCATAATCATGTTCACAAATAGGCTCATGGCCCAATCTCAATCTTAGCAATGCACAGAAACAGAATCAGAAATCATATATGAGGATTGGGGCTCATATTAAAACAGAATTTTATGCACAGTCAGATTTCAGTCAAGGACAGATTCGGATACATGTTCATTTTCATATTCTTGTTCAGATGCACAATTCTTGCATTAAGCATATGCAGTGCATTCATTAGTACTACTAGAGCAGATACAGAACATATACAATGCAGAATAGATACAATTACGTGATGGTTATGAATAACCAGTTCCATGAAGGAATCCCGAATCCGGGTAACAGAACAGAACAGTACAGAAGCTAAGCCTCCATGACGAGGCCTCCGGTACGGATAACAGAGTGCCAACAGATATAGGTTCCATAGAGGAACCTCCGATACCGGGCAGCTAACATCTATTACATAATACCAAGGGTCACGATCATATAACAGAGATCAAACAATCGTTCAGTATACAGCATATAGCATTTCAGCAACAAAATTTATTTCGTGACACGGAACATGAATACAGTCGCACAGTAGTACCTAGCAGTATCAGTACAGTGACAAAACAGTACCAGTAATGGTAACAATACGATAACAATACAATACAGTAGCAGTGCAGTAACAATGTCAGTAACAATACGGTAACAGTACAGTAGCAGTATAGTAGTATTCACACTACTTATATCAAATACTTATCGGGGTTACAGATTTGCACTGGTTTCAGTTTCATAAGTAATTCCCCCGTTAAGTTACAGAGATTCGATTCATTCAATGTCGAGTCTTTCATTCAGTTTTTGTTCAATTCAGTTCTCGGTTCAATAATTCATCACCGTCAGTCCAGTTCATTCGGGAGTTATTGGGGACATAAGGCGGTTTTGTACGTTACTCCTATAGCCGTAGGCAGAGTTCTGTAGTACTCATTCATTTACCATTCATCAGTTCCAGTCCCCACAGATTCAGTCATAGCACATGGCAATACGAAAGCAGTCATACGGATCACATATACCTCCAGACAGTCAAAGTTATCAATCCAAACCAGTCTGTTGTCAACAGATCTATCAGTTCTGAAGTACAGTAATCAGTAAAACAATCATTTCCTAGTCAAACCAGCCCATAATCAAAACGGTGTTACCGGGTAAGTAATCACATGGCATGTACCCAGTTTTCTCCATATTGTAAGCAAATAAAGTAATAGCTCCCAATAAGAGTTTTCTCAAGTGAAATCGATAAAGGTTCGACTAGGTCATTTCAGATGTAAGTTCTGTCCAATCATAGCAAGTAAAAGTTCGAAGCATAAGCATCAAACATAAGTTCCATCAGTTACATAAAACGGTTTCATCAACCCATGGTTCTATCAGATAACAGTTTAGATCACAGTTCCATTCTTATTATATCCAGATCAGTTAACATTAGTTCATACTCCATTCGTTTAGGTACACAGTCAGTAGTTGCACAATTTGTCTGAGTTCATCAATTATCAAACTTACATCAGAGTTCAATACTATTACAATTCAATTCATGTCAAGCAGTACAGGTCATATACTATGTGTTCCTCCCAATAAGTTTACAGATAAATGTACAGGCATGCAGTTACTCATATCGAGAGGTAAACATCACAGTCAATATAGCAGTTTCCAAATAAATTTTTCATAAGGCACATGGTATACAATACTACATCACCCAAGGTTCTTGGTGACACATAACAGTGGGTTGCCCTACGAGGGTTCCAAATTAGTCATACGGTCATTAAGGCGTAGGCTCGCAGGTTCAATCAAGCAGTCATGTCAATTTTTCCATAATCACAATTCACAGTCAAGAGTTCATCGTTCAGGTCTTTATTCAGTCACACAATCCCGGAGCCATAGTCCCAACGGTTAACTCATCAAACAAATTTATCAATCATTCTGAGTAAGGGTACAGTCATATACGTGTATGTTCAGAATCTATTAACAGTCCCAATACAGATTTCACAAGTTCAGTGTACAATACAGAATAGTTCCTCCAGATACAATAGTTAAGGTAACAAATCCGAAGTCTACTCAGTCTAATAACATCCTTAAGCAAAGGTATGCAGGTATGTACATAAGTCTAAACAGTCTTCATAGCATAGGTAATTGTTAACATGAGGTTCACAGTGTTGTACATATAGTTCGCATCAACAGCAGATTTCGAAAGGTTCATTAATCACAGTCCATTCCTCTCAGTCTTAACAGTATTACAAGCATGGGAGCATATACCGGTGCGAGTTCAAAATCAGTTTCCATGTAGACATTCGTTCACAATTCATAGGCAGAGGTTCATCTTTACCAGTCAATATGGGTTCTTAATGTCGGTAGTCTCACACACAAACAGACAAGGACACTGATGGGGTATCCTATTCATTCCCGTGGAATTTACCAAGAATTTCTGATTCGAAGCAACGTTGGCCGAACGTGATTCCAATCAGACTTCCAAGGTCATTCTACAAAGGCATGAGACTCTATAGTTTAACATTTCACAAAAATAAGTTCCCATGTATTCTCGTAGTTCAACAGTTCCGGTATAGTTCAAAAGGTCACATCTGACAGTTCACATTCAGTTATTACAATACAGTACAAGGACCTAACTCAGCAAGTTCTCGCCGTTCACAAGTCCTAACAATTCTCAGTATATGGTTCATAATTCCAGTAGTTCGATTAGTTCAATCGATATGTTCGCAGTCTGTACCAAGTTACGGAGTACACGATTCCCACACAAATGTTCGTATAAACAATTTCATCTATTTAAGGTACTACCTGCGCCAGTCATTTCAGTATTCCAAACATTCTCTGGAACTAGGGTCTAGATTTAGGCTCATTATCATTCAGTTGAGTCTGTGGGCAAAATTTAGGCAGGCGACCTTCCTGTCCACATCTAAATAAGTTTCAGATAGGTGGCGGCGACGCCCCAGTGGTATTTCCCACATACAGTACAGATAGGTATATCATTATTCACATTGTCTCTTCGACCTTCATTGCCAAAACTATTGCCCGAGATTTTCCACTCACGGAGGTCGTTCAATTACCAGTCATTTTCACTTTCTGTTTCATTCTTTCGGATTCAGTTAACGATGTTGATTTGGATATTTTAATGCTGCTACGCTGACTCAAGCATTATACTCTATGCAGGACATCCACACTTTGACGGTTTTAACAACGTCGATTCAGTCAAACACATTTAGGTCATGCCCACCTTCAGTTCTTTTCTAATCTTTTCCAGTCAGTATCTATCATGTGGGGTGCCTATCAACTAGTTAGGTAAATTTTACCTCATATTCGATCACAGTCTTATCACCTCACTCAAGGTGTTCAAACTCAGGTACTTTCCTATCTCAGATGCATTCGGGAAAGTATTTTTCGAAGAAAACTTCACACATTTTCTCAGTTTCTAAACCCAAGTCTCAATTTTCAGCAGTTCGGTACCTTCCAGAAATTCCGGTGGTTCCAGCTTGTTGGGTTTCTGTATCAGTGTCATCAGATCATATTCAGTTGGTGCAGGCACGTGTGTCTGCCTTTATATTCTCAGATTTTCGATTAAGGTCTCAATCATTCATTCTCTTTTAGACTATTGACCCTCGGGTCGGAAGATTCAGTTTCATCCACATTCCTCCCCCTTTCCCTTATTTACACACAAACAGGGTGATTAACAGTACAGGAGAGGTTCTTACAGATTTCACATTTCATTCCATATCAGACGTGTGTCTACTTTTATTTCAATTCGGGTACGGTCACGTGACCCTTTACTTTCACACGTTCATTTTCTTATAGATTTCCACAGTCGGTGGTAACATTAACATTTCATGTTATTCCATTTAACTTCTTTAAGTATGCATATGGGTTTCACTTCGTTTCACATAGACAGTACAAGAATCATAGACAATAACAGTTGCATACTTAAACAGTTTATCGTATAAGCAGTCACTCGTTTAAACAATTTAACACGGTAGCATATATTCAGTCATGTCAGAATTGCACACACTTTTCATGCTCATGCAATGCCCTAATTTCTTTTCTAGGACATCCTATAGCTCACTTGGACACGTGTGTGCGGTATAACTCGTGGTAAGTATCGCTCTGATACCACTCTGTCACGACCCAAACCCGGCCCTATGGGTTTAGCACCGTAACTGGCCAGTAATCCGTGATTACCAAAGGCCTGCTTAACAATCATACAATACAACAGAGTTCAGGGCCTGGCGGAAGCCAAAACAATAAATGAATAGTGTCCAATGAGCTGTGACAATCTGTATGCCAAAAAGTTTTTCATTCACATGCACATAAAACAGTACAGTACAATACGGCATACATTTATATACATATCCATAACAGTCGGTGAAAACAGGGACTTAACCCCTAGGACAGTACAGTAAACAGTAACAGTCTATACAATAGTCCCACAACAGTACAAAACAGTGAGACAGTCAGGGGAAATACAAAAGACCCCAAAGCCATAGCATGGCAACACGGAACCTCGCAATGAGGCACATAGGCTGGCTGGACAAAACTAGGGACCAATCCCACGCTCCTAGCTCCGGTCTGGCTGCTGAGAACCTACATATATATATAAACAGTGAGCTAAAGCCCAATGAATAACATAATGTGTAAAGAGGTTATGAATGAATGTCCTTACAGCAATGAAATCAATTCATTTAGCAGTATTTCAATCTTTCAATATTTCAATCAATCAGTATTTCGATCAATCAGTATTTCAATCAATCGGTATTTCAATCAATCAGTCATATGTGGTACATCCATTAGCCTATAACAATAGGTCCAAAAGGACCGGGCCTTAACAGACCCAACAATAGTGATGGCCATCAATCAATAACAATATGGTTCCACGAGGAAACCGACAGAGCTCTGTATCAGTCAATAACAATGGGTGCTAAGGATGCCACAATACAATTCGAAATACAGGACATACATTCATTCAATAAACAATATCAGTTCAATAAACATTTCAGTTCAGTATTCAAAAGATAATCATTTTGAACATATCTTTACACAATCTGTTACTCACAGAGATTGGGCTATTAGCAGCTAGAGCGTGTCCCCGAGAGCCAACCCTAAACAATTAACAGAATAGAACACACACTAAGTTTACAGTTGGAAAGGATGTTAATTAAATCCCTAAATTTCCTCGGTGTGGTTCTATGTCTAAATCCTCAATAAGATGCCTCAAACTAGGCCTAAGAATGCCTAGGATGAGATGAGGATGCAAAATTACACTTGGAAGGCATTTTTCAAAAGTTGCTGGAAATAGGCCCCTCGCTCGAGCGAGCCTTCATTCGCTCGAGCGAGCTTCAAAAATCAAAGGCTTCGCTCGAGCGAGACTCCCTTCGCTCGAGCGATCTGTGCTCAGAAAAAGTACTGGATGCTCCATTTTTACGCGCGATACCACGCTCGATGCTCGCTCGAGCGAGCTTACAAAATCACAGGGCTCGCTCGAGCGAGGAATCCTTCGCTCGAGCGAGGAAGCCAAATCTGGAATTTCCAGATTTGTCTCCCAAGTTCGAACCAAGCATCCAATCATCCAAAACTCAACCTCTTGGGCCCAAAATCTGGGAAAACACTTTAAACTCAATGTACAACAAGTTTTAAAAGCCAATTTGCACATGCAAGGGCCAAGAGTGAGTTAATTCCAACCATTTTCAAACTCATTTTCAAGAATAAACTTCAAACATGCCATGCATGAGTTTCAAACCAAATTAAACCTTCAATTCTTGCTCTAATGAGCTCAATACTTTGAAAACAAGATGAGAGCATGGACTTATACATAAATGTGAACATGCATGCAACCTTTAGCCATGAAATCAACTCAAACTTCAACAATTCAAGCATGCATGTAAGATATGTGCTATAATCCAACATAATTGAACTAAAACAAGACTTAGTTCTTCAATTAAACATGAACCATGCATGAATCCACTTAATGACACAATCAAGAGGATGAAATTCATACCTAAGTTCCTTAATTACTAGTCTTGAGGTTCAATTTGCCAATACATACTCCAATTCTACCAAGATTCAAGCCAAAGAGATGAAACTCAACTCACTCACTTCCTCTCTCTCTAAATTCGGTGGAGAGAAAACAATTGAGCTGATGAAATGTTTGTGTTGGAGTGAATTGAAGGCTCAATACATTATAATAAAAGGGTCCACTCACAATGGCATTAATGTAATTACGTCAAACTCTTTAATTAGCTCAATCATTCTAGTTTAATCATTCCTAATCAATTTTCAGATAATTACACCATAAAATCACATAATTTACGGTGATCATAAATCACTAATCAATTTCCGGTTCGGCCGCCGATAAGGCCTTCAATTAACAGTTTAAGCATTTAATTTCAAACAGGTAATCAATCAATCAAACAGATATCATATGCAATTCGATAGGTCAACTTATTCAATTTCAGTTTTGATTTCAATCAGTCTGTTCAGTACGTTAATCAGTTCAATCATCAGTCATTATCAGTTCCATTTAGCAGTAATCAGTACTTAATTCAGTAATTAATCGGCAATCAATATGAGGGTTGTTACACCCACGGCATTGAAGAAATACGTGGTTCTCCCCAATCGGCACAAGCTAAGTTCTGATGAAAACCCTATCACTGACCCGATCTGTGGGCTCTGATACCTGTAAATATATTTCGCCTTTGCAATATGAACTATTTTTCTTCGTCCCTTGAAATCATATGTCAATTCCCAGTGGGGCACTCGCCAGGATTGGCCAAATCAAGTCTCCGAATTCGGAGCCCCCTTTGGCGCATGACGCCTTAGGGCCGTTTAAGTCTCCGGATTTGGAGCGCCCTTCGTGGATATCATGATTGGCCAAATCAAGTCTCTGAATACGGAGCCCCCTTTGGCGCATGACGCCTTAGGGCCGTTTAAGTCTCCGGATTCGGAGCGCCCTTCGTGGATATCACGATTGGCCAAATCAAGTCTCCTGATTCGGAGCCCCCTTTGGTGCATGACGCCTTAGGGCCAATCAAGTCTCCGAATTCGGAGCCCCCTTTGGCGCATGACGCCTTAGGGCCGTTTAAGTCTCCGGATTTGGAGCGCCCTTCGTGGATATCACGATTGGCCAAATCAAGTCTCCGAATACGGAGCCCCCTTTGGCGCATGACGCCTTAGGGCCGTTTAAGTCTCCAGATTCGGAGCGCCCTTCGTGGATATCACGATTGGCCAAATCAAGTCTTCGGATTCGGAGCGCCCTTTGGCACATGACGCCTTAGGGCCGATCAACTCTCCGAATTCGGAGCCCCCTTTGGCGCATGACGCCTTAAGGCCGTTTAAGTCTCCGGATTCGGAGCGCCCTTCATGGATATCACGATTGGCCAAATCAAGTCTCCGAATACGGAGCCCCCTTTGGCGCATGACGCCTTAGGGCCGTTTAAGTCTCTGGATTCAAAGCGCCCTTCGTGGATATCACGATTGGCCAAATCAAGTCTCCGGATTCGGAGCCCCCTTTGGCGCATGACGCCTTAGGGCCGATCAAGTCTCCGAATTCGGAGCCCCCTTTGGCGCATGACGCCTTAGGGCCGTTTAAGTCTCCGGATTCGGAGCGCCCTTCATGGATATCACGATTGGCCAAATCAAGCCTCCGAATACGGAGCCCCCTTTGGCGCATGACGCCTTAGGGCCGTTTAAGTCTCCGGATTCGGAGCGCCCTTCGTGGATATCACGATTGGCCAAATCAAGTCTCCGGATTCGGAGCGCCCTTTGGCGCATGACGTCTTAGGGCCGATCAACTCTCCGAATTCGGAGCCCCCTTTGGCGCATGACGCCTTAGGCCCGTTTAAGTCTCCGAATTCGAAGCCCCCTTTGGCGCATGACGCCTTAGGGCCGTTTAAGTCTCTGGATTCGGAGCGCCCTTCGTGGATATCACGATCGGCCAAATCAAGTCTCCGAATTCGGAGCCCTCCTTCGGCGCATGATGCCTTAGGGCCGATTAAGTCTCCGAATTCGAAGCCCCCTTTGGCGCATGACGCCTTAGGGCCGTTTAAGTCTCCGGATTCGGAGCGCCCTTCGTGGATATCACGATCGGCCAAATCAAGTCTCCGAATTCGGAGCCCTCCTTCGGCGCATGACGCCTTAGGGCAAATCAAGTCTCCGAATTCGGAGCCCCCTTCGGCGCATGACGCCTTAGGGTCGATTCAGTCTCCTTAAGGCCGAATAGGCCCCAGGTTCGAGCCTCCGAATACGGAGCCCGCTTTAGAGCTTCAAAGGATTATTGCGTTAATCCGTTCGGCCATACTAATCGGTCTGCAGTGCTAAGCGCTAATTACGTCTCCGAATCCGGAGCAAACGTTGGCATGAACAAAAGATATTGATAATTGATCCTATGCATCACGCTAGAACAGATCATACATTCGAAGTAATGTGCTTTAGTACACAAGCAAAATTCAGAATAACACGCAAATATATTTAAAATACAACCATTTATTTGATTAAACAGTTGTTACATAAACACAACCCCCATTCGAGCATTACAATATCGAAAGCAAAAAAGGAACAAAACGCGCCGGAAAAGCAGCTTCGCCGGATCGACGACCGTCGCCCTAAACCTTTCCACGGCGTGCGATACCTTGAACCAGTCACGCTTAAGCCCACGACTTGCATAGCGCCAAACTTCCCTTGACACCATTGACAATGTCAAGGCAAAGATCTAGGACAAGGAAGAATGAACTTGACAGTTGTTGACTCTCCATTCGGGGTGATTTGCTTCGACGACTTGGAGACTCGCAGATCTCAAACTCTTTGGATGACCTAACTCCCTCACGGGTAGGTTTTCTGCTGCAAACCATCTCAGCACCAAACTTGACCGAAGTCTAAGCCTTTGTAACCAAAATCACCATCCCACACAAGGAATGATGAGTCAAGTGGGATTATTGGTGCGAAGCGCCTACTCCTTTTATTCTCAGCAACGGCCGCGATCTCGAGGTCCCAATCCCAAGAAAATTTTATTAACGCCAAAAAACGCATTGGCTGACTAAGACGAGCGTCGATTGACATTCGCCTCGACCAGCCCACCAATCCAACTGGCCAAGCATCAATGCGCTGACCCAAGTCCAAGATAAACGGCTGTTGAAATAGCCTCAATAAAACCTTAACGATCGTCACGAATGTGTCGATGCTACCCATGTGCAGATCCTGCCGATAAGCCCACGTACCACCGGACAGTTAACAGCTACCTGGGTCGGACAATATTTAGACATTCATTCAAACATTTAAGTAACACGAAATACACATATGCCGAATATGAATGACAACGAAACATTTATAATGAAACGTTCTTTATTCAATAAAATAATAAGTTACATAGCTTCAAACGCGCCCTGCGTTCCAATCTTACAACTATTAAACTCATACGGCGTCAGCCTCATCCTCACTCTCCTCAACTTCGAAAGCAGAAAACGGAAAATCTTTATTCCTGTAGCGTGGTAATGCCGAATCAATTCCCGACGCTCGGAGAGCTTCTGCGGCTTGAGATGCCTTGATCCAACCATGCCTAAACCCACGGTTTTCACATCGGCACACTTCCACGGCCAATTTTTCCCTGGTTTTCTCGATTCCTACTTTTCGGCCCTCATGGAAACCTTTCTCATAGGCCCTCCCCTTCGCGCTCTCTATTGTGAACATACTTGCCGTCTCGCGATCGGCAAGTGCGGAACTAATAAGCCGACTAGTAACCCTCTCTTCCACAATTGGGTTCGCGTGCGCGGTGGATTGTGCCTGAGCCGCCTTGGTCTTCCTTAGTTCCCGCTCGGCCGCCTCCACGCGGGCTTCCAAAGTTCGAATACGTTCTTCCTTCTTCTCCATCTCTTGACGGGCAGCGTGCAGTCGCATGCCGACTTCGTAAGCAGTGTAAAGCCCCTTCACCGCACCGTGAATGCCCTCGCGAAACACCTCGTAGTTCTGTCGACCCAGCATTGATTGCTGAACCTCAGGAGGAAATATTTGTCGGGCAAAGTCGACCGCTACGTCTGGGTCTCGAACGATCGAGTCCGCCTCCGTCATGGGTCTATTCTTCACAAATACCGCGAAGCTTAATGGGCACGGATTCGCGTCAGACCTCCTCTCGACTCGGGACTGTGGAGATTTACCCTGCGACTGCTTGTCTCGCCTGGGCGATCTGCTGCGACGTCGAGAAGGCTGACGCCTCTCGCGACCCCTAGAACTCTTACTTACTGAGCGTGAGGGTTCACCACCTCGATTCATATCTCCGCCCAGCTCAGCAAGGGTCTTCGCTTCCCCTTTACTGTTAAAGAAGAGTCGGTTCGACATTGGCGCATCAGTCTTCTTGCAAGAGCTCAAGTCGGTTGTTTGCGAAGATCATAAAGGATATGCCTTTATTCACTTACCCTTCATAGAGGCAGCACGATCGAGGCACTCTCATTAATTGAAGAGCCTGAATCGCCCGTCGCCGACTGAGTCGACGACAGGGGCACGATTTTACCCTCAAGTACCCCAGCCGGCTCATGAATCGATCCTTCAAACCTCTTCAGGAACCGCCTGGGGCAAGGGCAGATTCATTAATATACTCGGCTCAAGTACCCCAGCCGGCTCATGAATCGATCCTTCAAACCTCTTCAGGAACCGCCTGGGGCAAGGGCCGATTCATTAATATACTCGGCTCAAGTAACCCAGCCGGCTCATGAATCGATCCTTCAAACCTCTTCAGGAACCGCCTGGGGCAAGGGCCGATTCATTAATATACTCGGCTCAAGTACCCCAGCCGGCTCACGAATCGAATCAATTCCTCAAACCTCTTCAGGAACCGCCTGAGGCAAGGGCAGATTCATTAATATATACGGCTCAATTACCCCAGCCGGCTCACGAATCGAATCGATTCCTCAAACCTCTTCAGGAACCGCCTGGGGCAAGGGCAAATTCATTAATATACTCGGCTCAAGTACCCCAGCCGGCTTATGAATCGACTTTTCATATTTCTAATCCAGTCGGCATGTGAAGGACGAATCCATATTGCCACTGGATATTCAACCTCTAAAAGCTGAGACTCAGCAACAATTTTAAGCAAAATAGCAAAAGACATCACAATGTTTCATTAACATAACCACACAAATTGTGTACGAGTAGAAGTGAAATTACAAGGAAATTTTCATTAATAAATTGCGTACAAGATAGCAACCAATTTATACATGAAAACCACCCTGAACCAACAAAACTCTACCAAACAAATATCAAAAACTTACACAAAAATCAAAAAACTTAACAAATTTGGAAACGCCTCCCAAATCAGTCCTCGGTGTCGGATTCAAGTGGCTCAACATCTACTTGCTCGTAAGGAATTGGCACAGCCAACGTAACCCCAGCGGCAGTAAGGGCTTTGAGCCACCCATGTTTGAACCCCCGATTCTCAAACTTGGGAACTTCATCAACATATTCCGTAAAGGCGGCCCTTTTTCCTGCCTCAAAAGCCTCCGATTCGGCTTTTTCCTGGGCCGCCTTGAGCTCCTCTAACTGAGTCTTCGCCTCGGCAAGTTCGTCTTTAGAGAGCTTGAGCGACTCCTCACTAGCACTCGCTCTAGCCTCAGCATCAGAACGAAGCTGTTCAGCAGTGCGAGCCCTCTCCTTCTCCGCTTCGGCTCGTGCGCTCTCCATTGCGGCTCTCATTTTCTCAAACTCGGCCCTACTCTTCTGACCGTCCACTTCTGTTTGCAAACGGTCAATTCTGCCAAGAGCATCGTGCAGGCGGCGGCCTAAGTCGGCGATCCTGCCGACGGTCTGCAAAAACAAGTGATCGTTAGATACCCTTGTAAAAATGGATTCAAGCGAATTTAATACCTATCAGAAGTGCCGACTGCGCAGACAGGGCTACGGCCAAAATATCCGGCGCGGCGCCAAAGGCCGCATTGTCCGCCGGCAAGGAAATTGAGGCCGCCAGGCTCAATGCAACGGCCGGATCCTCAATGGCCGAAGCGTTGGAAGAAATCGGCGTATCTCTGATCTTTGGCTGAATCACAAAAGGAGCAACCACGTCTGATTCTTCGAGGCGAGGCTGTTTGTCAGCAGGGCTAATCTCTGAACTAGCCTCCTCCTCGGCGCCACGTTTCTGGCCGCGCTCCTCCGGAATCAGCCGTTCTTCACCGGCCTACTGTTCAACTTTTTCCGTGCCGACCGGTATAACCTGAGCCGCTCCTTCAATAATTGGTATAGAGGCCTTAGCCAAGCTGGCATCAGATTCGGCAGCCTCGGCCTTTTTTCGAACAGCCATTCGCTCGGCATTTCTCTTACGCGCCATTTGCGTAAGGCTTTCCTTTGCCATACCTTCGAAGAAGTCGCCGGGAAGATCTCCCAAATTCGCGAAAATATCTCCGGAAGAGAACTCTGCCCGACTCGAAGCGGATGGAGAGGAAGGCTGGTTGAGTCTGGCAGCCTCAAATGCCGAACGCATGGCCTCGTCAACCTCTTCGGCCTCCTCAGTGAGTTCTCTGGCCAGATCGACAACTACTATCACCGGCTCTGTGTCTTGCCCCGAATCAGAAGCTTCAAGACCAATTTTCCTAAGGTTCTTGTAGCTGGGGAAAATAAGAGCCGAGAGGTTCTAATCGCGGATGGAATCGGGATGTTGTCCGCAGCCGAAAACGTGGCATAGGTCGGTTCGTACCGAAGTAAAATGTGGGCGGCTCTCCTTTGTTTTTGCACATTTTGGCGGCCGAAGTAGTTGAGTGCAGTCTTAATGTCCTTGAGGACTGCGTCGTCAACAGAAGTCAGAATCTTCTTCAAATTATTACCTGCAAAAGATGAGAGATTAAGGAAAGAGAGCCGATTAAAAGACAGATCAACAAACATAAGATACTACTTGGCAACCTGGATCACCCTTATGTCTGGGAATGGGGTCTAGGCGATCTTCGCCCTCAGCGAACTCCCAATTACCTCGGACATTGACCATTACATCGTCAACTCTCTTACCAGAACTGGCAAGCATAGTCACCAAATGATGGTCAGTATCCTTGGCCCTAAGGAAGTACCGCCCTAGCCGACCGGAGGATTTGGCTAAAGCATAGCAGTGCCGAATGGCCGGAATTTCGAGATTGATCCCAAGGCGTCGATTCAATTCTACAATCCCCATAATGATTCGAAAGAAATTTACATTGGGTTGAGAAGAAATCAGACTCCAATAGCGAAAGACGGCCCTAAGCAATGGATGTAGGGGGAAACGAACTCCACCCTCCGCAATGGACAGGAGGGGGAATACGATCGTATTCTGAACCTCTCTCTCCATATCTAGAGAGCTGTCCGTTACAAGAGACAAATGAACGTCATCAGGAATGGAAAAATGTCGCCGGAATCCGGAAATGCGACTCTCAGAGAGGAGGTCTTTCAAATGTTTAGCCATTTCAACGGGGACCCAAGGATTCACCGAAAGTAAGAACAATAAACAAAGAAAGGAGAAGAAGACTTACGAAGAGCAGATAAGACGAAGATAGATGGACAAAAGTTGTAGAACATATGAGTGCGAGGAGAAATGCGCGTTGGCGGTCCAAACGTATCAGATGATCGACGAAATGTGTATCCAAAAGGACTGAAGTTTCAAATCGCAATAAATGCGAAAGACACATGAGTAGGGCGGGAAAGTATAATGATAACCGAAAAGGCGTGCGCCTCCTGACATCCTCTGACATCTGTCTTGGGGAACGCGAGGCCGCCTGATCAATGGTAAGCTTTTCGAATTCTAGACCAAACACGCCGATTAACTACCGTCAATGGGGAGTTCGGGGGGCAATTGTGGGAGCCGAATATGTGGCTAAATCGGAAGGGGTATATTATAGTATTAACATTAACCGGCTGTATCCTACATGATTAGGATGGGCCGAATACAATACGTAGGCCGATTAAGAAAGGATCCTCGAAGCTGAATAGAAGAACGGGTAATGATTGAAAAGTAGGCCCAGGCCCCGAGGTCCCACAAAGAACAGATATAAATATAGAAGCAGTGTTCTTGGAAAGGTATGTAAGAATAACTCCACTTAACTTAGTAAAGAAGCTTTCTTGACCATTGAGACTGACTTGCCCGTCGGAGTGCTAACCCCGGCACCCCGACCGGAGTGTTGGTGCTTTTACAGGTGACTAGCTGAGGATCAAGAGCGTCTCCCAGGATCTGAAGAGTATTTCCAAACCACTTCCCCACATGCTTAATATATAGTACTAACATATCACCCGTGCTATGCACGGATTATGTTTACAATTATCTATATATGTTAATTGTGATTTTTAAATATCTTTTTTTTTTTTTTAAATGCCTTCTTTTTTTTCTTTTTTATATTATATTAAAGTTTAATATTTTGATAATAATCATAAGTGTTAGATTTTTCAAAGAATTAAATGTCTTTTTTTTATATTATATTATATTAAAGTTTAATATTTTGATAATAATCATATGTGTTGGACTTTTCAAGAATTTTTTTGGGATTTTTATTGATAAGTCCAATTTAGAAGTGTTTTAACCCAAGAAGTCCATGAAGGAATTTTTTAACCCATTTAGTCTCATGTATGTATAGTTTTATTCCATTAAGTCCATTTTCTTGATTTACGCTATTTTCTTGGACACTTATGCCCTTATATTCAATTTTGATACCCTTATAAATATTTTTTGAACGATTAGCAATTTAATGATGTGAACATTTATATTTTAAAATCACATTGGTAGGAATGTAAAATTGGCCCGTGGGAGGCCCGAAACCCGCCCGCGAGCCGAGGCAGGCCCGGCCCGTTGACAATGTGAATATTCACATTGACATGTTAACATTCACATTAATAGGAGTATAAAATTGGCCCGCGTCCTGTGGCGGCGCAAAACCCGCTCGCGGCCCATGGGCGGCCCGGGGCAGGCCCGGTCCGACCCATTGACAATGTGAATAATCATATTGACATGTTAACATTCACATTGATAAGAGTATAAAATTGGCCCGCGGCCCATGGGCGGCCAAAAGCCCGCCCGCGGCCCGGGGAGGGCCCTGCCCGGCCCATTGACAATGTGAATATTCACATTGATATGTTAACATTCACATTGACAGGAGTGTAAAATTAGCCCGCGCCTCGTGGCTGCCTGAAACCTGCCCACGGCCCGTGGACGGCCCAGGGCGGGCCTGGCCCGGCCTGTTGACAATGTGAATATTCACATTGACATGTTAACATTCACATTGATAAGAGTCTAAAATTGGCTAGCAACCCAGGGCAGGCCCGACTCGGCCCGGCTCGTTGACAATGTGAATATTCACATTGACATGTTAACATTCACATTAATAGGAGTGTAAAATTGGCCCCCGTCCCGTGGCGGCACGAAACCCGCTCGCAGCCCATGGAGGGCCCGGGGCGGGCCCGGTCTGGCCCGTTGACAATGTGAATATTCACATTGACATGTTAACATTCACATTGATAAGAGTATGAAATTGGCCTGCGGCCCATGGGCGGCCAAAAGCCCGCCCGCGGCCCGGGGCGGGCCCGGCCCGGCTCGTTGACAATGTGAATATTCACATTGACAAGTTAACATTCACATTGATAAGAGTGTAAAATTGGCCCGCAGCCCGTGGGCGGCCCGAAGCCCGAGGCGGGCTTGGCCCGACCCATGACAATGTGAATATTCACATTGACATGTTAACATTCACATTGATAGGAGTGTAAAAGTAGCCCGCGCCCCGTGGCTGCCCGAAACCCGCCCACAGCCCGTGGGCAGCCCGGGGCGGGGCCCGCCCGGCCTGTTGACAATGTGAATATTCACATTGATATGTTAACATTCACATTGATAAGAGTGTAAAATTGGCCGTGACCCATGGGCAGCCCGAAGCCTGACCTCGGGCTGGGCCCACATTGACATGTTAACATTCATATTGATAGGAGTGTAAAATTGACCCGCAGCCCGTGGGCGGCCCGAAGGCAGACCGTAGCCCGAGGCGGGCTTGGCCCGACCCGTGACAATGTGAATATTCACATTGACATGTTAACATTAACATTGATAGGAGTGTAAAATTTGTCCGCTGCCCGAAGCTCGTCCGCGGCTCGGGGTAGGCCCGGACCCAAACCTGGGCCGCCCATGGGACGCGACTCAATTTTACACTCTTATCAATGTGAATGTTAACATGTCAATGTGAATATTCACATTGTCAACAGGCCGGGCCGGGCCCACCTCGGGTCGCCCATGGGCCGTGAGCGGGTTTTGGGCAACCACGGGGCACGGGTTAATGTTACACTCTTATCAATGTGAATGTTAACATGTCAATGTGAATATTCACGTTGTCAACGGGCCGGGCCCGCCCCGGCCCGAGACCGAGCTTCGGGCTGCCCACGGGTCACGGGCCAATTTTACACTGTTATCAATGTTAATGTTAATATGTCAATGTGAATATTCATATTGTCAACGGGCCGGGCCGGGCCCGTCCTGGGCAGTGGGCGGGCTTCGGGCCGCCCACGGGCCACGGGCCAATTTTACACTCCTATCAATGTGAATGTTAATATGTCAATGTGAATATTCACATTGTCAACGGGCCGGGCCGGGCCGGGCTTTCCCCGGGCCGCCCACGGGCTTCGGGCCGCCCATGGGACGCGAGTCAATTTTACACTCCTATTAATGTGAATGTTAACATGTCAATGTGAATATTCACATTGTCAACGGCGCGGGCCCGAGCCGGCCCGGCCCGGGCCCGGGCTTCAGGCTGCCCACGGGTCACGGGCTAATTTTACACTCTTATCAATGTTAATGTTAATATGTGAATGTGAATATTCACATTATGAACGGGCCCGCCACCCGCTTCGGGCCGCCCACGGGCCGCGGGCCAATTTTACACTCCTATCAATGTGAATGTTAACTTGTCAATGTGAATATTCACATTATCAACGGGCCGGGCCGGACCTATTTTTTTGGCCTGTGAGCCGGCCCGGCCCAACTCGAATTTTTCCGGGCACCCACGAGGATCGACATGGGCCGGGCCCCTACACATTGACAATATGAACATTCACATTGACGGTGTGAACATTCACATTAGGGGTATTTTGGTAATTATGTCACCCATAGAACTTATTGAAATATAAGAAAATAATGTGAACTAAATGGAACATAAGTAGATGAAAAGGGTATTTTGGTCTTCTTATCTCAAATTGGACCTAATGGAATAATCAAAAAGAATATGGGTTGGATGGTATAAAACTCTTAGAAAATAGATTTATCAAAAAAGCTCCCAATTTTTTTTTATACTTGTTCTTAATGCATTAAAGTGTTATTATGAGGGATAATAATCATATGTGTTGGGATTTTTCAAGGAATTCATATGTGTTGAATTTCAAAGAATTTTTTTTATATTTGTTCTTAATACATTAAAGTGTTATTATGAGGGTAGGACTTGGGAGTTAGGAGAAGTTAATAAATGTTAAGTTTTGTTTTTTTAAAAAATCAAAAAATTAAAAAATTTAGACTAAAAAATTAGAACTCCCACAAGATTTGGGGTTAAAAATCTCCTTTTACTTAATATATAATATAGATTTATTATTGTTGTTGTTTATTTTCTTTTTTTTCTTTCCGAGTCCCCTCAACCAAACAAGTGTGAATCCTCACAGCAAAACTTCACCATTAATCCAAAAATATGTGCGAGAGAAACGGGAAGAAATTGTCAAATCTTCAACTGACACCAAGAGCTTTTTGGTACAGTATTTCTTCTTCCTTCCGGACACTTTATTCCTAGGCTAGTAGTACATTCATTCACGTACACCATTACCAATCCAACAATTCCAATTCCAAATGGATTCCCCCAGACGCGAAATTGTCGACGACTTCCTCCCTCTCCTCCTCGTCTACAACGACGGCACCGTCCACCGCTTCATCAACCCCCCTCACGTCCCCCCTTCTCTCTCCTCCACCCCCTCCTCCAAAGACATCACTCTCTCTCCTCCCTCCTCCTCCACCCCCCTCTCCGCCCGCCTCTACCTCCCCTCCTCCTCCTTCGCCGCCAAACTCCCCATCCTCCTCTGCTTCCACGGCGGCTTCTTCTGCGTCGGCTCCGCCTTCTCCGCTGCCCACCACCGCTTCGCCTCCTCCCTCTCCTCCCTCTCCCCCTCCCTCATCCTCTCCGTCGACTACCGCCTCGCCCCCGAACACCCCCTCCCCGCCGCCTACCACGACGCCTGGACCGCCCTCCAATGGCTCGCCTCTCACTCCACCGGCCTCGGCGACGAGCCCTGGCTCACCCTCCACGCCGATTTTAACAAAATCTTCGTAATCGGCGATAGCTCCGGCGGCAACATCGCTCATTACCTCGCCATGAAAGCGGGTCGGGAAGGGTTGCCCAATGGGGTCACCATTTCGGGTGTCATTGTCATCCACCCGTTTTTTTGGGGGTCGGATCCGATGTCGGATAATTTGGTTTGGAGTCATGAGGATCGGATAGGTTCTCGGCTTTGGAAGTTTGTTTACCCGGATAGTCCGGGTGGGCTTGATGATCCGTTGTTGAACCCGTGTGCACCTGGGGCTCCGGATTTGGCGGGTCTTGGGTGTTCTAGGTTGCTGGTGTGTGTTGCTGAGAAAGATCCACTTAGACAGAGAAATTTGAAGTATTATGAGGCTGTGAGGGACAGTGATTGGGTTGGAGAAGTTGAGTTGTATGAAGTTGCAGGAGAGGATCATGTTTTTCATGTGTTGAAACCTGAGGCTGAGACTAGTCAGATGATGATGAAAAGATTGGTTTCATTCATCAATAAGTCTATCGATACCACAAAACAATCTCATGAAACCGATACTAGGAATGGCAACGGGGCGGGGCGGGGCCGGGGATCGCCCTCCCCGTCCCCGATCCCCGACGGTAAAAATTTCCCGATCCCCGGCCCCGATCCCCGACGGGGACTCTGTCACCACCCCCGTCCCCGTCCCCTAACGGGGATCGGGTTTCCCCGACCCCGAAGAGTCCCCGGCCAAAAAAAAAAAAAGAAAAGAGGTTCAATACCAAATTCCATAACAGATTCAACAACACAACACTCAGATTTAATAACTTCAACAACACAACACTCAGATTTTAATACCAAATGCCAAAAAAAAAAAAAAAAGCTTCAAATAACCTAAACACACCCAGATCTTCAGATTTAATACCAAAAAAGAGCTTCAGATTTAACAACACACACCCAGATTCAACAACACACACATCCAGATCTGATCAACCAACACCCAGATTCAACAACACACACACCCAGATCTGATCAACAACACACACACCTAGATCTGATCAACAACACACCCCATGACGCCGTGAGGGAGAGAGGAGGAGCGGCCGCCACCATCGCCGTGAGCATCGCAGCAGAGAGAGGGAGAGAGGCCGAGAGAAGAGAGGGAGGAGTGACGCCGTGAGGGAAAGAGGAGGAGCGGCCGACGCCGACGCCGACGCCGACGCCATCGCCGTGAGCATCGCGGCAGAGTCATCGCGGCAGAGACGGAGAGCATCGCGGCATCGAGGCAGAGAGAGGCCTAGAGAAGAGAGAGTGTGAGTGGGAGAGGAGTGAAATGAAATAACCTAATCACATAATATATATATTCGGGGATATATACGGGGGTACTCGGGCCGGGGCCGGGGCGGGGCCGGGGTTGGGAAATCTATCCCCGTCCCCGGCCCGAAAATGATCGGGGGTTAATTTTTTAATACCGTCCCCGGCCCGCGGGGAGTTTTTTTCGGGGAAAAACCGTCCCATTCGGGGTCGGGGGGTCGGGTCCCCGTCGGGCCGGTTTCAAATTGCCATCCCTAACCGATACAGAATCGATCACAAACCAATCCCATAAAACAGAAGAGGAGTAATACATGACTTTTATGATGGGTCCCATCATCTCTGAATTATTTTATATAATTAATTCAGTGTTCATATATTTATTTTTTTGCTAATTAATAGTCTTGTAAGTTAAATTGTGTACTTGTTTTTTTGTTTATGTTCGAAACAATGGTTGTTTTGGGAAGATGATTAAAAATTAATCTTTTCACTTTTTTTAAAAATATATATATATAAAAATGTGAGAGATGATATAATTTAAAATTGATTAAAAGCTAAAAGATGATTTTTAGCCATATTCTCAAAATAGCCCTTAATCCCTAAATCTCGATACCTCTGGTTTGAAAACACATTTATAACAATTGAATATGTGAAAATAACTATATATATTTTGTGATGCAAAAATATAAGAATGTGAGACAATGAATTCGTATGGTATGTTTGTGCTATTGTTATTTTGTCGTTGTATGAAAAAATTAAAACAAAATTAATAGAGATACCAACGAGTCATATTATATTTAGGTGTTGATCATTGAATACATATGTACAGTAATTTATATCCACATAAATAAATGGAATATATATATATTCATGTTTATTTTAAATGTTTCCAGACATTTAGAATGTTTTTAGATCATAAATTTAGATAGAAATTTAAAAAATAAAAGAAGAAAGGTAAGTGAAATGTAAATGAAATATCGTAAATTGTATTTCACTTAAATTTTACTCGCTTTTTCATTTTTCCTTCTCAAATTTTAACAGAATTTGTAATATAAACACAATCTTAAAAATTGGAAAATCACTGGCTTTCCACCATTTTGGGTCCAACACAAGATTGCCATGGATGGTTGGGTTGTAGCTCTACCCTAAATTTATTTAGGTGGGTAGATTTAAAAAGGATCAACGTTCTCTCGAGTCTCAAATTAGACTGGAGCATGCTGTTGGGTTTGTAAGACTTATTACAGGTCTAATTTCTATGATCCGAACCGTTTAATGTGTAAAACTCGTCGAATATTTCTTCTTACAAAAAATTATATTGATTAAATATCGATAGTCATTTAATCAAACCATATTCTGTTACTAGTAAATATGATTTAAAAAAAAATTATTGACAAAAATGTGTTCTAATCAATTGAAGTGACTATCAATATCTGATTAATATAAATTACTCGACGAATCTTATATATTGAACAGTTTGAATTATTAAAATTGAACCCGTAATGTGCTCCACAAACGTAAATAGCACCAACCAGTCCACAAGATGTAATGAAGAGAATCTTGGCCCATTTGGAAACTATGAAATGCAATGTTTGGTAGAAGAGAAATTTTCCATAACTGATTGTTTGTTTTTGTAGTGGACATTGTAAATGTGATGAATAGAATCTTGGCCCGTTTGGAAACTATGAAATGCAATGTTTGGTAGAAGAGAAATTTTCCATGACATAACTTTTTGTTTTTGTAGTGGACATTGTAATCGATTATTAGGGGTGTAAATTTGGTCTACTCAAAGTCTGCCCACGAATTAATGCGGCCCGACCTGGCTAGGTCCGGGTCCTAGTCCAACTCGAGATCTTGGATTTGGGTCGTCTATTTTGAAGTTCGGCCCATCGGTCCACTCAAGTCCTACTTAAGGCTCGGCCCGTTTGAAGCCTAGTGTCATTTTTAGTAAAAAAATAAAAAAATTGTCAAGCCTGGCCTAGATCCGCCCCAAGCCTGAATACCCCATGAGCCAAAGCATGGGCCTAATTTTCTTGCCAGTAGGTCGGCCTAAACAGACCCAAATTTTGGTAGGAGCTCGCGGGGCCGAACGATGGGCAGGCCTGAGCTCGAGCATAAGTGGGCCGGGCCAAATTTACACCCCCTACCAATTATATAGCTGAATTAAGATTATATAAATTTTTCAGGCATAATTCAATAGATGTTGGCCGAACGATGGGCAGGCCTGAGCTCGAGCATAAGTGGGCCGGGCCAAATTTACACCCCCTACCAATTATATAGCTGAATTAAGATTATATAAATTTTTCAGGCATAATTCAATAGATGTTAGTATTTTTAAAGTAAGAGGATAGAAATATAAAATAAAATTTTCTCTAGTTTGTAGACTAAATTGGATGGTCCAATCTTGCCCATTAGGTGTACCAAGTGTCTCACTTAGATGACTTGATAAGTTATTTTTTTAAGTCTCAGAGAATAGATCATTGATACAAATAAAAAAATTAATATGATCATCTAATCGTAAGCATACGAGTCATAATAATTGAGATATATGTTTAGAGAGAGACTTAGGTTGCTTGAAAGTAACATAATCTTAGTTAATTAGGAACCAACACTAATGCAATTACGCTAAACCCACACCTTTCTTGGAATTGAAAGAGATGTTTGGAAGGCCCAGCCATTTATTTAAGTTACTGTTTTCATTCAACTTGTGTTCTTTGATGTATTAACTGGTTGTTTTGAATATTGGAATGTTAAATTAAAATTAGATAGTAAGACAACAACATTACAAATTCATCCTTATCAACTCATAATTTACATAGAAAAAAAATCAATGATTTAGATTCATTTCATATATAAACCCTACACTTCATCAATTCAATCTCTACTATATAAATATATTTGGGATAAATTCAAAATTCGTAAAGATAAATTCCTAACATTTTTCATTGTAAAACTTTGAAAGTAGCCTGATGGGCAGATTTAAAAATTATATATTTTAAATAGGGTTGGATCATATAAATCCAATATTTTGACTGAGCCAAGTTTAAATAGGCATAAATTTATTTATTAAGCAATGCAAACTAAACCCGTATGGGACATGACCAATGTCCAATCGTAATATTTACATAGAGAACTTTTCGAGCAATTCTATACTACATACTTTAAAAAAGGGTATGTACCGTATATTTTAATTATAAATTTTGTGATATTTTATTACAACAATAATTCATACCACTAAAAAGAAGATTACTAATAGCACTAATGTATTAAAAATATCAAAAAAAGAAGAAAAGACATAGGTAGTGGGCCACATCATTAGTGGTGCTATTAGAACACCACTTTTAATGCTTTTAACGATTTTTTATTTTATTATGATAAATTAATTATGATTTATTTTGATATTAATTGTGACTTAATTATGATATTTTGTGATTGTTAGTTTAGTTATGTGAGTTAAATTCATTTTTTAAATTTAATAATATGACAGTCTATATTTAAAATAATTCTCTCTTATATTTTTTTTAATTATTAAGTAATTCATTCTTTTTACACATTACTAGTCTTAAAAATAATAGCAATGCTAGGTATCATGAAAAACTTTTCATGAAAATAATTATGAAAGTTTTGTAACTTTTGGATTGTACTTAGAATAAAGTACCACCCACTAATTAAGGTATTTCAAGGATCATAAATTTTTCATTATCATTTTTATGAAAACATTTTCATGATCCCTAACTTTTTCTTAAAAATAAATTGAAAAAGTGAATTTCTATAAAATTTTTTTACCAAGTTTCATAAAATAGTAATTTCAAAGAGCCTTTTGGTGGTTCAATTTAAAAAAAAAAATAGTAATGCTACAGGCACTAAAGGAATGACCAAATAAATTACCAAACATCTAACTGGACTGCCACCTAAGATTAGTGGGGCCCACCCCTAAACAACTCTTATTTTTAACAAACGTGATAGAAAGATGCTTTTTGGGGCCTATAGAAAATAAAATAAAATAAAAGAAGCAGAAAGCACCAAAACGCCTCAACTTCTTTCAGTCCAAACGGAATAATCATCAAAAAATCATCGCCGGAGAAAAGTTGCAACCTGCGTCAAAAGAAGAGGGTTGATCTATAGTTTTTTGTACAGGCCCCAAAAGTATAAGAATCATCAACTCTAGTAGAAAAGTAGCAGCCGGAGAAAAGCGGAAGAAAAGAAAAAATTATAAATGATAAGAATCATCAACTCCTTTCGGTCAATTGAAAGCGGAAGCATCATCACCGAAGAAAAAAAAAAAATCATCGCCGGAGAAAAGTAGAAGCCTGCGTCGGAAGGAAGAAAAGAGTTGATTAAGTAAGTTTTTAATTTGTGAGATCTAGTTTTTTATATGATTTAACTTGTTAAAATCATAAATTTTAATTTATTTTTAAAATTTTGGAAAGCTTTTTTTTCTTCTTCTAATTTTTGCAAGGAATTATATATTTTTAGGGTCATTATTTTTTGATTGAACGATGAATTTTTTTTTATTATTATTGAGAAATTCATACTCTAACATTGTGTTTGGTTCATGAATTTGAGTCAAATTTGAAAAAAGAAGATAATGTGTCCCACCTTTTTATTTTTCATTTTCAAATCCCTAATGATCTGATTGGTTCATAAATTTAGATAAAGATTTAGAAAAGAAAATGAGAAGGTGGGTAAAACATAAATGGAATGTATTTATGTTTCATCTATTTTTTTTATTTTACTTTTTAAATTTTTACTCAAATCCATAAACCAAACAAGCATTTTAGATGTTTGTTAAAAGTCTTGAAAGAAAAGAAAAGGTTGAAACAGTGCACTGTATTATTGTGTTTGGCTCTCTTTTCCAATCTTAATGGAAGTTGTGCTGCTCTGTCTCAAACTTTTTTTTCCTTCCTATTTTGAGGCTTTCTAGTTGTTTGTTAAAAATCAACTGAAAAATAATAATTTTTTTTATTTAGTGGCACCTTCAAGGTGTTTGTTGAAGTGCTCTGAGCAATAGTAACTTTGTAACTTTGTTTATTAAATGGCACGTCAACTGATTATTTTATTTTATTTTTGTTTGGATGACAAGAAAAAATTTCATCCTGTAGCATAAGATCCAACAATGTTGGTGCCTTAAAGTTTCGAAATAGACAATGAAAAATGCGGGTGATGAGCACTAGTTCAAATATCGGATTTTGCAAAAAGTCTTGATAGATTGTACTTGACATGTGTTGATGCAAGATGCAATTTTTTGACAATTTAATTTGGGTGTTTCTAATAGAGGTGTTGGTCTAGTAGATGCTGCAGATGATGAATAAAGGAAGAATGATGGTTCAGAGACTTCATTGGAGATGAATCAAATATTGTTTGAATATTGCTTGGCATTATATGAAAGTGTACACAATTTGTTTTTTATTTTTTTATTCTTTAAAATGTACACAAATGTATGTAATCAGTAGCAGGTGTCTACAAATTTATGAACGTAAAATAAGATCAAATGATTATGTATCTTTTTGTAATGAAGTTGTGAATAATTTTGGGGTTATTTTTGTGGTTAATTTGTCTGTGTTGCTACTTGGTTTATTATTTGTGGTTGATGGTGGTTGATTGAAAAGTTTAGCATTACAGAAAAATTGTAAAAATTTATATTTTAACATTGAAAAAAAAGTTCAATATTTGTGGTTAAACAATCTTAAAACTTGAAGAAATTTTTACAGTAACACTCACCAAATTAATGATGAGCAAAATATCAAAAATCTATTTCAGATTATGAATTAAGACTATTACAATCTATCAAATTTTGAAACTTCATTCAAGATTCTAAATGTGATTGTTCCAAGAGTTAAATCAAAAACAAAAACTGTAAAAGTATTTACACCATGTACATTAATCATATAACATATTCATTCAAAAAAATTGTAGCAACAAAAAGCAACATCTATACAAAATCATAACATGCATCAAATCTTTTGTCCTTCTTCATCATTCAATTTTGACTTCAAATCTTTGGTCCCTTTTCAACTTTCTCTTCTTTTGCTGAAGGCATGGAAGTAGGAGCCAAATCATAACATACGCTCTAAGGTGGATGAAGATCACTCTACAATAAAAATAATAGAAATTATAAGATGCATATTTTAAGAAATTATACCTAATAATCTGTATAAAAATAAATAAAATAAAATGGAGAGCATGTTATATAAAACAGAAGAGTACAAAAAGAATTATATCTCAATTCCATCAATTGATATAAAGGCATAGCACCACATATTATAAAAATAAATAAATAAATAAATTGAGGCAGAACAACACAGCTTTCATTAAGATTGAAAAAGAGAGCATAACACAATAATATAGTTCACTATTTCAACCTTTTCTTTTCTTTCAAGACTTTTAACAAACATCTAAAAGGCTTGTTTGATTTATGGACTTGAGTAAAAATTTAAAAATAAAATAAAAAAATAGGTGAAATATAAATACATTCCATTTATGTTTTACCCGCCTACTCATTTTCTTTTCTAAATTTTTATCCAAATTTATGAACCAATCAGATCATTAAGGATTTGAAAATGAAAAATAAAAAGGTGGGACACATTTTTTTTAAAAAAAATCTGACTCAAATCTATGAACTAAACACAATGTTAGAGTATGAATTTCTTAATAAATTTTTTTAAAAAAAAATCATTTTCAATCAAAAAACAATAAACCTAAAAATATAAAATTCCTTGCAGAAATTAGAAAAAGAAGCTTTCCAAAAATTTAAAAATAAACTAAAATTTATAATTTTAACAAGTTAGATGATACAAAAAAATTATAAATCTCACAAATTAAAAACTTACTTCATCAATCCTTTTCTTTCGACGCAGGTTGCAACTTTTCTCCGGCAATGATTTTTTTCTTTTCGTCGGTGATAATTATTCCGCTTGGACTGAAAGAAGTTGAGGCGTTTTGGTGCTTTCTGCTTCTTTTATTTTATTTTCTATAGGCCCCAAAAAGCATCTTTCTATCACGTTTGTTAAAAATGAGAGTTGTTTAGGGGTGGGCCCCACTAATCTTAGGTGGCAGTCCAGTTAGATGTTTGGTAATTTATTTGGTCATTCCTTTAGTGCCTGTAGCATTACTGAAAAAAAAAAGAAGAGCCTTTTGGTGGTGGATTAGTTGTCTCTTTTTCTTTTGCTTTGATTGGTTTATCTAAAGTTACCACTTTTTAAGAGTTGGCCGTTCAAAGTTTCATCCACCTTTCCTATCAAACCATTCCACACAATTCCATGGAGGATTCCACCACCACCACCACCATCTCCGCCGACG
Organism: Camellia granthamiana; assembly: GCA_036172215.1. Taxonomy (NCBI): domain Eukaryota; kingdom Viridiplantae; phylum Streptophyta; class Magnoliopsida; order Ericales; family Theaceae; genus Camellia; species Camellia granthamiana. The sequence continues at coordinate 142,292,792 of CM069907.1, forward strand.
AAATTGCCCACGAGTTCCTCCCCCTCCTCCGCGTCTACAAAGACGGCACCGTGCACCGCCTCCACTGCACACCTTCCGTCCCACCTTCTCTCTCCTCCACCACCACCGCTGTCTCCTCCAAAGACCTCACCATCTCACCCACCACCAGCGTCACCGCCCGCATCTACCTCCCACCACTCACCACCACCACAAAACTCCCCATACTTGTCTACTTCCACGGCGGTGGCTTTTGCGTCGGCTCCGCCTTCTCCGCCACCACCCACCGTTACCTCACCACCTTATCATCCCAATCCACCGCTCTCACCGTCTCAATCGAATACCGTCTCGCCCCGGAACACCCTCTCCCCACAGCTTACCATGACTCCTGGGCCGCCCTCCAATGGGTCGCCTCTCACTACGCTGGCGACGGCGGCGAGAGGTGGCTGAACGACCATGGACATTTCAACCGGGTTTTCATCGGTGGTGACAGTGCTGGCGGCAATATCGCTCACAACATGGCCATGAAAGCGGGCCGGGAGAGCTTACCCAATGGGGTGAGAATTTTAGGTGTGATTGCAGCCCATCCGTATTTCTGGGGGGCGGATCCGATCGGGTCGGATCCAGTTTCGGGTCATGAGAATCGGATGGGTTCTCGGCTTTGGAAGTTTGTATACCCGGAGTGTCCGGGGGGGCTTGATGATCCGACGATTAACCCGTGTGGACCAGGGGCTCCGAGTTTGGCGGGTCTTGGGTGTTCAAGGTTGTTGGTGTGTGTTGCTGAGAAAGATGCACTTAGGGAGAGAGATGTGAAGTACTATGAAGCAGTGAGGGACAGTGGGTGGGTTGGAGAAGTGGAGTTGTATGAAGCTGAAGGAGAGGAACATGTTTTCCACATCTCGAATCCTGAGTCTGAGAATACTAAAATTATGCTCGAAAGATTGGTTTCATTTATACAAAAATAGTGTAATTTTGTATGTTAGTTAAGTTGAACTTAATAAGTTGCTCATCATTTCTTTTTTATTTATGTTTCGCTCGAGTGTTCTTAATCTCCCTAAATTTTCCATCTTTGATGTTTCAAAACACTAATCATGCAAGAAAATTAGACACCATTCAATGACTTCGAGTGTTTTGTGACAAAAGAAATAGTAGAATTTGGGATAAAGAATCCCTGTTGTATGCTTGTACTATTGTTATCTTAATCCATGTTATGCAGTATATTGAAGTTGTTTATAATTTTTTTTTTTTATTATTTTGAAATCTTGCACAAGAGTGTTTGGTACAATTTTTTTACTTATAGTTAGAGACTTAAATAATTTTAAAAAATTGATTATCTAAAAGTTACGAATGAGTATTCTTACAGTTTACAACGAAAAGTTACACCAAATGTTTCCCTTGTCAATGTAAGAAAAAATAAGAACAATAATATTAGATACATCCGCAAGTCATATTATGTTGGTGTAAATCATTAAATCAATGGACTTTTTTATTTTCAAGAGTTAGATTGGGTGCAAGGATGAAACTAAACTTTTGTTTTCGAGAGGGGTCAATACTTGAATAAAAATATGTGTAATGTTAGAGATTTATAATTTATTCATAATTACATGACAATGAATTGGACATTATATGATTGAGTTTGTAATAAATTTAAAAAAAAAAAAATGACATGTAACTTGCAACTAAGAGATAAATCCAAAAAAACAAAAAACAAAATTAAAAGAAGAGAGAAAATAGAAGAAGAAGAAAAAATTACAAAAAGATAAAGAAAAAAGAGAAGAGCTTATGAATTGCTTAAAAATAAATAAGTAGAATAAAGAAGGGTTGTGGGCCCAATACACTTATACACATAGGAAATAATAGTTTAAAAAAAAAAAAAATTTACATGCAAGTGGGAAAAAGAAAAGAAAATTATTAATATATAGGGAGTGCAAGTGCCACTTATGCTCCTATAGACTTTCATTTACACCCCATCACAAACACACTTGTACCTTTTATGTGTTTGTAATTTTTTTTTTTTTCCGTTCTCTCACCTGCATGTAATTTCCTCCCCCCCAAAACCCCTTGCCGTCTCCACATATAGGTTCGTTCCTAATTGGGTGAGATTGTAAGTGAAAATTGTTAGTGAGGGAAATAGGAAAAATTATATTTGTTTGTAATATATTTTAATGGAGGGATTAACTATATAAATACTATAAATATCTTGGATAATACTTGGTTGCTCAAAATAACTTGTTCGAAACCCAAAACGAGGTTCGTTCCTAATTGGGTGAGATTGTAAGTGAAAATTGTTAGTGAGGGAAATAGGAAAAATTATATTTGTTTGTAATATATTTTAATGGAGGGATTAACTATATAAATACTATAAATATCTTGGATAATACTTGGTTGCTCGAAATAACTTGTTCGAAACCCAAAACGACGTCGTTTTGGGTTTCCTTTTTTTTTTTTTTTTTTTTCCTTTTCTTGCTTTTGAATACAGAGGGAAGAGAAGAGACGAGAGAGAGAAAGGAGAGAAGAGAAGAGGAAGAGAGAAGAAGAGGAAAAAGATGGAGACAGTGATGGCGGAGGAGGAAGAGAAGGAAGATTGACGATGATGGCGGTGATCGCCGGTGGGTATCGCCGATCGCCACTCTACTTTTTCTTTTTTTTTTCTTTTTTTCTTTTTTTTTTTTGTTTTTTTTTGGGTCCTCCTAATGGATCTGGATTTGAAAATGAAGGGGGGAAAAAAAAAATTTGTTGACTGATGGTGATGTGTTGATGTTGATGAAGATGTTGTTGTTGATGATGATGATGTGTTGATGAAGATGTTGTTGATTTTTTTTTTTTTTCTCTAGTGGATCTAGATCTGAAGATGAAGGGGGAAAAAAAAAATTGTTGGCTGTTGATGAAGTGTTGATGATGATGATGATGAAGATGTTGTTGTTGTTGATGATGATGATGTGTTCAACTGCTCCCTTTTCTCTTTTCTTCTTCTTCTTCTTCTTTTGCTTCTTCTTCATGTTCATCTTCAAAATAGAGAGGAAAAAAAAAAAAAAAAAAAATCTAAAATGACGTCGTATTGGACTCGGGCCAATTTCGAACTCGAAAATTTCGAATTACGTAGTGGAACCGAAATATCTTTGGATGTTTTTGAAAAATTTTAATATTATAAATTATATTTTATAAATATTTTGTTGCACTATATTGTTTTAATATTATATATATATATAATGACATAATACTTTTAAAAAAAAAAATCACACACACAAACAGATAGCCGACACAATGCACATCTCGAGCAAGATATGTTTTTTTCCAAACTAAGGTCTTGTTGGGAATAAGTATTTTTAGTAATTTTTTTGATTTTTTTTATTAAAGTATGATGTAAAATAAATTAATGTATTTGGAAAGAATTTTTTAACTTTTTATTAAAAGATGTGAAAAAAAATAATATAAATAAAACAAAAATAAGTAAATTGACATTTTTATCCTTCTACTGTAGACAGCTCTATATCTAATACCATGTGATTTCACCTGACTATATCCAAGGCCATCTGATTTCACCTGACATGCTGTTAGGTGAAGTGATGAAGAAAAGGGGCTCAGCATGTGCAGCAACATATATGGAGGGGAAATACGGGGGTTGTTGGCAATATAACCGAATTTGATATGTAAAAATATGTTTAATTTTTTTTTATTATTATTATTACAAATTGGACCTCATCAATTTTGTAATTCTGAGAAATAGTGATACAGGAAAAAAAAATTTATAATTTGATTACTGAAAATGTTTTGTTAAAATTTGTGGAATGTAATAATTATATATATATATATATTTTTCTAAAAAATCGTTTCACGCAATAATTTTCACAACTTCCCTAATAATTGTACATATGTCCAAACTCTTTTTAAATGTTCATTACAATTCAATGACTACACCAATACCAAATTCTTTGCAAAACTCAAATTTTTCCCAACAAATATATAAAAAAGAAAGCAAAGATTGGACTTCACGAATTTGGTATCCTGAAATAAGTTCTCATAAAATATATATATATATATATTTAACGAAAATGTTATGTTGTGATTTGTGAAATATAATCAATTTTTTCGGTTTGGTTTTGCAGGATTTACTTATCAGAAAAATAGAATTTAATTGTATGCTGTATGTTTTTTTTTGGTGCACCTTGAATGATTTTAATATGCTAATTCATTTAACAATACATGTAACATAAAAACACTGTAAAAATATAATTTATGTGAAAAGAATCTTTACAAACACTACAAAAAAAATTGCTTTTCTGTGACGGTAAAACGCCGTCGTAAATACCCCAAACGCCGTCTCAAAAGGTTTTTTGCGACGGTAGGTGGCTTTTTGCGACGCAAGTGGGGGGTCGCAACAAAGGGGGCTGCAAAAGAGTTTTTGCGACGGCATTTTTACCTTTTGCAACGGCATTTTTACCTTTTGCGACGGCATTTTGTAGTCGCTATTAATGTTTGAAATTTCTTGACTTTTTGCGACGGCACTATTTTACCGTCGCTAAAAATGTTATTTGAGATGGCAAAAAATACCGTCACTAATAGTCTTTTTTTGCAACAGCAAGAACACTGTTTTTGCGACGGTGTGGTGCCGTCGCAAAAAGTATTAAAAATATGAAATTTCTTATTTTTTGCGACAGTGTACTGCCGTCGCAAAAAGTATTAAAAAATAATATAATTTTATTTTAAATAATAAAATTTCTATTTTTTGCGACAGTTTAGTGCCGTCGCAAAAAGTAAAACCTATAACAAAATCAATAAAAATATTAAAATTTTCTATTTTTTGCGACGGTATAGTACCGTTACAAAAAAGAAAAAAAACATCCTGCGATAAAATTATTAAAAACATTAAAATTTCTCCATAATAATATAAAAATAACAATTTCTTCATAATAAAATATTCTTCCATTCATAATTACACATCAACAAAATTATCGTACTACATAATGTTCCATAATACATTTATAATGTTTAAATACATTATTTTGTTCATAATTCAAAATAACATAAACCAAAATTAAATATTTTTCTCATCATTCTTCGTAGATAACAAAAACAAAAGTTAGCCACATTCTCCACATGCATGCATTCCACAAGAAGCACATAGAGAAAGGAAGAGACAAACAGACAGACAGAGAAGAATGATGAGTAAGAGAGAGAAAGAGAAGAGTAACAGAGACAGAGAGATAGGAAGATGAAAAAATGGGTGAAAAGAGAAATGTTCAAAAGAGTAAGACGACGTCGTTTTTTTTTTTTAATTTTTTTTTTGTGATAGAAAAAAACCGTTGCATTTATTTAAACCATTTTGTGATTATATATATATGAAGCCGTCTCAAAGTCACAATATATATATATATATTTATTTTTTGTAACGGTACCTATTAAAGTCTCATTTTTTTTTTTTAAATACTACAGCTTGTACCGTGGCAAAAACTCTATTTTTTTGCGACAGCAATCTCTACCGTCGCAAATACTCTATTTTTTTTTTTCTGACAGCATTTTATGCTGTCACAAATATTCTATTTTTTGCGACAGCAAGTTGTGCCGTCTCAAAAAGTCACATTTTTTGCGACGGCAAGCTGTGCCGCCTCGAAAAGTCACATTTTTTGCGACGGCAAGTTGTGCCGTCGCAAAAAGTTCCGTCTCTTAAGCCCAGTTTTCTTGTAGTGAAATTTAAATAGCGACAATATAAAAAATTATTCATGGATGCAGTACATGTTTTGTGTTATGGTGTAATCAAAAAATTGTTAAAGGTATTTCGAGAAAAGTACATACAAATTGATGACTTCAATTGTAAAAGTATTCACTTAAAGAGAACATAAAAAAGAATAGAGAAACCAAAAAAAACCCAAAAAACAAATATTTTGAATGCAGAAAATTTATACCACACACCGTGCCAAATTTTGTTAATCTTATGTTTTAAAAATATTTTTAAAAATCACAACTAACATGTTTTCAGAGATTCATTGAAAATTACATCTACACTCTTTTTGTAATACTCCAAACAGAAGTCATCAACAAACATAACCAAACTCTCCCACAAATTAGCTTCCACCATATGAAAACTTGAAGTATAAAAAATACACAAATTATCTTCTCCAATTTCCTCAAACATACTATAATTGGTTTTTTGCGCTCCTTGGAGGGGTTTAGTTTCCTCGGATACGATTGCCCTACAATTCAAACTCCCGTAGTTCTGAATCTAGTTTCACAAGTACAATATGAAACAAAAAAATGAATGAGAGTCCAAATCCAGTAAATCCTAGAAAATTCATTAATCATCAGATATGCAAAAAATAGACTGCATTGTCAGGATTTCAAAGTCGCCACCTAAATATTTTTGGAAAATTTAGGAAACCTGTGACTCGTGCCAAAGGCCACTTTTCCGTCATAACCAAAGTTGTTTCGGCTCGGAAACTTAGGTATGAGAGGGGAATGTCATGAATTGAGCATCTCACTCACCCGATCAAAGATCGGCCTTTACTAAGTCATGATGTGAATTTTATGGACATTATATACTCATATTCTGATTATTAATATACTAACATTACTATGTGAAGCAAACAGGTATAGACTATATCACTTACCTTGGAATGCTTTGATTTCATACTTTCTTAAAAAGAGTTTTTGAATATGTGCAACTCAAAGGAAAAGCGAGCTCATATGTACAATAATCAAAGTCATTCCAATCTAAGCAAAATAGCCTCCATCCATAGGCATTCGAAGAGATATTTCAAGTAATGGGTAGTCTCATGGTAATATGCTTGACATGGCAACACAAAAGTAAAAATGTTCACCTAATACTCAAATGAAGGAAGCCAAAGAAAAGAAGAAAGAAAAATGCATGATCCTAATATGTGAAGTGGCTAATGCATTACATACAAGAATGCATTTACTAGATTCGGCTATTAACATGATATGTGAATCAACTCAAAGCATGAGGTAGCGCACACAGGTCCGGCCCTGAGATTTTCGAGGCCCAAAGCCAATAATTAATTAATAAATTTTTGGGGCCCTTCACATCTTTTTTTCATTGAATAAAAAAAATGAAGATAAAAGATAAAAGATTTGTGTCAAAATGACAAAAAATACTTAGTATTATATTACAACAACTAATAAGTGTCGCTTGATCCTCGCTTTTCTTGCATTTTTAGAAACAAATAAATCAATCATACTTGCATAATTTAGTTTTTTTGCAAAATCATTTTCAATGGATAACAATACTAACTATTTTAAATGGGCCTTTCAATTTTTTAATGGATCAATTTATTTTAAGTTAGTTTGGGTCTTCCTTAATTTTTTTTGAATTTAAAACATACCTAATATATTACAATAAACTATAATAGGAGGGGATCCTTTTTTTTGGGTCTATTTTCAATGGATAACAATGTTAATTTTTTTTGAATGGGCCTTTCAATTTTTTAATGGGTCCATTTATTTTAAGTTAGTTTGGGCCTTCTTTAATTTTTTTTTTTGAACTTAAAACATACCTAATATATTAACTAAACCATAATAGGAGGGGCCTCTTTTTTGGATTTATTTTAAGGGGTCCTAGGCCATGGCCTGGTTGGCCCATGCCTAGGGCTGACCTTGAGCGCACATAATCAAGTAGGAAATGTATAACGACATCAAATGTGATGAGCCGAACCTTAATGCATGCAAAAATGGATACAAAGCATGGAAATGATAAGAGGAAATATGATGCTATATATACAACTATAGTAAGCATTTAAATAAAAAGGAGAAAGATATGGGGGTTGGAAGACATACATCAAATGTTACAAATTTGCCCTCGTACAAGAGGGTCTGAATGTACTAATTAACTAATTATTACAAACATAAATGAATGAACTAATTAACTAATTAATTATTAGCTAATTATTACATTAATCTAAATGAATTAAATGAGAAGCAAGGACCCGAGTGCGCACAAGCAAGAACATCCTCTGGAAATCTCGCTGCTTGATGCCAGCAATTGCCCTGTTCGCAGTCAGAAACAGTTCTGTTTTGAAGTCAAGATTTGCTCTGCTTATCTGAAATACTACCATTGCTGTACAAAAGGGGTGGCCGGCCAAAAGAACTGGTCGGCCGTACAAAATAATGTTTCAAAACACTAACTATGCGAGAAAATTAGACACCATTCAATGACTTTGAGTGTTTTGTGACAAAAGAAATAGTAGAATTTGGCATAAAGAATCCACGTTGTATGCTTGTATTATTGTTATCTCAATCCATGTCATGCAGTATATTGAAGTTGTTTATAATTTCTTTTTTATTTTGAATTTTTGTGCTAGAGTGTTTGGTTCAATTTTGTTTACTTATAGTTAGAGACTTAAATAACTTTAAAAAATTAAAAAAATTGATTATCTAAAAGTTACGAATGAGTATTCTTACAGTTTACAATTTTTACAATTAATTTCAGTTTACGAAAACTTACACCAAATATATCCCTTATCAATGTAAGAAAAAATAAGAACAATAATATTAGATATATCCGCAAGTCATATTATGCTGGTGTAAATCATTGAATCAATGGACTCTTTTATTTTCATAATTAAATTGGATGCAAAGACGAAACTAAACTTTTGTTTTCAAGGGGCCAAAACTTGAATAAAATGTGAGTAATGTCAGATATTTATAATTTATCCACAATTACATGACAATGAATTGGATATTATATGACTGAGTTTGTAATAAATAAAAAATTGATATGTAACTTGCAACCAAGAGATAAGTCCAAAAGAAAAAAAGAAAAAAATTAAAAGAAGAGAGAAAATAGAGAAAGAAGAAAAAATTAAAAAAGATAAGAGAAAGAGAAGAGCTCATGAATTGCTTAAAAATAAATAAGAGTTGTGGGCCCAATACACTTGTACACATAGGAAATAATAGTAAAAAAGAAAAACAAAAATTACATGCAGGTGGGAAAAAGAAAAGAAAATTATCAATATATAGGGAGTGCAAGTGACACTTATGCCCCCATAACTTTTCATTTACACCCCATCACAGGTACACTTGAATCCCCTATGTATTTGCAATTTTTTTTTTCCGTTCTCTTACCCGCATGTAGTTTCCTCCCCCAAAACCCCTTACAGTTATAGGTCCATTCCTAATTGAGTGAGATTGCTAGTGAAAATTATTAGTGAGGGAAATAAAAAAAATTGTATTTGTTTGTAATATATTTTAGTGAGTGAATTAACTATATGAATACCATAAATATCTTTTGGTGTTTTTGATAAATTTTAATATTATAGATTATATTTTATAAATATTTTGTTGCACTATATTATTTTAATATAATATATATATAATGACATTATACTAAAAAAAAAAAAATCACACACACAAACACATAGCCGACACAATACACATCCTAAGCAAAAAGTTTTTTTTTTTCCAAACTAATTTTCTCACCAGTTTTAAAACCTAAACCTTAGAGGTTTTTACTAATCCCTTTTTTAATTTTACAAACAAACACCATTTTAGTCAGTCTCATATATATCCTAATCAAATCTTATCTTCTATGCGTAAGGATCCTCTAGAGTTAATCCCCTAGAGCGATCTCCTAAAGTGCTTTATCGGACGGTTGAGAATAAAACTCACCAAAACGACGTCGTTTTGGTGAGTATTTTGAAAAAAAAAAAAAAAAAAATCAGATTCGGGGATTTCAAAATTCCCCCCATATGGCTGAAGAACTATACAGACGGCGGGAAGAAGCAAAAAAAGAACGAGAGAGCGAAGAAGAGCTAGAGAGGCCGCTACTTCTTGCATCCCGTCGCCCCACCATGGCCGTCGCCCCGCTGTCGCCGCCGTCGTGCCGTCACCACTATCCTGCCGCCACCACTATCCTGCCGCCGCCGCCGTGGCCGTCGCCCCTGCTCCAACCGATTGAAGAAAATATAGGTATTTAAAACATACAATGTTTAAATATATGTTTTAAGTTCGATTTTGTTTTTTTTGGTCTCTTCTAAATCAATCCCAGATGAATTTCAATGAGCTGGTCATGAACCAAACATTGCGTGAAAATTGGAAACATAAATTGGAAACATTAGACGGGCTTTGTTTACATACACCCAGATAAATTAATCCCAGATGAATTTGGGCATTAGACGGGCTTTGTTTACATGCACCCGCTAGAATAGTTCATCATTTTTGTCTTGCAAACATTGCGTGAAAATTGGAAGATTAAAATCAAGATTCTAGTCGCGTTCTAGTCATGTGCGAAATTTTTGTACAATATCATAACTAGACCCTATCTGTAAATGCATCATTTTACAAGAAGGTCATAAAGCCTTTCCTATTAAGAGCAAGAATGAGAGTCTTTATTAGATAGCCCTATGGTTGAGAACATAAATTTTTTTTGCCTCATCTGTGTTGTGTTGAATATTGCCCTGTGATAATAGATATATATACATTATACATTATATATATACACAGTATATGCAACCTTAGAAAAAAAATGGGGGATATATTAAAGTTTATGTTTTGTTGGGAAAAGATGAATTTTGTAATGAAATTTTATAGTTGGAAACACTGTCAACATGTTTAGATGATTGTCAAATAAAATGGAATTTGAATCAAGAGTAAGATTAACAAGTTTTGAAACTTGAATGAATTCCCTTGACTGTATGCTGGGTCATTGATTTTTAGGTACTGACTTACCTTCTTTTAGTTCATCTCATCAGGTTTAGAAATCCTGGGTGTGACATAATATAATATAATTAACAATGCAAAAATAGCATATGCTACTAAAAGGACTATCAGTTACAGAAAAGGATAACAAATAGTTTGACCCTCCCGAAATAAAGTTTATTACTAGAACTCTAACCACAAAGATAGCATATTGCACTTGGCATTTGGTTGTTGTTAATTTCTATTTTTTTTGTTTGCCATGATTATCTAATTTCTGTTATTCGTTGATTATCTTATTCAGTTTGTATTATTTTGCAAACATAATTTACAGTTTTTATGCTAATATTGAGCACTTCTTTATTTTTTAAGTGACTTGGCACATTGATATGGAACCTAACAATCATGAGAATGACGGGGGTGAGTGTGATTGGAAGCCTAGAGTTTGCATGACATTTGATACAGAACAAGAAGCATATGATTTCTATAATACTTATGGAGGAAGGTTGGGCTTTAGTATTAGAAGGGGTTATGTAAACAAAAGCAAAGAGGGGCAAATCACTTCAAGGGAATTTGTTTGTAATAAGGAGGGATTTCGGGTTATCGATAAGCAAGATCCATTAACAAAAAATCCTAGGCAGGAAGTGAGGACTAGTTGTCAAGCCCGACTTGTCATTAAGTGGGATAGGAATGTTCAAAAAAATTTTGTTAGTGATTTTGTTGAACAACATAATCATATCTTTGTACCAACAGAATGTACACATATGTTACCATCCCAAAGGAAGATATCTGCATCACAGGCAACCGAAATAGATTTAGCCGAAAAATCTGGAATCCGTCTTAATGTTGCATTTTAGCTCATGGGTAATGAAGTTGGTGGAAGGGAGTCGCTTGGGTTCACAAAACTGGACCAAAAAAATTATTTGAGAACGAAGAGGCAAAACAGTTTAGCATATGGGGAGGCAGGTAGCATTTTGCAATATTTTCGTGACAAATCATTGGAGAATCCATCTTTTTTTTACTCGGTCCAATTAGATAACGAGGAGCAGATTACAAACATATTTTGGGCCGATGCTTAGATGATCATGGATTATGGGCAATTTGGTGATGTTGTGACTTTCGACACTACTTACAAGTTAAATAGTGCACATAGACCATTTGCGTCTTTTGTTGGATTTAACCATCATAGGGAAACTGTGATATTTGGTGCAGCTTTGATGTATGATGAGACCGCCGATTCTTTTGTATGGCTTTTTAGAAGATTCTTGGAGGCAATGTCAAGTAAGGCTCCAAAAATAATTTTACGGATCAGGATGCTGCAATGGCTAAGGCCATACCTATTGTCATGCCTAACACAACCCACCGCCTTTGCACTTGGCATTTGATGCAAAATGCATTAAGGCATGCAAATTCTATCTTCAAGGATAAGGCGGTGAAGGATAAGGGGATGAAGAGTGTTTTATCCACGTTTATGTACGACATTGAGGATGAGGAAGAGTTTACGTTAAAATGGGAGGATATGCTCGACAAGTATGAAGTAAGAGATAATCATTGGTTGAAGTTAACATTTGGGGTCAAGGAAAAATGGGGTTGGCCATATGTTAGAAATGCATAGGGTGCAGGCATGAGTAGCACCCAACTTAGTGAATTCTTTAATGCTTTCTTGAAGGATTTCATTCAGTCTGATCATAACTTAATGCAATTTTTCATGCATTTTGATCGAGTTCTTTCTGAGAAGAGGTACAAAGAGTTATAAGCCGAATATGCTCTATGCCAAAAGTTGCCAAGGGTGAATATTAAAGTGAAGATTATGGAGCAAGCTGCAGATGTTTACACAAATAAAATTTTTGAAGAATTTCAGGATGAGTATGTCAAGTCCCTTGAAGTAAACATTGAAGAAATTGAAAATGATGGTGAGAGTACCGTTTATACGGTTCTTGATAGTGATGGTATAAAGGTGAGGAAGGTGAGGCAGGAGTGTGATGATTCAGTCACTTGCAATTGTAGGAAGTTTGAAATGAAGGGCATTTTGTGTAGTCATTATTTGAAGATCCTTAGAGAAAGCCTTAAATTCAAAGAGATTCCTTCACAATATATTCTGAAGAGATGGACTAAAAAAGCAAGATCTGAAAATGTGAAAGATAGGTATGGGCATGATATTCAGGTTGATGTAAGATTGCATCAAACTTCATGTTATAGGTCATTGATGGCAATATTCAAATCAGTAGCGTGTAGAGCTTCTGAAAGTGAGGAAACATATAATTTGACGGTAGAGAAAGCGGATGAATTAATTGCAGACATTGAAACCTTGTTAAGCGCAAAATTCAATATGCCTTGTTCAGATACTATTCAATAAGAAAGCCCCCCTCCCCCCCGACACATGCCCCGAAAGCTTTGAAGTGGATGGTGTAGCAGATAAAAATGTAGTTCAAGCAAAAGGACTCAAGAGAAGAGAGTGCACTAGCAAGGGACGAAGGCGGACAAAAGGTGGTTTGGAGCTTGTGTTGGCAAAGAAAAATAAAACAAGTTCACATAATGCTTCTCAAACTTCCATGTCTGTTACTCCTCAAACTCCTCCCTTATTTTCGGCAAGTGCTCCTGAAGCACCTCCCTTATTTCCTCAGTCGGCTCCTTTATTTTCAAGTGCTCCTTAACTTCCTCCATTTTCGCCGAATGTTCCTCAAGTTAGAGCTTCTTCGTCTCAATTTATGTATCCCGTCTATGATGTAAGCTAGTTTAATAAGAAGTTTTAGTAAGGATTTGTAGGTGACTATTATCATTTTAAATTAATATGTGTTTGTTATTGTTGCAGCCAACTTTTCTTCATCACAATATGCATTTTTCAATGCCATCGATGTATTCCGTCCATGGAACCTATCAAGCATTGCTTAACAATGCAAGTAGTTATCACTCGCAAGCCTCAAATAGTCCCGCATGTAGTGAAGTAATTTATTTTTCGCATTTCCTCTTTTATTTTGTCATTCATCCATTTAAAGTTCCATTTTATTTTATGGTTCCTTTGATGTAATATTATTTTATTTTATTGTAGGTACTATATGGTCGTGGTCGTGGCCGTGGCCGTGGCCGTGGGCATGTGGATCACACGTCAATATCTTAGCGTTATTTTTTTGGAGAATTTTTGTGAATTTTTTGTTGGATATGTAATATTGAAAACCTTTCATGAAATTGTTGCTGAAAATTTGTTGATACCATCCCTGAAATGTTGCTGAAATTTGGGTTCAATTGTTGCTGAAATAATGCTGAAATGTTGCTGAACAGTTGATGAAATGTTGCTGAAAATTTGATGAAATTTTGCTTAATTTTTGCTGAAATTTCTGTTCAAATGTTGATGAAATTTTGATTAATTTTTGCTGAAATTTTTGTCAAATGTTGCTGAAACTTTGGTTGAAATCTTGCTCAAATTTGGGTTCAAATGTTGCTTGAATAATGCTGAAATGTTGCTGAACAATTGATGAAATGTTGCTGAAAATTTGCTGAAATAGAGTTAAAATGTTGCTGAAATAGAGTTAAAATGTTGCTCATTTTTTGCAGAATTTTTTGTTCAAGTTGCAGTATCTCTGTTTGTAGAATTTTTTGTTCAAGTTGCAGTATCTCAAATGAGAATCACATTGCAGGTACTCTGATAAACTGATAAATGCCCAAGCAAAACCATTTCATGCAGGTACTCTGATAAATCACCCTCTGGCTCAAGACAAACCTTTTCATGCAAAGGGTTGAATATAGAACCATTTCATGAACAACCTGAATTTCAGAAACCTGTTATACACCATTGAACCTTTCATTCAACACATTACGTCTCAAAGAAACCTGTTATACACCAACCTGTTCATTGAACACATTGTTATTCAACCTGTTGAACTTGCTCATTAAACACATTTCAATTCCACCTATTAAGCAATATACCTGTTTTTTTAATCAATATTGTTAATCAACACATTGTTAATCAATATACCTGTTTTTTTCAAACCATCACATATAATACACACTGTTAAGCAACCAACATAATTCAACAAATTTCATACACTGTTCATAATCAATACCCACTGTTTATTCAACACATTTCATCTCAAAGAAACCTGTTATACACCTTCAACCTGTTCAACATGTTCATTGAACACCTTGTTATTCAACCTGTTCAACCTGTTCATTGAACACATTTCAATTCAACCTGTTCAACCATTGTCCAAAAAAATACACTGTCAAGCAGCTGTTAAGTGAACACATTGTTAATCAATACACCTGTTTTTTCAAACCATCAGATATAATACACATTGTTAAGCAACCAACATAATTCAACAGATTTCACACACTGTTCATTCAACGCATTTCATCTCAAACAAACCTGTTATATACTTGTTTTTGCAAACCATCAGATTTTTAAGCACCAAAAAAAAATTACAAAACAAGTAGAAAAGTAGATTACATTCATAGCATGTTCCAAAACCTAACAACTGAGTCATTTACATGATAAAGTACAAAAATATACAAAATACAATGACATAAGTCATTGCCTTGAAAATCTTCTCCATTCTTTGAAACCTTCTATCATGCTCACCAAGCCTTCTCCTTAGATCATTAATTTCTTCTGTTCTTGAATCTGTCCGAGGTCCAGCATTGGCACTGATTGTGGAGGTAATGTCGTCGTTGTCGTCATCATCTGCGAACCACCTGAAGTAATTGCAGTGTTCGTTTGAAGTCTACAATGGACAAGAATCAGTTAATCAATAAAGGACAAATGAAATTTATAAAAAGTAACAGATTCATTTCTATAACAGGTACTTACATATTTTCTTGGGCAAACAAAATAGACACGTCCTTCATTTCCATTCTCATTGGTTCGTACAATACGCATGGAAGCTGTTCTTCCACAATTACAAAACCTTGGCTTTAATCTTATGTTCGTATTATTAGTAGAAGATGAAGCCATTTTTTTATCTGCATAAAAAATACCAACATATTCAACTACCGATTAGTAGAAGATGACGTTCTTCCTATTTTTTTATCTCTCAAGCTGTTTTACCTATTAGTAGAAGATGATGATTCAACTATACTCCACTGTAAATAACAAAGAAAGGAAACAAAAATTTCTTTTTCACTTGCATTTCCAAAACACTCAAAAAGATGGATTCCTAGTGTTTGCTTATTCAATAACAGGTGCTTGACAGTGTATTTCTTTTTCACCAAAAAGATGAACCTGCTTTTTCAATAACAGGTGCTTGACAGTGCTTGACAGTTGAAAATATACATTAGGCTACACAGTAAGAAATAGAACACCTCATCAATCAAAAAACAAATGACACAATTTCATATAAGAACTTGGCATAATTCTTCTTTAATTTTTTAAAACTCTTGTAGGATGCAGTTGCATTGTATTAGAATTAATCATGGATTTTCTCGCTATGTATGGAAAAATCAACATATTGAAGTTTAGATTTATCATTTTGGTATCTAAGTTCAGAAGCAAAAAACCTCCAATCAATTCAGGCCCCTACTCCAACTAGCTTATTTCAAACGAATGTGACAATTCTGAGACTGAAAAAGTTGTTACTTCCACATTTTCCAAAGGACAATACTCAACTAGCCAATTTCAATAACCACACAAGCAATGAGCAATTACATCAAAGGAACACAAACGTGCACATGAAGAAATTGCATACTCAACAGAATTTACTCAAGAAAATCCAAACAAAGATGAGTATATCAACTCCTAGCCCCCATTCCAGATTCCCATATCTGCAACAACTGTCAGAGAAGAAGAGTCATGAGAAACATGAGGTTTTTAATCCATACAAAGGGCTAGAAAGAACTCAACATGTTATACTCCTACGGGATTGTATAATACCAAAAATAATGCCTATTGTGGGTAAATTGATATATAAAAATGGGCCAGGTACCAGCACACATAACATATGCACCCAAACAAAATATTATAACAGCTACTCTCTTGTAAATTACATCAATTCCAGCTATTTGATTCTAGTAAATTTCAATTTTTTGCTTTGAGAGTTAAATCAAAAATTTCAATTGCAGCCATTAACATCAACAATGGAGCTCACATTTTGCACCTGTGTTCTTCACCTCTAGCTGTTCATCAAAGGTTACTGAATTTCACTCAACATACACAGGTCTTCTTAACAGGTTCACCTGTGTTCTTAACATGTGGTTCACCTGGTTCACTTGTGTTCTTAACAGCCATTAACATCTGGTGCACCTGTGTTCTTAACAGGTTTTTGAAATTCACTCAACATACATAGGTCGCTGAATTTAAATTACAGGTATAAAGGCAGGTATAAAGGCACACTTAAATCAAAAAATTGAGAAGTCATATACAGGTATAAAGGCAAATCCCAAGTATAAAGGCAAATCCCAGGTATAAATTGAGAAGTCATTTAAATTTCAATTTTTCAACATACACAATGTGCAGAATGTGAACACAGAGTTCATTCTTCAACTTGGCATAAAGGCAAATCCCAAACCCTAACATATCACAAATTAAAGCCAAATCTCAAACCCTAACACAAATAGCAAACAAAATCCAACCCCAAACACTCCCAATCGACTAATTTCTACAAAAATTGAAGCCAAATGTAAACCCTACTTTGCAATTTCAGGTTTACCTCAGATTCGCTGTCGCAGGCTCCCGTTCATCCTCCGTCGTGGTTCGTCGTCCTCCGTCTTCCGTCATGGTTCGTCTGCCTCCGCCGTCGTTCGTCCACCGTCTCGTCGTCCTTCGGCCCCTGTCTCCTCGTCCTTCGAACTCCTTCGAACTCTCGCGGTCTGTATAGTTCTTCACCCATTTGGGGGGAATTTTGAAATCCCTGAATCTGATTTTTTTTTTTTTCTTTTCTTTTCAAAATACTCACCAAAACAACATCGTTTTGGTGAGTTTTAATCTCAACCGTCCGATTAAGCACTTTAGGAGATCACTCTAGGGGATTAACTCTAGAGGATCCTTACGCATCTTGTCAAGCATTTCCTCCCATTTTCACGTAAACCCTTCCTCATCCTCAATGTCGTACATAAACGTGGATAAAACACTCTTCATCCCCTTATCCTTCACCGCCTTATCCTTGAAGATAGAATTTGCATGCCTTAATGCATTTTGCATCAAATGCCAAGTGCAAAGGCGATGGGTTATGTTAGGCATGACAATAGGTATGGCATTAGCTATTGCAGCATCCTGATCCGTAAAAATTGTTTTTAGAGCCTTACTTGACATTGCCTCCAAGAATCTTCTAAAAAGCCATACAAAAGAATCAACGGTCTCATCATACATCAAAGCTGCACCAAATATCACAGTTTCCCTATGATGGTTAAATCCAACAAAAGACACAAATGGTCTATATGCACTATTTAACTTGTAAGTAGTGTCGAAAGTCACAACATCACCAAATTGCCCATAATCCATGATCATCTGAGCATCGGCCCAAAATATGTTTGTAATCTGCTCCTCGTTATCTAATTGGACCGAGTAAAAAAAAGATGGATTCTCCAATGATTTGTCATGAAAATATTGCAAAATGCTACCTGCCTCCGCATATGGTAAACTGTTTTGCCTCTTCGTTCTCAAATAATTTTTTTGGTCCAGTTTTGTGAACCCAAGCGATTCCCTTCCACCAACTTCATTACCCATGAGCTAAAATGCAGCATTAAGACGGATTCCAGATTTTTCGGCAAAATCTATTTCGGTTGCCTGTGATGCAGATATCTTCCTTTGGGATGGTAACATATGCGTACATTCTGTTGGTACAAAGATATGATTATGTTGTTCAACAAAATCACTAACAAAAAATTTCTGAATATTCCTATCCCGCTTAATGACAAGTCGGGCTTGACAACCAGTCCTCACTTCCTACCTAGGATTTTTTGTTAATGGATCTCGCTTGTCGACAACCCGAAATCCCTCCTTATTACAAACAAATTACCTTGAAGTGATTTGCCCCTCTTTGCTCTTGTTTACATAACCCCTTCTAATACTAAAGCCCAACCTTCCTCCATAAGTATTATAGAAATCATATGCTTCTTGTTCTGTATCAAATGTCATGCGAACTCTAGGCTTCCAATCACATTCACCCCCGTCATTCTCATGATTGTTAGGTTCCATATCAATGTGCCAAGTCACTTAAAAAATAAAGAAGTGCTCAATATTAGCATAAAAACTGTAAATTATGTTTGCAAAATAATACAAACTGAATAAGATAATCAACGAATAACAGAAATTAGATAATCAAGGCAAACAAAAAAAAAATAGAAATTAACAACAACCAAATGCCAAGTGCAATATGCTATCTTTGTGGTTAGAGTTCCAGTAATAAACTTTATTTCAGGAGGGTCAAACTATTTGTTATCCTTTTCTGTAACTGATAGTCCTTTTAGTAGCATATGCTATTTTTGCATTGTTAATTATATTATATTATGTCACACCCAGGATTTCTAAACCTGATGAGATGAACTAAAAGAAGGTAAGTCAGTACCTAAAAATCAATGACCCAGCATACAGTCAAGGGAATTCATTCCAGTTTCAAAACTTGTTAATCTTACTCTTGATTCAAATTCCATTTTATTTGACAATCATCTGAACATGTTGATAGTGTTTAAAACTATAAAATTTCATTAAAAAATTCATCTTTTCCTAACAAAACATAAACTTTAATATATCCCCCATTTTTTTTCTAAGGTTGCATATACTGTGTATATATATAATGTATAATGTATAATGTATATCTATTATCACAGGGCAATATTCAGCACAACACAGATGAGGCAAAAAAAATTTATGTTCTCAACCATAGGGCTATGTAATAAAGACTCTCATTCTTGCTCCTAATAGGAAAGGCTTTATGACCTTCTTGTAAAATGGTGCATTTACAGATAGGGTCCAGTTATGATATTGTACAGAAATTTCGCACATGACTAGAACGCGACTAAAATCTTGATTTTAATCTTCCAATTTTCACGCAATGTTTGCAAGACAAAAATGATGAACTAATCTAGCGGGTGTATGTAAACAAAGCCCGTCTAATGCCCAAATTCATCTGGGATTGATTTATCTGGGTGTATGTAAACAAAGCCCATCTAATGCCCGTCTAAAGTTTCCAATTTTCACGCAATGTTTGGTTCATGACCAGCTCGTTGAAATTCATCTGGGATTGATTTAGAAGAGACCAAAAAAAACAAAATTGAACTTAAAACATATATTTAAACATTGTATGTTCTAAATACCTATATTTTCTTCAATCGGTTAGAGCAGGGGCGACGGCCACGGTGGCAATAGGACAGTGGCGACGGCATGACAGCGCGGCGACGGCCACAGTGGGGCGACGGGATGTAGGAAGTAGCGGCCTCTCTAACTCTTCTTCGCTCTCTTGTTCTTTCTTTGCTTCTTCCCGCCGTCTATATAGTTCTTCAGCTATTTGGAGGGAATTTTGAAATCCCCAAATCTGATTTTTTTTTTTTCAAAATACTCACCAAAACGACGTCGTTTTGGTGAGTTTTATTCTCAGCCGTCCGATTAAGCACTTTAGGAGATCACTCTAGGGGATTAACTCTAGAGGATCCTTACGCATCTTGTATAACCCAAAACAAATAGCCATTGGGCGCAATAGCTCACTCCCTCATAATATGACTTGGTAGTGTCGACGAGAAGATGTTTGTGTCTGGCTCCTTTAGCTTCTTTATGTGCATGTAGCACACAAGTGACAACCTAATTATCTAAGCTACTTGTAATTATACTTCCTCAGTCACAAAATAATAGTTCTTTTCAGAGAATTTAACTTTTTTTAGTAGTATAATTATTATATTTTAAAAAATTAAATTTTTCAAAATTACCTTTTGATAGTACATTTTTTAAGAAATATCAATTGTCATAATTGTACTTTTTATGTTATTAATAAATTTAAAAGAAAGGCAAAATAGGAAATTCATATTACTTAGTTCTTGATTTTTGAAAAAGGACTAATATTTTGAGATAATAAAAAATGGAATAAAAGATTAATATTTTGAGACGGAGAAAGTATTTTAATTTTTGAAGTTTGTGCATAACTATTTGGTATAATTTTTATTTACAATTTATTAGGTAAAATCTAAAAAATTAATTATTTAAAAATTAAAAAATGAGTGTTTTTGTCTTCAATTTTTTAATTATTAATTTTTAGATTATAATATGCTGCACTAGGCTTTGATCTAGCTAAAAAAATCACATTTTTCTTTTCTTTTCTTTTTTAAACAAATCTTTGTGTGTGGTTTTTTTTCCACACTTTTCCATTTCGTCTAACTAGGAAAGATTAAAAAAATTAAAATTTGAAAAATTAAAATACAAAGTTCACTAACAAAAATATATATATATATTATTATCTTTAGTGGATTGTTTTATCTTTTTAATTTTTAATTTTTTTTTTTTCTAAAGTTATCATTCAGAGTCAGTTCCTGAAGTCATCTTCAGGACTGCCTTGCCTTTACCTTCAACAGTTGAGATTGCAGAATTCCCCTTAAACAATTTCTCACTGTTTGAAACCGATTCGAAAGTTGTGAACATCTTCTTCTCAACACAGATGTGGCTAATGACCTTAGTATCCATCCACCATTCCTTCAGGTTGGACCCCACCATGTTTATCTTTAAGACAATAGTAGACAGATGCATGTCATCCACGTCTTAAGACAGATTCTCCATCTTAGCCATGTGAGCCCAACTTTTGTTCTGTGGAGGGTACTTTATGTAAGGCTTATTCTTCTTGCTACAATCAATTGCTCGATGCCCATTGTTTCCACAGTTGAAGAACTTTCCATTGAACCAGTAGGTTCTTGCAGCTTGTACACTGGCCTTTTGGAGACACCGCCTTTAGCCCTCAGCTTCAAGTTTTTACCTATCGGTGGCTTTTTCTTCGCTCCTTAGGACTAGCTATGTTCAACCATGTTCGCTTTCACAATGGAGGCATTCCCCCATTTCTCCGTATTATCCTCCTCAATTTGGAGCCTAACAACGAGCTCCTCGACTATCATCTCCTTTCGCTTGTGCTTCAAGTAGTTCTTGAAGTCTTTCTAGTCGTTAGACAGCTTCTCAATCAAAGCAGCTGCCTGGAATGATTCACTCAGTAACATTCCCTCTGCATGAATCTTGTGCAGAATCACTTGGAAATCTTACACTTGGCTAATGACAATTTTTTAGTACACCATTTTGAAGTCTAGAAATCGGCCAACGAGAAATTTTTTTGCCCTGGCATCCCCAGTCTTGTACTTCTTGTCCAAAGCATCCTACAACTCTTTCGCCGAATTCTTAGCATAAAACACATTGAAGAGTGTATCTGCCAAGCCATTCAGAACATAATTCCGGCAAAGGAAGTCTAACTGCTTCTAAGTATGTAGAGCCAGGAGTTTATGCTTGTCTTGCTTATTCTCTTCCACGGCTGGTGGATCCTCACTCAAAAACCTCGCAAAAGTAAGAGTAGTAAGGTAAAACAACACTTTCTGCTGTCACCTCTTGAAATTCATTCCAGTGAACTTCTTTAGGCATTCATGATGGTTGAGTGGTCCTCCGGGAATAGTAGAAATAACAATAGGGACGACCACAAAGGTCACAGCAATAGGGTTGACCACATAAATCACAGTAGAGATTGGCAAGCTAGTTGTCCTAGGGTTTTGATCTCCATCAACAATAGTAGCAGCAGTAGCAGCAGCAGCAGCAGCATCATTATCATCAGTGACAGTTGCCATTTCTTAAAAAAACAGCAGAATTTCACTATTTTGTTGTGGGGGCCGGATATTGGGACATGTAAAGAGGCCGAATAGTTGGACCTGGAGACTCGAAATTCATATGTCATATTTGGCCCCATCTTATACATGCAAATCCAGCAGTACCCTATTTGGCCAAATAACCAGTTGAGTAAGGGGCCAAGTGAAGAGCGGTTTGCAACAAAAGAAGCCGAGTAAATAGTTATACGACGAATTGAAGGTGGGCCCGGCCCTGAAGCCCAAGAAAGAAAAAGATATAAATATAAGAACATCATCCAGAGAGAGGTATGTGAGAATTAGTATGCTTAACTTAAGATACAAGCAATCAAGAGAGTATACACTGACTTATCCGTCAGAGTACTAATTCCGGCACCCCTGACCAGAGTGTTCATTATTTTTCAAGTTACTAGCTAAGGATCATGAGTGTCCCATTGGATCCAGAGAGTATTTCCAAACCACATCACCACAATTGGCGTCGTTTGTGGGAATACTTAACTACATCCATGGCAAGCGTAACGGAAGATCCTCCGATAGTCACTGACGAAACCAACCAGAGAGATGACCTTACTCCAATGAACATGCTGGGACCGGAGAACATCACCGCGAAACGAGCCTTGAACTTCGACTCCGTTGCCCATACCTCACCCTCAACATCAGCACATAAGACAATGCAAGCGATCATAAAACAAGCGAAGCAAAACGAACAGAGGTTGGAAAACATGATTGCTGAAAACGAGCGCCTCCGGCAGGATTTGGCTTTGGAAGTGGCAAAGTCTAAACAAGTCACACGCCAAGAGCCGGGACGACCTTTGAGAGCGGAGGGTCGAAGACCTCGAGTTCAGAGACAAGACAGTGACTCTGACTCATTATTCCCGGAGCCCAAAAAGAAGGGACGACTCGAAACTACCAGTTTCTGAAGAGAGTCCACGTGTAAGGCATAAGCGAAGACGAAGTGGTTTAGATGAAGAAGACCAGCACGATCCCTTTGTGCGACGGATCGCAAAGGCAATATTACCCAAGAAGTTCAAGGCCCCGTCGTTCACTCTGTACGATGGGAAATCGGACCCCACTGATCATATTCGTCATTATAAGCAAGCCATGACGCTGCATGCAGATGAAGAGGCTCTCATGTGTAGAATATTTCCGAGCAGTTTGGGGCCATTGGCCGTCAGATGGTATTATAAGTTGGAGTCGGCGTCGATTAAAAGTTTCCATCAATTACAGAAATCCTTCAGGGCAAGATTCATCACCAATGAGGTCCAGTCGAAGCAAGCCGACTCTCTATGGGCAATGCAGATCCAGCTAGGAGAAACCTTACGAGCGTATTCGACACACTATTGGGAGTGCTTTAATCTTGTCGATGACGCTTGCAACGACTCCATGGCCATCACCGCCTTTAAAATGGGTTTGCATCCTGATAATGCTCTCCGCAGTTCCTTAACTAGAAGGCCACCCAAAACAGTCTGGTCGTTGATGAAGAAAGTTGAGGAATACTGTAAAGTGGAAGATGACGCCTTGCGAGTTAAAGCCGGGAACAACGCCAACAAGACTGCCCCTTCCGAAATTGTTCAACCGGAGCCCCGAACCACGGCATCAAGCTAAACGAGACAAGAGACGGGATTCACGCCGATCAAATAACCAATGTTCCCACGAAGCTAGTGAACAACTTCAAGTAGATAGCAGGGGCACAAGGCGCGCGGACAAGAAATATACGGAGTTGTCAGAGCCGATCAACATGGTTATGTCTAAAGTCCAACACCTTCCGTTCTTCAAGTGGCCATCCAAAATGGTGGGACCTCCCAACACGAGACGACGGGATAGGCGATGCGAGTATCACAAAGACCACGGCTATGATACTGAGAGTTGTTATGCATTGAAGGATCACTTGGAGGAATTGGTACAAGATGGTCAGCTAAAATAGTACGTCCGAAAAGGCAACTCAACCAAAGCAATAGCCTTATGGCAAGATTCACCTCCACTCAGCGTGATCCACATGATATACAGCCTGCCAATGGTTTCCGCGGTGCATACGATTCGGTCGCATCCCGACCCTCAAATCAACTCACTCCGGCCAAACGGCCCCATGAAGCTGCGAGCATTGCTTTTGATGATTCAGATTTGGCCAGAGTAACACTTCCTCACATCGATCCCTTGGTAATCGAGTTACACGTAAACCGATTCACCGTTGAGTGCATACTCATTGATCCGGGGAGCACATCAAAAGTTATGTATTACAAGACATTCACCAAACTCAACTTCACAGAATCTGATCTTTCTCCAGCTCCTTATCCACTATTCGGTTTCAACGCTAATCCAGAATACCTGTTGGGCAAAATCACGCTACCAGTTCAAGCTGGTTCGAGAACAGTGGATGTGGAATTCTTGGTTGTCAAGCTGCCTTCACCGTATAATCTCATCATGGGACGAACTTGGCTGCACACCATGCAGGCCGTGCCGAGCATCTATCATCAATTGCTCCGCTTCCCGACTGATTGCGGCGTTGAACAAATCTGTAGTTCCCAGAAATCGGCACAAGCATGTTATCTCCTTGTCGCGAAGACACCAAGAGAGCTGGAAGTGAATTCTATTGAGGTTCCGGATCGAGAGAGCCTCTACGATGTTGGACGATTTCCAAGTGAAAAGGCCACAAAAGCCCTGGATCGAGTCGAAATTGCCGGGAATCCTGACAGGTTCTTCATAATCGGTGCCTCCCTGAATGAATTCGATAGAAAGCAGCTAATTAACTTCTTACTCGGTAACCTGGACATATTTGCATGGTCGTCGTATGAAATGCTGGGGGTAGATCCATCTGTCTCTCAACATCGTTTAAATGTTGACCCCAAATGTAAGCCGATTATACAGAAAAGTCGGCGGTCAGCCGCAGAGCACACTGCCGCCGTTGTTGAAGAAGTTGACCGGCTGCTTGACGCCAGGGCAATCAAGGAAGTGACCTACCCTACATGGCTCTCGAATATTGTGGTTGTGAAGAAGAAAAATGGGACTTTGCGTGTCTGCGTTGATTTCACCGACCTAAACAAAGCTTGCCCCAAGGATTGTTTTTCCCTCCCCAGAATAGACTAACTTGTAGATACGATGGCACGTCATCAGCGTATGAGCTTCCTCGATGCCTACAGAGGCTACTATCAGATTGCCATGCATCCAGAGGACCAAGACAAAACTGCATTCCTCACCCCAAGAGGGACCTATTGCTATAAGGTTATGCCTTTTGGGCTGAAGAATGCAGAGGCAACTTATCAAAGACTGGTCACAGCCATGTTCAAGGAGCAACTCGACCGTACTATGGAAGTGTACATTGATGATATGGTGGTGAAGTCAAAGGAAGAGCAAACTCATCTGGCTGACCTGGAAGAGACATTCGGCATTTTAAGAAAGTACAAAATGAACCTGAACGCTTCCAAGTGTGCATTTGGGATTGGATCCGGCAAATTTCTTGGCTACATTGTCAATCACCGAGGCATCGAAGCCAACCCGAGGTAAATCACAGCAATCCTGGAACTCAGCTCCCCCGATCGGTGAATGAGGTTCAAAAGTTGATGGGGATGGTCGCCGCATTCAACAGGTTCATCAGTCATTCCACAGACCGCTGCCAACAATTCTTTCATACCCTACAGCAGGGTAAGGCTTTTAAATGGACCTCTGAGTGCAAAGCCGCTTTCAACGGCCTGAGGACCTACCTCCGATCAGTACCACTCTTGACAACACCTTCGGTAGGTGACCCGCTCATTCTATATCTGGCAGTTTCCGACTAGGCCTTCAACGCCGTACTGTTAAAGGAAGAGCTTGGGGAGCAGTGGCCAGTATATTATGTGAGCAAGACAATGGTTGACGCCGAAACACGATACCTTCTGTTGGAAAAACTCATCCTAGCCCTCGTCACGGCAGCAAGAAAGCTGATGCATTACTTTCAGGGGCATACCATTGGGGTACTAACGGACCACCCCCTCCGATCAGTACTCCGTAGTGCAGAAGCGTCAGGGCGCGTTTCAAAATGGGCTCTTGAACTCGGCCAGTACGATATTCAGTTTCTGCTTAGAACCTCAATCAAGGGGCAAGTGCTTGCTGACTTTGTGGCCGAATTCACTGGGGGTCTTGCCGACTTCAAGCTTGCTGAAATTCAACCTAAGCCGGACTGGAGAATTTATGTTGGGGACATTTGGAAATTGTACTGTGATGGATCGTCCAATCAACGCGGTAGCGGGGCTGGAGTAGTGATCATGGCTCCCGACGGAGCAATAATCGAGCAGGCTGTCAAACTCGGCTTTGAAGCATCAAACAACAAGGCCGAATATGAAGCCCTGCTAACCGGCCTGCGGAATGCACATCTTCTGGGTGCTCGGCGTCTGCTTATATTTTGCGGTTAGAAACTGGTGATCAATCAGCTAAAGGGGGAGTACGTGGCCAAAAACAACCGTATGGCCGCTTACATGAAAACGGCAAATTCCTTGCTGGCAAAATTTGACCATCATGAGCTGAACTAGATAACTCGTGATCAGAACACACATGCAGACGCCCTGGCTTGCCTAGCCACCGCCATTAACTCAGAGATTAAACAGACAATCGAAGTGGGTTTCATCCCTAAACCGAGCATTGGCCCTTCAAAGGAAGTCCAGATCAATGTCATAGAGTCAGGTCCGAGTTGGATGGACTCCATTGCTGCATTTCTATCTTCCGAACAACTCCCGTCGGATAAGAAATAAGCACACAAGCTGCGACACAAAGCCCTGCGATACTATTTGGATCCGCAAGGAAAACTTTACAAAAAATCCCTTTCTGGCCCGTACTTAGAGTGCGTTCATCCGGATAAAGTTGAGGGACTGCTAACTGAAATACGTGAAGGTAGCTGTGGTGCCCATTCTGGCGGGCGTTCTTTGGCCCATCGAGCTGTGACACAGGGGTATTATTGGCCGACAATGAGAGCTGATGCCGAATGTTACGTGAAGAAATGTGAACAGTGCCAGAAGTTTTCTCCCTAAACCCATCTGTCTGCTGAGGAGTTGAGCTCTATAACCCGTCCTTGGCCGTTCGCCCAGTGGGGACTTGACATCGTGGGACCACTGTCTCGCGCCTCGGGCAACAAACGATTTTTGATTGTCGCAACAGATTATTTCACAAAATGGGTAGAAGCGGAGTCACTAACGCACATTCGAGACACTGATGTGAAGCGTTTTGTATGGAGAAACATCATAACGTGATTCGGCATTCCAAGAGCACTAATCTCAGATAACGGCACCAAGTTTGATTGCGATGTCTACAGAGAACTGTGCAGTGAGTATGGTATTCGGCCTTATTTCTCTACACCAGCTTATCTACAGAGTAACGGCCAAGCTGAAGCCTCTAACAAAGTCATTCTGGATGGCATCAAGAAAAGGCTGGAGAAAGCTAAAGGCAGATGGGTCGAAGAATTACCGAGTGTATTGTGGGCTCATCGCACTACTCTAAGACGGTCCACTGGGGAAACGCTGTTTGCTTTGTGCTTCGAAAATCAAGCCATCATCCCCTTGGAAATCGGCCTCCCAACCTTGAAATCGAAAGTTTTTGATATGGGCCGAAACGACATGATGTTGGCCTTGGATTTAACTTTGATTGAAGAACGAAGAGACCATGCCCTTGTATCCATGGCACGGTACCAGCAGCAGCAGCTCGCTAAGTCGTATAATCAACGCGTTCAGCTGCGCCATTATGGTCCAAGCGAATTGGTCCTGAAGAAAGTGCTTCCAGCTGCAAGGAATCCAGCTGATGAAAAATTGGATCCTAACTGGGACAGCCCTTATCAGATCGACTTAATCGCGGGAACATGGGCATATCAGCTCAAAGACATATCTGGAAGAAGTATGCCACGCCCTTGGAATTCTGCGCATCTGCATAAATTCTATCATTGAACCCGACCTGTGGGGCAAGACATTTGTTTCGAATGATTCACTATGTACACATTTCATTTTTGCAATGCAAAGTCTCTTATTTCCTCACTGTGAAATTCAACTCGTTACAACTCTCAAACCTCCGTATTCGGAGCCGATTAAGCCTCCAGATTCGGAGCGCTCTTCGTGGATATCACGATTGACCAACATAAGTCTCCGAATTCTGAGCCCCTTCGGCGCAAGATGCCTTTGGGCCAATTAAGCCTCCGGATTCGGAGCGCCCTTCATGGATATCACAATTGGCCGACATAAGTCTCCAAATTCGGAGCCCCTTCGGTGCAAGACGTCTTTAGGCCGATTAATCCTCCAGATTCTGAGCGCCCTTCATGGATATCATGATTAGTCGACATAAGTCTCCGAATTTGGAGCCCCTTCGGCGCAAGACCCCTTTGGGCAGATTAAGCCTCCGGATTCGGAGCACCCTTCATGGATATCACGATTGGCCAAATATCCAAATTCGAAGCCCCTTTGGTGCAAGACGCCTTTGGGCCGATTAAGCCTCCGGATTCGGAGCGTCCTTCATGGATATCACGATTGGCTGACATAAGTCTCCGAATTCGGATCCCCTTCGGCGCAAGATGCCTTTGGGCCGATTAATCCTCTGGATTCGGAGCACCCTTCGTAGATATCACGATTGGCCGACATAAGTCTCTGAATTCAGAGCCCCTTCGGCGCAAAACGCCTTTGGGCAGATTAAGCCTCCGGATTCGGAGCGCCCTTCGTGGATATCACGATTGGCCAAGTCTTCGAATTCAGTGCCCCTTCGGCACAAGACGCCTTTGGGCCGATTAAGCCTCCGGATTTGGAGCGCCCTTCGTGGATATCACGATTGGCCGACATAAGTCTCCGAATTTGGAGCCCCTTCGGCGCAAGACGCCTTTGGGTAAGTCTCCGAATTCGGAGCCCCTTCGGCGCAAGATGCCTTTGGCCAGATTAAGCCTCCGGATTCGGAACGCCCTTCGTGGATATCACGATTGGCCAAGTCTCCGAATTCGGAGCCCCTTCGGCGCAAGACGCCTTTGGGCCAATTAAGCCATCATCCGTACAAGTGGCGCTTGGGCCGAATAAATACTCTGGATTCAGAGCCCCATCCGTACAGGTGGTGCTTGGGCCGAATAAATACTCCGGATTAGGAGCGCCCTTCGATGATACCACAATACACTGCAAAAATGGAAGCATGCAAGCATCCAATATGAAATGTTTCATTAAATTGAACTGGCACAAGCCGCATAAAAATAAATTAAAGCATGCAAGCATTCAAAATGAACTGTTTCATTAAGTTGAACCGGCACAAGCCATACAAACATTAGCCGAAAACATGCAAGCATTTAAAATGAAATGTTTCTTTAAACTGGTCGATTGGCAAGAAGCGTATTAACATAAGTTGAAGAACGCAAACATTTAAAACAGGGTATTTTATTAAATTAACCAATAAATACATTGTCGGCGCCCAATCTGCATTGGAGCGTTTACAATATGTTCAATTTTATTCGGCGTCACCCTCGTTATCGCTCTTCTCAATTTCGAAAGCGCCAAAAGGAAAATGATGACGTTGGTATAATGGCAACGCCGATTCAACACCTGCTTCTTGGAGAGCCTCTACGGCTTTGAGAGCCTTGATCCACCCGTGCCTAAAACCCCGATTCTCACATCGGCATACTTCCTCGGCGAGTTTCTCTTTGGTCTTGTCTATCCCGACTCTCCGGCCGTCGTGAAAGCCTTTTTCATAACCTATGGACCTTGCATTCTCTACTGCAAACATGCTTGCCGTATCTCGATCGGCAATCGCATGACTTATCAGCCGTTGGGTCACTCTTTCCTCCACGACCGGGTTAGATTGTCCGGCCGCACGCGGCTTGCCAGTTTGGGCCTGCCTCAGCTCACGCTCGGCTTTCTCCACACGAGCCTCCAAGTTTCAAATTCGTTCGTTCTCTTGCTCTATCTCTCGCCGTGTGGCACGTAGACGCATGCTGACTTCATAGGCAATATGCAGCCTTTTCATGGATGCCCTCTTGAAACACTTCGAAATCCTGTCGACCAACTATCGACTGCTGGACTTCCGGTGGAAAAATCCGTCGAGCGAACTTGACTGCTACACCTGGGTCGTTAACAATAGAATCCGCCTCCGTCATCGGTTTATTTCCCACAAAAATCGCAAAGCTCAACGGTCGCAGTGTCGCATCGGATTCACTTCTTAGTCGCGGTTGGGGTGAGCTGCCCCGTTGCTATTTTTTCCTTCTCGGTGATTTACTTCGACGAATTAGGGGCTGACGCTTTTCCCGTTCCCTCGACGTCCTACTTCCCGTGCGTGTTGGCTCGCCGCTACAATTCATTTTAGTGTCAAGCTCAGCCAATGTCCACCCCTCTCATTTGCTGTTGAAGAATAGTTTATTTGACATTCGCACTTATCTAACCTTCGCAACAAACTGGTTTAAATTGAATCTGAACACAATAAGTGGATTTACGGGCGCGAAGAACTCACCCCATTTATTCCTAACACATGCAGCACCCCCGAGGCGATTTCATTTAATGCCAAACTTTAAAAGCCCGATGCCCATCGACATGTGCCGCAGCCACTCCATGAACTTATAGTATTCGACCTTTGGAGTTCATACATTGGCTGGGGCAGGGGGCAGATTTATTAATCTGATCGGCCAAATATCTAGGCCCAATGCCAACCGACGTATGCCGCAGCCACTTCATGAACTTATAGTATTCGGCCTTTGGAGTTCATACATTGGTTGGGGCAGGGGCAGATTTATTAATCTGATTGGCCAAATATCTAGGCCCAATGCCGACCGACGTGTGCCACAGCCACTCCATGAACTAATAGTATTGGGCCTTTGGAGTTCATACATTGGTTGGGGCAGGGGCAGATTTATTAATCTAGTCGGCAAGTGTACACGGATGTTTTATCCCAAGTAGCAAAAAGCAATACTATTCATCAATAGCAAAATTAAGCACAAATAATAGCAAAGTACAAAGGAAATTTTCATTAGTAAATTGGGTGCAGACAGTAGCCATTTTACATATGAAAACTACTAAACAAAAAGCTACAACTTTGCGTGGAAGATGCCTAGCAAAAACTTAACAAAAACAGTAGCCATTTTACACATAAGAATTACTAAACGAAAAGCTACAACAATACATTCAAAATCCTTAACAAAAACAACTAAATTATCGCCCTAATCAGTTCTCGGGGTCCTCGGGGTCAGACTCCAGCGGTTCAATGTCCACTTGCTCGTACGGAATCGGCATAGCCAATGTCACATTTGCAGCAGCAAGGGCTTTGAGCCAGCCGTGTTTGAATCCCCGATTCTCAAATTTGGGGACTTCTTCCACATAATTTGCAAGGGCCGTGCGTTGCCCAGCCTCGTACGCCTTGGAAGCCTTGGAGTCGGCTATATCCTTCGCTTTCTTCGTTTCTTCCAAGTCGGCCTCTAGTTTGGCAATCACCTCTTGGGCTAACTTGAGCGTACCTTCACTCGCGTTTGCCCTCTCCTTGGCAGCCAATCTGAGATGGTCCGAATTTCTCGCCCTTTCCATCTCGGCCTCGGCCTTTACACTTTCCATCATCGCCCTCGCCGTTTCGAACTCGGCCTTGCTCCTCTCGCCTTCAACTTCTGACTTCAAACGGCCAATTCGTTCGATGGCGTCATGCTGGCGCCGGCCTATCTCGGCTATCCTTCCGACCGTTTGCAAAACAGGAAATCAAAACCAAAACAATATACGCATAAAAGCAAAACACAAGATCAAGTTATATACCAGAAGAGCTGATTGAGCGGCTAATGCTATTGCCAACAGATCCAGCTCCGCCCGGAAAGCCACCTTGTCAGCCGACAGTGAGATCGACAAAGCCATGCTTAACGCCACGGCTAGGTCTTTCATAGCTGACGCATCAGAGGAGATCGGCATGTTTTTTATCTTTGGTTGAACGACAAAAGGCACAACCACATCCGACTCCTCTAAGCACGGCCGTTTGTCAGCGGGGTTTTCTTCAGAGCCGGCCTCGACCTCGGCAGGACGTTTTCCCGCCCCTCGCTCAGCTTCCTGATTCGCCTGGTCTACCGGCTCCGACTCGACATTTCGGGTTTGAGCCGTCTCCACTTCGATAACGGGCAGGGAGGGCTCAGCATCGACGGTGAGTGGCACTTCCGATCGAATGGCCTCTGGCACTTCTGATCGAATGGCCTCTGCTCTCTGCCGCGCGGCCATTCTTTCGGTGTTTTTTTTTTTGGCAAGTTGGGTGAGTGACAACCTGGCCATGTCATCAGGGTACGCGCCGGGAAGGTCTTCTAATCTAGTAAAGATGTCATTGAAGGATACGTCCCCTCGGCCTGAAGTGGACGGAGGGTTGGCTAAATTGAGGCCGGCTTCCTCAAAGGCCAACTTCAAAGCCTTGTCTACTTCGGCTTCGGATTGGTTTGACTCTTCAGCGACCTCCTCAACTACCTCAACCTACTCCGAGTCAGATCCGTCCAAACCAACTTGCCGCAAGTTTTTGAAGTTAGTTAAAACAAGAGCCGTAAGAGACTCTTCGCCCTCGGAATAGGGATGTTTTCTGCCACCGAAAACGTCGTATACATCGGCTCGTATCGAAGAAGAATATGAGCCGCCCTCCCTTGTTTCTGAAGACTTGGACGGCTGAAGTATTTGAGCACGACTTTAATTTCTGTGAGAACGGCGTCGTCGATCAAAACCAAAACTTTCTTCAAATCGTTTCCTGGACAAGAAAAACCATGAGACTGCAAAAATAAAGCCTTGTAAATTTAAGAAAAATAAATGCAAGAAGCTACACGACCACCTGGTTCGCCCCTCCGTCTAGGAATAAGATCTAGGCGGTCCTCGCCTTCGTCGAATTCCCAATTACCTCGGACAACGACCATGACATCATCGACTTGCTTGCCAGAGCTGGAAAGCATAATCACCAATTGATGGTCGGTGTCCTTGATCCTAAGTAAATAGTGCCCATGGCCCTTAGGAAATAGCGCCCATGCCGGCCAGAAGACTTGGCCAAGGCATAACAATGCCGAATAGTAGGTATGTCGAGATTAATCCTAAGGCGACGGTGTAACTCTATAATCCCCATTACGATTCTAAAAAAGTTAACATTGGGTTGGGAAGGGATTAGACCCCAATGGCGAAGGATAGCCCTAAGGAATGGGTGAAGGGGGAAACGGACTCCGCCCTCTACGATCAATAAGAGAGGGAAAACGATTGTTCTTTCATCGCCCTCTCCATATCAAGGGTGCCATCTGTCACAAGTGACAGACAGACGTCATCAGGAATAGAAGCCAAAGACTCGATCCGCGGAGAGGAGGTCTGTCAAATGCTTTGCCATTTTCGTCAGTCTATAGGAGTATGCTAAACTAAAAATAAACCAGGAAAAGGGATTCAAAGCAGAGAGGAAAAGAACTTACAAGAGATGGAGAGGACAATGAAGGATGAAGGGAAGTTGCAGAGATGAGTCAGAAGGCAGTCCAAAAACTTCAAGCATAAAAAAATGTGTATGTATTCGAAGAGACGACAAAATTTTAAATCACAATAAATGGAAGCGTACGAAGGGGTGGGAAGTTGAAATGATGACTGAAAGGCGTGTGCTCTAACATCCGCGTTGGAATGAGGTTAGCCGCCGAATTTCAGCTCTGACTTTTTAAGTTCGAAACCAAACACACTAGCTAACTGTTGTTAGTGGAGTGTTTGGGAGGCAATTATGGGGGCCGAATATTAGGACACATAAAAAGGCCAAATAGTTGGACCTGGAGAGTCGAAATTCATATGTCGTATTCGGCCCCATCTTATACATGCAAATCCAGCAGTACCCTATTCGGCCAAATAACCAGTTGAGTAAGGGGCCGAGTGAAGAGCGGTTTGCAACAAAAGGAGCCGAGTAAATAATTATACGACGAATTGAAGGTGGGCCCAGCCCTGAAGCCCAAGAAAGAAAAAGATATAAATAGAAGAACATCATCCAGAGAGAGGTATGTGAGAATTAGTACGCTTAACTTAAGATACAAGCAATTAAGAGAGTATACACTGATTTATCCGTCGGAGTGCTAATTCCGGCACCCCCGACCGGAGTGTTCATTATTTTTCAGGTTACTAGCTGAGGATCACGAGCGTCCCATTGGATCCAGAGATTTCCAAACCACATCACCACATTTGTGTTTTCAAAAATTAAGCTTAATAGTAGAAAATTCTAAAGTTGGAAATTTAATTCAAAACTAGTCTCACCATTTACCCTAGAATCAAACATGGTGAAGAAAGTTTCCAAGAAGACTAGAGGGGTCGCATCGGTCTCACTTATGACCCAATTAACCTTAGACAAAACTTTCAAGAGCATGTTAACTCCTAGTCCATGGGAAACAAATTTAGAATTAAGTTTTCTAGGAAATCAATTAGTTTAAAACAAACTAAGTTTCAAAACTTACAAGGAATTAAAAAATTACTAACCAAATTACAAGCATTTAAAAAAAATTGTTACAACAATTGCAAGCAAATAAAATGCTTTTAAGAAATTACAAGCAAACAAACTTGCTTCAACATATTGGTAAATAACCACAACTAAAGCTCAAGCAAAAAATGCTTCAATCATAAAGAAAAGTAAATGATCCATAAAGATTCTATTTGGTTCAAAATTCCTTTTTACGCATAGGTATTTGTAACAACCCCTACCTATGGATAACTGTTAAACCATTACTAATGATGCCTAATAAGTAATTAAGGTAAAATTTTGAATTAATTGCATGTGTGCTGCATTATTTGTGTTTCTATATGTCTATCGTAGAAAGATCTATTCATATTTCTGTTTTGTTCTGCGAATTGAAGGCCTTATTGGCATCCGAACACGAAATTGATTTGATTTATGTAGTATTTGAAATTTTTAGAATTTTATGGTGGGTTTAATTTAAATTCGATTCGAAACAAAATAATTAGAATAATTAAGTATAAATTGCTTAGGCTAAGCTAGACTCATTAGTGAGCCTTATAAGGCCACTCTCAACACCTTTTATACACTTTACACTCTCAATCCCTCATCTTTGAAGACTACACTTGAGAGAGAGAGAGAGAGAGAGAGAAGAGAAGAGAGAGAGAGAGAGAGAGAGAGAGAGAGAGGAATGAAGACTTGAGTTCAACCAAAGAGACTTGTTAGAGAAATGAAGGGAACTAAAGAGAATTAGCTTGATCACTCAAGAATTGGACCACTTGAAGCTCAATTGGGAAGTTTAGGTGAGAATTCAAGCTTTTGATGATGTAATTAAGTTAGCCAACTCATGAGTTCAAAAGAAATTCTATATTAAGACAAGAATTGAGCTTAGATAGATGACTTTGCAAGTCTATCATGCATGCATGCATAATTCTCATAAATTTGTAAGTTGATTATCAAGAAATTCCACATGCATGCCCATATCTTGGTTTTGTTCAAGAACTTCAACATGTTTTTGACCTAAACATCTCATTTGCTCATGATTTGGAAACTTGGAGCTCAAATCATTCCATGCATGTCATATTCATGATATGTTTTCACATTTCAAGCTTGAGTTTGTACAATTGTCATGCTTATGGGCCTTCATTTCATGAAATGATCTTTAATTCTCTATGTTTTACAAGTTTAGACATGTTTTCTTAAGTTTTGGGGCCCAAAGGTTGCATTTTAAAGCTTTGAATTCGGGTTCTGAACTTGGGAGTACAATCTGGAAATGCTAGAATTCTACTCTCTGCTCGAGCAATAGAACTTGCGCTCGAGCAACCACTCTGTATTTTGCAGTCACACTCGAGCAACCAAAAGTTGGCTCGAGCGTAAATTGCATGCTCCTAGAAGTTTACATGTTTTGCAGACTGCTCGAGCGACAAGAGTAGCACTCTAGTGAAAATCTTAGTCACACGTTCGAGCGACTGTCGAGCGGTCGTCAAATAGAGATTTCACATAACCAATACTTTTACAGAGTTTACAGACCACTCGAGCAAAAGAAGTTGGGCTCGAGCGACCACTCACATGTTTGGACGTCCGCTTGAGCGAGACCCCTGTTTCCAGCATATTTGACTAAGTGTTTTCAAGTGCATTTTAGGATCCTCGTTGCATCCTAGGCATTCTTAAGCCAAGATTAAGACATAATAATGAGGATAAAATTTAGAAACACACTAAGAACGAAACGTAATGAGTTAAGTATATTTCGAGTGTATGTTTCAATCTATGTATCTGTTATACTTGTGTAGGTCACGCGCCGTAAGCTATCTGATTCTGCTTTGTCTGTCTGCTTTTGGAGCCATCTGTGAGTAATAACTCTATAAAGTTATGTTTGATTATAAGTATTTTCTGACTAAATGATACGATCTGTTTTCTGAAATGCTATTTTATGAATCGTGAATGAATGTCAATTTTTCTTAAATGTATTTGTGGCATCCTTAGTTCACGTGTCGCCCGGGGGTAACAATACCGTGGCCAATATGCATGTGGCCCTCGCCCAGGGGTAACAATCCTGTGGCTTATATTCATGTGGCCATTGCCCTGGGGTAACAATACCAAGGCTTATGTTCACATGGCCCTCGCTTGGGGGTAACAATACCATGGCTACTTATGCACAAGATGTGGACCTATGTGGTCGACGGTACCGACTAAGCAAAATTGGTATGATATGATAGCTAAATGGATGTACCACATATAACGGCTATGATTTCTGGTTAAGTATGCGAATTTGAAATTGTATCTGATTTGAAATCCCCTATTGGACATCACTCATTAAATTCTTTATTCTGTTATTATTCACTGGGCTTCCGCTCACTATTTATATTATGTATGTAGGTGATCAGGCGCGTCACCAGGCTCAATGATGATTGCTTGGAGCTTGTTTTGTCGACCAACCCTAGTGCTTCTCGAGGAGGTTCCGAAAGTCATGTGGTCATATTTTGTAATTGTATAAGACTTGTTTTCTTTTTGGTATATGAACAAGTTTTATGTTTATATATATATTGGGCTAAGCTCCCTTTTGTTATATCTGTTAGATGACGTGGATTTCTATATTGTGACGTCATACCTATGTATATAAATTTTTATTTATTTATTTTTTTTTATAATTTATGTCCCATGTACGTCTACATAGCTCAATGGACTATGTATAATATATATTTGCTTCCGCAGCCCCTAAAATGTGGTAATCTATTCAGATGCCTTTGGTAATCCAAGGATTGCTGGCCGGTTACGATGCTAAACCTATAGGGGCGGGTTTGGGTCGTGACAATGTTTCGATTCAACAAAAAGGTTAGTAGTCCAAAACTTTTGTTGTAATCCCAAATCCTATTCATTTGGTTTTGTATTTGTTTTTTCATTCTCTTTCGCATAGATATTTCTAAAAAAAAAATTAGTAGAAAAATACAATAAAATACAAAACAAATAATCTAAAGAAACTATGAAAGTAATAAATTATTTAAAACCTTCTAGCAAACTATTTAATAGTAAAATTAATGAATGAATTAAAACGCTAAACAAGTTACAAAAAATTTATAACTCCAAATAATTAAATTAAATTAAATTAATAGGCAAGAGTTACATATGAATTTATCACACACTAAACATGTAAATAATCTAGCCTAGACAATTAACATGTAAATAACTCATGTAAATAATTCTAGAAATTAGAAAGCAATTAACATGCAAATTACACTACAAATCTAAAAAATAATAAGCATGT
Source organism: Camellia granthamiana (assembly GCA_036172215.1). NCBI lineage: Eukaryota > Viridiplantae > Streptophyta > Magnoliopsida > Ericales > Theaceae > Camellia > Camellia granthamiana. The sequence goes on from CM069907.1 coordinate 142,330,788, forward strand.
TATATAAACTAACATCTAGAAAATATGAACATGTATATTATACTAGAAAAGTAGAAATTAATTAGTATGTCAATTTTAATTAAAATATTTAAACACTCATGAGTATACAAATTATATTATAAAATTATAAAATAAAGAAGCATACAAATCATGATAGGAAACTATAAATCATGCTCATAAAATAAAATCATACTAGAATTAAATAGGCATGCAAATTATGCTAGAGATCTAAAAATAAAAAGCATTCTTTATTAAACTAGGAAATTCGAACATAACATTGCATATATTAACTTACACATGAAAAATATATTAAAATATATATAAATTCCCAATCATGCACTTTCATAAAAAATAATAATTAAAAAAAAAACCGTAAAAAAAAAGGTGGGCTATTATATATATTACAGGTGATACGGTGCTTCGGAGCACAAAACAATATTTATATTAAATTAACCACTAATAGTAGCAAAGATCTAATATGCAATTCTAAGGAAAAATACAATTATTTCACTTTCCTATGAATTTGTTCCATTGTTCAAGTACTAACAAAAGCACCACACAGTGAAATAAAACTATTAAAGAAAATAAGAATTTCTAATCATGAATTCTATGCAGGTCAAACAGTGAGCAATTCAATTTTTAGTTTTCCGTGAACATGTTCTGTAATTATTTTCCAAATTAACAGTACAATCCTAATTACATATGAATCTATCAGTTAATTCCATGAGAAACATAGAATGTGTTTTAAGATTGTTGTACAAATTGTATAATTTAAATAAAATAAACAAATAGATTTATACTTAATTAAATTGATTTGCAGAATAAGAAATCATAAATCTAACTCATGCTAGAGATTACATTTCGATGAATAGAAATATTTAACAAAACTTAAGGAAAAGAAAGCAAATCAAAGCCAGCGTGATACCAAAATCTTCTTAAAATAGATTCGCCACCTCATCGTGGGTACTGGAAGTATATCGTTGTCTGTCTCCCAAGATATGATGGTGTAAAACCCGCTAATGCAGAAGTATCTTCTGTTAGCTTCGGCAAACTAACAATGACAACACTCTCTCATATAAGAAGAATATATTTTGGATTAGACTGACTATAATATGAGAGCAAAAATTTCTGTGTTAAAACCAAAGAAGATGGCCTCATTTTATACACAATGGGGGAGAGAGGAAGAGCCTTCTAGCCATGAAGGCTGGCAATAAATGCAGCCAATTACTCTTACAAAACTGATGGAGTAATGCACAAAACTGATAGGAAATAAGTCTGTGAGTTATACACTCTATATACACATGCATGTATATCTACAGCCACTTGGCCCAAAAAGATTAGGTTGGTGGACCACCAATTTGGCCCAGTCCAAACCTAACCCATTTCTCAAGCCTCAAGCCCAAGATCCACAACCCGGACTCGGATCTGGCGGGCGGCGTGCGTATGACAATTTTTGCATAACCAATTTGAACTAAGCCTATCTTTAAAGCATTCATAACTCCATTCCTGTAACGCCCCAACCTTTCACATGTCATCGATATTATCCGCTTTGGGCCACGTCGACACGGATTTGTTCTTCCCAGTGGGTCACCCATCCCAGAATTACTCCAGCCTAAGCACGCTTAATTGGGGAGTTCTGCTAGGGATTTCACCACTTGGGAAATGGCCTCGATGTTATATAAGGGTCCAGGTTTTTACTTTTATAGCCCAGGAACTCCCCATTCATTTCCGATGTGGGACACCGGGACCTTACAATCCACCCCCTTTAGGGCTGCACGTCCTCGTACAGTAGCCCGCCAGCTCACAAGCCCGCCCACATGCACCGAGAGATGCTAGGGGCCCACACTCGGTACTCCGGAGAGTCAGCTCTGATACTATTTGTAACGCCCTAACCCTTCACATGTCATCAATATTATCCGTTTTGGGCCACGCCCGCACGAATTTATTCTTCCCAGTGAGTCACCCATCCCAGAACTACTCCAGTTAAGCGCGCTTAGGCTAGAGTAGTTTTGGGATAGGTGACCCACTAGGAAGAACAAATCCGTGCGGGCGTGACCTAAAGTGGATAATATCGATGACAAGTGAAGGGTTGGGGTGTTACAAATGGTATCAGAGCTCTAGGTTACCCTAGACTTGTAAGAGTTTAGGTGATCCTTGGATTGTGGAAACATGGGTTAGCTGGTTTAGTTTGGTGGTTGAGTTTATTCTAAGTATTTATGAACGAATTCTTTTTGTGTGTTTAACTTGAAGGTGATGGTTGGAAGGTATCTTTAATTTTTTTTTTAAGAACCCATTAGAGTACTTTTTGATACTGGTGTATCTCATTGTTTTATATCTAGACAGTTTGTAGAAAGAGAACATCTTGTAGCTACTATTCGTGTTGAGATCCCTTTAAGAGGAATAGCTACTCTTTATGAGATGTGTAAAGATTTTAAGATTGACTTTACGGGTATAGTCTTGTATGCGAATCTAATTATGTTAGGGTTTGAGGGGTTTATAATTATTTTAGGTATGTATTGGCTGCGAAAATACTTTGTGACTCTAGATTGTGCTGGAAGGACTATAAATATAGATATTCCTAGTATGCCACGGCTTACCCACACTTCTAGCGATGGAGAAAAGTCGGTGATGACGAGTTTTCTGTGCTCGGTAGAAATCCCTAAACAGGATATTAGTGAGGTAAATATGGTACGTGAGTTTGAGAATGTATTTCAGGAGATACCTAGACCTCCTCCTCAACAGGTAATAGAATTTCGCATTGACTTAGTGTCGGGAACTGCACCAATTTCTAAGGCAGCATACAGAATGGCACCTAAAGAGCTTGTGGAGATAAAGAAGCAACTGGAAGAGATGCTTCAGAAAGGGTTCATTCGTTCAAGTAACTCCTCGTGGGAAGCACCCGTGATCTTTGTCTCCAAGAAAGATGGCACTCTCCGTATGTGCATACATTATAGAGAGCTAAACAAGGTGACTATCAAGAACAAGTATCCGCTACCTAGAATTGATGACTTGTTTGATCAGTTGAAGAGGGTAGCTTCTCTCAGTTTGATCTCAGAATGGGTTACCATCAGATGGGTGTGTCAGAGGAAAGTATACCGCTTACTGCTTTTCAGACTCGGTATGTGTTATACGAATTTCTTATAATGCCTTTTGATTTGACAAATGCTCCTGCCTATTTCATGGACTTGATGAACATAATTTTTCAACCATATCTAGATAAGTTTGTGATTATCGTCATAGATGATATCCTGGTGTATTCTAAGAATGAGGAAGAGCACAGAGAACACTTGAAAGTCGTGTTGCAGACTTTGAGGGAGCAACAGTTATACGCTAAGTTCAATTAGTGTCACTTTTGGGAGAAAGAAGTTTGATTTTGGGACATGTTGTGTCCAATTAGAGGATAGCGATCGATCCTGAAAAAGTAGTTGCGGTCAAAGAATTGAAGCAGCCCACAAAACCTTCAGAGGTGAGGAGTTTTTTAGGACTAGCCAGTTATTACAGAAGATTTATAGAGAAGTTTTCCACTATCGCAACACCCATGACCTAGTTGACCCGCAAGAATGTGAAGTTTGTATGGACCGATGATTGTGAGAGAGCTTTCCAAGAGTTAAAGCAGTATTTGACTACAACACTAGTGTTAACTATACCAGTACAAGGGGAAAAGTTAGTAGTATTTACTGATGCGAGTGGAACTGGTTTGGGATGTGTGTTGATGTAGCATCAGAAAGTTGTATCTTATACTTCTTGACAGTTAAAACCTCATGAGAGACGGTACCCTACTCATGACTTGGAGATGGCAGCAGTTGTTTTTGCATTGAAAGTGTTGCGACACTACTTGTTTGGAGAGCACTTTGAGTTATACACAGATCACAAGAGCCTCAAATATCTGTTTTCTCAAAAAGAGTTGAACATGAGGCAACAAAGGTGGGTTGAATTTATCAGTAGTTATGATTTCGAGATCCTTTACCACCCAAGGAAAGGAAATGTGGTTGTAGATGCACTTAGTCAACAAAATGGGATTATAGCTTCTTTGATGATTCAGGAATGGAAGTCCTTGGAGTTAATTTCGTTGCACGATGTTCAACCAATAGAGAGTGTTACGAGGGCATACATTGGTAGTTTGATCGTGCAGTCGATGTTATTGGGTAAAGTTCGTCAGATGCAGAATTTAGATGGGTTCCTCGTCAACAGTCTTGATGACCTGGTGGTGGATTTGATTGATGATTGTCCTACTGATTGGTCTGTGGACTCAGATGGGGGATTGCGAGTCAGGGGCAGATTGTGTGTACCTAACATAGTTGAATTGAGGAAAGAGATTATGGATGATGCCCATAGGTCTCGATATACCATTCACCCTGGTGGGACTAAGATGTATCATGACCTGAAGAGGACGTTTTGGTGGGAAAGTATGAAGAAGGACGTAGGAAAGTATGTTTCTCAATGTTATGTGTGCCAACAGGTAAGGCAGAACACTAACGACCGTTTGGACTTTTGCAGCCTCTCGAGATCCCTACTTGGAAATGGGAGTACATCTCTATGGATTTCGTGGATGGATTGCCACGGTCTAAGCGAGGTAATGAATTTATTTGGGTGATAGTGGATCGATTCACCAATTATTCTCATTTTATTCCAATTAGTGTTCACCGAACTGCAGATAAACTGGCTAGGTTGTATATTTGGGAGGTGGTGCGACTTCATGGTGCACCAGTTTCTATAGTTTCGTATCGTGATCCGTTGTTTGTAGCAGAGTTTTAGGAGTTTTCAGCATGCTTTAGGTGCTAGATTAGACTTGAGCACGGCTTATCATCCTCAGACGGATGGGCAAACTGAGCGGGTAACTAAGATCTTAGAGGATATGTTGAGAGCTTGTGTCCTTGATCTTGGTGATAGTTGGGAAGAACACTTGCCATTGGTGAAGTTTGCTTATAATAATAGCTATCACTCCAATATCGGGATGGCACCTTGAGGCTTTGTATGGGAGGCCATGTTGATCACCTGCTTGTTGGATGGAGGTAGGAGATGCGCTGTTGCTAGGGCCAGAGTTGGTGAGAGAGACCACAGAGAAGGTGAACATTATTCGGGAACGTATTAAGATTGCGCAAGGTCCTCAGAAGAGTTACGCTAATAGAAAACGTAAGGGGGTTAAGTTGAATGTTGGAGATTTTATGTTTTTGAAGGTTTCGCCGATAAAGGGTATCATGCGGTTCGAAAAAAAAGGAAAGTTGGCACCTAGATTTGTGGGACCATACAAGATCACTAAGAAAATTGGTAATGTGGCTTACAAAAATTAGCCCTACCACCTACTTTAGCTATGATTCACAATGTGTTCCATGTATCTTTATTGCAAAAGTGTGTACAAGACCTTTCCCAAGTAGTATCACCAGAAGTGTTGGAGATTAGTGATGATCTCACGTATGTGGTGCAACCGGTTACTATTCTCGACCAAGATGTAAAGCAGTTGCGGCGCAAGAAAGTGAACTTGGTGAAAATGCAATGAAGCGATGATGAGAACGATATCACTTGGGAATTAAAAGAGAAAGTTCGGCGTATGCACTGTAGACACCCCATTTTTGACCGACCTTAAGACTCAGACGTCATCGATTGAGCGCTCGGTGATGGTGCATGTTGTGCTCGTTTTGAGGTTTCGGAGTTTCGGTTGAGAGCCTTACCCCCAGACCTCAGGACCCTTTTGTGCTTTGCCTCGGTTTGCGAACCAGGTCTTGTTTTCCCTTCCCAAAGGGAGGGAGAGGTCTCGTAGACCATCTCTTAGTGGCCGTAGGCTACTTTTCGTGGTCGTAGGCCACTTTTCCCGTTCGGAGACCAGTTTCCGGTTTTCAGAGCCGTCGGCCGTGCGTCTCGGTTTGGGACCGCTTAACTTTCTCCGTTTGGCACGGTTTTTGGCACACACCTTGATTCCTCTCTCTAGAGGGACACTGTGGCCCGGGAGACCACCTTTGTGGTTGCACGCCACTTTCGTTGCTTAACAGCCTGTTTTCGGGGCACCCGGCTGCGCGTTTTGACCCCCGAACCCTCGTTTTGCATCCGTCTTGGTTCATTTTTGGCATGGACCTTGTTTCCATTGTTTGGAAGGTGGTACAAGGGTGGGAGACCACCTTTTCTCCTTGGAGACCACTTTTCTCCCGCCAGCCGGTTTTCTTGTCAGGAAGCTAGTCTCCTTAGTCTTTGAGCCACATTTACTGGTCTCCTACCATACCACTAGCTTGCATTCAATGTAGAGACCATCAAATGGGGCTGCCGACCACCTTTCATTGAGTTGATCCTTTTGAACTGGTCGGCCAACCAGGGGAAGTGGTCGACCGACCACCTGAACTGGTCGACCTGCCTCCCCCAGTTTTGTCTCTGTGAGTTGTTGCCAGCTGTGCCAGCTGGAAGGCACAGACTGGATCCTCCATACACGTGTATGGAGGATCTTCAACCTTGGTTTTTAGCTTCTTTGAGAAGCTTTGGTCCCTTTTGGCTATAAAGAAGGGCCTCCCCCTCCTTTGTGAGGGTTCAGAAGTTTGTTGAAGGCAAACAATACATCTCCCTCTATATCTCTCTATTTTGGCTCAAAAAGTGTATTGTTCGCACCTTTGCACACCACCTCATAGCCTAACCCTTCCACCATTGCTTGGAGCTTCTTGGAGGCCATTTTCAGAGGTTAAGGAGTTGGGTTTTGGGTCCAGAAGTTGCTGTCTTGCTGAGCTTCAAGGGTAACACACTTTTTTCCTCTTTTAAGCTTTATTTTGATCCATCTCTTAGCCTTATTTGTATGCATATTTGAGCTTTGTTGTCAACTGAAAAAAGTCTTGTTTCGAGGTCCTTTTGATGTTTGTTTAAGGCCCTTTTGGTGTTGAGGGTCTTCTACCCTCTTGCATGCCTCATTTGGCCTTGTTTTGTGCCATGCCATAGGGCCTTTGAGCTAGTCCTTGCTTGGCATTTTAGCCACTGAAATCCAGCAGATTTTCAGTGGTTGGCATGTGGTTTTGAGGTCCTAAATCAGAGAGGGGCGACTCTCTCTCTTTTTGATCTTGTTTGCTTGCATTTTGGCCTATCAAAGGAGCCTTCATTTGCACACCTCTAAGCCTTGTTTCAGGCCCTTTTCAGTGACTTTTAGGGCCTGCCTAGACTCTTTCCAGAGTTGGTTTTGTCACCTTGGGTGTGTCTCTTGCATGTGTAGAATAACCCCTCTTATAGCCTATCAAAGGAGCATGACATTCTTGCATGCATTGATCATGTTTCAGTGGGTTTTTAGGCTTTATTTGGCATGTCATGTCTCTGAATTTTGCTGGTTTAGTGGCCTCTTGAATACTTCATATGCTTGTAGTGTAATCCATGTTCACTAGCTCACATTGCATGTTGTTTTGGCCCTTGATTCTAGCATATTTTGGCCATGTTCTAAACTAATCTTATTCATAATTTGGGCTGCCTTAGCTCTGTTTTGAGGTCCCATGGTCGAATGATGCTTGCCATGCATGCTTGTAGTGTAATACCTTTACCTAGCTTCGAGTTTTGAAGCCTCTTGCATGCTTAACTTGAGTTGTTTTCATGTTTTGGCATCATTGAGCATGATATTTCAGAGTTTATTTCTTGGCCATATTCTCATATTTGTCACTCTTTTAATGTGTTTGAGAGTTGCATCATTATACCCCATTTATGAGCCTTTGCATTGACCTTCATTCTTATGCCTTTCAAGCCACCATCTTGGCTCATTTTGCCACTGTTTTGGGCCTGCTTAAGGTCTGTTTGGAGTTGGTTTTATCATTTGAGCATCGCTTTGCATACCTCTAGTGGAATGCACTTCACTAGTTTCGATAATTGTACCATCCAACATGCATCAGGTGAGTTGTTTGCATGATTTGGGACCATCTTATATGTCATTTCAGAGCTGGAACATGTGTCATTGTATGCCATATTTCATCCTTGTCATGCTTTGGTAGAGTTGCACTTTGTTCCTTAGGTTTGGTCTCTTGCATTTGTGCATGTTTGCATGTACCTTGTTGCCTCATTTTCGTCATATTGGCCACTGATTTGGGTGTGGCCAAGGCCCATCCATCTTGGTTTAAGTCCATCTTGCATTGTGTATGCCCTATAGTCCATGTCCTATAGTCCATGTTATCACATGTTTGATCATTCCATTGCGTATGCCTCGTTCATAACATTGCGTATGTTAGTGCATTGTATATGCATGCCATATAATCCATGTGCATTGAGTATGCCATTGATTAGTTCATAGCATTGTGTATGCCATTTGCATGCTTGCATGTCATTCCGTGCATCTTCGCATCACTTAGTTGCATTGCATTTAGATCGCATGCTAGAGTTGCATTTGTCCGTACATTGTTTGTTGCATTGTGTTTGGAGTAGGGTTTAGTCCAAACACGGGAAACGAGGGACGTTTCGTACTCAAAGTGACGAAATGTGCCTCGATTCTTGGTCACTGACACTCTTGACTATCCATGATAGAGTCGTTGCCTTTAGGTGTTTACATGTGCATTCATTTCACATTGAGTCGTGCAATTCGACTCATCGGCCATCATTCATCGGGATGCGTGATTGATGGCACGAGGATCGAGGACTACACTCCCTAGAGCTTATGCAATGACGGGGAGAGTGGTCAGGCACACATATGTTAAAAATACTTTACCTTCTCTCTCTCTTGCCTTTGTTGCAGAAAATGCAGAAACCAGGAGAAGAAACTGGCCGGCCGACCAGGTTTTCTGGTAGGCTAACCACCTTTTCTGGTTTTCACCACCAAGGGTGGTCGGTAGGTGGTCTCCAATGCCTATAGCTGGTCGGTAGCCTTCCCCTAGATTCCCAAGGTGGAGTTTCATCTCCTTGGAGCTTTGTGCAAGTTTTTGAGTTCAATTGCAAACAAAGGCGAGCTGAGACATCGCGATGGATTTCCTGACAAGGCGACTCGAGCATGCATGCATCCTTTATCATTCGGAACAGAGCTGAGGCAGTCCATTTCATGTAGCTTGCATGCTAATTTATTTGCTTCCTTAGTTTAATTTGTTAATTAATTAATGTTGTGTAATATTTAGCTGTAATTCATTATTCATTTCGGTTGTGTAATAACTAGTTTAATTAGCTTAGATTAGCTAGTTGGTTCTGTATTATTTATTCGAACCCTCCGCGAGAGGGCGAACTTTGTAATAAGTGTGCGTGTGTTCTGTATTATTTATTCGGACCCTCCGCGAGAGGACGAACTTTGTAATAAGTGTGCGTGTGTGTGATGCATGTCTTCCAACCCCACGTCTTTCTCCCTTTTATTTACCAGCTTATGATGGTTAGTTTTAGGGCATGTTTCAATTAGCATCTATATGTTCGCATGTTTGCATTCATTCATCAGTCCTACATGTACCGAGCTCGGCGCATCATACTAACTGCATCGTATTTCAATTCCAAGTTGAATACATGTTACCTGTAGCATCTCACATGCCATCTTAGAATAGCCGAGCCTATCTTAGTTGCATTCTTGCATGTGTTGCATTAGGCACCTCAACATAGTTAGGATTCATGCATGTTTTCTAATTAGCTTTTTTCTTTGGCTCAGAGTACTCAGTAAGTATTTATGCTTTAGTATCCTTACATGCGTGTGAGTGATTGCCATGATAGCATGCTTACCATAAGGCTATGTGCTTATGTGATATAACTGCCTGAATGCCTATGGGTGAAGGTTGGGTTGCTTGAATTGGAATAATTCGTCGAAACCCGTGTTTTAGGCTACTTGCGAGTAGCAAACTTCAATCCATTTTCAAAACAAACGGATATGCGATGCTTTGTTCCAACTTAGGCAATCTAGTCTATACTTGTATGCTGTGCGCATCACATAATAATTCTAGGTTAATAACTGGAATAAAAGCACATGTGTTTTCAAAAACAAGATATCATGCTTAGTAGTGGCCGATCTTTGATCGGGTGAGCGGGGGTGCTCATGAAATGACCTTCCCCAATCGTACCCAACTTTGGTGATGACGGACACGTGGCCTTAGGCACGAGTTAGGGTTTCCTAAATTCCCCCAAAATAAAATATTTAGGTGGCGACTCTGTATATGGCAAAGCAGTCCATGTTTGGCACTTCTTTCTAAAAATCAGTTTTTCAAAACGATTTGCCGGATTTGGACTCTTTGGTGATTTATCGATCTTACATTGCACTTTGCGAGATTAGATTCAGAACTGTGACATCGAGTCCGAACTGTAGTGAGCCCAATGAACAAAACGGGATTTTCCCGGGACGTTCGGGGATGTCTACAGCACCCAAAACTTTTTGCCTAGTACTCTCTCCTATCGAATCTCGGGACGAGATTCTTTTGAGGTGTGTATATTGTAGCGACCCTAACTTTTCGTAGGTCATTATTTATTTATTATTACTTTATTTTATGTTTGGCTTTATTAATTGTGTAGATCCATGAGAATTTAATGTGATATTTAATTAATTTAATGTGTTATTTAATTATAGGTAATTAATCCAAATATTGATATATTATATTGTTTATAAAAAAAAAAAAAGGTGTTTTATATATTGATAAAATATATATCATATTTATTTATGTTGTATTTGTATTATATAATATAATAGCTATTAGGTTATAATCAAAAGAAAAGAAAAGAAAGAGAGGGATGAATACGGCGCGCGCGCGCACACACATAGAGAATAATCAAACCAGAAAAGAAAGCCGAGAGAGAGATAGAGGCTCTGTGACAAATCAAAGAAAGCCAAGAGAGAAAGAGGAGAGGAGGAAAAAGGAAGAAAAAGATAGGGTTTTGTTTTGGTAGCTTAATTAATTCTCCAAATATTTCTTTGATCATCGAAAAATAATAGTGAGTACAAAACCCACTTTTCTTAATTTATGTTTAATTCGTTGTTTTTATATATTTATTTTTATGTATTTGATATTCGTTTGATTTTGTATTTACATAAAGATGATAGATTGATTTTAATTATTTTGATTAGTTGTATAAGTCAGGTTTAGAGTTTTTATATGGATTTATTTTATGGTTGTAATCACACTCATGAATATATGAAATTAAAATAAACTTGGAACCCATAGATAAATTCCTTGTACTCCACCATGATTCCATAGATTGTTATTTTATTTGAGTGATGGTGAGAAAGAGTGTATAAGAAAAAAAAAGTGAGAATTATGAGATTTATTTGAATGCCTTAGGCTTGGCATTGTTATGTTTGTTCTCATGAGTAGATGAGAGATTGTGTATATATATATTGTTGCCTCGTTCTCATGAGTGGACGAGTACTTTGATTTACGCGCGTACGTATATGTTAATCATCCGGGAAGTGTGGGTCAAACTCGGGATGATATCCCCGTGCAAGTTTGGCTTCGGAGTGGTATTAGGTATAAGAGAGGCACATGAGATATATGTGTAGGCCAGAAGTGAAGGGCCGAAGTGGTGGAGTTAAGATACAAAAAATTAATTATAAACTTATATGCATAGTTTGAATTGTATTGATTTGTACATCTTGAAACAGATAATAATCAATCTCAATAAATTATGAAATTTGGGCAGGGGCATGTATACGTAATTCTAGACAATTTTTGTATTTTAATTTTGTACTAAAAATATCGATTAGAACTTATAATCAGATGATCTTGATTATAGTAGTTTTTATTCATTTTAGCAATGCAGATTGTAGAGGCTGTTTTAACCTACGAAACGAGTTCATTTTTATTGATTTCATTCAAGTTGAAGTAAAATATTATTCTAAACACTTTTCGTGTTTTGAACTTTTCCCATAAAAAATCATCTTAGGGTAATTTCTTTTCATTTTCAGCTTCAGATTTTTCGGTTGAATTCCGCCTAGGTTCTTCTATCAAGTTTTTCTTTCAACCTATTCAGTTTCTACTAAATTAGTTCGCGCAATCTTTTAAGAAATTTGATTCTGTATAACTTTTGTTCTTTGAGATTTGGTTAATTCGAATTATTTAAGCATGAAACGGTATATTTTTATACTTCTTCAGCAAGTTACTTATGATTAAATTATACTAACTTTATTTTTTTTGCAAAATGGTGGGTCTTACCAAGTTTTTATGCAGGGCTGACCCACCATATTTTTATTTTTATTTTGTTTGTTTTATACTTAATTTATATTTTGTTGTGTACGGGTAAGAAACTAAATGCCACCGTATCTCGAAAAACTACACATTCGTCTCGGTGCAGATGGAACTACTTATCTTGTCCCGTGATAAGAATTAAATGTATTTTTGTTTGTGTCTAGTGGACACGTGGGTGTCAAGTATTTGTACTTATACCAGTATACTTGTATACTGACCCGTTTTGTCTATTAGGGATGGCAATTTGAAACCGACCCGACGGGAATCCCCGATCTCGACCCCGATTTGAGCAATTTTTCCTCGAAAAATACCCCCAACGGGGAGAAGACCGTATCTGAAAATCAATCCCCAATTTGTTTCGGGCCGGGGACGGTGATCAGTGTTTAAGCCCCAGCCCGGCTCGATCCCCGGCCCCGTCCCCGAATTTTCCCGAAGTAAAATTACTTTTATACCCCTTATATATATATATATAATAAACCAAATCCGTGTATATTTATTTATGAGTCAGTTACTGATGTGTTGTTCTCACACTCACTCTCTAACTCTGATACATCTCTCTCTCTCTCACTCTCACTCTCATCTCAACTCTCTCTCACTCTCTCGTTCTTCTCCCTGGCTCCGACCCCCCTTCTCTCTCACTGACGGCGACATCACCACCACCGCTGGTCCCGACCCCCCCCTTTCTCACCGACGGCGACATCACCACCATTGCCGCACAAGGTCTGTCTCCACCACCGAACCTACCGCCACAGCCAGCCACTCTCGATCTCACACCACCACCACCGAACCTACCTCCACAGCCAGCCATTGTTAGATCTATCTCTATGTGTGTGTGTGTGTGTGTGTGTGCGATCTAATTTGTGTGTATGCGTAATCTGATCTGTGATTATTATTATTTTTTTTAAATTTAAATCTATAAATTTAGATCTGTAAATTTAGATCTGTAATTTTTTTAAAAAAAATTTAAATCTGTAAATTTAAATTTAGATCTGATTTGTTGTTCTTGTGTTGAAGCTCGGGGAGTTTTTGGGGTCAGGGAAACCCGATCCCCTTTAGAGGACGGGGACGGGGGGGTGATGGGTTCCCCCGCCGGGGATCGGGGGCGGGGACGGGGATTTTTCAGCCTTCGGGAATCGGGAACGGGGAGTGTAGTCCCCGGCCCCGCCTCGCCCCGTTGCCATTGCTATTGTCTATTGACATCTCGGGTGCGTTCTATTTTAGCTGACCCATTTTGTCTATTGATATCTCGAGTGCATTCTATTTTAACGCAGCTGTATTTGTACTCATATCAGTATACTTGCATACTGACCTGTTTTGTCTCTTGACATCTCGGGTGTATTCTATTTGAGCGCAGCCGACCTTCCTTTGCAGGATTAGTTGGGGATACGGTGGTAACATGGAATAACTATAGTTATTGGACATGTCTCTTGAATTATTTTTTTGAGCTTAGGGTTGATATTAGTTTATTGTATTTATTATTATTATTTTTATGACTTTAATATTTTGACAATTTGACATTGTAGGTTATTTTCCAACTTTACATTATTTAAGTTGTTTTGACTAGTTGTTGATACTTTAATGTTGGAAGTATTTGATAGTTATGAAATTATGGTGAATGGTTTGGTTGGTGTTTTGTTAGTTTTTTTTTTTTTTTAAATCTTGATATTAGTTTATTGTATTTATTATTATTTTTTTTATGACTACTTTAATGTTGGAAGTATTTGATAGTTATGAAATTATGATGAATGGTTTGATTGGCGTTTTGTTTTTTTTTTTTTTTTAATCCCTTGTAATCTTTTGAGCATTGTTTCAAACCTAGGATTTGGATGATAGAATATTAATTGAGGTTTAGTCTTAATTTAATATTTAATTGTTTAAATTTTGGGGCGTGACAATTCCTTCATAAAATTTGCATGTCCCAAAGGGCTCATACTCTTATCAAAATCTTGAGGTTTAAATACCCATTAATATTTTCCTCTACAATCAATATGAGATTGGTGGTTATATACAATTCCCAATACCTCATTCATGAGGCCAATTTTATGAGACAATTTCTTATTCAATTCTTAATGATTTTTTGTTATTCTTTTTGTGGTGTAAAGATCTTGTTGTAAAGAATCTAAACTCATTTAATCCTACCTTAACCAATAGTTGGGATCTATTTTCATTTCACATTAAATTTACCATAAAACCATTTTTTCCAACAACTTGCAAGAGAGAAAATAGAAGAAGAAAAAAAAATTACAAAAATAAGAGAAAGAAAAAAGCTCATGAATTGCTTAAAAATAAATAAGCCGAATAAAGAAAAGCTGTGGACCCAATACACTTATACACATATGAAATAATAGTAAAAATCAAAAAATAAAAATTAAATGCAGGTGGGAAAAGAAAAAAAAAATTATCAATATATAGGGAGTGCAAGTGACACTTACACCTCATAGATTTTCATTTGCACCCCATCACAAATACACTTGCACCCCCATATGTTCGTAATTTATTTATTTTCATTCTCTCACTTATATGTAGTTTTCTCCCCCAAAACCTTTTACAGTCTCCACATATAGGTCCGTTCCTAGTTGGGTGAGATGGTTAGTGAGAGAAATAATAAAAATTATATTTGTTTGTGATATATTTTTGTGAGGAGATTAACTACATGAATACCATAAATATCTTTTGGCATTTTTGATAAATTTTAATATTACAAATTATATTTTATAAATATTTGATTGCACTATATTATTTTAATATTATATATATATAGAAAATGACATAATACTATTAAAAAAAACACACACACACATACAAATACATAACCGACACAATACACATCTTAAGGAAAATAGCTTTTTTCCAAACTAATTATCTCACCAATTTTGAAACCCAACCCTTAAAGGTTTTTACTAATTCCTTTTTCAATTTTACAAGCAAATACTATTCTAAGTAAATTTCATATTTATCCTAATCCAATCTTATCTTCTATAACCCAAAGCAAATAACTAATGAGCGCAATAGCTCACTCCCTCATAATATGACTTGGCAATACAGACAAGAAGATGTTTGTGCGTCAAGCTCCTTAGCTTCGTTATGTCCATGTAGCACACAGTTGACAACCTAATTATCTAAGCTACTCGTAATTATATTTTAATTTTAGAAGTTTGTGCGAAATTATTTGGTATAATTTTTATTTACAATTTATTAGGTAAAATCTAAAAAATTAATTACTCAAAAGTTAAAAAATGAGTGTTTTTTGCTTGGGAGATGCACTAATAAATCCCAAATTTCAATCTTTTGATCCATTTAGTCCTAATTTTAATCTTATGAACCAATAAGTCTCACTCCAGTGTTAAAAGACCAAATGACCTATGTTTTATCACGTGAAGTACCAAATCGCATTTAACGTTCGTACATGTAAAACATTAATCCGTATGTAATATTAACGTCGCCAAAAAATACACAAAATAATAATCCATACCGGCAGTTACCACTCAAAAGACACCACCACCACCCCCCCCCCCCAAAAACACACCCAGCCCCACACACCATTGCACACCCCAAAAACACACCCAGCCCCGTTCGTACATGTAAAACATTAATCCGTATGTAATATTAACGTCGCCAAAAAATACACAAAATAATAATCCATACCGGCAGTTACCACTCAAAAAACACCACCACCACCCCCCCTCCCCAAAAAAACACACCCAGCCCCACACACCATTGCACACCCCAAAAACACACCCAGCCCCACACACCATTGCACAAAAAAACGAAAAAACAACACAACACCCAACACACCAAGGCCCCCTCCCCCCCCCCCCCCCCACCCACACCCCCCCCACCCCCCCACACACACACACACACACACACACACACCACTTCACAAAAAAACGAAAAAACAACACAGCACCCAACACACCCAGCCACACACACCACTACACAAAAAAAGAAACAACGTTCAACACACCAACACCTCCTCCCCATCAAACACACTCAGTCACACACACCACTACACAAAAAAAGAAACAACGTCCAACACACCAACACCCCCTCCCCATCAAACACACCCAGCCACACACACCACTACACAAAAAAATGAAACAACGTTCAACACACCAACAATCAAATTACTCACTTACTACACTGATGGCCGTAACATAGCAAAACATCACCTATAAATCCAGAATACGACTGCCTCTAGAAAAATGTCCAGGCCCCCCCTTACAAAAAGCACAACACACACTCTCCCCAAAACAATGACAACAATGTTAAACAATTCAAAACGGAATGCCCATGAAAACATTTCCTTGTCTCCATCCAAAACTGAATCAGTAAATTAGAAAAACAAAATCAAGGATACACATGTAAAATAAAAATAAAAAAACCCATTTAAATAAAACATATCAAAAAAATAGGACTAATTGGTGTACAAAAAAACTCTTAGGACTAAATGGTTTAACGTTTCTCCATTTAGGATTTATGGATAATTTTTCCTTTTTGATTCAATTTTTTAATTATTACTTTTTAGATTATAATATGCTGCACCAGACACCATTTTTTTTCCTTCCTTTTTTTTTTTTACAAATCTTTGTGTGTGTGTTTTTTTTCCCTTACTTTTCCATTCCGTCTAACTAGAAAGATTAAAAAATTCAAAATTTGAAAAATTAAAATACAAAGTTCACTATAAAAAAAAAAAAAACAACTATTTTTTTATTTTTTTTATTATCTTTAGTGGTTTGTTTGTTTGTTTGTTTTTTTTTTTTTTAAATTTTCTGCTCGATCTAATCAATTAGAACTTTAAAATAAAAAATTAATTCAATTTGGCTAATAGTCAAGAGCAAACTTTTAATTTATTTTGAATCATAACATCTCTCTATTTTTTTATATATTTTTTCAAAAAAAAAAAAATCAACTTTGGACTAACTTCCAAAAAACAAAAGTTGATAAAACAAAAGCCGATTCCAAACCATGTCTCAATCAAACCATGTCTCAATCGAGTTTAAAACGATCCTAGGTCTCGTTTGGAAAAAGACATTCTCAGTGATCGATTTGATATTTGGGATGATTTTCTTTGTGACTTTTTTGTATTTTGCTCTACAAAAATGAAAAATTGGTGTGATATTTTGATTTTTTTTATTTGAAATTTCTATTTTACACTTGTTTTAGAGGATGTTTGGCATGAAAAAGCCACATTTTTGTTTTTGTTTTTTTTTAAAAAAATTATATATATTTTTTTATTTTTTATTTTTCAATTCATCTTGTGTAGATGAATTTTAAATTCAAAAATTGAAAAAATCCAAAAATATAAAAAAAAAAAAATCAAATAAATCAATTGTTGTGACATTTTTTTTCCCTCCATTTGCATTTGAAAAATGTTAGGTACTCTAAATATTTTACCAAATGTCTTACATAAGTATAAGACCCACACTATGTAAGTCTCACATTACTCTTTGCTTTTTTAGGATACTTTTCCAATCTATCTAATTGTGTAGAATCTAAAAATTTATTTTTTTAATTTTTTTCAAAAAATAAAATTCATGAAAAACAAAAAAAAAAAGTTCATAAAAAAGTTACTAAAATAAACCCTCAAACACCTATTTACTTGTAAAAAAATGATATATAAACTCATTTTCTAAATTCACTTTCTAAAAACTGTAAAAAATCAATGTGAGGATATATATATTTTTGATAAGATTTGGTTTCTTTTTAATTGAACTTTCAACTGAATTAGACAGTTGAGGTTTTTTATTAATAAAAATTATTAAAATGTGTTTTCATAGACTTTTACTGATAAGAAACATTAGGGTTGGTTTGGGGTGTCCTAAAAAAGTGTACTTTTTGTCTTTTTACGAAAAGATGTACAGAAAATTAGAGAGGTGATGTGATGGAAAAAAGATAAAAAAATAAAAAGATGAATTATATAATGTACCCCAAACAAGCCCTTAGTTTAATGATTCATACCGATAAAAAATTTTAACAGTCTAATTCAATCAAACATTCAATTAGAGAAAGTCATTTTTTTTTGTTTTGTTTTTATATAAACGGAAGTCTAACTATTTTAAGTGTATGCCAAACGAGACCTAGGGTTGGTTTGGGATGTTCTAAAAAAGTACACTTTTTGACTTATTGACTTATATGGGTTGAGTTTGATGTGATGTGTTAGAGAGGTGATGTGATTTAAATAAAATGATGTAACTTAAATAGAATAGTAACTTTTTAACTTTTTAACTTTTTATATTTTTAATAGACGCCAAACTTAACCTAGAATATACAATTTTTAGCTTTCCAAACAAAGCCCCTAATGGAGCCGAAAACCGAAGAGCTTTTAAGTAAAACTGATCTAAACCCTACTGTTTCAGTCCCCCATTTTCAGTTCGATAATCGAGAGTTCCTTTCTCTCTCTCTCTCTCTCTCTCTCTCTGTCTCTCGCCATTGAAACCCTTTGGTGATTATTATCCAGCGAAAGGGTCAGCCAATCAGACCAAAGAATCAGAGAAAAAAAAAAGAAAAAGGAAAGGTACATTTTAGCTTTTCTTCGCAATGCTTTTTTTAGCTGCATTTATAGGTTTTAGGGTTTCATTATTATTTTCTTCATTTTTGTAATATATACACATATATAGTCACCGATCTGTCACATTTCATCTCAAATTTTGAGTCTTGATGATGATTATGAACTTTTTGATAGTGAATACGTCGTTTTCTGTTATTAATTGTTCTCAGTTACTTATGCCCCTTTTGGTCTTGGATCTTGCAAGAGTTTTAAAGAGAATGGTACTTTTATATATCTTCTATCTGTATTTTGGGTACTTTTATATATTTGTGTATGATTTGTATGTATGTGTTTAATACCATATTGGCTCAAAAAGATTGGGAAAAATTAGATTGATGGGTGTGTACGTTTTTTCAAAATAAATGGCTGATTGTGGTTGTGTTTAACAATTTACATAGCTACCCTTCTTTTAATTTGAAGACAAAAGTTGTTTAAAATAGTGATAAATCTTTGGATAATTTGGGCAAAAAATAGTGTTACACAACATTTTTATGTTCACACCGAAATGTGCAGTAGTTTAGATAACTAGTTACCGTCTTCAAGCCTTACTTGAAATTTTACTTAAATTTGAGTGAAAGTTCTATTTGATATGAAATACTCCAATGGACAAACTCAGATTTAAGCATAAATTTGAGTAAAAACTGAAGTAATGAGATTTGTAAATTTGAAAGGTACGAAGTGGTCTTAAAAATTTTTAGTAAGCATTTGAGTCTCCCTTGATTTGGATAAAAAAAAAAAACAAAACAAAACAAAACAAAACAAAAGGATAAAATTCGATTGGATTCAAGTTTGACAAGTAGTGGAGAGGTTTTTGAGTGATTTTTACCCAAAAATTTGATATGGGTTGGAGTCGAGAGTTGGAGATGCCCTAAACCCCGGCAGGTAGACTCAAAACCAGTTTTTGTTGTGGTCATTTATTCTATTTTTCCTTTTTGGTGTTAATTTATCACATTGCAGTGCGGGGTGTATCTAACAAATTGAGGAGTGGGGTGGTTTGGCTGCCATCTAATTAGTATGAGTATTTTGTTGTTGGCTGACGCTGACGAGTAATGTAGTTCAGGTCTGTCTAAAGGTTTGGATGGGGTAACATGAAAATAATAAGAAAAGGAATGAATGAAAAGAAATTTCTTTCTTTTCTTCCTTTTGGGGAAGAAGATGGAAGGACATTTGGAAATGGAAGTATTGATAGTATGCCATAATTCAGTTAATTTGTAGTCTTTTTTCAATGAATTTTGGGGAAATCAATGTGAGGAAATCTCTATTTCTCCTGCATCTTTCTTTTGCTCTCCCGTGATTCTGCCGGACCAGGTATTTGACGAGAATTTTTCACCCCTAGTTCTGAATGGTGTATCAAGTGAGCCAATCTTTTTTCATTTGTACTAGCCCTTCACAAGATATATCTTTTGTTTTCTTTCCCCCTATTTAGTCAAGAAACTATGTTCTGTAGGACAACTATTACACTGGTCCTTTAGGCTTCTTTTCTCATCGGAACTTCACAGTGATATAGATTCTTAGTGAAAAGATATTTGTGCCTTATTGTCTGCTGTCGAAAGCATTAGGTAAAATTAGCTGGAGAAACTTATGTACTATGCTTGCTGTTAGCAGAAAGTGATGTCGTAATTGGAAACTGCTGTTCAGAGTGATACAACTACTACTTCTGATATCATTTCTTATACCCTCTAGGAACTTGGTACAAGCACCAAATTTCCTTTAACTCAACTTTAGTATTCTTCAGCTATAGCCTATAGTGTCTTTAACTGCTATTCAAAGTAAGCCGTCTCATTTTGTTTCAGTTGTAAGCATAGTAATTACCTAATATGCTTGCTGTTAGCAGAAACCGTTATCGTAATTGCTGTTAGCAGAAAACATTTTGTTTCATTGACCATTGTCGTTTATCCTCCCTTATAGATTGTTAGCAGAAAACATGTAGGTGGCTGAGAGAGGTTTTCGTTTTTTTGCTGTGTTAAATTTATGGTCTTTTAGTCAAACCATTGATGATGTGTTTATGATCTGCATTTAACTTGAACCTGTGAATTGGTATATTTTCTTTTCCTTGTTGGTAGTTTTGTCGTCTTTTTAAAATTTTAATGTTAAATCATTGAAAATTTAAGTAAAATGCAGCCGTCATTTGAAGATTTTGTTGAAATGGATGCCATGTCACCAAATTCACAACGCCGGCCATTTTCAATCAAGCTGTGGCCTCCAAGCCAGAACACACGACTAATGCTTGTGGATAGAATCACCAACAATCTTTCCAGCCAATCCATTTTCACTCAGAAATATGGCAGTTTGAGCAAGGAAGAGGCTGCAGAGAACGCTAAACAAATTGAAGATGCAGCTTTTGCCTCCGCAAATCAACACTACGAAAAGGAGCCCGATGGTGATGGAAGTTCTGCAGTGCAGCTTTATGCCAAGGAATGCAGTAAGCAAATCCTTGAAGTTCTTAAAAGAGGCCCTAGAGCCACAGAGGACGGAGAAGTGATCAAAGTTGAGAAAGTTACCGGGGCCAATGAAACCTTTTTCGATATATCCAAAGGTCAGCGGGCGTTCATTGAAGCAGAGGAGGCTCGGGAACTTTTACGGCCATTAAAGGAGCCCGGAAATTCTTACACTAAGATATGCTTCAGCAATAGAAGCTTTGGCTTGGATGCGGCTCATGTTGCAGAACCCATCTTGGAATCTCTCAAGGATCAATTGCAAGAAGTTGATCTGTCAGATTTTATTGCAGGAAGGCCCGAGGATGAAGCTCTCGACGTCATGAATATATTCTCAGCTGCCCTGGAAGGTTGTGTTTTGAAGTCTCTGAATCTTTCAAATAACGCTTTGGGTGAGAAAGGTGTTAGGGCATTCGAGAAACTTCTGAAATCACAGAGTAGCCTTGAGGAACTCTATTTAATGAACGGCGGTATCTCAAAGGAAGCTGCACAGGCCATTTGCGAATTAATCCCTTCCACCGAGAAGCTTAGGGTTCTCCAATTTCATAATAATATGACCGGAGATGAAGGGGCCATAGCTATTTCTGAAGTTGTGAAGTGCTCTCCCTTGTTGGAGGATTTCCGATGCTCCTCTACAAGGGTAGACTCTGAAGGAGGAATCGCTTTGTCCAAAGCACTTTCGCCGTGTACCCATTTGAGGAAGCTTGATCTTCGGGACAACATGTTTGGCGTAGAAGCCGGAGTTGTGCTGAGTAGAGCACTTTCAAAACATGCAAATCTTACCGAGGTTTATCTGAGCTACCTGAATTTGGAAGATCATGGGGCAACTGCTATAGCCAACGCACTAAAGGAATCAGCCCCGTCACTCGAGGTCTTGGAGATGGCAGGAAACGATATAACTGCTGAAGCCGCTCCTATTTTAGCTGCATGTATTGCCGACAAGCGTTTTCTCACCAAACTAAATTTGTCCGAGAATGAACTTAAGGATGAAGGTGTTATTCAAATCAGCAAGGCTTTGGAAGACTGTGGCCAATTAAAGGAAGTCGACATGAGCACAAACTTAGTAAGGAGGGCCGGGGCTAGGTTATTGGCTCAGGCTGTGGTGAAAAAACCCGAGTTCAAGTTGCTGAACATTAATGAAAATTTCATCTCTGAAGAAGGCATTGATGAGTTGAAGGGTATATTTAAGACTTGTCCTGAAATGCTTGGGTCATTGGATGACAATGAACCTGATGGAGGAAATGACGACGACGACGATGACGACGACGACGATGAGGAGAAGAAGAAATCTGGAGACGATGATGAATTGGAATCGAAACTGAAGAACCTTGATGTCAACTCGGAGGAGTAGAGATTTTCTTGTGCCAGGTATTTCTGACTGCTCAACTAACCACTGGAAATCTGAATTTGTGGAACTTGTTTTCATATCACATTATTTTGGATTTACTGGTTTGTTTAATCTTGCCATGCCTGAGCAGGGTCAGTTTCGGTAATTCCAGCAGAAACCTCAGCGCGATTTTTCCGTCTGTAGGTTTAGTTTGAGCTTTTTAGGACCTTTTTTATTTTGTAATTTCATGCGGTAACTCATCTACGATTCTTGCCGGAGATGCCGACTTTTGAGGTTATCTTGACAGTAAGGAACTTTGTATCGATGATTTGGCTCTCTCTCTCTCTCTCTCTCTCTCTCTCTCTGTGTCATGTTCTATTTTAGAACAGCTTTGTCCAATTATGAAACTAGAGATTTTCATCTTTCTAAAAGCTAGCTTTTCAGCTTGTTTTGATTTCATGGGACTTTCTCAAAGTAACTTGGAACAGTGCAAGTTAATTGAAATTTAAAATATTAAAAACTGATCAGAATATTGTATTTTGAGTCTTGTAGTATTAAAAGGTATCGATGGTGTTGAGAGTTACTGGAAAACTGCAACAAAGCTTTGTGCTCGTTTATGAATTCCTTGTGAATGTCTTCTCTTGAAAGTCTTTTTTTTCTTTTTTGATGAAGGGGTCTGGTTGGTTGTATTTTACTTTTGATATTTTTATTTTTTTATGAAATGGTTGTTTTGTACTACATGGATTGCAACATTTTTTTCACCTAAAAAAATAAATAAATAAAGGAAAAAGATTTTCCGCCCGAAAAATTTGTGCCCGGAATGCCCCGAGAGAGAGAGAGAGAGAGAGAGAGAGAGGAGGAAGAGAAGAGAGGGGAAGAGGAGGAAGAGAGGGGAAGAAGCTCGTCGCCCGGCGTTGCCTTGCAGCAGCTCGAAGCTCGTCGCCCGGCGTCGCGTCGCAGTGTCGCGTCGCCTCCGGCAGCTCCGCCTCCGCCCCGCCTCCGGCAGCTCCGCCTCCGCCCCGCCTCCGGCAGCTCCGCCTCCGCCTCCAGCCCTAGTTTGTTGGCCCCCTCCCCTCCCCCTCCCCCTCCCCCTCCCGTTCTCTTCTTCTCTTCTCTTCTCTTCTCTTCTTCCTCCTCCTTCTGTTTCTCTTCTTCTGAAATGAAAAAAAAAAAAAAAAAACGAGGAAACGACGTCGTTTCGTCGATTCGGGCTCAGGGTTTTTGGGCTCTCAATCAAAACTCATAAATAAATATACAACCACATTATCATCGGTGTTTTAGTAAGTTGGTAAAAAGTCAACTTTTTAACTTTTTTAACTTACTTTGTCTTTTTGTAAATAAATTATGTGAAAAATGATATGACTTAAAATTGGTAAAAAGTTAAAAATTGATTTTTTATTAGCTTTTCAAAAGACTCCATAGTGTCAACCTCACTGCCTAATAACAAGTTTGGCATCCCAATATAAGTGTAATTATTTCATCTTTTTATCTTTTTTGGGTCACATCAATCAACATCTCCTCTCTACTTTTTTTACACATAATACAAGAAAAGTCAAAAAGTGCACTTATTCTAAACTTCCCAAAGTTTGCCTAAATTACTATGCAATCAGCTTTATTACATATATGTGGCGGCTATAAAACTATTTTTAAATGTGTCCACGAATAATGGGATTCACTGTCTCATTTGTAATTTTATTATTGATTGGTGATATCATGTGATAATGTAATAGTATCTAACAATTAGTAGATCTAACTTTTTTGCATAGATTATTTTGTTTATATAGTAATGGTAATACTAAACTTGCATCATTTGCATAATAAAAGGTTTATGGTAATCAATAAAAAAAATGATATTCATATAAAACTTTTATACAAAAATCAAGACTAGTATTTTTAAAATTATGAAATAAAATGATAGGCATTTTTATTTTCAATAATAAATGAAATATATCATCCTATATAAATATTTGTTTATATACAAATATTATTTGTATAACCCATCAATAAAAGCCTTAATTATCATGTCAACAACATTGTACCAAGGGGAGGATCAAACTCTTGTGGATCATTTATAATAGTCTAAATAAATTATCAATTATTCTAACCAACTTGCTCAATTTATTTTTTTTTATTTATTTATTTTTTTGTCCATTTTAGCTCTTCAACTTTTATAATTATGTCAAAATGTAGAGTAGAGATGTGAAAGATTATCATGTGACGTCAGATGGTTTTCTAATTGAAGTAAATTTTTAGGGTTTAAATTAAGAAAATAATAGCCTAGGTCTCGTTTAGGAACAGACTAATTTAATAATTTTTTGACTATTTAGTTAAAATGTGAGTTAAAAAAAACTAATATGTTTAGAATGACTTTTTGACTTTTTAAGAAAAGATGTACAAAAAGTAAAGAGAAAAGAGAATCTTTGACTTGGTATGGATTGTTGGTTTTTTAATTTTTTTAGTGACCTTTTAACTTTTTGGCTAAATGGGTCACTTCCCAAACGAGAGGGGAATGGAAACAGAAATCAATGACAACTTAAAATGAAATTATTCCCAATAAAAGGGTAAATATTTATCTTTTTCCTCACATTTAGGCTATCATTTTATTAGATAAATACTTTAAGTCAATTAGTAAGCACATAATATAACAATGTAGTTTTCCTCACACTGTTAATAGATTGGACTACATTTACTTGAAAATAAAAATCAGAAAAATTACTCGAATAGGAAAATCCAAAATTTCAAAAGTTACAAAGAAACAAGAATCATCCCTTTTTCCTTTCACAAAACCCTCTCTTTAGGCATCAATACATGATATTTTTCTTCCTCTTTTTTTTGTACAAATTGGATAATTTAATGCCAGTACACAAATGTAACAACTAAACTACCAAAATAATGGAAATGGAGGGAGAAGAAGGTCTGACAGCATTGGTTATTTGCCGACTGCAATGAGCCGCCACCGATGATGCCGGGGTACAGATACTATGGGGATGAGAGATAACCAAAACCCTTCAATGCTATGCTGTTTTCAGCAAGCTTTTCCAATCAAAACTAAATCCATTTCCTCTGTTGTTAGAAAATTCAACCTCAATTAGATGAATTCAGGACAAGTTTGATCTCTTCCTTTTATGAGTCTTCCATGTTATGTTCCAACCACCCTCTCCAACTGTTTTCTGGGAATATTCCACCTCAGACGTATCTTCACTTGTTGCCTCGCTCACCATAGACATATTTTCACTCTTCAATTCAAATACTCTAGTCTCCCCTCCTGCACTATTGGTTGCCACATCATTGCCCATAGCGGGAAGATGTTCCTTTCTCTTTCCTCTTAAAGAACGCCTCGCTATGTCTTCTCCATTTTCCACAGCCTTCATCCATTGTAAATCACTAAGTGTGTCCACGTAAACCACCTCTTTTCTTCTTCGCTTTCCAGTGATGTTACTACTTTCATAGTCAAATCCTTTGCCCTTGGTTTCTTTGTTATCTGGTGCGGTGTATGCCCACTCTGGTACCTCGTGTTCTTCCATGAGACGAGATCTGTAATTCTCCTGACGTTTTCTCTCCTCGTCCATTTTCTCAAATAGCCAGAATTCTTCATCAGAACGAGCTGCAAGGCGGTTAATTTCTCTTTCACTTGGTACATCTGTCCCAAGCGAGCTTGTACCTCTATGCATGATCTCTTCCAACATCTCTCTTCTGTCTTTAGCTGCATAAACAAAGTTTAAGTTCAATTACCTCAATTCTTTTCATTTAATCAAAAAATAGACCCAACCAAAAAAAAAAGAGAAAACAGGATATGGCTAGAGCGGTATTTTCCCTTTTTCTTCACATTCATACGCTCAGGTTTATAGTCTCCTGCCCTCTCCATATCATAGTGGGGTAGGACATAAATTAATAAGTGATGAGAGTTAAAAGATATATAAGATGATAAATAAAGAAGTGAAAATGAATGTGAAGTGTATACTTTTAGTGTTTTTATTATATTTAGGAAAATTAAATCCCCACCCCACTTGCTCATTGGGGGCCAGAAAAACCTGCATGGGGCCGTGGATGCAGGGGTGGGTGGGAGAAATTGTCATCCCTACCTGATCCATTGTTATCTCTACAAAATGCCTTTAAATAAAAAACATAAAAACAAGATGCAATCTGATGCTTATGCATTAAATGCTAGAAGAAAGTTCCAGAACTGTCCTGGCATATCTGACATAAAATTCTTTCTGCCTCATCTACTATTTAAATGTGTCCTTGCTTCAGAAAACAGTTAAACAGACAGAAATTGACCATGAAATAAAGATTTTAAAAAATACTGCAATACTTTCATCTATAAGGACAAACCTGTGGAGGTTGTATTGAACAGCCCTGCTTGGATGACCTTAGCGTCAATGCCCATCTTCTGTTTTGCACGTTCCAAGATTACCTCTTCAATCGATCCAACGCTAACCAAAACAAAAACCCTAACTTCCTTCTTTTGCCCAATACGATGTGCCCTATCCTCTGCCTGTTGGTCCATTTGGGGGTTCCAATCACTGTCAAAAATTATCACAGTATCTGCTGTTTGTAAGTTCAGACCAAGACCCCCGGCACGAGTGCTCAGAAGAAACATGAAGAACGGAGAATCCAGAGCATTGAATTGCTTTAGTAAAGTTCCTCTTTCCTCGGTTTTTGTTGAGCCGTCGAGTCTAAGATATTTAAAATCATGAAGTTGTAAATAAATTTCAAGAATGTCCATGAGACGGGTCATTTGTGAGAAAAGGAGAACCCTATGCCCTGCTCTGTGAAGTTTCGGGAGTAAACGATCAAGTAGCTCAAATTTCCCAGATGCTCTAAAAATCTCCTCCTTGCGCCACAAATTATATTCACCCACAAACAGGTACGGGTGATTGCAACATTTTCTGAGCTGCATCGACAGGTTTTGTAGACTCTTAGACTTCCCAGATCCTGTATGTTTAGTCATATTATATTATTTAAACTTGAGCATAGTCACAGCATGGGAAAAAAAAAAAAAAAAAAAAAAAATTATTATTATTATTTCATAAAATTAAATGAATGATAAAAAAACAGTATGAGAAGTACAAGCTACTGAAAATCCAGGTTAACTGTTGTTTACTTGAAGAACTGGGGAAAGAGGAAAAGGTTAGGCACTGTCTGGCTAGCCTTTTGAAAGTAATTTTTAGTTGCTCTTGAAAGAAACAATAAAAGCAACAAAATTCTAACAAAACTATGGTTATGTTAGAGCCTTGATTTTGCAGAACTTTCAGAATTTCCGCAATTTAAAAGCAGTCAACGACCATCGTAAAATAAGAAATAAAAAAACAGCAGTTCATAGATCCTGCATGAGTGAAAGGAAGTCTGTAACAAGGTTAACAACATTTTAAAAAGAGGAAATTATTATAAAAAAGACAAATCAGTTGAGTTCAAACAACAGACTTTCATAGATCCCCAGAAGCAATGTACCAGTAACAAAACAAACAAATTTAGCTAACAACAAATCAATGTCACCAGGATATGGTTCAATCTGGTATACCAAATGGAATGGAAATGTGATATAACACATTCTCTAAATATGATAGGTTTAGGCTGTTAGTAAAAGTCCCATCAATGCATATCAGGCTACATTCAAAGGAAGTTCAAGATTGAGTCCAAAACTTAACTAAAGATGAATAATGCAAGATTTTATGATCACTTACAAATGCGAGTTTTACAAATACTCTTAAGGAGGACATGAAAGACAAGCATAGGTTTAAAGGCGGCAACAACTTACCAGTATCCAATCCAACCCTCCCCACATCTGTGACTTGATGATAGTATACTTTCTGCCATGCTGACATGTCACATTTCAGTATGACTTGCGTTTTCCCAGGGAGGAACTTCTCCACCTCATCTTTCTTTCTCCTCAATATAAATGGCCTTATGACCTGGAATAAAGAAAATATATTAAAAAGAGTAGGTTAAAGATGATGAATCAGAAAAGACATTGGAAGCCATCACCTACATGGTGCAGACGGCGGATGACCAATAGTTCTTCTTCATCTGTTAGAGAAACATCACACCGATCCGCAAAGGGTGCATTAAACCACTCCTCGAAATTCTCAACTGAATTAAAAATGCTTGGAAGGAGAAAATTGAGCAGGGCCCATAACTCCTGTAAACTATTCTGTATAGGGGTACCGGTTAACAGTAGTCGACGTCGAATACGGTAGCTGTATACGGTATGAATTCCATTAGACAACCATTCTTACACGTATTAAAATCATATCCAACATAGCATTGGAAAAAGCAAAGGAAATGAATCTGAAAGAATATACAGGACCAGAAACACAACTGATTAATACAGAGAAAGAAACACAACCATTCTTACACGTGTTAAAATCATATCCAACATGGTGAGTTTGAAAACACAACTAATTAACCAAAATGTTCGACAAAAACAGAATATAGAGTGTAGTAAAAGAAAGAGCATTCCTTTTTCTTTACTTTTTCTATTATTTTTTTGGTAATTTTGGTCAGAGACCTTTACATCAAACTCCATGAAAGTTTGGTGCTGAATACAGTGAACCAAATGCTCCAATGTGGCAACCAAATGCTCTATGTTACATGAATCCCCACTTCTTTGCATAGTACTCCAGTTAAGAAAGACATCTTATCCAACTAAGAAACAACACGAACTAAAATGAGTGTAGTAGAGATGAAGATGTTGAGGTGAATGTGTGGTAAGACTAGGAAAAATAGAATTAGAAATGAATACATTTGTGAAATGGTAGGAGTAGCACCAGTTCAAGATAAGTTGAGAGAAAATAAACTAAAATAGTTTGGTCAGGTACAACAAAACCAGCAGAGGCAACAATGTGGAAGTGCGATAGGATCATGGTTTAAAGCATGAAATTAATTTACTTAATTTAACTGAGCATACGACTCTTGATAGAGCAAAATCCACAAAAAGGATTCATGTAGCTGACCTCAACTGATTGGTAAACAAGGCTTGGTATGGTTTGCACATAACAAATGAAACTAAAAAATGTTCTTCATAAATTAAAAATAAAGGAAAGAAGGGTGGATCATAGAGAAGAAACAATTAAAAAGATAAGAATCCCTTAAAAAAACAAAAAAAAAACAGAGAACCATAATCATGTAGGAGATTTACCGAACCTAAAGATGAATATAAAACTAATCATATAGAGGGAACAGTCCTAGAAACAAAGTAGACCATCAGAAAAAGTAAAAGAAGCAAGGGTGTTAGCATACCCTGAAACAAGAGTCCTTGCAAGAGCACATTCATGATTTTTTAACCTATGTCCTTCGTCAACAATCATGTAGTACCAGTGAATTTTCTTCAAAAATGCTTTGTCTCTCATAATAAGATCATAGTGAGTGATCAGCACATTGAATTTTCCCTCTCCCGAATACTCTTCCCTCAATGCCTTTCTTTCATCAAGACGCCCGTCGTAGAGAATAGCAACAATACTGTTACAAGAATAAAATCCATGCATTATTTCAAGATGAGCATTTAACGCTGGTGCATTAACACACATATGTACATGCACTATTCAGACATATTGATGGAAGATTTCCACAAAAACTTCTGCGCATACCTAGGAGCCCAGGTTGAGAATTCATGAACCCAATTTGGTAGTACAGCCTTTGGGGCCACAATCAAGTAGGGGCCAGTGATGCCTTTGTTTTCCATGAGATATGCAATCAACGAAATGGTTTGGATTGTCTTGCCTAATCCCATCTCGTCTGCTAAAATTCCATTTAGATTGTTATTGAATAAAGACAGCATCCATTGAAGCCCTTCTAACTGGTAGGACCTTAGTTCTCCACCTTGAAGCATGGATGGTTGCTCGGTTACCTGTGGAGTTTGTGGTCCGATTAGAGTCTGAACTTCTAATAAAACTAAAAGTTTTCACAAGCAAAAAAAGGCAGCATACAATGTGTAGGCATTGTTTAGTGAGACTGCTAAGTTTTCGGCTACACTGCCTCTTATGTTAAATTTAAGAAAATAAGATGTGGCAATGAACAAGGCATGCATGCAATGGACTACATTGTCTATCTAACCAACCTCAGGTTGCATGTTACTTTTATGCATGAAATTAACGATTAGATATGACTGCCAATAAATCTGAAACATCTTTGTATGGTCAAGAAATAAGAATTTTGTCCAAGCAAAGTCAACCAGTTTGAATCAACATATTAGGCCAATATCATGGGAAACGTAGCAAGAAGAGAAAGTTTCTATCCCAACTGTTTTGCAATTTGCAATTAAACTACTTTGGCAGCCCATTTACTAAAGTATAATCACACACATCAAGAGTATATATTATAAAGTATGAATTCAAATGCAAAATAATATCCAATGGCATTGATAAATAACACGAGGCATTCATTATTTACCTTTTCTTGGATTGAATGAATCACTGAATTATATTGTCGCTGGCCTTCAAGTAGATCCCCTGTCTTAACGCTGCGATTGGATTCAATATCGCCCGTCTCAGCATTTTCCTCAGGAAGTGAATCCTCAGGGGCACCACTCTTTGAATCAGACAAGTTAGACAAGTTGGCATCTGAGTCTTTCAAGGCTTCAATGCCATCATGTTCAGCATCTTTTTGACGTTGGACAGCAGCTCCCAAACGAACTAGGAGATCATTAGTTTTTCCTAGAAGCATTGTTAACCGTTCATTCTTGCTCTCCTCCACCATTCTCATGTATGCTTCCTGATCATCAGCTTTCAGAGCTTGGAACCTCAATTTTTCTGCCCGTGTAGCACGTTGCCTTTGTCTTCCATGCCATGCCTGGGTAATGTAAAAGACTGAAGTGACTCCTCAAAGCATAGTCAATAAATAAATAAATCTCCTACTGCTGCAAATTGTCGTTAACCAACTAGGAACAAACACAAATCTCTTCTAAAATTACTGACAAATATCTGCAGGATATGTACAAGACTATTTTTTTTGAACTATTGTACAAAACTAATTTGTTATTAAGATTCTTGCACAAGGAAGAGAAATACAAAAATAGAATGAGTTTAAAAGTTCACTGAATTCAACTTAAGAAATACTACGGTTGAATTTAGCATATTTTCATAATACAGAACGTAAATCAAGAGGAACTTTCTTTTGATAGCATGACATAATAACTCCTCCAAAACATCTATGAGCATATACAAGACAAATCTGTATCAAGGCTCGAGTGTTTTATTATACTTCAGTTACAAGTAATATACAGAAAAGAAACAAAAATGTGAATATTTATTCTTCCTTCTAGAGAACACAAGAAAACAGTCACCAGGAAACTTAGTCCCACATGGAAACAAATTTACAGGTTATGATTTTCCCATGCAAGGACAATATTTGGCCAAGTATCATTAAGGGGGTGTTTGGTGGAAATTATTTTAAGCTAAAAGCACTAATTTTCCAACTTCTAAATAATTAGCTTTTTTAGCTTATTTAAGCTATTTCTAAATAATTAGCTTTTTTAGCTTATTTAAGCTATTTCTGCCTCATCAGTTATAAGCAAAAGCTGCACCAAACAGTTTGGCACAGACTCTGAAATTAAAATAAGCTATGATCACCCCTCAAAATCTATACCAAACAGCCCCTAAGAATGTATCAGAAACAATGGCAAGTATTCCAGAAATGCTTCTTCTGAGCTCATAAAAAAGAAATGTCTAATAAATTTCAATTACTTTTATTTCTCCCACGGCTTTCCCTAAATGAATTTAAACAGATCAAGAGTTTCTCCCTCCAAAAATTTGACTTTCAAAATCTTATTTTTTTAAAATCACTTCATAATGCCCATATAATATTGAAATGCAATTCCTACCTCATTCTCCCATATTATTTTCAATTTTAATATGTAGTGTTTTTTTTTTTAAATATAAAAACAAAAGAAAAAGCATGCCTGAACACCATCATTCCTTTGTTTCCGGCGTTTCTGAGCAGCTTGTACTTGCAATTGGAGTTCACGGGCTGCATTAAGTAATTCTGCAAAGAATTTCCTTGTCCTAGTTTCCATGAGATTCTTCTCCTCCTCCTTTAACCTTGACAGCCTCTGCAACAAAGATGTTTCACTACATTCAGCAGTATACTGGAAATTAATGTGTTTGCAGTAAATAATACAATAGTTCTTGGCCAAGATTATCCATAATCTGAATCCTGAAACTTCAGATGTCATCTATAAACTTCCAAAAGTTGGGTCCATTGATCAATGACCCCTGCCACGATTTCATCGGGAAAAAAGTTGACTGGTCATCTTTTTACAGTCATTGCAAATATATTGCAGATATTAAATTTTTATCAGATACCAACGTTAAGAGATCAGATCATACATTAAGTCCATAAAATAAAGGGTGCCACCTCATCTGTTGACAAGGTGGAGCTGCATTTTTTGCAGTCACAAGCTATAATTTTCATAATCTCTAGATACCACTTTTGAGCAAAGTAAATTCTGAAGCTAAAATTGTTAGACATATAAACTAAAAATAACCTCAGTATCCCTTTTCTTCTTCAGGTTATCATCAGCTTCCATGGAGAAAGCATCTCCGAGACCATAAGCAGGACGATGCAATCGCATCATGCTCCAATCAAACAATTGCTTGTCAGGATAGGCACAATGCATGCGAAGCCAGTACTCTGAACTCACATCAGACCGAACCTTGCTCTGTAACTCTGCAAGCTAACAGGACAAAGCGAAAACATTAATAAGTAAACAGCGTCATCCCCTGGTAACATAATCTATGAAAGATACAAAAGCATAGGTGCATGCTTGCATTCATGCACACAAGATACACATGGTATTAGAATTTCAATTTAACTATATGAAAGGGAAATGTTATCATTATAACCATCATTACAATTACTTCAACTGAATATAAAAATCTAAGAAGCATAGGCATAGACACAGACATCGGTAGACACAGGGCACAATGATTTTGAAAAAATTAGGATACGGACACAACGGGAATATGGCAAACCATGTATCTTTTTATAAATTTTTACTTGTTATGTATATGAATATAAATTTTGGCCACAAAGATATAAAAGACATCCATGTTTACGAGCGTATTGTTATTTTTTTCCACTTTCCCCATTCTTTGTTTCCAAACATGACCCCAAATTAGCTTTTCTCAAAATAAATAAACCCACAATGGTTTCCTGAGGTGTATCCATGAAGTGCCTCCAGATTGTCCTGCAAAAAATTAAACACACCACTTGTAGTGTCTAGACATGTGGACACACATGTCCCTGTCGGACAGGGACATGACACCCATTTTGAAGTGTCATGCTTCCTAGATGAAAACTCATTATTTAGGATACATTTTTCTTTCACATGCATATTTTTAAATATTCTTGATGAAGTAATTTTTAAAATGAAAAGGCCAGATCCTTGTCATCAGTTACAAAAGGGAAAGCAAACAGGTTCTGTCTGTGAACATTGATTATCACTAATGCAGCAAAACATGATTTGTGGCAATAATCATTTTAACAAAATGCAACCAAATTATATCTTCCATTAGTTCAAATAATCACTGTCAAACTGTGTCTGATCAATATAAGCTCCACATGCAAGGAAGCAATAGAATCAAAATACCTCCAGTCCGTAGAGTTCAAGCAAGCACTTTGACTGCAGGTCCTCTCCTCTGCTTGATGGCAATTCTGGTTCAAATTTAATCATAAGCAATGTCTCAAAAAATAAATAAATAAATAAACAAACAAAAAAACTGAACTACTGTAGAGACCATATGCAAATATTACTAATTGATTGATTATTCTGATAAGTAAATTACAGATAGAGCTAGTCAAATGGTGTTGAAGGTTAAAAAGACATGAAAATAAGCAAGAAGCAGGGCCAGTATTCAAAACCAACACCTGCCAAATTAACCCCCTAGTCATATTGTATAGAAGCAGACCTCACGTAGATCTCCATAACACGGTGCCTTTGTTGGACCAAGGAAGAAAAAGAACCATAAATGTAAATCTACAGATTAGCTAACCAATCTTTGTTTTTACTTTAACTAGAAACCTTATAGAGCATTTTTGTCCATCCAAAATCAGATCAATATCTACACACATTCAAGTTACTTAAATAGGTAGTTTCAGCGTAGACACAAGTAATGACAGTAAATTACAGATACAGGTAGACAAATGGTGTTAAAGATGAAAACGACAAGAAGAATAAGGCAAGCAGCAGGCCAGTATTCGAAAGCAACTCCTGCCAAATCAATCCCCTAGACACATTTTATAAAAGCAGAACTCGAGTAGATCTATACAACATGGTACTTTTGTCGGACCAAAGAAGGAAATGAACCATAAACGTTAATCTATAGCTTAGCTAACCAATCTTTTTTTCCTTTAGCTAGAACAAAGCATGTAATCAGCCGCTAATGAATTTTCTAAGGGAATGCCCATACAGTTGCAGAACAATATTTAGTACAAAAAAATGTTCTTTGCAGAAAATAGAAACCTTTAAGTTCAGTCAAACGATGCTGAATGTGGCTCTGCAAACGAACATCCCTTGATTTTGTCAATCCAAAACCTGACATGCAATTTGGTCGTTGTTTCACTAGAGCATCCTCAAGGTCCATCATCAAAGCTCCTCCTTTAGAAATGTCAACGCCATCCTGCATCACAAACATCAAACCAAAATTCCAAAAGCTGAATCAGAGATGAGAACAACATATTTAATGCATAACTAACTCAACATGCCAAGTATTTCATGAACCATATCCACATGCAAGAGAAAGAATTATAGAATTTATCCTGCTCTACTTCTTTCATTCTCTCCCATCTTCTTATCTCGAGTTTATTGGTGTGCCTTGCAAGATAAGGGAATATTGCAGTGTTTGCTATCTGGAATAGGGTGAAATTACAAAAACACAATCCTAGCACGAAAATAAACATTGTCACAAAGTCTTAGAAGATGGATCAATTGTCAGATTGAGTCACATTATCCAAACATAGAGAGAGTTTTCATCCTAGCCTTCAGAAAATTAACACGTGACTCATTTTTTTCTCTTGCATATTCTCCATCCTAAAAATATTACCCACGCATACCCTTCTGTCATTCTATTCAGTACCATCCCATACCCAATTGAAACCTCAACAATGGATTTCTCATGATTGCCATCTACACCTACAGTTTCCTCTAGTTGAAGGAAAATTCTTCAAATAACACCATCACTGCCTTTCTCTCTCTAAATTAACAATAAGCAAACAAAATTAGGCAAAAGGAATTCACATCTCTGTTCCTTAATTGTCTGGTCAATGTAACCAATCATATAATTTCAGTGAGAGAGAGAAGAGGAAGTTAGCAAAAATAGAAGAAAAACAACAAAATCAAAAACCCATGGAAGAGCTGAGGCTCCACCTCTAAACTGAAAACAACTTGTTGAATTTTCTTCCTAGATATCTCTATGTGCATTCGAGGCGAAAAGAAATTTTATTTTTCAGGACAAAAATTTTGAACCACTGCAGAAAGTAATAAAAATGAAAACCCATGAAACACAACAAGAAAAAACCAAAACCCAAAATTCAGAACCGCAAGTAACCCTAGATTTTCGAATCACAGCCACAAAATCGACCCAAATTCCAAGAAAACTCAAATTCAAAGATGAGTATATCTCACCGAAACCTTCTCAACAACATGGACATCAGATCCACCAACACCGTCACCATTGCCGTCGACGACGACGCCCTCCGCGGCGTCGACGCGGTCATTGTCGCCACCGCTAAAATAGATGGAGGAGACGGAATCGAAGACGTCTTGGGGAAGAGGGTGGTTGCGAGAGAGAAGATTGAGAGCACAAATCAAGGTCTTGGTCTTCTCTAAGTAGTCGCGATCGAGGTCACCACCACCGCCGGCGCCGGCGCCGAGAGAGCCTGGTTTGTTCACCTGAGCCACCATGGCGCGAAACACCTGTGTGTGTCTCTCTCTTTCGAAGAGGACCGTTAAATTTGAGAGTTTGAAAAAATTTAGTAACGGTTACGTATCTATTCTATGTGAATAGATATCTGTTGTGTCGTGTGCTTAGATAAATTCTACTATCTCTCCCTCACTTGGCGGAAACCCCTCCTCTCTCTTACCTTCGAACATATATCGAGCTGAATTATTATGAATTGTACAAAAGGGCCTTTTATATTTTTAAATTGTAATGATGGCAAGGGGTCTTTTGGAATCTCTAAATGCACCACAAACATATCAAATTATAAAAAGTCAAAAAGTCAGTATCCTATTTAAGTCACATAATCCTATTTAAGTCTTATCACATCTCTATCACATCACTTTAAATTCAACTCATACTCAACCCATATTTCATAAAAAATCAAAAAGTGTACTTATTTAGATCATGTTGGGATTATTTAAATAAGTACACTTTTTGATTTTTTATGAAATATGAGTTGGGTATGGATTAGGTTTGAAGTGATGTGATAAAGGGATAAATAAGATAATGTGAAGATAGTGACTTTTTGACTTTTTTTAGGTTATGACAAATAAGGCTTAAATTTTTTTAATTTTTATAATGCATAAGGATATTCAAATTTGATTTAAAAACTTAACAAATTTAAAAATATATTTAAATTTAATTTGTTTACATAACGAGTCAATCTCAAATAAATTTGTGAGATTAAAAAAAAATTTGAAGACTTCTTAATTTTTTACAAAAATAGTGTGAATCAGAATGTATTTTTTATTTTGTATAGTGAATGAGAAATAATTGTTGATTTTTTGTATGAGTTGAAATTTTTTTGACTTTTGTTTTTTATTTTAATGACTTTTTAATTTTTAATTTTTAATTTTTTTTGAGACGTTCTATTCACTTCACACTATTCTGTTCAAACTCAACATGTTACATATATACACATTAGAAACAATATGATTGTGGGAAATATTATGATACACATCTCTTAATGGTGTTTATCATATGTATCTTATAAATAAAGAATAAAGTGTTATAATTTCATACTTTCTATTATGGTTATAAAAAAAGAAAAAATTATCATAACTACACACAACATGAGATATAATTAAAAATCTCATAAATCATAATTGAAGAAGAAAATTAATGATAACTAAAGGTATACATGATACACCCATTTTAATGATGTGCATATTAGAATTTTCCATTAATTGTCCTCATAATTTATTCATTCAATAATTCTAAAAAATTAGTTATTTTTTTAGAGGAAGTAACTGAGTTGAATATGAATAATTAAGACTTAGGTAAGACGACAGAGTTGACATGGTAGTTGAGGTGCTCCCTTTACGCTTCCAGTTAAGAGTGTAAAAATAGTCTACGGCCTAGGGTGGGCCAGACCCGTTTAGGCTTGTTGGGGCCCAGGTTCGAACCTAGCCCGAGGCCCTGGGCCAGGGCCATCATTTTGAAACTCAATCCATCGGTCCGCTTAAGGCCCATTCAAGGCCCAATGTTTTTTTAGTAGAAAATAATAAAATTTTGGTAGAAAAAATAATTTTAAAAAAATGTTCAGGCCTGCCCAAGCTTGAGCCTGGACTCGGGCCCAAGGCCCAGCCCACCAGCCTGTCCAAGGCCCGAATACCCTTTGGGCCTAATTTTCTGACCCGTGGCCCGGCCTAAATTTTAAAGAGAGCCCACGAGATCAGACATGGCCCGAGCCGAGCTGGGCCGGACCAAATTTATACGCCTGCTTCCAACCTTATTGCTGTGAATGCAATTTCTCTTCTCCTCCCTTAAATTTGGTAAAATAAATAAATAAAAATTATGGATTATTAACAATACTCTCTCCCTGAAATTATTATTAGTATTATGTCAATAAAAGGAAGACAAAAATGTAAACATACAGAATTTAAAAAATAGTCTCAAACACGTCGGACATGTTTAGTTTATATTTGTGAAACAATTTTAAAAACTATTTTTTAAAAAAGAATTTACAAAATATGAAATTTTTTTTGGTTATATGTCTTAAAAATAGTTTTGGAGTTTTAAAATTTGAGATATTTTTATTTATTTTTTTTATAATTGAATAGATGAGTATAAGAGAAAAAGCAATTAATTAGTATGTAGGATGTGTGAAAATAAAAGAGGAGAAAATAAAAAAAGTGATTGATTGATGTGCAACCTAGAAAAAAGTGTTTTAGATTTTTTTTTTTTTTGAGATAATTGCTCCCCAATGTATGTCAGTAAAAAAATTTATATATTCATGAAAAACTTTAGAATTTTTATTATTAATATTTATAAAGTTTCTCACTTATTTGTAATTATTTTTTCAAATCTCCACCAATTTGATATTTCTCCTCTCTTTTTTTGCCAAAAATTTTCAACCAGAATTTTTCCCCCAAAAATTCTCTCTCAAGAGTCAAACTGAACAAGGCCATCATGCTCTTGCCAATATTCTTCTCCTCCATATTCCTTGCACGTTCTTGCCAATGAGATTCTCAACTTGAAAGTTAACAATTAATTTATCTAGAGGATGCAAATTGGCACTTGGGAGGCTTGTATATCATTCCTCCATAAATTGAAACATTTTGCAAAAATGCAATAAGCAAATTATTATTATTATTATTTTATCAATAAGTAAAATTCATAACTACCTTTTGTAACATTCACATAATGGATAACATAATGAAGGTTCAATCCATTCAAATGGATAACAACATACCTATCAGTAACTTTAATCTTAGACTTTGTTATCTTCAATTTTAAATATAAACAAAAAAATTAAATCAGAGTTTTTAATTATTAACTTGGATAACTTCAATTTTAAATACAAAGAAAAAAAAAGTGAATAAAATCAAAACTGTTAATTGATTTGACTTTTTTGAAACAAAGATTCTGTTACAACAAACCTAAAATTCATAGGCTAAGGGTCAATTCCAACCGTGAGTTAACCAACCAACCCAACACCTAATGCGGTCCGGTTGTATAACACCTCACCATCTCTTCCTAGTGTCAGAAACTACCTGGCAGGCTCGGCCTCGAATCAAGCTGTTGAGAGTAGTGATGTGAAGTTCTCAATGATGTCGCTCTTTGATGATTTCAAGCTGAATAATTTTGATGCTCGAATCTCTGCAAAGCACGGTTGATTGGTTCTTGAAAGTACTGAAGCGATATAAAGATGGCTTCCTGTTTGCCAAAAAATCAATATTGTAAACACAGACTGATAAACAAGTTGGTTCATGGCAAATTGACAACTGAGATCAACAATAGTGCACCTCAGTTCGAATTGTTCTACTTCCTTGATGAGGACACGTGTTCAAGTATGCATCAAATACCCCATGTGCATTTTTACCCTGGTAAACAAAATAAATAAATGAGAGAAAAAGAAGTGGTTTTCACTTCTTTTTGGTTAAGTTTTTGGCTTAACTAGTTAGTTCAAGTCAACACGTCAGTAAACCTCCGGAACTTTGAAGTTGTTCCGGAGGGAGTCATGCAAGCTAGGATAGCTTAACTCACTTTCACAATTAAGATGTATTTACTTAATTAAAAGTGTAACAAAATCCTACCATACGAATACCTTTAAGTTATTGTCTTCTTCTATGCTCTCTTCCAACCCAGCAAGTCCGCCAAAAGCAATCAATAGGTGCCTACAGACAATGAGATCATATCAACAAAGATTTAGCTTTATCGAGATCATGATGCATACACAAACTTATATCACTTCAGACATTACAAGTTAATTAGAGGTTGAAAGATGCACAAGAATAGTAACTAGGTGTCATGATCCAGAAAAGCACCACACATTAGGTAACTAGAACAGTTCAGAAGGCATGACAGTTTTGATGGGATATTGGCCCAACAATCTCTCTTTCTCAATTCTCCAATATTGTCCATCTGACCATCAAAAACCTATTCCTAGATCAAAGGTTAATATCTCTAGTTCTTTGCTTTTATTTTGTCAGACACTGTGATACCTGGTTGTGCAGTTTTTGTTTTATCCTTCCTTTGTTTCTTGAGGTTCAGCCCTCTGAGGACAGATTTTCAGAAGTTTGGAAAGTTGGATTTTGAAAAATCATACCAATAATAGAAAATGTAGGATTTAATTATTATATTGTTTTATTTTGATACCTTCTAATTATAAATAAGCTGTTATGTATTAGGCTTTTTCAGACTTGAATATTGAATTGAGAATATTGATATTGACATTTGGGTGTGGCTTTTCTTTTCTTTTACATTATTTTCTTTTGGAGGCTGTCCTACATCTGGAGGGAGGAGGGATGAGGGAGGGGTGACTAAAATTTGCATATACGAAAATCAATTAATCAACTACTGTGTTGAAACAAAACTATTGCAAGGCAATGGTTTTAAAAGACAAAAAATGAATGTCAGATAACAGAGAACAAGGAGCTGCCCTGGTCACTTGAGACCACAGAGGAACCTGTAGTCACCATTAATAAATGATACAAAGCCATACCTGAAAGAAGGTAGTGTAAGTTCTGAAGACTTCACAAACTGACCATGCTCTGAGGTACCAATCAGATAATCATACCCACCCTGTAAAATGAAGTATTGCAATTTTGATTGAAGGAACTCCTGCCTAAACTTTAGGAAAAGAAACATGTATTGCTTTTCAAAAAGAACATTATTTCATGGGAATAGTATATATACCATATAAGGGCTGTCCTTGAAAACAGAACTGGTAGTGGAAGCATATCGCACTTTATAACCCCAATACGTTCCCACCTCTTCCCTAGGCTTGGAAGATGAGACAACCTGGCGTGGTAGATCTAGGAAATACTAAACTTCATGAGTAGTACACGATTTTGTTATTCAAATGAAAAATTAAATTGCATGCATGATCAATAATCACAAGTGTACAACTAAACCAAACTTCAAAATTTAACAACAATAAATTATGAATAATCAGGCTTAAAAGAAAGGATTCAACTAAACAAAGTAGCTACCATGTATCATACAACTTTGAGTTGAACCTGTTTCCTTGTGACCGAAAGTCATTTGGCAAGGATTGCTCAAGCGGGAAAGAATGAAATAGATGCAATACGGGACAAACAAAGGGGTGTCAGACAATCCCAAAGACAACCTAGTAACCAAACTGACGTATGATTTTTTACATGGGAAAAAATATATATAGAGGTGCAAAATATGAAACTGAAATCCAAGTACATGAAAAGCTCAAAAATGTTAAAATTAAATCATGAATATTAACATAGGTTATAAATGAAGTGAGGGAAAACTCTTGCGATGAAATTCCATTCATTTGTCCTGCTATGTCCTATCTCTCTCAGCACAAAAATAAATAAATAAATAAATAAAAGAAAAATAAAATCATTACTTGCATCCAAATTGCGATTGGTTCCCATAGCAACAGTAACTCTTACTCCAGGTTCAAGTACTTCCTCAATCAAAACATTCTGCACAATATGACATTCAACCAATATTTACCCAAATCAAGCTTATGATGTGAACTGTCACTTGCTGAAAAACATAAAAGTAAAGATTCTACATCTACAATGACAAGAAGGAAAAGATACATATATGTATATATATGAATTTCACCCTAATTTACTGATGATAGCATATTATTCAATTTGGTCTAAGTTGAAATAAATAAGAAATCAGTATAAGAATAAATGATAAAGGTGTATAGAAGAAAAGACTATTCCAATCTATAAGCCACAATCATTGCATTTTGTCTGAGTTCAAATGCCACCACCTACGTAGTTAGCAATTCAGTGGGAAAGGATAATTATAAAAGGGTAAAACAAAAAAAAAAAAAAAAAAAAAAAAAAAAATGCGGCAACAAATGTAGAGCCTCTTCTGGATTTCCCATCACTGTCGATTTGTGTGATTGATATTGGTCAGTGGGCTGGTCAAGTTCGGGCTTCCTCACCCATAGTACAGTGTAAATACATGCCATGCGATCCTCAATGATGTGATGAACAGAGAATGCTGCATGTGCACCAATTGACTTCCACATATGCTTACAGACACAGTGAAGAAGCAAAGACAGTAGTTGATCTGGGAGAATCAATATAATAACAAGAGCCTAATTATATGTCATGTGTCCATCTATTGCTCCACGGACAGAGAATACTGTATGTGAACCTATCAAACACCTAACAAAAATAACACTGAATTACCACACACGCATACACACACATTTAGATATGTACACACACACACATAAAGAGAGAGAGAGAGAGAGAACCAGAGGACAGTTCCACTTCCCAAAAACAAGGATGAAATATAACAAATCAAACAATATAACCATCATTACACACACAGTTCGCAATCATTTGAAACAACTGGAGAATTATACTTCAGATAACTTCTCACATCCAGACCATACGGAACTGGGTATAAGTAATCGAAAACAGTTATCACAGATCAAGCGAGGGGCTTGCGGAGCACTTGCTGTTGCATAATTATTTGGAGAGACTTGAGTCAACTACTACATTCTTATGCTTTCTTATTTGGAGAGACTGAACATCAGACATCTAGATTCTTATGCTTTCTTAAGTAACAGATGGTAAATCTTATAATTCCATAACTATATATAGGCATGGTATAACCTTCCTATACTTAGCTTGAGCTATAGAAAATGTACCTAATCCATATCAGAAAAGTGAAAGCTATCAACTACTACAAGCAACTAAATGAATATATATATAAAAGAAAACTGAGATATAATATAATATGACCATACTTTACTGAGGCCCACATCAACAAGTGTTCCTGCGGAGTTTGGATGCCGTTCCTTTTTTGTGATACCTACAAAATGATAACATGATATCAACAGTGAGTCAATGGTCAAGAACAACAATCCAATCATTTCATTAAGTTTGTGAAATATATAACTGACTCCTTAAAGGGCAACAATCCAAACATCCATACAACATGATTGTTTTTATTTTTTCCTTTCGCCTCACTAAAAACCACTGCACATGGCACTTCAGTACATTCTCATCAATTAAGCCCTACACCAATAGTTGCTCTGGCACTATCTTTTGTACTCATCATATCCAATTTAGTCCTTATCAAATCTATTTGTAATTGCTCTAAGTCTGACTAACAATATTAATGACATCTCAACTATTTAGAAGACATCATTAGTTTCTAAAATCAAGATTCCACCAGGATAACAAAAGGTACCAGTTACTATCAAGAGAGAGGAAATTTTTAACCTTCAAATTTCAATGGCTATGCAATAAGAGCAGGCATCAAGTCTCATGTGACTATTGCAATGTACAAGAACGGAGAATATCTGCAAGAACGGAGAATATCATAGGAAAACTTACCTTCACGATATGAAGCCCATTCATGCTTGCGCAAATGATGTGGAGCATCAAGTGGGGGCAAAAGACCCTACAAAAATCCAAGATATTATCTAGGTTTTCATGAATTTCAACAAAACAAAAGAAAATGCACTATTGGCCACATCCAATAAAACAGTTACAAATTAGATTCGTACCACAAAACGCAAGTTGTTATGTTTTGGGAAGAGGCACTTTCTTAGATACTGTGGTGTCTCAAGGTACCGCAAGATCCTTATAAGAAAAGCCGCACCACTTTCATTCTCATCCGAATTGTCAGCCGTAGCGGTAACCCTTGAATCATCCGTTGAACTACTATTGTTGTCAAATACCACCACCTACTTAAAATAGGAAAAATTTTACTTTTTCTTTTCAACAGGTAGTTATGAATCTTATGCTGGACACTCAACAAGTTAACTACCAATTAACAAAAAAATCTAATCCCTCGCACCCAAAAATCACTAATTAGACAAAACCCATTTCTCAAATTCAAACTAGAATTCATCACAAAATACCATCTTGATCAATCATAATCTCTTTGATAGCAAGAAGTGCATTAAATCAATAAAAATAATAGTACACACTAGTTTACCTCATCTATTCGGAAAATGGTTGCGGCACGTGCAATTTGACCAGCCAACTGAAGAAAGAAACAAATGAAAATGAGAAAATTTGATCGGAGATTTTCATTGAGGAAAATTATCAAACATTTGAGCTACAAATTTTCGGCAACCAAACAGAAAAAGAAACGGCAAGGGATTACCCGGGTGGCA
The DNA here is from genome assembly GCA_036172215.1 of Camellia granthamiana. Classification (NCBI taxonomy): domain Eukaryota; kingdom Viridiplantae; phylum Streptophyta; class Magnoliopsida; order Ericales; family Theaceae; genus Camellia; species Camellia granthamiana. The sequence goes on from CM069907.1 coordinate 142,375,188, forward strand.
AGTTCGAGAGACTGAGCATTGTCGATGATGGAACCGGGCACAGCGATGCTGACCGTGGGTATCTCATTTGGTTCGACGTCGTTTTGCTCATTCTGTCTCTTGTTTTTCTCTTTCTTCCTCTTCTTCTTCTTCTTCTTCTTCGTCTCAAGAGAATCGCCGTTGACGAGCTCTGAATCGTCTTCTTCATTGCGTGATTGTACTGCTTCTGACTCGTCTCTCTTCTTCTTCTTCGCCATTTCGACCTTCAAGTTTAGTTTAGGGTGTGTTTGTCATGTAAAAATACGTGATTTTGATATTAAAAGATTTACGTAAAATACAAACTATCGTATATAATTGTGAAATTACTTTTTATTTTTAAAATTTTTTAATAGCATAATAAATTATCTATTCTATTAATAAATTATTAAAATCTTGTTTAATTAACAGAATTTATAGTTCAAGGATTAAATTATATGAATTAGTATATGATTACTTATTTAATTAAATTAGTGAGATAACCGTTCATTATATATTCATTTTTATTTTTATTTTTGGAATTATAATTTTTATTCTCTTAACATTAAAAACTCGTCAATTTTATTAGATTGAATGTTCGCTATAAATGTAATTTAGTTAATAAAATTTGCAATTAACACATGGGAGTGTGACTCTGTAAGAATCTCAATTATATGCTATAATCCTATTAATCAAACATATCTTAAGTTAATTTATAGATTTTAATAATGTTAAAAATATGTTTTAATAATTTTGGTAATCTTATTGTCATATATATAAGAGTAGTTAGGAATTTCATTTTTCTGTTAATTTTGTTAAATAAAAACTTTTGATAAGAAAATATTTATAATTTTGACCAATCTATATTTTAAGTAAATTTCATAAAATATATTTATAATTTAAATACAACACAACACTTCTATTAAAAAAAAAAATACAATTATTTCAAATTTGACAACAAATGTTATAAAAATGAAAAATTATTAGATGCAAATACTTTAACAATATTTTTCATATTTATGTTGGCATTTAGAGAGCACGAGCCAAAATTATTTATGATTGGTTAAAATTCCTATGAAATTGAAAATTTTCCCAACTTTATATTCTGATAAAATTGAAATTTTTTTCTAAAGTTCTTCGTCGGGAATTTTTCTTAAAATTCCTGATATTAAGATTTTATAAGATAAAGGACATATAATATTTTCATAATAGTTGGGGTCCCTTAACATTTTTTCAGAGAAATTTTGATCCAGAAGAAATTTCAATCCAGAGAAATTTCAAAACATAAAGAAATTTTTCTATTTTGTTCAATTTTTCTGATTTTCTCTATATTTTCAAAATTTCTCTCTATTTTGAAATTTCTTTGATTTGCTCAAAAAAAAAATTGTGTTTTGACCATTTTTTTTTTTATTTCTCACAATTTTCTCTATATTTTGAACAAATCAAAGAAAATCGAGCTATTCAAAAATTATAACATCATCTCTCTATTTTGAAATTTTTTTGATTTGCTCACAATTTTCTCTATATTTTCTCTTTGTGATGATGCGATCATGAAATATTTTACATGGTTTTACACGTTTTTTACATCATCTCTCACATTTTTTACACGCTTTTTTCAAAAAAAGTCAAAAAAAAATCAAAAAGTTAACTTTTAACCATCTTTCCAAAACTCCTCTGTATTTGATTTGCACTTATGCACAGATTGAATTTGTGTTTTTTTTATTTCCTTAAAAAAAATTTATTTTCATATGATTTTTTTTTAATGATGATTGTTTTTGAGAATTTCAAAAATATATGATTTTTGTGTGTTTATTTCATCAAATTAATTTTTATATTTAAAAACTAATAATTTCAAAACATAACTACACATAGTAATTACTTTTTATTTATTTTGATTTTTTATTAAATATATTTAATATTAGTCTCTTTTAAAGGTATATTTTCAATGATATTTTAATTTAATAAAATTAAATTTTTATATTAAAAATTATATATATTATGAAATAAAATGAAAAAGATTAAAATAGTTTTTTAAATTTTTTATTAGGGGAGAGAGAGAGAGAGAGAGAGAGAGAGAGAGAACATGTGAGGATAAATTACACTATGCACCCCTGCACTTTACACAATTTCATTTTAGTCCATACACATCAAAGTAGGTTTTTGTGTAAAGTGTAGCGGTGCAAAGTGTAATTTAGCCATTTTTTCTAAAGTTCTTCGTTGGAGAATTTTTTTTAAAATCCCTGATATTAAGATTTTATAAGATAAAGGATATATAATATTTTCATAATAGTTGGGATCTCTTAACATTTTTTAAGAAAAATTTCGATTCAGAGAGAATCTTCAAACTGAAACATAAAATCTTAGGCAAACTTCACTTTACCCCCTTGTGGTTTTGGCTGGGTACGGATTACCCCATGACATTTGGAAATCACCACGTAACCCTCATATGGTTTGTGGACTGAAACGCACACTAACTTCTGTTAACAAAACATATAAATTTACATTTCTGTCCCCATCTTTTTCCTGTTCTCTCTTTTAAATTAAATTTGCAAATATACAAACATACATTCATATATATATACACACACACACACACCTATTTTCTTTCTTCTTCTTTCCATGCTACCAACTCTAACAAACTTCATTCCAACTTGTACAAGAAATTCAAGCGGCACACACATCTCTACACCAAAAAACCAGTCACTCATTCTCACCATCAACAGTAAATGCATATATATTGTAGGGACATAATTTCTGAATGACAACACGTGGCCGAAGTGACACCGAAGTGTCGGCCGAGGTGACACCGAATTGTCAGCCGAGGTGTCACGTGTCTTGGTCATGACACCGAGATGATCTCGGCTAGGCTAAGGTTATCTGCGAAGAAACCAGAATCCGGGATAAGCGGATAAGGGACAAGAATCCTAGACTGAGAGAGGACTTCAGTTTGGGTAAAGATAAGACTCTTAGAGAGTTTATCCCAATCCTACTGGGAGTCCAAGATTAGCAGTAATCCTAAAGTCCATTGAAGCTAGGCTTCTATTAAGACTAGGTTTGTGTTAGCTATAAAAGAGAGGCACCCCTATGGGTCTAAGGTACACTTTTATGCTCTGAATAGTGAGTTAAGCACTTTTACTATCTTTGAGAGATAATTGACTTGATCGTCGGAGTGCCCCCGAATGGACGAGCCACCGCCAGAATCTCTTCTTTTTGTTGACAGGTTGTTCGGGTTTAATCTATTCTGCCGGTGCTTTCCAGCTAAGTACTAATTTGGCCGTGTGGTCGAAAATTGACACACACAATTTGGCGCCGTCTGTGAGAACGAAAAGAGAATAGATGACCAACGACGGACAGAAAGAGAAGGTTGGGGACGATATCCCTACCAGAAGTGGGAAACATATTGACCTTGACGTCGAAGAAGACAACTGCAACGAAGAGACTCGTGATAAGAATCACGGAGGAAAATGCGTCGGCCAGGAGGGCGGCGTACCGAAGAAATCGGACTGGAGCTGATATTATAATGAAGACGACCTCCAAGTATGGAAAGATAGATACCTGCGGAGGGACGAGGAGATGAAGGGAATGACAGACAAATTGGCGGACCTGTAAACGGTCGTCAATTTCATGATGCAAAACAATGTCATGCAACCACCGTTCTCGCTACAAGATACGCCAATTCCAGCGGCCAAGAAAGATGCCCAGAAATGGGGGGCAGAACACAGTTCCTGCAGTCCCTCAGCACGACAGGGCAAAGGGGCATTCTCACCGGCCTTCACAGGAGGTCGGGCATGGAGAATCAAAGAGGGCTGGAGAATGATGTTTGGGAGTTGGAATTTACAAACTAAGGTTAGTTTAACACTTGTTGAAATTTTAAAAATTTACAAGTTGAAATTAAACTGAGGTCATGTTTAACACTTATTGAAATTTTAAGAAAAAATTACAAGTTGAAGTTAAACTGAGGTCATGTTTAACACTTGTTGAAATTTGAAAAATTTACAAGTTGAAGTTAAACCGATGACATGTTTAACACTTGTTGAAATTTGAGAAAAATTTACAAGTTGAAGTTAAACCGATGATATGTTTAACACTTGTTGAAATTTTAAAAATTTACAAGTTGAAGTTAAACCGAGATCATGTTTAACACTTGTTGAAATTTGAGAAAAATTTACAAGTTGAAGTTAAACCGATGGCATGTTTAATACTTGTTGAAATTTTAAAAATTTAAAAGTTGTAGTTAAACCGATTACATGTTTAATACTTGTTGAAATTTTAAAAATTTACAAGTTAAAGTTAAACCGAGATCATGTTTAACACTTGTTGAAATTTTAAAAATTTACAAATTGAAATTAAACCGAGGACATGTTTAACACTTGTTGAAATTTTAAAAATCTACAAGTTGAAGTTAAACCGGCGTCATGATTAAATGAAAGAATGATATAGGTTCCATCACCTTAGGATGCCGAGATAATAGAACCTAGGAGGCAGTTGTGGGGACATAATTTTTGAATGACAACATGTAGCCAAGGTGGCACCTAAGAGCCAGCCGAGGTGTCATGTGTCTTAGTCATGACACCGAGATTGTATCGGCTAGGCCGAGGTTATCTGTGAAGATATCGAAATCCGGGATAAGCGGATAAGGGACAAGAGTCCTAGAATGATGAAGGACTTCAGTTTGGATAAAAATAAGACTCTTAGAGAGTTTATCCTAATCCTACTGGAAGTCCAAGATTAGCAGTAATCCTAAGTCCATTAGAGCTAAGTTTCTATTGGGACTAGGATTGTATTGGCTATAAAAAGGAGGCACCCCCATGGGTCTAAGGTATATCTTTTATGCTATGTCTAGTGAGTTAAGCACTATTGGTTATCTTTGAGATATATTTTGTTGACTTGATCGTCGGAGTGTCCCCGGGTGGACGAACCATCGCGGGATTCTTATCTTTCTGTGACAGGTTGTTCGGGCTTAATCTATTCTGCCAGTGTTCTCCAGCTGAGTGCTTGATTGGCAATGTGGTCAGAAATTAACCCACACATATATATAACTTGTAAATGCATATATATTATCCAATCATTCAATATTCTACAAATTAATTTAAAATCTAAATACTAAATTCCTAAAATCATTCACAGTAGCTATCCATTATATTGGCGCAAATCATTCACAGTAGCTATTCCTAAAAAAGAAAAAAAGAATGCTTGTGAATATATACTTTTTCATCCTAAAAGGCTCTTTATCTCTTCCATCACCACTCAACAACCCAAATTTCAATCATATATGCATATATAATGTAAATATATACAGTTTCTAAGGTCCCTTCTACGTTGGTCAGTGGATATTAATTTGTAGCTTCAAAAAATTTTGATTGATGCAAACTTAACATTTTTCTTCCAAGCTTTATTGTTTTTCTTATTAACTTGAAATGGCATGGACTTGTACAGAAGGACGTGGGTATAGCCATGTGAATGGAAGAGAAATATAAAGAGAGGGAAGATTGGTGAGGGGAGAGGAAGTTGGTGCGGTATAATGGGTTGGAGTTAAGAAATATAAAGAGAAATAGTAGAGAGAGAAGGATGGCATACCTTTGCAAATTTAAAGATGTCCAAGAGATATTTTGGTCATAAAATGTTGCTTACTCTCTTTATGGGCATTTGAATTACAAAGTCAGTTAACTTAGATGAAAAAGTGGACGGTGTGTTTTAGTTCACAAACTACATGAGGGTTATGTGGTGATTTCCGAATATCATGAGGTAATTCGCACTCCCCCCAAATCACAGGAGTGTAAAGTGAAGTTTGTCTAAAAATCTTCTATCTACTTTTGATTCATTATTTGGTTTTTTTTGTTTGATAGATGCGAGTATTATCAGAGACAATGCAAACTTTGCACCCTATGCTGGAATCAAATCTTCTTCTGCCGCCACTATCACAACGCTTCCATGGTCCCCCCCCCCTCTCTCTCTCTCTCTCTATATATATATATATATGTATTTGTATCGTTTTATTGAAAGCTGAGAATAGAGAAGATGAATAGGAGAGGGACGTTAGGCTACAAAAAATATATTGTAGACTATTTTCATTATCAAAAGTTGAAAAAAGATATTAGATTAAATAACCCTTCTTCATCATATTGAAATCAACAATGGTAGAGGACCGTAATTTCTGTGGCTCAAATGGCTCGAATTTGCCAAAACAACGTCGTTTTGAGTACAAAACAACATCAAAATTGCCAAAACGACGTCGTTTTGGCAATTTTGAACCATTTGAGTCACAGAAATTATGACCCTCAAACATTTTTCTATTGAAAAACTGTCACTCAAAATTTTCATAAAATTAAAAATTTTCCTAAACTCTTAGATTCTCAAAGAATTTAGAATTTTTCTAACAGTATTTCATCATATTGAAAAAGTGTCACTAAAATTTTCGGTCATATTGGAAAAATTAAAACTCAGTGTTCTCATGAAAATGAGAATTTAATTTTTCATCATATTGGAAAACTACTTTATACTCTATCTATATACAATAATTTTTTTTCATAAAATCTTTTTACAAAATTATTATTTTAAAAATATCACTACAAAACATAGTTCATTATCCAAACAGAAAACAATCAAGTAAAATCCATTTCCACTGGCCTAAAGAAAATAAATTTTTTGGCCAATTGTTAAGATCAAGCTTCAAACACCATGCTATAAATGAATTTGAATCTTACAAGATTATCACCAACCTTGAAGACCAAGATGAATTTAAATCTTACAGTAAAAAACTTCAATAACTGATTGCCTTTCCCAATTTTGACTTCCCAAAATACCTAAAACTTACTTCTTTTTCCAAGATCCAAACATACCTTTAACTGTTTTAGAGAACATATAATAGCTTCCTACTCTGGAACAAAAGTGCCAAGAATCTTGGCATCACAAAACATAATTTGGATAAGGAAAAATATAAGGGGAGAGAGAACTTTCAGAGGGAAAAAAAAAATTAAAACAATAAAAATTGTAATATTTTACATGGGAGCTAATTCTAAGAGTCCAGTTTACAAGATGGGATTCTATTTATGCTGTCAAAATCTAAGAAAATTACAGAGGTGTTATCCTTTGTACGTTGTGTTCTGGCCTCGTTCAACAAAAAATTAGCAATCTTTTCAGCCGGAGTCTCTGTGTCTGCCACATATCTCTCCCTCACCTGCGAAGTTCAAGATTTAGACTTGAGTTGGGGTAACAGTAGGTAATAACCCCCCAGACAAAATTACAGGGAAGTATTGGCTCATTTTCCATTTTACAATAATTTTTAAACTTAATTCCAAAACTAGGGCCTTTTTTTTCAAACCTTATTTTCTAATAATCTTACATGATAGCGTGTTTAGTAATAACATTTTGATAAAAAGCATGTTTAGTAAACGCTTTTAGTAACTAAGTTTTGTTAGCTATCACGCTTTCTCATACTCCAACTTTTAACGGACTTCTAGTAACTCAACTTCAGAACAAAGAAATTTGAATTAGAAAGCATGTTTAGTAAAACGCTTTCACAGAGTTTGGGAACTAAGTTGAAAAAGACCCCAATTTTAAGATTAATTTAAAATAAGTGTAAAATGGTAAATGGACTGGAGTATCTACCAAGTTGACAATACCTGTTCAACTAGCTGAATTGCCTTCTTGAAGTTAACAACATCCCAAAAGCCATCACTGCATCCAGAGTCACATTTCCACCATGTTAAAAGTAAGCTAAAGCACAGTCCGGGAAGGGCAAGATAAAGAAAAAAAAAGACTTCCAAATTCCAATTCTAGGACGAGAGAGAGAGACAGAGAGAGAGAGACAGAGAGAGAGAGAGTGCCAGGCAGATCTGGTTAAAAAAATGCAATAGTGATTTCTGAATTGTGGCCCATTGAATGGAGGATCAGCCAAATGAGAGCCAGACAGAAAAGCAAGAGCTATGACTCCGAGGGCAACTATTAGCAAAATAGTTCAGTAAATAACAGAGATATTAATTGGAAGTAAGATCACCTTGCTAAAAGTGCAAAACCCTTGCTTGCCTGATGTATATGCACAACTTCACTTATGTAAGGCTCCGAACTGAAACGAGCCTCCTGCTGTTTCAGAAATTTGTCTCCAAGCATCCGACCAAGGTTTAGACCTGGACAAGGGAAAGCAGGGAAAAAGAAAAAAGAGTTATAGTTGATTATTAATATTTAACGAGGTAAATGATAGATTAGACAAAACAAATTTCCATACCACATAGGCGTGTGTCCCCATCTTTCAAAGGTTCTCCTGTTTCTTGCATACGGAGTCTTTCAGAATAACTGCTGATTCTGTGGTCTTCCGACATTTTAATCTGCTTTCCATCAATACTGTCACAACAGGATCAAATTACTCACTAGTAAAGACAGGGTGGGAGGTTATGTGAAAGAGGACTATTTCAATTTGGGCATGCCAATAACTATGTGGACTTGATCAGAGCATTTAAATTAATAAAATAAAATACACACAAAAACGAAACAGAAATGTCAAAGCTACTACAATAGCTATTTGCATTAGCGTATACAGTTCATGGTTCATTCAGTTCTCATCTATGGGATGGTAATAAACAGATAATGCCCAGTGAAAAAAAAATGCTACTAGCAGAATCTACATTTAATTTATCCAGCCACCCGTCATATTCTACCTCATTAATTACTTTTTAAAATACAAATTTAAAAAATTCACCCTCTAAACAATAAAATAAAATTTGTGGTTTGTAGTTTCTTGCAAGTTACATGTTAAGTATTTACTTATTGAGAACATAAGTAGTAATAATGGGAAAATTAGCAAAAAACATAGTGGCCATATATCATAGTAGCCATATATCACCTATTACAATAAACTGCAGCCAAATATTCCCCCTTCATGTGCTTGTTTAGCGAAAACCCAATTTCATGAGGCATTACAATCTTATTTCAGACGATGTGGTAATCAAACTACATATTCACCAACAAGAATGCCACTTGTGCTAATAGTCTGCGTAATGATAAGAGAAGGAAGAAAATAATGGTTCAAGAAAGGGGTAGAAGGCTCCAACCAGTTTTGGCGTGGCATTCCACCCAATATTAACCACTCATTTTGGACCGTGTAATTCTTGGAAATAATGGTTAGTGTAAAATTCATAGACTAAAGTAAATGTACTTAAGTGCATCGGACAGGTTGCTCTTCAAGAAGATGCAGATCAAGATGGATACATTAATGACTTTTAGGCCCCATGGCCTGAAAAATACAAAAATAAAAAAGCAAGTGACCAGGGCCATGTAGAAATTTTCCATTCCAAAACAATTGCAAACTTAAGTCACTTGCACTAGTCATCAATGGCCATTTTTGGCGTGGCATTCCACCCAATATTAACCACTCGTTTTGGACTATGTAATTCTTGGAAATAATGGTGAGTGTAAAATTCATAGACAAAGTAAATGTACTCGAGTGTATCCGACAGGTTGCTCTTAAAGAAGATGCAGATCAAGATAGACACATTAATGACTTTTAGGCCCCATGGCCTGAAAAATACAAAAATAAAAATATAAAAGCAAGTGACAGTGGCACTGCAGGGCCATATAGAAATTTTCCATTCCAAAACATTTGCAAACTTAAGTCACTTGCACTAGTCATCAATGGACAAACCAGGCATACGCCGGAAGGGGTGCATCCATTTATGTTTCTTCGCCAACCTGGTTTAAGTTGACAAAAATTTAGGCAGGGATGAAATTTAAAGCTAATATTATAGAGAAACTGCAGTTAGCCCTCAAAAATTTAGGACTTCTGTAACTTCAGTAAACCTGGAAGAGAAATAAAAGAAGAAATAGATAATTAAAAGATGAGTCTTGCTAACAAGTGCCCTTAGGGCACAAGTAAAAGAAAAAAATTTGAAGAACACAAGATACTTTTTACTACTAAATTTTAATGCACTTCTATTGAAATCAATACACTTTCTAACATTTTCACATATTTTCAAGACACTTTTTGCACACTTTCCTACATTAAACAATGCCTAGGGAGCACTTGTTAGCATTTGCCTAACAAAAAGTGATCATTTTCGCTATTTGATCAATCATCCATAAAGAAAGGAAGCAAATATTGAAGAGTACATATTAGTTCTAAAATAGCTATTTTTGACCAACCATGCATGGCTCCGTAGTACGAAATCCAATGGTATATTTCCTTGACCCAGCCACTGAGGCCTGGATGCAAATGCACATCCAACACGTAAAATACAAAAGCGCACACACATGCACGCACACACATACACACTATATATATGTATGTATGTATATATTGATCTTACATATACTCAAATGTTAGCTATGAAGCACGGGTACAAGTACGAGTACTGGTACGATACGGGTACGTCGATACGGTAAAATCCAAAAAAAGTAGAGTACAGGTACAGGTACGGCTTGGTACGCTTGTAAAAAAATATTTATTTTTAATTTAAAGTAATGCAAAAATTAATTAAATGGTTTAATTTGTTAAGATTCAACCTACAATTAACATTTAATGCCAAAAGTAAAGATATAAATCAAAATTAAATGTCAATATATTAAAATAACTTACAAACCACAGTTTAATTTTAAAAATATGCTAAGTATAAAACTAAAAATAAAAAAGAAGTCTAGTGAAATGAGTTTTATTTCTAGAGTAGAAGAAAATATTATTTCAACTGAGGTACGGTACGGCTTGGGTATATAGTAGGTACGTCTGGGTAAGCCAAAAATTAAGAAGAAAAAAATTAAATACGTGTTTCGTGTACCCGGTACGTATGCAGAAGTACCATATGAGGTACCATACGCTGGTAAGTACTCAGTACGGGTACGGCATGTTTTTCAAAGTACCTATGCTTCATAGGATGTTAGTCAATGTGAGTGATAACATTCCAAAATATCAAGAAATTGGAAGAGCAGGACGGAGCATATGAAGAATTTCAGGTTGCCAAAATTCTCCATATTCCCGTTCCCGTTCTTGTTCTTGTTCTTGTTCTTGTTCTTCTTCCCCCCACCCTATCGACGTACCCATATCGTACCAGTACTTGTACCCGTACCTGTGCTTCATAGCTAACATCTGAGTAGGGTACGGGTACGGCTTGGGCTTGGTACGCTTGTAAAAAAATATTTATTTTTAATTTAGAGTAATGCAAAAATTAATTAAATGGTTTAATTTGTTAAGATTCAACCTACAATTAATATTTAATGCCAAAAGTAAAGATATAAATCAACATTAAATGTCAATATATTAAAATAATTTACAAACCACAGTTTAATTTTAAAAATATGCTAAGAATAAAACTAAAAATAAAAAAGAAGTCTAGTGAAATGAGTTTTATTTCTGTAGTAGAAGAAAATGTTATTTCAACTGAAGTACGGTACGGCTTGGGTATATAGTAGGTACGTCTGGGTACGCCAAAAATTAAGAAGAAAAAAAATTAGATACGTGTTTCGTGTACCCGGTACGTATGCATAAGTACCATACGATGCACCATACGCCGGTAAGTACTCAGTACGGGTACGGCATGTTTTTCAAAGTACCCATGCTTCATAGGATGTTAGTCAGTGTGAGTGATAACATTCCGAAATATCAAGAAATTGAAAGAGCAGGACAGAACATATGAAGAATTTCAGGTTGCCAAAATTCTCCATATTCCCGTTCCCGTTCTTCTCCTTCATTCCCCCCCCCCCCCCCCCTCCCCCCTCCCCCTCCTCTTAAATAAGAAAAATTCTCCATTGACTTAATCCAGAACTATAGAAGAGATAATGTAAAGAATGTCATGCCTAAGCATGTACAAATTCTGATGACATAGTATCACAATTAACAATAGATATAAGAATGACAAAATAAGCACGTACTTCATAACACATGCCGAGTCTCCAACATTTGCACATTGCACGAAGAAATTTTCACGACCATCAGCCCAAACCAGAAGCACTGTTGCCGTACAGCCCTGAAAGATTCTGATTATTATAACAAGCACTACAGCCTTAATCCTCATTCAGCGCAAAAAAAAAATAAATAAACAAAGAAAATAAAGAAAGATGATGTAACCCTTAATCATGCTTGCAGAGAAAACGCTATAATACCCAACTATACAACAATAAAAATAAAAAAGTGAAGAATTTGACCCCAAAAAAAAAAAAAAAAAATTGATAAATAAAATATATTGAAGAAAGAGCATAAAGAAGATGCTAAAGAATACAGAAATCAGAAACGCCCTAAAAAGGGGAAAAGCAACTAGCCAATCACATCATCAAGGAAATCTAAAAAGGTGAACAATCAGGATCCTCACGCCCTGACACCGAACCACAAAGCACTCACAAAAACTTGTCTTCTAACCAAGAAACTGAACGAACTCCCTGAAAAACAGGCCAATTCCGCTCCAACCACAGCATCCACATTAAGCACAAAGGTGCCAAAGCCCAAGCCTTGCAATGCTGCTTGCCAACCCGACCCCGACCCCAACTCCGTAGAACCTCCATCACCCCTTTCTATTGCACCCACACAACTCCAAAAGTAGAAAAAACAAGCATCCATAAAGTAGAATTTGACAATTTCCTGTGGGCTTAGATAACAACATTCAATATCCAAGAACTTAAACAACGCTGTTCCTATAGTTAAACATGCTCATAACAATCAAGTTGGGTAGGACCAGAAAAAGTATAGGGTACAGAAAAGTCATATCTATCCAAGTCATGTTCTTTTCTTCTTCCAGTTTTCAGAAAATTTTAAACATGTGAAGCTACAATTCCTGAAAGCAATTCACATTGGCAAAACAACAACAGAGTTCTTTATATGCAAAATAAGAGCACTAATATGCAAGAACCTGCACACATCAGCTCTTTATAAGAAAGGGACATATATGATATCTGAGCACTAATCATTTATCAAAAATTTGAAATAGTTTTTTATTGGGTGAATACAAATTTTGAAATAGTTTTGCAACTCATGAAGAGCAACTTTCAATGTCATTTGTCAACTTATTATGTTGTTGAAATCACAAATACAGGCCACTGCTAGATATGAATAAACCTCAGGCAAGGTGCTTACTCAACCTTCGAAAAACCCATATGAATAACAAAAACTATAGTAGTTCCACCTTAGAATCATCAACTACAGCCAAAAGGCAGAGCCGTGCAGATGGAGGTTTTAAAAGCAGGAGAGCATGCATATGATACTGTAGTTTCCAAGGTTTGGGGCATGAACAAAGTACACAAATACCTATGGGAGTGTGCAAAAGCACATATACAGCAAGCATAATGAAGTTGCTAAAAGTCCTTTACTTAGTGCGGATCTTGTCAATATGCGATACTTGGAATGGTGGATTGGGTAATAAAACCTAACCCTTGGTTTCACTGGCATTTAAGGGGTCACCCAAATATTTCCAAACTTGGTAGCAAAATGGAAGCATTTATAAGAACCAAATATTGTGAAAGATGTAAATATTTTGAGAATTATTAGGAGAAAAATCTATTTTGTATGAAGCAAATAATTGAGCTCTCCTTCAGATTAGATCAACAAAACACAGACAAAAGCTGAAGACAAAGAGATCAAGTATAGTTGTGTCAGGGTAAAGACCTCATAATAGTGGTTCATGCTTGCTTCTGTTTGTAGAAAAGCAGCCCTAAGGACATCTGAAGCATCGCATTGTGATAAAACCCTCTCCCTTCTAGATGAATCTGACAAGATACTAGCAACCATCTCAGGCAGCATCCTGGAGATAAAATTGTCAAGTAATTAATAAAGTATGCAAACAGTAAGTTGTACACCTGTGCATACACAAGGATAAAATATGGGGAAATAATAAAATTGGATGTGATTTTAGCACCCTCACACACATAATACCAAAGCATGATAGAAAATGTTAGTTTCATCTTCTATAATGTCACAAGGATTGGTTAGGAAACAAAACATCAGGCCAATCTATTTCCAACCTGACCAAACTAGGCTTCCCACTATCTGCTCCAAATTCAAAATCAGTTTCCATTGTTCAATAGGCAGTGAAAATTAATAAGCATAATCGGGTTAGGACAAAGATACTGAAAATGAAGACTCATTCCACCTAGGCAAATTTGGAGCAACAAACAGTTGGTCTAATTCAAAGTCAAATTGATTGTTCTAACTTGTAAGTAAATATGGGGATAGAATGAATTTTAAGAGGGATGTACACAGGATCTCAGGAAAATTGCATATATTCTGGACTCGGTGAAAAGGGGTTATACTCCTGTTGTAGGTAACTATCAGGATATCAAAATGCGAGAGGGGATTTAGCCTCCATGGAAAATAGCACTCTTTTAGTTGGATATGAAACACTAACTTGCTTGCAGATGTGGCAGCAGCTACTCCACCATGTCCATCACATATACCAAAAAGTCCAAACTGCATGTTCGGCAACCGCGCAAGATTTAGCCCTTTCAAGTAAGTGTGCAAGACTATCAGGATAAAATCCAAATATACATGTCTAAAACCTGATCAGTCCCAAGAAGAGGCCAATGGTAATAGCACACATCTTCCATGGGCAGCATCTTTCCTCCTCGGCGCACAGCCATGGGATCTGATGCCAGACCAACTCCAAAAGGAATCAGGCACTCAGTTTGAGACGTAATCCGAACCTGCAAAAATAGTGGAGGGAAAATGTAACAAAGGAAGAAAATTTACAGGGATTATAGTTTACATGATAACAAACAAGAGATACACATAACGATCTGTTTAGCCACCTGTAAGCAAGAAAAGTGGATCATTTGGAGAGCTGTCCTGGTTTAACTATGTACTATGCTGAGCAGAATTGAAGTAACAACAAAAAACGGAGAGAGGAAAAAAAAAAAGAAAGAAAAGTGGATATTTGACAGCATATAGCTGCCCAGATCATTTTTTCCCTGTAACTAAAAAGTTCTAGAAAAATTTTGCAGATTTTATAATTCGCATCATCTAATTAAGCAAGGTTATTACAAAGTTAAATAAAATAAGAAATTGAATTGTAAAATTACAAGAAATTAAAAGTTAAAAAAAACCTTCAATCAAAGCAAAAAAAATTACCAATATCTGGAAAGTTTAAAATTTTCGATGTGACTTTAGCTATCTATCTGACCTTTGGATGCGCAAAGACTTCGAACCAACACTCGAAGAAGTATCCTGGAAACCAGCATTTGAAACCTAAATTCTAAAAAAATGAAGCATCGACACAAGGATGGGGTACAAATACTATAAGGTGAGCATATGACAATAAATTCAATGTTTAAAATAATCTAACCTACTAGTTTTTCAAACCATAGTTATGTTTATCCAGACAATTATACTTTATTATATGGGATGAATCTCAATATTAAACGAATATCAGATGTGTCCCAATGTCACTAGAATCTTTCCCTATTCCAGTGCCAGCAAAACAGTTAGCACAGATTCATCCCAAACTTACATGCTGCGATGCGACAAGATTATTTGATATACCTAACCAAAAAGTGAAATTCTCTTTGTTTGAACATAGTCCAGATCAGTAGGACAAAAATTGATTCATCTCAAAATTATCACTCTTAACCCAGAAAAATATTCTCATATTTGCAACTTGATGAAAATGCAGATGGGCTTACAGATACTTTTGTGCTTGTGCCAAGAGTTATTGTGTCTCCATTTGCAAGCTCAATAGGTTGACCCCATTGTCTTTTTTCAGAATCCTGATGGTGGATTGCCCGTGAATTCAAGAATGTTCCATTTAAGCTGCCCATGTCCACCACCTCCCATTTTAACTTCTGAAATCAACAAAAGTTTAAAAATTCAGTGAACCACAACAACATGCCTAATTCAAAGGTTCATCAGAATGCATATCAAATTACATTTAAATTCCAGTTTATCAGAGCATGCTTCCCTGAAATCTCTGAATCCTTCAGTAATAAATCACTTGGAACAACCCTTCCAATAGTCAGTGGAAGCCTTGAAGCATTTGTTGATTGTATGGAACAACGAAGCCCACGAGAAAGACCAGAGATAACCTCCAGTGTGAGGTTACTTCCTGCATTTCCTGCACTTCTAACAGAAAGATATGATGACATGTTTTACATCTTCAGCCAAATAGAAAGACTCAAAGAACCTTAACCTATTCATAATCTTCACATAAGTTCAAAAGGAGACATTACTTTGATCTGCAGTACCTTTGGGTACAAACTCTCTAAAGCTATCACTGTCTGAACAAAATTTTGAGTCATATCTGGCATGCTTCTGCTCTTCAACAATGCTGTGTAACACCAAAGGATGCTTAAGTGTCTGACCAACGAAAATATCTTCCGAAGGGTTAGGAATTACATCCAAAACAAAATTACCGCCTGAAAGAAGTGAGAACAGCAAGTGACAGAACACATTAATTTGAAGAGGTAAACACTATATTAGAAAGAAAAATAATAATAATAGGATTAAGTTTCATACCTTGAGTCAACTGAGGAGCTGTGGATGAGATCTGTTGTTTATAACCAACTCCATGTGTTTGTTCAGTTGGATTACATGTCCCCTCAAGAGCAGAATTTCCAGCGAACTCGTTGCTTTGATTTTGAACAAAATTCAAATCTTCTGAGACAAGTGGCCTCTCTATATCATCAACCTACAGGAAAAGTTCTCACTAGGTGAACAACTCGAAAATGACAAAGAAAACTAGTTCGCAAGTAAAATGCCTAAACCAAATGCCCAAGAAAGACCAACATTAATAGAAATTTATGTTTGCATATGCCTAGAGAAATTAAGATACACACAAATCTATCCAAATTTAGTTGCTTAAAATAACAACCCTGATAATTATAATTGCCATGCAGCACAGACAATGACAAGATAATATGAGTGCATGGTTGCATGTTTAGTCAGTGCCGCCAACTACCAATGTCAACCACCATAGCCTCCTCACCAGTCACACACCATACTAATCACCAGTCACTTAGCATGATCTTCAGTGTCAATGAGCATCCAAAAAAACATACGCCATAAAATATAAGAAGAAAGGGGTAGGGGTGGGGGTTGGGAGGAGTTTAAACATTACTTTGGGGACTGGGTTACTTTTGCTCTTCCGTGAAGGAAGAGGGTTAGGGCTTTTGCAGGTTAACCATTTTCATTCAGGCCTTGTTGGGAAAATGGTCGTGGAGGTTCTCAATGATAAGGAGATGTATTGGAGAAGGGTAGTGGCTGGCAAATATGGAGGATGCCCAAATTTGGAATTGCTTATGGGACAAGTTGGAGCCTTCAATTTAGTTGTTGTCTAGTGATCATCCAGTGCCAAATTAATGCAGAAACAGGCTCAAGCGTTGTATTTTGGTATCAACAATCTTCATTAACTTTATGACCTGCATCAAACTTCTCCCTTGTTCTGAATGATCTTTCTTTAGAAGATTATTATGCTAAATTTAAGGGTATGTGAAGAGCTCAATCTTTGCTGACTCGTCTTTGTAGATATTAGAAGTTAAAACCATACAAACACAAGAGATTGCATACAAGTAGCTCGTTTTTTTTTTTTAGTTTGCATTCATCCTTTGATCTAGTGACCAATCGCATTTTGGGCAGTATGGAACTTCATTATCTGAGAGAAGTTTCAGTCAACTTCAGCAAGCCTCCCTATTTATTCTAGTATTGGTCCACAGACTTCCGGTGAGAAATCAGCCTTGGTTATGAGGGGTGTTAGATTTCTAGAAAAGGAGGAGGACATGGCAGTCATGGTTGTGGAGATCTTGAGCAAGGGAGAGGAGGTGTATCTCAAGGATATTGTAATAAATTTTTTGAGCTGCTTAAATTTTTGTTCTTCTCGTATTCTTGAGCCTAGAACCAGATGACTTATTATGAATAAATGGCCAATAGCTTTCTATTTGAATTTATGTTTCATCTTATGTTATGTGCTTTATCATTGATTGGTAGATCCTAACATTGAACTAATGACCGGTCATTCTTCAATAATAAATAGTCCATGCTAATTTGTGGTATCAACAAGTTGATCAATTATTTAATGCAAGTTCCTAGAACATTGCAATAGTAACTATTCAAGTCTAAAAGTAAATGCAAACGGAATAATCAAACTAATGATGATTTTGTCATTTCCTGCAGAAAAACCCACCAAGTAAAAATAAAAATGACCCCCTTGAAAAACTAAGTCAATAGCCTTCAATATTTGGTTCATTGTATACACCCAATTAATAAAAGCATTAAGAGACAAGAATAGAAAAAATAAAATAAAATAAAATAAAATAAAAGCAAGCACCCAACTTTCTTTCATAAATATTAGATTAGATGTGAGGTATTTTAAGTGAACACGACTAAAGAGTTTAAATATATTAGAGAGCATTGAAACTATAAGCAAATCATCTATTGAGAAAAATAAATAAATACATAAATAAATAATTGACTCAACCTGAATTAAATGATAACAATTCATCAGAAATTGATCAATACTAAGCAATAGACACACCCACATCCTCGAAGTTCCAGACAATAACCCATTGTCATCCTCAAAGGAGCGATCAAGCAACACAAACAAAATGGGTCATTCAATTATCAATCAAACCTTCAATCGGACCTAAATCAGAGAAACCCAAATCATTAAACCCCAAAGATTTGGGGCTAAACCAAAAAATTCAAATAAAAAAAAAAAAAGGAAGCAAAATCCAATGCCTCGTATCGAACATCAAGATAAAAACCCAGAATACATTTGAATCAATAGTGCAAATGAGAAAGAAGCTAAAAACCCTAAGATCAAAGAAAATGAAGAATGAAAACCTGAGACTTGATGGCAAGAGTGCGAGCGGAGGGAGAGAGAAAGAAGCGCCATGGCTTGCAGGCGAGGAGGATAAGGAGGAGGATCAGAAGCAGCATAAGGAGGACAACACCAACCACCACCACAATGCTCTCTACCATCAGCGTCCCCATCGAGAGAGAGAGAGATCAAACCCCGGTCTCCGAATTGCGAGAAGGTCGCTTACGCTTTGAAATGGTCGCGATTTATTTTTGTTTGATGCTTTTGTTTTTTGTTTTTTTGTTTTGTTTTTTTTTTTTTCCAACTAAAATACAATTGCATGTGTATAACATATCCGCCATAGCTTTTTGTATATCAATGGAGGTGAATTTTATATTTAATAAGAAAAATTGGGAAAATTTTGAAGGAAAAAAAAAAACTACAACAACAACAACAACAACACTAAAGGCTGGGCATGTTTTTTACATTAAACTACCATATTTTAATTTTAATAATCGTGTTATAATGCTGACCCTCTGTCTATTTTTGTTAATTTTTGTTAATTTTTTACACTTATTTGATATACTTGTCACTTATTTTTCCTTCTGTCATCAATCAGTCCTATTTTTTTCCTCTATTAGCTCTCTCTCTCTCTCTCTCTCTTTTTAGTTGTCACCGCTACCATTCGTTGATCCCTCCTACCGATTGCCACCTCCCACAACCACACTCAACTCCACATAGGTCTCTCTTTCTCTCTCTCTCTCTCTCTTTCATCATCGCCGTCCTCCTCCACCATTCATCTTAGCGATGGCCGAGGCAGCAAACGAACCATCAACTGCCACAATCTCATCATCAAAGACACCAAACGCATAGGCATCTCTTCTTCCGTCGTACACTTCTCAACCATCGTTCATAGCTTCGATTCCCTACAATCATCTCCACCATCGCAAGGGCCGAAAGAGCTCTTCCTTCAATTCCAAATCAAATGATCAAACGATTATGGAGTCTTAGGGTTTTGGGAAAGAAAGAAAGAGATTATGGGGTCTTAGGGTTTTGGGAAAGAAGGAAAGGGTTTTGGTAGTGCTTTTATCCCGCTGTTTTTCTCTCTTGCTTTCTCACTTCGGCGAACCAGTTTGATCAGAGAACTCTGATATGGGTTTAAGAAAAAAGACGATTGAGAACTGATAGAGAGAGAAAGAGGGGTGTGGAAGATGTTGTGGTAGTGTAGGAATGGTGTGGACGGAGGTCGGCGAACGACGCGAAGGTCGGCAAACGGGCGGAGGTTAGTGATGGGGCATCCGGAGGTTGATAATCGTTCATCCTGGAAGAGAGAGAGAGAGAGCTGATAGAAAAAAAGGTAATTTAGAAATAAAATAATTATAATAATTATAAGGGCAAATTACATATACCTCCCTCGAGGTTTAGCTAAATTACAGATACCCCTGAGGTTTCAAAAATTACAGATACCCCCCTGAGGTTTATATTTTCATAACAAATTGCCCCATGAGGTTTATATTTTCATAACAATTTGCCCCATAATTTGTTATGCAAATAGTACCTTCAGGGGGTATCTGTAATTTCTCAAACCTCAGGGGGTATCTGTAATTTTGCTAAATCTCGAAGTGGTATATGTAATTTGCCCTAATTATGGACAAATCAAAAAGTGACACGTGTATCAAATAAGTATAAAAAAGTTAACAAAAACAAATGGAAACAGACTAAGGGTCAACATTGGGACACAATTAAAAATTCAGGGTTTAAATTGTTAAAATTAAAATGTTGGGATTTAATGTGAAAAACACACCATACCCTGGAGGTTTTTTTTTTTTTTTTTTTTTGTAATTTCTCCAAAAAAATTTAATATAATTTTATTTTAGAATAAAAATACATAATATCTTTACTTTTTTTTTTTATTCAAATTTTAATTCTAAAATATCACAATTATTCTCTATTACCATCGCGACCTCTCTCCTCGACCATCCATCACTTCTCTCCTCCACCTCTCCTCCCATTATCTCTTTCCTCCTCCACTTATGACTACTTTCTGCCACGAAACACTCTCACAAGTTCTCTTGTTACGAATCACCCACTTTTGAGGTTTAACTGTAGAGGTCTAGGATGGAAAAGGGTTAGCAGTAGCGGTGATGGAGGGATCAAAGTGGTAACAATGGCGACAAAAGAGGATGGGTGGATGGAAGAAAAATTAGGATTTTGAAATTAAAGATAATTATATTATTGAAATAAAGAGATGTATACTGAAGTTTTTTATTTTTTATGAGTGTATTGAGAAGTTATTCGTTAAGTGTGTGCAATGAGTGGAATTAATGTGTGAAAATAAAATTACCCATCTATGGTAGCTATAATTTTTTTTAAAAAAAAAAAAGAAGAGTAAAATACATTTTACCCCTATCGAAAACACATTACTCCTTCATGTTTAGAAATATACATGTAACATAACCATCTTATGGTATGGAATGAAGTGTAAAACTAACAGAAAATGTTATAGATAGCAGCATGTGTTGCTCAAAATACGATTTGTTCTCTGTAATTTTGAAAATTACATCATGACTGTTAAAGTTTTTAATTTCATAATAAGTAGTCCATTTTATTAATAAATTATGAAATCAATTGACAGTTTTTAATAATAATGTATATAAATTTATCTCAATTAATAATTTTGATAATTTTATCATTGCATAAAAAGAGCAGTTAGGAATTTCATTTTCTCAGTTAATTATGTTCAATAAAAAATTCTGAGAAGGGTATTTGTAATTTTTCAAATTACAGGAGTAAATCTGTATTTCAAGCAAATCTTAAAGGCTGTATTTGTAATTTATCCTAAAATGAATTATTTTAAATTTAAATAGTTTTTTAATTTTATGTTATTTTCATGAAATTATATTTTAAAATCACGATTATAAAATTTATGAGAAATTACAAAAAAATAAAATTACGGTTTGACTTTTGTAATTAAATAAATTTTGAAATTATTTATATTTTTTTATTTTTATCAATTTAAAGTCTAAATTT
This sequence comes from Camellia granthamiana, assembly GCA_036172215.1. Classification (NCBI taxonomy): domain Eukaryota; kingdom Viridiplantae; phylum Streptophyta; class Magnoliopsida; order Ericales; family Theaceae; genus Camellia; species Camellia granthamiana. Next base: position 142,396,904 of record CM069907.1, read on the forward strand.
TTGATTTATTTTCAATCTAAATAATTTGTCTATTTTCGTTAAATAAAATTGACAGAAAAATAGGGTATTTTAATTATTAAACACAATGAAAAGTGTATTTTAGACATTTTATGTATACTTATATTGGGTTTAATAACTAAAATACAATTTTTTTCGTCGGTTTTAATCAATGAAAATAGGTTGATAGTTTAGTTTGAAAATAAATAAAAAAATTTAGAGTTTAAATTGATAAAATTAAAAAAAATCTTAATTTATTTTGTTATAATAGTCAAACTCAAGATTTTTTGGGGGGTAATTTCTTCAAAATTTTAAGTTGTGTTTTAGACCATGAAAAATTACATTTTAAAATAAGACTTCAATTAGTCTATTAAAAAAAATTAAGTCACCTCAACAGACAACATGGGTTTTAAAAATGTAATCAAAAACTACTTGAATTTGAAATTTTATGTACATGTCACTGTTATAAGTTTGAATTTTAATGAGTGAACCAATGATTAACAATTTTTTTTCTTAAATAACTCAGCTTTTAAAAATGATAATTACTCGAGATATTTAAATGAGAGAATACATATATATCTAACTATTTTAATCTTTTTATCTTAGAGAGTGGAAGAGAAGGTATCCGCAAACTCTATATATTTTCTAATCAATATAATAAAACAAATTAATTTTTAAAAAATGTCTTATATAATATAATTAAGAGTTAACATTGAATAAATTAATTCTTATAAAACATAGTTGAGAGTTTTGATTAAATAAATTTAACAATGTCTTCGGATAATTTCACTAGTATTACCATATTCATTATTGTATATGCTCAATACGTATATATAGATGATCACATATTTAATAACAATAGTGTAACATTATGTTTAAAAAATAAACATTAGTTACAAGGCAAATTATATTACTCCTTTTTTTTCCTTACATCATTTTGGTGGTTATTTTTAAGCCAATGTATAGCATAATGTTAGTCCGACCCGAACCTAATTGTTCTTGTAGATCTAAAAATTCAGGTAAATTTTAAAGTTTATAAATGTGTTAGATTGGACCAAATTTAATATTCAAAACATCTCAATATATGACACAGATATAAGACAAAAGATAGGTCTTACATGTAAGGTCCAAATTTATCTCACATTTGTGTCTCATTCTGTAAAAATTATTTATACACTCAAATTTGATCTACACAAATATTATGTGTTCATATTGATGTAATTGTACATGTATGAATTTATTTTACATTCTTAAGATGATTATTTTGTTGAAAATATAATTGAAGTAATTAGAACCCTGTTGTTTCTAATTCATTTAAGATGCCCCATTTTCCTTCTGCCTATTTTCTTAGGATTTCACTTTCTTGATTTGATACTTTGTATGTAAAGTATTGATTTGATACTTTGTATGTAAAGTAATATGTAAAGACAAGCCATGCATATGGGTAATGATAAAGTCTTAAATAGAAGAAGATTTTTTTTTTAATTTTGTAAAAAAAAAAAATTTTAAATCGAAAAATGGAAGAAGAAGAAGTGAATGTCTTGTACTAATGGCTTAACGGCCCAAAGTTTTTTTAAAGCCCAAGCCTAACATCAAAATAAGGCTCTAAGCACTAGACCTTTGGACAATTAGGACATTTGATAAGATTATTATTATTGTTATTATTATTTTTATGGACCCTCAGTAAGGTGTTAACTTACCTATAAATTTTGCTGCCTCTAAGAGCAGCTATAGTGAAATGGCCTAAAAATGTGTGTTAAAATATACAAATAAACAAAAATAATGTCTAATTTTTTGTGTTAAATGCTTCTTAATTTAGCGAGGGCATGAATTTTTTAATGGACAAGTTAAACTGTATGATGTGAATTTATAAAATTTGTAGAATAAATATATGCTATAAATAAGTAAAAGTTTTTAAGAGATTTGTGTCCTCAAATTTTTTTTTAGGTCAAATTATGAGAGTAGTCGTTGTATTTTACTTTTTGTATCATTTTAATCTCTGTACTTTCAATTGACTTGATTTTGATCATGAATTTATAATTGTCTGAATTTGGTCCAATTGATTACAACTCTTAATATTTTTTTATGAAAAATAATATATGTCACGTGCTATATTTTGTAAGGCAAAATTATAAACTTATTCTACCCAGTCAGTTAATTTCAACTAATTTAGCAATAATTTTTCTTAAAAAACGCTAACGATATTATTAATTGAGTCAAATTGAAACAAAATCTAAAATTAACTTAGTTAGTTAATTTCAACCAATTTAACTGTATTTTTTCTTGAAAAAACACTAACGATATTTTAATTGGGTTAAATTGAAACGAAATCTAAAATTAAAGGGTCAAAATTGAGCTAATTGAAAGTGTAAGAACCGTAATAATACAAGGGGTAAAATATAGGGATCACTTATATAATTTACCCATTTTTATATGAGAATTACATCAAACTAAACATTCAAGATAAAAAGTCTAACATACAACAAACCTTCAATATATATATATAGAAGGTAGAAATATTAATGTGTAACTGCTTCAACCAAAATACCATTTGTTTAGGTGGCATACCTTCCCTATGTCAAATTTGACAGAGGAGAGATATTAAATATAAATTTTTCTTTGTTTATTGTGTTATTTATTTATTTATGTTGGACTTGCATTAGTTGGATTTTGTCTAACTATTTGAAAAAATAAACTTAAGTGAAAAAATATTAAAGTAAAAAATTATAAATTTGCATGTTAAGTAGAGCTTATTTTTAGAGAAGTCAAATTTGAAGATGTTAAATACTTGGCAAATTTATACTTTTTTTTAAATTTATTTTTACAATAGAGTTGGTTAGACATATGTAGTTTTTTTTTTTATTGAGTGAAAGAGACTGTTTTTGTAATTTGAATTTATAATGCCTAAATTATAATAAAATAATCTTACATTGCACGAAAACTTGCCCTCAAATTCAAAATCTTGATACCAAAAAAATAAGAAAAGATGAGAAAGAAAACTAATTATAGTTTTTGAGTGATATTCACAAATTGACAATCTAATTAAAGTTTGTTCTAAACCACTAGTGTTGCCCCATGATGGAAGCACCACAAGGAGGAAAAATTAATATTCTCTTCATTCCATTAAATATTTTTGCTTAGCTCATCAAACGGAACCAAATCTAAAACCAAATCTAAAAGGGTAAATTACATTTTCACTCAAAAGAAAAAAAAAAACAATTTTTCACAATCACAACTTATCAAATTTTCTATAAAAATATTGTCTAACAACATTTGGATCTTTACTCTTCTTTGGTCTCCTATATTCACCTCCCTCACCCTATTCCCCACTATCGATTACTTCCATTCCCTCACCCCGCCCCACAAGTAGAAGCTCTGAAATACCACCAAACTAACCTAAAATTCAACAAGTTACTAAAAAGTTAAAAAACTAACAAATATTAAAAAGTCATATTTTTTTCCCAATCACACTACTTTTTATATATCTTTTCGTAAAAAATTTAAAAATTATCCAAAATATATTAGTTTTTTTCATATATTTTTTTAGTCAAAAAACCAAAAAGCTATTTTAAAGCCTGTTCCCAAATGACCAATTTTCATTAATAAATATCAAAGTGAAAATTTTGAAATTTTAAAAATTATTTGCAATATCAAAAAATATAAAACTATATGAAAATGACAAGTTTTTTAACTTATTATTATTTTTCACTAAATTAGTTTTTAGATTTCTTTAAAAAAATTTGAAAAACAAATTTTGAAAATCAAATCAAACAGAGAATTTTTTTATTTTTTGTTTAAGGATCAAAGTGAAAATTTTAATAGTTTAATTTCCTAAATTACCCTTAACCATGACGGAAATTGGTAATTGAAAAATAATTTAGGGACCAAAGTATAAGAATCTTTTTTAAGAATAAAAATGATAGATAGTCTATACTTTAGGGGTGAAAATGTAATTTACCCAATCTAACAAATATATCATTGGCTGTTCCCTATTTTCGAGAATATTCTCTCTGTCATCTTTTCTTTTTTGGGTTATATTCTTTCTTTGGCATAAATTTCCATTTCATTGACTTTCAACTTAGAAAAACTCTTTTTTCTTGCATTTTAGTACGAGGAGAAGAAAAAAGGGTTCTCCATCAACTTTGATACATAACTTTCAATAAACAAAGTCTACCAAGCTATACAAGCATCTTCTTTTTGAGAAACTTTAAATATCATAAAATATTGTTTATATGATCTATTTAAGATTGTGATTTCATTTAGAGAATCTTAATTTGAAAAGAGCTCTTCTCGATTAACAATTAATATAGTACTTTTTGTGTTATTTTAACAGAATAAAATTACTTTCTAGACAAATTTGTTACAAAATCTAGCTATTAACCACAAATTTTTAATACTAGTTCAATTTATAGGCTATTGCATAAATGTAAATTTTATCCCTACATTTAATTTATCTTTATTTATTTGTATCAAATTAACTTTCTTACTTATTTGAACTTCACATGATAAAGTTGTAAGAATTTGACTTCTTTAATGTGGATTGGACTTTCCAATCCAAAAAATGTGAGAGAGGATGTGGAGCCTACAATAATGGAGTGCTAGTTATAATTAAAGATGCTTTTATACACTCGCAGTTTTTTTTATTAATAATATCTTAATTTGTACATACTAATCTATAATTAATGATTATTCTCTTTGTTTACTTTGATTAAGTAGTATGCTAAATAATGCAATTAGAGAAGTGTACTTAAAACATTCAATAAGACTCAAGTGCATAAAAATGCCATAGTCATATCATGGTAAGGCATTATTTGTAACAGGTATATCACATAGGAGAGTTGAAGTGATTTGTTTTTTATTTATTATTTATTATGTGGTAAATATAAGATTTGAAAAATTATTTTTTACTCGTCGTTTTTCTTCTATTTTTTCTTAGACTCAGGAGTTGTTTGGGATGTCCTAAATAAGTGCACTTTTTAACATTTTGGACTAAAATGTTGAGAAAAAAAATATATGATTGTTTGGGATTACTTTTTAACTTTTTATAAAAAAATGTGTATTAAAAAATCATATAAATTAGTGTATAGGAGAAGACTGGGATGGAATAGGCTGTACGGTGGGATGAATTCAGGACATCGTGTGTGCAGAGTGTAGGCTAGGATATGATTCCCTGCTTTTCGGGCATTGAATTGGAGGCGTTTTTCGGCTCATGGGGGCCCACCACGGGTTCCGTTTTGCTAATTAAAACCGTTCAATGTGTACAACTCGTCGAGTACTATATGTTTGTAAAAAATCATGTTGATCGGATATCGATAGCTGTCTATTCGAATTAGTTTTTTTTCAACCGTTAACTATAACACCATCCATTTTATAAATTTTAACTGATTTAATCATATAGTTACCGATATCCGATCAACGTGATTTTTTACAAGCATATAGTACTCGACGAATTCTACACATTGACAGTTCAGATTATTAAAACGGGACCCGTGATGGGCCCCCACAAGCCGAACAGCATCGTGTTATTTGTGCACCTAAATAAGTGCAATTTTTCCAAAACGTCAACTCCGCCTGTGGGACGTCAGACTTGTCTGAAATTTAGTTATGTGTAAAATTAATTTTTTAATTTCTTTTGTGAATAGTGATAACTTTTTAACTTTTTGAATAACTTTTTGTCTTTTTTAAAACATGCCAAACCAGACCTCAATGTATTTTGTGTGTTAAATTATTAATTGTTTAATAGTTTAACTTCACAAGAAATGGATCAACAATATATATCAAGCTAAATAGATTAGCAAACTCTCATGTATGAAATCTCACTTGTGGAAGAGAAACAAATTAAAAATTGTGGTGCACGAAGATAAATAGAGCAAAATACACAATAACAAAGATAACAAAGGCGATAAGACTTAAACATAGATATCTTAAAATCAAAACTTTAATATACTAATTATTTTGTAACCATAAACTCTTAGAAAATGGGCCAACAATCTATAAATCAAGCTAACAAATATGTTTTTCTTGTTGCTTAGCAAAATGACCATGTTGCATGACATGTTTGCCTTGTGTTTGTAAAGCAAAACAAATTGTTGACTATGGAAAGGAAAGTTGGCACTAACATGGTCAAAAAGGTGCTTATGTAAGCCATGATTTAGATTCTCTAGTCATAGCCAATAAAGTCCACCTATAATATATGAAACTATATGCTAAAATGTCAATGAAAGGTCAAATTTACAAATTCACTCTCTTTAAAATTATAATGTTACATTTATCCTATGTTATTAATTAATCGATGTAATACATTTATAATTATTGATGTAATGAGTTTTCATTGTTATTCAATAATTATAGTTGTTTTATATCAAATTATAATAAAATATGATGTAAAAACATAGTAAGTATATTATTACTTTATTTTATGAACAATTGTTTCATATCTTAGTAGTGTTTAGGTGAAGCAAAACATAGAATGGAACACAACATAAGATTCATCCCTTGTTAGACATTTGTGTCGCATATTATTTTTACTTCTATGCACTTAGAGTTATTATCATACTCTTGGTGGAATTACCATGTCGTGCCATTCTCCATTGCGATTGATTCAGACAATAAGATTCATCATAACATTTTGATATTTAAATTTATTAAATTAATTTTTAGTTTAAAAAAATTTTAAAATACAGAATTTGAAAATTAAATCACAGACATAGATTGTGATAAAACATTGATACCCTCTCTTTCTAAGTGGGAGTTAAACAATGTCAAAGGGACAAAAAAAAATAGATGCCCCCTCCCCTCACTCTTTCTATCTCTAGGCTCACATTTTTGTTGTTAGTGCTGCTAACAAAGAGGCATTTGTGCTCGAAAACAAAAGGATTGAAAAGCAAGTTCGTTTAGAACCAAGGGTTACTAATTAATCTTATTTTAATTTCTTTTTTAGGTTTATTGGGCATTCTTTAGTTGTACTTAGAGGTGTGAGAAACACTAATTGTGTCAATTACTTAAATTTGAAGAAGTTGTGATTTGATAAATTATTTATATTTCTATTTTTTCTCACACTATCAGAGTTATTACATTTTAAAAGAGAACAAAAGAATTATTATTTGATCAAGGGTATTTTTGGTATACAAAAAAACTTTGGCAAAACTTCAAAAGATTGTGTGCTTATGGTGCACGCCAGACTATATTAAATTAATGGGTTAATTAAATTCTTAGTTTCCAATTTATGAGTCTTGTGTTATTTTAATTCTTTACATTTAAATTGTGTCAAATTAATCCCCAATATATAAAAGTATTTCAATTTGATCCTTTAATGTTTTAATTGTGTCAATTTTATTCCTAATATATAAAAAGTGTTTCGATTGACACAATTTAAATATGAGAATTCAAAATGACATAAGACTTATACTATGAGAAACAAAAATCTAATTAACCCCAAACTATTATTCCATTGAAAAACATTTTAAGCGACTTCAAATCTTTCTCATTGCCTAGCTAGTGACTAATTAATATCATTCTCATCTTTCTCTGACCATGACCATTATTCTTAGGCCTTGTTTGGAGTACTCTAAAAAAGTCAAAAAGTCACTATCATATTTAAGTCACATCATCTCTTTACCACATCATTTTAAACTCAACCCATATTTGACAAAAAGTCAAAAAATACACTTATTTAGATCATCTCAAACCACCCCTTATTTTTATTATGAAAAAGTACGAGATTTAATATATTACACATTCAACAATGAGTTGTCAGTTAAAGTATATTGAAGTATAAAATAAATTTTAAAAGAAATAAAGAGAATCTCCACGCATGGAGGACACGAATTTCCACATAGTAAGAAAAATAAGCCTTTATATAGGGAGGGGAAAACCCTCCATGAAAGGAGAAAACCCTCCATGAAAGGAGAAAACCCCTACATAGAGAGGTGTTATTGCAAAAATTTTAAAAAAAAAAAAAAAATTACCACCAAACAAGCATTACTAATTACCTTTACAATCCATTCATTGTTACAGTCAGTAGTTGTGGTACCTTAATCCCTATCTCTACATTACAACATAAAACATTCTGGATCTGGAATGGTCGCCTAGCGTGTGAAGCGCGTTTAGCAATGTCGGATCTCAGTCATCTGAGTAAAGATCTGAAAGTTTCCTTGATGGTAAACTAATTATGGAGACTAGAGGAGCGGTAGTGGTTAAAATGATAATGAATAAGGAAGAAAATAAAATAAATTGCAAGAGGAAATGAGGGAAGATGATGGCTAGAAGTGCCACCCTCTCCCTCGTAAAGAATAGAGAAAGAGGAAGAGAGGCTGATTGTCACTTAAAGTGGGAAAAAAGTTTTTTCTATGTGTTTAGAATTCAATTAAAAAATCTAACACAACTCTCTAGTATAAAGTGAGATTCACACATTTAATAATAATATCCACATCATATAAGAGGATTATGTCTGATTCTAAAATATGATTTTGTGTACATAAATTTTTTCTTAACGGTCTATTTGATTAGAAATAAATAAATGATAGACAGTAAAAATGGTCGAAAGTGAAGTGAAAATAAAGAAAAGGAAAAAAAAATTCTTATATAAATTTGGTTAGGATAAATTTTTATAAGAAGATAGGAATTGTAATTATAAGTAACTACTTTTATAACAAATTTAAACTTTATTATATTTTACTATGTTTTTTTTTTTTTGTTGTTGAAAACTAGGAGCTTAGTTACCTCGTTATCATGAGTTGCACAAGAAAAATAACTTTCTTATAACTTTCACTATTTTCATACTAAAAAACCAAGAGAAAGTTATTTTTTCCATTTTCCTCACTTTTCACCATTTTCATCTAACCAAACTAGCCTAATAGAATTTCAAGATGAGTTTTTATTTAGTCAATTGATGGGTTAGAAAACTTTGAAAAAACTGAGAATATGGCCATTTTTTGTGTTATTTTGATGGTGAGAATATGGTCATTTTGAGTTGAGTCACAACTGTTGTGTTGTTTTCACATCTTGAAGAAATAATGTTAAGAAGAACATGAAACACGAGTTAAGAAAAACGGTAAGGGGTTATTAATTGAACCTAGATGATGACCAATGCCTTTTTTTTTTTTTTTTGTCAGAATTATAGTGGTAACTTTGTATCATTGGCAGTATAATTTTGATTTTCGGAGTTTTAATTTTATCAACTAAATCCTACATTTTTAATTGTGTTTTGATGGGATTTTTCTGTTAGTTGTTATTAATATTTTAAACAAAAAATGTCATATGCAACTTGTGGAGTTTTTTTAAAAAAATATTCTATATAAAAAAAAAAACAATTTAGAGAATTGACCCATTTTCAAACTATTTAGGAAATTAATTTGTTTTTTAAAATCGCATTTTGAAAATATAATTTTAAATTGAAATAATTACATTATTTCAATTTCAAAATCACATTTTCAAAATGTGATTTCAAAAAGCAGGTTAGTTTCCTAAATAGTTTGAACGGTAGGTCAATTCTCTAAATTATTTTTTTTCAGAATATTAAAAAGAAAAAAAAAACTCCAACTTATGTGGGTATTAAGTAATTTCCACTAAACAACAATCGCCACACATGGATCCCATTAAAACACAATTGGAAGTGTGGGCTTTTTTTTATAATTTAAAAAAAAAATTAAATTAAAATGTGGGTTTTAAATTGATCTAGAGACCAAATAAAATAAAATATACTAAAATTATAGAGATTGATGGTATAGTTGAATACATGAAAATCACTAGCAATAGCCTAACAAATATACTCTGGAAGTCTCCTTTTGGGTGCATAATAGATGTATCAATTTTGGGACATAATCAATATTATTTTTTGAATCGTAATCAAATAAATATTTTTGAGTCATAACTAACATTAATTTGAATTTTTGACAAAAACGAGTTTAGGTAGTAATCAATGCTGGCTCCCCTTTAATTTGATCATAAGCGTAACACACTTTGATTTGAAGTTTTTAGCAATACTATTTTGAGCATAACCAGAGTATGTGATAGACACATTTTAAAATTGTGTTTGGCTTTTAGATTTAAGAAAGAATTTGTAAAGAAAAAAAAATGAATAAAGTAAATGCTAAATTTTGGTCACTCTTTTCTTCTTATTTCTTTCGAGAATGGTTTCAGAAAGGTATTGTTAGGCCTTAATTTACTCACTCCGAACTTATCTCGGTGATCTACATATTCATCTTTTAAAGTCTACTGAACAAATTATCTTTGTAAAAATTAGTTTAATTGAACATTAATAACCATTAGCTACATGTTCATATGATTGAGTTGGGCTCACTAAAACTCAACAATACCTCTTTAGTTAGATTATCAACTTGATAATCCAGTTAAAGCAAAATTCAACTTTATATATATATATATATAAATTTCTTAAAAAATCTAACATCTTAAAAAAAGGATGTACCATAAAATTAGTGAAGCTGTACAAAATGCATCTAACAACAAGACTGCACTATAAGAAGCTATTTTTTATTTATACTAAAAGAATATTCATATTGTGATGCTCATTGATGCCATTTACATTTTCATTTTCATTTTTTTCACTCTTTTTTTAGATGAAAGATTATGGTACGCGTTCCTCAAAAGGTAAAACGAACATTGCTATTGTGCCTTAATTTGAGGCTTATTATGAACTTATTTTTATAATCCAAACCGTTTATTTTGTTGAGCTCGTCGAGTACTTCAGGAATGTCAAAAATCATATTAATTGAATAATGGTAATCATGTGATCGAATTACATTTATCATTAAAAAAAATAAACAATCTATCTTTCATTTGAGAAATAGTGTCAAAAATATGCAATCTGATCACGTAGAAGTACTCAACAAACCCTACAAAATGAACGATTCGAATCATAAAAATAAGTTTATAATAACCTTCAAACTGAGGCACAACAACTATTGTGCCAATAGCATAACAACAACCCCATACACTCAAAAGGTGTGTACCATATGCACCTTATAACTAAAAAAGAAAATGATATAATTTCGTACTTTTTGAATTATAACTAAAAAAAAAGTCATAACCAAACACCATAGGAGGTATAACTAAAGATTTCAAGAGTCATAACTAAAGAATAAAATTAATTATAATTAAAGAAGAAAATGACATAATTAAAACATATATAATAAAGAATGTGTAGGATAGAGTTCTCCCTTTTTTTTTAGGTGGTAATGTACTAACAATTGCTATATGCTTGGAAATAACGTAAAGGTTGTAACGTAGCAACAATTTCAGAAGTCATAATTAAAAAAGAATTAACTATAATTAAAGAAAAAAAATAATATAATTAAAAAATATATATAATAAAGAGTTTGTAGGATAGAATTCTCCCTTTTCTTTTAGGTTGTAACGGACCAACAATTGCTATATACTTGAAACAGCAGTGATTTAGACCCCCTCAAACTTTAACCCCCACCACCCCACACACACGTGGCGGGTGATGATTGGAGGACGAGAAAAAAAAGAAAAAGAAAAAGAAAAAGTGACCAATCAAAAAAGAAAGGGGGTCAAAAGAGATGGAGGAAAAGGGGTCCCAATCTTTATTCATGCTTGAAAATAACTTACTTTACAATATTTATAAGTAGGTCACTCTTTTTTGTCTAGTCGTATGCATGGCTTAGGGTGTGTTTAAGTGGGTGTGACTTTTGAGTTTTGTGTTCTATTTATCTACATTTAGTTTTTTGGTGAAGATGTTGATAGATTAACACCTAACCGACCACATCCAATAAATTAAAAAAAAAAGATAAATTACAAATATATTTTTTAAGGTTTGATTAAAATACGAATCGCTTTCTGTAGTTTTGAAAATTACATTTTATCCCCTGAAATTTTTAATTTCATAACAAATCTCTCATTTTATTAATAAATCATCCAGTCAATTAATAATTTTTAATGATCTTATAAATATGTTTCAATTAATAATTTAGGTAATTTTATTATTGTCTAGAAGAGTAATTATGAATTTTATTTTTTTAATTAATTCTGTTAAATAAAAATACTAACAAGGACGTATTTGTAATTTTTCAAACTACAGGGACAATCTTTACTTTAGGCAAATCTTAGGAGTGTATTTGTAATTTATCCTAAAAAAAAAAATCGAGATAGGCAAATATTAGTAACACAACACTGATCATCGAATAATGTATAGAAAATATAACCAAAAGTTGAGATTAAACTTAATTATGGAGGATGTTCTTTTAGTAATTTTTTAAAGTTCTTACGTGAGGAAAAAAGTTAATGTGTTTAGAAGTATATATTTTTTTAATAATGTGAAACTTTAATGCGATGTTTTGTTTTTTTGTTTGAAATTTTCATTTTATCCATCCATTTGTTGTATAAAAAAAAAGGTTAACGTGAGAGTATGTTGGTTTTTTGGCCCTAGTAGAAGCCAACTTTTTAGATTTATGCCAAGCATGCTTTTGAAAGAAAAAGAAAATAAAAAAAAAACCTTTATAGCTTTTTAATTTTTTGATTAAAATAATCGCTTCCTAAATCAAACCAAAATACCAACCTACCATTACACTTCTGTGACCCATTTTGTATTTTAGGTGTGTTTTTTGAAGTGACTTTTTAAATTTTTTATGAGTTAAAAAAATTAATAATGTGTTTGAGAAAAACTTTATTAATAGTTTTTTTTTCTTTTGTTAGTGAATTTTTTTCATTTGGTCAGTATAAACAACAAACAATCTAATTAGAACATTTGATTTAGTAGTTATGTAATACCCTTTTGTGATAAATAGGGGTGTAAGATAAACCAATGAAACCAAATTGACCGATTGAAGCCGATTGAAATTTCAATTTTTGGTTTGTTTCTCATAATATATGGTATGTTTTAGTTTTAAAATTTTTTACATGGATTTAAACCGAACCAACCAAATATTATATTTAAATACTTTTATATTTTAGTTATTTGAGCATTGATAAGTGACTAATATAATGCACTATTAAAATTAAGGAGAGAAACATTTATAAAAACAATTTTCATACATTTTCTTCATTTATTTTTAATATAAAATTCTACAAATTTTCATTAAATCTTTTAAAAATTCAAATAAATCCCTATTCTACATCAAACTTGGTACCTAAAAAGCAACCTAAGAGGGGAGTGAATTAGGTTTCTACAAATTAAAATTAATAATACCCCAATAAAATTAACTACTAGTACAACAAATTATTAACAAGCACAATGATGAACTTAGCAGTAAATGATCAAGCAAAATAACAATGAAGTATAACTAACATACAGGGTAAGTCAAATGATTAGCACATGAATATTAGATAGATATAGCATTAGTAGGAAAGTAAAGAGATTAGGAAAGAGGAGACAAACAGATTTATAGTGGTTCGACTTCAACCAAGCCTACATCCACTCCTCAAGCTTCACTTGAGATTTTTCACTATCTTCTAGCTTTACAGGGTGTTAGCAACCTTTTCACAGATGGAGCAATCCTCCACAGATTTTACACAGACTTTTTAAGTCAAAAACACTGAGTGTACTACATTCTTTCAAGGTTGAAAAGAATGTGTTTTTGCTTTCATAGAAAGCTACAATAATTATCTTTCAAAGATAGATATAAAAATGAAGCTCTGGTTTTTCTGTAAACCTCACACAGGAAAGATAAGCTTAATGCTATAAGGCTCAGTGTATAATTTCTGAGAGAGGATGTAAACAAAACTTGAAGAACACTTCTCAGAGAATTTTTCAGAGAATAGATGTGAGTGATTATAGATCAAAGAATATTTTCTGATTTTTTTTGTAACTTGTTTACATTAGAGGCTTTGGTATATATAATGAAACTTATAGCCGTTTATAGCCGTTGTACTCCATTATTACTAATTTGAATATCTTCCACTCCATTTTTACTAATTTGAATATCTTCCACTTGAACCTTTTGAACTGCTGCTGTACTAGGCTGTTTGAACCTTTGTTTTTGGGTTGTTTGAACTCTTGATTTAATCAAATATTAAATATATTCTAACAACATTTAGGCTAAAGGTTTAGATAAGAAATAATAGAGCAAAATAAATTTTGATTCTATTTTTCTTTTTCAAATAAATCATCAAAATAAATTTTGATTCTATTTTTCTCTTCCAAATAAATTAAAACATAATTAAATAAATCATCAAAATAAATAAGTCTAACAAAACTGACTAAACTGAAAAAATCGAATCATAATATACGGTCTATATCAGTTTCTTAACTATCAAAATCGAAAGAATCAGTTCAAGTCACTCTTCCTTGAGGAAAACGATCTTCCTTTTACATTATCAACAACTAATCGGCTCAAAGGCCATGCTGTAAGAATTAAAATACTAAAAGCATAGAGATACCAAAATAATCAGAGTTACTAAAACAATCAAGTCTCTTTTTCTCCCCTGAAGACATTTTCAACAAAATTAAGCACAATGAGGGAGTATGCTACAACATATAAGATGAAAGAATGTAAGTCTCATTATAGCACAAATAATCATCCATATCAAGGTAGCTCTATCATACAAAAAAAATGATAGCATATAATGATCATATAATTGAAACTTATACCATTTGACAATAATGGGCAAAAAAAATAGTAACATGTGAAGGTGCAAGCTCATAAGTTTGATATCAAAAACATAATAGAAACTGAGGGGATTTTAAAAAATAATCAAGTTTAAATTCGTCCCCTTATTTCATTTGGCAAAATCAATAGGAGATATGATAAATGAAAGCTCATAACTGAAATGTTCTCGCCAATAATATCAAATAGGATGCCAAAATGATACCAACATGCAATCTACCAAGGATACTAATATGCAATCTAGAATATTTAACAATTATAGCTCAAGCATTATGTAGAATAGCAAATATTGCTCATAATAGGTTAAACTCAATATAATCTCATGGAGTTAATATAATTCCAAAAAAAAAAAAAAATGAAGCATGTTCAAGGTATAACAATCCATATGTCAAGAAAAATCACGAATTTCAATATGTACCACACATTTAAGCATATGCATGATTTTTAGGTAAGAGTATCATCAAAGAGTATACATTGCAAATCATATGAAGTATAATCAATCTTTTTCATATCAAAGTAATAACAGTATTAACTCAAGGGATATAAGATAGAATTTTTACCTCAAAAGCTTAAGAGAGTATATGAGGCATACCTTAAGTTCAAGAGATGGAAATTTTTCAATCTTCAATTTTCTTTCATGAGGAGTACATCTCAAAAGGGTTTAACAAGTATGTTAATAAAATGATTTCTCTTCCTAAGTTAGTGCTACCCTTTTTTATTTTGTATAAATATAGCATTCATAGAACAATCACTATTACTCAATAAAAATACAACACAAATCACTTCTTATCACAAACTAAAAAGGTGAAAAATAATTCAATGATCAAACAAGAATTTGAATGCTATTTTTTAGAATTTTCAAGTTGTAACGCATAGCATAGTATGCATAAGAAAATAGTTTTATGCTCTTTGTTTTATTAAGAAATGATGCAAAAATCTCATTTAATCACATAATATTATCAAGAGGCATTTTCATCAATTCAATCCACATGCTCAAGTGTGATAAAACATTTTACTCAATATGGAACACAATATGAATGTTATAAACAATTAATTCAACAATTTATCAATCAAAAGTATTTCATGAGATGTATGCCAATATAATCCATATTCAAAAGATATTCAATAGAACAGATGTAATGTCTCTACAAACGTATGATACTTCTTTTCATTTAGACATTATTGATGGATCATAATCAAGAAATTTCACAGCTCATTCAAATATTCCAATGTAAAACATATAAGCATGAAATTTGCATATTGAGCATATTCTTGAGATCGCAAATGTAGAATTCAAAATATAGATAGTATACATCTCAAAAACATGCTATGACATCAAAATTGATTGTACAAAGATATGACTCAAAAAGGAATTAACATATTAGTATGAAGTCATATATAAGATGTGAAAGTATGCTCACAAAAAAAATTTATCACTTCTTATCTATTTTTCATAGCAATGGATGACATGATATAAAATGTTAATGAATACATAAATCATTCATATTCTAATAGACATTCATCAAAATAATATAATTCTCATTTTTGAGTTCAATGAATGTTTGAAAGAAACTAGCAGAACATGATTTAGCAAACTTAGTACAATTAGGTTACATGGAAGCAATGATTAGACACAACCTATTATACACAAATCACACCTTAAAGAATATAGAACTTTAAGCTTAAAGGTGTGTTAGGAGTTATACCTTCATTTACCTCTTTGGAATCTTCACCCATACATTATCTCTATTGTTCATCTTGGTGATTTTCATTTCATCATTCTTCTTCTTGTAGGAGCTGATTTTGCTCTTTAGATTGAACACTCTTGTTGTGCATTTCTTCTCGAAGTCCTTGGTGTTCTTTGATATTCCACCTACAAAATATCTTGATTTCTTTCTTGGTACCCATACTTTCTTGGGTCCATGGGGATTAGTCTCAAGAATATTTAATCTCATAAAAGGTTTAGGAGGATCAAAACCAATGCCTACTTTGTCAAAAATACATCTTTTATTTCCAAGAAACTTGTTGATGTTTTCTTTTCATTTTACAAAATTTTCAAGAGTTTTGTTTAAATCCTCAACATTGTTTTTCAAAACGTTTTTCTCATTGGCAATAGACGTAAAGTCATTTTTCAAAGAAGTATTTTCTATTTTTAAAACACCCATATCATTTGAAAGAGAAGTAACTAATTTCTTTAATTTAGAATTCTTAACACAAACGTTTCTAAATATGTCATTTAATTCATTAAAAACATTTTCAAGTTCTATATAATTAGAAATTGCCTCATCTTGAGTGGATTCTTCTTCTCTAAAAGTCATGAGACACAGGTTGGCTATTCCATCATTTTCTCCCCAAATAGCTTCCTTTTTGCTGCCATCCATCATTGAAAGTTCATGAGTCATGAGTAAGCTTAGGAGTTCTTCAATACCTAATTTTGTTAGGTCTTTTGCTTCTTGGATAGCTATAACCTTAGCTTCCCATTCATTTGGCAAAGACCTAAGTATTTTTCTTACAAGCTCATCATTAGTATAAGATTTACCAAGAGATTTTAGAGCATTAATAATATTGGTAAATTTATAAAATATCTCAGAAATAGATTCAAATGATTCTATCGTAAAGAGTTCATAATCATGAATAAGCATGTCAATCCGAGACTCTTTTATTTGGTAAATTCCTTCATAGGTGATTTCAAGTTTATCCCAAAACTCTTTAACAGTAATACACACATAAATTCTATTGTACTCATTTGCATTTAGTCCACACACAAGAATAAGCTTGACTTTAGTATTAGTTTGAAGGAGTTTATAATCACGCTCATCAAATTCATCCTCAAGTTTAGGCACACTGATATGGTTTACTACCTTGGTAGGGATTTTAGGACCTTTAGTGATAATGAGCCACAAAGCATAATTGGTAGCTTGAAGATACAAAGTCATTTTTTCTTTCCAATGAATGTAATTACTACCATCAAAAAGAGGTGGCCTATTGCTAGCTTATCCTATAGCAGAGTAAGTAGAATACACGGTTGCTATGGATAAAAAACGCAAGATTGTTAAATCTAAACAAGAGCTCCAAGCTCTTATACCAATTGTTACCCAAAAAGCAATCTAAAAGGGGAGTGAATTAGGTTTCTACAAATTAAAATTAATAATACCCTAATAAAATTAACTACTAGTACAACAAATTATTAATAAGCACAATGATGAACTTAGCAGTAAATGATCAAGCAAAATAACAATGAAGTATAACTAACATACATGCTAAATCAAATGATTAGCACATGAATATTAGATAGATATAGCATTAGTAGGAAAGTAAAGAGATTAGGGAAGAAGAGACAAACAGATTTATAGTAGTTCGACTTCAACCAAGCCTACATCCACTCCTCAAGCTTCACTTGAGATTTTTCACTATCTTCTAGCTTCACAGGGTGCTAGCAACCTTTTCACAGATGAAGCAATTCTCCACAGATTTTACACAAACTTTCTAAGTCAAGAACACTGAATGTACTACACTTTTGCTTTCATAGAAAGCTACAATAATTATCTTTCAAAGATAGATATAAAAATGAAGCTATGATTTTTCTGTAAATCTCACACAGAAAAGATAAGCTTAATACTATAAGGCTCAGTGTATAATTTCTGAGAGAGGATTTAAACAAAAATTGAAGAACACTTCTCAGAGAATAGATGTGAGTGATTATAGATCAAAGAATATTTTCTGATTTTTTTTGTAACTTATTTACATTAGAGGCTTTGGTATATATAATGAAACTTATAGCCGTTATATTCATTTAAATTTATAGCCGTTGTATTCCATCATTATTATTTTGAATATCTTCCACTCAATCATTACAAATTTAAATATATTTCACTCCATCATTACTAATTTGAATATCTTTCACTTGAACTGCTGCTGTGCTAGGCTGTTTGAACTTCTGTTTTTGGGCTGTTTGAACTCCTGATTTAATCAAATATTAAATACATTCTAACAACATTTAGGATAAAGGTTTAGGTGAGAAATAATGGGACAAAATAAATTTTGATTCTATTTTTCTCTTTCAAATAAATTAAAACATAATTAAATAAATCATCAAAATAAATGTTGATTCTATTTTTCTCTTTCAAATAAATCATCAAAATAAATTTTGATTCTATTTTTCTCTTCCAAATAAATTAAAACATAATTAAATAAATCATTAAAATAAATAAGTCTAACAAAACTGATTAAACTAAAAAAATCGAATCATAATATACAGTCTATATCAGTTTCTTAACTATCAAAATCGAAAGAATCAGTTCAGTGCGAAACTTACCTTCAATATCAACCGAAACGAATTGTTTATACCCCTAGTGATAAGGTTCAACTCAGGAGTTTGCTACCCTTTATTGTGGGGAAATTGGGTCACTGTTGTGTCTCAATTTAAGATATATTATAGGCTTATTTTTATGATCCAAACCATTCATTTTGTAGGGTTTGTTGTGCACTTCACGCTTATCAAAAATCATATTAATCGGATATCAATAACTATATGATCGAAAACCAAAAATATAAACAATAAGTTTTTCTTTTGAGAAATAGCATAAAAAATATGCAATTCGATCATATAGTTATTGATATCTGATTAATATGATTTTTGATAGACATGAAATACTCAACAAACCCTACAAAATGAACAGTTCTAATTATAAAAATAAACTCATAACACACCTCAAATTGAGACACAACAGTCACTGCTGTGCTTTTAGCAAGCAGTGACCCCATTTCCTTATTGTGGTGGTCCCCCCCCCCCTCTCATTATGAGGTTGTATCTAGTTAGTAGTGATTGTTGGACTTGGGCATAGTGGGCATGGTGTGGTGGTCCCCCCCCCTCTCATTATGAGGTTGTATCTAGTTAGTAGTGATTGTTGGACTTGGGCATAGCCTCGTTTGGGAACAGGCTATTTTAGTAACTTTTTGGCTTTTTACGAAAAGATGTGCAGAAAAGTAGAGAGGTGATGTGACTAGTTTTAGTTGACTTTTTGGCTTTTTGGCTAAAATAGTCAGTCCCCAAACGAGGAATGTGTTAGACTTTGTTAACTTTCTAACTATTGTAGGTTGATAGTTTATTTGATGATGTAAATATTTTTCATAATTATAATTACTCTCCTACCTATTAATAAAATAAATAAATAAATAAAATAACAACAACAAATCGTCTGAATTATAGAAAATAAAAACAAAAAGTAATAAATAATTAAGTAGTGTTTGATTTATTAAAATGTGTAGACAGACCAACCGACCGGTGGTGTTATTTATCCAACCTAAAATTATCATTTTACCCTCTCCCTCGTCCGCATGTTCCGCCATGAAAGTGCATAGAAGGATAATGAAGTCATATCATGTGAGACCACACAAAGACAAAACCCCTTTCTTCAAAGCATGATGGAGATGGAGTGATTGCTGGCTAAGACATGTATTTCCCCAAACAGAATAATTCAAGCTTTATTGTCTTCTCTCTCTTCTTATCAAACCAAACAAGAATATTGAGCCTCCGTTTGGGAAGTGGGTTGGCTCTTTGGCTTTTTAGCTCTTTTGGCTATATGAGGCTGGGCTCAAAAGCTTGGTTTGGGAATGATTTTTTGATTTTTTGGCTTTTTTGACTTTTTTTGTGAGAAAAGAGTGTAATGATTATGGATTGGATGTGATTTTTTGTCTTTTGTGGCTCAAAATTGCTATTTTGTCTTTTGTGGCTCATTGAGCCAAAAAAGCCCAATGAGCCACTTCCCAATGAATAATTTTACAGGTGCCCTAATTTGCCCTTTATTGTTGCTTTTTAGTTTGTAGATAAACTTTCCTTACCATTGCCTTGAATTATAAAAAAAGAGATGGGTAGTTTTGGTCAATGAGGGATGTGGGTAGGGCATGAATAACATACATTCAAGAAAACTTTCACTTCCTAGAAATTTTCAAAGCGTGTGGGCTGTTGTGTTGTGTTCCTCATGAATATTGAAATCAACACAGGTTTTTGACTGTCAATACATATGAATCATACATGAAAGAATTATGGATTGCTTTTCAAAAAAAGTCCTAACAAAAATTTTAAAAAAAATAAAAATAAAATAATTATTCAAGCAATAGCAATTTAGTAATTGTGCTCAATGTATGACTTTTAATAATTATATTTTTGTGTCTTGATTTGGTACCATGCTGTTGATATTTTTTATTATAACTTTTCTATGTACATAAAATTCAAATAATAATCATCATACACAATATTCTCTAATGTGGTGAAATTTACAAATTTAATAAATTCTGTCTCATTTGACAGGATTGTGTTTATGGTAGAATTATGTACAGAATTTTTTTTAAATGATGTTGTTTTGATATGCTAATTTGTAAATGATTCTTATTTTTGGAAAAATTATTCAATAATCTCATATCACCATGCATCTACGTAGTGCTCCAAACTAATCATGTAACTAAAATTTTTATAGATGGAACATATTGACTCACCTTTATTAGCTAGTTAGGAGACAAAAGACAACCTATATATGTGTAATTTTTCATTTGCCAAAATACTATATAAACAATATTACATGATACTCTAAGATTATCTAATAATTTTACTCATTTCTAAGTATCTTACATTAGATGGTTTCAATGTATCTTTGTGGTGATTACATGATTTTTAGGCTATTATGTTTAGCAAAAACTTTTTGGGTTAGAATAGTAACAAAAAGATAAAATAGGCTAAAAAGCCAATAAGATAAATGGGCAATTTGGAAAGTTAGCTAAAAGTTAGCTTTTAACTTTTAATCCATTTTGAGTTACATCACTTCTCACATTTTTTACACATAAAAGAACAAAACAGCCACCAAAAAAAAAAAAAATAATAAAAAAGTCAGTTTTTAACCAACTTCCCAAATCACCCCAAAATGTCACATTTAAACTACAATCATTTCAATTTTTCTCTCACAAAAATCAAAAAATCCAAAAAATTTCTCACAAACGATACTTTTTAGCCTCATATAAAATAGTTAAAAAGTCAAAAAATCAACTTACATCTCAAACAAAAGTTTAACATATTTTCTCTAGTTACTTATAGCTGTAAAAATAAAAAATAAAAAATAAATAAAAAGTCAAAAAAATTTTGTCCGAGAGAAGTGATCACTGCTGTCGAGATATATTTGTGAAAATCCTGTGGTTTTTCTAGCGTTTTTCTTGGCTTTCTAGTGGGAGCGAAAAAAAAAAAAGAAATAAATAAAAAAGACAAGAAAAAAGGAATAGCAAAGTCAGTTATTTTGTAAATATAAATCAACTATATAATTATTGATATTTAATTAATTTAATTTTTTATATATATAATTTACTATTATTGATATTTAATTAATTTAATTTTTTTTATATATAATTTACTTAATGAGTCATACAAAATGAATAATTTTGATCATTAAAATCAATCTAAAGTAGGCTGATAACTATAGAAATTGTAACCTCAAATTCAAAACTTGAGCGGGACACATGTGTCTTTCATTCAAATTCTATAAAGTATTTCACATGTGTAGAATTTGTTTTCCTTTTACTTAATTTAATTTTTATATTAAAAGACTAATACTATTTAATTTTTACATTAAAAGACTACTGCTGAGCATCTCCAATGCACTAGGCATATAATACTTGTTAGTTAAAATGCCTAGTGTGATTCACTTTTTTCAATTTCAATGCACTAGACATATGATTAGGCATTTTGGCTCAACTCATATTCACTAGCTACATATAGTTAGCCTTCAACGCTAGGCAAAATGTATTTAATAATTAGGATCATTTCCCTCCATCTTTGTTGTTGACGTGACATTCTATAAAATTAATAGTATTTGGATAAATAGCTAAAATAAAGAGCATGGTTGGAGTAAAAACATAAAATAAGTGATAGGTAAAATAAAATATATACTTTATAGTAATATTTAGATAGATAAAATGTCTACTACCGTTAAAAATGCTCTAAATCACTAGGTAAAATTTAATGGTGAGTCCCATTATTTATAGATATGACAAGTCCTACAGATACAAAATCATTTGTTACACAGATTCACATGAGGGGAAAAAAAGAGAAAAAAAAAAAAAAGAAAAAAAAGGAGTAAAATTCACCTAGGAACAAATATTATATTTATTACATATATATTTATAGAAAAATAGTTGAGAATACTAAAAGTGGTGCTCTAATAGCACTACTAATGATGTAGTAGTGGGCTATGCCTTTTTTATTTTTTTAACATTTCCAATGCATTAGTGCTATTAGTCGCCTTTTTTTTAGTGGTATGAATCATTGTTGATATTTTTATCAGCAATACCTAGAAAAAACAATAAAAAATTTGTTAAAATTTGAAATGTTTGAGTTAGATTTATTTTGATATATGACTCACGTCACACTAAAATTAAATCTGTAACATTATATATACTCAAGTTCAGAGCACTTTTTTAAATATGTTTTGCAATTCTTGTATTTATACAGAAATCAGAATCTAAATATTTTTTTTTAGCAGGGAGCATTTATGTCTTTTTTGTTCTCTTTATTTGTTCATATGAACGAAGCATTTGTTTTTATTCTCTTTTGTAGTGTGTGGAGTAGCAATTGTATAATTCAAGTGGTGTAAAATCTCTCCCTCTCTCTCTCTCCAAAGTAGACCTTCATGGCTTTTGGGGACTATAAATTCACACCCTCCTCCTCACTCATCCCTCATGGTCAATCTCTCCTAACCTCCTCCTTCTCCTCCTCTCTCTCTCTCTCTCTCTCTCTCTCTCTCATAGTCTACAAAACAGAGTCCCCTGTTTTTTTGTCCTCTGCCTCTGTTTCACAACATTGGTAGAAGAAAAATATTCAAACTTCTCAGCTCTCACTCATCACCATGTCCACCATTGTCTTTCAAGGCCTCCAATCTTGTCTTGAGTCCCAACTCACAGAGACAAGAACACTCAGGCTCAAACTGGCTCTCCCAAAACCATCCTTCTTCGAAACAATCGAACCACCAATCACACAAAGCTCATATCTCCATCAGCCTATGCTCAACCCATCTTCATCTTCCTGCATTCTCAGCACCAAAAGCTTAGACCTCTGTACAGAGAATTTGGGTAGCGAAACTGGCACAGACACCATTGAAATCAGCAAATTTTGTCTGTATTACCCGGCTTCGAATGACAAACAAGAAGCTAAAACAGGGGAGGAATCGAAGTCATCCAAAAACATGGAATTTAAGAAAGTTGGGAATTTGAATTCCCGGGATTTTCCTCCGCCATTGACAACGATGAACGGTGGGAATTCTCTGCAAGTGAGGCCTCACCGGGAAGGCGGTAGATTGGTAATTGAAGCCGTGGAGGACCCAAAACAACAGAGGTATTTTCAAGCTGAGAGAGGCCATGGCCGCCTTAGACTGAGCTTTTGGAAGGACTCGGAAATGGCGGCGGAGGAAAGCGAAGAAGAGAGTGACATGGAAGAGGTTGAAATTGAGGAAGATGGTGAAGAAGAAGAGGTGGGTGAAGAAGAAAGTGATGGGCATGTGAGGGAGGATATGGATGCAAACATTTTGGATGTTGGGGGTGAAATGGGAATTGAGAAGTTTCAATGGTCAAGTAGGTGCAATGAAGGTGTGTGTGGCAATGAAAGTATATCTAATTGGGAGGGAGTTTGGGTGTCCTCTTCTTAAAAATTTTATTTTGATGTTTTTTTTCAATGCGTTGTTAGTCCAAGTATGTGTAAGTTGACTATTCGATTATCAAAAAATATATTTTTAATAGTATTTTGTCAAAATTTTTGTATTTTGAGATTTTTTTATCATATTGCGCTGTTAAAAATGTATTACTTTTCTATTTCAATATATTTTTAGTTATATTTTAAGATTTTTATATTTCAAAAAGAGAAATGAGAGTCTTTGCAGTCCTAGAATCTCAAATTCCTCAATTTTTGTGTTTGTTGTCTACAACTTTTGTCCCTCAAATAAATTTGGAAAAACTAAAAATTAGTGATAACTTTACAAAATATTTACTAATTCATAGAAAAGTTTGTAATTTTAATTAATTATTAAAGCTGGTAACTTTACTACTAATTTCAAATTGCTTTTGAAAACACCGACTTACAATTTTTTCTATTAATTTCTACCTTCCATTAAATATTCTAATGGTGGGTAGTTATTATGGTTGTGTGGTTATTTGGACAAGGCTTCTCTCTCTGGACTTTACATAACCCTTATGTTTGGTTAGGGACATAACCCTTTGATTACTTTTGAACTTTTGGGTTCTATTTGTTTCTAGTGCGGAGAAAAAAAAAAAAGGAAAAAATGGTAAAAAAATAAATAAATAAAAAAAAAGAAAAAAAGAAGAAGAAGTCATATTCTGGTTAAGTCCTCCAATTGCGTATGTGAGAAAGAAAAGAAAAGAATTGAAGTAATCCCTTCAAAATGTGTTTTAATTCAAAAATGTATTATATTATGATTATTTTGTTTACAAGTTATGCTAAAAAAATTAATATAAAACAATGCAGAAAGTTTTTATTTTAGCACTTTAATGCAAAAGACTGATTTAATTATTAAAAGAAATATTGCTGTCACAATCATAGTTAGGAAATGGGGATGCTGCTGTGCATGGAGCATCAGCAACTGTTGCGCAAAGCTACTGTCCTGCTTTGAGTCTTTGGTTTGTTTTTTTATTTTGCTTATTTTATTTTATTTTTTTGTGTGGGTATAAAATGATATTGGACTTTTAAAAGTATTTCTTGAGACAAAGTTTGGCTGTAGTTTTAATGAATAAAAAAAACTTGGACAAATAACCAAAAAAAAAAATCTCAGAATTTAACTATGGTAATAAAATAAATCTTGTGGTTTTAATTTTTTTAATTTAAACCCTTATTTTTTATTTTTTTAACCTAAATTATTTGTCTATTTTTATTAAATAAAACCGACATAAAAAGTGTATTTTAACCATTAAACTTAATGTTAATGTAGGTATACATAAAATGTCTAAAATATCATTTTTTATTGAGTTTAATGATTAAAATATCATTTTTTTCGTTTGTTTTACTTAATATAAATAGGTAAATAATTTAGACTGAAAATAAATCAAAAAATTAGGGGTTAAATTGACAAAATTAAAATCTAAAGGCTTATTTTGTTACAAGGGTCAAACCTTAGGTTTTTTTTTTTTTTTTAAATATAATTTCCCCAAAAAACTTTAACCAAATTATTATTGATTTTCTTATTGGTTGTATTCAAAAAAAAAAAAAAAAAACTAGGCTATGAATTGTTAAAAATTAAACAATGTTCAAAAAGTAAAATTTTAATACACATTTTACATATTCTTACACACTTTTACATATTTTACATTTTTAATATAATTTATATATATTTTAAATATGTATTAGAAATTTAAATATTTCTAACATTATTTGATTTTGAACAAATACTCAAAGAGGGATTGTAAGCATAATATTTTTTAATAACCAATAAGAAAATTAATAATATTTTGATCAAAGGTTTTTTCTTTAAATAAATTAAACCAATAAGAAAATTAATGAAACATTTTGCCACAAGAAATATTTTAAAAAGTTTTAGTTTGAGTTTTTTAAATTCACTTTCAGAAAATTGAAACTTTTATTTTTTGTGTTTTTTTGTTTTCATTGAATTTTTTGAATATTTTAAGTAATTTTTTTTAATTTTTAAATGTGTCTAATATAAATATACTTAAAAAGTATTATATTTGTGATTTTTTTTTTTACTAAACATAAAAAATATAAAAATTTAATACATTTTTCGTATTCTTGTGTATTTATTGATTTTTTAAAATATTTAACTTTTTAGATATATATAAGTAAGGTGCATATAAAAAAAATAAAAAAATTTGCTTAAAATTTTAAAAATATTAACTAAAAACAAAAAAAAACACGAAAAACACAAAAAAAATCAAATTTTAAAAACTTGAATTCAGAAAATTGAAACCAAACACAGTAAATACCATTTTTTTTGGGTGAATAAGTAAATACTATTCAACAAGAAGAGCCGAAAAAAAAAAACCAAAAAAAAGCAAAGAAGCAAAACGGCACCATGCCATGTGCAGCCGTTGTTGCAGTGCTTTATGCAAAAATGTTACACATCTCAAAAATTTTACTAAAAATTTTACCAAATGTCTCACATGGGTGTGGGACCCACATGGGACCCACATTGTGTGGATCCCACACCCATGTGAGACATTTGATAAAATTTTTGGTAGAATTTTTGGGGTCTGTAGCATTACTGGTGCTTTATGCACAACAACATCCCCACTCCCAACCAGTCATATTATTTTATTCATAAATATTGTTTAAAAAAATTAGGGTAATTTATACTAATCTTTCTTAAAGTTTGAAAAAATACAATAAAGCTTAGAATTTTTGTATAATTACACCGACTTTTCTTTTAGTAAAATTAAAGAAACCGAAACTATTGCAGATGATGTGAAGTTACAAGGATTAATAAAAATACATATATATATATATATATACATATATTAGTGTAAAAAAATGATAATATAATTTTTTTCATCCGTATAATTAATGAACAGTTGATGTAAATGGACTTATTGTTATGTCAATTAAATTATTAAGAAAATGTAAGAAAATTATATTAAAATTATGAAATTTATTGTAATTTTTTTAAAATTATAGGGGAGGTATGGATGGGTAGAAATCATCAATGAAACCAGTGCATGTGATCTACGACTATACCCCAATGTATTGGTCAGATCTACCATGTTTTTGATTATGACATTGGTTGATGTAAATGGATACCAGAATCTAGTCTAAAACTTTTTAGATGCTGATCCCAAGCTAAGGCAAAATACATGAAAAATATATAGATAGTGAAAATAGAAGGCCCTGCAATAAGCGGACAAGTGAGTTGTTTTAAGTTTATTTTAAAATTTTAATAAATTTTAAAATATATTTTAATTTAATTTATTTACTTAATAAATTGATTCCAAATGAACTTGTAATGAGTCGAGCAGAGCTAATGTAGGACGAGGGAGTCACATGCTCTTGAGTTTTTTTATATTTACACTATTTCCCTTGCATGTGAAGTTTATATCTAATTTTTTCTTTATAAAATTATTATAATGTCTCCTCCTTAAATCATGTAAAAAAAGAAAAAAAAAAATTGTATTTAAATTTTTTTAAAAGTGCTTATTATATATATTTTTTCCATTCTTTTATACTCTAAACTAGAAAGTTAATGGAAAGAATTGAATTAATTGAATATTTCATTCTTATCATGGAATTTGTTTAGTTTATAGTTTTTTTTTCATTATGGGATTTTTTGTTGAGCTGATAGTGTTGAATTTGTTAATCATAAATTTAGTTGGGTTGTTGATTGATTGTGGATTTCTAAACTATATTGATGTAATTCTCACCATAATTGTAATATTGAATCAACAATGGATCTCAAAAAAAAATATATATATAAATTTAATGGTATCTCTTTGTTATTTATTTTGGATTTTTTTTCTTTTTTTAATGATGTGAGTAATGTGTGCCCCATCTGTCTTGAATTTTTGGCTCAACCACTGGAGTCGAGTAAGTTGTTTTTTCATATTGCATATAAATTTAAGAAAAATGATATACAAATCCATTTTCTAAACTCATTTTTTTAAATAAAGTGATGTGTAAGAAAGATGATTGACTAATAATTAAAAAATATATAAGAGATCTGAAAATTAGATCTCATTTTTAGATTAAAATAACAATGTTCATAAGTTGATTGAGTCATATAGTAATTATTTAAGTTTAGTTTAAAATTTTAACTAATTCTAAAATATATTAACATTTAATTTATTTATTTTACGAGTCAATGTTGAATGATTTTTATTTTTAATCGAAACATGTTCGAGTATCTTTGTACGGTTTACCTTTAATTGAGATAAATTGATGCCTTTTAGTTTGAACATATTTTGACCACCGTCCGAGATTGCCAATCCTTGCGGGCCCTCTCTTAATTGGCAAAATTGATTTCGAGAATAGAATAATGTGCAGGACCCCCTTTGGACCCCCTCTTGATTTGATTGGTCACCTTTTTCTTCTTTTCTCTTTTTTTTTTCTTTTCCCTCCAATCACCACCCGCCACGTGTCAAAGGGGGTGGTGGGGGTGGTGATTTGAGGGGGTGCCAATCACCCCTGTTCGAGAATATTATAGCAATAGTGTTTCGTGGGTTTTTTCTTTTGGCCCTTTTTAGATGGCTTTTCTCTAGTTTAGTGATTGGATTGGACAGTACAGTGCGGATTTGTGAAACTCACTGTGAATTTGTTTTGATCATTTGAATTGTATTTTTTTAAGTCATTTTGTATAGATTATTCATATAACAATCAAGTTAATTTGATATTCGTATCTATATAATTTTATCATATTTATTTTCGAAAAAATTAAATAATAAGAATGATTTTAAAAATTAGTAGTATATTTTTTTTATAGACAAATGTGATAAAATTGTGTAACTATGTATATCAGGTCAATTTGATGTTTTGTGTAGATAATCTACGAATGGACATTTGTCGAGCTGAATCGAGTTCGAGTTAGGCCAACACTACGTAGTAAGGGACTTTGTGTCAAACTAAGCCAAACTTGGCCCTAACATCATGCTTCTATTTCTGTCCAAGCCCAACCAAAATATATATATATATATATAAATCTAGCCTACTCATCGGGTTATATGTTAAAAAAATTAAAATTTTAATAATTAAATTCAATCACACATTATATTTTTTAAATAAATATACTAACATTATTATAAATTGAAGAAATTTGTGTATAAATTAAAAAATTTCTTAAATAAATTCAATCAAATATCACCACAAATGTGAGTTTCAATAAAATTAATAAAGATAAAGCTTAGATCCAAATAAAAAATATATATTTTAATATATTATAATTAATTAATTAATTTAATACCAAACAAGGCTGGATTGAAAGTATAAATTCCAAACGCAACCTATTAATATATCGGACGGAAAATATTGACATAACCGGACCCCATAAACTAAAACAACATTTTCAAATTCTAAAAAAATAGGAACTAGCCGGGCGGGTTAGGCAAGCCAACAGACCGATATCCATCCCTATAATAGTCTACATCGAGTGACCTAAAAAATAATTGACTTAAATAATTAAAACAAAGCTGGTAAGAAATTTTAAAAACTTAAATAATACTGTCCAATCCAATTAAATTAGTGAACTAAACCCAACTTCTTCTCTATATATTTTTATTTTTTATATAATCTTTACTTATTGGGGTGAAAATGATTAAATAATTACTTTCCAATTGGGCCCCACTCTTCCTACGATGTCGTGTACTTGCATTCCTGTAGTCTAGTTTTCAATGGTTCAATGATATTGTAAGCCATTAGTAGAGAACAACACCGAGGTGATGGGAGATGTTGGCAGTGTTTGTTAAATTTAAACACATCAATGAGACAATAATGACATTATTGTTTGAGATGTATTGAATAAGAATACTTTTTAATTTTTTAAATTAAAAAGTTGAGAAAAAAATATAATTATTTGGAATAATTTTTTGAATTTTTATAAAAAAAATGTGTATTAAAAAATTATATAAATTAGTGTATAGGAGAAGATTGTAGGGGTGAACAGCGGATATACCGATCCGCCAAAATTGACCAAACCGAACCGAACCGATCCGCCACATTTTGGACGGATGCGTGATGACGAGCGGACGGTTGTGGATTGATTTTTTCCAATCCGCCAATTTGACGGACGGATGGCGGATTTGAGATTCCTTTGACCACAACCGAACCGCCAAACCGCGAGCACCCCTAATAATTTATAAGACCTTATGTTTTCAATTTGTAAATATTTTGTTTGTGTTTTCAATTGAAAAAAATTTAAATATTCTATTGAAAAAAAGTTTTCAACTTGAATATATTTTTTGAATTAAAAAAATAAACGTGTTGTTTATTTATATTTTTTGGTTTTTAAATTTAACTCTAAAAATAATAAATAGAAAATATGATATATGCTGGTTGATTTTTGTTTTCAAAAACATATATAGATGTAACAATATAGAGACATACAATCTCTACTACTACCCTGTTCATGGTTTTGGTGGTTTGAATTGTTATTATATTTTAAGAACCACAGATTGTAATACTTTGTGTGGATGAATCATGTTGTGATTGTAATATGTGGATGAGCCATGCAGTGATTGTGATATTCTAAAGTTTCAAACTTTCTTTTTTTGGATGAGGCATACAGTGATTGTAATAGTTTTTTAAGTCATTGACTGTAATACTTTCTTTCTTTTTTTTCTTTTTTTTTGAGGAAGTACACAAGTTGAATTATGTTGAAAATTTATAAAATCTTAAACCGCCAAACCGATTCGCATCCATTCGCTAAACCGCCAAACTGCTCAATCCACATCCGCCAGATTGGCGGACGGATGCGGATTGATTTTCTCCAATCCACCAATCTGGCGGACGGATGGCGGATTGGAGGTTCCGTGGCCGCAACCAACCCGCGCCCACCCCTAGAAGATTGGGATGAAATAGGTGGTGCGGTGGGATGAATTAAGAGACAGCGTGTAGAGTATAGGCTGGGAGATGGTTCCCTGCTTTTTGGGTATTGAATTAAAGGTGTTGTTTTGCCCGTGGGCGCCCACCACGGGTTCCGTTTTGCTAATAAAAAATCGTTCAATGTGTAGAACTCGTCGAGTACTATATGTTTGTAAAAAATCATGCTGATCAGATATCGATAGTTATCTGATCGGATTAATTTTTTTCAACCGTTAACTATAACACCATCCATTTTATAAATTTTAACTAATTTGATCATGTAGTTAGCGATATCCGATCAACGTGATTTTTAATAAACATATAGTACTCGACGGGTTCTACACATTAAACGGTTCAGATTATTAAAACGGAACTCGTGATGGGCCCCTACGGGCCGAACAGCCCCGTGTTATTTGTGCACCCCGCCTGTGCAATTTGTCCAAAAGTCAACTCCGCCTGTGGGACATCAGAGTTGTTTGAAAATTAATTTTGTGTAAAATTATTTTTTTAATATTTTTTTTGGATGAATAGTGATAACTTTTTAACTTTTTGAGTAATTTTTTTAGCTTTTTTGATTTTTTTTTGGTATCCCAAACCAGGCCTTAATGACACATTATGTTTGTTTAGAAGAATTAGATAAAGAGGGATTATAATTTTTCAAATTGTTAATCTTGGAATATATAGATTATTTGATTGAAAATGATGTATATCTCATATTTATTTAGTCATGAAATTAGATATCAAGAAATGACTAATCTATTGAATCCTAGGTTTGTTTAGGATATTATAAAGAAGGAGAAATATTCATAAGACTATTTTACCCTTTTATATTATTTACTAAATAATAGCAATACTAAATCTGACTTATAAATTGTGTTTTATTTATTGGCTAGAAATTTTAAAAAAATTAAATAAATAGAACATCAATAAAAATAAAATTATTTTATTTAATTTTTTAGTTGAGACTTTCAAATTTTTATTTTATTTTATTAAGTACAATACATAATAAAACCAAACAATTTGTCTATGTAATAGTTAAAAAAAAAAATTTTTTGAATCTTTGTCCCTTCATTTGAAAAAAAATTGAGTTTTTATCCCATAACTTGAAAAAAAAAAAAAAAAAATTTGGGAAAAATATTAAGATACATGTATTTTGGGTTGGGTTGGGTTGGGTTGGGTTGGGGGGAGTGACTTTTTACAAGTTAATCCTATCGGATTATTATTCCACACTTGTATCCCGCCTCTCCTTAGGACACAACAATCCCACATATGAAGGATATGGAGTCTGGTTGGACTCCTAATCTGGCTTACAAATTTTTAACCAAACAATAAACTCCTCCATAGAATCCAATCACCCCATCCAATCCCTCGAAACAAACAACTTCTTATGGGTTTCACCAAATTTGGTTCATTAGTTCTTGATTTATCTTTTTTTTTAGAA
This sequence comes from Camellia granthamiana, assembly GCA_036172215.1. NCBI lineage: Eukaryota > Viridiplantae > Streptophyta > Magnoliopsida > Ericales > Theaceae > Camellia > Camellia granthamiana. Next base: position 142,429,482 of record CM069907.1, read on the forward strand.
TAATAGACAATGTATCTTAATTAGCCTGATTAGAAAGGAATAAAAATAATAATTTGTCAAAATATGCATGACGCTAGCTTTGAATAAAAAGTTGATCAGAAAAGAAAAAAGAGTAAAAAGTTGATCAGAACCATTAAACTTAGCCTGTCTAAAAAAAATTTTAAAAAAAAAGAAAAAAATTTAAGATTAATTACATTATTAGGTTTCAAAGTATACGATGTTTTACATTTTACTTCTCAATTTTTTAATTTTTCTCACTTTGATATATGTAACATATTATATTTTAGTCTCTTAATATATCATTCAAAATCAATAATGAAAAGGTGTTACATTCTGACATTAAACAAAGGCTTGCTTTATGAATAAAAGCATATTAGGCATATTTTATATATGAAAAATGTTTGGTGGCCCGAAAATATGGAGCTTGAATGGCTCGAAAATGGCAAAACGACGTCGTTTTACACCCAAAACGACGTCGTTTTGGGTATTTCGAGTCATTCGAGCCACATATTTTTGGGCCACCAACCAATGCTGTTTATATATATATATATATATATTTGTGAGGATACAATACAATGAATATTTCTATCCGAAAATGGAAGGGGTGCTGGTGAGATTTAAAATCCAAACCAATTGTCTGGTAAAGGGCCCCCAAATCACTTGTGCTACCTTTTTGTCTCAAACACTCTTTTTGTAAACTAATTTTTTTTCCGTAAGTTTTATTAAAAAAGTTTATGACATTTGGTATCAGAATTAGTCATCACGTCAAGTATGAGATCAAATAAGTGCGACTTTGTTAACCTATAAGCTTAAAAAAAAAAAAAAAAAAAAAAAATCTTAACCATGAAATAATCATAAAGCCATAACCCTTGGATGCGATGGCCTCTTAATATAAGCCTTTTAGGCACTCTGTACAAACCTCCTTATGGTGAGTTCCACCAAAAGAGTAGGTAAGGAATGTATTTTTGGAACTAAAACAAAGGATGCCACAGGGTGATGTATGCTTTTGTTGAAGTAGAAAAAGGTAGCTGGGTAGTTATGTATTAGGTGTGTTTTGGGAAGATAGTAAAAAGTTGACTTTTAACTTTTTACAAAGCTTTTTAACTTTTTTAAAAAATAACTTAAAAAATTGGTAAAAAGTTACGTTTGGCTTTTTTGAGTTAATATTTGTTTAGTTGGTTTTGTACTACCCTCAAGTCCATTAGACTTATGTAAAAGGAGATCTTATCACATTGTGAGTGAGATAGAGATATGGAGACACTACTGTAACAAGTCCGCGAGGGACCTCGCTACAGTTCGGACTCGATTTGTGCCACGGTTCTAAATCTTGAACCAAAGAGTCCAAATCCGGCAAATCGTTTTGAAAACAGATTTTTTGAAAGAAGTGCCAAACATGGACTGCTTTGCCAGATAACAGAGTCGCCACCTAAATATTTTTTAAATGGGAAATTTAAGAAACCCTAACTCGGTGCCAAAGGCTACGTGTCCGTCATCACCAAAGTTGGCTCGGGAACTTGGGTACGATTGGGGAAGGTCACATCGTGAGCACCCCCGCTCGCCCGGTCAAAGACCGGCCTCTACTAACCATGATATCTGCTTTTGAAAACATTGTATGCTCTTATTTCGGTTATTAGCCTAGGTTACTATGTGATGCTCGCAGCAAACAAGTATAGACTGGGCCGTCTGAATTGGAACAAAACATTTCATGTTTGTTTGTTTGAAAATGGTGTGATGGTGCTACCCGCAGGTAGGCTAAAATGCGGATTTGCCACCCTCAGGTGGGCTTAGAAAATAGTGATGTTGCCACTATCTAGTGGGCTTAAAACAAATAGTCAATGCATTGTCCCAATTCAAATAACTCAACCTCCACCCACAGGCATTCAAGGCAGTTATATCACATAAGCAAATAGCCTCATGGCAAGCATACTATCATGGCAACACTCACACGCATGCAAGGATGCTAAAGCATAAAACTCACCGAGTACTCCAAGCCAAAACAAAAACCGATTAGAAATCCATGCATGATCCTAGATACACAGAATTGCCTAATGCAACACATGCAAAAATGCAATTATAGCAGGCTCGGCTATTCTAAACATGGTATGTGAAATGTTACAACTAACATGTATTCAATTTGGAATTGAAATACGATGCAGTTTGTATGATGCGCCGAGCCCGGTGCATGCAAAACAGATGAATGATGCAAACATGCTGTCATACTGTATGCTAATTGAAATATGCCCTAATCTACCATCATAAGCAGATAAATAAAAGGGAGAAAGAAATGGGGGTTGGAAGACATACATCACACACACCCACACTTATTACAGCATTGCCCTCGCGCAGAGGGTCCGAATAAATAATACAGTCCGAATAAAAGAATAATACAGTCCGAATAAAAGAATAATACAGATTCCTAATTAATTGACAAATTAACTAAGAAAAACTGTAAACTGGCATGCAAGCTAGGGACTGCCTTGATTCTGATGAATGATGCATGTTTGGGCTGCCTTGTGCGGAAATCCATTGGGATGCCCCAATTAGCCTCTGTTTGCAATGTTTCTCGAAATGCGTGCCAGGTTCCGAAAAGTTGCTGATTCTTCATTTTGCTGCAACAGAGAGCAAGGAAAGGGGCATAGCAATGTATTTCACAAATATATGCATGCCTCGATCCTCGTGCCACTAATCACGCACATCGATGCATGATGGCCGAGGAGTCGGATTGCACAACTCAATATGGGGTGAATGCAGATGAATGCTACAACAAAACCTAACTCCATCATGGGTAATCCGGAGTGTCGGTGACTTGGGAATTGAGACCCGTTCCGTCACTCGGGGTGCGAAACGTGCCTCGTTTCCCGTGCCCGGGCTAACTCCTATCCCGAACACGATGCAATATGCATGATATGCATGAATGCAACCTAACATATGACCTAGCATACACAATGCAGATGAAAATGAGATGCCTCGAAATGCGTGCACACAGGCACGCAAACCGAGGTAATGCATGAATGCAATCTAAGATACAACCTAGTATGCACTATGCTGGTAAAAACGAGATGCCTCAAAATGCGTGCACACAGGCACGCAAACCGAGGTAATGACATACGCGGTATAATGAGACTAAAAATGGCATGACAATGTAATATGGGCTTATACCAACATGAGTGAGCCTCAGCCACACTCATACAGGAGGCCAACAGATGAAAAGTGAAGTGCCTCGAAATGCGTGCACACGGGCACGCAAACCGAGGTAATGACATAAAGGCATGAAATGACCTGAAATATGATATACAATAAGACTAAAATGAGATGTCTCGAAATGCGTGCCTACGGGCACGCATACCGAGAAATGGCATACGGAATGCAACAGGACTAAAATGGGATATGCGATGCAATATGGGCTTACACCAACATGAGTGAGCCTCAGCCACACTCACACGGGAGGCCACCGGATAAAAAAGAAGTGCCTCGAAATGCGTGCACACAGGCACACAAACCGAGGCATGGCCCGAAGGCATGAAATGGCATACGGAATGCGAATTGGGCTTACGCTAACATGAGAGGGCCTCAGCCGCACTCACATAAGCCGCCGAGAGATGAGAATGAGCCGCCTTGAAATGCGTGCACACAGGCACGCAAACCAAGGCAGTGGCATACGCAATGCTAATGACATGGAAAATGCAAATTGGGCTTACGCTAACATGAGAGAGCCTCAGCCACATTCACATAAGCTGCCGAGAGATGAAAACAAGCTGCCTCGAAATGCGCGCACACGGCACGCAAACCAAGGCAGTGGCATACGCAATGCAAATAACATGGAAAATGCAAATTGGGCTTACACTAACATGAGAGAGCCTCAGCCACACTCACATAAGCTGCCGAGAGATGAAAACAAGTTGCCTCGAAATGCGCGCACACGGCACGCAAACCAAGGCAGTGGCATACGCAATGCAAATAACATGGAAATGAAACGTGGTATATGGCATATGAAAAATGCAAATTTCAGCAGCTAAAATGATGCACAAATAGCCCCCGAATTATGACAAAATTACACCCGATGCCCGAAATGCAATGTTATGTACCCGAAACGGCCTACAGCCCTACTAAACATGCACAATATGGACATAACATGTAAAACAGTAGCAAGGCAGCCCCTAAACTAGCATTTTTTCAGTACAAAGTATGGCCAAACAATGATCACAAGTATGGCAAAAATAGCTTGCAAAAATGGGAAAAAAATGGAGGATTATGAAGCAAGTACTATATAAAATGCTCAAACTGAGAAACACAGTTCTACAAAATTAAAGAGGGGCCAAAAATATGCACATTTACAAGAGATGACATCCCCCAATTCAGTATGTAGATAGGCTAAACATAGCATGCAAAATAATGAGCCAACAAAGGCTATAACATGAGGTACCAAAAGCATGCATTAAACAACCTTGGACCCTTAACAAAACATGAAGAATGGGTCATTTTAAGACACTTTCTAAGCCTGATGAATGCTGAAAACAGAAGCCAAGAAAGCCTAACAAAGCATGCAATTTTACGGAATCAAAGATGGTATTACATGAAGTACCAAAAGCATGCACCAAATGGCCTAAGACCCTTAACAAAACATTATGAGAAGGCCAAAACAAGGCTCTTTCCAGGCCTGATGAAGACTCAAAACAGAAGCCAAATAAGCTCAAAGGGGCATGCCAAATAGGAGTAGAACATGAATTCAAAGAAAGTGGCATGTAGAGCATGAAAACCAGGTTGAGCCCTTCTTAAATGTTGAAGAGGGGCTCAAAATAAGCACAATATTAGTTCATGAGATGCTCCGAATCAGATCACAAATAGGCTAAATAAATCATGCAATTTTACGGAAAATATGGAATATTACAAAGAAAGTGCATGATAGAGAGGCCAAACATGATTGAGCCCTTCTTCAAAGTTGAAGAAGGGTTCAAAATAGGCCCTCTCACAGTATATATCAGGCTCGAAAATGGATCACTCAAAAGCCAAACAAAGCATGCAATTTATTGGCCTAAAGAGTGGTATTGAAAGAGGTGCATCACGGAGACACCAAACAGAGCTGAACCCTTCTACAAAGTTGTAGAGGGGCTCAAAATAAGCCTAAAACCAGTAGGGGTCGGAGCCCAAAACAGAGAGCAAGTAGGGTAAAGAATTGATGTAAAAATGTGCTCAAAAGGGGGAAATAGTGACTTACCCTTGAAGATCAAACTTTTGTGGCTTCTTGGCTTGAATTTGTTGGTCTTTAGCCTCTGAAAAGCCCTCCTTTGCTGCTGGAATGAAGGTGGTGATGATGAGACTTAGGGTTGATGAAGGAATGAGCAAGACTTGAAGCTTGGTTTTAGGGTTTTGGAGATGAAGATGGAAGCTATGGGAGAGAGGCTCTTGAGAAGAATTTTTGTAACCTTAGCAAAGAAGGGGTCAGCCCCTTGAATGGGTAAGAAAGGGGTGTAAAAGGGGAGGGAAATGCATCCAAGCTTTCCCTCCCAAAATATCCCCCGGAGGACAGGGATATTTTGAAAAGCAGCTGGACAGCTGTAAAGTGGCCAAAAGCAGGAAGTAGGCCGGCCAGGTGGATTTCTTGAAGATGGCCGGCCAGCCACCCTAACTGGTCGGCCAGCCACTCCCCCTGGCCGGCCAGCCATGGCCAAAAAAAGAAGTGAAGAATTGCTGGCCGACCACCACTTTTTAGGGTCCTCCCATGTGTGTAGAACAAGACCCCATGGTTGGAATTGGGCAACTCTGAAACAGGAGTCACAACATTGAACTTGAAGGAGAGGCTCAAAAATGAAAGTAACAATTACTGGCCGACCACCACTTTTTAGGGTCCTCCCATGTGTGTAGAACAAGACCCCATGGTTGGAATTTGGCAACTTTGAAACAGGAGACACAACATTGCATTTGAAAGAGAGGCTCAAAAATGAAAAACACAATTACTGGCCGACCACCAGTTTTTAGGGTCCTCCCATGTCCCCTCATCACAAATATGTAGTCTCGGCTCGAAGAAAATACCCCCAGGGTGTTCAACATTAGCCCGGAAGTGAGAAAAACGGGCGCCGGAGGAGTGAAACTGGTTTTCTGAAACAATTGATGGCCTCCCACCCTCCAGTGATCTTCCTGGTGCTAAAACAGAGGTACCTGCCAAAATTGAACAAAAACTAATGCAAAACGAAAGCTCGGGGACCAAAACCGCGCGGTTCGGGGTCCCGGAAATGGGCTGCAGGCACCGAAAGTGGTGTTCGGCCACGAAGTGGGTATCTGAGACCCCAGTGTCCCTCGGTATGATAAAACAGAGGCACTTGTCGAAAATGAACAAAAACTGATGCAAAATGAATGCTCGGGGCCCAAATCACGTAGTTCGGGGTCCCGAAAATGGGCTGTAAGCACCGAAAGCGGCGTTCGGCCACGAAGTGGGTATCTGAGACCCCAGTGTCCCTCGGTATGGAGTAAATGAGATGCATGCCAAAAACCGGAGAAATCGGAGATGGTTGGGCGGTCCCGAACCGAGGCACACGGCCTGACGGCTCCGAAAACCGGGAACCGGGCTCCGAAATGGGCAAAATGGCCTACGGCCACGAAATGTAGCCCACGGCCACTGAGAGATGGTCTACAGGACCACTCCCTCCCTTCAGGAAAGAAAACAGAGAAAACCGAGTCTGGTTCGCGAACCGAGGCAAGGCACAGAAGAAAGTTCGGAAGTCCGAAGGCAGGGCGCACGGCCGCGACTCTGAGACTTCTGAACGAGCACAGTATGCAACATCACCGAGTGCTCAATTGGTGACGTCTGAGTCTTAAGGTCGGTCAAAAATGGGGTGTCTACAACTACATGTGAGATAGAGTATCTAGCAGAGGATTTGAACCACTAACCGTACCCAAAATTGGGATTTGGAGACCAACATATGCATGTCCATCATAAAGTCTACATGGTTTAATGACTATATGGTGAAGTTATTATATGATTTGGGGTATGATCGGAAAGTGTCTTAAAAGTGTTACGATTAATGAAAGAAATAAGGTTCGTGATTTTATATTGAAATATGAAGAATATTAAAAAAAAGCTTAGCATTTGGTGAAGGGGGCACAATTACTTAAGCCTATTTGTATGAAACCTCGTGGGATTGGACGAAGGTCCCTACTCCGTGCTGACGAAGGTCCCTACTCCACACTGACGAAGGTCCCTACTCCATACTTAAGCCTATTTGTATGGAACCTCGTGGGATTGGACGAAGGTCCCTACTCCGTACTGACGAAGGTCCCTACTCCGTACTCAAGCCTAGTTGTATGGAACCTCGCTGAACTGGACGAAGGTCCCTACTCCGTACTCAAGCCTAGTTGTATAGAGCCTTGTTGGACTGGACGAAGGTCCCTACTCCGAAGTGGGCTCTCTCTCTCCACTCTATGATGGGCCGAGCTAGGGGATTAGTCTTGGCCCACTCCCCACTCCGAAGAGGGGAAGACCATGGGCCTGGCCCTAGCACCACTCCCCACTCCCGACTCCGAAGAAGGGAAGACCATGGGTCTGGCCTTAGCACCACTCCCCACTCCGAAGTGGGTAAGTCCATAACATGGGATCCAAGGCTTCCACTCAACGACATCATGAGTGCTAACAGATCAATCAATACCCTGTAAAGTAAAGGGCACATGGTGCCCGCGAATGACGGATCTTGTTCTCCTCTATTAAGGGATGTGCTACAATCACGGCTGGAGACCAGGCGGAGAACGAGGGAGCTTGATGAATAAGTCATACGATTCTTATAAAAGGTAACCTACACTCTCCTTGAAAGGGGCGATCTCTGAACTCTAGAAACACACTGGTCTTCTCTATCTTGTCTCTACCAAACTCCGATACTGACTCGACCGTCGGAGGGGTTTCCGACCAACCCCCGGTCGGGCAGCCTAACTATTTATTCCTTGTGCAGGCCTCCACCATCGGTGCACCAGGGTTCGTCCACGAAGTTCCATCTTACTCTATTGCGGAAATCGGTCCGCACATTTGGTGATTGACTGAAGTAAGCGGCAAATGGTAGTTAAGGTACCTAATAATTTTTCGGCTACATGTGGTCGGTTATCACTCCATTGCACATCAAGTTTTGTTTTGGGAATCCATCAAATTTATTTATACAATCATGTGTATATATTACTCTACAAAATATTATTTTATTTATTTATTTTTATTATAAAGTATACAATTTATTAATTTTTATTAGATCATAAAATCACATGAGGTGATTGCTGGTGGTGGTTGACTGCTACCTAGAAGTGGTCGCTAATTGTTGGAAGTTTTTACTAAAGGTGGTTGCCAACAGAAGTGGGTAGTCGGTAGAGATCACCAGCAATGGTGGTCACTAGCAATAGTGGTCGGAGAGAGAAGAAGAAATGAAAATTTGTCCCGAAAACAAATAAAAATATTTTTTATTATAAAAATTTAATAAATTTTGTAAATTATTCACAACTTTTTTTAAAACAAAAATAGACACGAAAAATATTTTTGTTTATACTTTTCACATTTTTTGTAAACAAAAATAGAAAATTGTAAATATAAGGGGTTCCTCGTTAATTAAATAAATAAATTAATTAAACCACATTGAATAGAGTAAAATTAAAATTAAGAAAAAAATTTATCAGCAACCCTAATTTTAAAGTTACATCACACATTTCAAATTTTAAGTATTTTTTTAAAAAAAAATTAGGTATATAGCATTTTTGTTATTGAATTGTGTAAAATCTAGTAATTAAATTTATTATAATTGTGTTCACTATCTTATATGATAATTTATTGTTGAATCTTATAAATGTTGATGTGGTATCAATTTTTCTTTTTTCTTTTTTTTTAAAATTTTTTTTTTTACATCATCTCTTTTGAAATTCCTAAAACTACTTGGCTAATATATGTGGGTACTGTAGCATATAGTGGCAAATATTCTTTTAGATCACAACCTAAAGAGCGGAAAAGCTTTTAGGCACAAGTCCGTTTAAAAAATGGATCAAATAGATTCTATTGATGTCTAAAAGTAATATTTTATCTGAGCAACAAAGAAGCAAAAAAGACTTTTTGTTTAGAAATTGATTTTTTTAAATAATTTTTTGACTCACAAAAATATAAATGTACCAAAAAAAAAAAAAAAACAGAGAATAATTTGATAACTGTCACGACCCGTTCCCCGTATTTAAGGGTTAAGTATCGTGATGGCCAGTAACTGAAGTTATCTCCGGCTAATTCTTAAACAAATAAATAAACGCGAGCGGAAATAATATTTAAGTACCAGGGTACCAATCTAAGGGTTAAACATTGTGATGGCCAGTAACTGAGGTTACCTCTGGCCAATTCTTAAACAAATAAATAAACGCGAGCGGAAATAATATTTAAGTACTAGGGTACCAAAATAATTATTGGAACTTCTATTTAATTAACTTGTCAGAACTGAACTATCTCTACAAAGTGCTTCGTGCCTATCCCACGCGCTGACCCTGACATCAGGCCCGGCCCTGAGGGAAGGCCCAAGAGGCCTGCGCCTTGGGCCCCCAGATTTGGGCTAAAAATAAGGGCCCCAAAATTTGATTTTTTGTTTTAGATATAAAAAAAAAAATCCACCTGGAAGTCTTTACAAATTGAGCCCATTAACCCACTTGGAAGTCTTTACAAATTGAGCCCAGCCCAAAATTAATTGGCTACAAAATTAATTGGCTACATTAACCCACCTGGAAGTCTTTACAAATTGAGCCCAGCCCAAGCAAGCACTAGCAGAGTCTTTACACATTTCTTTACAAATTGAAAATGACGAAGCAAGCACTAGCAGAGTCTTTACACATTTCTTTACAAATTGAAAATGACGAAGCAAGCACTAGCAGAGTCTTTACACATTTGTCACTTTGATAACTCTTGAAACACAGAGGAAGTTTTTGAGAAGAACGAACCAGAGGAAGTTCACAGTACAGAGGAAGAATCAGATATACCCACCCAACGGTGAGTCTCTCTCTCTCTCTCTCTCTCTCTCTCTCTCTATATATATATATATCACATTAAATAGAGGAAGTTTTTGCCCTAATTTGTTGCCCTAATTTTTCCCTAATTTTCCTCTTAATTTCTTGCCCTATAATTTTATTTTTGTTGTGTTCTAATTCATGTTTGGTTGATGAAGATTTTTCTTGCCCTATATCACATTTATTTTTGTTGCCCTAGATTTTTTATGAAAGTTTATAATTTTTGTTGTGTTCTAATTCTGAAAATATATTATTTGCACAGATCAGTGATTGTGAATTTGTGTGGATTTGTGATTATATAGAGTAGTCATCATGCCTCATAGGAAGTATATTTTTGGATGTGAAAAAAGGAAAAAGAAGCAAAAATTAGAAAATTTTATTCAATCTCAATCGGGAGCGCTTGATAAATATTTTGGTAACAAGAAACAAATAGAAAGTTCATGTTTGGTTGATGAAGATTTGGGTGTTGAAGAGCCTATTGAATGTTTGAATGAGAATGACAATGAAGATTTGGTGAATGAGAAAGCTACTGATTATATGTGCAAATAATTTTTTTATCCATTTATCCATCAACTTCTTTTTTTTTTTTTCAATGTAAAAAAGGCCCCATTTCCGAAGGTCGCCTTGGGCCCCCTAAATCTCAGGGCCGGCCCTGCCTGACATATCATCTGAAAGTGGTAAACAACTATAAGCACATGGCAGAGTGATACATATTATACTAAGAGTATAAGGGCATAAAATTCACCATGGATAATTATTGGCTAAACAGAGCTTGATATTAAAATACAGAATATAATACAGAGATCAAATACGGAAATCATATATCTAATCATAACTACTGTACAGAATAGAACAGAACAGATGTAGGGACTCAAGAGATGGCTCATACGAACTCTAGAGGTGGCTCCCACCATAATGTAACACTTAGTTCCGTATAGCACTTTGCTCCACACCAGAAGTCATAACCACGGTATAAAACTGGACAAATGTATAGACTCAAGAGGTGGCTCGTACGAACTCTAGAAGTGGCTCCCACCATAGTGTAGCACTTAGCTCCGTACAGCACTTTGCTCCACACTAGAAATTTAGAGGGTCAATGGATCCATGACAGACAAATGGTCACAAAGTGACTAATCAGAGGGCCAATGGTTATTTAAGTCCCCCAAGACGTAGAACTCCCGTGGTACTTACAAAACATAATTGTTTATAAGGTTATAGTCAAATATTCATTAAAAGTAAAACAAACATATCCATGGGTTTCTTTTTAAATAATTAGGGTTCAGAAAATAAATCACGTAACTGAAATATTAATATAGTTTATAATAATTTGTAAAACATAACTTGTATAAAACAAGTATGGTAAGTCAAAACATAAGTAAAATATATTTTGGTAACTCAATGTATAATATAACTCACCTTAACTTTAATACCTCACTTTTTCTTTCCACTACTAAAAATCCTTTTAGCTTCCATTATTTTTTTTTTCTTTTTCTTCCTTTCTTTCTCTCCCTCTTTCTTTTCTTTTCCTTTGTTGCTTCCCTTTTGAGCACATTCTCTCCTTATATACAGAAAGGAGCCGTGGACACCAAGCCACGGCTGCCACGTGTCTAAGTCCCATTCACTTATCGTTAATTCATTCTTATCCAAACTATTTAACTTTAGAACAATTTTATTGTGGCCTAAATTTTTAATATAACTATATAAATTAATCCTTAATTAAATTACACTCCATCATATACCAACAAAAAATTGATTAATTATTTTACTACCACACTAATTATTATTATTATTAATATTATTTATTTATTTATACTTTGACCCCTAAATTTTTAATAATATTATTTTACAAAATTACACATAATAATATATAATAAATTATATATTTTCTCTAACTGTGATTGAATAATATTAGTATAAGTTTTACAAAATAATTAAAAATCTGAGTTGTTACAATCTTCCCTCCTTTTAAAATTTCGTCATCGAAATTTGTCATATGTGTAAGCTATCCGCTGCGCACTCTGATAAATGTATATTAGATGATTAACTGATAGAAAATATGACCTTAAAAAAACTTTACCAAAAACAACTCACTGTTTAGTTATCAAAAATTGGTTTGGGCCAAAATGAGAAATAATTTGTGACTTTAAAAACTTTTCATTCGTTTTGTTTATGATAAAAACAAATAAAATGAGAATACAATGACAGAATCATATGCAAGAGTTGAAAAAATTTGAGATGAACTTTTCATTGATTGTTTCAAAATTAGTATCTTTATAATTTGAAAACATCGAAATAAATTTTTTTTTTTTGAATACTGAACTGAAAATTATATATATTTAATTATATTATAATTTTGGTAGGTGCTTCAGCCTGACATCATTTGTTTCTTTTCCTTCTTTTATTATAACAAATATAAATTATACCTAATATCCTTCACAAATTATGCAAAAAAAAAGAAAATTAATATATATATATAATCATATAAAATTATAATATAATTAAATCGATAAACAAAATATAATATTTAGGTACTAATTATCCGCTATCCCACTTCTTAAATGTGCGTGTGGCCTAAGCTCCAATGATGATTTTTTTTTATAAACCATGCATCGTGATGGCCAGTAACTGAGGTTACCTTCGGTCAATTATTAAACAAATAAATAAACGTAAGCGGAAGAAATATTTAAATGAGGGTACCAAAATAATCATTGGAGCTTCTACTTAACTAACTTGTCAGAGCTGAACTATCTCTACAAGTGCTTCGTGCCTACCCTACGCGTTGGCCCTAGCATGTCACCTGAAAGTGGCAAACAACTATAAGCACATGGCAGAATGAGAAATATTATACTAAGAGTATAAGGGTATAAAATTCACCATGGATAATTATTGGCTAAACAGAGCTTGATATTAAAATACAGAATATATAATACAGAAATCAAATACGGAAATCATATGCATAATCATAACCACGGAACAGAACAGATTTATGAACTCAGGAGGTGGCTCATACGAACTTTAGAGGTGGCTTCCACCATAGTGTAACACTTAGTTCCCTATAGCACTTTGCTCCACACCAAAAGTCATAACCACGGTACAGAACAGGACAAATGTGTGGACTCAAAAGGTGGCTCGTACGAACTCTAGAGGTGTCTCCCACCATAGTATAGCACTTAACTCCGTACAGCACTTTGCTCTACACTAGAAATTCAAAGGGTCAATGGATCCATGACAGACAGAGGGTCACAAAGTGACTAATCAGAGGGTCAATGATTATTTAAGTCCCCCAAGACATGGGACTCCCGTGGTACTTACAAAACATAATTGTTTATAAGGTTATAGCCAAATATTCTTTGAAAGTAAAACAAACATATCCATCGGTTTCCTTTTAAGCAATTAGGGTTCAGAAAATAAACCACGTAACTGAAATATTAATATAGTTTATAATAATTTATAAAACATAACTTGTATAAAACAAGTATGGTAAACCAAAACATAAGTAAAATATATTTGGTAACTCAAGATATAATATAACTTGCCTTAACTTTAATACATCACTTTTTTTTCCACCACCAAAAATCTTTTTAACTTCCATTATTTTTTTTTTTCTTTTTCTTCATTTCTTTCTCTCCCTCTTTCTTTTCTTTTCCTTTGTTGCTCCCCTTTTAAGCGGATTCTCTCCTTATATATAGAAAGGAGCCGTGGGCACCAAGCCACGGCTGCCACGTGTCTAAGTCCCATTCGCTTATCGTTAATTTATTCTTATCCAAACTATTTAACTTTAGAACAATTTTACTGTGGCCTAAATTTTTAATATAACTCTATAAATTAATTCCTAATTAAATTATACTCTATCATATACCAATAGAAAATTGATTAATTATTTTACTACCATACTAATTATTATTATTTATTTATTTATACTTTGATCCCTAAATTTTTAATAATATTATTTTATAAAATTACACATAATAATGTATAATAAATTATATATCTTCCCTAACTGTGATTAAATAATATTAGTATAAGTTTTACAGAATAATTAAAAATCTGAGTTGTTACAATAACTTAATAAAATTTTGTCTTTTTGACTAAAATGTTTGATTTTCAAACATAAATACATAAATAAACAAAAATAAGTCTCAGAGACACACTTGTCTCCTGGTTTTAGAAATTAAATCTATCCCCAAAAGGTAAAAAAATTGTTATAAAAAATATTTGAGGACAAATTCCTATAGTCTCAAGAATCGTCACTAAAAGATTGTCCAAAAAAGTAAAAAAAAAATAACTTTTGCTGAAAATTTTAAAAATATCGCTAACAAATACATTTTTAGGGACAAAACAATTTGGTGTATGAAAGATTTACATTTTGAGACAAAAAATTTGGTTCCAAAAGAATAGTAATTTATCACTAAATATCCAATGTCGTCATTAAAAATACAATAATGACACTTTTGGCAACTAAAATATTTCGATCCTAAAAAGTAATTTTATTTTTAAATTTTTGTTTCTAAAATCTTAATTTGTTGTAATGAGTTTCGAAGTACATGTACTTGTAAGTTGTAGCACTATCCATGTGATGATCGTAATCAATAACGTAACAAAAAATTTTACGAGTAAGATAATACTGACTCTTATTAGTCATTAAAGAGAAAAAAGGTGACTTACTTAATATATTTTATAATTTCCCATTTACTAAAAATACCGCATAAATAATATCATATAATATTTTAGAATTATTTAATGATGGGTGTTTGGTTGAAAAATCCAATTTTGGATTTTCTTTTTTCAAAGGTCCAAGTGCTAATTTATTAGGTCCACAAGGACAAGCTATTGCAAAATGACCAAAATACTTCTTCACTACCTCCGTTTTTTATTTATAATGTTCAAAACCCTTCAATTCACCTCTTTAAAACATTTCTTCCTCTCTCTCTCTCTCTACCAGATTTATCTAACTCTACTTGTCAAAATCCAAAACCCTAGATTTCTCTCTCACTCTCTCTCTCTCTCTCTCTCTCTCTCTCTCTCTTTCTTATTCACAAAATCCAAATCTCACCATCTTAGTGCCAGCGATGCAGATCTCGTTGTCGGATGGCTTCTTATGAAAGAAGCTCTCTCTTTCTCTCTTTCTCTCTCTCTTCTCATCTGTCTCTCAAGCTCACAGCTGCCTTCGACGTCGTTATTATCTCTCAGCCAAGATGTCGCCTCTTCGAATGGTGAAAGCAAGGACAAGAGAGCTTTAAGTTGGAGTTGGATCTGAGTCCCAAATTTGGAATCACGACACCTGGTCTCCACCGCCGGTGATCTCATTCCTTCGTCCAAATCTGTTTGCGATCCACACAGATCTGGTTCTCCAGATGGCAGATCTACACCCCTTCTCTTTATAAAACATTTCTCTCTTTAATATGGTGGCGATGGACATCTGCGATCTCCAATCTATGAGGTTGGTAAGGTGAGAGACCTGAAGAGAGTCATTGGAGTTCCAAGCTGGGCGAGGGCGGTTGTAGCTGGTTTTTCGCGCTCCTTGGAGGGTTTAGTCTCCTCAAATGCGATTGCCCTATAGTTCGGACTCCCGTTTTTCTTAATTTGGTTTCATAAGTGCAATGTGAAACAGAAAAATGAATGAGAGTCCAAATCCGGTAAATCCTAAAAAATTCATTAATCATCAGTGATGCCAAAATAAACTTCATTGTCAGATTTTAGAGTCGCCAACTAAATATTTTTGAAAAATTTAGGAAACTCGTGACATGTGCCAAAGGCCACTTGTCTATCATAACCAAAATGTCTCGGCTCGAGAACTTAGGTATGAGAGAGGGAGGTCATGAATTGAGCACCTTACTCACTAGATCAAAGATCGACCTCTACTAATTATGATGTGAATTTTATGTACATTAGATGCTCATGTTCTGATTATTAATATACTAACATTACTATGTGAAGTAAATAAGTATAGACCATGTCACTTACTTTGGATTGCTTTGATTTCATGCTTTCTTGAAAAGTGTTTTGAATATGTGCAACTTAAAAAAAGCGAGCTCATATGTACAAGAATCAAAGTCAAATAGTCTTCATTTACAAGCATTCAAAGAGGTATTTCAATAAGTACGTAGCCTTATGGTAGTATGCTTGACATGGCAACAATCACACACGTGATATGTCAAAGCAAAAAATACTCATCCAGTACTCCGAGGCAAGCTAAAGAAAAGAAAACAATTAGAAAAATGCATGACCCTAACAATGTACATGACTAATACAACACATACAAAATGCCTAAGTTTGGTTTATTAACGTGTGATATGGATTAATTCAAAACATGTGATAACACACGTATTCAAGTAAGTAGGAAATGACAACAATATTCAAAAATGATAAACTGAACCTTAATGCATGTGAAATGGATACAAAACATGGTAATGATATGAAACAAAAACATGATACTATATATAACCATGATAAGCATGTAACTAAAAGGGAGAAAGAAATGAAAGTTGGAAAACATACATCACATATTACAAATTTGCCCTCGTACAAGACGGTCCAAATGTCCTAATTAACTAATTATTACAAACACAAATGAACAAACTAATTAATTATTATAAGTCCGAATGAGAGCAATTAACAAATATGAATCAAGGCAGCTAATCTAAAGGAATTAAACAAAAGGCGGGGAATCGCATGCGCACAACCAGGAACATCCTCTGGAAACCTCTCTGTTTGTTGCCAGAACCTGCCTTGTTTACAACCAGGAAATAGTTCTATTTTGGCCTCAGGATCTGTTCTGTTCTGCTGTAAAATTACCACTGCTGGCCACTATTTCTGAAGAATACCTTGCTACAGCAGAACTGGAACATAGCAAAACAGAGAGTTTCCAAAAGCTGTTCATCTTTCTTGCCCCCTTTTATCATAAGGATTTTCAAGGAGAGAGTAGGTTTGCTTCCTAAACCATCAACCATACAAGGTTGTTGCATGATGCTCATAAGAGCAGTAGGAAAAGACTTAGCTAAACACAAAATAAGGGTTACCTCTTTCCTATCATAAATTTATTCAACGAAGAGGTTGACATGCTTCATAAATCATCAAACATCACAAGCTAGTATGTGATGATTATGGAGCAACTAAAATGAAAAAAAGTAATAACTCAAAAAGTGTTGTCAACTCATCTCCCTACTTATGGAATAAGGACGAAACATCCATTTTCATGCTTCAAAGTGGAACTAGAAGAGAGTTTTCAACGCTTCTCAATAAAGAGCTATCTAAGAGCAACAAAGCAAGTAAGGGAACAAAACAAGAAACAAGCTATCTATCAAAGCTTAAACACACAACTTGCCAAAGTTGTTGACAACTTCTCTTTTTCATGGAACAAGGATGAAACATCCATTTCCATATTTCGAAAATGATCGATGAGAGAGTTTTTCAACACTTTGAACACGGAAGATACTACCTAACTTCAAGGTGGACAACAATAATATGAAAGTAAGAAATTTACACTAGTTAAGCAAACTTGTGGCAGGGTGACTAAGCCGAAGCTCTAATCCTCCCATGACCACAAGGTTCCAAGTTACATAAGGAAAGCTATGACAAAGTAAAAACAATCAACTCAAACAGATTGGCCGTTATATTCTAAACATGCCTAATCTGAGAGGATTTACAACAACACAAATATGATATTCAAAGCATAGAAAATAAGAGCACATGTAGCGGGGAGGACTAGAACCCTTTTATAAGCCCATATTCAATTCATATCACACAAAAATAATATAAAACATTGTTAAAAGGTACTGAAATTTAACCAAATAAAGTGAAAAGAAATTATAAAAAAAAAAAAAAAAAAAAGAAAGAAAGAAAGAAAGAAAACAAAGGGGTGCACAACTAGTGAGCTAGCCAATGAAAGGGTGGCTAGCTCACTCACTTTTAACAAAGTTTTAATCACATTTTAAGCTTAAAATAGCTCTGAAATCAGTATGTTAAGACAAAGAAAAGAGAGAAAATATGGTGAAAAAGTTCAAAGTTCACCTCTTGAAAGAGAGGAAGAGCTTCTTAGTTAACAAACCTCACTCTCAACACTCTCAAGTATCTGAAATCAAGCTCAAAGTTTCAGCAAAAAACTTCAAGTTTAAGCTTTAATGGTGTATCTGTTGTGTATCTATATTCAAAGAGGTGAAGAAATACTTTAAGGGAATTGTCTAAACCTTTGGGAAATTGTTCTAACCCTAAATTCTAAAGGGAGGTGCTATATTTATAGATTTCCCACCGCCTTCCAACGTAAATATCTTCAAAAGAGAGCAGCTGGCCAAATTCCGTGCATGAGAGTAGCCTGTTGCAGCAAAATATCTTCTGTGTAGAACATGGCCGACTGGCCAAAATAATGTGGCCTGTTGGTCATTTTTTGGTCTTGCTGTTTTTTGAGTGATCAGGCTAGAAAAATAAGTTTTGGTTCAAATGGGTGCAAGGTTTGGATTTGAAGCTCAAAACTAAATTCTTTTACTGATGATTCAAAAGATTACGCAGTATAATATTTCATCATCAAGTGTTCAGAATGAAGCACCCAAGTCTTAGGGGTGGTAAAAAATGAGGTGTCTACAGCGGCGAGCGACGCCGTAGAGTTTCCATGGGTCACCGGGGGTGTCAAAGAATGAGAGGATTTTGACAACAGCTTAGCCAAAATCCAGATTTGAACATATATATATATATATATTAGGATTTTGAGATCTGAATATATATACATATTAGTTTTGTTTTTTTAGAGTAGATAAGAGATAAGAATCTTCTCTCTCTCTCTCTCTCTATTTCTCTATCTTCTCTTTTTATTTATTTATTTATTTATTTATTTTTGTTGTTATTAATTGTTGTTGTTGTTGTTGATGATGAATGTTCTTGATGAGATATGTAATAGCATTGAACATATTTGTAATGGCTCAACAAATAAAAGGAGAGAGAAAAGGATTTCAACAGATAGTGGATTCATGAACAGATATTTTTAACAAATAGAAAAAAATTTGAACAGATAATATTTTTGAACAGTGGATATGATTTGTTCAAAAATGAGAATTTGAACAGATAAATTAAAAATGAGAATTTCAATCAAAAGAGAGAGGGGAAAAAAAAAAAGAGGCATAAAAATTCAACAGATTAGGTGGTAAATTTCAACATATAGCAAAAATTTGAACAAATAGTCAAAAAATTTGAACAAATAAATATAAATTTGAAAAGATAGAAAATTATTTGAACAGATAGTCAAGGAAAGTCAATAGATAAATTAAAGGGTAAAATTGAAAACAAAATATTTTTCAAAACAAATAAAAGGACTTCTCACCAAAGTATTTCACAATGAGTGGACCTCTCACTAATAAAAAATATTGACTAAATCTAATATCTTACACCATTTTTAGTTTGGACTTTTCAATAATTATCTCTTTAATAATTCTAATATTTTTTTTAATGTATGTAATTCCCAAAAGTTGGTCACATGCAATGGTTTAGAGACAATTCCATGTAGAAATAGGAGTGGAATGCAATGAATGATCGTGGAGTTAGGTCATCCATTCACCAGTAATGTGAGACTGGGTGATGACTGTGGACTGTTGCCTTTGATATTATATTGTCTCTCCTCATTTTAGTTTTCTGCTCTTTTTATATTTTAAGTACCTTTTACAACTCTAGATTTTTGTCCCTATTTTCTATTTCACCCTTTTTTTTTTGTTGTCTTGCATTTGTTTTTATTTTGTGATTTTATTTTGTGCATTTAAATTTACTCTTAAAATTAACAAGAAGATGACATAAAATCAACCGCAGAACCAATCATATAAAACAATATAGGTTGTACATATCAAATTATGGAGCCTACTATCATACAAGATACATATATGTTTTATGTGCTTAGTTATGTATTCAAAGATGTATTATAACACTGCAAGAAAAAACACCTTTGGCGACTATTAGTCGCCAAAAATCCTTTTTTAGTCGTCAAAAGTCGACTTTTCACTTTCCCCGACTAAATATTTTAGTCGCCGGTGTTGTCGCGAATAGATGGTCGGCGGAGGTATTGACGACTAAAAAAAGTTTTAGTCGGCAAAGTTTTAGTCTTCAGCGACCAAAGCATTTGTTGCCAATAGTCAATTACATTTTTGAAAATTATACATTTAGCGACTAATCTTTTAGTCGCCAATAGTGAATTTTTTTTTATTTATTTATACATTTGCCGACTAAGCTTTTCGTCGCCAATAGTCAATCTTTTGGCGACCACTGTTTTTAGTCGCCAAAAGCATGTTTCAAAAAAAAAAAAATTCACCCTCTGCTATTCCCAAGATTCAAACCACTAACCCATCCCACATTCCAAACCTTTACCAACACACTCTCCCCACTATGCCACTACAACATCACATGAATATAAATGCAACATATATTGTTTATATATTACTTTGATCGGTATTAATACAAAACTATATATATAAAAATAATTATTTTTATTCAATATAATTTATGTAAAAAATAAATTATTTACTAAAAAAAAAATTAGATCACTTTTGGCGACTAAATCTATTTTTTAGTCGCCAATTGTATAGTTTTGGCTACTAATTAGTTTTTAGTCGCTAAAAAAGTTCATTCCCACCTAAAAATAACCAGTTTTGGCGAAAAACCTGTTTTTAGTCACCAAAAACGTCCCCTTTTGGCTACTAAACTGAATTTTAGTCGCCAATTGACTGTTTTTAGCTACTAATTTTTTTTAGTAGTCAAAAAGCTTCACTTTCAGCGACCAAACTGTTTTTAGTCGCCAAAACACGTAGAATCGACGACCAAATTGTTTTTTAGTCATCAAAACCTATACTTATGGCTACTAAAAAACCTTTAGTCGCTGAAACCCTTATATTCGGCGACTAAACTGACTTTAGTCGCTAAAACCCTTATATTCGGCGACTAAACTCTTTTAGTCAGCAAAAGTGATCAATTTTGGAGACTAATTCCATTTTAGTCGCCAATTCTACTACTTTCAGCGACGAAAACTCCAGTTTTAGTCGCGAAATCTGCTTTTTGTTGTAGTGTAAATTCACTCCATCACTTAAATAATTTGTTAAAAAGTAAAAAGAAGAGAGTACTAATACTATATATCTACAATCTTAAAAGTGTATATATGATATGTCATGCATAATTTTTTTATAAAAATTTCATAACTTAAATTATAAAATATCATAATAAAAATTACAAAATTTAATAATTTCTTCATTTATAATTTTAGCACAAAGTGGCTTTAATACACCACAAATATCCATACTTTTATAATAAAAAAATAACTTCCGTACGATACCTTTTCTTAGGGCTGCACATTCAAAACATCTTCACAATTACAAATAAATAAATCATAAATTTAAATTGTGATGATGTGATAGTATTAGAGGGGTGGATATAGAAAATCTCAAATCAGATTTTAAGCACAAAAAACAATAATAAAAAATTAAAATTAAAATAGTGTGACTTGCTAGTCATTTTTTGGTTTTGCTACTTTTTGAGTGATCAGACTAGAAAAACGAATTTTGATTCAAATGGAGTGCAAGGTTTGGATTTGATGTTTAAAATTGAATTCTTTTGCTGATGATTCAAAAGATTACATAGTATAATATTTCATCATCGAATGTTCAGAATGAAGCGTCCAAGTCTTAAGAGCGATCAAAAATGGGGTGTCTACAGCGGCGAGCGACGCCATAGAGTTTCCATGGGTCACCGGGCGTGTCAGAGAATGAGAGGATTTTGACAACAACTTGGCCAAAATCCAAATCTGAACATATATATATATATATTAGGGTTTTGAGATCTAAATATATATATATATATATTAGTTTTGTTTTTTTAGAATAGATAAGAGATAAGAATCTTCTCTCTCTCTCTCTCTCTATCTCCTCTTTATTTATTTATTTATTTATTTATTTATTTTTGTTGTTGTTAATTATTGTTGTTGTTGTTGATGATGAATGTTCTTGATGAGATCTGTAATAGCATTGAACATATTTGTAATGGCTCAACAAATAAAGGGAGAGAGAAAAGGATTTCAACAGATAGTGGATTCATGAACAAATATTTTTAATAGATTGAAAAAAATTTGAATAGATAATATTTTTGAACAGTGGATATGATTTGTTCAAAAATGAGAATTTGAACAGATAAATTAAAAATGAGAATTTCAATAGATAGAGAGAGGAAAAAAAAGAGAGGTGTAAAAATTCAACAGATCAGGTGATAAATTTCAACATATAGCAAAAATTTGAACAGATAGTCAAAAAATTTGAACAAATAAATATAAATTTGAACAGATAATCAAAGAAAGTCAACAGATAAAAAAAAAGTCAATAGATAAATTAAAGGGTAAAATTGAAAAAAAAAATATCTTTCAAAACAAATAAAAAGACTTCTCACCAGAGTATTTCACAATGAGTGGATCTCTCACTAATAAAAAATATTGACTATACCTAATATCTTATACCATTTTTAGTTTGGACTTTTTAACAATTATCTCTTTAATAATTCTAATATTTTTTTAATATAATTCCCAAAAGTTGGTTACATGCAATGGTTTATAGACAATTCCATGTAGAAATAGGAGTGGAATGCAATGCATGATCGTGGAGTTAGGTCATCCATTCACCAGTAACGTGAGACTGGGTGATGGCTGTGGTCTCTTGCCTTTGATATTATTGTCTCTCCTCATTTTAGTTTTCTGCTCTTTTTATATTTTAAGTACCTTTTACAACTCTAGATTTTTGTCCCTATTTAATATTTCACCCTTTTTTTGTCTTGCATTTGTTTTTATTTTGTGCATTTAAATTTACTCTTAAAATTAACAAACAAGAAGATGACACAAAATCAACCCCAAAACCAATCATATAAAATAATCTCAGTGGTACATATCAAATTATGGAGCCTACTATCATACAAGATACATATATGTTTTATGTGCTTAGTTATGTGTTCGTAGACTTTATTATAAAGGGTTTTTCTTAAGTGTGCAACTCTCAAGGTTGCACACCATGTGCCACTTACATAAAAAGTGTAAGTGGAAGGTGAAAACAAAAAGCAGGACTGAACACAGAAAGGCGTAAGTGTAAGACGTAAGTTGCACACCATAACAGTACCCTATTATAAATTCACTCCATCACTTAAACAGCTTGTTAAAAAGTAAAAAAGAAAGAGTACTAATACTATATATATACAATCTTAAAAGTGTATATATGATATGTCCTGCATAATTTTTTCATAAAATTTTCATAACATAAATTATAAAATATTATAATAAAAATTACATAATTTAACAATTTCGTCATTTGTAATCTTAGCACAAACTGGCTTTAATACACCACAAATATAAATACTTTTAATAATAAAAAGAAAACTTTCGGACGATACTTTTTTTTGGAGATGCACATTCAAAACATCTTCACAATTACAAATAAATAAATTAGATCTGTTTTCGGGAGTACCTTAAAAACAAAGAACATTTCCTCTCTCCAGCCATTTCGGATTATGAAGATGTGAAATCGTATTTATCTCTAGTTTATCTCTATAAGAATAATGCGTTCCGAAGTGTGAAATGGGAGAAAAGGAATGTCATGATTGAGGTTTTGATGATGTGATAGTATCAGAAGGGTGGATATAGAAAATCTCAAATCAGATATTAAGCACAAAAAACAATAATAAAAAATTAAAATTAAAATACTGAAAATACTATATAATAAATATATTTGACAAACATGTGGGGGCTTTCATTACCCGACAAACGGTGCATTGACGATTAAGACCATTTTTAAATGTGTTAATGTATATTATATTTATTTATCTAAATTTTCATAAATATATATATAAATTATCTCATAAAATTATATAAATTTTTATAAATATACGTAAGTTAATTCATAAAAAATTAAAAAAATTATGAATATTTATGAGAATTTACGTAATTTTATATGATAATTTATATATATATTTATAAAAATTTATACAAATATATATATAATACACATCTTACACACCTAAACATTTTTTGTGAAAAGCACCCGACATTCTTGGCAATGAAGTAAAGCCTCAAAAAGTTTTTGTTTCATTTGTAGGTCCTCAAAATCTATATATGTTTCACTACTTTCCCAAAAGAGTTTTATTAAGAAACCCAATTGTAACACAACACGCTTAACTCAAAAAACATCTTTTTCTTTTTTTCTTTTTCTTTTTGTCTCCTTTTTTCTCTTGTTTCATGCCCTAGTGGTGTGTTTAGTTTTTTCTTCTACAAAATACCTAAAGGAGCAATAAAATCAAGTTTGATGATTCGTAGAGCAAGTTCATGGTTCAATTAAGTGTTTAGGTTAGCATCTAAAAATTCCAAATCATACTTATACTTTTAAATCCAAATCCCACTAAGGATTACAGAACATATTTTTTTGAAAAATAATTTCTACGTTTTTTTAATGTTTGGTACGACAAGAAATGAAAATTGCAAGAAAATATTTTTTGTTCAAAAAAAACATTTTTCTTCTTTTTCCAGCCTCCACAGCGGCCGCTACTAGGATCTGGTTATTTCATCATGATCTTATCTTTCATTCTTTTCCACCTAAAGCATCTTTGATTTTGACCTCGTTTGGGGAGTGGCTATTTTAGCCAAAAAGTCAAAAGTTACTAAAAGTTGTCACATCACCTCTCTACTTTTCTGCACATCTTTTCGTAAAAAGCCAAAAAGTTACTAAAATAGCCTGTTCCCAAACGAGGCCTACTCTCATTTGAGTACTACTGCAAATAATAATAATAATAATATCAACAACAATACATTCATCTAACTCAATGAGCTCTAATAAACTCTAATGACATGAAAAGTCAAAAAAAAAAAAAAAAACACAAGATACAAACATTACTATCAAAGTGAGACTTACACCCCATTAGAGTTATTAGAGCCCCTTTATTAGAGTTCCAAAACATTTTTGTAATAATATTTTCCTTTTACCTTTCAATATTATTCCTTTGGTTTAGCCCTAAATCTTTGATTTGCTTTTTGTTTTTATAATTAAAAGCTAGGGTGTACAGATTTTGTAATATAACAAAAGGAATAAAATCGATGGTATTATAAGATTGTCAATATTTTCAGCATTGGATGTAAAAAGAAAAAAATGAAAATAATTTTTTTGTTACAAAAAATTTAGTAAATTTTATAAAATATTTATAATTTTTTAAATTGAAAATAGACATAACTAATTTTTATTAACAATTTTCAAAATCTTTATAAATATATAAAAATGGTAAATTACACTGACCTCCCCTAAGTTTGGAAGAAAATATATTACATTAGGCTTCTTTACAATTTTAATTCACATGATACTTATCTTTCTTTTTATCAATGTGGAAGGTAGAAATTTTCTCCACAGGGAAAGCGAGATGAAATACCCATTCCTTTACTCTGCAAAGAGAAACTGATTCGTCAGTGATCACCTCTGACAAAGGATGGTCAGGAGGACCCTCCGACAATCAAGTCAGAATGTTGATCAACCATATAGTATATGTTTTTAGAATGAGTCTTAGTTACCTTTGGTTTGTCTTCTTGCTTT
Source organism: Camellia granthamiana (assembly GCA_036172215.1). NCBI lineage: Eukaryota > Viridiplantae > Streptophyta > Magnoliopsida > Ericales > Theaceae > Camellia > Camellia granthamiana. Next base: position 142,455,050 of record CM069907.1, read on the forward strand.
TCTTGCTCCTCCCTTTATAGTGTTATTATCTCAGGTCTCAACCGTTGGATTGACATCTGATCCGAAGGCTGTGCCTGTTTCTAAACCTTGGTCAGGCAAGTGGCCAGGCTGTCTTTACCCTTTACCATTAGATCATCTTATCCTTTACCATCAAATGTTAGTGGCCAACTTGTCAAATACTGCATCCGTCCTATTAAGATAATCGAACAATCATACAATGTGGGTAAGCTAGACCTCTATCCTTATCTCTGTTAATTGTTATCTTCACCGTTGATTAATGATGGATCTAAGGGCTTCTCTGTATTCTGTAGATCTCTTTCTAAAAGGAGATCTTACTCACGCTTTGATCACGTGACATTATCCCCTTATCTGCCTTTTTGATGGGTCTCTTAGCTAATCTGCTTAGTTGAAATTGGATTTAGGCCAATGTTTTATCCCTCCATAATCAATAATTTGTTAGTCATATAAAAAATATGATATTGTCATCTATTTTATACTGAAATGTATATTTTATCTTATTTATTTTTATGTTTTCAAATTATCTGCACTAATGTAAATCTGTTTAATTTATTAAAACTAAAATTATGAAATTTATTGTATTTTTTCTTCAAATTTTAGAAGAGTTCAGTGCAAGTTAAAAAAGAAATTAAAAAAAGGGTTATCAAAGAGACAAGCATGAGCTTATATGGAAAGAGATCCTCAATGTTGGTGTTTAATCATATATATCCACGACAACTTGCTTTTCCATTTGATTGCATTTCATGGTAGGGGGCATGAAAGACACAGAGGATTTGTTCTTTTCAGTTGTGTTTATTTTTTTATTTGTGATTTTTTTTTTTTTTTTCCTTTACAAATCTATTCACAAATTTTTAATCGAAATAAAGTTTTGCCAATGAAGAAGAAAAAAATAAATAAGCAAGCAAGGCTTACTCAATATGAAATATGGGAGAGACATTTACTTTTAAAATTTAAAATAAAAAAAAAAACTTTTTCATTATATCAGTAATGTTTTCTCAAATAATTTTTTGACTCATTATTTCATGCAAAATTTACGGAAATATACACAAAATCATTCATTACTCAACTTCTCAAACGTTATCTCTCCATTTCATGTTTTGTACATTTTTTTATTTTTTGTGATTAGAGAACATCATTATATTATACGGAGGGCGATTGTAAAAACGATTCTATGATACATCACTTTTTAAGTTATAATTCAATATAGTCGTATTTTAATTTTGTGTGGCATGAGTTATACAATATGAGAAACCCTTCAGTACATACCTCTTTACGTTACGTATTTTTGTTATATATGTTATGTACTTTTATAATAAATGTTATATATTTTTTTAGTAGTGTTATAACAATTTGTGGTTTAAGAATAAAATTACGTATTTTTGTGATAATATTATATATTTTTGTAGTAATGTTGCACATTTTGTAGTTAGAAAATGTTTGAATATAAAAAATAAAAAATATGTAGTGTTACTACAAAAAAACAATAATATTATCATAAAATACGCAACTTTATTTTAAAACCACAAATTATCATAATTTTATTGGAAAAATATATAATATTCATCACAAAAATACATAACAAAGGTACATATAGAATGTGTTCTGAAGGTTTCCATAGAATATAAAGGTACATTGGACTGTAACCAAGTCACAATTGTAACAAAAATTTAGATGTGATCATAATCAAGCCAAGTTGAGTCATTCCTAACATTTTAGATTGGCACCACAAATTCTCTATATAGGGAAAATAGAGAGAGCCAACCACCTCACCTAATAAATGAGTAAAATCATGAGAACCACAAAACATGGAATATTCTTTTTTATGAATCAACTGATATTTTTCTTTCACATTTTCAACATTAATCTTCCATATTAATCTAGGGCTTTCCCAATCAAAAGATCCTTTTTTTTGGCAAAAGAGGCAAAAAGACATGTCCCTACCTCATCCCATCACAAACATTCTTTTCCCATCATTTCCAAACACAGCCTCCATTCAAATGCATGCCTCTTATTATTTCTCCATTGTCTTTTTGTTTCTTGAGAAACTACTTTCTCTCATGCAATAATCCAAAAAGCATAGAAATCTAGTTTTTTTTATATATTTATTTATTTGTTTTTTTTTTTTTTTATTTTAATTTTGTCTAATTCCTTCAATTCTACTTATAAGTTGGTTTATTTATATTTTTAATCAACTTTTCTCAATTTTGAGTCGCCTTCTTTTTTTTTACTTTTTAGGTCTGTCTAAACCTTCTTCTTTTTTTAAAATTAGCCTATTTTTTTTTTTACTGGACATTTTTTAAATTTATCTAATCTATTTATCAAAATTTAAGATCTAGTTTAAATGGACTTAAAATGAAGAATATAGTGACACAAATTTTTTTTTATAAGAAAATCACTGGAAATAAAAGAAAACCTACAAAATAAGTCAATCTATAAGTTGCAAGGATAGGATTTTTATTGGGTAGATTGCATGCGATTTGTCTGGAGACAAATGTATATAAATATATATATATATTTATAAAGATTTTGATAATCTTTTTGAAGGAAAATTGAAAAGAGACAAGTAGTTCCATCATATATATATATATATATGTATGTATGTATGTATGTGTATCCATTAGGAAACATGAGGACAGTTCACGGGCTGGCTCTGGACCATCTTTTAGGTGACCCAAACAGTTCCTTGTTCCTCCACTCGTTACATCAATTATTCCTTGAAACCCTTTTTTTTAAAAGGGAATTTTTCGATCAATGAAAAAAAAAAAAAAAGTGCACAAAATATTAATAATCACAAATAAAAAATATGACCTTATGGCCATGTTTGTTTGGGTGGACATGAGCTTGGGATTGGACTAATAGTCCAATAAAATTATTAATCCGATATTTGGTTAAACAATTAAAGTACGGACTAATTATTTTAAACTTGACTATTAGTTAAGATAGGATACATAATCCAACAAATTCGTAGTCCTAGGATTATTAGTCATGGGAATGCTAATCCAGTCCACCCAAACAAACATGGCCTATTTGTATTACAAAACACAAACTCAATTGCATTTATATATATATATTTTTATTTGCATTTTTTTTAATATTTATTTCAACAATCACATAGAACCAACAAATAGTTATTGTAAATTTGTAATATAATCACAAAAAATAGTGCATTTGAACTTAAAAAACTTCCACACATTGGTCAAGTAACTCTTGTGTGCACAAAATATTAATAATCACAGATTGAGTAATATCATTCTTGATTGTAGGTATTTAATGAATTTGAGATCAATCACTATGTACTGAAAAAAATAAATCAATCACTACGTTCAAGAGGCGAACATATGCGCAAATCTCTTAGCACATTTGGGCAATGGCTCTTTTATATTATTTAGCTTAGCACCTTCATGCATTTTCAATCAACTAGCATTTGTAACAAACTTATTTTATGAAGTATCCTTTTAGAACAATCCCAAAAAAAGAAAAAGAAAAAGAAAAAGAAAACATCAACCTAAAGAAATGGTTGCATAGTGGATGTGGGTTTATTGAACAAGGCATGTCATCCTCTATCTTAAAGCATTCACAATCAACACCCTCCTTATTTGTTATTATCCAATAATTATGAATGTTTTAAAATAGGAGCAAAAAAAATTGAAGACAAAAGATCATTTGCTCTTGAATTGCAACCAACCATACATGTATTTCCAAAACAGCAGTTATGACTACGTTGTTTCTAGTTACTAAACACGAATAAATAGATTTCACATATATTTATTAATATAAATTTCGCCCCGTCTTACATAGTGGATAAAAAAAAATAAAGGCTAAAATTGTAGATATGTGTTGACATTATTCTTGGATAGAAAAGGGAAATAATGGTTGAAATATGAATGAATTATGGCTACATTTCACAAACATTTTTCATTTCTTTTTCTAAATCCTTATCTAAATTCATGATTCAAACACAGGCTTGGTCATTATCATGAATGGGCAAGCTAAGGATAAATTGTTGGTGGAAATTGAGGTTATAAGGTGTTCAAATGTTCAACCAAAATCCATGTCATGTACCATTAACAACCCTAACCAACAAGCCATTCAACTACAATTTGATCTAATAACACTAAACAAGCAACATTTGCTAGTAAGAAGTTTATCCTCATATCCACAACATTTCACTTCCTGAATTTACATGCTCCATCTATTCAAATGATAGATGTGAATTGAATTTAATACACTACCCAGAGGAACTAGAGCAACATTTCAAAGTGAAACAGCAACCCAATAATGTGAGCAAAATAAAAATAGTAAACCCCAAAGAGATGCCATAAGGCTCAAAACTACTTTAACCACCATGTTTACCAAAACGAAGATATATTTATAACCTGCCTCACTCTATCAGATGAAAATTTTCACACGTTGAACCCAAACTCAAAAATACTCTCTTTTTTCTATCTTCTCATACTCCTCGGCACAGTAACATACATGTCAAATATAATAATAATTTTTAAAAAATAAATACTTAGCTTACATGGAAAGGGAAAAAAATGGCCACATACAAAGATACACAATATGCATGAAATTTTTAATGGCTGAACCACAAGCACCTGATAGGTAAGCTGGTCACACTGCCATGAATTCATGCAAGTTTGGCTAGGTAGCCAACAAATATATTATTGAAATACCATTTTCACCAAATGCAGAGCTACATACGATGCATGTCACCGCATCAATATGGATAGGACTAATTTGTAGAACTGGTATGCAAATTGTAATCACTCATGCCCTTTATCAATCTCTGATCGAATTCTTCACAAATGACTTTTTTGCCTTTCCACCTACAAAGTCGAGTTTCAATAGTCATGTTCGCAAAGGGGTGAGAATTATTCAAAGTTGAGTAGCCTTGATTTATGTGAGGCAACAAAAGCATACATTCATTTGCCGGGGAAAGCAAATCTTGACCAATCTTTCTGTCGATTCACAATTCGGTCTTTTGGAGATGGTGTCTTCGCCACACCTGCCTGACGCATCATCTCTGCAATATGCAATTTCAATTGTCATGCTTCAGGGAATAATTTAATCGCCCAGGACCTGGAATCCAATAAACACAACAGATTGCATATATAATTTATTATTAGGAGGAAATGTTGAACTTGCCTCGTTTCCTCTCAAGTTCTTCATAAAGCTCCTCTTCCCATCTTCGTTGTCTCTCAGAGAAGCTTGCACTGCCAGCGAAAAACAATTTTTCATTTCAAGTTTCGGAAAGAAAAACATTTCATCAGAGCAAACATACACTATGGCTGTGTTTTTGGATCATAGATGTAGGTATGAATTTCAAAAAGGAAAGGAAAAGTGAGGGAAATAGATTCCAAATCTCTACCCAAATTCATGAACCAAACACAGCCTAAAGCAATGATCAGACATCAATTCACAAACCTCGGACTAATCAGCTCCCGCGGAGCATCAACAGGAAGCTCTTTCCATTCACTAGGTTTAGGTGGATGTACTTCTGGTAGAGTTTGATCACTTTTAGCACCAATGATTGATACACGTTGGGAATGAGTCCCAGAGGTAGCAGTATAGGCAAGATCAACAGCTGCAGAAAGTCTTCTACTAGGCAACCGTTTGGGTGACCTACTTTTAGGAGGCAAGTTCAAATTACTTGCTAAGTTCTCTTTGTTTTCAATCCCAACAGGACTTGGCGAACCAGCTGCATTCAATGAGTTGTAGAACTCTTCATAAAGAGGTGTTTGCAGCTTCTTCAAATCTAAAGCCTAAAGCAGTTTTCAGAGGAAGTGAAAAGCATAAGATACTTTAAGAAACAGAACTTGTCAATTTTATTTTTTTATTCAAATTAGAAAGTAAAAACCTGTAAAAGCAATAACACCTTTTCATCAAGGAATGCTCTAATTTTTGTCTCAGTAACTTCATCGTCCTCCTCAGCTACTAAGGGACCACTTGGAAACGTGAAATCATTGTTACCAGATGCTTCAAGGCTATTAGCAGCTTTATTAATTGTTTGACCAGCAAATAAGTTCGTCCTACTTTTCTCCAACTCTGGACTTTCATCAAACTTGTATGGCAAATCATCATTGGGCTCAGACATAGGATTAAAACTCTAGGTTATCAGAAACAAAAAACCCATTGGTTGTTAGAGTTTACTATGTCAGCAAATATCAGAGGGTATAAAGACAATATATTACCTTATTTAAATCATGAGAAAGTAACACCGAATTAAACTTCATTGATGCTCCAACCACAAGATCATCATTGTCATCAATCTGACACATATCATCATCACAATTGCTTGATCCCCAAAGGGGCCCTCTTCCTGAAAACTTATCAGGATATATAGTCGAACACCTCACACTATTACCAACATCCTTCAATGGCTTGTAGGTTGTCCTGATAGTAGGGTCCATGCTACAGCATCAATGCATCCTCGAGAGTGAAAATTACAAATAACAGACAATAATGTATTTGAAAGCATCCAAAATCATTTATCAGAAACACTTACGAGTTCCTAAGGTCCATCTCAGGTGTTGCCATCCATTTTCCAGAATTGTCCTGATTATCATAGATTAAAAGATTGGCAAAGAAAGGTCAAGACAAAGCTACATAATGCAAATTTAGAAAGGCTTCGTGCAGTTAATACTGACCATAACTGAAGTGCGCAACACAGGATAGGTTTCTTGGTACTCTCCGGTTACAAATGGATGCTGCAGATTACGGTCCAAAAAAAAACATACAAAGAATTTACATAAAAACAAAAAAATCAGTGACAAAACTTCTATTATCTGACATTGTGCATTCAGAACCAAGGAGTGCTACACTACAAGATAGCCACTATTTACACATGCATATATATGAGTTACGGCATAATGTATAAGAAATTGATAAGTCAAAATACCTGCAGCAGATCTGACGCAGCAGACCGTAAGTTTGGTTCCCTGCCACCACATTTTGGTCATAGAAGGATTACAAAAAGAAACAAACTTATAAAATATTAATTTCAAATTTATATATCCACAGATTCTATCTACAGATACTTTTTTTAAGTCGGGTAAGAGTGAAGGCTTGATTAGAAGCTAGAAAGAAAAAAAAAAAAAAAAAAAAAAACTGGCATTATGAACATACTTCAGCAAACATTTTAACAGAAAATCCTTTGCCTCAAGAGAGAGATGCTCGGGGATGGGGGGATGAGATTTAGTAGTCCCAATATGGAAGAGAGCAGCTACCTGAAAGAAACACCAATTTCTTGGTTCACAAACAAATGGACTAACACCTTACTGAGTTCAAAAATTTTGTAGTCAATCATACAAATTGATATTTCAGTATGAAGGTTACAAAAGAAGGTGGCTTTAACTACCTCCTGATATTGCTGGCTCCAAGGAGGCTTTCCTGTAGCCATCTCGATAACAGTACATCCAACACTCCAAATATCAGCAGAACTGGAATATTTGATATCAAAACTAATGAGCTCACAAACAATCACAAAATAAGGATTGCAATGAATGTGATGTAAATGCATGTGAGTAAGTTAAAACAGTGCAAGCATTTATAACATCAGTGAAGAATAATAACTTTGTCCATATTGAGGGTGTTGCTAAGGTGACATGGGTTAAGCCAGTAAGAAAAGGCACGGCAGCAGATGAGTTATAAAAACCACATTGCCCTTGAGCATGTCTTATACAGTAAATAATCATATTTAGGGTTAATTTGTCTTAATATTGTGGTTTTTATTAGTTAGTATGTTGTTCAACAAAACTCTTTAGATTTTATTAAGTTTTAGTGGTTCTTTGGTAATTGTAAGTTTTACTAGACATGGGTTGTAATTTTGGTCAGTAGGTCATAACATGAGTCAAATTATGTTTTGGGGCATTATATATGTTGTAGGTTTCAGGTAGTGTTGGCTATTTCCATATGACAAAACTTGAGTCCACTGCATTGTAGTTAGGGATGTTTTGTAATGAGTTAGTAGTGTTAAGCTTAAAGATTGCACCAGAGATGCAGACATTGGTCAAGTTGCTTTAGTTTAGGACAGTTGATTTTTAAATTGCATTAAAATTTTGTCTACGTTCTTATTTGAGTCCTGGAACAAGAATCTGATTTGATTTGATTTCTGACCTACAAGCTAGGAACCCAGAATCCTTCTTCTATCTTTTAAAACCCTAACCTATAAATTACTAATAAATAAAAATATCCTTTCTGTCAGGTGTTATTGTGAAGATACCCACATCAAGTCAGTCCTTGCCAGAAAATGGAGAGCATAAAACTCATTCACAGAGAGAAAAATTGTCATGGTTTTCGGAACCTCATACAGGTCCTGGTGTCACAGTACTTTCCATGAATATATTCTACAAAAACTTAGATCCGGGTTTATAATCTAAGAAAACATGTGAACTCTGGCAAAAAAGGAGTCCTATATTTAACCTCAAGAGCGATATAAGTTTTGTTTGATTCTTATGTAACTGGTTCTTGATGGTTATTAATGACCTAATTTTCATAAGATAGCATATAGGAGACCCCCTCTGTAACCTATTGGAGTTGTGGACGCAATGCCACCATTTAGATGACTTTCATAAAATGTGTCATCTGTAAAAATTAGAAATTTATAACTATCACTTCAAGACAAGTTAAAATTGATCAGCTGTAAGCATAGAATTGTGTGAATGTACTCACAAACTATGCCCAGTTTGAAGAATAACTTCAGGAGCCATCCAATATGGAGTACCCTTCATTGACTTGGCACCAGTTATAGTAGCCTGTTGAAACATACATACCTCAGGTACTCATTTTTTCACAGCATATGATCTTGGAAAGATAGTAAAAGAAATCACTAGAAAAAAAAAATTAAAAATAAAAACAGAGGAAACGGTGTTCCATACCAGTTCTACAACTTTCTTTGATGCACCAAAGTCCGCAAGTTTTATACACCCCTTATTATCAACAAGGATGTTGGCTCCCTAAAAGAAGCATGCCCATTGTCAAACATATATGTACACACACACATATATATATACGCAACTATATATAAATAATCATCTGTGTGTGTGTATAGAGAGAGAGAGAGAGAGAGAGAGAGAGAGAGAGAGAGAGAGAGGCATAAAGACACAAAAAAATATATTCTTGGTAGAAACCATTGACAAGAAGGCGAAGGTACCTTGATGTCTCTGTGCATGATACCATTCTTGTGAAGGTATTCCAATCCCAACAACAATTGTTTCGTGTACATTCTTATAACCTGCTCAGCAGACACATCCAGGGAGAACTTTCAAGCTCCAAACACCCAAATTGCATAGTTTGAAAATTTAAGAGTAAGATATTTAAGTATCTGTTTCGTGTATATTCTCATAAGTCTACTTTGAAAACAACTTCCAAAAGGAATTTCAATATTTATTAAGTTCAACAAGCAGGTCTTTGCCTCCCAACCAAAGGCTAATTCATGTGCATTCTTATGACCTGCTTAGCAAATAAACTTCGTAACTCAAAGCAGAAATTTGGGTAATTTGAATGAGTGGCAGTTACTTACAGACTCTGGGAATGAACCAAATTTTCCCAGAAGTGATGAGATGGATCCACCCGGAACAAATTCTAACAAAATATTCAGTGATTCCTCCTCTCTAGCTGTTCCCAAGTATCTCTGAAAGAAAAAATAGGAGACAAGTAAGTCAGACAACTAACCCAAAAAGGTACAGTAAGACAATAACACTCAACAACCACCGTTTCATTAAGAACCCAAATCAAATACTTACAACAATGTTAGGATGTGAGAGATTCTTAAGAAGCTTCACTTCTTCCTCGAGCTCTCTAATGTGGGCCTATTAAACAAATATAAATGAAAAGAGCGAAAATGCAATCCAGACAAATTCTGATAATATACTTTAGGGTTTAGGGAAAATTAACCAAGGGAAAATTATTCAAACCTCGCAATACAAAAATCTATTTCATACAACAAATGCAATGCTTCACATAGAAATTGTAGGAATCAATAACATGCTGTTTGATTTATAAGCTACAAATCCAAATAAAGCAATCAAATTTCACACCAATAAGGCTGAACCCTAACCTGTGTTTTCTCTTTTGAAGCGTTGTTGGCTGCAATTGAAACCTGCACAAATAAACACCAACATCAAAACCAAAGCTAGCATGGCATCACCAATCCTTACCCTTTAGCCATATCAAATTTAAATTTGAGTAAAAATGCTCAAAATCCCTCGCCACTCCTTTACTCAAACTCATACCCAAAATGAGTTTTACCAAATCAAGGGATACCCTTTTTTTTACTCAAATTTCTGAAGACAATGTGGGATTATATAAGAGCATCTCCAACCCTTCACCAATTTTTTTCATCTAATTTGATTCCAAATTTGAGTTAAAAGCTTGATTTGATATAAACTACTCCAATCCTTTCATCAAATTTTCATCAAAATCTTTTTAAAAATTCCCTTCTATCCCAAATTTCTCATTTCATCAAATTTGATGGAAAAAAATCATCTCCAATGCTTCATTTTCTAAAATTTTCATGAAATTCAAATTTGATGAAGGATTTGATGAATTCTCAATTTGATGAAAATAATTACTCATCCTTGATTTGATGAACATTTTTTGAAAGGATTGAAGATGATTTTTTTCATCAAGTTTAAATTTGATGAAAGAAAATGTGAAGGATTGGAGATGGTCTGATCCATATCAAATTCAAATTTGAGTAAAAATGCTCAAAATCTCTCTCCACTTCTTTACTCAAACTACTCATACCAAAATGAGTTTTACCAAATCAAGGGGCACCCTTTTTTTCACTCAAATTTCTAAAGACAAGTTGGGATGATATAATAGCTTCTAAATTACGATTGTGCCACTTATCAAATTTATACTCAAATTTGAGTTTGGCCATTAGAGTACCCTATACCAAATCAATTTTTTACTAAAATTTGAGTAAAAATATGAGTAAGGGCTGAAGAGGTCCTCAAAAACACAAATAACACAAATCAATACCAAAAGAATTTCAAAAAAACAAACACATGAACATAAAAATTAACCTGCTTGACAGCGATGAGCTCTCCGGAATCAAGATTCATACCCATATAAACCCTTCCAAATGCTCCGCAACCGATCAACTCACCTTTCCTCCACCGGATCGGCTGCGCATCGTCTTTCTTAATTCTAGTCCCATCGGCTTTGGCAATCGGTGGCAGAGCTGGGAGTGGCGGCTTCGAGAAGAGACCAATTCTCGATTTTCGAATACTCGAACCAATCTTCTCGACGAGCCCTCCTAAACCACCACCACCATCGTCACCGCCGGAGGGCTTGAACACCAGAGATCGACGAACTGAGCCGATGAAGTCTTGCATCGGCGATGGTGATCGATGCGTTGTTGTGGCTTCGATTCGAATGTGATTGGCTGATTTGGGTCTCTGAGAGCGAAAATCTAGGGTTCGATGATTTGCATTTCGTATGATGGAGTGACAGTGAAAGAGAGAGAGAGATTTGAAGGAGGGAAAAGGCTATAGGGGTTTTTTTTTTCAAAAAAAATAAATAGTAAATCGATAAATAGACGTTAGAACTTGTATGTATTCGGAATTGTGGCCATTGCATTTGAATTGTTTTTTCATATAAACCCTCATGGTTTTATTACTTTCAAATGTGTGCATATTATAAAAATTCTTATCACCTATGCCCTTTCAGCTTTTTAATTAACTTATTTATTTTTTTAAGGCTATAAAACCTAATCAACTTAAATATTATTAAAATTATGTTTGAAATTAATTCGTCAGGTAAACAAATAAAACTTAAATACATTCTTAAATTGCTTGGTTCTATTTTTTTAAAAACACTTTTTAAAATTTTTACTGAATTTTTTAAATATTTTAAACAATTTTTTTAATTTTTAGATACACCTAACATAAATACACCTAAAAAATTAAAAAAAAAATTGTAAAAAAAATATTTTAAAAATTCACTAAATACCAAAAATATAAAAAAAAATATAAGAATTCAGTATATTTTTTATATTTTTATGTATTTATTAATTTTTTAAAATATTTTTTCACAAATTTTTTACGTTTTAGATACATTTAAGTAAGGTGCATCTAAAAAAGTAAGAAAATATATTTAAAATTTTAAAAATATTCACTAAAAATAAAAAAATACGAAAATCAAAAAACTCAATTTTCAAAAAATTTAATCCAAAAAACTCAAACCAAACAGACTGATTAAGTTTTTAAACTAACTTTAAATAACTTATTATATAATTGGATAGGCTTATATGAATGGGTTGGGCTTCCCTTCAGTCCATGATCGGATTGGAGGGTACTGTTGGACCCGTAGAGGCCCACCATGGAAATCATTCAATATATAAAACTCGTCGAGTATTATATGCTTTTAAAAAATTACGTTGATTGGATATCAATAACTATCTCATTTGATCAGATTTCTGTTAACTATTTATTTTTTCGACGTTCTCTTTTTTTTTATACAAAACTGATTTGATCACATAGCTATCAATATCCGATCAACGTAATATTTTTCATGTGTATAATACTCGACGAGTTCTACACATTGAACGATTTAGATTATCAAAAGAGGACCCGTTGTGAATTTCACGGGCCCAACAATACCCTCTAATTCGATTACGAATTAGAAGGAAGGCAACCCCTATATGAGTTATCAATAATTATGTTACTCAAACTCTGGCCAGTTGTATTAATGTAGGAGCTAATAAAGAATGGGAGTTCGCTAGTTGCAAATTTCAATCTACAATTCATAAATTAAAGTCCAAGCATCAAGATGATAAGTATGGTGTTTAATAACATTAGAGTTATGACAAGACAGGGGTGCTAGATAGAGCCTCTTTCTCTTGGCGATTTTTTGGTGCCCTATCGCCACTTTCTTCCTAACGTCTATTTAACAAGTTCCAAAATCACTTTTATAGTGTAGATTTTATTTTTTTTATAATGTTTATGGAGAGAAATTCGATAGCTTCTCCCACTATTTTTTCCATAGATTTTTAGATTTCAACACTCACAAAATAATTCTTTTACTTATTCTCTTTTATTATTGCGGTTGTTTTTCTTCATCAAACTTCCAACTGTGACCGAAGTTCAAAAAAGCAGTGCCATTGGTATTAGAGTTAGATAGTGGCAATAGGGACGGCGTCGGTCGATTCAATTTTATTTTAATTCAGATATTGTTTTTTTACACCACATGTGAGAAGATTAATGATTTTTTCATAAATGTAGCTAATTTTTATTGTTTGCTATTTGTAATTTGTGTAGGATTTCTTATTTAATCATTTAGAGCCTTGCTATTTTTATTTTTCTTTTGTAATATTTACTTTTATTTTAATGTAATTATGTTAGGGTAAACTACCAATAGGTCCTACTTTTGAGATTTATTATCAATTAAGTCCTATTGATAAATTTATTAAGTGATAAAGATAAATTTATTAGTCTTTTATTTTTATGAATAAATTTATAATGATAAATTTATCAGTCTCTTTGTTTTTATGAATAAATTTATAGTGATAAAGTTATCAATTTCTTATTTTTATAGTGTTAAATTTATTAGTTAGGACATGTAGGTAAATAAGTCTAATTAATAGGACTGATTAGTAAGTATCCCATTATGTTATAACTTTACAAAAAAGCAGTGGTTGTGGTTCAGTCCAAGATCGGACTGGACCGTGCTGTTGGGCCCGTGGGGGCCCACCACGGGTTCCGTTTTACTAATCCGAACCGTTCAATGTGTAGAACTCGTCGAGTACTATATGCCTGTAGAAATCACGTTGATCGGATATCGATAGCTATGTGAACAAAACAGTTTTTTATCAACCGTTAATTTTTTCACCGTTCATTTTTTTTATACAAAACTGATTTGATCACATAACTATTGATATCCGATTAACGTGATTTTTTACAAGCATGTAGTACTCAACGAGTTCTACACATTGAACGGTTCGGATTATCAAAACGGATCCAAAAAATAAATCCCATGAATCAAACTGGACGAATCTAGTCTTGATCTCAACTTGACACAAGCTAGACCCTTACCAAAAAAAAATAAAAAATAAAAAATAAAAAATAAAAAGTTATGCCACAAAAAAACAAGATAGATGAACGCCCTTTTAAGATGGTTGCAGTGGTCCAAATCTTTTTAGAGCTACACAATCTCCGCCTTAGGATGTTTGACTTTTGTTCTTTATTATGGCAAAAAAGTGTGGAGAGGTAACTGTTCACATAGGGCCATCTGGTATGTATGGGTTAAAAGTTAAAACTTAAAAAGTCGAAAGTTAATTTTTAGGAGTGATTTACAATATTTTAAATAAGTATATATTTTTGATCTTTTATAAAAAAATTATATAGAAAAAAAAAAAAAACAGATAGAAAAATAGAAATAAAATATTGATAGATGTTAATTGATGTGACAAAAATAAGTGTATGCATGCAAAAAAAGAATCCAGATCCTCGGTTGCTATTCCCTTTGGCAATCCTTGCGGCCCTCACCAAACGACGTCATTTTTAAATTATTTTTTTTTTCAAAATTTGAGTTTTTCCCATTTTTTTCATCTTTCTCTACCATCTCATCTATCTGTTTAGCTCTAACATAATAGAGACGAGAGAGAGAGACGGAGAGACGACGACAGAGGAACACGATGGAGAGAACACGAACTGAGAGAGATGGTAGAGGGACGCGACAGCGAAGGATAGAGGATGGCGGAGGGACATGACGCGACTCGACGGCAACGCGAGATTGCGGCCATGACGAGGTCATTTCAGATTTTTCTTGCTGTTATGTATATAGGTATTTATGAAAAATCATATATATCATATATACGTATATATTCAAATTTCATATATAAACGTCTATATATTTCATATATATTTCAGTTTTCATATATATTTCATATATACGTCTATATTATTGCTGTTATATACAATCCAGATTTTATATATTTTTCTCTGTTATTTTTTGTTTGGTTGTTAGTAAATTCTGGTTTATTTGTGTGAATTTTGTATTCATGCCTTGTAGGTGTTTGTTGAAAGTTTTAAAAAAAATGAGTTATTTTTTGCTTTTTTGTAACAGAAATGACATTATTGTTTGATTACAGCACAACTAGTAAATTTTATTTGCTAAAGATACATATAATTTTTAGGAAGATGCTTCCCATTAGATATCATCCATGTCTTTCTTTTTAGCTACTGGGGTTATTCCTATGCTAGTTTGTTTAAATTATAAGCAACACTTGGTAATGATGGAGTGAGACTATATTAAAGTGTATTAACTCATCCAAAATTATTATAACTTCATTATTTTAAATCAATTAAAGTTTAAATTCAGACTCAGGTAATGATAAATTCAAATCAACAATCTTGATCCTTTGGGTTTTGCTACTTCTATCCCTTGTTGGAAAGGCTCACCTGATGGCCTATGATGTGGTACTCTTGTTCTTTCGATGAGCCTTTGAGGGATTGGATCAAGAGTAATTCCAAGAAAAAATCATCCTTGAATCATCGATTATCTTGGTTTGTTGTGTGTATTACATCTCTTTGGACCATTTGGAAAAATTGTAACAAAATGATTTTTTAGAACAAAACCACAAACATAGTGTTAAAAACCATTTTTGATTACTTTGATGAAATCCTTCTGTGGGGGCATATTTTTTGGAATGACAACATGTGGCCGAGGTGGCACCGAAGTGCAATCGAGGTGCCACGTGTCTTGGTCATGGCGCCGAGGTGATCTCGGCTAGGTCGAGGTTATCTGCGGAGATACCAAAATCCGAGATGAACGAATGAGGGAGGACCTTAGTCTGGATAAGGATAAGGCTCTTAGGAAGTTTATCTCTCTATCTAGCTGGGAGTCCAGGATGAGCATTGAGCCAGAGTCCATTGAAGCTAGGCTTTTATAGAGATCAGGTTAGTGCTGGTTATAAAAGTAAGGCACCCTCGTGGGTCTAAGGTACGTTTTTTGTACTATGGCTTGCGAGTGAAGCACTGTTTACTATCTTTGAGAGATAACTGAGTACTGACTTGATCGTCGGAGTACCCCCAAGTGAACAAACCACCGTCGGAGTCTTATCTTTTTGTGATAGGTTGTTCGGGAAAAATCTATTTTGTCGGTGCTCTCCAACTGAGTACCTGTTTGGCAGTGTGGTCAGAAATCAGCACACACAATTTGGCGCCGTCTGTGGGAAACGTAAAAAGAATAGATGGCCAACTGTCATGACCCAAACCCGCCCTTATAGGTTTAGCATCGTAACCGGCCAGTAATCTTGGGATTACCGAAGGCCTCTAAGACAAATTAACATATATTTAGGGGCTAGCGGAAGCAAATAGCGAATATACAACATCCATTGAGCTGTGCAGACTTATATGAGACAGAAAAATTTTAAACTTTTTATATACATATATACACATCATTCTCACGTCATAATATATATACAGATTACGCAGAAAGGGACTTAGTCCCTTTTTCAAAATACACATGACTTGCTGAACCAAACAAGAAAGCATAACTTAAATTTTAAATCACATAACGATAACACTTAACATATCCGGAACCTCCACGGGAGGCACATAGGTTGGCTGACAGAACAGATTCTAGACAGATGCCTCTAAGCCTGGTCACGCGCCTGATCACCTACATATATAAATAATACAGTGAACTAAAGCCCAGTGAATAATAACAGAGTAAAGGGTTTTAATGAATGAGTCCATATAGATTCAGAAATCATAATTCAGTTTTATCAAATTCATACTTGATCAAATCATATACAGATAGAAATCATAAGTCATGATTAAGTTTACGTGATACATCCATTAGCATAACAGAACAGAACGCATAAGCGTAACAGAACAGAACGCATAAGGGTAAGGTTATGAATAACCTAGTTCCAAGAAGGAACCTCTAGATCCGGGCAGCTAACATATATCACATGATGCTAAGGATGTCATGAATACATAACAGAAATTGGACAATCATTCATTGTACAGAACATATCATTTCAGAAAACAGATCTCATTTTATCACACAGAAAATAAGTACAGTTGAACAGATCTTTACTAAGTTATTACTCACAGATGGCTGCAGAAGCAAATCAGACAGACTGGACATATCGGGAAAATTAGGCAAACAATGGCGCGTGACCTACACAAGCACATAACATATACACATTGAAATACAATATTACTCCCTTGATTAAACTTGTCCTTTCTAGTTCGAAGTTCTACTACATTTATTCTTTCTCATTTAAATAAACCGGGTTCTTATTTCACATATTCTTTCATTACTAAGTCCCTCTTTTCCAAATAGATTGATCATTTACTTGGCTTCTTAAATAATTACCACAAGATCAATGATTCATTCTTAACTAACTAATCTATGTTGATTAGTAGCTTATTAATCTTTATTGAGTCATAAACCATGTCTAGAATGCCTTGGAAAGAGATGAGAATAAAAATGTGAACTAAATGTAATTTTTCAAAACATGCTGAAAATGGGTCTCCGCTCGAGCGCCACTTTGGCCACTCGAGCGAACTGTAAAACTTGAAGAACTTCTGGGAGCCTGATTTTCACGCTCGAGCGGGCCTTTCCTCGCTCGAGCGGACAACATGAATTCTGAAATTTAAAATTTCTCAACAATGGCTTCCAAGTGCATTTTCAATCTTTAAACCCATACTAACCTTGACCGAACTTTGAAAATACTTTAGAGAATATAAATAAATTATTTGCTCAAAATCTTGAAACACAACATTTAAATCAAAACTCATGAACTCATGACTCTAAAATCCTTTTTCAAAATCAAATGTACAATAAAATTGCATATAATTCATGGAGCTCGATTTAATTATAACTTCAAAAGTCAAATCCAAAATGATTAATTTCTAATTAAACTTCATAAACTTGATCTTAGCTCCAATTCTTCATTTTCTTGCCAATTTTCCTAGCAAACATTGCATACATGTAATTCAAATAAAACTAACTAATTTAATATATTCAATAACATGTTTAGATCAAATAAAACTCTTAAATTACATTACATGCATGGATTAGAGATTAAAACCAAACCAATTTTTAGGTTTCAAAAGAAAATCAAAACCTCAATTTGAAGAATTCTCACAATTATTTCCATAACCATAAACATGCATGTAATCCATCTCATGTTTAGAACCCAACTTCCTTCTATAATTTTGAATCCAACTCAATTTCTTCATTATTTTACTATTTCCTCTTAAATCATGAAATTAAAATTACAAACTCTTTTAAAGAAATATTTGCATGCATGCAATTAGGATCAAAACTATTGATTATATATATATATATATTCCAAGCAAATCACAATTTAATCTTTGAATTACTCTAACATGCAAGGGTCAATAATCAAAGCCAAAGTCCATATTTATTCTTTAATTCCTCTAAAATTTCATGCATGTAGGAATAAGACCTAAATTCAAGCAAGATTACAAAAATTGAATGCAAAATAATTAATTTCTAAATTAATTTCCATAAATTGAACATAATTTCATTTATTCATCATCTTGCTCACTCCTCCTATTTACATGAAATTGAACCCAAGTTAAACATTTATAAGAAATCATAACTCATATTCTTTGTCCTCACTTGATTTCACATGCAAACCCAAATCTTAACAATTTATAATTGATCTACAAACTTTATTTTTAATTCCCTCAAAATTCACCTTAAGTCAATTTATATCTACATTATTTAAACAATGGTAAAAAGAGGATAAAATTTCTTACCTTAAGGTGATTTTTTTACAATTTTTGACTTAAATCCCACAAGATTTTCACCTTCCCCCTTCTCTTCTTCTTCTCCTCTCCCAGCCGTGCACTCTCTATGCCTTTCTCTAATCTCAGCCGTGCACTCTCTCTTATTTGTCTTCAGCAGAAACGAGCTCCTATGACTCCATCTTCATCTTTTATTTCATTATTTTATTTATTAACTGAGTGGGACACTTGGCTTTTCTAGGATTAAATTACTAATTCATGTATTAATTAAATCAAATCTCACTTAATCTTAACAAATTATAATTAACACTTAATCTAAATAAATCTCAATTAGCACATACTTTAATTAATCATAGTTAATTACAAATTCCACATAATTTAATTAGTCTAATTGATTCCAATTAAGACCCAATCAATCGTAATTAAATTTATCAATCTGAATCAGATTTCTAATCAAACTCCCAAAATACTCCAAATATAAAATTAAACTTATTTCTAACTTCAATTTTGGTTTCTTAAATCATTTAGGCCTTCAATTTCTGATCGAACTCCAAATTTTCGTCAATTAATTACCTATTCAAATTGAACACATCATAATTAAATTTAATTTATAATAACCACAATTCTCAATCCTCATGACTTAATCAACTCCAATTAGGACCTAATTAATCGAATGTCAATTTTACTAAACTGAATTAAATATTTAATTAAACTCCCAAATCGGTCCGTAATTAAAATTAAATTGACTCAACTTCTTAATTTCACTTCTTTGAACCATTTGGACCCTTAATTTTCAATTCCAAAATAAGCACTAAATAGATCCATAAATGAATCAATCTCCATACTTTTCGTGAATCCCAGATTAAATTATAATACTAGGCAATTAAATTTCAAATCATCTTAATTAATCAAGTACTAATCATTATACGTGATGGGGTTGTTACACCAACGACAGGCAAAAAGAAAGAATTGGGGATGACATCCCTAGCGAGAGTGGTAAAAACGCCGAACCTAACGTAGAG
This sequence comes from Camellia granthamiana, assembly GCA_036172215.1. Classification (NCBI taxonomy): domain Eukaryota; kingdom Viridiplantae; phylum Streptophyta; class Magnoliopsida; order Ericales; family Theaceae; genus Camellia; species Camellia granthamiana. The sequence continues at coordinate 142,474,827 of CM069907.1, forward strand.
GAGGACAACTGTAATGAAGAACCTCGGGATAAGAATCCCGGAGAAAAAGACGTCGACCAAGAGGGAGACGTACCGAAGAAAGCATGTCAGGACGGGTATTACAATGAAAACGACCTCCATGTATGGAAAGATAGATGCCTGTGGAGAGACGGTGAGATGAAGAAAATGGCAAACAAATTGGTAGACCTGCAATCGGTTGTCAATTTTATGATGCAGAACAACGTCATGTAGCCACCATTCCCATTGGAGGACATGCCGATTCCAGCGGCCAAGAATGATGCCAGAAACGAGGGCATAAAGCAATCCCTGCAGTCCCCCAGCATGACAGGGCGATGGAGCATTCTCACCGGCCTTCACGGGAGGTCGGGCGAGGAGAATTGATGAGAGAAGAGTCTCAGAAAACACATCGTGCCAAACAAACCTACGCCAAAGAACATTGGCATGTTCAACGAAAGGAGCTTTGCTTTGACACAACGAATGAAAGGAGGTCCAAGAGGACTCATAATGACACCGAGAGCAGCGCACCAAAAAAGCTGAAATCCATTGACAGCCGAGCTCCGGGATGGACCAAGGAGGATTTGAGGGATTACCTCTAGAGGAAACGACAGGATGCCGAGGTGACATCTTCGGTTAAGCCGAGAACACCGTTCTCAGTGGAATTGGACAAGTTTGAGGCCTCAAAAAAGTTCCACATGCCAAGATTCCAAATATACGACGGTAAGTCTGATCCCAACTTTCATGTCAGCTTATACTTGAACTCAATGGCACTATACACCGAGAACGAGTCGTTGCTCTGCAAGGTGTTCCCCTCATCCTTTGGAGAAATTGCATCAAATTGGTTTCACAAGTTGCCGAAAAAAACTGTGAAAAGCTGGGAAGGCCTGGCCGAGATATTTGTGGCCAGGTTTGTTACAAACAAGCTACAGCCGTTGAAGGTAGACACCCTGATGGCTTTGATAATTGGCGAGGATGAAAGTCTCATGGCATATGCTAAGAGGCATTATGAGGTGTTTAAAAAAATACCAGGGTGCAACCAAGAGGTGGCAGTCGTGTCCTTTAAGAATAGCCTGAACGACGACTATCTGCTTCGAAAGTCAGTGGTAAAGACATTGCCAAAAGTATGAAGGAACTTATGGCCAGTATCAAAAAATACGCGAGAGCAAAGGAAGACACGCTAGGGACAAAGGCGTCAAAATAAGAGAAGAGGAACGGATCGCCGAAGCGAGGCCGGGGTAATACAAATTTTAATAGATAAGAAACAGGACTAAGGGCTGCACAGGCAGTCACCACAGTGTTCCGAATCCCGGTTTACAAAGTCGTGGAAAGAATCAGGAATCAGCCTTACTATAAAGCACCAGAAAAAATCCCTGGTGAATTTATGGGAAGAAGCCTAGGGATGTAGAGCCCTAAAAACACATTTGGAAGACCTTGTGAGACAAGGTCACTTAAGGGACCTGGTAGACGACGCTAGAATAAGGGGAGAATAAGCAAGGCTGCTCCAGGCACCAGCACCACAACTGCCAGCAAACAAACCTTGAGTGATCAATGTAATTCACTCAAAGGTCAATGAGAACGAGATACGCGGGGAGACTCAGAGGGTGAAACACTTATAGCATGTGTATCAGGTCCGGCAAAAAATGCCTAGGGCAGACAAGTGCCAGGGACCAATGGTGTCCTTTACTGAAGCCGACCTAGACATGGTGCAGCATCCACACAACGATGCTCTGGTGATATCTCTGAAGATTGGAGATAGGGATAGCAATTTGAAACCAGCCCGATGGGGACCCGACCCCCCGACCTCGAATTGAGTGGGTTTTTCCCGAAAAATACCCTCGATGGGACGGCGATGGTATTTAAAAATCAATCCCCGAACAGATTCAGGTTGGGGACGGGGATAAGTGTCCCAGCCTCGTACCCGACCCGGCCCCGTCCCCCTTCCCCGGCCCGGTTTATCCCCGATGTTAAATTACTATTTTACCCTTATATACATATACATATATATATAAACCAAACCAGGTCTCACTTTCATTTCTCTCTACAGCCGCGTCTCTCATCTTTCTCTACCCCACTCACTGACTTCTCTCTCTTCCTCAGATCCACCACCACCGCGTCTCTCATCCACTCCCTCTCTTGTCGGCGTCACCGTCTAGCTTACTGATCAGATTTTTTTTTTCCAGATCTGTTTCAAATCTGTCTCAGATCTGTTTCACAAATTTCAGATATGTTTCAGATTTGTCTCATTATATACAAATTTCAGATATGTTTTCATTATTATACAGAACCTAAACAATTTCATATCTGTTTTCAATTTAATCTGATTTACACATTTGTTGTTCTTGATGATGATGATGATGATAATGATGTTGCTATTGTTGTTGTTGTTGATGATGATGAATTGTTGTATTTTCTAAAACTTTTTTTTTTTTCGGCAGGAGAATGTTCAGGGTCGGGGAAACCCGATCCCCGTTAGGGGACGAGGGTGGTGATAGGTTCCCGTCGGGGATCGGGGCCGGGGAAAATTTGACCATCGGGGATCGGGGACGGGGAGTGTGATCCCCGGCCCCACCCCGCCCTGTTGCCATTCCTAATTGGAGAGTGCTAGGTAAGGCGCATTCTAATTGATCAAGGCAGCACTTGTGACGTCATGTATGTCAGATGTTATAAGGAGCTCGGCTTTCACCAAGATGATATGGAACAGTTCAATGGTCAGGTTCAATAGAACGCCGACATGGCCCTTGGGGGCAATAAATTTGGAGGAATAGACAAGCACTAGGAAATTGAGCACAGAGTTTACGATCATTGAGACCCCCTCACCTTACAACGTTATCTTGGGAAGGCCGTGGTTGTACACAATAAGGGTCGTTCCCTCCACATTGCACCAACTATTGCGGTTCCAAACAGAATATGGAATTGAGAAGATTAGAGGAGATCAGGTACAGGTGAAGAATTGCTCCACGCCAGCAATGAAATCCACCTACAACGTACGAAAAGTAAACACAACCGAGATTGAGGACGAGGACATGGAGGTCCCGAATGACGTTGGCAAAAAACCAGTCGAGAAAAGGGAGGAAGCCTTGAAGAAGATTCTAGTCCAACAAGGGGATGAAGAGCGTTTCTTTTTTCTCGGCTAAGGATTGGCCGAGGAGGAAGAAAGGGAGTTAGAAGCCTTCTTACGAACAAACATTGAGGTGTTTGCCTGGACGCTATATGAGATGCCTAGCATTGACCCCGAGGTCACTTGCCATAGATTGAATATGGATAAGTCTACTAAACCTATCATCCAACGACCAAGGAGGCCAACATTGATGCATGTTGAAGCAGTAAAAGAGGATGTAAGAAAACTACTAGAGGCCAGTGCCATTTGAAAGGTAAACTACCTAACTTGGTTATCAAACACAGTTGTTGTTGTGAAGAAGAAGAATAGGAAGTGGAGGTTCTGCGTGGACTTCACTAGCCTAAATAAGGCTTGTCCCAAAGACAGTTTTTCACTCCCTAAAATCAATTAACTGGTGGATGCCACTTTAGGGTATGAAAGGATGAGCTTCTTGGACGTATACAGGGGATACCATCAGATAGCAATGTACACCTCTGATAGAAGACTGCATTTATTAACCCAAAAGGGTTGTATTACTACAAAGTGATGCCTTTCAGATTGAAAAATGCTGGAACAACGTACCAGAGGTTGGTGACCAAGATGTTCAGACATCAGATCGACAAAACGGTGGAGGTATACATCGGCGACATGGTCGTGAAGACTAAGGAACTTAAGGATCATCTAGCCGAATTAAAGGCAATCTTTGACATCCTAAAAACATATCGGCTCTGACTCAATGCTTCAAAATGTGCATTTGAAGTTGGGTCTAGAAAGTTCTTGGGATACTTGATTACAAGAAGGGGCATTGAGGCAAGCCCAGATCAAATCAAGGCCATCTTGCACTTGAAGAGCCCAACATCGGCAAAATAAGTGCAGAGATTGACTGGAAGGGCCGCAACCCTAAATAGGTTCATAAGCCGAAGTTCTGACAAATGCAAACCATTTTTTAGTTTAGTGAAGAAGGTCATAGATTTTTTGTGGACTAAGGAGTGCGAAGTCGCCTTGGCCGGCTTAAAAACATACCTGACCACAGCTCCAGTTCTCTCAAATCTAGTACCTAGAGAGGAGCTGTTCTTATACTTTGCGGTTTCAGAGCATGTAGTGAGTGCAGTGGTAATCAGAGAAGAGATGGGAAAACAGATGGCAGTTTACTATGTGAGTAAAACCCTGGTAGGCGCAGAGACCAGGTATTTACCCCTGGAGAAATTGACACTGGCCTTGATAATGGCCTCCAAGAAGTTGAACCACTATTTCCAAGCCCACAAGATTATGGTATTGACTAAACACCCCTTAAAGTCCCTACTACAGCAAGGAGATCTGACAAGCAAGGTGGCCAGATAGGCAGTGGTATTGGGCCAATACGATTTAGAGTTCAGACCCAGAACAACAATCAAAGGCCAGGTTCTGGCTGACTTCGTGGCCGAGTTCACACTGATGTCCAGGTGAACAAGAAGAAACCCAGCTGGAGATGAAAAACCCCATAGCAGAACAGAAGAAAGAAGGGAAACTTAGGCCCTGCGATATTTACATCGGCGACTCCTTCCACCTGTTTGTTGATGAGAGTTCAAATCGTCAGGGAGCGGGGGCAGGAGTAGTGCTAGTATCTCCAGATAGGCTGATACTGGAACAATCTATTCGTTTGGGGTTTAAGGCCTCAAACAACGAAGCAGAATATGAAGCACTGATCGCATGATTGAAGTTGGTAGCAGTAATGGAAACCGACAAAGTGGTGATCTTTTGTGACTCCCAGCTTATTGTCAACCAGGCAACAGGCGAATACGCAGCCCGAAATGAAAGAAAATTGGCCTATATAAAAGAGGTTGTCAGACTGTTAGCCTTATTTTAGTATTGCCGACTACAACAAGTTAGCCGAGATGACAACAGCTATGCCGATGCCTTGGCTAACCTGGCTAGTGTAATGAAATTAGGGGAGGCAAGGACAATAATGGTTGACTATTTGTCAGGCCCAAGTGTGGAACCACTGAACACAGAATATGAAGCAATGTGTGTGAAGATGAGACCAAGTTGGATAGATACAATAGTAGTATTTCTTAGAGATGGGAAGCTGCCAGATGATCGCAAAGAAGCACATGAGACCAAACTGAAGTCGGTGAGGTTCAGTTTGACAACAAAAGTACATCTTTACAGAAGGTCTTTTACTGGTCCCCTTTAAGATGTGTGCATCCTTCACAAGTTGAAGACTTCTTGTATGAAATACACGAAGGAGTATGTGGAAGCCACGTTGGGGGCAGGTCACTTGCTCATAGGGCCATTACTCAGGGGTACTGGTTGCCTTACATTCAGAAAGATGCCGAGGCTTATGTCAGAAAGTGTGAGAAATGTCAAAGGTTCGCACCTTTGATACATCAACCAGCAGCAGATTTAAACCTAGTATTCAGTCCTTGGCCATTTGCCTAGTGGGGCATGGACCTTGTGGACAACTACCTCAAGCGACTGGGCAAAGGAAGTTCCTGCTGGTAGCAACTGACTATTTCACAAAATGGGTAGAAGCTGAACCCCTCACGAAAATTCGGGACATTGACGTGAAGAACTTCATATAAAAAAGCATCATCACCAGGTTTGGGATCTCAAGGGCAATAATAGCAGACAACGATACACAATTTGACAGTAAGCTAATCAAAAGCTTCTGTGCAAAATACAATATCAAGAATTATTACTTTACTCCAAGCTTCCCTCAGCGTAATGGTCAAGTAGAAGTATCCAATAAAACAATCTTGAATGGGATCAAGAAGAGGCTGGAAGCAGCAAAAGGAAAGTGGGTGGATAAGTTTCTTAATGTACTTTGGGCATATCGGACTACGCCGAGAAGATCAACTGGGGAATCCCCATTTGCTATGGCTTATGGCACCGAAGCAGTCATCCCATTAGAAGTCGGCATCCTAGGGATCAGAACCCAATGAGTAGAGAATGGGACTAATGAGGCATTCTTGGCCCGAGATCTGGACTTGTTAAAAGAAAGAAGAAAGAAAGCAGCAATTCGACTGGGGGAATACCAGCAGCAGCTTGTTAGGGCTTACAATAATAAGGTCAACCTAAGAGAGTTTCAAGTTGAGGACCTCATTTTAAGAAAGGTTGTCGGCAACAAGAAGGATCCTAAAGAGGGAAAGCTGGACCCGAATTGAGAGGGGCCTTATAGAATCATTTCGATCGTTGACAATGGGGCATATCGGCTTGAAGACAGTAAAGGTAATGAGTTGCCAAGACCCTAGAACACTTGCAACTTAAAGTTTTTCTATCATTAGACTTTTTTGTTTTTTAAAGTTTATGTTATTAGCCGTAGTAATAATAAAATTTTAGCTTGAGTTTTAATTTTAAACTTGTGTAATACGACTAACCAGTCCTTTGGTGATGTTTCTAAATGAAACATGACGAATAGCTTAAACTTAGTATATGACAGAGTTGAATTATACTTCCATATAATAGAGTTAAACTAAGTTGGCAATGTTTCTAAGTGAAATGTAACAATCCCGGTTTCAATCCCTCTTTTATGTTTAGCTACTTCAACTGGGACGGTCGGGGGTCCAGGGGGCAGCGCCCCTTGGCGGGTCCAAGGCCAGCACCCTGGCGGGGTTGAGGGGCAGCGCCCCTCAAAACAAAAATTCATAATGCATTCGAAGTTACTTGATCTATGTTCACAATTCACCACTTTATAAGCATTTGGTCACAAAAATATTTCCTCTCTTAGCGATGTGGGACTCAAAGAGTGGACAAAAGTGTTGTGCCAAACGACGTCGTTTGGTATGCTTGTTGGAAGTCCCATATCGATTACAAGATACATTTTAAGATGGACAAACTTCTATATAAGTGCAAGTGCGGAGGGTTAGCTTATCAGCTTCTATGGTTATTTCTTGGTTTAATGAGCCATTACGAGCCGAGCTCGAGTTATAAATTTTAGTTGTGCCGAGATGGATTTTGGCCATAGTTTCATTGGGATTTTGGCCATAGTTCCTTCGCCAAAGTTGTGAAATTTCTCGAGGGCTTTGTGGTGTGTGGTGGAGATCGAGTTTCAACTCTTTTCATATTCTCCATTTGAGCTACGAATTTGAGGTAGGGATATCCTACTCCTCCTTATGAGTTTTGTCTTTAAATTTTGGTATTTTGATATGTCGGAAGTTGCTGTGTAATTTTCAGAAAGTTTGGGTCTTTGTGAAATTTTACAAAAGTTGGGGTTTTAAATATATAAAACCTATATGCATGTTTAGCATGAAGAAATGGAATTAATGTTAAAACATTGATGAAAATGGAACCTCAGGGTTATAATGTTAATTATGGAAAATGCCCTAATTACATTGGTTAATTAATTGGTATAATTAATTGCGAGAAATGAGGAATTGAATTGGGAATGTTGAGATTGGGAATGTATGGGATTAAAGGGTGTAGTTGAATTATTTATCGCTCACCTAATTGAAATGTTGATATATTATCCATTTTGTGCATTTATTTTCTGTTTAGAAATAACTATTTTGGGCTATCGGTGGAGAATAGTCTTGATTGTTGTAGACAATGCATGATGATTAGGCAAACTAAAACTAATCACTGGAATGTGTCATTGAGTATGACGATTGAAAGAATACATTAACTTTATGTATTGATTGATGATGTGTATAATAATTGTTTATATGTATTGTGTTGTGTTGGAGGAGATAGGGGATGTACTCCACGGTTTAGGGGAAGATAGGGGATGGACCTCTAAACCGGATGTTGTTTGGGAGGAGATAGGGGATGGACTCCGTAGATACAGCTCATATGCTTATCTTTGGAAGTGTGATATAGCTCATATGCTTATCTTTGGAAGTGTGATATAGCTCATATTCTTATCTTTGGAAGTGTGATATAGCTCATATGCTTATCTGTTGATGTGTTGATATAGCTAGTATGCTTATCTATTGTAAAATGGGAAAATGTTTAATTTGAGTCTTTATCTCAATTGAAATGGAAGTACTGTTGATATGAGATGTAATTTCTCTTAAAGGGTATGGCCAGGTTCTGAGCCATGGTTATGAATTGAGAACTGAGTAAGAAATGGAAAATGAAAAGTAATGTGGACTTGTATGTCATAAAACTGTAATGTGATATAAGTGGATGTATCAGTGTTGACCATCTATCAAATACTAATCTTTTAGTCATTGTTCATTGCTGGTTTAGTGTATTTCTACTGGGCTGTTAGCTCACCCTATACGGGAATATCATTTTCAGGTACAGGTGAGATGTTACCTCCAAGGCAATAGTATGGATGGACCAACGTGAAGCAAGAGTTTCCTTATTATGCTTTATGTGTGCCTGAGTGTTATTTGTAAAGCCAAGGGCTTAATTTGTAATGAGCGAGACTCTATTTGTGTAACCAAGCAATATCTTAGAAAGATGGAAGCCTATATGGCATTTAATTGTTTGCTAAATAGTGAACTCTGATATAACTTATGTTGTTTCTTTTATATTTATTCCGCATATGATTTGTCTTTATTTCAATACTTCGGGGCGTTACATGAAACATGACGAATAACTTAGACTTATTATATGGCAGAGTTGAATTATACTTGCATATAATAGAGTTGAACTAAGTTGGCGATGTTTCTAAGTGAAACATGACGAATAATTTAGACTCATTATATGGCAGAGTTAAAATTATACTTGCATATAATATAGTTGAACTAAGTTGGATTAACCTAGACTTGCCATGTCGGCAGAATCAAACTCAGATTGGAACTAAGTGCATTTCAGTAAGATTAACAGAGAAACCAATGTTGAGAACCTCGGCTAGTCTTTGTTTGAATCTAAGTTCGGCAACAAGATCATAGGCACATGTTTAATGTGAACATAAGTGAAAGTTAAGTTCACATTAGGGGGCAGAGAGCTGGAGAATGATGAATAAAGTTTAAAGTGCTTAGGAGTTGGAATTTTATAGAAAAATTTACAAGCTAGAGTTAGCTTAACACTTATTGAAATTTTCAGAAAAATTTACAAATTGAAGTTAAACCGATGTAATATTGCAAGAAGTACATACGTACTTGCCGAGATGACCAGGTTGCCAAACTTGGGGAGTATAGAAGACAGAAATCTTGATAAGTATGAGTGAAGTGGCAAGTTTAAAACAACACTTGTGAAAATATTTTTAGAATGTTTTCAAGTGTTAAGCCAAAGCTAAGATAAACAATTAAGAAGTTATGTCCAAGGTATTGTACTTTGAGGAGGTTATACAGATAAAGGTATACTTTGAAGTCATACAAAATTATTCTAAGTATGAAAGTGGAAAACATACATAAGAGAAAAGAAGGCATTCAAACACATAAAAGAGAGGAAGAGGATTACATTCAAAAGACAACATGTTCGGAGTACAAAAAGGGCACATCGGCCAAACAAAAGCTAACATCGTTCAAAAAGTACAAAGTACAGAAATAAAAGCTTTTAGTTAGACTACTCGGCGTCGGTGGCAGGCTGTGTCTCGGCCTTAGAAGATAACTGGGAAATCTTCTCGGCAGCCTTTTTAGCCTTAAGCTTGGCGTCAATTTCTTGTAGAGTTTGATCGAGGCTCTTCTCGGCGATAGGCACCTCAAACGTAGTCTTCTTGGGAGAGGCACTCTTTGAGACCTCGTCCTCCTTATCCTAAGTCAAGTCCAGGACTTGCTCATTTAGTGTTGGGGACTTAGCCCCAACAGAACTCTCAGTATCGGCTGCCTCCTCGGCCTCTTCGTCTTCTTCTTCTACTTCATCTTTTTTTTCTCCTTCTTTCCCCCCAACCTTAGCCTCAGATTGGCTTGAAGTAGGAGGGAATGACACTGCAAGTCGGCCTTCATCTCGGAGAGAAGAGTCCTCGGGGACAGCCAACTCTTTCAGAGCAGCCATCCAACCAAAGGTGTAACCTTGTTGCATGCCTATCTAACTTGTTTTTTGTACTCCTCACGGACGTCAGTTGCCCTTTTGGCGCAGGCCTTCTCGTCTGCATCCTTGATTTCGGCTGCCTTTATAGACAGTGTCGCCTGGAGCTCGGTCTGGACTTGGGCTTCTTTTTCTTTGGCCTCTTTCACCTTGGCTTACGCAACCTCGGCAACATTCTCTGCAGCCTCTGCACGATCCTCAGCTATTTTCAAGGCTAGTTCAATTACCTTGGCCTGGTCAAGCAGACTTCGGCTACGAGCCTCGACTTTGGTCAGTGAAGAAAGAAGCTAGGCTGCCTCCTTGGTCTTTTTTGTTAGTTTATTCTTACAGTCCTGGGCCTTGACTGCGAAAAAGTGACCCTACTGGATGGCCTGCAAGGAAAGAAAGCAGATTAGTAAAAATTTAGCTAAGGCCTGGTTTGGCATGTTACAAATAATCAAAAAAGTCAAAAAGTTACCACTATTCACTAAAAAAAAAATAATAATTTTATACAAAAATTATTACAACACATTCTGCCGTCCATAGACTTTTGAAATGAACTTTATGAAAAAATTGCACCGGATCGGTTCACAAACAACAAGGTCCTGTTCGGCCTGTAGGGGCCCATCATGGGTCCCGTTTTGATAATTTGAACCATTCAATGTATAGAACTCGTCGAGTACTATATGTCTATAAAAAATCACGTTGATCGGATATCGCTAACTATATAATCAAATTAGTTTTGTATAAAAAATGAATGGTGTTATAGTTAACGGTTGAAAAAAAACTAATCCAATCAGATAGGTATCGATATTCGATCAACGTGATTTTTTACAAGCATATAGTACTTAACGAGTTCTATATATTGAACGATTCAAATTATCAAAATAGGACCCGTGATGGCCCTCATAGGCCGAATAGTACCGTCCAATGAAATGCCCGAAAAGTAGGTAACCATTTCTCATGTCAAACTTCTCTGCCAAACAGGTCGGCCGTACTGCTACTCTCCTAAACTTCTCCTATACACTTTCTCATATAATTTTTTAATACACATTTTTTCGTAAAAAGTCAAAAATTTAACCCAAATATCCATATTTTTTTCCTCAACTTTTTAGTCGAAAAAGACAAAAAGTGTACTTATTTAGGACACCCCAAACAGCCCCTAAGTGTGACTTCAGAAGATAAGGTAAAAGACTTACCAACATGCAGTGTTGCATCATCAAGGCATAGTTTTCATACTCTGTTAGCTCAACCATTCAGTCGATGTCGGCTGGCAAGAGAACGGCAGTGGAGATGGTAGCGTCGACCTCAACACTGTCTAGCGCGCAGTCACCGGCCAGCAGAGGTCGGTCGCCCACCATGAATATCGGGGCTCAAGGCCAGCTGGATTTGAAAGCTCCAGGCTGATCAGAGCCCTCAAACCTTGGCCTCTTTGAGGAAGGTGCCTCGGACGAACCAGCCTCGACAGGACGTTTCTCGGCAGCAGAGGCGTTCTTCTCGACCTCAGCCAGTTTAGATATCGACAAAGTGTCCTCAAAGTCAATCTGAATCACTGTTGCCTTAGCTTTGGCCTTTTTCACGCTCTTTGGTTTGGCCTTTGGTTGGGATTGCGAGGGGGAGAACTGGACTGTGAGAACACTAGGGATGTCAGCTAAGAGGTCTTTGACAACAGCCTTGTTGCGTCCCATCTCGTCGGTGGTAGCGACGACTGTGACTCTTGTGCCGAAGTGGATTGCTGGAAGAGCAGTGGGTGGGTTGGCTGGATCGTAAGCCGATGCTTCAGCACTTTGGTGTTTTCGGCTACAAGTTCTACCTGTAGAAGCGATGAGTGGAGCTCAACGTCGGCGTTGGCGCTGGGCTGGAGGAATAAGTTAGGGAGCAGATATTGATGGTTGCTTCGTTGGATTAGAGGTTGAGGCCTGATCAGGCCTTGGTGATGAAGTGGCAGGGGGAGTTATTACAAAAGACAGAGATTTTCTCTTTCGAGGAACATCGGGGAGAGGACTCCGGTATGTTGGGACATAGTTTAGGAGGATTGGAGCCTTGCGAAGCTTGAGTGGCAGGCCGAGAAGGCGAACCAAGTCATTGCTCGACGTGTAGTATCGGCGAAAGTCCTTTTCTAGCTGGAGGAGAGCTGCAAAAAGAGATCATACATTAAAAACAAAGTAACAGAAAGATGATTAAAGAGAGTATGAGGGACTTTAGGGAGGGAAACTAAGTCCTTACCCCTGTCATCCCTAAAAAACTTGCGGCGTAATAGGAAGAGATGGAGTTCGGTATCTGGCGCGAACTCCCAATTGCCCGAGACAATTAGGTAATCATCAGTCGAGCCTTTATTTGAGGCTGGAATGTCAGCTATCAGCTTGTATTGGGTGGATCTCGGCTTGAGGTAGTATGTGTAGCCAGCTTTGGTTTTAAGGCCACACATCGTGTAGCAGTATTGGATATCGGATAAGGAGATCGTATCATTTTGCCGACGCTCCAACTTGGTGATTCCATTTATGATCCTAAAAGAGTTTACAACTAATTGCATGGGGTTCAATTTATAATAGTGGAGGACCTCCTGAAAAGGGTGTTAAGAGGGAATCTGACTTCTCCTTCAATAATGAAGACTACGGAAAGGGCATATAGTCCTTCCTTTTCGAGCATAATGAAGTCGTTCTCTCCAGCCAACCAGATTTAAATGTCGGCTGGGATAGAAAACTCCTGCCTAAAGTACTCTAGCCTAGAAGGGGTGTCGACCTTCCATCTGAACATACCTATTATGTTAGCTAAAAGATGAAGGTGTAAGATTTCAGAAGGGAGTGAATGATGTGGTTTCGAAGGACCTCGGCAAAAACCCTAAACAGGAATGTTGGCAAGGGTTTTTCAAGATTTAAGAGGGTTCCAGTTCAGTTTTCCTAAAGCCACAGGTTCTAGAACAAGTCCCAAGCCTAAAAATCTATGCAGAAACAAGAATTAAAGCCGAGAATCTGGCAAATGCAACAAGAAAACAAGAAAAAAAGCATGATTCAGAGTCAAGAAAGCAACAGAAATTCAAGAACATAGAGTAAATGTGTGTAGACGGACAAAAGCCAAGAACAATGGCAAAATAACAAAGTGTATGAGCAGTATGTGTATACATATACCCAGGAAAAGATTGGACAAAAGCAAAATTGCAAACAAACATGATGAAATTTAAAACACAAACGAAGATTCAAGAACATGAATAAATTCACAATGGCAGCATACAAGCGCAACAAAGTTTGAAGTAAATCAAAAACTGAAAAGAGGGAAAACAGTGACTTACAGAAGATAATGACGCCGGTATGAGGTGCGCTGAAGTTAGACGATGATGGTGCGTGGAACAGAACGGTGAATGCTTCGCCAGAGGGGAAGAACGTAAACAGTTGCAGAAAGCTTTGAGAAAACGATAATGATGGTTTCTGGTTTAGAGAGAGAGAAATCTTGAACTCAGAGGGAAAATGAGGAGGGTAAAAGTGAAGAGACGGAAAGAGAAAGTGTTTTTGTTAAAACACGAAAAGACGGCAAAATCACAATGAATGTGCCTTGGACAATGTGCTTGTCAGGCGGCGCGTGCAGAAGTGACACGACGCGCCTTGATGGCGCGTGTCAGGTACGGATCAATGAGAAAAAGACGCGTGGCGAAAATAGTTGAGAAACCGTGCATGACAGCTCATGCACAGATAGAACTCTTGGAGTTCTTAATTTAATGGAGTGAGAACCTCGACTATATGGACAATCTTGATTAAGGAACTTAAAGAACTCGCTTCTTAGTTTTTGGTTAAGTAGACTGCAGAGTCTTGGTCATGTGAAATCGACGTGTGATGATCACAGTCATGAAAGGATGGAGTAAGTTTTAGTCGACGTGCTATATGGACAAACGACATAGGTTCCATCACCTCAGGATGCCGACGTAATAGAACCTAGGGGGCAATTGTGGAGGCATATTTTTGTAAATGACAACACGTGGCCGAGGTGACACCAAAGTGCCAACCGAGGTGCCACGTGTTTTGGTCATGGCGCCGAGGTGATCTCGACTAGGCCGAGGTTATCTACGGAGATAGCGAAATCTGAGATGAACGAATAAGAGACAAGAGTTCTAGAATAGGGGAGGACCTTAGTCTGGATAAGGATAAGGCTCTTAGGGAGTTTATCTCTATCTGGCTGGAAGTCCAAGATGAGCATTGAGCTAGAGTCCATTGAAGCTAGGCTTCTATAGGGAGCAGGTTAGTGCTAGTTATAAAAGTAAAGCACTTTCGTGGGTCTAAGATATGCTTTTTGTATTCTGGCTTGTGAGTGAAGCACTGTTTACTATCTTTGAGAGATAACTGAGTACTGACTTGATCGTCGAAGTGCCCTTGGGTGGACGAACCACCGCCGGAGTCTTATCTTTCTATGACAGGTTGTTCGGGCGAAATCTATTCTGTCGGTGCTCTCCAGCTAAGTACCTGTTTGGCAGTGTGGTCAGAAATCAGTACACACACCTTCACTTCTCCTAAAAAGTATCACTACTTTGATGAAATCCAATCTAACAATGTGGTCTTGCCTCATTGCAGGAATAATCAAGCTTAATACGAATGAGAGTATCAAAGGGAAATCTGCCTATGGTGGCTTAGGAGGGTTGTTACGTGATGAAAAGGGAGCTTGGGTCAGTGGTTACTATGGAAAATGGTCCCAATGAGAAATGCCCTTTCAAAGGACTGGTAAAAGATGCTCAAATCATTTTCAGGGGCTGCGAATGCAATCATTTCAAGGGATTTAAAGGACTTGCTCTCTTTTTTTTTTTTTTTTTTTTTTCCTTTTTTTTGGTTTCATTTGGTACTTTATGATGTAATTTAGTGTAATAGTTGTAGTGGTACATTTCATACATGAGAACACAAATATAGATGGTTGCAATTGTGTTGGTATATGATTAATAATATATTTGGTACTGCCTAATAATACGTTTTGTTTCATTTGCTCTATGATATGTTTTGTTTCTATATATATATATATATATTTTCATTTGCTCTATGATACGTTTTGTTTCATTTGCTCTATGATACGATTTGTTTAATAATAGCTACAACTTCCAAACCAACCAACAACACAACATAATTTTTTTTTGCATACCCAATAGATAGCAACATGACAACTCCAGTGGCATCTGCCTACAGTTTTTAAAATAAAAAATTACAACATAGTGTTTGGTTCATTGAAAATAATTTTGGGGCCTTGGAGGTGTGTTGGGAGAGGAAGTATGAAAAATACAAGGAAGTTAAGAAAAGGAAGCGATGTAGTGTGCAAAAACATACATCATCTCACTTTTTCTGGCATTGAGGACAAGATCCTAACAGTCTCAAAGTCCCAACCTCTTCAATTTTTTATTTATTTTTTGACAACCTGTAATACAATGGAAATTCATCCCACACAGAAAGTAGATTGAAGAAGTGAAGTATGCCAAGCAAATAAAGGACAATTTATCCAATTCAATACATGATCCTAGTTGCCATTGATAAGGGGAAAAAACAAGAGGTAGTAACAAACACAAAATTTGGTCACAACATAAATTTGATATTAATTGATTTTTTATTCCAATAACATTTCTAGAAAAAAATCAGAAACAAGTGTCATTCTCTCCAAATAAACAAGAACAAAAAAAATGAACAAAAAAAATCTGAATGTCAACTCCCATCAAATACAAAATGAATTTTAATCCCCATGCACTATTATCAAGTATTGCCGTTTGTTAGCTCCCATCCTGAAGCTCACATCATCACCATTATCCACCCATATCATTGTTGCATTGCATCAACCAAACTGCAAGCAGATAAGAAATTAAAGAAGTCAATTTTAATTTGTATCAAACAACACCATTCAAGCCATAAATAGATATTCTAGCTAGAGATATAAATCATTGGTAAGTTAGAAACCCAACAAAATACCAACTAACTCATAATAATCACAAACCCAACAAACGTATAAGCAGAATCATCACCTCGTTTATCTGTGAGATGTAAATGATAAATCCCCATATACAATTCCTCATTAGGTAGTATCGAGAAAGGAAAGAAACTAAGTGCTGTTTATTAATTTAAACAAACAAGCATAGGAATAACCTAGCTTAAGTAATAGTAGCTAAAAGGAAAGACATGGATGATATCTAATGTGAAGCATCTACCTGAAAATTATATGTATCTTTAGCAAATAAAATTTACTAGTTGTGCTGTAATCAAACAATAATGTCATTTCTGTTAAAAAAAAAATAAAAAATAATAATGCCATTTCTTTTAGAACTTTCAAAAAACACCTACAAGGCATAAATACAAAATTCACACAAATAAACCAGAACTTATCAACAACCAAACAGAAAATAGCAGAAAAAAATATATGAAATATGGATTGTATATAACAGCAATCATATAGATGCATATATGAAATCTGAAATATATATACGTATATATGATATATATATAATTTGAAATATATATGATTTTTCATATATACCTATATACATAACAGCATGAAAAATTTGAAATGACCTCGTCATGGCCACAATCTCGCCTTGCCGTCGAGTCGCGTCATGTCCCTCCGCCATCCTTTATCCTTCGCCGTCGCGTCCCTCCACCATCTCTCTCAGTTCGTGTTCTCTCCATCGTGTTCCTCCGTCTCTCTCTGTGTGTGTCTCTCTCTCGTATCTGTTATGTTAGGGCTAAACAGATAGATGAGATGATAGAGAAAGATGAAAGGAAAAAAAAAGGAAACTCAAAGATTGAAAAAAAATAAATTAAAAATGACGTCGTTTGGCGAGGGCCACGGGGACTACTGCAAGAAATGGCAATCGAGGATCCAGACTCGCAAAAGAAAATGCACTTTTTTATTGCATGTCAAACACCTACTTAATTTATTTTAGATCATATCATATCTCACATAAAACAATAAAAAAAAAAGTTTAAAAAGTCAAAAAACCAATTTTTAACCATTTTCTCAAAATATTTCATAATGTACCGATGTGAGATAATATATTCATTATTATATATGTATGTTCACAATTAAAGATGTGAACAAATTTTGTATTGTTTGTTCCGTTATCTCTATACACATAACACAGTTGTGGAATTTGCATTCATAAATACATATGATATCCACTCACTTGTGTCTTATAACGGAAAAAATGAGGTAAGAAATATGATAATATGTAGCATTTTTATATGATTTGTTCTACAATTTTGACATAACCACATTGATCTCTTTGAGGTTAATTCACATAATAATTAGATCAAAGTTCATCAGTAATTTGTTAAGCATGTAAATGAAAAAAATGATATTGTTATTTCTTTTATACTAAAACGTATAATTATTTTTATTTATTTCAATATCTATCCACTACATCAAGTTAGGTTATTGTAGCCTTACTAAAAGAAAGATCAATATAATTATAATAGAAGTGTGAAACTAAGACATCGTTTGGCAGCATCACTTTTTAGCTTAAAAGTCAAAAAATCACTAAAAAAACTAAAAAGCCAACAACTTATACCAAAAATTCAAAGATTTTATTTTCTCTCTACGTTTTGCATATCTTTTTGTAAAAAATTAAAAAATCATTCTAAACATATTAATTTTTTTACATAATATTTTGCCCAAAAAATCAAAAAGTTACTAAAAAAAACTTGTTTCCAAACGAGACCTAACTATATTATCTTATATTTAAGTTATTGCATTGACATTAAGGAGTGTACATCAACAATTTTGATTTCAGAAATGATAAAAATAAAATTTATCTACAATAACATGTAAAAGAATTGAGCATTCACACATAACTTATTATGTTATTGTAAGTAAAATTAGAAAAATAATTTCAATCTTTTTTCTTTTAACTTCATATTAATATGATATATAAGGATCATTCTACAATACACCTATATATCGTACATTTTTTAGTTGTTTTTTTTTAATTTATATAAATTTTTAATCAATAAGACAATATTTACTAATATCAAAATAATTACATGAAATTAGTCGATCAACTAACATAAGAAAGTTCACCATGACATACCACAAGCACAACACCAATAATTATCGCAAGAAAAAAATTTATAATACGGAAAGAAAAAAAAATTCAAACAAAAACTCTACTGAAGAATAAGTCATTAATATTTGCTTATGACAATAATTTAACTCCTTGAGGGTGTTCAATAATCTAACTCAACACTTAAAACTGAATATATTAAGTGATAATAAATTAAATTCATTTAATAATCATAATTGATACTACTTAAAAAGTTAAATCTCTTAAAATATAGGTCAAAACTTAAGAAAATAGTAAGTTATATAAAATTTATTTAATTCTGATTAAATTTATAAATACTAAACATAAATATCGATATATATTATTATAAACTCACTACTATTATCACTGTCGTTACCACCATCACCACAACTATCACCATCATTACTACTGCCACCACCACCACCTGTTGGATTTATTTTCTAGTGTGACCCAATAGCCTACATATTTTTACATGTTTTATTTTATTTGGACTCCACAATTAGATAAAACCAATATTACTTATAAAGTTCAGTAATTAGAATTTTTACATATAATCACTCTTCTAAGATAAGAAGGAACCCTTGATGAATTAGGAATTCTTCTGATAGAGTTTATTTGGCCCTCTTCTCTCCTCTATATAAGGATGTGTGACTCTTCTTTCATATCATGAGTATTTTTCCATCACTTTAAGTTTTATAGTCATCCTAATTAAGAGAAACAGAGAGAAGAAGGTGAGCCAAAAATTCAAGGTTCAACTATTAGAGGTATTTTCTCAACTTCTGTAATTCAATGGCTGACAAAGGTATGTTCGTTTTATTCTTGAGTTGTATTGAATTCAAGATCCTGTTAAGTTTAATTCCGCATTATTATTATGGTTACATATATTATTAATATTTGCATGTGGTATCAGAGCTTTAGTTTGGTGAATCAATACACCTTGAAATAATAATATATTTATGATATTGTTATTAATAAATAGTACCTTTGTTTTATTAAAAGTATTGGCTTTAAAATATTATCTCAATTTGTTTGTATTGATCAAACGTGTAATACACCTTTTTTATTTTTGTTATGCCATTAACATGCTCTCCATAACCCTTTACAATAAGCATATACATAGCCATGACTTTAAAGTTTGCATGATAATAGTCCACTTATCTGCCACATAAGTTGGTTGGTTAAATTTAAAGTTAAAACCTTGCCTTATTAGGGAATTGGACAAGTTTTTTTTTTAAAACAAGCCACGATAAAAAATTTGACTCAGGCCGTTACTTAGTGATTGCACAATCCAACTGATTTTGCTACCAATTTTGGTTGACTTGGTACATCAAAAGTTGATTACAAATTATCGGATTAAAAGTGTTTTTAGAATTCGTTGAATCATTCAATCTATTAAATAAATATTTGATTGTATTACGTCAAAGAATTATGGTTTTATCTTGTCTGATTATGTACACTTTATTATTAATATTTATATATTTTCATGATCTAAAATTGATATCATGATATAATTTTATGACATTAACTATTAAATATTGAAGTGGTTAATTCATATTAGGTGTAATTCTTATTGACCATTATATGAGATATTCATGATTGTTATATTATATATATATATATTCATATTTGTCTAGAGTTATTATTATTATCATATTGGTAATTACAATCACATAAAGGAAATTCTAGAAATCATTAAATAGTGATTGAATTAATGATAATTAAATAACTCAAATTAATGAATAGAGAATATTGTTGGTTAGTTCCATATTCATAGGGTTTACTAATTTAGTAGCTGCCAAAGTGGCTTAGATTTGTAAAACTTATGAATATAGAACTACATAAAAGAATTATTAAAAGGATAACATTAAGGTTGATAATATTCTCAATTGCAGTTATAATTAGGAGATTGAGACTAGCCCAAAGGAGAGTCACTTTCAAATAATTATAAACTGGGTAGGATAATGTAACTTTTGTAATTTGACAGATTAGAATTGAATATCCAAAGATAACATGACTAGCTGAAAAATTGCATAAATTACTTTAGTTCTACATAAGTGATTCTTGACGAATAGACAATAGATATACCTAAGTTCTGCCCAAAGGAAAGACTTATGTGCTATCAATAGTTCATCATAATTCTTAAAGCTTTAGTATGTATATTGTTTATGCCTTTTTCCGTGTTACTTATGAGATCTTGTGTTAATACCTCTTAAGATCTGTCAAAAAGATAGCTTGCTATCTAAGGTGGTTGGACTTTGAAGGGAAGCTATATTGACTCATCCGACCTTCCTGGGATCTTACTTGGTTATTGACCAAAAGACTCTTTAGTGACGTTACCCTAACGATTAAAGTAAAATTTGGTTAAAGGCTGCTGAAGATTGACAAGCCACTTGCTGACACTATTATGGTTGAATTAACAACAATGAAATATAATGGCCACCGAGGAGTTTAGGATCACATCCTCAATATGGCGACAAAGTTGCAAAACTTAAGACTTTAGAGATGTAGGTTGATGAAACTTTCCTCGTGCAGTTTATTCTCAACTCACTTCCATCTCAATTCGGTGCATTCAAAATTCACTATAACACCAATAAAGATAAGTGGAGTTTGAATGAGCTAACTAATATGTGTGTTCAGGAGGAAGTGACGTTGAGGGAGGAAGGACGTCAAACTGCATTGGCTGTAACTCATGGAGTTATAAAGAAAAAGATGGGTAAGTTTGTAAAATCAAAGAAAAATCCACCAAAGAAAAAGAATGAACCTGGAGAAGAAAATCAAGCTCAGAATAGTTTCACTGTCAAGTGCTACTTTTGTGGCAAAAAGGTATATGTGAAGAAAGACTGCAGCAAGCGAAAGGCTTGGTTCGAAAAGAAATGTAAGAAATTTTCTTTTGTTTGTTATGAATCAAATCTTGTTGAAGTATCTTCTAATACTTGGTGGATTGACTCTGGGGCCACGATCCACATTACAAATGACATGCAGGGATATCTCTTAACCAGGAAACCGAAGGAAAGTGAAAGATTTGTCTATATGGGGAACCGTTTCAAAGCTGAAGTCGTAGCTGTAGGAACCTACTGACTGATCTTAGAGATGAGTTCATCAGATGGATCTAGAAGACACTTTTTATGTTCCTTTAATTTCTAGGAATTTAGTTTCGTTATCCAAATTAAATCGTGTTGGATATTCAGTTTTATTTAGTTGTGGAAAACTCAATTTAATGTTTAATTCAATAATAATTGGTTCCGGTAATTTATGTGATGGTTCATATAAAATTACCTAAAATCATCAGTTTGCACAATCATTAGTAACTCTGCATTCGAATATTGGTTTAAAACGTGGTCTAATTAATGAAAAATCCTCAATCTTGTGGCATAGACGGTTGGGACATATCTCTAGAAATAGAATTGAAAAATTGGTGAAGAATGGGATTTTGGAAAACCTATACTTCATTGATTTTGAGATATGTGTGGATTACATTAAAGGAAAGCAAACCAAACACACCAAGAAAGGTGCCACAAGAAGTAATGAGCTTTTTGAGATAATTCATACAGATATTTGCGGGCCACTCAACATCCCATGCTTAGTGGTGAAAAATATTTTATCACATTTATAGATGACTTCTCACGTTATGGATATGTGTATCTAATTCATGAAAAGTCTCAGGCTGTTAACATCCTTGAGGTGTACATAACTGAAGTCGAGAGACAATTAGATAGAAAGGTTAAAATAGTGAGATCAGACAAGGGTGGTGAGTATTATGGTAAATATGATGAGTTAAGCCAAAATCCTGGCCCATTTGCCAAATTCTTAGAAAAGAAAGGCATTTGTGCTCAATATACAATGCCTGGTACGCCACAGTAAAATGGAGTTGCTGAAAGGCGTAATCGTACACTTAAAGATATGGTTAGGAGTATGTTAAGTTACTCAATTGTACCTATTTCAATGTGGGGTGAAGCTTTAAAGACTACAATGTATATCTTAAATAGGGTTCCTAGTAAGGCGGTCCCAACAACTCCTTTTGAGTTGTGGACTGGTAGGAAACCTAGTTTGAGACATTTACATATTTGGGGTTGTCCAGCAGAGGCAAGAATCTTCAACCCACAAGAGAAAAAGTTGGACTCAAGAACAATATCTGGATATTTCATTGGTTATCTAGACAAGTCTAAAGGGTACAAATTCTATTGTTCTAATCACAGTACGAGGATAGTGGAGACTGGTAATACTAGATTCCTAGAGAATGGTGAAATTAGTGGGAGTGAGAAATCACGAGTGATGAATTTCAAGGAAATTAGGGTGGATGTCCAAACATTTGACCCTTATCAAAAAATTATTGTACCTCAGACTTTTCCACATGCTGAGGGAAGCGAACAACATAATGAAAATCCTTCACCACCTCATGTTTCACCACTTCATGAAGATACCACCATTGAAAACATTGTAGAACCACTACAACCGGTAGTTCTAAGAAGATCTCAGAGGGAAAGAATATAGTGATCCCGGTTTTCCTTTCTTGTATTTATTGTTTTACGGACATTGGTTCTGTGATGTTGGTGGTTGTATACCTTGTTGTTGTCCTTTAATTCCTTTCGGTTGAGTTTTAGGATGTGTTGGACATGTTTCGAGCAGGTGGGTTGAGCCTTGGTCAAATTTCTTGTTGCCAGGTTTTTGGTCGTTCCGCTCAAGCGAGTATTCTTGCGCTCGAGCGGAGATTGCATACTCCCAGTATTTTGGTGCTCTGCAAAACTTCTGCAAGCATGTTTTTCACGCTCGAGTGGGTTGTCGATGCTCAAGCGGGTCGCACTCGAGCGGGTAGATTGGCGCTCGAGCGGGTAGTACTTTGCCTGTGAAAGTTCTGGGAGGAGAAGATCTACGCTCGAGCGAACTGGTTTTCACGCTTGAGCGGATGTGCTTTATTCTTGTGTCTTGGCGCTCGAGCTGGACTTATTACGCTCGAGCGAACCTAGCTTTTTTGTTCGTGACGCTCGAGCGTTGTGTCTTCCGCTCGAGCGGGAATGTCGTATAACAGAGGGTAGCTGGGCATTTTTGAATCACTTTCTACACTTCCTCTCTTTCTCTTACTTTCTAAAAAGATATTTTGAGAGCCTCTCTCTCTAGAAACTCCATTCTCTCTAGGGTTTGATCTAGTTGGAGTGCTCCCCTTTCCTTTGGCCTTTACAAAAGTTGTGTTGATCGTCGAGGGCTTCGTCTTGATCCGTGGATCTTGGAGTTTGGAGCATTTTGGTTTTCTTCATCTTCTTCTCTTGGGCTCCGAAATTGAGGTAAGGATTCCTACTCACTCTTATGGGTTTTAACCTAGGTTTTGAGCTTCTTGTTTAAATGGTTGAGTTTGGGACTTAGGGTTTCAAAATGTATTAAAGAGGGTTTTGTGATTTTGGGCTCATAATATGTATTTTGGGTTTCAAAATGATGATATAGTTGTTGGTTGTTGATATTTGAACCTTTGGGTTAATATTGAGAGTTGGGGGAAAAAGTCTTCAATTGTGTGCAAATTAATTGGTATAATTAATTTGGAAAAGTTATGTATTTGTGAAATTGAGTTGAATATAATGATAGTGGTTCATTATAAGATGGAATAGTGGAGTCGGATTAATAAACCGTTCACTTTTGAAAATGCGGATATTTTATCTGTTGGTATTTTTATTATCTGTTTAGAAATAATTGCTTTGGGCTACCGGTGGAGGGTAGTTTTGATTGTTGTAGACAATGCATGATGATTAGGCAAACTAAAACTAATCAATTGGATGTGTCATAGAGTATGACGGTTGATAGAATACATTAACTTTATGTATTGATTGATTATGTATATGATTCCGTGTTTATATACATTGTGTTGTGTGGGAGGAGATAGGGGATGTACTCCACGGTTTAGGGGAATATAGGAGATGGACCTCTAAATCGATAATTGTTGGGAGAAGATAGGGGATGAACTCCGGGGAGGAGATAGGGGATGGACTCCAGGGATACAGCTTATATGCTTATCCGTTGAAGTGTTGATATAGCTCATATTCTTATCTGTTGAAGTGTGATACAACTAATATGCTTATCTGTTTAAGTGTTGATATAGCTCATATGCTTATCTGTTGAAGTGTTGATACAGCTAATATGCTTATCTGTTTAAGTGTTGATATAGCTCATATGCTTATCTGTTGAAATGTTGATATAGCTAGTATGCTTATCTAATGTGAAATGAGAAATATTTAATATGAGTTACTACCTCATAGACCTTGTTTGGTCAAGTTCTGAGCCATAGTTGGAAATTGTAAAATAGATAAGAAATGGAAAATGAGATGAAACATGGACACAGTTGTCATGTAATGGGAATGGTTTATGAATTGATTTTGTGAGTCAAACATTTATCAATTGCTAATGTCTTAGTTATTGCTCATACTGTGTTTAGCATATCTCTACTGGGCGTTGGCTCACCCTTTATGGGACATCATTTTCAGGTACAAGTAGCATGCCACCTCCAAGGACTTAGCTTGGATGACTTTGGGAGTCGAAGACTCTTGTGATTATTTTTGTTTGTATTACATGTATATCAAGCCAAGGGCTTATTTTGTATAGAGTTAGTACTTTTCTTTTCTGTACCAAGTGTTGACTTGGAAAGCTGTAAGCCCATAGGACATTTGCTTTTGTTGTTAACATGTAATATTGTTGTAAGAACTACTCTGATGAATAGAAATGGTTGGTTTCTTTTATATCAATGTATGTCTTAAGTGATGGGTTTATGTATTATTTTGAAGGCGTTACAACTTGGTATCAGAGCTTACCGGGTTCGAATACTTTGGGTACATGGGAAGTGATTAGGATCACAATGGGTTTGTCTCACTTGGTTAGAGACTTAGATGTAGTGTTATGTGCTTATGTGATAACATGTTTATGTGATTACTTGGGAATGAGATTTAGTTTCTAGGATGTTGATTGGATCCTTGGGTTTCTGTGAGTCTTGTTGGAAAAGCACTTGATCAATGCTGTTTCTAATCGGAACTCTAGTAATGCCTCGGGACTATCATTATCCGGAAATGAAATTCGTAAGTGTTTAGGTGTTTATGTGCTTACGTGGAGTGAATTATTGTTGTCCATTGTATTAGGACACGAGTGAAATAGCTTCAGCACATTTGAAAATGTGCTAATACTTCTGTTACTGTTACTAAGATGTCTAGACGAGGAAGTTTTGATTTCTCTCCTTCCACACGGGAAGAGTTGTGGAAACAGTTTGTGGAGTTACGCCAAGGTATTACATCTTTGGTGCGGTTTGAAGCATGGTTTGTTAATCTGTCAAGGTTTCTCCAGAATTAGTGGAGACGGAGGAATTGCGTTGTTCAGAATTTGAGAATAGGCTATGTGATGACGTCCGAGGAAGGATTGCGGGGTCTTGGCATAGGAGTTATAGTGCGCTTGTTGAGGCGGCTGCTCATGTGGAGGCAGCGGTGCTAGCTATGGGCCAAAATAGGGAGGAGGCCATCTCGGTAACTCCTGCGGTTTATAGGTACTCTAGGCCCAGTAAAAGGTGGAGGCGAAAGTATGCTCAGTCCCAGGTTAAGTCATTTTCTTCGCCAAGGGTTTCGGACTCCTCTGTTAGGAGGTCCAGAGAGGTTCAGGCTTCAGACCAGCCTCAGAATAAGTAGTCTGTTAGTTGTTTCAAATGTGGTCAGCTGGGCCACAAGTCTCCGGTGTGCCCACAGAGGAAGAGGGCACGGCCGGCAGTCCGACCAGTAGTTGCACCACCAGAATCCTTTAGTCAGCCAGGTCTTGGTCCGAACAAATGCTCAGTGGGAAAGCAGTTATGGGGGTCTTCATCAGCTCAAACTTTGAACCAGTCTCGTGCTAGGGAGCCGCTTACTTGTTGGGTGTGTAATCGGTCGGGTCATCTCAAACGTTTCTGTACCCAGCCGAGGGTTTCTTTGGGGGTTTCTTTGGGGGTTTTACAACCTAATCGGGTCCAGCATTATTCGACCGGACAAGGGCAATACCGTTTTGGGGAACTAGTAGGCCAGACTTCGAAGGCCTCAGGAGAGTCGAGTTCCCAAGTCACAGTTGGGAAAATTGGGAGTTGTTCCAGGTGCGACCAGATGGGGCATGTTAGTGGTTCTTGTCCGTGGCTTGTAAGCTCGTAGGATGTCTTGGGCTTGAAAATGACCAACCTTAGCAGTCCAGTGGGGGATAGTGGTGGTGGTAATACCGATGGGGTGGTTTTGTTTTAACTAATCCGTTTTGTAATCGGTGAATTATCATTTTGTAATCATTGGGTTCTGTTGTGTAACCAATGTTTTTTGGAAATGTTGGAACATCAAGGTTGTTTGTTTCTATATATATATATATAGTTATGTGTGCTTATGCTTATCTATTTTCTTGAAATGGGCAAAGTAGAGCATGTAGTTACTCTAAAAATTTTATTAATGAAATAAGTTGTTGTAAGACCATAAAATTTTTGGTAATAATGCATTTTTTTTATGCGTGTGTTTTGGTTTGGGAAAAACTAGGGCTAATGAGCCATGTTTTCAAATTTGGAAGGATTACTGAGGGATGCGTATCTTAATCAGGCTTACTAGGGGGCGAGAATAGTTATACTTGCCGGGTGTATGGAATTTCTTGGGTGTTGTCTACGTGACCTTATGTGTGTGGTAGAGATTTTGGTCTATTGTCGTGAGTGCTCCTTGAGAGGGTGCGATGTGTGCAATTTGCACTGAGTTTTGTATACTTAACCTGATGTTCTACGGGGGCATAGTACATAATTTCGTTAGAAATAGACTTATACCTCCTTGGTAGATAACATTGCCAAATTTGCATATGTGTGATCGGTTGTTCTAATTGGGAGAGTGTTAGTCCCTATATCAGATTGTGGTTGTTGGCATCGGGGAGTGGTATGTTGTGAGCAGCTGGTGTTATATCTTGGGCAGTGGTATACTGAGTGTTTCCCAAGTTTTCAGATTTCTGTACTATGGTCGAATGCGAGAGGTTTGTACTTTAATACCGGGTTGGTCAGGAGATGTTGTCAGTAGGATTGGTTGGGTATGTAACTCGTGGTTAGGATGTGACTCGTGAGTAGGGTCACAGTGGTAACGTGTTTGCGGGTGAAGGTTTGGGATAATGGCGAGGAGGGTGAGGACTTTTACTCATTTGGAAAGTTAGGATGGGGTGTCTTGAAAGCCCTGTCGGTGACAGGCGTTTGTGCCAGGGTTTGGTTCAAGGTGGTTGTCCAGTGTTAATAATGGCTAGTGGTTTAGCACGGAGGCTTAGTGTCTTGATTGTACTCTAGGAATGAGTGGCAAGTGAGTTGGGGAAATAAAGAATGGACCCTATAAGTCCTTAAGGGATAAAGGCGATATGTTTGCTTGTGTTCGTTATGAACAGTCACTTAACAGTGATAAGTGTTGTGGTGTGGTAAAACCCTGTCAGCTAATTCAGTACAAGGAAACGAGTATGTGAATTTTGTTATTTTGAGTTCAGTCGAGGTGGTGAGTGGAATCTCTGAATAAGGGATTCAGCATGGGTGTAAGACAGCTTGCATTGAATGAGGAGGTTTTGCTTAGTGCAGTGCACGTTAGTGTGAGTTCTAGCTAAGAGAGGTTAAATTCTTAGGCCACGTAGTCCCTGGGAAAGGCTAATATTGTGGCTGATGCCCTTAGTAGGAAATCCATTAGTGATGTAGCTTGTATAGCCATCCGGGAGTGGGAGATGTTGGGAGCACTTGGTGAGTTTGATTTGCTTCTGGGCGAATCTGTTGAGGCTACGGCCTTGTTTTCTGTGGTTGCGCAGCCTACACTTGTGACTCGAGTGTTAGAGACACAGGGAGGTGACCTTGAGGTAGAACCCCTCCGAGAGAAGATATCCAATGGAAAGGTTGAGAAGGGTTTGACGGTGTATCCCGACTTGAGTGTGAGATACCGAGACCGTTTGTTTGTGCCGGAGTATTGCCGAGGGGAAGTACTCCGAGAGTTTCACCATTCACGCCTTGCGGTGCATCCGAGAGGCACTAAGATGTATCGTGATTTGGGTCACCAGTTCTGGTGGCAGGGTATGAAGAGAGATGTGGTGGTTTTTGTATCGAAGTGCCTTGCTTGTCAGCAAGTGAAGACCGAGCATCAGAGGCCAGCGGGTTTGTTGTAACCTTTACCTATTGTCAAGTGGAAATGGGAGCATGTCACTATGGACTTTGTTGTATGTCTTCCGAGGACTCAGCGGGATAGTGATGCTATTTGGGTGGTTGTGGACCGGTTGACTAAGTCGGCGCACTTTATCCCTATGCACGTGAGAGATTCGGTAGATCATCTTGCCGACTTGTATGTTCGGGACATAGTGAGATTGCACGGGGTCCCAGTGACGATCGTCTCAGATAGAGATCCTCGTTTCACTGCTAGGTTATGGCAGAGTTTGCAGAGTGCCTTGGGCACTAAGTTGACCTTTAATACGGCTTACCATTCTCAAACTGACGGGCAGTCCGAGCGTACTATTCAGATCCTTGAGGATATGCTTCGAGATTGTGTCCTTGACCTTGGTGGGACGTGGGAAAGGCACTTGCCCTTGGTAGAGTTCGCCTACAACAACAGTTTCCAGTCTAGCATTGGTATGACACCGTTTGAGGCCTTGTATGGCCGACCGTGTAGGTCTCCAGTTTGTTGGGCCGAGGTGGGTGATGCACCTTTGTTGGGTCCGGAGTTGGTTAGGGAGACGACGAAGAAAGTTGAGCTTATCCGTAGGAGGCTTGTTACAGCTCAGAGTCGCCAAAAGAGTTATGCCGACCGTAGGAGGAGGCCTTTGGCGTTTGAGATAGGTGATCATGTTTTCTTGAAAATATCACTTAGGCGAGGTTTGATGAGGTTCGGAAAGAGTGTTAAGTATGTTGTGAAAATGCAGGCAAGATATTAAGGCATATGTTGTGGAATTGCGGAAAATGAGTTGAAATTGTTAGATTTAAAAAAAAAAAAAAAAAAAAAATGCATGTTGATAATGCAGGTTGTTATGTAAAATGTGAAATGCCTCTTGAAAAGAGATGGGTTGACCGGTAATGTGTCGGGATGTTTAATATTATGTTGTAATATTGTTGGAAATGAAGAAAACCTGTTTTTGAAAAACTTGTGTTTAATTTCGGGGACGAAATTCTTTAAGGGAGGAAGGTTATAGCGATCCCGGTTTTCCCTTCTTGTATTTATTGTTTTACGGACTTTGGTTCCGTGATGTTGGTGGTTGTATACTTTATTGTTGTCCTTTAATTCCTTTCGGTTGAGTTTTAAGATGTGTTGGACATGTTTCGAGCAGGTGGGTTGAGCCTTGGTCAAATTTCTTGTTGCCAGGTTTTTTGTCGTTCCGCTCGAGCAGGTGTTCTTGCGCTCGATCGGAGATTGCACACTCCCAGTATTTTGGTGCTCTGCAAAACTTCTACAAGCATGTTTTTCACGCTCGAGCGGGTTGTCGACGCTCGAGCGGGTAGATTGGCGCTCGAGCGGGTAGTACTTTGCCTGTGAAAGTTCTGGGAGGAGAAGATCTACGCTCGAGCGAACTGGTTTTCACGCTCGAGCGAATGTGCTTTATTCTTGTGTCTTGGCGCTCAAGCTGGACTTATTGCGCTCGAGCGGACCTAGCTTTTTGTTCGTGACGCTCGAGCGTTGTGTTTTCCGCTCAAGCGGGAATGTCGTATAACAGAGGGCAGCTGGGCATTTTTGAATCACTTTCTACACTTCCTCTCTCTCTCTTACTTTCTAAAAAGATATTTTGAGAGCCTCTCTCTCTAGAAACTCCCTTCTCTCTAGGGTTTGATCTAATTGGAGTGCTCCCCTTTCCTTTGGCCTTTACAAAAGTTGTGTTGATCGTCGAGGGCTTCGTTTTAATCCGTAGATCTTGGAGTTTGGAGCATTTTGGTTTTCTTCATCTTCTTCTCTTGGGTTCCGAAATTGAGGTAGGGATTCTTACTCACTCTTATGAGTTTTAACCTAGGTTTTGAGCTTCTTGTTTAAATGGTTGAGTTTGGGACTTAGGGTTTCAAAATGTGTTAAAGAGGGTTTTGTGATTTTGGGCTCATAATATGTATTTTGGGTTTCAAAATGATGATATAGTTGTTGGTTGTTGATATTTGAACCTTTGGGTTAATATTGAGAGTTGGGGAAAAAAGCCTTCAATTGTGTGTAAATTAATTGGTATAATTAATTTGGGAAAGTTATGTATTTGTGAAATTGAGTTGAATATAATGATAGTGGTTCATTATGAGATGGAATAGTGGAGTCGAATTAATAAACCGTTCACTTTTGAAAATGCGGATATTTTATCTATTGGTGTTTTTATTATCTGTTTAGAAATAATTGCTTTAGGCTACCGTTGGAGGGTAGTTTTGATTGTTGTAGACGATGCATGATGATTAGGCAAACTAAAACTAATCAATTGGATGTGTCATAGAGTATGACGGTTGATAGAATACATTAACTTTATGTATTGATTGATTATGTATATGATTCCGTGTTTATATACATTGTGTTGTGTGGGAGGAGATATGGGATATACTCCACGGTTTAGGGGAAGATAGGGGATGGACCTCTAAACCGGTAATTATTGGAAGGAGATAGGTGATAGACTCTGGGGAGGAGATAGGGGAAGGTCTTCGGGGATACAACTCATATGCTTATCCGTTGAAGTGTTGATACAGCTCATATGCTTATCTGTTGAAGTGTTGATACAACTAATATGCTTATCTGTTTAAGTGTTGATATAGCTCATATGCTTATCTGTTGAAGTGTTGATACAGCTAATATGCTTATCTGTTTAAGTGTTGATATAGCTCATATGCTTATCTATTGAAATGTTGATATAGCTAGTATGCTTATCTAATGTGAAATGGGAAATATTTAATATGAGTTACTACTTCATAGACCTTGTTTGGTCAAGTTCTGAGCCATAGTTGGAAATTGTAAAATAGATAAGAAATGGAAAATGAGATGAAACATGGACACAGTTGTCATGTAATGGGAATGGTTTATGAATTGATTTTGTGAGTCAAACATTTATCAATTGCTAATGTCTTAGTTATTGCTCAAACTGTGTTTAGCATATCTCTGTTAGGCGTTGGCTCACCCTTTATGGAACATCATTTTTAGGTACAAGTAACATGCCACCTCCAAGGACTTAGCTTGGATGACTTTGGGAGTCGAAGACTCTTGTGATTATTTTTGTTTGTATTACATGTATATCAAGCCAAGGGCTTATTTTGTATAGAGTTAGTACTCTTCTTTTCTGTACCAAGTGTTGACTTGGAAAGCTGTAAGCCCATAGGGCATTTGCTTTTGTTGTTAACATGTAATACTGTTGTAAGAACTACTCTGATGAATAGAAATGGTTGGTTTCTTTTATATCAATGTATGTCTTGAATGATGGGTTTTATGTATTATTTTGAGGGTGTTACAAAGAAAGCATGCCCATTCCAGATGATTACATGGTGTATCTACAGGAATCTGATTTTGATATTGGGATTAACAAAGATCCAGTCTCATTTTCACAAGCCATGAATAGTGATGATTCTTCTAAATTGGTCAACGCTCTTAATGAAGAGTTAAAATCTATAGAACAGAATAGTGTTTGAGATCTTGTCGAATTGCCTAATAACTGCCAAAAGGTCGGGTGTAAATGGTCTTCAAAACCAAGCGTGACGCAAAAGGCAATATCGAACGATTTAAAGCCAGACTTGTTGCCAAGGGTTTTACTCAAAAACAAGGCATAAACTATACAGAGACCTTCTCTCCAGTATCTAGGAAGGACTCGCTTAGAATCATCCTAGCATTGGTAGCTCATTATGACTTAGAGTTGCATCAAATGGATGTAAAAACTGCTTTTTTAAATGGGAATTTGGATGAAGAAATTTATATGGAGTAGCTAGAAGGATTTGCAAAGAAAGGTAAAGAACATTTAGCTTGCAAATTAAAGAAATCCGTATATGGCCTTAAACAAGCTTCCAAGCAATGGTATTTAAGGTTTAATGATACCATTATCTCTTTCGGATTTAAGGAAAATGCAGTTGATCAGTGCATATATCTGAAGGTTAGTGGGAGCAAGTTCATTATTTTGGTGCTATATGTAGATGACATTTTGTTAGCTAGTAATGACCTTGGCTTATTGTATGAAACCAAGGAATATCTCTCCAAGAACTTTAAAATGGTCAATATGGGTGAGGCAAGCTATGTTATTGGCATAGAGATCTTTAGGGATCGATCTCGAGGATTGCTAGGACTATCTCAAAAAAGATATATTGATCGTGTTTTGGAGATATTCGATATGCAGTTTTGTTTAGCCGATGATGCACCCATCACGAAGGGTGATAAATTAAGTGAAAAACAGTGTCCAAGGAATGACTTGGAAAGAAAACAAATGAAGGACATTCCATATTCTTTGAGGCTACAAATCATGCTTTATGGTTGCGAAATTTCATCTCAGGACTTGGTGTTGTTGACTCAATTGCCAGGCCGCTGAAGATATATTGTGACAATACCGCATTAGTTTTTTTTCTCTAAGAATGGAAAGTACTCTAGTGGTTCCAAACACATGAAAGTAAAGTACTTAGTCGTTAGAAAAAAAGTCCAGAAACAACAAGTGTTAATTGAAAACTTAATTAAGCACCTCTCTTATGATTGCTGATCCATTCACAAAGGGATTGCCACCAAAGACATACAAAGAGCATGTTATCAGGATGGGTCTTTTAAGCAACCCTTGATGTGTATGGTTAATCGTGAGTGCTTATTTTTATTTGACACTATTTGCGCAATAATAATTTTTTTTTTCTATTTTTCCTATTTCTAAAAGTATGTGTACACATTAATTTGAATATTGATAAATAGGGAATGTCTTAACAAGACAAATTACAGGGGGCCTTTCAGGAAAATAATTATATATCCCGATAAAGGACTGGGTTGGTGAACGTTATCAATGGCGTAGTGCATAGAAGGAAATATGACATAAATGTTATATAACCGCTATGACTCAGATTGGTGATTTGAAGTAATCACAGTATTATAGTTTTTAATATATCTGAACTTATTGGCTATTTTTAAAATTCGTGATCACGTGTCAAAATTTTTAGTGTGGAATCCAATGAGTTAAAAAAATCTATAAGTTGCATATTTTTTGGAAAAACTCATAATTACATCATAATCGGCTTAATGGGCAAAGTGAGAGAATGTTGGATTTATTTTCTAGTGTGGCCCAATAGCCTACATATTTTTACATGTTTTATTTTATTTGGACTCCACAATTAGATAAAGCCAATATTACATATAAAGTTCAATAATTAGAATTTTAATATAATCACTCTTATAAGATAAGAAGGAAACCTTGATGAATTAGGAATTCTTCTGATAGAGTTTATTTGGCCCTCTTCTCTCCTCTATATAAGGATAGGTGACTCCCCTTTCATATCATGAGTGTTTTTCCATCACTTTAAGTTTTATAGTCATCCTGATTAAGAGAGACAGAGAGAAGAAGGTGAGCCAAGAATTTAAGATTCAACTATTAGGGGTATTTTCTCAACTTCTATAATTCAATGGTTGACAAAGGTATGTTCGTTTTATTCTTGAGTTATATTGAATTCAAGATCCTGTTAAGTTTAATTCCGCATTATTATTATGGTTACATGTATTATTAATACTTACACCACCACTATTACCACTACCTTCATTATTATTGACATTGTTGCCATAAGTATCATCATTTTACTACTATTGCTACTATCACTCATACTACTGCCACCGCCACTATCAATGCTACCGTGACCACCACCACCACTACCATCACACCATTACCATCACCATCACAACATAAAAATTAAAATATACAATTTAAAAATAATAAATTTCAAACAAACAACTTATTTTTGTTTCGGTACTTAAATTTTTATGAAATAACTTTTTAACTTTAAAAAATCAGCATTAAGATTTTAATACTTAATTTTTAATATTTAATTTTTAATTTT
The DNA here is from genome assembly GCA_036172215.1 of Camellia granthamiana. Taxonomy (NCBI): domain Eukaryota; kingdom Viridiplantae; phylum Streptophyta; class Magnoliopsida; order Ericales; family Theaceae; genus Camellia; species Camellia granthamiana. The sequence continues at coordinate 142,508,793 of CM069907.1, forward strand.
TTAATTTTATCAAATACCACCCCCAACAAATTGTACTAGCTAGAGACGAAGTCATGCCATGGCCTAGGGTGGCCATGCCGCTCCAAACAAATCTTCAAAATTATATTATTAGTCATCATTTTTAACAATGTTTCAATAATGTGTAAAAAACGGCCTTCCTTTGTTTTAAAAAAATTATTTTATTAATCTCTATTTCAATTTTTTACAATATAGAGGAGGTTCCTCCAATTTTTAATTTTTTTTTTTTTTCAATTACTCCTCTATTACAAAAGTGGGCTTGTAATGCATAGGGAATAGGGAATGATCCCTAATTATTTTACATGTTATATAATATCATCAATTATGTTGATTAAATTTCAGGTATTAGAAATTCAAATCATAAAAATTATAGTATTTTTTTATACGGGAAGAAAATTTTGTACATTTAATATTTCTTAAATTTCGTAACGAATTTTGTACGTAAGAATTGTCTCACCGTGTTTATTTTTGACCATAGATATAAAGGCCTATTTTGGGAAGATGGTAAAAATTAGTTTTTTTTGCTTTTAACCAAGATTTTTGAATTTTTCATAAAGTGACTTGGGAAGTTGGTAAAAAGCTGCTTTTTTGATTTTGTAGATAATATTTTTTTAAGTTGTCATGTCATGTGTAGAACTGTGAAATTACCAGAATGTCCTCATCCAATATAATATATTGGCATGCATGATAAAGGGCAGTATTGTAATTTCCCGCCTTGATTATAACCACAATGCCAAATCTGCTTTTTGCCGAAAACGCAAGCGTCGCGCGTCTGGCTGAGAATGCCAGACGCTGCGTTTTCTTCTGTTCAGCACAAATATCAACAATGCTACAGAATTTAAAAAATACAACACTTACAATCCCCATTCACCTGCGATTGATCCAGAAAATAAGAAAGAAAAAAATACATAAAAATACATAATTAATCTATATCATTTTAGGAATTACGGAGGTCTCCAACTTTGGAGATTCCAAATATTTTTTATACAAATATATTTTCTGACTCTGTTACTAAAATTAATCCAATTAACTCAGTTTTGAGTTCAATCCCTCAAAATTGATTAGATTATGAGTTTGTCTCTAACACCAACCAACCCGACCAATGAATGCATACGAGTGCAAGGTGGTGCCGAGCAATCCCACACGTGCAAAACGTGGAAGGAACAACGCCAGAACTCGTGGAAAATCCCCCCGCAGGTTACTTGGTTGGTGGTCAGTCAAAGTCCATGTAGAAAGGTTAGTTTATTAAGGTTTATTTTGGAAGGAGGGTCAAAATTACTTCTCAGTTCTTAATCTATTTTCTATTTTTACAAAAAAAAAAAAAAAAAGTTAAATTTTTTTTTAATTATTTTCTCAAAACACTCCCAAAACGTCAATGATTTATTTATACAATTTTTTTTTTCTAACTTCTCAAATGACATTTTTATCGGTAGGAAATCAAATTTTTATCAATAAGAGTTTCAAAAGAGTTTGGGAGAGAAAAATTTGTGTGAATTTATTAAAATTAAAATTGATATTTTAAAAAAAAATTAAAAATATTTATATTTTTGAGTTATTTGCATAGAAATTTTTTAAATTATAAAAATGTATAAATAAATTCTCTAAACTATTAAGAAGTATCGCTTTTACAAATGGACTCCTAAATTTTTAACATGTTTCACTTTGACCCTTTCTATTAGGGGTCCAATTGATACGTTTTTATAATTTAAGCAATTTATTTGTATATATATATTTTTAATTTAAGTAGTCAAAATGATACTTCTTAACAGTTTAGGAGTATTCATATAAATAATTCTTATTTTTATTTGTCAAATAATTAATTATTTTCAACTTACTTAAATTATTTATGATTACAAGTAATGAGTAAAAATTATAGTAAATAATCTAATACAAACAAGAGTGATCAACGAGTCAAACCAATCAAACAATTAATTGTTCGAATTTAGTTTGAAAACATTAATGAATTTCAAAATTTATTTAAGTTTGGTTAGTTAAATTTTTAAGCCGATTTCAAATAAATTTTTGTTGAGTCGAACTTGAGTGATTTAGCATTTTATATAATTTTAGACCGGTTAAACCGAATCAAACAAACAACTATCTGTTCAAGTTTAATTTAAAAACCTTAATAAATTGAACTCAAATGAACTTTTAACTAGCTTAAACATGAGTCACGTTCGAACTGTTTGGCTTGTTTATCAACCTAAATACAACTATCAAATTTAAAATAAAGGCTTCGTTTGTTTTGATGTAAAATATTTTTGTCAAAAATATTTTATTCATTTTCCGTTGGTTGGTTGAACAAAAAGCAAGTAAAACATTTTTAAAAAAAATATATTTTTGCATCATTTTCTCAAACAATGACTTACTTTTAAAAATTTCGTAAGTCAATTTTTACAAAGTTGACTATTCAATACATTTTCAAATAAATATCTTCAACAATGATTCATACCACTAAAAAAAAAAAAAAAAAAACCACTAATAGTACTAAAGCATTGGGAATGCCCCCCCCCCCAAAAAAAAAAACAAGGCATAAGTAGTGGGGGGCAACTGCCACATCATTAATGGTGCTATTAGAATATCCCTTTTAGTGCTTTCAACCATTTTTCAAAGTAACTCACTAATAATTCATAAATGACACTTTATTAAATCAAAAATTTTCTTTTAGATAATAAAATATTTTTATTTCAAGTGTTAACCAAACGTTGAAAAACAAAAATAAAAACATTTTGAAAAATATTATAAATCTCAAATAATCTATTAAATTTTCTATCAAACATTTTATATGAGTTTGGAACGCACACAAACCCGTATAAGTTCCATATCAATATGAAAGGTTTGATAAAAAATTTATTAAATTATTTAGAATCCTAACATAATTCAAACATTTTGTCTATATAAAATTAATTTATTTTTTTATAAAAAATATTACGTGAAAACAAACGGAGATTACTTCTCCACCAGCTGGCGCCTCCGACACCACTGTGGCTCCGTTTGAGATGATAGATTTGGGGTTTTTTTTTTTTTTTTTTTTTTTTTTTTTTTTTTTTTTTTGATTATTTTAGTCATAAAAAGTAAAATAAGTTATTTTAATCACAAAAAATAAAACATCAGATCAAATTTATAATCATTATGGGCTCGTTTGGTTTGATTTTCTAAAAAAATTTTGGGAAATTTTCTCTACAAATAAGTTTTTAAAAGTAATCAAACCATACAAATTTTTCCAAATTTTTTTTTCAAAACTTATAAACAAAACAAGTTTTCCAAACAAATCTCTCTCTCACACATATCAAATCAATCACTTTTTTCAAAACTCTATCTCAAAATAATTTTCCAAAACATCTTTTGAAAAAAACCAAACCAAACATGTTTTTGTACTTTTTATCTCTAAAACACATCTCTCAAACACAAACCAAACATATATTTTTCTCTTACAAAAAAAAGTCAAAAAATCATTTCCAAACTAAGCTTTTTAACTTAGGTTAAAATAGTCAAAAAGTCAAAAAACCAATCCACTTCCATACATGGAATAATTTAGGAAGTTTGCTAAAAGCTAATTTTTAGTTTTTGAATTTATTTTAAATTATATTATTTATTTATATAAAAAAGAAATAAAAAAATTCAAAAAACGCCAAATTTTAACTAATTTCTTAAATCACCCCATATCTACATTATTATTAAATAAAAGTTTAAATTAATAAAAAAATTTATACTCATGTAATAGTTTTATATATATTAAAATAAAAAATTATTATCCACAATGTAACTAGATTTTAAATCTAAAACTTAAGTTTCATTAAAAATATAAATATTACTTAAATTTTCTATTATTTGTTTTTATTATTAGGGGTTATTTAGAATATTTTAAATAAGTGTATTTTTTTATTTATTATAAAATATGAGTTAAATTTAAAATGATGTGATAAAGAAGCAATATAATTTAAATATAATAATGTGATTTAAATAGGATAATAAATTTATGATTTTTTTTTGGAATGCTTTGCCTAGGTTTCTGAATTGACGGTTTCACCGCTAGTATATATATATATATGCAAAGTTTGAATGCCGCGTCGATCTCACCTTCCCCTCCAAATCAATCTCTCTTCCAATTCTCCAATCGTATATAGATAACTCAGCAGAGCAGGGTAGAGCAGAGAGTAGAGTATGGCATTTGATTTGGAATCGTTGTCAGAGGCAACTTCGGGAGCCATTGGAGCATTGGTCAGCACAACCGTGCTCTACCCTTTAGATACTTGCAAGAACAAGTACCAAGCTGAAGTTCCATCTCACAATCGCCAAAAGTACAGGTAATTTTATCATACATTTCTTTCTCTGCGGTTCCTCCTATTTTTGGCATTGTTGATCTAATAGCCTTCTTGTGAGGTGGGTTGGCTTTTTTTTTTTTTTTTTTTTTTTTAAATTATTTTAACTTGGGATTAAAAAACTTGATTTGGAAGGCTTTTTGATTTTTTTTAAGAGAAGGAATATAATAATTATGAATTAGATGATATTTTATGTTATTAAATTAAAAAGTTTATTTTATTTTGTTTTGTTTTGTTTTGTTTTTTTTTTTTGTGTGCGGCTAAAATAGCCTCAAACCCACCCAAATCATCTTCCCACCAAACAGAGGCATATTCTCTTTATTGTTTGTTTTTTTCCGTTTTGATGTGATTGTTGTGTTGTTTTGGATCTGGGTTTTTGGCGATTCTTCATCAAGTTGTGCTTTGTTCAATACAATGTGCTATGCGTGATTTATATGTGATGGATTTTGATGGACATGGTGTTGTGTTGTTATGGCTACATTGCTTATGATTTCTCAATTCAGGCCATTTTTTTTTTTTTTTTTTTTTTTTTTTGAAAGGCAATTCAGGCCATTTTGGGAATGACCTTTTTAAGTGGCTTTTTGGGTTAAAATATAAAGCTAAAAAACTGTAGGGCTTGTTTGGTTTGAAATATATTTTTGAGAAAAATAGAATTTTAAAATCACTTTTTCTCTTTTACACATTAATAAATCACTTTTTTTTCTCTCTTCTCTCATTTTCAATCACTTTTTTTCTCACACACATCTACTTTAATTACAATAAAATATCAAATTATCTAAAACTTCCAAACTCCAAAACTATTTTCGAAATATACAACTAAATCAATCAAAAAAATTTCTAAACTCTCTTTCCAAATGTTATTTTGAAAATTTATCTCAACACACAAATCAAACACACCTCAAATATTTTAGAATGTGTTTTTGGCTTTTTACGTATAAACGTGCAAAAAAAAGTAGTGAGAATGAAAAAAATATATATATATTTTTGTATTGGTTTTTTGATTTTTTTTTTTAAGTGATTTTTTGTCCAATTTAGCCACTTCCCAAACATAGCTTAAGGCACTATTTGTTTCCACAAAAACATTTTTCAGAAAATATTTTTAGTATAAAATAATTTTCTGTGTTTGGTTGCAATCTAGTGGTGGTGGTGGTGGTAGTGTTGGCAATGGTAAGAGTGTAGTTCGAAAACATGCCCATATTTCACGTTTTCACTTTACCATGAAATTTTTTCAGTAAGACTCAAATTTCGGGTTGCTATATCCCTTTGTCACGACATTTACCTGACAAAGGAAAGATATGTTTCTTTTCAACCATGACCCATGTTCTAATATGATATCATATAGCTTAACTACGTATGGATTGTCATATAATTTATCAATTAGCTCAAAAAAATTAGGAATTGTTGTGAACTATGCATTATGAGACCAATGAACTTGTGCATTCAAATTTAAAACAAAATGCGACTTCTTGTAACTTGGTGCGTCAAGCATCTTGACTCAACAAAAGTTGTTACAAACCAAAAATTTCAGTTTGTAGCCAGAAGCCCAGATTAGAGTTTCAATCTCAATCTCAATCTCAGAAGAATTGAACTGGTTCTCATGTGGGCACTCCATGAGTTATGGATTGGGTTGGATCTGATCCAATTTCCAACTGCTTTGAGAAATGGTTAACTAATTCACCTGCGTTGCCAATTCAGGAACATTTCTGATGTGTATTGGGAAGCAATTTCTAACCATCAAGTACTCTCACTGTACCAGGGCCTTGGGACAAAGAATCTGCAGTCCTTCATTTTTCAGTTTATCTACTTCTATGGATACAGCTTTTTTAAGAAGCTATACTTGAAGAAAAGTGGATTAAAATCTATTGATACAAAAGCTAATTTGGTTCTTGCTGCTGCTGCTGGGGCTTGTACTGTCATTGTGACCCAGGTGAGCTTATATATTGGCTCGTTTGATTGCTAATCAGTAATACATTTTCTTTTTTTCTTGTTAATTACAACCAAACACCCTTCTTTGGTATTCATATCACAGTGATTTTCGCTGAGCAATGAATTATTTGAAGTTCATGAATTCGCCTAGGTGAACATTCCATGGAAAAGAAAGCTTGATTTGTTTTTTGAAAACTTTTGGAATGTTGAAAAATAAGAAGGGAATCATAACAAAAGTAAGGATAATGAAAAGTTGATTGGAATTATTTTGTGAGTTCTAATTATAACTTGATTTGTAATTTCAATGGCGTAGTCTCAGCAAATGTTTCGAAGAATAAAGTAGTAACATTTCATATTTAATTTAAGACCTCTCTCTCTCTAGGTCATAGTATATGTATTTTAATATGGTAATTTATGATTTTGTTGTTCAGCCTTTGGATACAGCATCATCAAGGATGCAAACAAGTGAATTTGGGAAATCCAAAGGACTCTGGAAAACCCTTTCAGAGGGCACTTGGAGTGAGGCATTCGACGCTCTTGGCATATCTCTTCTTCTCACGACAAATCCATCTATCCAGGTACTTAGTTGTGTGCTTTCTAGTATGAAATCTCTAAGTTGTGATTGGCTTAGATGGACCTAAGAAATTTAAATGATATATCACACGATAATGACTATTTTTCGTTTGTTGTTGTATTATATAAATGGAGGTGATTGCCTTAATCCTAGCCATATTCTAGATGAAAATGATAGTCACCAGTACAATTTCTAGCTACGGATTTATGCTTTACATTTCGGGTAAACAGCAAGACGAGGAGTTGTAATTGCAAAATATGATAAATATTGTGCAGTACACTGTATTTGATCAGTTGAAACAGAGACTTCAAAGGGGGCAGCTAAGCAAGAAGCTAGGTACAGAATCATCCTCGGAGTCACTTTCTGCTGTATCTGCATTCGTGTTGGGTGCAGTCTCCAAGTGTATTGCCACCTGCTTAACATATCCAGCTATCAGGTAGATTATCTATTCTGTCACTTTCCATCAACTCAATATGAAGAGGATGTTAGATGCCTCACAAGTTCATTTCATGGACTCTGAATTTTTATGAAAAATAGGCATATGCATTTTGAATGAAAATACGAAGCATGAGTATTCCAAAAAGATTGTCATACAAGTATTGGGTATGCGGTGCAGGTAGCATCCGGTGCTTTTTCTTTTCTTCTTTTTTTAAATGTTGGGTATGGGAGGAGTACATTTTGCATACTTTTTTGGATACGCTGGGACATAAATATATATATATATTTTTAAAATATAGAGATATTAGAACAATTATTTTGTGGCTATTTTTAAAAACTTAAAAAATATGGAGTATTTTTACAATTATCAAAAACATAAAATATTACTTAAGATTTTTTGGGTCGTTATAGAGATCTGCATCTTGCTCTCTCTCTCGATCACAAAGCTTCTTTCATTCTCTGTCTGCAAAGATCGACCAATTAGGATTGACGATCATCGATGCTCAGACAATGCCTCAACTCAACATGAATTACGTTTCCCATTTGATTTTCTAATTGTTATATATCATGCACCACAGTAAATTGTAAGAAAAATGTATTTTTTGGATATATCTGACCGTATCCATATCCTTTTTTGTCACGTATCAGTATACCCATAATGCACCCACAATTGTGCTACCCACCCTTTTCTTTGTGTTTTTTGTCAGAAAAATTGATAAAATTGTCTGTGCACAGGTGTAAGGTGATGATTCAGGCTGCCAAATCAGAAGAAGACAGGAAGAAGGAAGCTCGACTGAGATCCCGAAAAACAGTATCAGGTGCACTCCAAATGATTTGGAGAAGGGAAGGGCTACTTGGTTTCTTCAAAGGATTAGATGCTCAGATTTTGAAGACTGTGTTAAGCTCAGCATTGCTTTTGACGGTGAAGGAGAAGATCACAAAAACCATTTGGGTTCTGTTGCTTGCACTCCAAAGCTATCTGTTCATAGCCAAGACCCGATTAAAGAGTGCTTAAATGGGGAGTTCTATCCAAAGGATCATTTACAAATAAAGAGACTCCATTCAAAGTTCTACCCCCTTGTAAACTGATTTTCTAAGTCAGTTCCTTTAGGAACACAGAAAATTGACCATTAAACTGGACACAACCCTCTCATAAGACTCTGGAGAAAACAAAAAGGCGAGATAGACTTTATGGGAGAGAGAGTTGCGTCCTATTGGTTTCAGTATTCTAGACTTTTTAGTTCTAAAATTGATTATTTTTTCTTATTAGGGAACTTGTTCTTAAATTATTTATTTCTTTCATTATAAGTTTTTTTTTTTTGATTGTGGTGGATTAAAAAAATGAATAAATAGATCTGCAATTTTAGAGTGTAAATCTGAACTTTTTAGGTATGAAATAGGAGTTTGAGAGTTTTTTCCTCCGTTTTCAACATAAAATTTTGGATTTTCTATCCCTATAATGATTCTCTCCTCTTTGAAGTCTTCTTCCATACCATTGTAGGTTTACCTTCTTACCAACTCTAGCTTTTGGCTGTGTCCGAAATATTGCAGCGACGGAGTTGGGTAGCAGGTTTACAAGCAGATCTTGTTTGGTTTGATGTCGAGATTGGTAGTTTTTCTTGGATCATAGTTAGTTTTTTTGGCGGATTTGTTGTTTTTTTTTTGTTCCTTTTGTTGTATGGTTTGCATGGCCTTTTAGGATTTTATTCAGTATGTTGTTATTTTTAATATATATGTTTTCTATGTTCTCAAGAGAAAAAGAAAAAAAAACTCAGTTAATCACTCTTTATCTAGAAGTTCAGTGAATCAATCTTTGTTAAATGTAAAATTTGATTATTTCTGTCTAATTATTGAGTTGTGTCTAGTATTTATTTCTTCTCATTATGAGAAATTTTTAATGGTGATTATTTGGCTTCTATTTATGCGTTATCAAACAAAATTTGTCTAATATTATTATTTTTTAATTAATCTTTTACCGATTGATTTTTTTTTTTTTTTGAAGAAATTTTTTTTTGTCATGGCCCTGTTTAGAAAGAAGGTTGGAAGCTAAAATAGTTAATAAAGACAAAATAAATTAAAATAACAAATAAGGCAAAATGTCATATTCAAATGATAACTATTTTACTTTTTATTTACCACCACTCAACTTAAAAAAAAAGAAAAAAGAAAAAGGTCAACTATCTTTTCAAATATAACATTTTTAATCAAGCTAAAAAAAAGTTAAAAAGTCAACTAAAATAGTTAACTTCTCAAAAAAGGTCATATATAAGTTTTGATGCTTAGAAGTACCAACTGAAAATACCATATAAATGAAAAGTGGGAAAAGCAATTGCAAAATTAGTGAACTGCAAGTGAGTTAATGCTAAAAGGTTATGCTCTATGCCCTAACTTGCTATCCAATAAGATGATGAAAATGAAAACTAGATGTTGATGTAGGTGTCCTCATTCTCACACCTCCAGAATCCATAATTCTCATCCCAAGGTGTCCTAATAAATGATAACAAAAAACTCTTTCCAAAATAGAAAAATCCGAGAAATATAAGTAGATCCTAAAGAATCATACTCCTAGATATTTCATATTTTGTCTAGTTTCTCATATGACTTACATGGTCTCTATTTCTTGGGAATGGAACTGTCAAGTTCGACGGGATTCACTCTCAACATATTGAGATGATTAGAATCGTTTATTATTTTGTAAGATTTATTGAGTAGATTATTCATACAATAAATCAAATTAATTGGACATTAATAGCCACATATCTAATCACATTTTCAAAAATTAAAAGGTTTATTCACAAAATCACATTTATTGTTTACTTTTTTTTAAAGATGTTTTTATCATGTGACATTCGATATTCAATCAATCTATTTTTTCTACATGAATAATTTGTTCGACATGTATTACATTTTGAACAGTTCAGATCATCTTAATGGGTCCATTCAGACCCAAACAAAGTTCACAATAGAGGGCACAATATGCATTCATTGCTTGTTTCTCAATAATAGATAATGAATAATGATATACAAATAAAATATTTATACAAAATTTTGATAAAGCATGATAAGGTTGTTTCTAAGTGTTCCATTTCAAACCAAAACCTTACCATTATGACTCGTAATTTCTCAAATGTCACTGTCACATCATTCTAGATGAGTGTTTTGTACAAAATTTTGTTTGTAAAACATTTTTCATAGATAACATAATAGATCCTGAAACTATAGCATATTGGTAATCACAAACTCAGTCTGAGGGCTTTCTTATAAATGCACATATTGTCTGTTTTTTTTTTTTTCTTCTTGAAAGGGTCACATGAAAACAAAAACAATTAGTGGATTCAATTGAATTCGGATAACTCGGCTCAATCCTCCAATACCATGCATGCTATGTAAGCAACTCTAGCTCTCAACCTCTCCTTTTCAGATGCTTTGCTTCTATACATAGTTCCATTTAAATTTTTACAAAGCAAGCATTTTTATACACTTTAATTTCCAATTTTAACCTTGGGTTTTGGAGAAAATGGCTTTATCAGCCGATGGCCGGATTACCTTGTCAGCTGCCGGCCAATTGAGTGGCACCACGGCATCATTGGCAGGGAAGAGGCTAGTGAAGTTCTGCAATGGAGAGTTGATGGGAAAGAAGCTGTAGCTGAAGATGATACAGCTTCAAAAGGGTGTCAAGGACAATGTTAGACCACATGTGTGCATGACTCTCACTACTAATGTTGCTGGTGAGGCTAAGGTGAGTTCTCTCTCTCCCCGTGGCTGATGCAAGGACGGAGTAGGATTTTAACTCAAGGGTAGTGAATGATAATAAGGAGATGGATTTTACCTTATTAAGGAGATGATAATAAGGGGACAAATATTAATTTATTTATTTTTTAAATCTTAGGGGGTGAATATCTATAATTTGATCATATTAATAACTATACCATAATAAAAAATAATTTATAATTTTTTTTAAAAATCTTGTGGGGGGAGAGGACAGACGCAAGATTTTGACTTTAGGAGGGCACTTAATGATAATAGGAGGACGGATATTATATATTTCTTAAAAAATCTTAAGGGACAAACCTATATAATATAATTTGATAATATTAATGACAAACACTACTATATCTATAATAAGGTTTTTGGTTTTTCAAACTTGAGGGTGGGGGTAGGTTTGATGCATGGACACAAGATTTTAACTTTAGGGGCAGCAAATGATAATAAGGGGACGCGTATTAAATTTCTCAAAAAATCTTAGAGACAAGACAAGCCTACATAATTTGATTAATATTAATGATGCACACTACTATAATAAAGTTACTTATTTATCAAGGCAAAGACTAAATGCAATAGCAAGCCTAGTGTTTTAAGGAGTTACTATGGGCTGCTCATTGAAAAACTTGAGCTTGATCTATTTTTTGCAGTTGTAGGAGGGGTCCTAATTACATAATTGTCATAACAAAATGTGTTTTTTGTGCAGTTGAGAGACCTAGAGATGGAGAAAAGGGACCCAAGAACAGTCGCGGCGATTATACTGGGAGGTGGAGCCGGTATTCGTCTTTTCCCTCTCACTAAAAGCAGTGCCAAGCCTGCTGTAGGTCTTCTTTTTCAATCTCCCAACAACCTTTCCCCCCACTAACCCCAACTGCATTCACAAAAGGTGATTGTGCTTCATCTATATTTGTGCTTATTGCCTACTCATTATCTCTCCTATTCTCTACTTCTAGGTCCCTATTGGAGGATCATACCGTTTGATTGATGTGCCAATGAGTAATTCCATCAATAGTGGAATCAACAAAGTCTACATTCTCACTCAGTTCAACTCCGCATTGCTCAATAGGCATTTGACACGCGCCTACAACCTTGGAGCTGGTGTCACCTTTGGAGATAGCTATGTCAAGGTATGTTATTTCTAGTCAACGTCACAATTTTATATAGAACGTGTTGTATGATGATCTTTTGTAAGTTGATATGTGATTGATTGGTTAAATTGAAAATTGTTCTGTTCTGTGACAGGCTCTGGCAGCGACTCAGACTCCGGGTAAGGAGGGTAAACGGTGGTTCCAAGGTACAGCTGACACAGTGAGGCAGTTTCATTGGCTTTTTGAGGTACAGAGTAACACTTCTAGCTGCACTGGCTAAGTGTTTCTATTCCAGTTTCAATTGGAATATGATTTCCATCATGTAGGATGAAAGAAGCAAAGACGTTGAAGATGTGGTCATTTTATCTGGAGATCACTTGTATAGAATGGACTTTATGGACTTTGTTCAAGTAAGCCACTGAATTTTATTTTTCCTATACCAAGCTTTGTGATTTGACATTGTTCGTGCATTCAAACACTTATTTCTGACACGAAGACTTGTTTCTTCATTTCAGAATCATCGTCAAAGCGGTGCTGATATCACTCTTTCTTGTCTGCCTATGGATTACAGCTTGGTTATTGTTTTCTCACAACTTGGCTTCCCAAGTGGTTTCAACTCTATAATTATATATTGACTCAATAAGCATGATCCTGAGGCCTTTGAGGTTCAAAATGTTCTTCTTGGTTTTCATTTTAGCCGCGCTTCAGATTTTGGTTTGATGAAGATAGACGGCAAAGGAAGGGTCATGTCATTCTGCGGAAAGCCCAAAGGAGATGATTTGAAGGCAATGGTAATACTTGAATTTATGATAACTTCACAATATCGAATGATAATTCAAAGTTTTGTAGTATATACTGACTCAGCCTAAGGTTTTTGTTTGCTTTAGGCAGTAGATACTACAGTTTTGGGACTCTCGAGAGAAGAGGCTGAAAAGAAACCATACATTGCTTCCATGGGAGTGTATGTCTTCAAGAAGGAGATACTTCTAAACCTTTTAAGGAACCAAACAATTGAAGTTATCTCATGACACTACACTATTATGTCGCTACTATAAGATCTGAAAGGGTCAGATATATGCAAAACAATTTTAAAATATAAAAATAGAATGAAGAGAAAATAAAATTATACCAGCTTGGTTATGCTATCAATGAAATTAAAGCAAGCAATGTCAAAATTGAGGAAGCACTAAGAATTATGCATTCTTGTTGAGTCAGGTGGCGATTCCCGACTGCAAATGACTTCGGGCCAGAGATAATCCCTGCCTCAGCCAAAGAGTTCCTCATAAAGGTCAGTATCAAATCTTTTCTAACCGTTCTCTTTATGTAGACATTTTACATAGAATTTTTTTTTGTTTCCCCTGAAAATAATTAATCATTCTCTACAATTATGACATATAGTTTTTTATTTCTCGTGTATATGCATATTGGGCAATGAGCTAAACCATGTCTGCACATGTAAGTATCAGAAAACCCATATTTTACTTCGCATTGTTTGGTAGAAGGGAAAGAAAGTCCATGGAATGTAGTCTGTTTGATAAGTTCATTCAAAAGGCTAGTCTCTCTAGTATTTCTTTTATGACAGTTAATACTGACATTCTATCAGTAAACAAAAATGCTTTCAAAAAAAAAAAAAAAAAAAGTTCTAACATTTCCTTCTGCCTTTTCAGGCCCCGAGATTTAGTTTCTATGAAGCCAATGTATACATCAAGAAGAAATTTACCACCAACAACGATTGACAATATCAAGGTTGGTAAATCTCAATGTTTTCAGGTTTAATTTCAGTATGCTCCCAGAACTTCAATTCTCATGGCAAGAGTTAAAATAGATCATATCTTTGTGCATAACAATAATGTTGGTTACATTCTGTTTGTCATTTGAGCAACCTATTGGCATTAGATTTTCTTTCAGGTCATCAAATCCCCTTAGTTCTCTCTCTTGCTGTTAATTTTTGCAGGCTGCTTATGGATTTGAAATGAAAGGATTGGACACTAATAGTTAAAAAAGCTAGCTCACATTTAGATTTGATAATTTAGATATATGATTCAAATTTGATTTTAAGCACTTTATCCTGATGAATTTGAAATAACAATGTAAAAGTAGTTATTTCAAATTCTTCATTCAAACGTCTCTGGGACAAACCATAAACTCAGACGTTTTGGGCAATATTTCTTGGTGATGCACCTAGACTCACCTGAAACACGTGGTTGGGAGGTAATTAAGTGTATCTAGAGTTTACTCTATAGGGATGAATTCGTTAGCAATAAAATAAAAATATTTCAAATACTTCATACTAAGGATTCTAATTGTACAAAAATCCTAAGAAGTTACTATTTTTTAACTCTAGTTTTCTCTTTAGTTTCTCAAGCTAGCCAGAATAGCCAACTCTCCTATACTTTTATAAAATTTAACCTCAAATCCCTTCTTTTGAAATCCATGTATACAAAACGGAGCCTTAATTACAATTAAAATAGAGTATGGCTTCATAAATTTAAGAACAATATATGAGCACTATTCAACAGATTCCATTGGAGTTCTCACCTCCAAAATATGAAATATGATGCAAATTGAACTTTATCTAGCTCAATAACATTTTGTGCATTGGATCTAAGATCTCTTTGGCTTGCGGATTCTTTCTCTTTTTGATTTTGATTCTTTAACTCGTTTTTTTTTTCTTCTATTCGATGGTATAACCCCTTTTTGCTCTCTATTATTTTTTTTTATATTTTCACTAACATTTCGTTTAAATTAAAAAATTTAGGAAGTAAATTGCTTGGTATAAACCATGATTTACTTTTATATGCATTATAAAGTAGCACAAATTCTCAGAAGAACCAAAGTTTTAGATTCAATATACGACAAATGAGTATTTCTTCATTCATTTCCATCCAATCAAAAAAGATTTTTTTGACTTGGAGTTTAGTGTATCTCAATTTTGTTTGTTTGTTTTGCTTGTTTGTTTGTTTGTTTTTTTTTCTTTTTAATTAAATTGTCAGTGTTCATTATCCTCGGCATAGGGATAGCTACATTCTGTAATCTTCCTTGCACTTTTAAGTTTCCTTGGACTTGTGAAGGGATATCTCAAGTATATAGTGTCCTGCTTTTAGATATGACACCATTTTTTTCGTGAAAACTAAATATTTTTTTCTTCCAATATTTTGTTGCAGATTGTTGATACAGGCCTCGTTTGAGAACATGCTATTTTAGTAACTTTTTGACTAAAATATGAGGTAAAAAAAATTAGTATGTTTGGGGTGACCTGTTGATTTTTTA
Source organism: Camellia granthamiana (assembly GCA_036172215.1). Taxonomy (NCBI): domain Eukaryota; kingdom Viridiplantae; phylum Streptophyta; class Magnoliopsida; order Ericales; family Theaceae; genus Camellia; species Camellia granthamiana. Next base: position 142,524,188 of record CM069907.1, read on the forward strand.
CGGAATCTTTGACTTTTTGGTATAGATTATAGGCTTTTTGATTTTTTTAGTAACTTTTTGGCTTTTTGACTAAAATGTTAACTTGCCAAATGAGGCCTCAATCCTATCTCATGGCAGTTTCTCAACTAATTTTGCTTTATAGAGCACATGTTGTTGGGATCCGTTCCCGGATAAACTCCAATGTGCACTTAAAGGTCTGTTCATAATTCATAGATAACTATATTCTTGACCTCATAATTGCAGAATTACATAACAATTTACACTAGCAGATTTTATGTAGAATATAGAAACTTCCTCATTTTATCTTATGAAATGGATTTAATTTCTTTATTTCAGTGCAAATATCATTTCGTCATTTAAATATGGTTATTATCTTCTCCGTTGCATGATCATATTTCATTATGTTCTCTAAAATGAGTTGGAACATGATGATGATGCAGGACACGGTGATGCTTGGTGCAGACGACTACGAAACCGATGCTAAAATTGCAGCAATGTTAGCTGAGGGAAGAGTTCCGATTGGAATAGGAGAAAATACAAGAATCAAGTACAGACTAACTTAGACTTTTCCACTTCCATTATTTTCCTAGAAAATCGTTCTCTGCAACTTTTCCGGTCTCTGATGGCCATTTTTATGATTTTATGCAAAGACTGCATCATTGACAAGAATGCCAGAATCGGGAAGAATGTCGTTATTGCAAACTCAAAGGAATGTTTCTTCAAATAATTTGTTGTGGAAAATATAGGAAAGACCAATGATTTCAGGATAAAAATGGTGGTCCAGGCCTTCGAAACTTTTCCTTTGGTTGTCAAGAAAATGAAGAAGAAGAAAAGAAAATTTCAAGATTCCACACACTCAGTTAAACTAATTTTGTGTTTTTGTTTTGTTTTTATATGAATTTGCAGGGCATACAAGAGGCTGATAGATCCTCGGAAGGGTTTTATATCCGTTCAGGTATTAGCATCATATTGAAAAACTCAACAATCAAAGATGGAGTTGTGATATGATGAGCATCATCATCATTTTCTCTTTGTTTGTAATTTTTTTTTTTTTGCTCAATTTAGAGTGGGAAATGAGGTTTAGTGAGATGCGTGCATTGTGTCTGACAATGGCACCAAAGTTGTAAAGAACTTGAAATACTATCAACCACACTAATGCAAATTGTCATTTTATACCCACATGACAAATGTGATTCTATTTCTTGAAATCTTAGAATTTCATGAACTGACATCCTTTAAAAATAGTATTGTTTGGGAAAATTTAAGATACACTTTTTGAAGAATAATTTTCATAATGCCCTGCCAAACGCATCTTTACCACCATTTTTCGTTTTCTCCTTGCTTCAATTATAATGACAATTAAGTTAAATTTTCAAAAAATCAAACTCAATATATTTCTTCTTGCCAAATGGTAGAGAAGGAATTGAGATAAGCGCAAATTACATTAATAGTTCTTATAGTTTGGGATTTATATTACTTTGGTCTCTGATTTTTCAATTGTGACACATTTGATCCTAAATTTTGAATCTTGTTCCAAATAAGGACAATTGAAGATATTATTGCTTAATTTCAAGGGCAAAATCGTCAATTTGATAAAATATAAACTAATTTGATAAAAATAAATGTCAAAAAAATATTTTTGAACTTTTAAAATTATTTCTACCCACTAAAGATAAAATTTTGTAAAATTGATACATCTTTTAGATATTATTTATTTACTTTTTTTAGCAAATTAATTAGATATTATTTATTTACTTTTTTTACCAAATTAATTTTTATTATGTGTTTGGATGATAATCATGTAATAGGTGATTATTTTTATTTTCATTAAATTAGTTTCTATTTTTTTAAAAGTCAAATATGATGACAACTTTGATATCATTATTAAACCAATCCATTAAATTAAAAAATCCAAAACTAAAAACATTTTATATATTAAATATATCGATTACACATTAAAATTTTAACAACCACCAATTATATAATCATAATCCAAATACATAATAAAAATTAATTTGGTAAAAATAAATAAATAAATAAATGTCAAAAAAAATTATCAATTTTATATAATTTTATTTTTGGTGTGTAGAAATAATTTTTTAAAATTTAAAAATATTTTCAAAATACAGGATCAAATGTGTCATAATTGAAAAATCAGGTGCCAAAGTGACACAAACCCCAAACTATAGGGACTGTTAATGTAATTTGCCTTTGAGATAACTAGAACCAAAGGGGACAAAAAGAAGAAAGAAAGAAAGATGGAGCTGAAGAAGAGGAGAGAAGCATGCTTGTTAGACTCTTACGATTCACGATCTGATTTGTATGATTCGATATCGGTTTTAACCAAAACAATTCAATTTGTGCTGTTAAATCTCAAATTGAGCGTATCATACAATTTAATTGTTACACTACGATTTCAATTATATTTACATAATACATGAAATGACATAATTTTCGTAAAATAGAAAAAGAGATCAATTAAAAATACTGATGTCATGGTTTTATATGTATATACACAATTTAGTTATGATATTTATTTCATTTTAAACAATGTGTGTGTATTTTTATGTGTATATATATATTTATATATTATGCTAAATAAAGTGAAACTTACTATTCATGATTTGATATGATTACTATATATTATGTTAAACAAAGTGAAACATACAATTCATGATTTCATACGGTTCACAATTCTTGGTTTTGGCAAAATGATTCATGATTCGATCGACGATTTGAAAAGGATGGAGAGAAGAACGAGAGGGATGAAGCTAATATTGAATGAAACTGAAACTAAAATTGAATTTATAGAAACACCTCAGTACATTGAAACATGAGTTCATTTTCAAATCTCTGTAACAAACCGTTCTTCTGATGTTATAATGCTAGTAACAAAACATTTATTGTCTGATAATGGTTTCCTACCTGTCCTCCCGGCTCGATGAAGATAATCCACTGCAGTTTTTGGCAGATCAAAGTTATATATATGGGTTATCTTTGGAAGATCAACTCCTCTGGCTGCTATATCTGTTGCCACAAGAAGATAGCTTCTTCCTTGTCTCATTTCCTGTATTCAAGAAGCGAGTAACAGACATTTAGGCTGTGTTTGGATCATAGATATGTGTAGGAATTTGTGGAGGGAAAAGAAAAGGGAAGGATAAGAGCCATTTTCAATAGAACAAACAAAGCAGCCACCACCAAGTTTTCCGAAACCAAACTGAAAGGAATTGTCACCTAAATGTCCATTTTACCACAGAGCATAAGATATAAGAAATTGTCTTGTACATTTTTAGTACCCAATAAATAAATAAATAAATAAGAAAGAAAGAAAAGAAAAAAAGAAGAAGAAGAAAATAGCAAAATATGTCATTCCTCCCAAGTTATATTTCATTCAAGGGTTTAGATTAGAGCAAACCAGTTCCCAAAGCATTTAGTCTTACATGTGACTTGCTAGTTGTACGCCACAGGCAATCTAGGAGATGTGGGTTGGGGTTTTTTTTTTTCATAGAACAGTTCCATCATTTAATTAATAAGAACAAGTTTCATTTTGTCATGTTTACTTCGTATGCTATTATTCACACGATAAGTCCATATAGGGCTGGCCTTGGGGTAGGTTAAAAAATGAGGGCCTAATCCAACTTGTTCAAGTCTACAATCTTTTCTTCGACCAATCATGTCACTAGAAAGATTGAATGGATTACATATGTTGGCCCCCTTTGAACTGAATCTTCTAATGTGATATGGAAACATCAAATACTATAATATACAGGGATGACCTTATCTAATCCAATTTTCAACCCATTTTTTCCCCTATGGATGCAATAAAGAGTTACAGATACAACTAGCATCCATGAGCTGAACAGTACTTACAGATAACGAAGCTGCTCGTAAATTGAAATTCATGTCTTCCTCCAGCATAAGAATATCAAAACACCCTGGGAGAGAAGGCTTCAACAAATCAATTAGAAGAGTTGTTGGTGGAGCATGGCCAGCCTTCTTTGACTTCTCAGACTGCAATATAAATTGGAAAATAATACTAACCTACTAACTGGAGTCACCAATGTTTAGTTTGTAACAAACTATGAACATTATGAACTTCAACAAGTCGGATATAATATTGATGTAAAAATAACACATTATTCAAGTGATCGACCATGAGTTAGATATCACATTTGTCAAATTTAATTATTTGGTTTAAGCCATTCCTATATCAAATATATATTTTAAATTAATTGAGAATCATAGCAGAATTAACCTGTACGCTGACAAAAATTATAGCAGAATGAGGTGCATCGCTCTGTAACAAGGATAGCAAGGTTTGATGTCTTTCATTTTTACCACACATCTGATAAGCATGTCATCAAAAAAATAGTTTCTGTTTAGATCAGGATCTTATATATACAAATAAACTGAATATGAAATACAGCAACACCAAAACTGAACAAGTTTCATGGTTCCAAATTCTTTTACCACAAATCTGTGATGCAGGCGTGATGGCATTGGCTCAACTGGGTTTACATGGACATGAACAACATCATCCTGTTGGAAATATGATTTAGTATGCAAGTAATACAATAACCGGCAGATTGAGCTAAAGCCCAATAACGAATACATGTAAACAAAGGTTCCATCAGCAAACCTTGGTCCATTTTTGCTGAATGCAGTCAGATAAGAATCGTTTGTGCTGGGGAATTGATGCGCTGGCAAAAATAGTCTGACGATTATTTCTTAGTGAGTATGATATTAGAAGCTTTCGAAGTGAACTGACTTGCTTAGAAGAATTGAACATGAAATCAACCTAGAAGGCACAAAATATATCATGTCAATTCCTGTGATGAACTTTTGTATTAAATACTCTAAAATTTATGAGCCTCTGTACAATGAGAGAAGCCAAATATGCCCCATATTGGATCCTTTTAGTAAAAAATGCCCACTCATTTACCTTAATATACCTTATCATTCAAACAAAAAGAGGCAGCCACTTATCTTGCCCAAAAGCCCCCGCCACCCCCCCCCCCCCCCCCCCCCACCCAAAAAAAAAAATTTATAAAACTTCAAAGAAGTTCTTCTGATCATTCAAAAGAATTAAAAGCTCTCAAGCAGATGTCGCCGCTAGCAAATGCTGAATATATGTATTCTATATATCAACATACATGCACATTAACAATATAAGCAAAACCCAATCGCCCATTTTTAATGGGGTCTTGCCTGCCATATGGAAGCTAAACTTTAAAATCTTTGGCCGAAAAGACGGCAATCCCAAGAATAAAAGCCAAGTAAGAAACAAATAGAGTAAATTATATTTCACTTATTACCTCCTCAATTACCAACACCTGCATTGAATCTAGCTTAAGAATTTTCTTATCAATCATTTGACACAAACTCCCCAAAGTTGCAACCACTATTGTAGGGGGCTCCACCTGACAATAAGAGCAAGTTATAAATAAATTTTCTTATCAAAATTCTAATGCGGGAAACGTACAACCAAAAAAAAAAAAAAGCATTCGTAAGATCATACAAATCAACATGATACCTTCAACCAACTTTTATGTCTTCTCAGCATTCCACCATCTAGAAGAGCCATAACACAGCATGCCTCCTCTCCAAGTTCAGCAGGTTTTGCAGCCAGCATACGAGCAACTTTTGTAATCTTGTTTATCAAAACATTACAATATCAGAATAACACACAGCATAACCCTGGTAAGATTCAAGTCATATATAAATTTTTTAACTTGAGAAAAAGAAAAAAAAAAAATTGTAGAAGTGATCATCAATATTCATACTTGCATGCCAAGTTCCCTAGTGGGCACCACAATAAGTGCTTGCACTGATGATCTTTGAGTGTTTACAACTGCAAAAATTGATAGCAGGTATGCCAGGGAGTTTTGTGGTGCAAAAATACATATGAAAACCTAAAATCTTATTGAATTGGCGCCAATTTTATACCTCAACAAGAGGACTCCTTGTTGATAAGACCTAAAACCTAAAAATAATTCTATGCCTCCTCTCCTTGTTGCACCTAAAATAAGAAGAGGAGGCATAGAATTATTTTAAGCGCTTAAAATTTTGCTTACCATCTTACAGACAGACTCATGCTTGGCCTAATATTGTAAATCCCATTTTTTGGATGCACTGGATCACATATAAAAAATATACCATAGTTAGTTACTCTTCAAACTTGTCTTCCGTCAGTAATCTTTTGCTGAAAGGAATATAATGACACACATGGTTAACGAATTCAATAAGATTTGATGTACATGATTGATTGCAATCTGATGGATTGGTTATGGTTTTCATATGTATGTTCTTAAATGAAAAATAAAGTTGTCTTGTGGTGCAATAAAATTCTATGCCAATTTTATGGTGCAATTATGAAAACCTAAAACAAGGAGAGGAGGCATAGAATTATTTTAAGTGCAATAAAATTCAGAAAACCTAATAATTTTAAGCGCCAATAATAATTCAGAAAACAAGGAGAGGAGGCATAGAATTATTTTAAGCGCCAATATGAAAACCTAAAACCTAAAAATAATTCTATACATCAACAAGAGGACTCCTTTATCTTATTGAATTTTATTGAGTTTTGTGGTGCAATAAAATTGGTGCAAAAATAAAAAAAATACTTATTTTTTTTGTATAATTTTATCTTTTAGGACGTTATAAATAATTTTTAAAATTTTAGAAGTATATTTCTAATTTTTATTGTTCTCAAATTAGTTTTAATTTTTTCAAAAAAAAAAAAAAATCTAAAAATTGATTTTATTATTTTTTGTTTTGGTGATTTGCCTCTAGAAATTGTTGAGGCGGCGAATGTTCCCTCTTTGTTTTTCCAAGATAGGTAAGCCCCCTCATCACTCCCGATTTTCACTCTTGCACAGGCTTCTCTCACAATTCATAGTTCTCTCCCCCTCACAATCGCACACTGCATAGACGTTTGTTGATTGTCAGGTTGTCGCTGTTTGCTGCTGCTGTGCGAGACCATCGGTGCTTCAGTCTGCCCCTATAGGTTTGTTCCCTTTTGGCTTTGTATTAATCTGGTTTTCTTCGATCTGTCTTTGATATCCATGTAATTTTGCTGTTCGAAATGCAACTTTTGATAAGCTATATGGAGTATTTAACTACTGATGTGAAATCGAAGTAAGTTTTATAGGTATTTGATTGAATTAGGTTTAGAACAAAATCTGTATATCAATGCCCTCATTTTGTATTTTGATCTGATGTACTCTGTAAGTGAACATTTTCTGAAATGTCTCTGTCCCTTGCTTTGTGATCATTTTTAAAGCATTTCTAAATATATTATTTAGTACTTCTTTTGAAAATTCATGATTTTTGAAAATCATGAAATATTGCACTTTCCCCCTAAAAAATATGTGTGTATATATATATGTGTGTGTATATATTTAAGTTTACAAAACAAAAACAGAAACAGGCATCTAGGTGTTATTCAAATGATAGGCAAATTAAAAACTCCAGATCCAGAAAATATGCATTAATAACTACAAAATTGACAGTCACTCCCAGCCATAGTTCATTCACACAACCAAAAGCATGATAAAAGAAACAGAACAAACCATATCCTAAATACCCAAAGACATTACCAAGAGTTGAATAGCTTCCCTAACTAAAAGCGATAGGATTCCCTAGCAATGTTGAGTAATATTTGCGTCTTAAATTTAGTGTTTTCCCATGACTAGGACCTAATTATGTTTACAAGGGATAATTGACTCTTTTACCACTAACATATTTTTGTTTGTGTTCTTTTGCTTTCCCCCTGCCCTTTGTAAGAAACAAATTTAGTAAAAAGCAGAGAAACAACCCAAGTGTACTTGAAGTGTACTAGGGGGATGGGGATAATCTCCATCTCACCAAAACCTGAAGCTGAATTTCTTCTCCTTCAGCTCCTGGATGTCTTTCTTAATCGTCTCGATGTTGCTCCCTATGGTTGTCATCTCTTCTTGCAAACACTTTCGCCCTGAGCTTGGATAGTAGTTCCCACAGCCACCACCGCTTTCACACCCTCCAACTCCAACAGAGGAGGCTTTTCTGCCAGATAGGAACCTAAGTGTGTTCCAAATGAAGCAATCGATGCTAGGGAGGCAATATAATTGACCCTGTCAGCATGGCTAGAACCAGTAGTCTTGTCATGGCCAATGATGTATATTGGATGGCCCCACTTTTTCTCCACCCTCAGACTTCTTCGACAATAGTGTCCCTGAAAAAAAAGAAAAAAGAATTCAAGCGAAAGTGTGATATGAATGAAGAACTCGAGCAGTCTATATTGATCAATTCTACTCGAATTTCATGGGATGCTAGTTCTTTAAAGCCCACTCTAGCTGACATAAACTTGGTGGTTCAATTTGGTGAGAAGATAGCTGTATGTGGAGAGGTTGGCTCAGGTAAATCGACCCTTATAGCCACAATTCTTGGGGAGGTTCCAAACATCAATGGCATAGTAAGTCCTCGTTTCACTTAATTTTATTTTTCAAGCCAAGAATTTTCTTTTTCCAACTTTGGTAGTGTCTAGAAGTGAGAAGTAACATATTGGCAATACAAAGAATAATAAAATATGTTATTATTCTCACTTCTAGACACTACCAAAGTTGGAAAAAGAAAATTCTTGGCTTGAAAAATAAAATTAAGTGAAAGGAGGACTTACTATGCCATTGATGTTTGGAACCTCCCCAAGAATTGTGGCTATAAGGGTCGATTTACCTGAGCCAACCTCTCCACATACAGCTATCTTCTCACCAAATTGAACCACCAAGTTTATGCCAGCTAGAGTGGGCTTTAAAGAACTAGCATCCCATGAAATTCGAGTAGAATTGATCAATATAGACTGCTCGAGTTCTTCATTCATATCACACTTTCGCTTGAATTCTTTTTTCTTTTTTTTCAGGGACACTATTGTCGAAGAAGTCTGTGAGGGTGGAGAAAAAGTGGGGCCACCCAATATACATCATTGGCCATGACAAGACTACTGGTTCTAGCCATGCTGACAGGGTCAATTATATTGCCTCCCTAGCATCGATTGCTTCATTTGGAACATACTTAGGTTCCTATCTGGCAGAAAAGCCTCCTCTGTTGGAGTTGGAGGGTGTGAAAGCGGTGGTGGCTGTGGTAACTGCTATCCAAGCTCAGGGCGAAAGTTTGCAAGAAGAGATGACAACCATAGGGAGCAACATCGAGACGATTAAGAAAGACATCCAGGAGCTGAAGGAGAAGAAATTCGGCTTCAGGTTTTGGTGAGATGGAGATTATCCCCATCCCCCTAGTACACTTCAAGTACACTTGGGTTGTTTCTCTGCCTTTTACTGAATTTGTTTCTTATAAAGGGCAGGGGGAAAGCAAAAGAACACAAACAAAAATATGTTAGTGGTAAAAGAGTCAATTATCCCTTGTAAACATAATTAGGTCCTAGTCATAGGAAATCACTAAATTTAAGACGCAAATATTACTCAACATTGCTAGGGAATCCTATCGCTTTTAGTTAGGGAAGCTATTCAACTCTTGGTAATGTCTCTGGGTATTTAGGATATGGTTTGTTCTGTTTCTTTTATCATGCTTTTGGTTGTGTGAATGAATTATGGCTGGGAGTGACTGTCAATTTTGTAGTTATTAATGCATATTTTCTGGATCTGGAGTTTTTAATTTGCCTATCATTTGAATAACACCTAGATGCCTGTTTCTGTTTTTGTTTTGTAAACTTAAATATACACACACACATATATATATACACACATATTTTTTAGGGGGAAAGTGCAATATTTCATGATTTTCAAAAATCATGAATTTTCAAAAGAAGAAGTACTAAATAATATATTTAGAAATGCTTTAAAAATGATCACAAAGCAAGGGACAGAGACATTTCAGAAAATGTTCACTTACAGAGTACATCAGATCAAAATACAAAATGAGGGCATTGATATACAGATTTTGTTCTAAACCTAATTCAATCAAATACCTATAAAACTTACTTCGATTTCACATCAGTAGTTAAATACTCCATATAGCTTATCAACAGTTGCATTTCGAACAGCAAAATCACATGGATATCAAAGACAGATCGAAGAAAACCAGATTAATAATAAAATAAAATAAACAGGGGCAGTAAGATACAAAGCCAAAAAGGAACAAACCTATAGGGGCAGACTGAAGCCCCGATGGTCTCGCACAGCAGCAGCAAACAGCGATAACCTGACAATCAACAAACGTCTATGCAGTGTGTGATTGTGAGGGGGAGAGAACTATGAATTGTGAGAGAAGCCTGTGCAAGAGTGAAAATCGGGGAGAGTGATGAGGGGGCCTACCTATCTTGGAAAAACAAAGAGGGAATTTTGAGAGGGAACATTCGCCGCCTCAACAATTTCTAGAGGCAAATCACCAAAACAAAAAATAATAAAATCAATTTTTAGATTTTTTTAAAAAAAAAAAAATTAAAACTAATTTGAGAACAATAAAAATCATAAATATACTTCTAAAATTTTAAAAATTATTTATAACGTCCTAAAAGATAAAATTATACAAAAATAATAAGTATTTTTTTTATTTTTGCACCAATTTTATTGCACCACAAAACTCAATAAAATTCAATAAGATAAAGGAGTCCTCTTGTTGAGGTATAGAATTATTTTTAGGTTTTAGGTTTTCATATTGGCGCTTAAAATAATTCTATGCCTCCTCTCCTTGTTTTCTGAATTATTATTGGCGCTTAAAATTATTAGGTTTTCTGAATTTTATTGCACCTAAAATAATTCTATGCCTCCTCTCCTTGTTTTAGGTTTTCATAATTGCACCATAAAATTGGCATAGAATTTTATTGCACCACAAGACAACTTTATTTTTCATTTAAGAACATACATATGAAAACCATAACCAATATATAACCAATCCATCAGATTGCAATCAATCATGTACATCAAATCTTATTGAATTCGTTAACCATGTGTGTCATTATATTCCTTTCAGCAAAAGATTACTGACGGAAGACAAGTTTGAAGAGTAACTAACTATGGTATATTTTTTATATGTGATCCAGTGCATCCAAAAAATGGGATTTACAATATTAGGCCAAGCATGAGTCTGTCTGTAAGATGGTAAGCTAATTTGACAGATAGAAAGTTTGTGAATGTAACTTGAAGCACAAATTAACCTGAGCGTGAAGTATGCAATCACGCCCAGAAAGCATAATCGGCAAAGCTTTCCGCTGCACATCTGTAGGCACAACAAATCCAACCTCTTCCACCCTGCATCAAGTTAAACCAATTCTGATCAGTATCTTTCATACGATCCATTTTCAGCACATTTCAAAAAGACTTGTATTGTACATTTCTGCAGTCCTAGTGTGTCAATCATCACACACAAAACAAAGAAAATAAAAGCAATCCAGAAAACCATAAAGCCAAAACTTGCTTTTAAACCAATCATTGGTCTATATTCATCATTCTACTTCAATACTAATCAGTTAAATGAGAAAAGAAAAAGAAAAATACTTGATTACACTAAGTTTGGTTATTGAGTAAGTAAGAGAACTAGTAGAAAAGGAACATCGTTACACTCAGATCTCATAGTTTCAATTGTTTTGATTAGCAAATATAGAGCAAACCTTAATTAGCTGTTGAAAATCAGAAGAGGTATGATTGCTTTACCTTTTCTTTTCATCTGTTTTCTCAGGAGCCAAACATACCCTCTCTCTCTCTCTCTCTCTGAAAAGGAAAAGAAAATATCTTTTTCTCATATGAATTTGATTAAGATACAAATTTTATAAGAAAATAGGAATTCTAATTATAAGTAACTGCTTCTATAACAAATTTATTTTTTTTTTTTTATATTTTCCTGTATTTTTTTCCAAGAAACTGAAAGCTTACCATGCTATTATGCTGAATTGTACAAGAAAACTAATTTCCTTATAATTTCTACCACTTTCATCCTAAACAAACTTATGCTAACCAAACTTAGAAAAAAAAAAATCATTTCTTTCACTTTCTACCATTTTCATCCTAACCAAACTGAGCCTTGTGTTTCAACTGTTTAGATTAGCAAATCAAGAACGAAACTTGATTAGTAATTAAAAAATAGAAGAAAGAGCTCATATTGCTTTCCCTTTTCCTTTCCCCTATTTTCTCTGGAACCAAACGGACCCATTAAATTCCCAGAAAAAAAGGAAAACGAAAGAAAACTCGCCTGCGCAATATATGATCTGGAATGTGATCTTCACAGAGTTCTCGGATAGTCGAAGCCCTCTCTGAGATATCAGCTTCGATTCCAACACACGTAGAATCAAGAGAAGCTCGTGAAGGCCAGCGATTGGAATTGGATAGAGTTTTAGGCTGTTTAATACAATTGTTTGCGAGAAATGTGCTTTAAATTTCATTGTATCATGTATGTATGAGAAATTTTTGTATAGATTATATATATACATTACATTGTAAATTAAAAATTCACAATTTTGTTTATTTTGGATTCAAGTTAATGTATACAGCAAATTTATATATAATGTTATGTACATCATTTGTGTTTTGATGCAATTGTTTGGGTTTGATTTATTTGTTTGTTGTTTTAAAAGTGTGCAACTTCTTTGGGGAAAAAAAAAATACAGCATAAAAAATATTCAGTATTTTTTAAATTTATTTATTTTTACTGTAAGTATATATCAAATCTCTTTATCACTAATTGTTTTGTGTAATATGGTTCATTATAATTTATTCTCTGCGTTAATAGTGTTCAGGTTCTTTGGGAAAAATAAAATAAAAAATAATCAATGTTCGTAAAATTTATTTTTTTAAATTTGTTTTAGTTTTTTTAAACTGTTAAGTGTACATTAAATCTCTTTATCTGTAAGTGTTTTAAGAATCATTGGTGTCATTTGTTTGCCAAAAAAAAAATTAAGCATTTTAAAATTTTCTAGAGTGTTTAGTGTTATTAAATTCTACATAACTGTAAGTGTTCTGAGAGTCTTCAATTTGTATTTTTGTATTTTTTTTTGTGTATTACTGTTAATTTTACTTTTCATAGAAAATAAAAAGATCCATTACGTTATGTTACCAGGTTCCTTTGGGGACAAAAAAACATATAGTATAAGTTTATATTCAAATTGTTTTTCATATATAAAAAATTGCGAAGTATAAAATGCATGCAATTATTTAGACTTAGATTATACTTAAAAAGTTTGGGTTTTTATTTTTTATTTTATTTTATTCTCACACAGTTAACTTTTTTAAGCTTTTGTTTTGTTTTGTTTGTGTTTTTTTTGTTGTTGTTGTTGTTGTTGTTGTGTATAAATTCAGTTTTTAAAAATCAGATTTGTTTGTTAACTTAATTTTGTTCGTATGTTATTTAAAATAAAATCTAGTGCCCTTAAAAAAATCATATAAGATGAGTCCTGAGTTTTTATTTTTGTATTTTTTTTTGGTATGATACTGTTAGTTATACTTTCTATAAAAAAAAAAATTACAAAATAAAATGTCTCATTGTGTTATTAGGTTAAAAAAAATCAATTATTATTTTTCTTGGTAGTAATTGTTTAGACTAAAAGTTTGGGATTTTTTTTCCATTGATTGACTATGTTAATCTATGTCAAAATGTAATTTTTTAGTTTCATTTATAAAAAAACTTTAATAATATTTACATTTTGTGCCTTTATGTATAATAAGCCAATTAAAAAACCAAAATTATTATTATACTCTATTAGTCAAAGTTCGCATGTGTACAATTGTGACTCACTTTAACAACGTAAAATTCTAATTTAATCAATGTACATTGTTTGTAAATTAATTTTTACATGTATCTTACATATTTTTAACAAGATTTGTAAAATCTTCAGTCTTATCTTACCAAATTAAGATTTTATATGAATTTTTGTTGCAGAGTTTTCTTTGGTTAAAATTAGTAGCCTCTATTTGGCTAGTTGGTTTGAAGGTTTTTTGAGATAAAATAGCCAAAAAAAAACAAAATAGACTTTTTAATCATTACATTTTTTCTCTCACAAAAAAATTAAAAAAGCCAAACCCCTTTCCAAACTAGGCTTTTTAACCCCAAGTTAAAATAGTCAAAAAAAAAATAAAAAAGTCAACCCACTTTCCAAACGGAAGCTAAATATTATATCTTCTTAAAAAAAATTTGAACAAATTTTAACATACATATTTTATTTATCGAATATCTTAATATCAAATGTTACATTACACATAGTTATAGATGTGATTTATATGTGCATTATTAGAAAATTTAATGTGAATTTCCCATTATAATTTCAAATGAGTTTAAACACGCATCGCGTGTCCAGCCGCTAGTGTGTATATATATATAAACACCCATTAAAAAGTTGTTAATCGGAACTCTACCTTTACGTCATCATGGTTCATGGTTGTTCTTGAAATTCTGTGGAAAAAAATTTCAATAAAACCCAACAGATCTGTTTAAATGCGATCCGAAGCTGTTGATCCCAGTGTTTTAATCTTGAATTGCAAAAAAAAGAATAATAATAATTATAATTAAAAACTCACAGATGAAGTGACGGATCTGATGTGTTTTTTCTTCTTTTGTGTTTTCATGGTTGTTGTCCTTGAAATTCTGTGGTAAAATAAAACCCAACAGATCTGTTTAAGAACGATCCGAATCTGTCGATCCAAGCGTTATTACCTTGAATTGCAAAAAATAATAATAATTATTATTATAATTAAAAATAAAAACTCACAGATGAAGTGACGGATCTGATGTGTTTTTTCTTCTTTTGTGTTTTCATGGTTGTTGTCCTTGAAATTCTGTGGCAAAAATTATCAATAAAACGCAAAAATTGTCAATAAAACCCAACAGATCTGCTTAAGAACGATCCGAATCTGTCGATCCAAGCGTTATTACCTTGAATTGCAAAAAAAAATAAAAAAAAAATAATAATAATTAAAATTAAAAATAAAAACTCACAGATGAAGTGACGGATCTGATGTGTTTTTTCTTCTTTTGTGTTTTCATGGTTGTTGTCCTTGAAATTCTGTGGCAAAAATTGTCAACAGAAATTGTGCCGCCTTGCCAGTCAGGGAGAGTAGATCTCTTAACCCCATCTCTACGGATATATAAGGGGTCATATCCATCTCTACTGATATATCAGGGGGGTTTGGTTAGAAGTTTTTTTAATTTTTTTTTTGGATTAAAATAATATTAAAAGGTAAAATATATTAAAATAATTAATAAAATAAAATGTTACATTAAATTTATATTTATTTTATTTTTTCTTTCATAAATATCACATCTAATTATAAAAAAAAATCACTTATCTTTTTAAACATAAAAATTTTAACCTCCTAAAATAATCAAAAATTAAAATAACTCATTAAAATAATAACTTTCCAAACACTCACATAAAGCGTGAATATAAATCCTTGGTCCTTGGTGAAATTATTATTTTGCCCGTCAATTGGGCTTTCGACCCATTTGGGTGTCCGCGGTTCAGTTTGGGACAGTTTGCAGTTCGGTTTGGACCCGCCCGCATCTATGCGGTTTGGGGAAAAGTCAACCCGCAACCGCCCGCAATGCGGTTTGCGGTTTGTGCGGATAGGGTTGGCGGATGTGCGGGCGGTTTGCGGATTGAACTTTTTTTTCAAAAATTTATTTTTAAACCTTTTTTTAATTTTAATTTTAATAACAAATTTAATTCCAAAAATTAAATAACAGATTAAATAACAAATTTAAATAACTAACCTCACAAACTTCTCTTGCGGGTAATTCATTACTTCAGCTTACATATGATACAGTGTCCAAAATAGATGATCAATCTCTGAGATACTAATAACAATTGGGAGATTCTTGATACACCAAATTGCTACCAGTACATCATCCAGAGACTGATGAATGTCAATCCCTGGAGATATATTATGATAAAAGCTCCGTATTAGATCATCTCCATTTTTTCGCAACTGCAAGCTAACTTGTCCATCCCGTGCAGTATAAAAACCTGATTTATAAAGAAGAGGTCATAACCACATTGAAAGAATCACAGCTACTAACAATACAGAAGCTCCTATGATTGAAAAATGACAATGAACGAGGTAGAAACCATCTTCTTCAAGACAAGCAATGATACATTAAACCATCTTTCACCAACAGTTTTAAGGTAAAAATATATTTCTACATAGCAGGTTGATTAATTAACACATGACATGTTCATGAAAGAGACGGACGATTTGTAGTGATAGGTAATCCGCTGATATAAGTAACTATACTGTTAACGCATGACAAGCAGATAAAGCTACATCAAGCAGTTCTAAAACCCAAATTGGAATAAAAAAAATGACAAGTAATATATATTTCCCCAAGGTTCCAAAGTTAGTATAAGCCATTGGCATACTAACAAAGACTTCCAATAGCAAGACCCCACTGTTTAAAATTCAAAAACCTAAAATAAAGAAACAAACATATATAATGACATTTGTTTTTTCCTCGAAACTCACCATCAAACTTTCCGAAAACTTTAGAACAACAAGCATTTTTCAATGATACACTATTCCTTACTGTTTTGCTTCACTAAACACACGCACAAACAAGAAGATGAAGAACAACATAAAAACAAGACAAATACATCTTATTCTTTTTTTCATATTGAAGAAATCCAGAACAAAATAAAAGACCCTATGATTTTATTTCCATGTCATTTTATTTCCTACATTTATTTTTAAAAAATACAGTTCCTGGTAATGGAATCAAACATGCTATAAGAACCGAAAACCTTCAACTACAGAGCCAACAAAAAACTTGTTCACTTCCAATTAGCAAAAAAGGGGGGGGGGGGGGGGGAAATGAAAATTTCACTCTTTCACCATCCTATATATAATCAAAAAGACTAAAATTTCCACAGTGAAAAGCACAAACACACAGAACGCAGAACACAGATTCGGGGAGAGAGAGAGAGAAAGAGACAGAGATTGAGAGGGATAGAGGCTTACCCGTGAGCAGGTCGGTGCGATGAAAGAGTGAGACGATCGGTGCGATGCGATTCAGACCAAAACAAACACACAGAACACAGATTTAGATCTGTTGGTCCAACAAACACACAGAACACAGATTCAGATTCGATCAGGGCGAGAGAGAGAGACAAAGATTGAGAGAGATAGAGGCTTACCCGTGAGTAGATCGGTGCGATGAGATGAACAACGAGAGAGTGAGAGAGACAGTGATGAGATGAGAGTGATCGCCGATCGGTGCAGAAGATAAAGATGAACAACAAAACGAGAGAGGAAGAGAGACAATGATGAGATGAGATGAGACTGAGAGAGTGAGGTATAGAAAAGAAAAGAAATGATTGTAATTTCTCTTCTTTTTGTTTGGATAAGTAAGAAATAAAAGAAAAGAAATGATTGTGATTTCTTTCTTTTTTGTTTGGTTAGATTTCATTAAGAGAAAAGAAAAGAAATTATTTTATGTTATATTACCAAAATAACCTTTTTATATTTTCAATCATTTTATTTCTTTTATTTTTATAGGGGTAAAATTGGTATTATAAAAATATAAATATTTGTGGATTTCTTTTCTCTCCCAATCTCTCCACTTTTGGGAAGATTGAAAATAAGGGTTATGAGAGAAATAAGTTTCTCTCCATTTCTCTCTATTTCTTCATATTTCTCTCCACTTAAGATAACCAAACAAAGAAGAAAAATACATTTCTCTCTATTTCTTTTCTTTTCTCTCCAAATCACTCAATCCAACACACAGGGTTAAGGTTTTTTCTTTTGTTTGTTATAGATGAGGTGAGTGGGATGGTGAGAGATGGACGGTTAGATTTGAAAGAGGGAAAAAAAAAATTAATTTAATGCGGGCGGGTTGGGCGGGTGCGGGTCAAACCCGCAATCCGTCCGCAATCCGAAATTTATATAAAATCCAAACAGCACCCTACCCTAATGTGTTTGCGAAACCGCCCACACGCGTGTGATTCGGATCGGGTAGGGCGGTTTGGGTGGTTCGGATAACCCTATGCCCAGCCATTTCGTTTGGCAGGGACTAATATATTTAGGCTTCGTTTGGGAAGAAGGTTTGGGGTTATTTTAGTCACAAAAGACAAAATAAATTATTTTAGCCACAACAAACAAAACATCACATCCAACGCATAATCATTACACTCTTCTCTCACAAAAAAAATCAAAAAAACTAAAAAGTCAAAAAACCTTTCCAAAACCAAACTTTTTAGCCCAGACTAAAATAGCTAAAAAAATCAAAAAACCAACCCACTTCTCAAATGGAGGCTTAATTTTTTGTGTTGGAACTTTTTTAATTTGACTTTTTTAGTCGGGTTTGGTTTGGATTTTTTTTGACTTTTTTGACTTTTGTGAGAGAAAAAGTGTAATAATTATGGTTTATATGTGACATTTTATCTTATTGACTTATGTAACATATTTTGAACTTTTGTGCTTTTTTAGCCCAAAATGAAAACCAAACAAGGGCGAAGAGCATCCTCATCTCTCCCCCTAAACCCATTCCTTACCTATTTTAAGGGGTTAAAATCCTTTTATACACCTCTATCAGCTCTCCTAAATAATTTCCTAAATTAACTTTTGCTACAGTGGCTCCTTATTTGTAGGGAGTCACTATAACTCCCTTATATATATATATATTTGTACTTTGCTTTGTTTAGGGACTGTAATACACATTTATGATTTTTATTTTTTTAAATTGATAATTAAAAATTATATTTTAATAAAATAGAGAAAAAATAGGAAGTTTGTTAATAAAATAGGAAAAGAATAGAGAGTCTATTGAGAAAAGTAGATGAAAAAGTGATTCTTAAAATAGGGAATAAATTTTTTAATAATATTTTAAGGTAAAATTTAGATAATCAAATAAGGACGCTCTCAGTTGAATTTCGTTTTGTGGAGGAGGCCTTATGCTTTCACTTCTCTTCTCTTCGACAAAGAGACTACATTAGGAATGGCAACGGGTCAGGGCGAGGCCGGGGATCACACTCCCCGTCCTCGATCCTCGATGGTAATAATTTCCCCATCCCCCGCCCCGATCCCCGCCGAGGAACCTATCCCCGTCCCTGTCCCCGTCCCCTAATGGGGATCAGGTTTCCCCGACCCCGAAAATTCCCCGGACAAAAAAATAAAAAATAAAAAATCCAAGCAACAACAGCAAGTTAACAACAACAACTATTCAACAAATATCATCAACAACATCATCAAACAACATCAACAACATCATCAACATCACAAAGAGAGAGAGAGAGATTTGAGTAGAGAGAGAAAAGAGGAAGGATAATATTTGCTTCAATAATAGGTTGTTCCCACGCCAAATAGAAAAAAATGCAATAGATTAATTAGGATAATCCATGCAAACAGAACAATAACTTTTTTCACCACTAGCTAACATGCAAAAGTGTATGAGATTGGCACATTATGCATTTTTCTACAGTTTTTCCAATTCCCAAAATGCCACCCATTTACTCCTTTTGGCAACTTTGTAACAGATTGCTTCCATCATTATTATAGCAAAAGACAGCACAAACATTGCTACAACTATTGGCTTTGTATCCTCTCTTATTATCCAAATTTCTATCTTAAAATCGCCAAAGACAAATCATTATCATTTCCACTATTAGAGAGAGAGAGAGAGAGAGGAGACTTGGAGGCCCCATGAGGCAGATCGGAGACTTAGAGGCCTTGCTGAGTTTGGTGTTGACAATCGAGATCTGAGTTTGCAGATCTGAGTTCAATGACGGTGATGGGAGGAGGGAGATGAAGACAACGTAGAGAGGGAGATGAGGACAGCAGCGGAGGGAGGCTTTTAGAGAACGAGAGAGAGAGATGAGAGGCCATGTGTGTGAGTGAACTGTAGTCTCCATGTGTGTGAGTGAACTATAGTCTATGCCTGTTTTTAGGGTTTGGTTTATATATATATATATAGAGGGATAGTAATTTCACTTCGGGAGAGAAACGGGGACGGGGACAGGGCTGTGAAAGCTATCCCTATCCCCGGCCCGAAACTAGTCGGGGGTTCAATTTCGAATACCATCCCCGTCCCCGCAGAGGTATCTTTCGAGGAAAAACCATTCTAATCGGGGTCGAGGGGTCGAGTCCCCGTCAGGCCGGATTCAAATTGCCATCCCTAGACCACATCTCTTATTTCTATCATTTTCCTTTCTCTCTTCTTCTTCTCTCTCTTTGATCACCATTGAAGTTTAAGCTTTGAGCTCCAACGGAGTTACATCAGAGGGTTTTGGGCATTATCTGAGATAGAACAATTGATTCTTCAAACTAGGTGCATTTATATAAACTTGTGAATCAGTTAAATCGAAAACGATTTAGCCTAATCGACTAAGTCAAAAGGCCAACTAATTTACCATAAAATTAATTAATTAAAACTTTTAAATTTTAATTTTAAATTTAAACCATTTTGAACTGAAACTTGGAAAATACTATAATATTAAATGAGAATATAAGATTCACTTTATATAAGTGAAATAACTCACTTTTTCTTTCTTTTATCGATGTGGGATTGTAATTATTTTAAAGTTAAGTATTATAAGAGTTTTAAAATCTTATACAAAATTATTTTTAAAATCAAAATATCTATGTGGAATTGTAAAATAAAAGTTAAATGAAGCTAACCAATGGAGATTTTCTTAATTGTTTAAAATTAAGAAAAAAAATGGTATTGATTATAGGGATTCTCACTAAAAATCTTATTGTGCTTATATAAATGGGAGTATAAGATTCACTTTATATATGTTAAACAATTCCAAAAAAAAATTTCTTCCTGATGTGAGATTGTAAAATGAAAATTAAATGGAAACTAACCAATGGAGATTTTCTTAATTGTTTAAAATTAAGAAATTTCAATAATTTATATAAATCGGAGAATAAGATTCAATCTATATAAATGAAATAATTCAGTTTTTCTTTTGTTTTCCCAATTTGGGATTGTAAGATAAAATGTAAATGGAAACTAACCAATGAAAATTTTCTTAATTGTTTAAAATTAAGAAAATCCAATAATTTTAGAATGAGGGTTTGGAGTTTTTAGAATACTTATCCCTTAAAACTCCATTTATAAAATTCATTTTATATAACTGAAACAACTCGTTTTTTCTTTCTTTTTCCGATGTGGGATTTCAATAATTTATATAATTTAGAGCATATGATTCACTTTATGTAAATAAAACAATTCACTTTTTTCTTTTTTCTTCTTTTTTTTTTTCAATTTGGGATTGTAAAATAAAAGGCAAATGGAAGTTAGCCAATGGGAGTTTAAAATTAAAAAAAAATCAATAATTTTAAAATGAGGGTTTGAAGTTTTTAGAATACTTCTCCATTGAAACTCCCTTTATAAGATTCATTTTATATAAGTGAAGCAACTCACTTTTCTTTTTACTCCCGATGTGAGATTGTAATACTTTATATAAGTGAAACAATTCACTTTTTCTTTTTTTTCTCGATGTGAGATTATAATTATTTTAAAATTAGATATTATGAGAGTTTCAAAATCTCGTACAAAATTATTTTTAAGATCAAAATCATGTGAGATTGTAAAATAAAAGTTAAATGGAAGTTAGCCAATGAGGATTTTCTTAATTATTTAAAATTCAGAAAATAAAAAAAAATTAATATCAGATATTGATCATAGGGATTCTCATTAAAAATCTCCTTTTGCTTATATAAATGAGAGCATAAGATTCACTTTATGTAAGTAAAACAATTCATTTTTCTTTTCTTTTTTCGATGTGGAATTGTAAAATAAAAGGTAAATGAAAGCTAACTAACGAGAATTTTCTTAATTATTTAAAATTAAGAAAATTCAATAATTTTAGAATAAGAGTTTTGAACTCATAGAAGGCTTCTCCCTATAAATCTCATTTTCCTTATATAATATATAGATAGATAGTGAAACAAACTTTGCTTTTTCTTCTTCTCTCGATGTGGGATTATAAAATAAAATCATAAACTAATTAGAGTTTTATTTTTATATGGTTAAATGGAAGTTAGCCAATGAAATTTTTTTTAATTGTTTAAAATTAATATGAGAAATCGTGATTAAATCGGCGAATCGGTCAAACCCAAAATGGTTCAGCCTAATCGGTTAGGTCAAATGACCAACCAATTTATACAAAAATTAATTAATTAAAACTTTTAAATGTTATTTTAATTTTAAAATTTAAACTGTCTTAAATTGAAGTATACACAATACTACACTATTAAGATTCACCTTATATAAGTGAAATAACTGACTTTTTTTTTTCTTTTTTTGATGTGGGATTATGAAATAAAAGTTAATATAAGTAATTTTTTTTTCTTTATTTTTAATCAAGCAATCTCAATTTTTCAATATTAAATCAAATCAATTTTTAGTTTATTTCAAATCAAATAAATCTAATCAATATATTTTGATAAAACCACTAAAATCGCGGTTAAAATAACAAATTAATCAAATAAAAAATGATTTAGTCTAATTGGCTAAGTCATAATTAATTAATTAAAACTTTTAAAATTTAAACTATATTGAATTGAAACATGCACAACACTACAATATTAAATGAGATATGAATATAAAACTCACTTTATATGAGTAAAATAACTCATTTTTTCTTCTTTTTTTTTCGATGTGAGATTATCAAATAAAAGCTACCTAATGGAGATTTTCTTAATTGTTTAACATTAAGAAAATTAAGAAAATCAAGAAAATTAGTATGAGATATTGAAACTCTCACAAGGCTCCTCACTAAATGGGATGAGAGCATAAGATTATTTTTATATGAGTAAAACAACTCAATTGTTTCCTTCTTTTTTCGACGTGAGATTATCAAATAAAAACTAGTTAATGGAGATTTTCTTAATTATTTAAAATTAAGAAAATTGGTATGAGATATTGAAACTCTTACAAGGCCCTTCACTAAAAAAACCCTTTTCCTTATATATATTGATGATAGATAGATAGATAGATTTAATAAGAATTTATATTTGTTTTATATTTTTTTTATAGATTTTTAATAAAAAAAAATTAACAATCCCATCATTAACCATAATATATGGAAGAAGTTGAAAAGAGTGTGGCAGTAGGTATGAAAAAAGTCAAAAAGGCTTGTGGGTTGGGAGAAATCAATAAATGTTGAGGTTTGTATTTATAATTAGTTGTATATATATTTTGATAATAATGAGAGAATTTTGACCAAATCTCTCAAAAGACATGTGGATTGAAAAAAGTTAATAAATACTGATAAGGAGATTTTGATCAAATCTCTCAAAAGACATGTGGATTGTAAAAAGTTAATAAATGCTAAGGATTTTTTTTTTAAAATAAAAAATTTAGAAAATTAAAATTGAGATATTAGAGCCCTCACAAAGCTTATGAGTTAAAAACCCCTTTTTCTTTATATAATACTAGCACATCACCCGTGTTATGCACGGATTGTGTTTACAATTATCTATATATTTGAATTGTGATTTTTATTTTTTTTTAAATGTCTTCTTTTTCTATTTTTTTATATTATATTCAAGTTTAATATTTTGATATTAATCATATGTGTTGGACTTTTGTAATAACCTTCACCACTGATTACTGGTTAACCACTGATTACTGCTAAACTGAGACTGACTATGAGAAGTAATTGAATCGACTGAAATACTGAACTGATTGATTGAATGTGCTAGTTTAAATGCATATCTATCTGTTTGTCGTTTAAATGATATGTTCGTATTATATGCTTTAAACTGCAAATTGAAGGCCTTATCGGGGGCCGAATCTAAAATTGATTAGTGTTTTATGATCATTGAGATTTATATGATTTTATGGTGTATTTATCTGAAATGTGATTTAGTATGATTAAATAGATTAAAATAAGTTTAATTACACAAGTTGCCTTATTTACCATAATGCCATGTTAGTGGACCTTGTAGGCAAAACATATTTGAAGCTTTATTAGGCATTTAGCCAACATTTCCTCAGCCTTATTTTGAGCACAAAACCGAACTAGAGAGAGAGAGAGTTAAGAGAAAGATTGATTTCAACAATTTGGCTTAGAGAACTTGAAGATTTGAAGTGTAGATTGCAAATTGAGCTTGTGTATCTTGCATCCAAGACCTAAGGTAAGACAATTACCTTCTTATTTGTACATTCAAGTTAATTCTTGCAAGGTTCATGGTAAATAGGAGCTTAAGATCATAATTTGGCTCAAGAGTGTTGAATTGAAGCTTGTATCATGCATGCATGTGTGCATTGTTGAGTTTGGAGGTTTGATTCCATGGAAATCTTGCATGCATGTTCATGTTTAAGTTAAAGTTCATGATTTCATCTTGTTTTTGAAAGAATTGGCTCAATAGAGCATGAATTTGAGGCTTGAAAGTTGGTTAAAGTTATGCATATACATGTTCATCATGTTCTTGAAAGTTTGGTTTGAAATTGAGTTTAATTCCCTCACCTTTGGGCCTTGATTTTACAAATTGAGCTTTAAATCATGTCATACTATGTATTTACAAGTGTTTTCCAGGAAATGGGCCCAAAGGAATCGAATTTGGTTCATTTGAAGTTGAATTTGAGCTTGAGGTTCGAATATGGAAATTCCAGATTTTGGACTCACGCTCGAGCGGGGTTACTGGCGCTCGAGCGTGAAATTCATGCTCCCAGCACTTTACTCTGTTTTGCAGTACGCTCGAGCGGGGTAATTTACGCTCGAGCGGGACCTTGTGTCTTACGTTCGAGCGGGTGTCGAGCGCCCAATCGAGCGTGATTTTTGCACATCCAGTACTTTTGTCCTGTTTTGCAGACCGCTCGAGCGGGGAAGTCTACACTCGAGTGGAGACCTTTGTCTGCATGTCCGCTCGAGCAGGAAAGGCCACGCTCGAGCGGGACCCCTGTTTTCTGGAAATTCTGAAAATGTTTTTAAAGTGCATCTTTACATCCTCATTTCATTCCTAGGCATTCTTAGGCCTAGTTTATAGCGTCTTGATGAGGATATAGATGTAGAACCACACCGAGTCTAAGTAGGGACTAAGTCATTGATTCCCGAATGTGAAACTTAGTGTGTGTTCATCCTGTAAACTGTGTAGGGTTGGCATATGGAGATGCACTCTAGCTTACTGTAGCACAGAACTTTGTGAGTAACAATTGTGTAAAGATATGTTCAAATATGAATATTTCCTGACTGAATAACTGTACTATTTTCTGAATTGATACTGTTAAGTGAATGAATGAATGTCCTCTATTCTGAAGTGTATTGTGGCATCCATAGCAATTACTGTTACTGATACTGCTACTGTTACAGAGATCTCTGTCAGTTCCTATCTTGGAACTTCTATGTACTGTTATGATGGCCATCATTGACTGTTCGGTCTTTTAAGACCTACTGTTTACTGTACTGCTATGCTATGGGATGTACCACATATGATTGTTATGACTGAATGACTGATATACTGATTTAATGAACTGTTTTCATTACCATAAGGACATCCATTCTTAACCTCTTTGCGCATTATGTTATTCACTGGGCTTTAGCTCACTGCTCATATATATATGTAGGTGTTCAGGCACCAGACCACTGCTAGGGGCGCCAGGCTAAGCACTGTTTTGTCAAGCCAACCTTTATGCCTCACCTCGAGGTTCCAGTACTATTCAAGCCAAGGCTATAGGGTGTTTTAGTTTTCCCCATTTTTTTGTTCATGATCTGTATAGACTGAATGTTTTGTACTGTACTGTCTTAATAGGGATTAAGTCCCTGTCCTGGTCGACTGTAAATATTGTGTATAGTGTTTTGTACTGATTGTATATATGTATGTTATGAAAAGTCTTTTTGCATACAGACTGTCACAGCTCATTGGACATTGTTTAATTACTGTTTGGGCTTCCGCCAGCCCCTGTGCTCTGTTTTACTGTTCTACTATTAAGCAGGCCTTCGATAATCTCGGAGATTCTAAACCCATAAAAGCGGGTTTGGGTCGTGACAACTTTTCAAGAATTTTTTTTATACTTGTTCTTAATACATTAAAGTGTTATTATGAGGGATAATAATCATATGTGTTGGGACTTTTCAAGGAATTCATGCGTTGGATTTCAAAGAATTTTTTTTATGCTTGTTCTTAATGTATTAAAGTGTTATTATGAGGGTAAGACTTGGAAGTTGGAAGAAGTTAACAAATGCTAAGATTTTTTTTTTAAATCAAAAAATTAGAAAATTTAGATTGAGAGATTGGAGCTAAAAAATTAGGAGTTAAAAATCCCCTTTTGCTTAATATATAGTATAGATATATATAGATATAGATAGATAGATAGATAGATAGATAGATAGATAGATTCTGGAACTACATTGATTAACATTTATTTATATTTTTAATTTAATTGTAGAGTAGAAATTGTGATAGAACATCACTCTTCTAGATTCAAGAAGACTGAGGAAAAAAAAGAATAAAAACAAAGAACAAACGATAAAGACGGAAAAAACACTTATCCCGGAAATTCACTTAAGAAGGGTACAAGATAACTACAACGTAACGAGGTTGCATCAATATCGACTAACATAGACTTACTCGACATTTTGTAAATATATTCCTTGCCAATCAAAAATTTGTAAATGCGTTAATATAATTGAATTCTATGTGATTAGCATGTTTTGACTTCTATTATCTGAAATTCGCTGTTTTTTTTTTTTTTTAAATTTTTTTTTTCCCGACAGTTGTGGTATTAATTTGTGTTACTAAAGTTACAAAGGATGCTTTGGAAAAAGCATTGGCTGAAAACAAAGATATAGATAGCATTGCAGCCTCACCAGAGCAACCCATTGTGGTTGATCCAACAGTAGATCTTCGCCAGCCACTTATGATCACGATAGATCACGACGATCATGAAAATTAAAATTTATGTTATTTTGTAAATTCTTCACATTCTTAGGAATTTACACTTTCTTTATAGCGATTTTGGGTTTTGACCCGGCCTTTGTTGTATTCCGGACTCGAATCTCATGGTTTAATATTGTTATTTATGTCTTTTCTCCCTTCCACTCTTTGAGTTTGAGTTTTGGAATGTGTTGGGCATGTTTGGAACAGATGGGTTGTTAGTCAGCCTAGAATAAAGTTGCCTAGATTTTGGCTTATTCGCTCGAGTAAAGCTTTCCTTGCTAGAGCGAGCTTGGTGATCTCCCAATATTTCTTTCAGTCCTACAGAGTTCTAGGAGGGTATCGTTTTTTGCTCAAGGGAGAACTCTTGCGCTCGAGCGACAGTCTTTTGTCGGCAAAACTTCTGGGGATTTGTATTCTACACTCGAGCGACGCTTCTTACGCTTGAGCGAGGACACTTATTGTGTTTGGTTGCTCGAGCGACAACTTCTTCGTTCGAGTGAGCCTCGCGTATATCAGTTTGGAGCAGCTTATTTTTATATCACTTTTTGTTATCTTTTCACTCTAAAACCCTAAAACGGCTCCATTTCTCTCTAAAATCCTATCTTTCTCTACATTTTGACCAAGGATCCTTTGATTTCTTCACCCAAGAGTCTTTGGTAAAAAAGGTAGAGCATTTTGAGAGCTCCATTTTTATTCGATTAGAAGTTGGTTTTGTCACTTTTGAAGTCCCTCCACTTATCCTTTGGGCTTCTACACTTGAGGTAGGGATATTCTACACCTTAATATAGGTTTTAACCTATTTATTTGTCGTTATGTATAAATGATGAGATTTGGGGGTGATTTGAGAAAGCCTAGGGTTTGTATTCAAATTAAGAAGGGGGTTTCTATGTTGTGGTATATAAATGAGTATGAGGTTTTGGATATGAGGTTGTCTTGTGTTTGAATAGTGGAATTTAACCTTTGGGTTGATATTTGGAAAAAGGGAGAAATTTGCCCTAATATATGTTAAATAATTATTTTGTATAAATAATGGAATTGGTATGAGAAATGTAAAATTGAAAGGATGTATGAATGAATGGTGCAGTTAGATTTATTAAATCACTCACCTATAGAAATTTGATAAATTATCTATTATATCGATTGTGTATTTGTTTAGAAATATTTGTATTGGGTTATCGATGGAGGATAGCATGATTGTTGTAGAATTTGCATGAGGATTAGATGAATTGAAACTAATCAGTTAAACTGTGTCATTGAATATGACGGTGTGTTAAGACATTGAATATGTATAATTGATAGTTATTGAATATGAAGACACATTTAAATACATTGTATATGTATAATGTTTTGGGAGGAGAAAGGGGATGTACTCTATATTTTGGGAGGAGAAAAGGGATGGACTCTATTGAAACTAAGTTAGCCGGAGTGTCTAGGGTGAAAGTCCTGAAATCATATGTACACATGGGTGCTGATCTCGCAGACAAAATATTCGTAAAATGGCAAGAATGAAGTGCTTGTATGATAATTGTGTTGATTGAGAACTACTGAGTTGTAGCCTCAGTTGGGTTATTCAGAGAATTATAAACTTGGCTTATGATATTAAATGGAATGAATTAACTTGAACTGAATAACTGGGAATGGATTGAGACGTGGATATTGGTACCGTGTATCATGTGAAGAATGTATGTTAGTCATGAACATTGAACATATCTCTGACACTTATAACTTAGTTAAATCTCATATATTGCATCAGACTATTTTTACTGGGCTTTGGCTCACCCTACTTGGGAAACCATTTTCAGGTACCGACAACATGTCTCCTCCAAGGACGTAGCTTGGAAGGACTTAGGAGTTGGGGGCTCTTTTTTTGTGTTGTGTTTAAATGTCTATTCAAGCTAAGGGCTTATTATATGTACAGAGCTTATGACTCTTTTTTATTGTAACCAAGCAATGTCTTGGAAAGATGTAAGCCGTAGGGTATTTATTTTGTTATTATTAACTGGTATTACATGCTGCAGATTCAGAATGAACATTTATGAATGTGTAACGCATGTAATATCTTTTTTAATTCGAACTCTAATGAATAAAAGTATATCGATTCCATTATGTTCACTTCTCGTATCAGTTGAATTATTTGTATTATTTTGGGGGCAGAGTGTACCAGGTTGGAATACTTTGGGTACGTAGGAAGTGGTTATTACCACAATGAGTTTGTCTCGCTTAGTTGAGACGTTAGTAGGTATAGTATACTTATGTGATAACATGTTTATGTAATTATATGGGTATGAGATTTAATTTTTAGGATGTTGATCTAGTCAACGAGTTTCTGGGAGTCCTGCTGGAAAGGCACTTGATCACTGCCGTTTCTAACCGGAACTCTAGCAACGTCACGGGACGATCATTATCCAGAAATGAAATTTATATGTGTTTACGTGACTACATGCTTATATGGAGTGAATCACTGTTGTCCAACGTATTAGGACGTGAGTGAGTTAGCTTCGGCACATTTGTGAATGTGCTAATTTCTTTTGTCACCTTTATTAGGATGTCAAGACGTAAACGTGGTGGTGGTAGGCATGGTAGGCCTAGGCAATAGGAGATGCCGACACCGGAAGATATTCTGGCACAGGAGGAAGGAGTCGGTCAGGCTAATATGGCCGAATCGGTTGGTCAGCAGGCCATGGACGCCTTAGCCCTCGAAATGGCCAGAGCATTGAGGGAATCCATGGACATTCTTAGGGCTAAGAATCAAGTCCAGGCCCAAGTAGCCAAAGCAGGGCCGTCTTTTCTGAAGAGGGAGTTCTTCCGATCGAATCCGGACGAGTTTTTAGGTGATCCCAAGGAACTGTTGAAGGCTGATGAGTGGTTAAAATAGATGATGAAGACGTTTGAGATGCTCGGCATCGAAGACGGGGTTTGAGAGTGACCTTGGCATCCTTCCAACTGAAGGGAGACGCGGGTTAGTGGTGAAAGTATGCACGAAGGTTCATTGGAGGGACTTGATAGGCTTTTGTTGACGCCTTCCAAGACAAGTACTTACCTACTACAGTAAGAGAGAAGTTGAGGGATCAATTCTCCAAGTTGGTGCAACTGAACACACCGGTGGCTGAGTTTGAGGCCACATTTAGTAGTTTGTCGAGGTTTGCATTAGAGTTAGTGGCGACCGAAAAGCACCGTTGTCTAGAGTTTGAGAAGCGATTAAGGATCGGGCTTATGTTTAGGGTGGCCAGATCTATGATTAGGGATTATGGACGCCTTGTGGTGGTTGCCGCCCATCTTGAGACTATCATGCATGCAGAGGAGGAGAGGATGAGGGGCTCTAGGAGGAGTTAGGATAATTAGGGGGACAGTAAGAGACAGAGGGGTTCTAACCTGCAGTCGTCCCAAAGAGCTTAGTTGAGGTCCACTTTTTCAGTATCAAATTCAAGTTCTGGGAGGGGTGGTTAGGGTGATGTGACTTGTTTCAAATGTGGTCAGTTGGGCCACAAGTCACCGGCTTGCTCACAGAGAGAAGGAGGGCAGCGAGCAGCTTCGTCTTCAGCTCGTTTTTAGGGCCAAGGCCAAGGAAAAGGCCAGTTGCTTACTTGTTATCAGTGTGGGCAGGCGGGGCACTTGAAGAGGTTTTGCCCACAGTTGGGTGGCACATCTAGTGCATTTGGTTCAAGACAAACATAGAGTCACCAGGCAGCATAGTCAGCATAGGCCTCGAGGGCCACTCAGGGAGCCTCTTTGGCTCAGTCAGTGCATCAGACTTATGCTCCGAGGGGTTAGCAGGTTGAGTAGAGACCTATGGGGCGTGTGTATGCTGTTACAGCGCCGGATCTTGTACCTGCTTCTTCAGTAGTGAGAGATACCTTCTTATTTTACAATTCTGTTGCTAATGTGTTAATTGATATAGGTGCATCCAATTCTTTTATCTCGTCTGCATTTGTATTGGTTTTGGGGTTGGAGTTGGCACAGTTAGCATATCCTATTTGTGTAGAGTCACCTTTTGGTGGTGAGGTTATTTTGAGGCAAGGATGTCGGGGTTGTGACATAAAGGTCGGCGGTCATCGACTTCCTTTAGCATTTGTATTACTTGATATGTCTACTTTTGATGTTATTTTGGGTATGGATTGGTTATCGTCATACCGGGCTGTTATAGATTGCTACCGTTAGAGGGTTACTGTATGTGCCTTGAGCGGTGACTGTTTTCATTTCTTGGGGGACCGGGTGGATAGAGTTTTATCATCGGTATATGATCTACGTGGACAGAGTGAACTTAATTGTTTTCTTGCTAGCTTCTTGAGTAGTGAGTGTGATGAAGTTTGGGTTGAGTGTCCAAGGGTGGTTTGTGAATACGTAGATGTCTTTCCCGAGGATCTTACTAGTTTACTACCTCACCGAGAAATTGAGTTCTCTATTGATCTAGTGCCTGACATAGCATCGATTACCATGGCACCATATTAGTTTGCACCAGCTTAATTGAGTAAGTTGAAGATTCAACTCTAGGAATTATTAGATAAGGATTTTATTCGCCCTAATACTTCTCATTGGGGAGCACCGAGTCTCTTTGCTAAAAAGAAAGTTGAAGCCTTGCGGCTTTGTATCGATTATCGTAAGTTGAACTAGGTAATGATTAAGAATAAGTATCCAATGCCTCGTATAGATGATCTGTTTGATCAATTGAAAGGATCTTGTTGTTTCTCTAAGATAGACCTGAGGTCGGGTTATCATCAGTTGAGAGTAAGGGAGGAGGATATCCCAAAGACAACATTTTGTACGCGGTATGGCCATTATGAGTTTCTAGTGATGTCTTTTGGGCTAACCAATGCCCCAGCTGTGTTTATAGATTTGATGAACAGGATTTTCTATGAGTTCTTAGACCAGTTTATGGTCGTCTTTGTGGACGATCACCCTCTGAGGAGGAACACGAGGAACATTTGCAGATAATACTTGAGTTACTTAGAGCCCACAAACTGTATGCTAAGTTCGGGAAGTGTGAATTCTGGCTGAAAGAGGTTAAGTTCTTAGGCCATGTGGTATCCGGGGAAGGGGTGACTGTAGATTCATTCAAGATAGAGGCAGTGCAAGATTGGACATAACCTACGAATGCTTTTGAGATCCGTAGTTTTTTGGTGTTAGCCGGGTACTATCGACGATTTGTGAAGGATTTCGCTAGATTGGCTTCGTCATTGACTAGATTGATGAGGAATGGAGTTAAATTTGTGTGGAGTGAGACTTGCGAGAAGTCGTTCCAGGAACTTAAGGTTAGACTTACCATTGCTCTAGTTTTGATTATTTTGGAGAGGGGTTTGGGTTATTCAGTGTATTGTGATGCTTCACAGGGAAGGTTTGGGATGTGTCTTAATGTAAGAGGGGAAGGTAACAGCCTATGGCTCACGACAGTTGAAAATACACGAGAAGAAATACCCTACTCACAACTTAGAGTTAGTGGCGGTAATTTTTGCCTTGAAGATTTGGAGGCACTATCTGTTTGGTGAGAGATTTGAAGTGTTTTCTGACCACAAGAGTTTGAAGTATCTGTTTACACAGAAAGACTTGAATTTGAGACAGAGGAGATGGATGGAGTTCATAGAGGATTATGATTTTGAGTTGCATTATCATCCGGGGAAGGCCAACGTTTTAGCCGACGCCTTGAGTAGGAAATCTGTCAGTAGTGTGGCTAGTATTGCTATCCGGGAATGGGAGATGTTGGATACTCTTGGTGAGTTTGACTTTGCATCTGTGTGAGTCTGTTGAGTTTGCATCCTTGTTTTCAGTGGTTGCACAATCGACACTTGTGAACCGAGTGTTAGAAGCATAGAAGGGTGATCTTGAGAAGGAATCTCTCCAGGAGAAAATCTCCGATGGAAAGGTAGAGAAGGGCCTGAGTGTGTATCCCAAGCAGAGTGTGAGATATCGCAACCACTTGTTCATGCCGGAGTCTTTCCGAGAGGAAGTACTCTGAGAGTTTCACCATTCGCGCCTTGCAGTGCATCCGGGAGGCACAAAGATGTACCATGACCTGAGTCGCCAGTTTTGGTAGAGGGGTATGAAGAAAGATGTAGCTGTATTTGTATCGAAATGCCTTACTTGTCAGCAAGTGAAGGCCGAACATCAGAGGCCAGCGAGTTTGTTACAACCCTTGCCTATAGCCGAGTGAAAATGGGAGCATGTTACGATGGATTTTGTTATGGGCCTTCCGAGGACTCAATGGGGTAGTGATGCCATTTGGGTGGTGGTGGACCAGTTGACCAAGTTAGCGCACTTTATGCCGATGCATGTGAGTGATTTGGTAGATTATCTTGCTGACCTGTATATTAGGGACATAATGAGGTTACACGAGGTCCTTGTGACGTTGTTTTAGATAAAGATCCATGTTTCACTGCTCGGTTGTGGCAGAGTTTGCAGAGTGCCTTGGGCACTAGATTGACTTTTAGCACCGCTTACCATCCTCAGACTGATGGACAGTCTGAGCGTACTATTCAGATCCTTGAGGATATGCTTCGAGGCTGTGTCCTTGACTTCAAGGGGTCATAGGAGGGGCATTTACCCTTAGTGGAGTTTGCCTATAACAACAGCTTCCAATCAAGTATTGGCATGGCACCGTTTGAGGTCTTGTATAGCCAATCGTGTAGATCCCTAGTGTGTTGGGCCGAGGTGGGTGATGCACCTTTGTTGGGGCCAGAGTTGGTTCGGGAAACAACGGATAGGGTGGCCCTTATCCGTAAGAGGTTGATTATGCCTTAGAGTCGTCAGAAAAGTTATGCCGACCGTAGAAGGGGACCTTTGTCTTTTGAGGTGGGTAATCATGTCTTTTGGAAGATATCACCTAGGTGGGGTCTTATGAGGTTTGGGAAGAGTGAGAAGTTTTTGAGATCTTTGAGCGGATCGGAGAGGTAGCTTACCATTTGGCGTTACCGCCACAACTTTCCGGAGTGCATGATGTGTTCCATATTAGTATGCTTCGGAAGTATGAGCCGAATCCATTGCACATGTTAGATTGAACCAACTTAGAGGTGGACGAGGATGCCTCGTATGAGGAGAGACCGGTGAGAGTCTTGGATAGACGTGACCAAGTCTTGTGAGGTAAGACAATTTCCTTAGTCAAAGTTTTGTGGAAACATCACGGGGTTGAGGAAGCAACTTGGGAGCGTGAATTGGAAGTCTTTGAGAAATATCTGGACTTATTTGTTGATGTTTGAGCATATGTTGAAATTTTAGTTTTGTTCATGAACTGTAAAGACATTGTATATGTTTTGAAATAATGAGACATTGTATATATATATATATATTTTTTTTATAACTTGAGAACATTATATATGTTGAATATGTTTAATATGAACATTGTATATGCTGTTTAAGTTTTGGAAATGTGAATTTATCTTAAACATTGAATCTATTTTGGAAATATGAAATTTACGTATTGAAATTGTTTAAAACCATGGGGGATGCATATTGGTAATATCTGTTGAGATTGTATATTGTGAGTTTATTCATTATGTGAAGGGATTGAATGACCAGTAGATGGATCATGATGTTAAGAATTGGTTTGTAATCGTTTTGAAAATTGGCTAAAACTTGATTTTGAAACATGATTTATAATTTCGGGGACGAAATTCCTTAAGGAGGGGAGCTTATAGCAATTCCGGGTTTTGACCCCGACCTTTGTTGTATTTCGAACTCAGGTTTCATGGTTTAATATTGTTATTTATGTCTTTTCTCCCTTCCACTCTTTGAGTTTGAGTTTTGGAATGTGTTGGGCATGTTTGGAACAAATGGGTTGTTAGTCAGCCTAGAATGAAATTGCCTAGATTTTGGCTTCTTCGCTCGAACGAAGCTTTCCTTGCTCGAGCGAACTTGGTGATCTCCCAGTATTTCTTTCAGTTTTGCAGAGTTCTGGGAGGGTATTGTTCTTTGCTCGAGTGAGAACTCTTGAGCTCAAGCGACGGTCTTCTGTCTGCAAAACTTCTGGAGATTTGTATTCTACGCTCGAGCAACACTTCTTGCGCTCGAGTGAGGACACTTATTGTGTTTGGTCGCTCGAGTGACAACTCCTTCGCTTAAGCGAGCCTTGCGTATATCAGTTCGCAACAACTCATTTTTACATCACTTTTTGTTATCTTTTCACTCTAAAACCCTAAAATGGCTCACTCTCTCTCTAAAATCCTCTCTATCTCTCTTCATTTTGACAAAGATCCTTTGATTTCTTCACCCAAGAGTCTTTCGAAAAAGGGTAGAACATCTTGAGAGCTCCATTTTTATTTGATTGGAAGTTGGTTTCGTTACTTTTGAAGTTCCTCCACTTCTCCTTTGGGCTTCTACACTTGAGGTAGGGATATTCTACACCTTAATATGGGTTTTAACCTAGTTATTTGTTGTTATGTATAAATGGTGAGATTCGGGGGTGTTTTGAGAAAGCCTAGGGTTTGTATTCAAATTGAGAAGGGGGTTTCTATTTTGTGGTATATAAATGAGTATGGGGTTTTGGATATGAGATTGTCTTGTGTTTGAATAGTGGATTTTAACCTTAGGGTTGATATTTGGAAAAAGCAAAAAATTTACCCATATATATGTTAAATAATTATTTTGTATAAATAATGGAATTGGTATAAGAATGTGAAATTGGGAGGATGTATGAATGAATGGTGTAATTGGATTTGTTAAATCACTCACCTATGGAAATTTGATAAATTGTCTATTATAACGATTGTGTATCTGTTTAGGAATATCTGTATTGGGCTATCGGTGGAGGATAGCATGATTGTTGTAGAAATTGCATGAGAATTAGGTGAATTGAAACTAATCAGTTAAACTGTGTCATTGAATATGGCGGTGTGTTAAGACATTGAATATGTATAATTGATAGACGGCATATTTAAATGCATTGTATATGTATAATGTTTTGAGAGGAGAAAGGGGATGTACTCTATATTTTGGGAGAAGAAAGGGGATGGACTTTATTGAAACTAAGTTAGTCGGAGTGTTTAGGGTGAAAGTCCCGAAATCATATGTATACATGGGTGCCGATCTTGCGGACGAAATATCTGTAAAATGGCAAGAATGAAGTGCTTGTATGATAATTGTGTTGATTAAGAACCACTGAGTTGTAGCCTCAGTTGGGTTATTCAGAGAATTATAAACTTGGCCTATGATATTAAATGGAATGAATTAACTTGAACTGAATAACTGGGAATGGATTGAGACGTGGATATTGGTACCATGTATCATGTGAAGAATGTATGTTAGTTATGAACATTGAACATATCTCTAACACTTATAACTTAGTTAAATCTCATATATTGCGTCAGATTGTTTCTACTGGGCTTTGGCTCACCATACTTGGGAAACCATTTTCAGGTACCGACAACATGTCTCCTCCAAGGATGTAGCTTGGAAGGACTTACGAGTTGGGGGCTCTTTTTTTGTGTTGTGTTTAAATGTCTATTCAAGCCAAGGGCTTATTATATGTACAGAGCTTATGACTCTCTTTTGTTGTAACCAAGCAATGTCTTGGAAAGATGTAAGCCGTAGGGCATTTATTTTGTTATTATTAACTGGTATTACATGCTGTAAATTTAGTATGAACATTTATGAATGTATAACGCATGAAATATCTTTTGTAATTCGAACTCTGATGAATGAAAGTATATCGATTCCATTATGTTCACTTCTCGTATCAGTTGGATTATTTGTATTATTTTGGGGGCGTTACATTCTTTGTTAGCACATAGATCTAGTGATTCTTGTTGTTCTCAATTGTACAGTCACATTACTTTTTGGATAGTAATGGCTTATCTTATAAGTGAGACTTACCCATTGTTTTTATTTTTGTACAAAAACATTTTTCAAAAATTTGAAAATATTTTATTTTTTATTTTTGTGTGTGTGTGTGGGTAACAGTTTTCCTAGAAAGTGAGTTCTTTAAAAAAAAAACATTACAGAAATAATTGGCTAGATAATTTTTCAATGTTTACCTTGCGTTCACAAGGTTGTGTCCTCATACTCTTCGTATCATGGATTTTTTGTCTTCAAATTTCTTTTATCATAGAAAGCAATGTCTGATATGTCACGCATATGGGTTCATGTCGTGTGGTATGTCAATTATTTTAATTATTATTTTTTTACAAGAACTTCATGTACGCACAAGTGTCTTATGTGTGGATAAGTCTACATTTTTTATTTTTAAATATAATTTTAAAAAGTTAATTTTGGGTAATTATAAAATATATGAAAATAAAAAGAGGAGAAAATGGAGAGAAAATAAAAAGCACATCCGCCACTTGTACCTTTGTGTTCTAAATTGATGTTTATATACATGACAAATAAAAACAAACAATTTTTTTTTTGGGACATATTCTTGTTATTCTCGTGTCTAATTTTTTTTTATAAAAAAAATCCTTGTCTTGTATTCGTACTGCTTAGTTTCTATTGTAATGTACCTGTAACAACCCCGACCCATGATTAACGTTAATCCATGCTTATGTATGCCTAACAAGTAATTAAGAAGAAATCTTGAGTTAATTACATGTGTATTACATTATTTGTGTCTATATCTGTTTAACGTAGGAAGATCTGTTTATATTTTCGTTTCAGTTTGCGAAATGAAGCATTATCGACATTCGATTCAGAAATTGACTTGACCTACGCGTTATTTAGAATTTTTAGAATTTTATGGTAGGTCCAATTAAAATTCGGTTCGGAACGATTAAATTAGATTAATTTAATGGCTCATTTGATTAGTCTTAATTAATTATCATTAGACAAGCCTATATAAGGCTTCTTAAGTGTTCCCACTCATTCTTTTCCTTCCACTCCAACACCTCTTGAGCTCACACACACATACACAAACGTGTAGAGAGAGTGAGAAACCTAGGAGAAGTCTTCAACAAGGAATTTGCTAGAGAATTAAGGAGAATTGAAGAAACTGAGCAAGAATTCACTAGGATTCAAAGAGTTGAGAACCTAAGGTCATGCACCACAAGATATCTGAATTGCTTACTCTCTCCATTTACTTGGAGCCATCTGTTATCTGTGAGTAATAACTTAGTAAAGTTATGTTCACGTTAAATTATTTTCTGTATATGAAATAAGATCTATTTTATGAAATGATATGTTCTGCACTATGAATGATTTTCCAATTTTCGATAAGTATTTGTGACACAAGTGTGTTATATGTTCCCGGTCCGGAGGTTCCTTTATGGAACTGACAAGTTATCTGCACCTGGCTAGAGATTCCTTTATGGAATTGACAAGTTATATGTTCCCAGTCCTTTATGGAACTGACAAGTTATCCATACTCGGCTGGAGGTTCCTTTATGGAACTGATAAGTATGATCTTTGATACTCTGTATATGATCTGTTAGCGCTGACGGATGAACTATGTATGATCAAGCATGAATTTTGAATTATGTATATGCATTGAATGAGAATACGATTATGAATTTATTCTATGTACAAGCTTAGTCATGAGATATCATTCATTTAACCCTTTACTCTGTTGTTATTCACTGGGCTCCCGCTCACTATTTATATTATGTATGTAGGTGATCAGGCACGTGACCAGGCTCAAAGTTAAGGACCTGGCGTTTCAGTTTTTGGCAGCCAACCTTTGTGCCTCCCGAGGAGGTTCCGGATTAAGTCAAGTCTGGTGGCTGTGTTATTATCAGTATATAAGACTTTGTTCATTTTGCTCCATGAACAAGTTTATTTGTTTTTCTTTTATGTACATGAAGTGACGTGTAAATACTGTATCTTTTGACGTCACTTGTATATTTATAAAAGTTTAAGATTATCAGTCCCATGTATGTTTTATGTATTTGCTTCCGCAGCCCCTAATTATTCATTATTATGTTAAGAGGCCTTTGGTAATCCAAGGATTATTGGCCGGTTATGACGCCAAACCTACAAGAGCAGGTTTGGGTCGTGACAGAGTGGTATCAAAGCACGTGTCTTACCGCACACACGAGTCCATATGAGCTTTAGGATGTCCTAGTAAGAAGTAGGGGCATTCCATCTGCATGTGTAAGTGTGTGTTCATTGGAAGTGAAAACCTAAATCTGATTATGATCACCTGATATGAAAGCAAATGATCTGAATATTGTAAAAGGACTATTTGTCTGTGTTTATAATGTTCTGTTTACCTATAGTGAATGGAAAATACAAGAAGTGATAGAATAGCTGAATCATCCAAAGCTCGAATGAACAGAATAGAGCAAATGCTCACAGCTTTAACCGAAGCAATGACACAACAATAGAGACAGCAAACCTTGCCTCCCCCATCTCTACTAGCACAACATGAGCCAAATAACAGTGATATAATCAATCTAACTCAAAAATTCATGAAGATGAAACCGCCAACTTTCGTGGGTGGTATTGAACCATTAAAGGTAGAAACATAGTTACTTGAAATGGAAAATTGTTTGAGGTATTTCCTTGCTCTGAAACGCAAAAAGTTCTCTTGGCCACTTATACATTAGAAGATGAAGCCCAGAGATGATGGCTACTAATCCGAACCAACAATGAGAACATGACATGGGCTCAATTTAATGAGATATTTTACATCAAGTATTTTCTCCAATGCTTCAGAGATCGAAAAGTGTCTAAATTTCAAGAACTCAAACAAGGTAGAATGTCAGTGGTTGAGTATGAGGCGAAATTTAGCGAATTAGCTCGATTTGCTCCACATATGGTGGATACTGACTACAAGAAAGCACGAAAATTTGAAGGCAATTTGGATTTGGAGATATTAGATCGGGTAGGAGTCCTCAATCTACCTACGTATGTGAATGTGCTCGATAGAGCATTAATTGCGGAAGCCATTTTGGCAGCAAAAAAGCAAGCTAAGGCACCAATAACTGACTAGCGAAGCAAAAGATCCGAATCCACTTTTTAGAAGGGCCCGTTCGTTCTCTACGAACAAAAAGCAAAATACTGGATCTTTAAGTAGTTCAAGCCAAAGTAGTGGATCTAAGCTAACCTGTACAGAATGTGGAAGGAAGCATATAGACGTGTGCCATCGTGCATCGCGGGCATGTTTCCGGTGTGGCAAGACCGGTCACCTGATTAGAGACTGCCCAATGAGGTTCGATAATGCAAATCATCCAACAGCAAGTTCAACCGGATCTGCTCTTGTAACGAGAACCAATACAAGGACTAATGCCAGGGGCAACACCGAGAACGAAACACTAAGGCAAGGAAGGGTATTTGCACTAGTGCTTGGGAATGTATGAAATACTCAGCCAGTGGTGTTTGGTATAATCCCTATTTGTGCTCAGAATGCCTATGTACTAATTGATTCTAGTTCTACGCATTCATTTGTATCGCATGCTTTTTCTTAGAAGTTGACTAAACCATTAGAACCTACGAATTGCATACTATCTGTGTCTACGCCATTGGGAAGTTCTATGATGTGTACTTATGTATACACTGCATGTGATGTTTTGATTGGTGATGTGACATTGTACGTTGATTTGCTACCCTTGAACATTGGCCACTTTGATTGCATATTGGGCATGGATTGGTTGTCGAAATATTGTGCCACTATTAATTGTGTGAATAAAACTGCCACGTTTAAACCCCCTGGTATGCCTGAGTTTGTTTTCACTGGGGTAGTTCCTCCACCATACTTGATTTCATTTATGAAAGCCAAGAGATTTTTGAGAAAAGGGTGTTGGGATTACTTATGTTGTGTTTTGACTACACCTTCGAATAGTACTAAGGTGGAAACCATTCCTGTGGTCTGTGAATTCTCTGATGTGTTTCCTGATGACTTACCTGGGGAGTTAATTGATAGGGAAATTGAGTTCACCATTGATGTTGTACCTGGGACATAACCGATTTCTAAAACTCCATACAGAATGTCCACTACTGAACTAAAAGAATTGAAAGTCCAACTCCAAGAACTTTTCGATAAGAAATTCATCCACTCGAGCACGTCACCTTGGGGTGCTCTAGTTTTGTTTGTAAAGAATAAGGATGGGTCGTTGCGATTATGTATAGATTACCGTGAATTGAACAAAGTAACTGTGAAGACAAATACTCCTTACCTCGGATAGATGACCTATTCGGCCAACTCTAGAGAGCCCAAATGTTCTCTAAAATTGACCTTAGATCCGAGTATCATCAGTTAAAGGTCAAAGCAGAAGATGTTGAGAAAACCGTTTTTCGAACTAGATATGGGCACTATGAATTTTTGGTAATGCCATTTGGGGGTAACTAATGCACCTGTAGCATTCATGGACTTGATGAATAGGGTGTTCAAGCAATTTCTTGATGAATTTATTGTTGTATTCATTGACGATATACTAATTTATTCTAAAAGCAGGGAAGAACATGAGAAGCATTTGAGAACTACCTTACAGATCCTGAGAGAAAAAAAATTGTATGCGAAATTGTCCAAATGTGAATTCTGGCTTGACATTGTAGCATTTTTGGGGCATGTAATCAACAAGGATGGTATCTCTGTTGACCCATAGAAAATTGAAGCTGTTGTAGACTGGCCTAAACCGACAAATGTGTCAAAAGTTAGAAGTTTTCTGGGACTCGCAAGTTATTACAGAAGATTTGTAAAAGACTTTTCAAAACTTGCTATGCTATTGACCCAGTTAACTCAGAAAAATGTGGCGTTTGATTGGAACAATCAAAGAGAGTCTACCTTCCAAGAATTGAAGACCAGATTAGTAACTGCACCAATTCTGACATTGCCTAATGGTACTGACG
This sequence comes from Camellia granthamiana, assembly GCA_036172215.1. Lineage (NCBI taxonomy): Eukaryota > Viridiplantae > Streptophyta > Magnoliopsida > Ericales > Theaceae > Camellia > Camellia granthamiana. Next base: position 142,565,689 of record CM069907.1, read on the forward strand.
GGTTCCAGATTTATAGTGATGCTTCCTACAAAGGCTTGGGGTGTGTCTTAATGCAAAATGGAAGGGTAATTGCTTATGCCTCTTGGCAGCTCCGTCCTTATGAAAAGAATCCGACCCATGACCTTGAACTCACCGTGGTGGTTTTTGCTTTGAAGATTTTGCGACATTATCTGTATGGTGCGACTTGTGAAGTGTACACGGACCATAAAAGCCTCAAATATTTCTTCACCCAAAAAGAATTGAACATGTGTAGACACCCCATTTTTGATCGTCCTTAAGACTTAGGCACTACTGATGGTTTACTTGGTGGTAAAAGGTGTGCAGGGCAAAGGTTCAATTTCTTCGGCAAGGAGAGAGTCAAATCCCAACTTCATACCCCTTTTGGACCAAAACAATCTTGATCAAAATATTTTAGACCTTGAAACCCTCTCTTTCAAAATGTTTTGGAAATAAAGTTCTTACGATGTTCCGACGCTCGCATTTCGTTAAATATTGCGCTTTTTGGTCAACCGAGCAAAGACAAAGTAGAAATGAATTAAAGAGAGGTAAAATCTTTGAAAAATATTTCAAAACACCTTGTTTAGGGGTTTAGAGTTGAAGAAAAGAGGAAATGAGAGAAGAAAACTAGTTGAGGAGAAGTTCGACATAAATCTGGGTAGGATCAAAATTGCGCGGCTTCACCAAAACAGGCATAACGTTTTACACATTTGAAATTTTGATGCAAGGCTTCTACCATTGGAAAGCTTACTTCTGGGGCTTCAATTTGGATGCAAGAATTACCTAAAAATGAGTCCAGATGAAGGAGTTATGCCCATTTGAAGTTGGACCTAGAAAGCAGAATTTTGCCTACCGACCAGAAATATGAGCTGGCTGACCAGAAAAGTATCCAACCGACCACTTAGGTGGTCTACAAGTGGTTTGCAGCTGGAAAAAGTGGTCTGCAGCCATGCCACTACCTTCCCCTCTCTGTGCAGACCCTCTTTCCCCTCTTGCCGACCACTTTCTCTTCTTGCAGACCAGAAAAAGTGGTCAGCTGACCAGTGCAAGTAGCTGGCCGACTACTTCAACTTGTCGGCAGCTTTCCTGCACTTTCTATAGATATTTTCCATGCCAGTTGTGCCAGCTGTTGGGCACAGAAAGCATTTTCCATACACATGTATAGAGGGATTGCTTGGAGCTCCAAACTTGTTCAACAAGCTTGATGCTTGGTTTTCTATAAAAGGGAGCCTCCTCCCTCTTGCCTTAGGTTCAGAAAAAATTTCTTGAGAGTTATACATATCATCTATCTCTATAATTCCCTCTTTGTCTCATATTTGTGCTTGAAAAGTGCATATTCTTCACACTTTTACACACAAACACATAGGTGCCGTTTGGTAACACTTACATTTTCAGTTTTCTGTTTATATTTACAAAAATTTAAAAAACTCAAATAAAACTTGTTTGGTAAATTTTTGATTTATAAATCAGTGGTCTCAGTTTATAAATTTGGCCAAAAAATGTGTTTCCGTTTTGAGTTTCGAGTTTTTTTTTTTTTACCACCCAACACTAGCCACCACCCGCCACCATTTTTCACCACCGTCTTCCACCACCACCACCCACCACTAGGAATGGCAACGGGGCGGGGCGGGGCAGGGTGGGGTGGGGCCGGGGATTGCCCTCCCCGTCCCCGATCCCCGAAAGTATGGAACTCCCTATCGCCGACCCCGATCCCCGACGGGGAACCCCTTACTCCCTCCACCCTCGTCCCCTAACGGGGATCGGGTTTCCCCGACCCCGAAAAATCCCCGACGGTGACGGAGTTACAGAGCTGAGTGAGTCGTCTTCATCACACAGACACACACATCTGAGATCTGAGTCGTCATTATCATCATCATCATCACACACACACACACACACATCTGCAGATCTGAGAGTCACCATCATCATCATCATCATCATCATCATCATCATCACACAGACACACAGGGAGAGAAGAGAGGTCTTGATCGGTGACGGGCGGCGAGCTTGAGAGAGAAGATGGAGACTTTGGTTCGTCAAAGCTCTGGTGCAACGAGCTTGAGAGCAAGCGGCGGAGTGCGAACATGGCGGCGGAGGAAGAGAGGATCTGAGATAGAAAATAGAGAGAGATCTGAAAATGAGAGAGATGAGAGGTGTGTTCTGGTTTTGGGATTGTTAGATGAGTTCTGAGATAAGAGAGAGAGATGAGTATATATTATATGAGTATAGATATAATATCATATTATATTAGGTTTATTATTATTTATGTTGAGTATAGAAAGTAATTGTTTTGTCCCTTTTAATCACCACAGGAGATAAGTATAGATATAATATTATATTATATTAGATGACTATATTATATTAGATCTGAAATGAGAGAGGGAGAGGGAGGCGGGGAGAAACAGGACGGGGAACGGGGCCAGGGTTGGGCCGGGGCCGGGGCTGAACCACTTATCACCGTCCCCGGCCCGAAAATGATCGGGGATTTTTTTTTAATACCGTCCCCGGCCCGTCGGGGGTATTTTTCGGGGAAACCCCGTGTTAATCGGGGTCGGGGGGTCGGGTCCCCATCGGTCCGGGTTTAAATTGCCATCTCTATCCACCACCCACCCTCCACCATCACCTGCCACCACCACTCACCACCCACCTGCCACCACCACCACCACCCGCTTGCCACCCACCAGCAACCACCCACCCGCCACTCACTCGCCACCACCACCACTACCACTCACCTGCCATCCACCCGCCACCATCTACCACCCGCCACCATCTACCACCCGCTACTACCATCCACCGCCCGCCACCACCACTCACCACCCATTTGCCACCACCATCCACCACCGGCAACCACCAAGTGTAGACGTCCCCGAACGCCCTGGGAGGGTGAGGTCCCGTTCTGTTCGTTTTGCGGGTCCACTACAGTTCAGACTCAAATTGTCGCGGTTCTTAATCTGAACCAAAGAGTCCAAATCCGGCAAATCGTTTTGAGAAAACAGATTTTTGTAAAGAAGTGCCAAACATGGACTGCTTTGCCAGATATAGAGTCGCCACCTAAATATTTTATTTTGGGGGAATTTAGGAAACCCTGACTCGGTGCCAAAGGCCACGTGTCCATCATCACCAAAGTTGCCTCGGCTCGGGAACTTGGGTACGATTGGGGAAGGTCAGCTATGAGCACTCCCTCTCGCCCGATCCGAAGATCGGCCTCTACTAATCATGATATCCAATTTTGAAAACGTTATGTGTTCTTATTCCGGTTATTAGCCTAGAATTACTATGTTATGTGCACAGCAAACAAGTATAGACCAAATTGCCTAAATTGGAACAAAACATAGCATGTTTGTTTTGAAAATGGTTTGCTACTCGCAAGTAGGCTAAAATGAAAGTTTTGCCACCCTCAAGTGGGCTTTTAAAAAAAAATGGTTTTGCCACTATCGGGTGGGCTTAAAACTCACAGTTTTAATGCATTATCCCAATTTAAGCAATTCGACCTCCATCCACAGGCATTCAAGCAGTTATATCACATAAGCAACTAGCCTCATGGTAATTATGCTGTCATGGCAACACTCACACACATGTAAGGATGTTAAACCAAAAGGACTTACAGAGTACTCCAAGCCAAAACAGAAACTAGTTAGTAATCATATGCATGATCCTAGTTCATGTTCAGATGGCTAATGCAACACATGCAAGATGCAACTAGAAGTAGGCTCAGCTTTTCTAAACATGGCATGTGAAATGCAACAGATAACACGTATTCAATTTGGAATTGAAGTACAATGCAGTTAGCATGATGCGCCGAGCCCGGTGCATGCAAGACAGATGAATGAATGCAAACATGCTATCATACTGTATGCTAATTTGAATATGCCCTAAACTAACCATCGAAAGCTAGTAAATAAAAGGGAAGAAAGACGTGGGGTTGGAAGACATGCACACACTCACGCACACTTATTACACAATTGCCCTCGCGCAGAGGGTCCAAAAGAAAAATACAGTCCGAATAATGAATCAACTATCCTAGCTAATTAATTATTACAGACCCTTAATTACTTAACAAAATAAATGCAGTAAGAAGGTGGCCGCAGCCCTGCCTCGGGAGGCGCGAATGATGCATGCTCGAGTCCGTCTCGCCCGGAAAACCTGTACCATGCCACTGCTGCCTGTGTTTACACTGCCCCACTTCTCTGAAGATTGCAAAAGTCTAGAGATAGGTTCTCCGCACACTGAATAACACCATCGGCTAATGGGGATAACCACCGGCCATGGGAAACTTCCATTAGCTGCCTTTAAGTCTATCGGCCATAGATCTATGGCCGGTCGGCACTAGGTACGGCCGGTCGGCCAAAACTCCCTGCGAAAACTGGTTTTTGACAGCAACAAAGGACAGACAGTGTATGGCATGGAGTTTCAAGCAAATGTAAGCGTAGCCATGCTCCCTATCATGTATTGGACTCAAGGAAGCATGACCCTCGACCCTCGGGCCATCAATTGTGCATTTTGATGCATGATGGCCTAAGAGGCCAAGGTTGCAATTCAATGTAAAATGCATGCAACACACAAATGAATGCTAAGGCCCCATTATGTTTAGTGTCAAGGGCCTCAGCGACCGAGGGTTGAGACATGCTTTGTCACTTGAAGTACAAACACCTCTCACCCCTCAAGTTTGGCTTGACACCCCAAACCAAACAATGCAATGCATGTATGCAAATGTAGCTCACTTAGGCAACATGAGGCTAAGCTACGGATCATGACAAATGCAACGTATTCTAAACATGCAAGTATGCAATGAATGCAAATGTAATGCAAACATGGACAAATATGCCATAAAGCTAGCATGTGACAACATATAATGAGCCAAATAAGCAACAAACATATGATAAACATGCAATGGTGGACTCGAACCATAAAGGACAGACCTCAGCCTTGCCATAAACAGTGGCCAAAATGGGCTTAAACAATGACGCCAATCATGCAAAATAAGTATGCAAACTAATAAACCTAAGACCAAGGCATGAAGGCCAACTTTCAAGCATACTGTAGACACCCCATTTTTGACCGTCCTCAAGACTTGGACGTCACCGCTTGAGCACTCGGTGATTATCCATGATTGTGTTCGTCTTGAGTTCCCGGAGGTCTCGGCAGCGCGCCCTGCCTCAGGACCTCTTGACTTGACTCTTCGGTGTCTGGTTTTGCACCAAACACTCGTGGTTTGCCTTGTAAGGGCAGGGGATGCCTTGTGAGACATCTCCACACTCCACCGGCCGTGGCTTGAGGCCACCGGCTGCGTTGTGAGGCTACCGGCCATTAGTAAAGTATACCATTGGCCGGTCGGCATTTAGTGTGGCTGGTGACCTATTTTGCTGGCCGGTTTACACCCTTTGCACCCTTCAAGCATGGTGCATGCCAGCTGCGCCAGCTTTGTTTGCATCAGTCCCTCTGTCCGAGGGTTTGCCCTTTTGGGGGGAAACTTGAATTTGTTTTCCCCCCCTTTCCTTGCCTCTCTCCCTCTATAAGACCAGCACCTCTCCACCATTTCCAAGGGTTGACAAAAACCAACTGAGGCATTGATACATACACCCTCTATATCTATCCCATCCAAGCCTCCAAACACCCTTGGTTCTTGGCCATTTGCACTACAACCCATAGCACCACACCTCTACACTCCATTCCAGCAACTTGGAGGCCATTTGAAGAGGTTGAGAGCTCAGAAATTTGGTCCGAGAGGTGCTGGTTTGCTGTTCTACAAGGGTGAGTTCTTCTTTTCCCTTTTTCTAGTCTTTTCTTGCTCTATATCTAAGCCTTGCTTGCAAGCATTTTTGGGCTCCGACCCAAACTGTAAATAATCATATTTTGAGCTCCTTTTCATGTTTGATTAAGGACCTCTTGCTGTTTGAGGACAGAAGCTATCACTTGCCTCTTTGACACTCTTTTAGGGCCTAATCTTGCATGATAGCTTAGCCTCACTTGTGTTAATTTTCGTGGCTTGATGTAAACTGTAAAGGGTCTTATTTTGAGCCCCTCTTCAACTTTGTTGAGGGGCTCATCACTGTTTGGGGACAGCTGTTGTCCCTTGCCTCTTTATCTCACTTTTAGGGCCATTTTTGTATGATAGATTAGCCCTACTTGTGTTTGTTTTTGGGACTTGTCATAAACTGAAAATATGCATGTTTTGGGACTGTCTTGCCTCTGTCTTCATGCTTCATGATCAAATAATGCATGCTTTGTATAGCTATAAGTCATTCCATGTGCCTAATTTTGAGTTTCGGGGTTCGTCTTATGCATCGGGTGCCATGTTTCCATGTTTCGGGGCTGTTTAGCATCATATCTTAGTGCTGAAATTTACATGTTTGCATACCATGTTCCATGCTTTGCCATGCTTTGGTAGAGTGGCATTTGTGCCCTAGGTTTAGTCCTCGGTTTGCGTGCATGTGTGCACGCATTTCGATTGTCTCATTTTCATCTAATGGCCACTGATATTGGCATGCTTGCGAGCTATCCATGTTAGTTTAAGTCCATCGTTGCATGTTATTGCATGCCATGTTTGCTTATACGTTTAGGTTGCGCGCCTAGTATACATTGCTCATTTGCATGTTCATGTTGCATACTTAGCCTCCATGCCTAGGTTGCATTTCATTGAGCATGCATCCCTTGCCTCTTGATCAATCATGATAGGGGTTGGGGCCCATTGGTTTGTTTATGTGCATTGCATTCCATATCAAAATGCACACTTGATTCTTCCGGCCATCACACATGGAAATGCGCGATTGATGGTCCGAGAATCGAGGATCATGTCCCTTCGAGTCATAAACATGATAAGGGGTGTGATTGGTGCGTACATTGCTTGAAATGCATTGCCATGCTATGCCTTGCCCTCTACTGCTGTCAATTGCAGGTTCTGCAGGAATTCTTGGCCGACCGGCAGTGTTTAGTGCCGACCGGCCATCTATCTGTGGCCGATAGTTTAATCAACAGCCGATGATCATATCCTACGGCCGGTGGCCATTCTTCTCAGCCGATGGTGTTTCCCAATGTCTAGAGAAGCATCTCTGAGACTTTGGTAGTCTTCAGAGGGGCAGAGCAGGGAAAACAGAGGCAGCTTGCGCATGGCAGTGACTTTCCAAGCGGAACCGAGCATGCATTGCATTGAGCCCTCTCCCCGAGACTGCTGTTTATTGCTTTCTTAAAATTAATTAATTTGCTTAATTAATTTGGTTGGTCTGTAACAATTAATTAGCTAGGATAGTTAATTCATTATTGTATTATTATTTTATTCTTTTGGTCCCTCCCAGCGAGGGCAAATCTGTAATAAGTGTGGGTGAGTGTGTGCATGTCTTCCAACCCCCACTTCTTTCTCCCTTTTACTTACCTGCTTTTAATGGTTAGTATTAGGTCATATTTAATTTAGCATACCTTATGCTATGCATGCGTGCATCCATACATTTGTCTTGCATGCACCGGGCTCGGCGCATCATACTAACTGCATTGTATTTCAATTCCAAGTTGAATCGTGTTAGCTGTAGCATTTCACATGCCATCTTAGAATAGCCGAGCCTATCATAGTTACATCTTGCATGTGTTGCATTAGCCATCTTAACATGAACTAGGATCATGCATATGATTACTAACTAGTTTCTGTTTTGGCTTGGAGTACTAGGTAAGCTTTTATGCTTTAGCATGTCACATGTGTGTGAATATTGACAGTATGCTTACCATGCGGCTAGTTGCTTATGTGATGTAACTGCTTGAATGCCTGTGGATGGATGTTGAATTACCCAAATTGGAATAATGCATTAAAACTGTGAGTTTTAAGCCCACTTGAGGGTGGCAAAACCTGTATTTTAGCCTACTCGCGAGTAGCAAACCATTTTCAAAACAAACATGCTATGTTTTGTTCCAATTTGGGCGATTCGGCCTATACTTATTTACTGTGCGCATAACATAGTAATTCTAGGCTAATAACTTCTTAGTGCCAAACCAAAATCATGTTCAAATGATGTGCTACAACATGACACTCTTTAAGCCCAATGATGGGATTTCAAAGAAAGTGTATTATTCATGCAAGAGGCCAATAAACCCAACATAGGATAGAGGTATAACATGATCCAAAACACCCAAATAAGCTCTGAAATGAAGCCAAACAAGACTAGACATGCATGCTACCACATTGAGCCAAATATGCAAACAAGAGAGAGACCAAGGGAGAGGGGTGTCCCTCCCCTATGCAAGACTTCAAATCATCTTCTTCACCACTGAAAATCCACTGGATTTCAGTGGTGAGAAGGCTAATACAACAAAGTAAACAAGGCTTAAAGAAAAGGCACCAAAAGAGGCCAAAAGAGGCCTAAGAGGGGGAGTTCGACCCCCAATGCCAAAACAACCTTAATGAAAGATCTTAAGTATGAAAATACAAGACTTTTTTTTATGTTATACACAAAGCTTAAATCAGCATGAAAGATAGGTCAAAAACTAATGCAAGATTGGGGAAAATAAAGCAAAAGTCTCACCCTTGAAGAACACTTCAAGAACAGCTGGTCCAGCCACCCTCCTCTGACCAAAATTAGTCCAAAACCTCAAGAATCAACCCTCAATGCCTCTCAAACTCGAAGCAAGGTGTAATGATGTGTGTATTAGTGCAAAAGTAAGGTCAAAATACACTTTCTAGGCCTCCAAACACACACCAAGGATGAGAGAGATATAGAGAGAGAGAGTATATGACAGATGTATATATGTATATAGCTCTGGTTTTTAGTTCAAAACCTCCAATCCCTAACAATGGGAGAAGAGGGGTGCTTATATAGGCCAAGGCAAAGTCAAGAAGCTTACAAGATAAGCTAAAGAGAAAGGGTCAAGGGGGGCAAGGGGGTTAAGGGGGGTCAAGGCTTCTTGAGGAAGCCATGACAAAGGGTCAAGCTTCCTCAAGAAGCTTGACCAAAGGGTTCAATCTTCTAGAAGGAAAAAAGGGGTCAAGGGTGCAAAGTGGTTACAGTTATACACGGGGGAGTGTGTTGGTGCATTCCAGCTGGCACAGCTGGCATGCACCATGCTTGAAGGGTGCAAAAGGTGCACACCGGCCAAGAAAGGAGGTCACCGGTCAAAAGAGAGTGCCGATCGACCACACTAAGTGCCGACCGGCCAGTGTTGTATCTCACCGATGACTGGTAGCCTCAGAAAACGGACGGTGGCTTAGAGCCACGACCGGTGGGTTTCAGGGGCAGCTAACAAGCCTCCCCCTACCCTCAGGCACAAAAACACACAAGCCCTTGGTACAAAACCAAGCACAAAACAAAAAAGTTGAGAGGTCCTGAGGCGGGGCGCGGAGCAGAGACCTCCGGGAACTCAAAACGAACACAAACAAGGATGATCACCGAGTGTCTCGACGGTGACGTCCAAGTCTTGAGGACGGTCAAAAATGGGGTGTCTACAGTTGCCCCTCTTTGACGAAACTCGAAAGTTATAACAATGACAGGAGTGAGTGTCAAAGCCTAGAGACGACCCATTTTTGACAAGGCCGAAGACTTAGATAAGCATACAAGCTAGAGATAAGATATGCGCCCGAAGGCAGGGGCGAAATGCAACTGACAATGCAAGAAGCCGAACATAACTTATGATCATACGAAGAAAGCTGTAACGAAGCATAGCCTGCGACAGTTTTAAGCTAGCATACACAAATCCAACTACACTACAATGCAGAAAGGGGGGGAAGAGAATTATGCAATTCTCGACACACCTCACCCGGAGAATACAATACCTGTTCGGTTCGTTTGGTTGGGCCAGCCTCAAAGGAACTGTACATACAATATCATGCTTGTGAAGAAAGCAACTCAACAGGCACAATATCAGTAACAATATACATAACAATGCAATCGAAAGTGCGTGACAACGCAAAGCAAGTGGGAAGCATAACAATGCTGTGAAGGCACAAACGCATATAAGTAAAGCATGCGGTCTACGCAAGCAATGAAATTGAACACGTGTAAGTAAAGCATGCGGTCTGCGCAAGCGATGTGTATAAAAAGGAACTTGAACACATGTAAGTAAAGCATGCGGTCTGTGCAAGCAATGTGTATAAAAAGAAACTTGAACACATGTAAGTAAAGCATGCGGTCTGTGCAAGCAATATTTATAAAAAGAAACTTGAACACATGTAAGTAAAGCATGCGGTCTACGCAAGCAATGTGTATAAAAAGAAATTTGAACACATGTAAGTAAAGCATGCGGTCTACGCAAGCAATGTGTATAAAAAGAAACTTGAACACATGTAAGTAAAGCATGCGGTCTACGCAAGCAATGTGTATAAAAAGAAACTTGAACACATGTAAGTAAAGCATGCGGTCTACGCAAGCAATGTGTATAAAAAGAAACTTGAATTTGGTAGAAACTTGTTGTTCACAATGCTGGAATGTAAAGTACTGCAACACAGCATAATTGAAACGATTTGTGGAATTCACAAGATATGAAAAGGATACGGGAAGGGATGTTCTCCGTACGCACCGAGCATCGCTCACAGAAGTCATGGCTTGAGATTAGCTCGAAGGTCTACTCATGTTCCAAAAGTGCACTTTCCCGCACTGTCTTGAATGATGAAGACGCCAAACCACACAGTTGACCCTAACAAGGGTGCAGAAGGTGCACTGACCGCAAGGGAGGTTTACTGGTATCAGTTCCGATACTTTGCTAACTTGCTATTTCTTTTTGCTTTACTTTCCTTTTTACTAGTAGTTTAAGCATATTGCACTGCCTCAGGCAGGTTTTACTCTTTCTCAAAACTACATATTTTTGCAAAACACGTGGTGGAAATGAAACAAAAGGTGTTGCATTTGTGCCTTCTGTGCATCGCATCGCAAGATATCACATAACAATGTGAACGAGGTTGAAATTGTGTTTGAAAACAGAGCATTCGCATTGTAATAATCAGGTAGCGAACCTATTTACAACTCGATAAGCAAAACAAGGAGACTCGATATAACCAATCAAGCGCGAATACAACTCGATAGATGAATATTCAAAGACTTAAAGAGAGTGAAATATAACTCGATAAGCAAAAGTACAACAACTCAATAAGCAAATAGACGTGGCTCCGCAAGAATCGATCATCGAAGGGCATTGGAAGTGGTGGCATTCCTTAATTTCCAGCATAAACAGCTTAGGGGACAAGGAGGAACACCACCGGCCAAACATAGAGGCCATCGGCCGCGAGAAATGGCCATCGGCCAAAAGCTTTGATCAATCGGCCAAAGGTGATGGCCAGTCGGCACTATATTTGGCCGGCCGGCCGTGAGTTGTCAGAACCAGCGGAATGCTGACATCTGTCCTCCACTCAACCTTATCTTCTACAGAAGGGTCTCAACTTCGTGGTTCTCCTCATTTCAACACTGATTTGCTCCAAATGGAAGTGCTTCTTGCCCAAAATCTTACAACTTGGATTAACAACTTGGATGGCTCGGAAAAGCTGAATTTCGGGGGCTTCGACATAAACGCACTATTCACTCTGAGTCGTACTCCGCTGCACCTTCCGTTTCTCCATGCCGCGGCGAGGTTTTGGAATCCAGTGACACACGTCTTTAGCTTTAGCGGGCAAGAAGTGTGTCCTACCTTTGAAGATTTCCAAGCTCCAATGGAATCTGAATGTAATGAAAAAATCTTTCATCAGCTCCGTTTTGGAAACGCTCAAGCCTTAGGACAAATGTGTGGGCTCTCAATACCCGATGCTCGCTCCTTGATTCATGACGGGATGCTGGATGTTCCGAGTTTGATTTACCATTTTTCTAGCATCGGGGACCGCGGCGACCATCATTGGCAAGGCTTTCGGCGGCACGCCTTTTGCTTGTGCATGCTATCTTATTTCCTGTTTGCCTTAGGCTCCGAAGGATCTAGTGTTCGATTGATCGAGGTTGTCCAAAGCTTGAAGGAGGGTAAGAGCTGCATTGCCATGACCCTGGCTGAGACGCTGATGGGCTTGGACGCTTTTGATCTTCGAGAGACGACCAGATTTGCGGGGAGGCCACTACTGCTGTAGGTAATGTTTCCCACCCAACCTCTCATATGTATTGCTTACATCACTCGGCCCTCAAGCTCGGTTTTTCTAACAACACCCTTTTTCTCACTTTTCTCTCATCGTACATCTCTCTATTCTTTATTCTCTCATTTTTCATCCCTCCCCAGATATGGTTAATGGATAAGTTGCAAGTTGTGGACTCTTGCCCAGCATACTCAGCTCGTGGTTACTTCTTCCGGCAACGCCTAGTCAATGCCCTCGATGAAAGTTGGTGGTTTGACTGGATGTGCAGCTTGTCTGCAGACCGCATTGCTTGGCGGTGTCCTTGGCTCGATCTACCAGCAATGGGCTATAGCATGACCCTCCAACCTGGGATTCAGCTGATTGACTTGACTCACTGTGTGTTCTATTTCCCATTCCGGTTCCAGTGCCAGTTTGGTCACGATCAGACTTGTCCACCAGAAGGGATAGAATATCCAGCTGCATTCCCGATCCGAGGTGCACAGCTTGCCCGATATACAACAGCATGGAGGACTAGGGAGCTTCTGGCCCCCGCTCCCACTTTCGGTTGCACTTTGTCTGATGAGTGCTTGGATTGGCTTAATGAAGAGGCACAGGTCGGGCCCAGTTTGGTATCAGAGGCTTCGACCAGCTCTGGGAGGGGGCGCAGGAACACCTAACTTGACTATGCCCCGGATTTATTGCTTCATTAGTACTTTCAAGTTTTCCTTATGAATGTAATAAAAAGCAACTTCAATTTGTATGCAAGAGCAGGAGAACTCTGTATTGAAATCAATGAAATTGAAGTTTGTGGTACTGAAAATTTTCTGCTTTGGTCCAAAAATGGTCTTGGTTGTAAATAGATTAATTTTGAACAAAGTCAACTTTATTAAAACTTTTCAAAACCATTTTCGATATGGATCAGAACTGGACACACCTGAGATCTGTCATTGAGATGCACAACCCTGAATCTCTGCAACTGGAAAGTTGCCCCTAGTCTAAAAAGTACCGCGGCACCATATGGAAAGTTGCCCCGGGTCTGCAAAGCACTGCACCGGAGACCTTAATCAAAGTTCTTGAATGTTGATAGACAAAGATGGCCGAGATGATCAAATGGACAAAGTTGATCCGGGAAAATTTTATGGCTGAACTTCAGGATAAAGTTGCCTACGTATCCCAATGATGGGAATCAAGCCTTACGTAGTTCAGGCTTGGGTTCACTCGAGTATTTTCACTCTCCTTTTACGCTCTAACTTTTGCCAAGGCCGCCCTTTTTGGGTTTTCAACCTTGCGAGCTCAGTTTTTATATTTTCTAATTTTTTATGCTCTAACTTTTGCCTAGGTCGCCCTTTCGGGTTTTCGGCCTAGCGAGCCTCTCAGGGGTAATATTTCTTCAACTTGTCCATGTTGATCGGTTGGAAGAACTCTAGGCCATCTAGGTCCATCAGAAGCACAGCTCCACCTGACCAGATTGACTTGATGATGTAGGGACCAGTCCAATTGGGTCTGAACTTGTCCATTGGGTCGTGGATGGGAGCTCGGTTGTCCTTGAGCACCAAATCTCCTTCCTTTAGATTCCTGGACTTAACTTTCTTGTTGAAAGCCCGGGCAATTCTGTGCTAATAACCTTGAACATGGTACAATGCTTTCAGTCTTCTCTCATCAAAGAGCATGAGTTCCTCAAATCTGCTCTGCTGCCAATCTGCTTCGGCTAGCTGACATTCAGCTAGTAGTCGTAGTGACGGAACCTCAATTTCGATAGGTAGAACGGCTTCCATCCCATAGACTAATGAATACGGAGTTGCTCCAGTAGAAGTTCTGATTGAAGTCCGGTAGCCCCATAGAGCAAATGACAACTTATCTGGCCAATCCCGGTAGGTTTCCACCATCTTCTGCAATATGTGTTTGATATTCTTGTTGGCGGCCTCAACTGCTCCATTGGTTTGCGGCCGGTATGTGGATGACTTATGAAAAAGCCGCGTTGTATTTTTCCAACAAGTCAATCACTTCCTTCTTGAAGTGGGAACCATTATCTGAAATAATCTCGTTTGGGACCCCATAACGACAAATGATGTTATTTCTGATAAACTTTGCAACGTGCGATGCCTTCAACACTGCATATGATTGGGCCTCGACCCACTTTGTGAAATAATCTATCGCGACCAGGATGAACTCATGCCCATTCAACCCCTTCGGAGTGACAGCCCCGATCACATCAATTCCCTAAACTGAAAATGGCCATGGTGAAGTCATGTTGTACAGCTTCGACGGCGGGATGTTCATGCGGTTTGCATTGATCTGACATTTGTGGCATCGCCGAACAAAGCTGATACAATCCTCCTCCATGGTAGAACAGTAGTAGCCCTGTCTGAGGATCTTCCGTGCTAACATTACCCCGTTCATATGTGCTCCACATTCTCCTCCATGGATGGCCTCCATCAAATGCTTCGATTCTTCGGCTTCTACACACAGCTTGTGCATTCCTAGATGACCTCTCTTATACAGCTTACCCCCACAGATGATGAACTGAACGGCCATTCTTCTAATTGCCCTTTTATCCTTGGCATTTGCCCCTGGTGGATACGCTTCATTCTCCAAGAAATTCCAAATATCGTAATACCAGGGGTTTTCGTCCTGAAACTCATCTATAGCAGCAATTGACTCATAGGCTGACACAAATTTCTGATCAATGATAACTGGACGCATCCAGACTCCAGACGGGATGTCTATCATAGAAGATAGAGTTGCTAGTGAATCTGCGAACCTGTTGTTCTCTCTTACTAGATGAGTGAAAGTTAGCTTCTCAAACCGAGGAATTAACAAATCCAAGGTCTGGTGGTAAATTATCATCTTTTCTTCTTTGACTTTCCAGTCTCCTTTTGCTTGAGACACAACAAGATTTGAATCCCCGATGACGTCCAATCGTCTTGCCCCTAGTTCTAGGGCTTCTTCCAGGCCGGCAATACATGCCTCATATTCTGCTTCGTTGTTCGAGACTTTGAATCGGAGTTTGAAGGCTAGAGGGATACGGGAGTTGTCGGGTGCTATCAGCAACACTCCTATCCCATAACCGTATTGGTTTGACGCTCTGTCAAAGTACATCGTCCAAAATTCGTCGTCGATATGCAAAATGGCTTCATCTGGGAATAAGTACTCAACTGCTTCACCCCCTTCCACTGGATGGTCGGCTAAGAATTCTGCTACCGCTCTTCCTTTAACTGACTTGCGCATCACATATTTCAGATCGAATTCGGAGAGCAACAGCAACCAACGAGCTAGCCTACCCGTAAGTGTTGGTTTCTCGAAAAGATATTTGATGGGATCGAGTCGTGAAACCAACATTACGGAGTGAGCTAACAGGTAGTGCCGCAGCTTCCTGGTAGCCCATACCAAGGCTAAGCAAGCCTTCTCCAATAGTGTGTAGCGAGTCTCATACTCTAGCATCTTCTTGCTCAGATAGTAGATGGCTCTCTCCACTTTGTCCTCCGATTCTTGTGCAAGCATACAGCCCATTGTAGTTTCAGTCACTGAAAGGTACAATATCAACGGTCTCCCTGGTTCTGGCGGTGACAACACGGGTGGGTTCTATAAGTATTCTTTGATCTTTTCAAAAGCAGCTTGGCATCGGCCGTCCCACTGGAACTTCGTTCCTTTCTTCAGGAGACCAAAAAGTGGTTCACAAGTCAAGGTTAATTTTGAGATAAACCGTCTTATGAATTGCACTTTACCCAGAAAGCCTCGCACCTCATTTTCATTCCTTGGTGGTGGCATTTCTAAGATGGCCTTGATTTTGGAAGGGTCGACTTCGATGCCCCTTTGTGTAATTAGAAACCCCAGCATTTTTCCCGCTGTAACACCAAATGTACATTTTTGAGGATTTAGCCGCAACCGAAATTCTTTGATCCTTTGAAAGAACTTTTGTAAGGCGGTGTAGTGGCCCTTTCTTTCTTTGGACTTGACAATCATGTCGTCCACGTACACCTCAACCTCTTTATGGATCATATCATGCAATATTGTGGTTGCGGCCCGTTGATATGTAGCTCCAGCGTTCTTCAACCCAAATGGCATGACTCTGTAGCAGTACGTCCCCCACAGGGTGGTGAAAGCAGTCTTCTCCCTGTCTTCAGGTGCCATCACTATCTGATTGTAGCCTAAGAAGCCATCCATAAACGAAAGCAAAGCATGTCCCGCTGTAAAATCCACTAACTCATCAATATGTGGCAAGGGAAAGTCGTCCTTCGGACTAGCTCTATTCAAATCCCTGAAATCCATGCATACTCGAATCTTGCCATCCTTCTTCGGCACTGGAACAATGTTAGCCCACCAAGTCGGGTATTCGGATACTAGCAGGAAGCCTGTGTCGATTTTCTTGGTGACCTCTTCCTTAATCTTGAGAGCCCAGTCCGGGCGGATCCTCCTGAGTTTCTGTTTGATAGGTCGGGCCTCGGGGTCAAGAGGGATCCGGTGCTGTACAATCTCAGGATCGATTCCAGGCATGTCTTCGTAGGACCACGCGAAAACATCTTTGAAATCTTTTAATAAAGCGACTAAGCGCTCGCGTTCCTCCGAAGACAACATGGACCCGATCTGGACCAGCTGCGGGTCCTTCTCAGTACCAACATTCACAGTAGTGATTTCATCCATTAAGGGTTTAACAAATCTTTCCTGCTCTTGATTAATTAAACGTTACAAAACCGGAGGAATTTCTTCCTCGTCGTTTTCATCAAAATTTTGAAAGTCCTGATTTAAGCAATAAATCAAAGGTACAGAAAAGTACTCAGAAACCACATCCACATTATTCTCATTAAGTACTTCCAAACCGTCCGATTCTTCTGTTACAACAGACTCAAAAGAGAAAGAAAAAGACGACCTAAACAGGACTGTGGTATCCGGGTTATCACCTCCAGGAATACCGGACTCAGACTCAGTCGAGCTGGAACCTGATTCCGACTCACAAGACTCGGTGGAATCAGATTCTGGCTCACTACCTGACCCGGTGCTGCTTGACAAAAAACCCTCTTCATATTGCCAAATGAGAGAGGGTGCGATAGATGCATCCAAAATGGTTGATGGCAGGCCCGCGGCTGTTTCGTTCCCGATCACGGACACCGAGAAGTTATCCTCCAAACACTTCTGGCCGATCGGAGGATCTGAAAGTAGACATGCCAGCGCTACCCCCATTTCAAGCTCTGTGTCTTCAGACTCCATTTCCTTACCCTGTTCAACCTCAACTATTGGGTCTGCCTGCTCTTCGGCAACGCCATCCCCAGATAACTGTAGGTCAAAGAAGATCTCAAAACCTGGCACGCGCTTCTTCTCCGCGTTCAGCCACGGCTCAGGGAAGCTACAAAACGGAAAATCCTCCCCCTCCTGGACGAAGCGTCCGTTTAGGATACCCTGAATGGGCCTATGCATCAGCTCGAAATGCTTCCCTGCCTGCTTCGCTCTAGCTCTCCCAGCCATTTCTTTTCCCTTCCTCATCCAGTCCTCTTTGGTGGGCAGATAACCCAATCCAAAGGTATGAGGGTTGTGTGGCACTTCGGCCGATGCTGCGACGCCTTTCCGGCCGCTCCTTCCCAATTCCATCCCGGGGATGTGTTGAAGTTTGTTCATGAGGTATACAGCTTGAGCACTGGTATACATCCCCTCATTAGCTGCCATGATGTTCTGCACAACCCGAGCCTCAGCCAAGGTAAAACCTGATATAAACACATCCTCCATACCGTGCTCAATTTCTAGAACCGGCGTAGACACCTCCGGCGGTGGATGGATCGATGAATTTCCAAAAACAATGGCTACTCCCTTCCCATAGGGGTATTTCACCATTTGATGCAGAGTGGACGACACTGCCTTTGCCTGATGCAGCCACGGCCTTCCCAGAAGCAGGTTGAAAGTTGCAGGAACCTCTAAGACATGAAAATCTATCTCATGCTGTCCCGGCCTAACTTTAGTATGAATTTTCACCGTCCCCATAACTTCTCTACTTGTGTTGTCGTATGCCCTAATCACTTGGGTTGTTGGTACAAAGTCCGCGATTTTCAAACCGATCGCATACGCTGTCCTCGCCGGGCAGACGTTGATAGCGGATCCTGTATCAACAAGGACCACTGGTATCCATTTATTCCTGCACTCCACAGAGATGTAGAGTGGCTTGTTATGGTCTACCCCCTCGGGTGGTAATTCCTTGTCGGAAAATGTCAGCATCGGGGTAGCTCCTCCTAGAAAGACTAATCCTACCAACTGTTTTGGCGTGGTTTCTATCGAAAGCTTAGCCTTGTCCATGGTCGATAAGACAGCCTGTCTATGTACTCGTGATGCCATAAGCAGTCCCCAGATGGAGATGTTTGCTTGTATCTTTTTCAGCTGTCTCAAAATGGCCTCATCTTCGAGTTGCTTTTCTTTCTGCTTCTCAGCCTCCCTATCTTTCCCAGAAGCTTCTGGTTGATCTAGGTGTGGGGGTTTGAAGTACCGCCCGCTCCGTGTCATATGGTCTATTTCTCCGAGGTACCAGGTGTCATCGGGTTGGTTGCTTCCCCAATCTTCATCTGTGTGGGCGAGACATAAATCCTCATCCTCCCACCACATTCGATCAGCAGCCGACAGACATCTATCCGGGTCTGGTATGACTGTTCTCGTACTCACGGTACCTTCCTTTCATACACTCACAGCATTCTCTGTTCCTATGCACACAGCAGTTTCAGTCCCTACGTGGGCCTTTGCCTTTCTGATTCTCTCGGAATCTTCAAATCTTTCCTGTTCCGACCGCATCAACACAGCTGGCTGCTCAATAATTCCTGTGTTCGAAATGCTCCATTCCTGAGCGGAATTCTTGACACTAGCGCTCTTCGGCGATGTATTCTGTTCTCCGACCCTTCCGGTCATTACTGACATCCTTGCCCTTGTCGGGCCCTGTTCTGGCTGAAACTCTTCTACCACATCCAGTTGGTCATCCAACCATCCAGTAGCCTCTGCCGATTCCTCATAATCATTCCAGTTGACTGCTGCGTCCCCTGGTCACTGTAAAACTGGAGATTGGCAAGGTCCTCCTCCATAGCTGTTAGATCACCCGTTCTTTGTCCCAGACTATCCCCTTGGATCACACACAGCTCTGCCCCCATTGGTAATTCCACATTTAGCCCTTCTTGACCCATTGACGAAACGTAGTCACCTGTACTATATCTCTTCTCATCACAACTCCCGGATTCCGCGGATTCTGGCTCAGCCATTCCCTTTCCCTCTGAAATCTCCTTTCTTCTACCCTTGACAGTTACCACCATAGGCTTAGGTTGGGTTATGGAGACGTCCATCATGCACAAGTCGGTGCAGTCAGGAAGGAGCACCTCCGGCTTAGGTAGGTGAGAATGAGTGATATAAATACTAGGATCGTAAGTCACGACCCCAGTCTGGATGAAATTGATTCTTTTGGGAGGTGGGGCTTGGTTGTGTGTAGGGAGGGGGTTTGTTGTAACATTGGGTTTCTCGGGAGGCAGAATCACCCCGTTATCAATGAGATCTTGAATCTCATGACGTAACCGGAAGCACAGATCGGTGTCATGACCGTGCTGTTGGTGAAATGCGCATTATTTGGCTGGGTTGTGGGTAACGGGAAGTCTTTCTGGTAAGGGTCGCGGCTCTAGGGGCTTCAGATGCCCTTTTTTGATCAAAACCCCCAGAGCTTTAGATAGGGACATGTATAGTGGAGCGAAGGTTCTTGTGTTTTTGGGCGGATATTTGGCTGTTTGGGTATGGCTTCCGGACGCGCCGGAGAATGGCGCAGCTGCCATGGTTCTTGGAGGAGGGTTGGTGGTGACCATGCTCACTTCGGAGGCTCTTGTAGTTGTAGCGCCGCTCGGGCCCGTATTAGTGTTACGGTTGAAAGTTCTTCGGGGTTACTCCCGGTCATTATCAATCAAGCCTTGCTTCAAAGCATCCTCAATCTGTACCCCCATTTCATGTAGGTCAGCAAAAGTAGGAAAGGGGAGTACAATCATCTTCTGCATGAACTTCGGCTGAAGATTGCGCACAATCATCCGAATCTGATCTTTGTCTGTGGGTCTCAAGGTCATCATCGAAGCCTTGGCCCTCCATCTGGTCACAAATTCTGAGAAGCTCTCTTTAGGCTCTTGCCTTGTTGTCTCGAGATCACGGGTTGTAATCTCGATTTGTGTATTGTATGAGTATTGCAAGATGAAGGCCTCAGCCATTTCGTCCTAGTTTCTCTTGACGTCATCCTCCAATTTGGCATACCATATGGCCGCTACACCCGACAGGGTCCGGCCAAATAGAGACAGCTTCTGCAGTCTGGTGAGGCCCATTGGCCTTAGGATATCTGAAAACAACCTCAGGTGCACCATGGGGTCCCCGGACCCATCAAATCGATCAATGTGCGGCATTTTGAATCTGTCAGGCAGCGTCACAGCTGCGTCGGTGTATCCATCTTCAATGTCAGGGATGGTCTTGACTCCCTGGGATCTCTTGAACAGCTTTTCAAGCTTGCTCAACTTCAGTGCTGTGGGATCTGTCTCAAACTTAAAAGGAGAGTCCGGTAGGTTGGTGGGTGTTTTAGATAACTGGGGTAGGATCGGGGGCGGAGGTGGTCCTGTGGGAATGTCTGTATCATTCTGAACATTAGCTGTCTCCCCGAGGGTTGGAACTCCTAGCGAGGGAGGAACCTGTTGCGAAGCAGATGCTCCGGTTTGTTGCTGTAACCTCATGATTAACTCTGCATGTTCATTCATAACCATGGCCTGCTGCTTGGCGAACTCTGCCTGTCTGATAGCATCCTGCTGCATCATTTTCATACTCTCTTGGAGCTGGCGCACCATCTCCTCTAAACTGGCCATACTGTTTTGTTCTGACTGAATTATCGGTATATGTTCCCTTTCTGTAGGAGAAACAGAATCCTGATCCCTACTGTGCTCAGGTGGGGTGGACAGAGCCCTCTGTACTGATCGTTGAATTGGTATTCTCTGCCTAACAGCCCTCCGTCTAGTAACCGGGGGTAGAGAATGGTACACTGGTTGTCCGTCTACCAGATCCTCAGATCGATGGAGTCGACGGCCTCTAATCCAAAGTGCTTGGGGAATATCTACTGGGTCAGAAGTAATCGTGCTCAACTACCTAGTAAAAAGATAAATAAAGCATATAAATAAACAGACAATCGGACAGCGTAACGGCGCAAAATAAATGTACACAACACACAGTCGGGTGTCTCAACACACTGTTGATAAGCTGAATACACTGTTTCTCCATGCTGATCATTGCCCCTGAATCACTATTCCCAAAACTAAACCTGATACCCGCAGATAATTGGTTCCCAAAAACACTGATGCCCGTAGGCCTGATACTCAAACTTGCAAACTGATGTGTGTCCCTCAAAAACACTGATGCCCGCAGGCCTGATACTCAAACTTGCAAACTGATGTGTGTCCCTTTAGAGATACACTCTAAAAGCATATAGCAAGTAAAAGAGAGCCAAAGCACCCCTATTTTGGGGTAAGGTTTCCCTGTCCTATTTTGTCAGGAGTTAGGGTTTTACTACGCACGCAGCGGTTTCAAACAACCTGTATCGGGTAAGCAACCTGTCCTAGTTTGGAATGGTCACTATGGATTCCGAATATGCACTAGGTCGAATGGTCAAAAAGGGTGCCTTGGTAAAACCGGGGTTTGTGTTCCCATACTGGCAGAGCCCGTAACCGGTCAGCCTTATGGTCATGCCTTGACAAGACAAGCCTCCAGCAAACCGCTCAGGAATAGCAGATGGCCAACACAGTGTCCTAGGCGCACCAATGCACATGCAATGCAAAGAAACACACAAGTGTAGTCAAAACAAGATATCATAAGTTCGAGTCAAGTTCTCCGAACTCCCCAGCAGAGTCGCAAGAAACTGTAGACGTCCCCGAACGCCCCGGGAGGGTGAGGTCCTGTTCTGTTCGTTTTGCGGGTCCACTACAGTTCGGACTCAAATTGTCGCGGTTCTTAATCTGAACCAAAGAGTCCAAATCCGGCAAATCGTTTTGAGAAAACAGATTTTTGTAAAGAAGTGCCAAACATGGACTGCTTTGCCAGATACAGAGTCGCCACCTAAATATTTTATTTTGGGGGAATTTAGGAAACCCTGACTCGGTGCCAAAGGCCACATGTCCGTCATCACCAAAGTTGCCTCGGCTCGGGAACTTGGGTACGATTGGGGAAGGTCAGCTATGAGCACCCCCTCTCGCCCGATCCGAAGATCAGCCTCTACTAATCATGATATCCAATTTTGAAAACGTTATGTGTTCTTATTCCGGTTATTAGCCTAGAATTACTATGTTATGCGCACAGCAAACAAGTATAGACCAAATCGCCTAAATTGGAACAAAACATAGCATGTTTGTTTTGAAAATGGTTTGCTACTCGCAAGTAGGCTAAAATGAAAGTTTTGCCACCCTCAAGTGGGCTTTTAAAAAAACATGATTTTGCCACTATCGGATGGGCTTAAAACTCACAGTTTTAATGCATTATCCCAATTTAAGCAATTTGACCTCCATCCACAGGCATTCAAGCAGTTATATCACATAAGCAACTAGCCTCATGGTAATTATGTTGTCATGGCAACACTCACACACATGTAAGGATGCTAAAGCAAAAGGACTTACAAAGTACTCCAAGCCAAAACAGAAACTAGTTAGTAATCATATGCATGATCCTAGTTCATGTTCAGATGGCTAATGCAACACATGCAAGATGCAACTAGAAGTAGGCTCGGCTTTTCTAAACATGGCATGTGAAATGCAACAGATAACACGTATTCAATTTGGAATTGAAGTACAATGCAGTTAGCATGATGCACCGAGCCCGGTGCATGCAAGACAGATGAATGAATGCAAACATGCTATCATACTGTATGCTAATTTGAATATGCCCTAAACTAACCATTGAAAGCTAGTAAATAAAAGGGAAGAAAGACGTGGGGTTGGAAGACATGCACACACTCACGCACACTTATTACACAATTGCCATCGCGCAGAGGGTCCAAAACAAAAATACAGTCCGAATAATGAATCAACTATCCTAGCTAATTAATTATTACAGACCCTTAATTACTTAACAAAATAAATGCAGTAAGAAGGTGGCCGCAGCCCTGCCTCGGGAGGCGCGAATGATGCATGCTTGAGTCCGTCTCGCCCGGAAAACCCGTACCATGCCACTGCTGCCTGTGTTTACACTGCCCCGCTTCTCTGAAGACTGCAAAAGTCTAGAGATAGGTTCTCCGGACACTGAATAACACCATCAGCTAATGGGGATAACCACCGGCCATGGGAAACTTCCATCGGCTGCCTTTAAGTCTATCGGCCATAGATCTATGGCCGGTCGGCACTAGGTACGGCCGGTCGGCCAAAACTCCCTGCAAAAACTGGTTTTTGACAGCAACAAAGGACAGACAGTGTATGGCATGGAGTTTCAAGCAAATGTAAGCGTAGCTATGCTCCCTATCATGTATTGGACTCAAGGAAGCATGACCCTCGACCCTCGGGCCATCAATTGTGCATTTTGATGCATGATGGCCTAAGAGGCCAAGGTTGCAATTCAATGTAAAATGCATGCAACACACAAATGAATGCTAAGGCCCCATCATGTTTAGTGTCAAGGGCCTCGGCGACCGAGGGTTGAGACATGCTTTGTCACTTGAAGTACAAACACCCCTCACCCCTCAAGTTTGGCTTGACACCCCAAACCAAACAATGCAATGCATGTATGCAAATGTAGCTCACTTAGGCAACATGAGGCTAAGCTACGGATCATGACAAATGCAACGTATTCTAAACATGCAAGTATGCAATGAATGCAAATGTAATGCAAACATGGACAAATATGCCATAAGGCTAGCATGTGACAATATATAATTAGCCAAATAAGCAACAAACATATGATAAACATGCAATGGTGGACTCAAACCATAAAGGACAGACCTCAGCCTTGCCATAAACAGTGGCCAAAATGGACTAAAACAATGATGCCAATCATGCAAAATAAGTATGCAAACTAATAAACCTAAGACCAAGGCATGAAGGCCAACTTTCAAGCATACCAAAGAAGGCAAACATAGACATTAGACCAACAAAGAAAATGTCATGGCATGCTAGAATGAGACCCAAAACCCGCACACATGGCATCCCAAATGACCCAAACACATAGGCATACATAATGCACATTTCAAGGCATAAGAGGGCACATCTTCAAAGCATGAGAGGAGTCATGAATGCAAGTATACAGGCATGGTTTAGGGACTGAAATGACATGCTAAGTGATTCCAAATCACTGAAATAGCCTAACCAATGCATGTCTAGGACTCAAATCCTTAGGGCTCACAAGCCAAAAATGCAAAGCAACTATATCAAACATGTTAAACAAGACCAAATCAGTGGCCAATAGACCTTGAACATGACAAAATATGGCCAAAAACTTCTTAGTGCCAAACCAAAATCATGTTCAAATGATGTGCTACAACATGACACTCTTTAAGCCCAATGATGGGACTTCAAAGAAAGTGTATTATTCATGCAAGAGGCCAATAAACCCAACATAGGACAGAGGTATAACATGATCCAAAACACCCAAATAAGCTCTGAAATGAAGCCAAACAAGACTAGACATGCATGCTACCACATTGAGCCAAATATGCAAACAAGAGAGAGACCAAGGGAGAGGGGTGTCCCTCCCCTATGCAAGACTTCAAATCATCTTCTTCACCACTGAAAATCCACTGGATTTCAGTGGTGAGAAGGCTAATACAACAAAGTAAACAAGGCTTAAAGAAAAGGCACCAAAAGAGGCCAAAAGAGGCCTAAGAGGGGGAGTTCGACCCCCAATGCCAAAACAACCTTAATGAAAGATCTTAAGTATGAAAATACAAGACTTTTTTTTATGTTATACACAAAGCTTAAATCAGCATGCAAGACAGGTCAAAAACTAATGCAAGATTGGGGAAAATAAAGCAAAAGTCTCACCCTTGAAGAACACTTCAAGAACAGCTGGTCCAACCACCCTCCTCTGACCAAAATTAGTCCAAAACCCCAAGAATCAACCCTCAATGCCTCTCAAACTCGAAGCAAGGTGTAATGATGTGTGTATTAGTGCAAAAGTAAGGTCAAAATACACTTTCTAGGCCTCCAAACACACACTAAGGATGAGAGAGAGAGATATAGAGAGAGATAGAGTATATGACAGATGTATATATGTATATAGCTCTGGTTTTTAGTTCAAAACCTCCAACCCCTAACAATGGGAGAAGAGGGGTGCTTATATAGGCCAAGGCAAAGTCAAGAAGCTTACAAGATAAGCTAAAGAGAAAGGGTCAAGGGGGGCAAGGGGGTTAAGGGGGTCAAGGCTTCTTGAGGAAGCCATGACAAAGGGTCAAGCTTCCTCAAGAAGCTTGACCAAAGGGTTCAATCTTCTAGAAGGAAAAAAGGGGTCAAGGGTGCAAAGTGGTTACACTTATACACGGGAGAGTGTGTTGGTGCATTCCAGCTGGCACAGCTGGCATGCACCATGCTTGAAGGGTGCAAAAGGAGCACACTGGCCAAGAAAGGAGGTCACCGGTCAAAAGAGAGTGCCGGTCGACCACACTAAGTGCCGATCGGCCAGTGTTGTATCTCACCGATGACCGGTAGCCTCAGAAAACGGACGGTGGCCTAAAGCCATGGCCGGTGGGTTTCAGGGGCAGCTAACAAGCCTCCCCCTACCCTCAGGCACAAAAACACACAAGCCCTTGGTGCAAAACCAAGCACAGAACGAAACAGTTGAGAGATCCTGAGGCGGGGCGCGGAGCCGAGACCTCCGGGAACTCAAAACGAACACAAACAAGGATGATCACCGGGTGTCCTGACGGTGACGTCCAAGTCTTGAGGACGGTCAAAAATGGGGTGTCTACACCAAGTCACCCACCACCACCAACCACTAGCCACCTTCTACCCACCCGCCACCACCACTCACCACCATCACCACTACCACCACCACCACCATCACCCACCACCCACCCGCTACCCACCTACCACCACCACCCACCACTCACCACCACCCACTCGTTACCACCCACCACCCGCCACTGTCACCCACCCACCCACCACCACCACCACCTACCACCACCCATCACCACCCGCCATCGGCCACCCACCTGCCACCACCACCCACCACCCGCCATCACCACTCACCACCGGCCACCGTCATCCACCTACCCACCATCACCACCCGTCACCTACCCGCTACCACCACCCACCACCACCAACCACCCACCACCACGACGCACTCGCTACCACCCGCCACCGTTACCCACTTACCCACCACCACCACCACCACCACCACCTGCGCGCCACCACTACCCACCCGCCACTACCCACCACCACCCGCCACCACCCACCACCACCTGCGCGCCACCACCACCCGCTACCGTCACCCACCCACCCACCACCACCACCCACCACCACCTGCCATCCGCCACCCACTTGACACCACCACCCGCCACCACCACCACCACCACCCGCCACCGTCACCCACCCACGTACCATCACCACCTGCCACCTACTCGCCACCACTACCCATCCGCCACCACCCACCACCACCCACCGCCACCCTCCATCCACCACCCACTCACCACCTACCCGCCACCACCACCCATCACCACCCGCCATCCGCCACCCACTACCCACCACCCGCCACTACCACCACCACGACCCACTCGCTACCACCCACCACCCGCCACCGCCACCGTCACCCACCCACCCACCCACCCACCCACCACCACCACCACCCGCCGCCACCACCCACCCACCGCCACCTACCACTACCCCCATCCGCCACCCACCTGCCACCACCACTGCCGCCACCACCACCACCCACCCGCCACCACCCACCACCACTCGCTACCCACCACTTACCGTCACCACTTTCCACCCCTGTCTTTCGTCGCCACTTGCTGCCACTTGCCACCACTTGCCATTTCTCACTCTTTTTTATATTTTTAAAATTTTTAAAACATTTTGTCAATTACCAAACGCGTTTGTAGTTTATGTTTCTCTAAAATAAACAAAAAATAAACAAAAACCAGTTTATAAAATTTTTGTAAATATAAACTGAAAACGTAAACATTACCAAACAGACCCATAGTGAAACACCATACTCTTGGAGCTGAGGCACTTTGAGGTTGGTTTTGGAGTTTTTGGATTGGTTTTGGTTCAAAAAGATTGCTGGAGTTGCAGCTTTGAAGTGGTTTTACAAGGGTGAGTTTCTAACCTCTTAAACCCTTGTTTTTTTATTAAGCTTTTGGCCCTATTTTCATGTTGTTTTAGGCCTAAATTTCTACTGCAAAAAGTTCTAATTTTTAGTGCTTAACATGTTTGTTTAAGGCTTCTTTGGTGTTGGGGGTGATCTACTCCCTTGCATGCCTTGTTTGGCTTTGTTTTGCACCATCACTTTAGGCCCTTGAGATCACTTTCTCTTGGACTTTTAACCACTGAAATCCAGTGGGTTTTCAGTGGTAAAACTTGTGTTTTGAGGTCCCAAATAGGAAAGGGTCATCCCCTCTCCTTGTATCTTGGATGCTTGCCTTGTTGGCCTCATGTTTGAGCATGGTTTTTTAGCATGTGTTGGCTTATTCTCAACTTTTTTTTGGTGCTATTTTGACATGGCATACCTCTGTTTTAGCTTGGTTGAGTCACCACTTGCATGTATTCTACACTTGTAGTGTAATCTTGCAATCTAGCCTAACATGCATCATGTGCTTGGACCATCATTCTAGCATGTTTTGGCTCAACTCCAAGAAACTTTTGTCCATGTTTTAGCATTCTTAAGCTCTGATTTATGTTGTTTTGGTCATGCATGCCATGCTTTGTATAGCCATAGTGCATTCTAGCTCACTAGCCTTGTGTATTGAGTCCACTAGCATGCATTGCTTGGACTATTTGCATGATTTGACATCATTTGGTATGTAATTTCAGTCCATGTAATGTGATCATACACTCACATGTGTCACTCTTTCAATGCATTGGAGGGTTAGTTCTTTATGCTTTTAAGAATGAACCATTGTGTATGCCTTCATGCCTAAGCTTGCAAGCTATCATTTCAGTGTGTTTTTGGGGTTATCTTGCCATGATATAACTCTGATTTTTGTTGGCGAAGCCATCTCATGCTTGGTTTTGGTAGGTGTAGTGTAATTTTTCCTTTTGGCCTTGCATACTCCATGCTTCATGCCTTCATGCTAGCTTGTTTTGGCTATACTCTGTGCATGTTTTAACCTTGATTTAGCATGATCTAGGACTGTTTTGGGTTATATTTTCCATATGGTTCATGTTTTGCATAGCTATAGTGCAAGTGCCTATGCTAGTTTCAAGCTTTGGGCACCCTAGCATGCTTCATTTGTGACATGTGCATGGTTTGGCATCATTCAACATGTTATTTCAGAGCATATAGCATTACCATGTTCCCATTTCTTTCACCCTTTGAGTGCCTCTAAGGGTTGTGCATTGTTGCCTTGTTTGTGGCCTAGTGTGCATGCATGCATGCTTAGACATTTAAGCCCCCATCTCAGCATGTTTTGGTCTTTGTTTTGACCTATTTGAGCTCTGTCCATGGTTGGTTCTTTCATTTGTGCCATGTATTGCATGCCTCTTGTGTGGTCCTCTTTGGTAGCTTTATGCTTTAAGGACCCTAGCATGCCATGCTTATGTTGATTGGATGATTTGGCATCATTTCATATCTTATTTTAGTGCATATAGTGTGGCTACACTCTTAGATTTGTGTACTTATATGATAGCTCGTTCATAGGCCAATGCATGTGCATGCATGTCTTACCTTTTGATGCCTTAGTTTTGGTGTTATGGCCACTGTTTTGGGCATGACTGAGGCCTATCCATATTCAGTTTAAGTCCATTGAGCATGTTTGTTTTCAGGTTGTTTGCATGCTTGAGTTGCATTGCATGTGTTTTGATTGAGTGTTAGTCCAAACACGAGAAACGAGGGACATTTCATACTTGAAGTGATGAAACATGCCTCATTTCTCGGTCGCCGACTCTCTTGATCAAGCATGAGAGAGGTCAAGGCATTTATGTGTTATGTGTGCATTCATTTCACATTGATTCGTGCAATCTTGGCTTCTCGGCCATCATGCATTAAGATGCGTGATTAGTGGCCCGAGAGTCGAGAACCACACTCCCTTGAGCTTGAGAAATGATAGGGAGGATGGTTGTGCACACATATTTTGCAAATACATTGTCATGCCCCTTCTTGTTCTCTATTGCAACAAACTGGAAGTGTGGCAGCAAAAGTGGTCGGCAGACCAATAAAAGTGGCTGGCCGACTACTTTTTCTGGTCTGCAGCGAGGGTAAGTGGTCGGCAAATGCTTGGCAACACCAACAAGTGGTCGGCAGCCTCCCTACAGGTCCCCATGATGGAGTAAAAATTATCTGGAGCTTTGTGCAATGTGTAGGCACCCCATTTTTTGACCGACCATAAGAGTCAGACGTCACCGATTGAGTGCTTGGTGATGTTCCATATCGCGCTCGTTCAGAAGTCTCAGAGTTGCGGCAGCGCGCCCTGCCTCCGGACTTCCGAACCCTTTTGTACCTTGTCTCGGTTTGCGAACCAGACTCGGTTTTCTCTGTTTTCTCTTTGAGAAGGGAGGGAGAGGTCCAGTAGACCGTCTCTCAATGGCTGTAGGCTACATCTCATGGTCGTAGGCCATTTTGCCCATTTTGGAGTCCGGTTCCCGGTTTTCGGAGCCGTTAGGCCGTGTGCCTCGGTTCGGGACCGCCTAACCGTCTCCGTTTCCTCCGGTTTTTGGCATACATCTCATTTGCATCCTTCTAAGGAACACTGGGGTCTCGGAAACCCACTTCGTGGCCGATTGCCACTCCCGGCGCTTAACAGCCCATTTTCGGGACCCCGAACCACTCGGTTTTGGCCCCCGAGCCTTCATTTCGTATTGTTGTCTGTTCTAATTTGGCAGGTACCTCTGTTTTATCCTTCTAAGGAACACTGGGGTCTCAGAAACCCACTTCGTGGCCGTGTGCCACTCCCGGTGCTTAACAGCCCATTTTCGGGACCCCGAACCACTCGGTTTTGGCCCCCGAGCCTTCATTTTGTATTGTTGTCTGTTCTAATCTGGAAGGTATCTCTGTTTCATCATTCTAAGGAACACTGGGGTCTCAGAAACCCACTTCGTGGCCGTGTGCCACTCTCGGTGCTTAACAGCCCATTTTCGGGACCCCGAACCACTCGGTTTTGGCCCCCGAGCCTTCGTTTCTCATTAGTTTTTGTTCAATTTTGGCAGGTACCTCTGTTTCATCATTATGAAGAACACTAGAGGGCGGTTGGACAGCAATTATCCCAGGAAACCAGAAATGCTTCTCCGGCGCCCGTTTTGCTCACTTCCGGGCTAATGTTGAACACCCTAGGCCCATTTTCTCCAAACCAAAGCCACATATCTGTGATGAGGGGACCTGGGAGGACCCTAAAAACATATGGTTGGATGGTAATTCTCATTGACCCTTTTGACCCCCTCTTTAAATTGGCTTGTTGTCTCTCCTGGTTTAGAGTTGCCAAATTCCAACTATAGAGCCTTGTTGTGCACACCTTGGAGGATCCTAACCTCCCATGGTTGGAGCCTAATTGTGACTTTCATTTTTGGGCACTGGTCGGCCGGCTAGGGTGGGTGGCCGGCCGGCCACCTCCAGCAAAAGTGCCTGGCCGGCCGGAATCCTCACAATTCCCACTTTACAGCTGTGTCAAAATATCCCCCAGAAAAGATATTTATCCGGGGGATATTTTGGAGGGGAATTTTGCCCTAATTTTCCCTCCTTTTACACCCCCTTTTTTGGCCTATTTAAGGGGCTGCCTTTGCCTTGTATTAGGGTTGAAAAATTGATCCCAAGAGCATACATCTATATCTATCTCCATCTCTCTCAAATTCTCAAGTTCTTGTCCCATTTCTTCATCAACTCCAAGCTCTATCATCACCATATCATTTCCAGCAGCAAGAAAGGAATTTCAGCAGCTAGGAAGTCAACAAATTCAAGTCAAGAAGCAAAGAAAGTTAGATCTTCAAGGGTGAGTACTCTTTTCCCTCTTTCTAGCCTATTTTTGCAAGCTTTTTTAAACCTATTTTCCTTTGTTTTTAGGGCTCCGACCCCTACTGTTTTGTGCTTATTTTGAGCCCCTCTACAACATTGTAGAAGGGCTCAACCTCATTTGGTGTTTGTATATACCACTTCCTTCAATATTCTTCAAGTATGTCCCATTTTTGCATGCAAAATTAAACCTATTTGGCTTTGTTTTTGGGGCTCCGAACCCTACTGTTTTTATGCTTATTTTGAGCCCCTCTACAACATTGTAGAAGGGCTCAACCTCATTTGGTGTTTCTATATACCACCTCCCTTGGAAATCCACTTTAGGCCCTAAATCTTGCATGTTTTGTAGCCTTTTGTAGTTTCGGTTTTGGCTCTTGGTCAGAGCTAAGAGGGGTCTTATTTTGACCCCCTTTACATGTTTCATGAAGAATGTTTTGTTGTTTGGTGTATAGATTTGCATGTCTCATGATATAGCCTATTTGGAGCCTATTTTGCATGGAATTTCTAGCATGCTTACATACTGATTTTGGGGCTACCATCTTCTGTAAATGTGCTTATTTTTAGGCCCTCTTCAATGTTGGAGAAGAATGTTTGTCCATTTGGAATTTTTATATATCACTTGCTTCAATACTCCCCTTTTGGCCACTAGTTTTGCATGATAATGTTGCCATACCTATGCTTACAATTTGGCCATGCTTATCACTGAAAAATGTCATATTTGGGACTGCCTTGCTACTGTTCTTGCTGCCATGATCATATTTTGCATGTATAGCATGACTATAGGCCATTTCGGGGGCTTAAAATCACATTTCGGGATGATTGCATGCTTCGGGTGTCATTTCGCATCATTTCGGGGCTGTTTTCCCCATCTTTTAGCTGCTGAAATTTGATTTGTATGCTTGCATATCATTTCCCATGTCATTTCATGTCTTAATGCATTGCCTCGGTTTGCACGCCCGCGGGTACGCATTTCGAGGCACTTCTTTTTTATCCGACGGCCTCCTATGTGGGTGAGCTGAGGCTCTCCCATGTTGGTATAAGCCCCTCGTTGCATTCCGTATGCCATTTGTATTTTGTTTATCATCGCCTCGGTTTGCGCGCCTGTGGGCACGCATTTCGAGGCACTTCGGTTTTATCCGATTTTGCCTATTTTATCATCGCCTCGGTTTGCGCGCCTGTGGGCACGCATTTCGAGGCACTTCGGTTTTATCCGATTTTGCCTGTTTTGTCATAGCCTCGATTTGCGCGCTTGTGGGCACGCATTTCGAGGCACTTCGGTTTTATCCGATTTTGCTTTTTTTGTCATAGCCTCGGTTTGCGCGCCTGTGGGCACGCATTTCAAGGCACTTCGGTTTTATCCGATTTTGCTTGTTTGTCATCGCCTCGGTTTGCGCGCCTGTGGGCACGCATTTCGAGACACTTCGGTCTTATCCGATTTTGCCTGTTTTGTCATCACCTCGGTTTGCGCGCCTGTGGGCATGCATTTCGAGACACTTCAGTTTTATCCGATTTTGCCTGTCACATCATCGCCTCGGTTTGCGCGCCTATGGGCACGCACTTCGAGACACTTCGGTCTTGTTCGATTTTATCATTTATCATCGCCTCGGTTTGCGCGCCTGTGGGCACGCACTTCGAGGTACTTCGGTTTCATCCGATTTTGCTAGTTTATCATCGCCTCAGTTTGCGCGCCTGTGGGCACGCACTTCGAGGCACTTCGATTTTATCCGATTTCATCTGTTTTATTATTGCCTCGGTTTGCACGCATGTGGGCACGCATTTCGAGGCACTTCTATTTTATTCGATTTGCATTTCATATCATCGCCTCGGTTTGCGTGCCAGTGTGCACGCATTTCGAGGCACTTCATTTTTATCCGACGACTTCTGACATGAGTGTGGCTGAGGCTCACTCATGTTAGTATAAGTCCATTCTGCATCCCACATGCCATCCCGCGCATTCCTCGGTTTGCGTGCCCGTGGGCACGCACTTCGAGGCACTTCACTTTCATCATACACATTGTATTATACATATCATTTCATGTCCATTGCACTCCGTATGTCATTCTCTCGATTTGCGTGCCCGTGGGCACGTATTTCGAGGCATTTCATTTTTCATAGCATTGTGCATGCTAGGTTGTATATTAGTTGCATTTCATGCATGTCATGCATATTGCATCGTGTTCGGGATAAGTGTTAGCCTGGGCATGGGAAACGAGGCACGTTTCGTACTCCGAGTGACGGAACGGGTCTCAATTCCCCAGTCACCGACACTCCGGATAACCCATGATGGAGTTAGGTTTTCATTGTAGCATTCATGTGCATTCATTCTATATCAAGTTGTGCAATTCGGTTTCTCGGCCATCATGCATCGGTATGCGTGATTAGTGGCGCGAGGATCGAGACATGCATACATTTGTGAAATACACTGCTGTGCCCTTTTCCTGCTCTCTGTTACAGCAAAATCAGGAATCAACAGCTTTTCAGCGCTTGGCACGCAATTCGAGATAAATCGCAAACAGAGGCTAATTGGGGCATCGTCGTGAATTTCCGAGCCAGGCAGCCCAAACATACATCATTCAGCAGAAGCGAGGCAGTCCCTGGCTTGCATGCCAATTTACAGCTTTCTTAGTTTAATTTGATAATTAATTAGGAATTTGTACATTTATTCGGACTGTAATATTTGGACTGTAATATTCTTTTATTCGGAC
This sequence comes from Camellia granthamiana, assembly GCA_036172215.1. NCBI lineage: Eukaryota > Viridiplantae > Streptophyta > Magnoliopsida > Ericales > Theaceae > Camellia > Camellia granthamiana. The sequence continues at coordinate 142,599,490 of CM069907.1, forward strand.
CCTCTGCGCGAGGGCACAACTGTATTATTCTTTCGGACCTTCTGCGCGAGGGCAAAACTGTAATAAGGGTGCGTGTGTGTGTGCATGTCTTCCAACCCCCCCTTCTTTCTCCCTTTTATTTATCCGCTTATGTTGGTTAGATTAGGGCATATTTCAATTAGCATACAGTATGATAGCATGTTTGCATTCATTCATCTATCTTGCATGCACCGGGCTCGGCGCATCATACAAACTGCATTGTATTTCAATTCCAAATTGAATACTTGATAGTTGTTGCATTCCATATGCCATGTTTAGAATAGTCGAGCCCGCCATAGTTGCATCTTTGCATGTGTTGCATTAGGCATTTCAGCATATTTAGGATCATGCATGATTTCTAATAAGTTTCTGTTTTGGCTTGGAGTACTCGGTGAGTTTTTATGCTTTAGCATCCTTGCATGCGTGTGAGTGTTGCCATGATAGCATGCTTGCCATGAGGCTATTTGCTTATGTGATATAACTGCCTGAATGCCTGTGGGTGAAGGTTGGGTTATTTGGAGTGGAACAAATCATTGACTGTTTTAAGCCCACTAGAATAGTGGCAAAATCACATCATGTTTTCTAAGCCCACCTGAGGGTGGCAAATCCGCATTTTAGCCTACCTGCGGGTAGCACCATCACACCATTTTCAAACAAACAAACAAACATGAGATGTTTTGTTCTAATTCAGACGGCCCAGTCTATACTTGTTTGCTGCGAGCATCACATAGTAACCTAGGCTAATAACCGGAATAAGGACATACAATGTTTTCAAAATCAGATATCATGGTTAGTAGAGGCCGGTCTTTGACCGGGCGAGCGGGGGTACTCACGAAGTGACCTTCCCCAATCGTACCCAAGTTCCCGAGCCGAGGCAACTTTGGTGATGACGGACACGTGGCCTTTGGCAACGAGTCAGGGTTTCCTAAATTTCCCATTTTAAAAAATATTTAGGTGGCGACTCTGTATCTGGCAAAGCAGTCCATGTTTGGCACTTCTTTAAAAAAAATCAGTTTTCTCAAAACGATTTGCCGGATTTGGACTCTTTGGTTCAAGATTAAGAACCGTGACATTTGAGTCCTTGAACTGTGGTGACCCAATATCGAACCAGAACGGGGGAGACCCCGGGATTGCGTTCGGGGACGTCTACAGTTTCTGGCGACTCTACTGGGGAGTTAGAGAACTTGACTCGAACTCGTGATATTTGTTTTTGACTACACTTGTGTGTTTCTTTGCATTGCATTTGCATTGGTGCGCCTAGGACACCGTGTTTGCCATATGCCATTCCCGAACGATTTGCCGGAGGCTTGTCTTGTCAAGTCATGTCCGTAAGGCTGATTGGCTCTGGGCTCTGACAGCATGGGAACACAAACCCCGGTTTTACCGGGGCCCCCTTTTTGACCATTCGACCTAGTGCATATTCGGATCCATAGTGACTATTCCAAACTAGGACAGGTTGCTTACCCGTTTATAGGTTGTTTGAAACCGCTGCGTGCGTAGTGAAACCCTAGTTCCTGACGAAAATAGGACAGGGAAACCTTACCCCTCCATAGGGGTGTTTTTGGCTCTCACTTATCTGTTATGTGCTTGTTAGAGTGCGTCTCTACAGGGAATGCATGTATCAGTCATAAGTTTGGGCATCAGGCCTGCGGGCATCAGTTTGTGAGTGTGGAGTATCAGGCCTGCGGGCATCAGTTCATCAGTTTTGAGCATCATGCCTGCGGGCATCAGTCAGCTATCCGAGAATCGGGTATCTGTGGTTATCATGATTCAGTTTTCAGGACAGTGATACAGGGATATTGACCAGTGTTTGAGGACAGTGTATAACCAGCTTACCAACTGTGTGTTGTTGTATACCCGACTGTGTGTGGTGTATTCAATTTAAGCCGTTATGCTGCCCGTTTTATTTCTGGTTATTTATTTCTTTTTCGCTTTATTTATCTTTTTGCTAGGGCAGGTTTTTAGCACAATTGCTTCCAACCTAGCAGATACTCCCCAAGCACTTTGGACACGAGGTCGTCGGCTCACTTGATCTGAGGATTTGGTTGACGGACATCTAGTGTTTCAGTCTCTACCCCCAGTTGCTAGAAGAAGGCCGAGGAGGCGCAGTCTGTCAGAACAGGGATTACCAGGACAACAGTCTACTTCAGCAGTAAACAGTCAGGTTGAGATATCTGTATCCGCTATAGAAATACATTTACCGGTCATTCAGATGGAACAACAGAACACATCAGGGATCGAGGCGATGATGCGCCAAATGCAGGAAAGCATGAGACAAATGCAGGACGATGCCGTCCGTCAAGCGGACTTCGCTAAGCAGCAGGCCGCAATTATGACCGAACAGGCCGAGCTGATCACCAGGCTCCGACTGCAGAGTACAGCATCAGCCTCTCATACAGTTCCTCCTCCTCCAGGGGCTCCATTACCCGAGCAGGCGCCTGCTGCTCAGAATACTTTGCCATTGCCAAATCCCCAGAATACCGTGCGGAATCCTCAGAATACTCCCCCAAACATCCAGAACATCCTGCCCAACATTCAGAATACTCAGGAGGACACTGCTCTTCCAACGGGGCCAACTCAGTCCCCACTTCTGCCTCAACTGTCCAAGGCGAACATATCTGTCAATCACCCGGACTCCCCTTTTGAGTTTGAGGTGGACCACACCGCTCTGAAATTGAGCAAGTTGGAGAAGCTCTTCAAGAAATCCCAAGGGGGAAAAGCCATGCCAGACCTTGAAGATGGCTATACTGATGTAGCTGTCACATTGCCGGACAGATTTAAGATGCCACAAATCGACCGTTTTGATGGATCCGGGGATCCTATGGTTCATCTCCGGCAATTCTCAGACGTCCTGCGGCCAATGGGTTTGACTAGGCCCCAGAAGCTCTCATTGTTTGGCCGAACCTTATCAGGGATAGCTTCCAATTGGTACGCAAGGCTGGATGACGACGTCAAGAGGAATTGGGATGAAATGGCTGAGGCCTTCGTCGCACAATATGCATATAACACCCAGATTGAGATTACGACTCGTGATCTCGACACGACGAGGCAGGAGCCCAAGGAATCTTTCTCCGACTTTGTGACTCGGTGGAGGGCAAAGGCATCGATGATGACCTTGAGGCCAACCGATAAGGATCAGATCAGGATGATTGTGCGCAATCTCCACCCTAAGTTGATGCTGAAAATGATCTTGATCTCCTTTCCCACCTTCGCAGAGTTGCATGAGATGGGAATGCAGATTGAGGACGCCATGAAACAGGGCCTCTTCCCGGATCAGGATAGGGAGCAGCCCCGAAGAACGTTCAATCGCAACAACAACGCAGGCCCGAGCGGCGCTGCAAATACAAGGACTTCCGAGGTTAGTGTGGTCACCACCATTCCCCCTCCTCTTCCCAGACCCATGGCTGCCGCACCCTTCTCCGGTGCATCCGGAAGCAGCAGTGACACCCAAAACAGCAGATTCCAACCCAGGGGCCAGAGAAATTTCACCCCAATGCACATGCCTTTGTCCAAGGCCCTTGGGGTTCTAATAAAAAAGGGGCATCTGAAGCCCTTAGAGCCGAGGCCCTTACCAAATCCACTTCCCCCTTCCTACAACCTAGCCAAGTATTGTGCTTACCACCAGCAGCAAGGTCATGATACAGACCAGTGCTATCGACTGCGCCATGAGATCCAGGACCTTTTCGACAAAAATATCATCTTACCTCCAGAAAGGCCCAACGTCACAACCAACCCACTCCCCACACATAACCAAAATCCACCACCCAAAAGAATCAACCTCATCCAAGTTGGGGACGTGTCTTACGACCCCAGTATCTATATTACCCCCTCTCACCTACCCAAGCCGGAGGTAATCCTTCCTGACTGCACCGACTTGTGCATGTTGGATGCCTTTACAACCCAATCTGCTGAGCCAATGGTGGTGACCACCGAAGAGGGAACAGGGCAGGTTTCTGAGGAGAGCAGAATGGTTGAATCTGGGATCGGACAGTCTGAGGGCTTTGTTGGAGGAGCTTATGATCCGAGCCAATACATCTTGTCAGTGGGCCAGCCTGAGCCGAATGTGGGGCTGCCAGAAAAAGCTGAATTATGTGCCATCCAGGGGGACAGATTTGAACAAGGGACGGATGAACTGACAGCAGTGGAGAAGGACTTTGTCAACTTCCAATTCTTCGATGAACAAGAATCGGGGGACGCGGCTATCAACTGGTTCAAATTTGAAGAGTCAGCGGAAGTTACCGGGTGGTTAGATGATCAGCCAGATGTTGTGGAATCGCAACCAGAACAGAGCCCGGCAGGGGCGGAGGTATTAACTGTGGCCGGAAGGGCCGAGAGTCAGATAACATTGCCGGAGAGTGCCGGTACAAAGAATTTCACTCAGAACCAAAACATTGTGGATGCAGGAAATACTGAACAACAAACCGCGCTAACCCAGGCGGAGCAAGATAAGAGGTGGGATTCTGAGAGGATCCGAAAAGCCAAAGCCCATGAGGGGGTTGAGAGTGCTGCGAGCACGAAGACTGAAAATGCTGTGAGCATGTGGGCAGAAAGTACTGAGGGTACGAGCATGCCAGAGCTAGATAGGTGCTTGTTGAATGATAGCGGGATGTGGTGGGAAGACGAAGATTTATGTGTTGCCCACACAGACGAAGACTGGATAGGTGATCAACCAGACGGCACCTGGTATCTAGATGAGATTAACCACATGACTAGAAGCGGGCGGTACTTTAAGCCCCCGCACTTGGACCAACCCGAGGCATCAGGGAAGGATAAGGAGGCCGAGAAACAGAGAGAGAAACAAATTGAAGAAGAAGCTGTGCTGAAGCAATTGAAGAAAATACAAGCAGACATCTCCATCTGGGGACTGCTTATGGCGTCAAGAGTGCACAGACAGGCCGTCCTATCTGCCATGGACAAGGCCAAACTCTCTATCGAGACTACACCAGAGCAATTGGTTGGGCTGGTCTTTCCGGGAGGAGGTTCCCCGGCATTGACCTTTTCAGACAAAGAGTTACCGCCTGAGGGCACAGATCATAACAAACCTCTCTACATTTCTGTCGAATGTAGAGGCAAATGGATACCGGTGGTGCTTGTTGATACCGGGTCCGCTATTAATGTCTGCCCAGCCAGAACAGCGTATGCAATCGGGTTGAAGCCCGCGGACTTTGTTCCGACTACTCAGGTGATCAAGGCATATGATAATACCAGCAGAGAAGTGATGGGCACGGTCAAGATTCAAACGAAGGTCGGACCTGGACAACACGAGATAGACTTCCACGTCTTGGAGGTTCCTGCAACTTTCAATTTGCTTCTGGAGCGACCGTGGTTGCATCAGGTGAAGGCCGTCTCATCCACTCTACATCAGATGGTGAAATACCCCTGTGGAAAGGGAGTAGCCATTGTGTTCGGAAATTCATCTATCCATCCCCCTCCAGAGGTATCTACGCCGGTCCTAGAAATTGAACACGGTATGGAGGACGTGTTTATATCAGGGTTCACCCTAGCTGAGGTCCGGGTAGTTCAAAACATTATGGCTGTGAATGAAGGTGTGTACGTCAGTGCCCAATCCGTCTACCTCATGAGCAAGCTACAACATATCCCCGGGATGGGATTAGGAAGAAGCGGCAGGAAAGGAGTCGCAGCATTGGCCGAGGTGCCACACAACCCTCATACCTTTGGACTGGGTTATCTGCCCACCAAAGAGGACTGGGTGAGGAAAGGAAAAGAAATGGCCGGAAGAGCCAAAGCAAAGCGGGCTGGAAAGCCCTTCGAATTAATGCACAGGCCCATTCAGGGTACCCTAAACGGACGCTTCGTCCGGGAGGGGGAAGATTTTCCATTTTGCGGCTTCCTAGAGCCATGGTTTAACGCGGAGAAGAAGTGCGTACCAGGCTTCGAGATCTTTTTCGACCTGCAACTATCCGGGGAAGATGTTGCCGAAGAGCAGACGGACCCATCAGCTGAGGTTAAGCAGTGTAAGGCAGTGGATTCTCAGAGCATTGAATTTGAAATGGGGGTAGCACTGGCATGTCTCCTCTCAGATCCTCCGATCGACCAAATGTGCTTGGGGAATGACTCCTCGGTTTCCATGATTGGGGATGAAACGGCTGTGGGCCTACCAGCAGCTATTTTGGATGCATCAATCGCACCCTCTCTCACTTGGCAGTACGAGGAGGGATTTCTATCCAGCAGCACCGGGTCAGGTAGTGAGCCGGAGTCTGATTCCACCGAGTCTTGTGAGTCAAAATCAGGTTCCAGCTCGACTGAGTCTGAGTCTGGTGATCTTGGGGATGTTAACCCGGACACCACAGTCCTGTCTAGGTCGTCTTTTTCCTTTTCATTTGAGTCTGTTGTAACCGATGAATCAGACGATTTGGATGAGCCTAATGAGAATGATGTATCTGTGGTTTCCGAGTACTTTTCTGTGCCCCTAATTTATTGCATTAATTCAGACTTTCAAAACTTTGATAAAAACGACGAGGACGAAGTTCCTCCGGTTTTACAACGTTTAATTGAGTAAGAGCAAGAGAGATTTGTTAAACCCTTAATCGATGAAATCACTACCGTGAACATTGGTACTGAGGAAGACCCGCGGCTGGTCCAGATCGGGTCCACGTTGTCTTCGGAGGAACGCGAGCGCTTAGTCGCTTTATTAAAAGATTTTAAAGATGTTTTCGCGTGGTCCTACGAAGACATGCCTGGAATCGATCCTGAGATTGTACAGCATCGGATCCCCCTTGACCCCGAGGCCAGACCTGTCAAGCAGAAACTGAGAAGGATCCGCCCGGACTGGGCTCTCAAGATTAAGGAAGAGGTCACCAAGCAAATTGACGCAGGTTTCCTGTTGGTATCTGAATACCCAACTTGGTTGGCCAACATCGTTCCGGTGCCGAAGAAAGATGGCAGGATCCGAGTGTGCGTGGACTTCAGGGATTTGAACAGAGCTAGTCCGAAGGACGACTTCCCCTTACCGCACATTGATGAGTTAGTAGATTTCACAGCAGGGCATGCTTTGCTCTCTTTCATGGATGGCTTTTCAGGATACAACCAGATTGTGATGGCACCCGAAGACCGGGAAAAGACTGCATTCACCACCCCGTGGGGGACATACTGCTACAGGGTCATGCCGTTTGGGTTGAAGAATGCTGGAGCTACTTATCAACGGGCTGCAACTACAATACTACATGATATGATCCACAAGGAGGTTGAGGTGTATGTGGACGACATGATTGTCAAGTCCAAAGATAGAGAGGGCCACTACACCGCCTTGCACAAGTTTTTCCAAAGGATCAAGGAATTCCGGTTGCGGCTAAACCCTCAAAAATGTACATTCGGTGTTACAGCGGGAAAAATGCTGGGGTTTCTGATTACACAAAGGGGCATCGAAGTCGACCCTTCCAAAATCAAGGCCATCCTAGAAATGCCCCCACCAAGGACTGAAAAGGAGGTGCGAGGCTTTCTGGGTAAAGTGCAATTCATAAGACGGTTTATCTCAAAACTAACCTTGACTTGTGAACCACTTTTTGGTCTCCTGAAGAAAGGAAAGAAGTTCCAATGGGACGGCCGATGTCAAGCAGCGTTTGAGCAGATTAAAGAGTATCTACAGAACCCGCCCGTGTTGTCACCGCCAGAACCAGGGAAACCGTTGATAATGTATCTGTCAGTAACTGAGACCACAATGGGTTGCATGCTTGCACAAGAATCAGAAGATAAGACGGAGAAAGCCATCTACTATTTGAGCAAGAAGATGCTGGAATATGAGACCCGATATACACCGCTGGAAAAGGCTTGCCTAGCTTTGGTATGGGCTACCAGGAATCTGCGGCACTACCTGTTAGCTCACTCTGTAATGTTGGTTTCACGTCTCGATCCCATCAAATATCTTTTCGAGAAACCAGCGCTTACAGGTAGGCTAGCTCGCTGGTTGCTGTTGCTCTCCGAATTTGATCTCACATACGTGACGCGCAAGTCAGTGAAAGGAAGAGCGGTAGCAGAGTTCCTTGCCGACCACCCGATTGAGGGGGATGAAGCAGTTGAGTACCAATTCCCAGATGAATCAATTTTGCATATCGACGACGAATATTGGACGATGTACTTTGACGGAGCGTCAAATCAATACGGATATGGGATAGGGGTGTTGCTGATAGCACCCGACAATTCCCGTATCCCTCTAGCCTTCAAACTCCGATTCAAAGTCTCGAACAACGAAGCAGAATACAAGGCGTGCATCGCTGGCTTAGAAGCAACTCTAGAACTAGGGGCAAGACGGATGGACGTCATCGGGGACTCGAACCTTGTTGTTTCCCAAGCAAAAGGAGATTGGAAAGTAAAAGAAGAAAGGATGATGCTGTATCACCAAACCTTGGACTTGCTAATTCCTCGGTTTGAGAAGCTAAACTTTGCTCATCTATCAAGAGAGAACAACAGGTTCGTAGATTCTTTAGCAACTCTATCTTCCATGACAGACATCCCATTCGGTGTCCGGATGCGTCCAGTCATCATTGACCACAAATTTGCACCTGCCTATGAGTCGATTGCTACCATAGATGAGGTTCAGGACGAAAACCCCTGGTACTACGACATTTGGAATTTCTTGGAGAAAGAAGCATACCCGCCAGAGGCAAACGCCAAGGACAAGAGGGCAATAAGAAGATTGGCCGTTCAGTTCATCATCTGCGGGGGTAAACTGTATAAACGGGGTCATCTGGGAATGCATAAACTGTGTGTTGATGCCGAAGAGTCAAAGCGTCTGATGGAAGCCATCCATGGAGGAGAATGTGGAGCGCATGTGAATGGAGTAATGCTGGCACGAAAGATTCTCAGACAGGGTTATTACTGGTCCACCATGGAGGAGGATTGTATCGGCTTTGTTCGGCGATGCCACAAATGCCAGATTCATGCAAATCGCATGAACATCCCGCCATCGAAGCTGTACAACATGACTTCGCCGTGGCCTTTTTCAGTCTGGGGAATTGATGTAATCGGGGCTGTCACGCCAAAGGGGTCGAATGGGCATGAGTTCATCTTAGTGGCGATAGATTACTTCACAAAGTGGGTTGAGGCCCAGTCTTATGTGGTGTTGAAGGCTTCGCATGTAGCAAAATTCATCAGAAACAACATCATCTGTCACTATGGGGTCCCAAACGAGATAATTTCAGATAACGGTTCCCACTTCAAGAAGGAGGTGATAGACCTGTTGGAGAAATACAACGTGGCTTTTCACAAGTCATCTACCTATCGGCCGCAGACCAACGGGGCAGTTGAGGCCGCCAACAAGAATATCAAGCGCATACTACAGAAGATGGTGGAAACCTACCGGGACTGGCCAGATAAGCTGCCATTTGCTCTCTGGGGCTACCGGACTTCGATCAGAACTTCTACTGGGGCGACTCCGTATTCACTGGTTTATGCCCATTGAGATTGAGGTTCCGTCTTTGCGAGTATTGGCTGAGTGTCAGATAGCCGAGGCAGATTGGCAGCAGAGCAGATTTGAGGAACTCATGCTCTTTGATGAAAGGAGACTGAAAGCACTGTACCATGTCCAAGGATATCAACGCAGAATTGCCCGGGCTTTCAACAAGAAAGTTAAGTCCAGGAATTTAAAGGAAGGAGATTTGGTGCTCAAGGACAACCGAGCTCCCATCCACGACCCAAGGGGCAAGTTCAGACCCAATTGGACTGGTCCCTATATCATCAAGTCAATCTGGTCAGGTGGAGCTGTGGTTCTGATGGATCTAGATGGCTTAGAGTTTTCCCAACCGATCAATATGGACAAGTTGAAGAAATACTACCCCTGAGAGGCTCGCTAGGCCGAAAACCCGAAAGGGCGACCTAGGTAAAACTCAGAGCATAAAAAAAAAATTCGAAATTATAAAAACTGAGCTCGCAAGGTTGAAAACCCGCAAAGGGCGGCCTTGGCAAAAGTTAGAGCGCAAAAGGAGAGTGAAAATACCCGAGTGAACCTGAGCCTGAACTACGTAAGGCTTGATTCCCATCTTTGGGATACGTAGGCAACTTCATCCTGAAGTTCAGCCATAAACATTTTCCCCAATCAACTTTGTCCATATTGATCATCTCAGTCATCTCTATTCATCAGCATTTATTGCAATCTCCAGTGCAGTGCTATTCAAACTAGGGGCAACTTTCCGTTGCCAGGAGGTGCTGTGGTACCGTTCAGACTAGGGGCAACTTTCCGTTGCTAAGAAGTGCCGCAGTACTTTTCAGACTAGGGGCAACTTTCCAGTTGCTAGGATCCGGGGTTCTACATCTCAGTGACAGATCTCAAGTGTGTCCAGTTCTGATCCTTATCGAAAATAGTTTTGAAAAGTTTTTAATAAAAGTTGACTTTGTTCAAACTAATCTTTTTACAACTAAGACCATTTTTGGACCAAAGCGGAAAATTTTCAGTACCACAACCTTCAATTTCATTGATTTCAAAACAGAGTTCTCTGGCTCTTGCATACAATCGAAGTTGCTTTTTTTATTACACTTGTGCAGAAAACTTGAAAGTACTAATAAAGCAATAAATCTGGGGCATAGTCAAGTCAGGTGTCCCTGCGCCCCCTCCCAGAGCTAGTCGAAGCTTCTGATGCCGATTTAGGCCCAATCTGTGCCTCCTCATTGAGCCAATCCCAGCATTCATCAGACAGGGTACAACTGAAAGAGGGAGCGGGGGCCAGGATCTCTCTAACTCTCCATGCTGCGGCCTGCCGAGCCAACTGTGCGCCTCGAACCGGGAAAGTAGTCGGGTACTCAATCCCCTCCGGCGGGCAAGTCTGATCATGGCCAAACTGGCGCAGAATGCGGAATGGGAAATAGAATACGCAGTGAGTCAAGCCGATCAACCGAATCCCGATTTGCTGGGACATGCTGTAGCTCATTGCCGGAAGGTTAAGCCAAGGACAGCGCCAAGCAATGCGGTCTGCGGACAAATTACACATCCATTCAAACCGCCATGCTTCATCAAGGGCATTCACTAGACGACGCCGAAAGAAGTAGCCACGGGCTGTGTAAGCAGGGCAAGAGTCCACGACTTGTAACTTGTCTATCAACCATATCTGGGAAGGGATGAAAAATGAGAGAATAAAGAATAGAGAGATGTGCGATGAGAGAAAAGTAAGATCAGGGTTTTGTGAGAAAAATCGAGCCTGAGGGCCGAGTGATGTGAGCAAATACATATGTGAGATCGGGTGGGAAACATTACCTGCAGCAGTAGTGGACTCCCTGCAAATCTAGTCGTCTCCCGGCGATGAAAAGCATCCAGGCCCATCAGTGTCTCAGCCAGCACCATGGCGATGCAGTTCTTTCCTTCTTTCAAACCTTGAGCCACTTCAATCAGACGGATGCTAGCTCCTCCCGAGCCTGAGACAAACAGAAAGTGAGATAGCATGCACAAGCAGAGGGCATGTTGTCGGAAACCTTACCAATGATGGTCGCTGCGGTCGCCGGCATCGGAGAATCGGTAAATCAGACTCGGGATATCCAACATCCCATTACCAATCAGAGACCGGGCGTCATGCGTGGAAAGTCCGCACATCCTCCCTAAGGATTGAGCATAGCCAAAATTGAGTTGGGGCAAGATTTCCTCGCCACACTCAGATTCCATCAAAACTTGAAAGTCTTCAAAAGTCGGACATACCTCTTGCCCGCCAAAGCTAAAGACGTGGGTCACCGGGTTCCAGAACCTCGCCGCGGCATGGAGGAAAGGAAGGTGCAGTGGAGTCCGGCTCAGTGTGAATAGTGCATTCAAGCCGAAACCTCGGAAGTTCAACTTTTCCGAGCCATCGAGAGAAGAAATCCAAGATGTGAGATTTTCTACGAGAAATGCTTCCATTCTTGCAAGAAGCAATGATGAAATGAATGAGTTCCAAGGTTGGGGCTTTTATAGGGGAGTAAAACACTATTCAAAGGACACGTGTCGAGATTCTGGAGGTTGCGGGAGAGGTGGCCGGCCGGCCACCTATTCTAGTAGGCCGGCCACCCTCTAGTTTTCAGATGAAAAATGTTTTCGGCCGTGCAGTGGTCCTGTTTTGCCCTCCGGAAGGAAGTTTAAGGCTTTTCGTTGCATCGGGAATGTCGAAGGCCTCCATTTCTCTCAATTTCGGGCACGTCCCGTCATCCAGATTGTTCGTCTGAACTACTTTATTGTGTTTTTGCTTATCGAGTTGTCGTTTTGTTTATCGAGTTGTAAGTTTTTGTCGAGCTGTCGCTTTTTTTTTGTGCTTTGAGTTGTTACACTCTATTTATGCAATTTTGCTAAGTCTTATTTATTGAGTCGCTAACTTTGTTGTGTTTTGCTTATCGAGTTGTAAGCTTGCTGAGACTCTGTTTTTCTTGGTGAGTTATTTTGATTTGTTGCGTCGGTTCATTACCTGACCCGGTAAATACACAAGGCACATTTCCATTCAATTCCATTTTGTGCAAAATGATGCGATGCGATGCCAAGATTTCAAACACAATATCTTTTCAAAAGCTGTTTCATTCCATCATGTTTTTACAACAAGCAAAGGTACAAGTTTTACAGAAAATTAAAACTGCCTAACAAAATGCAAAGTGCTGAAAACTCTGCGGGAAAAAGGAAAATAAAGCAGGAAACAGCAGCATCAATGCTCTCGAGAGCGGGCATGAGGAGGCCCTCTCATCCTCTTCTGCGGGATAACCTCTGCATCACCGTCATCATCCGGATCAGAGCTGTCCCCCTCAGCTTCAACTCCCTCCTCGGCGGATGTCTCTGACTCCCGGTCTGCGACCGCCTCCTCCTCATCCTCGTCAGGTTCCTCCTCAACGATAGGTGCCCTGCGTCTGCGAGACGACCCTGCTCCTCGAGCTCCTCGAACTCCTCGGGACGATCTCCCTCCTCTAGCACCTCGAGCAGATCTAGCACCTCTACTCGGAGCATATACGGGGGGCATCTGAAAATGAAAAGTGCAATACATCAGTTCAAATATGAAAAGCAGGTGCAAATACGGTGTGTGAATGAGGTGTGTCAGATGTGCTCTACACAGTCTAGCAATACAGCAGAATGTTCAAAGCCAGAGTATCATCAGAAATATGCTAAATACAGGGAAATGGACAGTACCTGCACACCCATGATGCCCAGCTGTGCCTTCCTCCGTAGGATCATGCCCTCGAATGTGGCCAACATCCTGAGCAACTCATCGGTATACTCTCTGGGTGGCTGCAAATACAAACCCAAGTCATCAATAAACAAATGCCGAAGTATCTATGTGATGAATGCAAAACAGTGGAACATACCGGTGGTGAGTCAGGATCACTGACATATCTGTGATCAGGCAGAGGAGGCTCTAGCGGAACCGGGTAAGGAGTCCCAAATTGCCAACTCGTCAACTCGGTCGGCATGTCTGGCCACCCAGGATGATGAAGGGATGGGGGGATCGGAGGAATCGAACTACCTCTACCCCTAGGAGCGCTAGCTCTGCTGGAAGAAGGGATGTCTGTGGCGCCAGCACGACTCGAAGATGATGTGCCAGTAGACCTCAGTGGCGGAGTACGCACCCTCATCAAGGGGGGCATCAGATATATGCGACGATAGGTGGCGTAGTTCCCATCCATGAGATATAGCAAAGCATCGGTGCCCTGCATGGCAGTAATGACCTCCTGGATAGAAAGTCTATCGGTAGTCCGCATAGTGGCTGGAGGTACAGCGGGAGGGTCCTGAGAACCACACCCCCATATCTGACGCTGAAAACGCTCTCCCAGGTACCACGCCCTACCAACTGGTCCCTCGAGCAGGAACCTATACTGGGAAGCAATCGTTCCTCCGGGACACTGAAGTCCGATATCATCACCGAAGACTGCCCAAGGCTGCCAAGTAATCTGCGGATAACCAGTGCATAAATCAGTCAGAAATCAAGAATACGCCAAGCAGATCAGGGATAAAATGGGAGGAACTGAGAGTTCTGAAATACCTCTGTCGCGCGCACGGTATCGAAATACTGTCGCAAGTAGAAGAGAGTCTCTCGAGGTCTCGGCCGGTGCTCGCCCTCGAACATCAATGAAAATGGAGTCATGGGGATCCCTACCACCTCCATCTCCGGGGCAAATATGGGAAAGTATACATACACCCATAGCTGAGAAAAGCAGTGCAGAATGTGAGTACAAGGTGCTAAAGACAGAATACAGAACGCAAAGTGCGCCGTGTGTGCGATGAACAAATGATAAGGAGCAGAAATGTAAATCAAGAGGGCAGAATGTACCTCCCAGGCTCTCCAGTAGCCGCCGAGTAAGTCCCCCCGCACGCGAGAGACTGCACTCATGTAACAATAGAGGGTGGCCAGGCCGGCGCCGCCCCAATCATATTGATTGACCTGTGATAGGTCTACCAGAGCGCTCAACAGATGAAGCCCGACTGTGTTCGATCTGTCGGCAAACAGGGTGGTGCCGAGGAGGAACAAAAGGAAACCTCGGGTATACTGCTCAACCTGCTCTGGAGTCCCGGGCTCCATCCCCTCCCTCCGAAAATGGGCAGAGAACCAAGTATACCGCACTCTGCCAGAACCTCTGTCTACAGGAGGGCGGGTCCCCAATAGATGTATCCAGGCAGCCTCCCACTGACCCATATCCTCGTCATAGGGAATAGGTCCACCGCCTATGTCTAGGCCGGTGAGTACTGCAAAGTCCATTGGGGTCATGGTCATGTCCCCGGCGGCGGAAAAATGGAAAGAATTGGTGGTGTCCCACCACCTCTCCGCCAAAGCGGCTAACAAAGTCCTACTGCAAGGACAGCGCGATAACCCCCTGCAGAAGGGCCCGAATCCTGTCAGATCAACTAACTCCCGGACGGCTACCGGAAGCTCAGTATACCACTCCCTAGCTATGGTCGAGCCATATCCTCGTACCGTGCGAGACTCAACCTGCATTCAGGACGAATACATGTATTAATGAAATGAAATGGGCTGTGTGCCAATGAAATGAAATGGGCTGTGTGCCAATGAAATGAAATGGGCTGTGTGCCGAAGAAATGAAATGCTGTGTGCAAGATAAATCAAATCTGGGCTGCGTGTTCAGGAAATTTTGAGTTTTGGGCTGCGTGTTCAAATTTCAGATTTCGTAAATTCAGGGGTTTGGGCTGCGTGTTCAAATTTCTGTCAGTGGGCTGCGTGTTCACTTCAAATCTGGGCTGCGTGTTCAGGAAATTTTGAGTTTTGGGCTGCGTGTTCAAATTTCAGATTTCGCAAATTCAGGGGTTTGGGCTGCGTGTTCAAATTTCTGTCAGTGGGCTGCGTGTTCACTTCAAATCTGGGCTGCGTGTTCAGGAAATTTTGAGTTTTGGGCTGCGTGTTCAAATTTCAGATTTCGCAAATTCAGGGGTTTGGGCTGCGTGTTCAAATTTCTGTCAGTGGGCTGCGTGTTCACTTCAAATCTGGGCTGCGTGTTCAGGAAATTTTGAGTTTTGGGCTGCGTGTTCAAATTTCAGATTTCGCAAATTCAGGGGTTTGGGCTGCGTGTTCAAATTTCTGTCAGTGGGCTGCGTGTTCACTTCAAATCTGGGCTGCGTGTTCAGGAAATTTTGAGTTTTGGGCTGCGTGTTCAAATTTCAGATTTCGCAAATTCAGGGGTTTGGGCTGCGTGTTCAAATTTCTGTCAGTGGGCTGCGTGTTCACTTCAAATCTGGGCTGCGTGTTCAGGAAATTTTGAGTTTTGGGCTGCGTGTTCAAATTTCAGATTTCGCAAATTCAGGGGTTTGGGCTGCGTGTTCAAATTTCTGTCAGTGGGCTGCGTGTTCAGGAAATTGAGTTTTGGGCTGCGTGTTCAAATTTCAGATTTCGCAAATTCAGGGGTTTGGGCTGCGTGTTCAAATTTCTGTCAGTGGGCTGCGTGTTCACTTCAAATCTGGGCTGCGTGTTCAGGAAATTTTGAGTTTTGGGCTGCGTGTTCAAATTTCAGATTTCAAAAATCAGGGTTTAGGGCTGCGTGTTCTACTCTCTATTTCAGTGGGCTGCGTGTTCACATTCTACTGGGCTGCGTGTTCAGAAAATTTGGTGTTTGGGCTGCGTGTTCAAATGTCAGAAAAATTCAGGGGTTTGGGCTGCGTGTTCAAATTTCTGTTAGTGGGCTGCGTGTTCACATTCTACTGGGCTGCGTGTTCAGAAAATTTGGTATTTGGGCTGCGTGTTCAGATGTCAGAAAAACCGGGGTTTTGAGCTGCGTGTTCGATTCTCTAAATTAGTGGGCTGCGTGTTCACATTCTACTGGGCTGCGTGTTCAGAAAGTTTGAGTTCGGGCTGTGTGTTCGACAAATCAATATTCGGGCTGTGTGTTCGACAAATCAATGTGTGCTATGTGTTCACAATTAATCAGTCAGCCCAGTGTTCATGAATTCAAGTGTTTAGGCCACATGCTCAAAGTGCAAATAAAGTACTATGTCATAAGCTAAATTGTGTGTTCGAGCATGACAAAGTTACAAAATGCACGAAAAATACAGAAGATGAAGTAAAATACCTCTTGTGCCCCATAAGAGAGATGATGCTCGGGCTCTCTTAGAAGTAGATCCCCGGGTGCTCGCTCATTGAAGCCCGTGAAACGTCGAAAAACGGCCCGCGGAAGCACGTACACCGCCGGGGCGTATCTTTCCGGAATAAAAGGACGAACTCTCGGGGGGAGAGTCATGGGATCAAAATCATCCCCGGCACCCGAAGAACCTTCGCCGAAAGGAAGATAACCCGCCATTTCAACAAATCTGCAAAGAGGAGCAAAAATGAGCAAAAATGAGCCAAAATTAGAAAAAGTCAACAAAAGTCAACTCTCGGGAAATAAAAAGTCAACGAAAGTCAACCCCCGGGAAAGTCTTCCAAATATTGAGACAAACTTACCTCAAGTGGTGAAAATGAGAAAAGAAGCCCCAAAGTCAAAAGTTAGCCGACTGAAAGTGCTTGAAACTGGAAGATTTCGCGAAAACAACTTGCGTGGGACCTCGGAGAGCGCGTATAAAACTCAAATCTAGAGAGAGAAAGAGTGTGGAGAAGGAGAAGAGGAGTTTTTCACGGCTGTGGGAGTGATTTTGGAGTGAATGAGCAAGCAAATATATAGAAGAATGAAAAAAGACCAAAATGCCCCTCTTTTGGGGAGGTGGCCGGTCGGCCCCCTTTCCTAGCTGGCCGGTCACCCACTTTTTGTCCACGGCCGGTGGCCTCCCCTTGGGAAATGGGCTGGCCGGTGGTGGTCCCCACCCCCTCCCCTAGCTCTCTGCAAATTTTGAGGAAGATCGGAGTTCCCGGGACCTGAAAAAGTTCAAGAAAAGTGCACTTTCTGGCGCCGAATTGCTCCGCCGGAACTTCAGCTACAGTTTCTGATTTGTGTTTCATCATTCTTCATCAAATTCAAGGTGTATCCTTTTCGAACATGTTGTAACCTCTCCGAGAGGTGAATCAGAGGTCGCGATCAAGTTGCCTATACCGAAATGCGCGTTTCCCAGCTCGTTATTGCGAAACAAACGGGAGTCCTGATTTGTGCTCGTTTTACACTATTTTGCATGTAACTTGCATCCTCATGAATATTTGGCATTGTCATGCACATTTCTTGTTACTATCATGCCTCCGTGCTCGAGCATGCGTTGTCACGCATTATCTTTTCTCGTATTGCGGTGCATTCACTCGCCGGCGCCGTGTGTGCCAAACCTTTTGAATCATAGGAATCGCATTGAATATATGTTGTTAGCATATTGTTCTTGTTGAATTTCTCTCTTTTGCAGGCACGATATTGTATGTACGGTTCATTCGAGGCTGGTGCGTCCAGACGAATCGCGCAGGTATCGTATCTTCTCCGTGTGAAACGCGACGAGAATCGAATCATTCTCCGCATCCCTAACTGCATGAAATGTAGTTGTTTGCTTTGCATTCTTGCTTAGAATTGTTGCATCTATTTGCGAATACCTGCTTCATTACAGCTTGCTGCATTTGCATGATCATTGCGTTACATCTGGCTCTGTGCATTTCATTTGCATTTTGCCCCTGCCTGCGGGCACATTTCAATCTATCTTGTTTGATTGTCTAAGTCTTCGGCCTTGTCAAAAATGGGTCGTCTTTGGGCTTTGACATTCACTCCCGTCATCGTTATGACTTCCGAGTTCTGTCAAAGAGGGGCAACTGTAGACACCCCATTTTTTGACCGACCATAAGACTCAGGCGTCACCGATTGAGTGCTTGGTGATGTTCCATATCGCGCTCGTTCAGAAGTCTCAGAGTCGCGGCTGCGCGCCCTGCCTCCGGACTTCCGAACCCTTTTGTACCTTGTCTCGGTTTGCGAACCAGACTCGGTTTTCTCTGTTTTCTCTTTGAGAAGGGAGGGAGAGGTCCAGTGTCTCTCAATGGCTGTAGGCTACATCTCATGGTCGTAGGCCATTTTGCCCATTTTGGAGTCCGGTTCCCGGTTTTCGGAGCCGTTAGGCCGTGTGCCTCGGTTCGGGACCGCCTAACCGTCTCCGTTTCCTCCGGTTTTTGGCATACATCTCATTTGCATCCTTCTAAGAAACACTGGGGTCTCGGAAACCCACTTCGTGGCCGATTGCCACTCCCGGCGCTTAACAGCCCATTTTCGGGACCCCGAACCACTCGGTTTTGGCCCCCGAGCCTTCATTTCGTATTGTTGTCTATTCTAATTTGGCAGGTACCTCTGTTTTATCCTTCTAAGGAACACTGGGGTCTCAGAAACCCACTTCGTGGCCGTGTGCCACTCCCGGTGCTTAACAGCCCATTTTCGGGACCCCGAACCACTCGGTTTTGGCCCCCGAGCCTTCATTTCGTATTGTTGTCTGTTCTAATTTGGCAGGTATCTCTGTTTCATCATTCTAAGGAACACTGGGGTCTCAGAAACCCACTTCGTGGCCGTGTGCCACTCCCGGTGCTTAACAGCCCATTTTCGGGACCTCGAACCACTCGGTTTTGGCCCCCGAGCCTTCGTTTCTCATTAGTTTTTGTTCAATTTTGGCAGGTACCTCTGTTTCATCATTATGAAGAACACTGGAGGGCGGTTGGACAGCAATTATCCCAGGAAACCAGAAATGCTTCTCCGGCGCCCGTTTTGCTCACTTCCGGGCTAATGTTGAACACCCTAGGCCCATTTTCTCCAAACCAAAGCCACATATCTGTGATGAGGGGACCTGGGAGGACCCTAAAAACATATGGTTGGATGGTAATTCTCATTGACCCTTTTGACCCCCTCTTTAAATTGGCTTGTTGTCTCTCCTGGTTCAGAGTTGCCAAATTCCAACTATAGAGCCTTGTTGTGCACACCTCGGAGGATCCTAACCTCCCATGGTTGGAGCCTAATTGTGACTTTCATTTTTGGGCACTGGTCGGCCGGCTAGGGTGGGTGGCCGGCCGGCCACCTCCAGCAAAAGTGCCTGGCCGGCCGGAACCTCACAATTCCCACTTTACAGCTGTGTCAAAATATCCCCCAGAAAAGATATTTATTCGGGGGATATTTTGGAGGGGAATTTTGCCCTAATTTTCCCTCCTTTTACACCCCCTTTTTTGGCCTATTTAAGGGGCTGCCTTTGCCTTGTATTAGGGTTGAAAAATTGATCCCAAGAGCATACATCTATATCTATCTCCATCTCTCTCAAATTCTCAAGTTCTTGTCCCATTTCTTCATCAACTCCAAGCTCTATCATCACCATATCATTTCCAGCAGCAAGAAAGGAATTCCAGCAGCTAGGAAGTCAACAAATTCAAGTCAAGAAGCAAAGAAAGTTAGATCTTCAAGGGTGAGTACTCTTTTCCCTATTTCTAGCCCATTTTTGCAAGCTTTTTTAAACCTATTTGCCTTTGTTTTTGGGGCTCCGACCCCTACTGTTTTTGTGCTTATTTTGAGCCCCTCTACAACATTGTAGAAGGGCTCAACCTCATTTGGTGTTTGTATATACCACTTCCTTCAATATTCTTCAAGTATGTCCCATTTTTGCATGCAAAATTAAACCTATTTTCCTTTGTTTTTGGGCCTCCGACCCATACTGTTTTTATGCTTATTTTGAGCCCCTCTACAACATTGTAGAAGGGCTCAACCTCATTTGGTGTTTCTATATACCACCTCCCTTGGAAATCCACTTTAGGCCCTAAATCTTGCATGTTTTGTAACCTTTTGTAGTTTCGGTTTTGGCTCTTGGTCAGAGCTAAGAGGGGTCTTATTTTGACCCCCTTTACATGTTTCATGAAGAATGTTTTGTTGTTTGGTGTATAGATTTGCATGTCTCATGATATAGCCTATTTGGAGCCTATTTTGCATGGAATTTCTAGCATGCTTACATACTGATTTTGGGGCTACCATCTTCTGTAAATGTGCTTATTTTTAGGCCCTCTTCAATGTTGTAGAAGCATGTTTGTCCATTTGGAATTTGTATATATCACTTGCTTCAATACTCCCCTTTTGGCCACTAGTTTTGCATGATAATGTTGCCATACCTATGCTTACAATTTGGCCATGCTTATCACTGAAAAATGTCATATTTGGGACTGCCTTGCTACTGTTCTTGCTGCCATGATCATATTTTGCATGTATAGCATGACTATAGGCCATTTCGGGGGCTTAAAATCACATTTCGGGATGATTGCATGCTTCGGGTGTCATTTCGCATCATTTCGGGGCTGTTTTCCCCATCTTTTAGCTGCTGAAATTTGATTTGTATGCTTGCATATCATTTCCCATGTCATTTCATGTCTTAATGCATTGCCTCGGTTTGCACGCCCGCGGGTACGCATTTCGAGGCACTTCTTTTTTATCCGACGGCCTCCTATGTGGGTGAGCTGAGGCTCTCCCATGTTGGTATAAGCCCCTCGTTGCATTCCGTATGCCATTTGTATTTTGTTTATCATCGCCTCGGTTTGCGCGCCTGTGGGCACGCATTTCGAGGCACTTCGGTTTTATCTGATTTTGCCTGTTTTATCATCGCCTCGGTTTGCGCGCCTGTGGGCACGCATTTCGAGGCACTTCAGTTTTATCCGATTTTGCTTGTTTGTCATCGCCTCGGTTTGCGCGCCTGTGGGCACGCATTTCAAGGCACTTCGGTTTTATCCAATTTTGCCTGTTTTATCATCGCCTCGGTTTGCGCGCCTGTGGGCACGTATTTCGAGGCACTTCGGTTTTATCCGATTTTGCCTGTTTTGTCATAGCCTCGGTTTGCGCGCCTGTGGGCATGCATTTCGAGGCACTTCGGTTTTATCCGATTTTACTTTTTTTGTCATAGCCTCGGTTTGCGCGCCTGTGGGCACGCATTTCGAGGCACTTCGGTTTTATCCAATTTTACTTGTTTGTCATCGCTTCGGTTTGCGCGCCTGTGGGCACGCATTTCGAGGCACTTCGGTTTTATCCGATTTTGCCTGTCACATCATCGCCTCGGTTTGCGCGCCTGTGGACACGCACTTCGAGACACGTCGGTCTTATCCGATTTTATCATTTATCATCACCTCGGTTTGCGCGCCTGTGGGCACGCACTTCGAGGCACTTCGGTCTTATCCGATTTTGCCTGTTTTATCATCGCTTCGGTTTGCGCGCCTATGGGCACGCACTTCGAGGCACTTCGGTTTCATCTGATTTTGCTGGTTTATCATCGCCTCAGTTTGCGCGCCTGTGGGCGCGCACTTCGAGGCACTTTGGTTTTATCCGATTTTATCTGTTTTATTATTGCCTCGGTTTGCACGCCTGTGGGCACACATTTCGAGGCACTTCTATTTTATCCGATTTGCATTTCATATCATCGCCTCGGTTTGCGTGCCAGTGTGCACGCATTTCGAGGCACTTCATTTTTATCCGACGGCTTCTGACGTGAGTGTGCTGAGGCTCACTCATATTAGTATAAGTCCATTCTGCATCCCGCATGCCATCCCGCGCATTCCTCGGTTTGCGTGCCCGTGGGCACGCACTTCGAGGCACTTCACTTTCATCATACACATTGTATTATATATATCATTTCATGTCCATTGCACTCCGTGTGTCATTCTCTCGGTTTGCGTGCCCGTGGGCACGTATTTCGAGGCATTTCATTTTTCATAGCATTGTGCATGCTAGGTTGTATATTAGTTGCATTTCATGCATGTCATGCATATTGCATCGTGTTCGGGATAAGTGTTAGCCCGGGCATGGGAAACGAGGCACGTTTCGTACTCCGAGTGACGGAATGGGTCTCAATTCCCCAGTCACCGACACTCCGGATAACCCATGATGGAGTTAGGTTTTCATTGTAGCATTCATGTGCATTCATTCTATATCAAGTTGTGCAATTCGGTTTCTCGGCCATCATGCATCGGTATGCGTGATTGGTGGCGCGAGGATCGAGACATGCATACATTTGTGAAATACACTGCTATGCCCTTTTCTTGCTCTCTGTTACAGCAAAATCAGGAATCAACAGCTTTTCAGAGCTTGACACACAATTCGAGATAAATCGCAAACAGAGGCTAATTGGGGCATCATCGTGGATTTCCGCGCCAGGCAGCCCAAACATACATCATTCAGCAGAAGCGAGGCAGTCCCTGGCTTGCATGCCAATTTACAGCTTTCTTAGTTTAATTTGATAATTAATTAGGAATTTGTACATTTATTCGGACTGTAATATTTGGACTGTAATATTCTTTTATTCGGACCCTCTGCGCGAGGGCACAACTGTATTATTCTTTCGGACCTTCTGCGCGAGGGCAAAACTGTAATAAGGGTGCGTGTGTGTGTGCATGTCTTCCAACCCCCCCTTCTTTCTCCCTTTTATTTATCTGCTTATGTTGGTTAGATTAGGGCATATTTCAATTAGCATACAGTATGATAGCATGTTTGCATTCATTCATCTGTCTTGCATGCACCGGGCTCGGCGCATCATACAAACTGCATTGTATTTCAATTCCAAATTGAATACTTGATAGTTGTTGCATTCCATATGCCATGTTTAGAATAGCCGAGCCCGCCATAGTTGCATCTTTGCATGTGTTGCATTAGGCATTTCAGCATATTTAGGATCATGCATGATTTCTAATAAGTTTCTGTTTTGGCTTGGAGTACTCGGTGAGTTTTTATGCTTTAGCATCCTTGCATGCGTGTGAGTGTTGCCATGATAGCATGCTTGCCATGAGGCTATTTGCTTATGTGATATAACTGCCTGAATGCCTGTGGGTGAAGGTTGGGTTATTTGGAGTGGAACAAATCATTGACTGTTTTAAGCCCACTAGAATAGTGGCAAAATCACATCATGTTTTCTAAGCCCACCTGAGGGTGGCAAATCCGCATTTTAGCCTACCTGCGGGTAGCACCATCACACCATTTTCAAACAAACAAACATGAGATGTTTTGTTCCAATTCAGACGGCCCAGTCTATACTTGTTTGCTGCGAGCATCACATAGTAACCTAGGCTAATAACCGGAATAAGGACATACAATGTTTTCAAAATCAGATATCATGGTTAGTAGAGGCCGGTCTTTGACCGGGCGAGCGGGGGTGCTCACGAAGTGACCTTCCCCAATCGTACCCAAGTTCCCGAGCCGAGGCAACTTTGGTGATGACGGACACGTGGCCTTTGGCAACGAGTCAGGGTTTCCTAAATTTCCCATTTTAAAAAATATTTAGGTGGCGACTCTGTATCTGGCAAAGCAGTCCATGTTTGGCACTTCTTTAAAAAAAATCAGTTTTCTCAAAACGATTTGCCGGATTTGGACTCTTTGGTTCAAGATTAAGAACCGTGACATTTGAGTCCTTGAACTGTGGTGACCCAATATCGAACCAGAACGGGGGAGACCCCGGGATTGCGTTCGGGGACGTCTACACAATGTTCTGAGAACAATTGCAAACAGAGGCAAGTTGGGGCATCGCGATGGATTTCCGAACAAGGCGACCGAGCATGCATGCACTTCTTATTCCGACGCTCCTTTCTATTTGCTTTAGTTAGTTTCTTTGCTTAAGCTAGCTAATGCTTTGTTTTTGTACTTAAGTAGTTAATGTTCTTAACTATTCATTTGCGTTTGTAATAACTAGTTAGTTAATTAGCTTTATTTTGTAATAATTAGTTAACTTGTTAGTTCATTAGTTTTGTGATGTAATAATTAGTCTAATTAGCTTAGATTAGCTAGTTAGCTTATTCATTCGGACCCTCCGTCGAGGGGGCACAACTGCTGTAATAACCGTGCGTGTGTGTGATGCATGTCTTCCAACCTCCATTTCTTTCTCCCTTTTACTTAACCGCTTTCGATGGTTAGTTTTAGGGCATATTTTGATTAGCATACCTTATGTTTGCATGCGTGCATCCATTCATCCATCTTGCATGCACTGAGTTTGGCGCATCATACAAACTGCATTGTATTTCAATACATTTACTTGAATACCAATTTGAGTACATGTTATCAAGTTACATTTCACATGACATCTTAGGATAGCCGAGCCTATTTTAGCTGCATTTTGCATGTGTTGCATTAGGCATTCTTGACATAGCTAGGATCATGCATTGATTACTAACTAGCTTCTTTTTTGGCTCGGAGTACACTGTGAGTGTTTTTGCTTTAGCATCCTTGCATGTATGTAAGTGACTGCTATGATAGCATGCTTGCCATGAGGCTATGTGCTTGTTTGATATAACTGCATGAATGCCTGTGGATGAAGGTTGGATTGCTTGAATTGGAACAATTCATCAAAATGCGAGTTTTAAGCCCACTTGCGGAGTGGCAAAATCATGTTTTCTAAGCCCACTTGAGGGTGGCAAATCCACGACTTAGCCTACTTGCGAGTAGCATTTTCAAACCGTTTTCAAACAAACAAACATGAGATGTTTTGTTCCAACTTGAGCGATTTAGTCTATACTTGTATGCTGTGCGCATCACATAGTAAGGTTAGCTAATACACCGGAATAAGAACACATGTGTTTTTAAAAACAACATATCATGTTAGTAAAGGCCGATCTTTGATCGGGCGAGCAGGGGTGCTCATTGTATGACCTTCCCCTCTCATACCCAAGTTCCCGAGCCGAGGCAACTTTGGTGATGACGGACACGTGGCCTTAGGCACGAGTCAGGGTTTCCTAAATTTCCCAAAACAAAATCTTTAGGTGGCGACTCTGAAATCTGGCAAAGCAGTCCATGTTTGGCGCTTTTTGATTAAAATCGATTTTTCAAAACGAATTGCCGGATTTGGACTCTTTGGTGATTTATTAGTCTTACATTGCATTTTGTGAGATTAGATTCAGAACCGTGACATGAGTCCGAACTGTAATAGCTGGAACACGATTCGCGCCCTCACGCGCGGAGCGGAGTTCGGGGCGGTCTACAACATGAGACAGAGAAGATGGTTGGAGTTGATCAAAAACTATGATTTACAGATTTTGTACCATCCGGGAAAAGCTAATACTGTGGCAAATGCCTTGAGCCGAAAGTCAATGGGAAATGTGTCATGTTTGCTTACTGGTCAGAAGGAATTGCTATATGATTTGGAAAGGAATGAGATTGAGATTGTGATGCATGAACAAGGTGGGATTTTAGCCGCCATTTCTACCCAACTTGTGCTCATTGAAGAGATTAAAGAAAAACAACATGCAGATAAGTTTTTGAAGAATCTTTTCGATGAAATTGACTCAAAACTGAGGCCCGGGTTCGTGATTGAAAATGATGTGTTAAGATTTTAGAATTGTCTTTGTGTACTGGATTGTTTTGATTTGAGGAAACGCATTATGACTGAAGCTCACCATTCGAAATTTGCTATGCATCTGGGAAATACAAAGATGTACCATGAATTGAAACATAATTTTTGGTGGCCTGGGATGAAAAAGTCTGTTGCAGATTTTGTGGCTAGATGTTTGTACTGCCAACAAGTTAAAGCCGAACATCAACGACCCGCTAGTTGCTGCAGCCGCTTCCAATACCCAAATGAAAATGGGAACATATCATGATGGATTTCATTATGGGGTTACCTTGCTCTTCTCGAGGTATGGACTCTATTTGGGTGATAGTTGATCGTTTAACTAAATCCACACATTTTTTATTTGTTAAATCGTTCTATAACGCAAATAAGTTGGCTAACTATTATGTTAATGAGATTGTGAGATTACATGGCGTAACAGTATCTATTGTGTCCGATAGATATCCTAAGTTCACTTCAAGATTCTGGCAAAGTCTACAGCAAGCTTTGAGAACTAAATTAAGGCTAAGTAGTGCTTATCACCCACAGACAGATGGCCAATCTGAAAGGACCATTAAATATTAGAAGACTTGTTACGAATGTGTGTTCTAGACTTTCAAGGCAGTTGGGAAACCTACTTACCGTTGGCCGAATTCGTGTCTAATAACAGCTACCATTCAAGTATCGGAATGGCTCCTTATGAAGCTTTGTATAATAGAAAGTGCCGATCTCCAATCTATTGGGCTGAAGTAGGTGCTAGACCGTTGTTGGGACCAGAATTGGTGCAAGAAACAACTGAGAAGGTGAAACTGATTCAACAACGCCTAAGAACTGCACAGAGCCGTCAAAAGAGTTACGCGGATGCCCGGAGAAGAGATAGGGAGTATGAAGTTGGTGATGATGTGTTCATAAAAGTGACTCCTATGAAAGGGCAAACCCGGTTTGGCGTTAAGGGCAAGTTGGCACTAAGATATGTTGGGCCATATGAGATTCTCGAAAAGATTAATTCAGTAACATACCGAGTAGCCTTACCTCCGATGATGGAAAACATGCACAATGTCTTTCATGTCTCTATGCTTTGGGATTATTTAAGAGATCCACTACATGTGATTGAGCCGACTTATGTACTTCTAAAAGATGATTATACATACGAAGAGAGGCCAATGCAAATTGTGAACCGCTGAATCAAAATATTGAGAAACAAGGAAATTCTGTTAGTGAGGGTTGATTGGCAGAATCATGGAGGAACTTATGCAACTTGGGAGACAGAAGAAGACATGATGAGAAGATACCTCGAGTTGTTTCCTTTGAATATGGTGTTTTTCCAGAATGAAGGTAACTTGAGTTTGAAGGACCAAACTCTTTGAGGGGTGGAGGACTGTAACAACCCCGACCCATGATTAACATTAATCCATGCTTAAGTATGTCTAACAAGTAATTAAGAAGAAATCCTAAGTTAATTACATGTGCATTGCATTATTTGTGTCTATATCTATTTAACGTAGGAAGATCTGTTCATATTTTCATTTCGGTTTGCGAAATGAATGCCTTATCAGCATCCGATTCAGAAATTGACTTGACCAACATGTTATTTAGAATTTTTAGAATTTTATGGTAGGTCCAATTAAAATTTGGTTCGGAACGATTAAATTAGATTAATTTAATGGCTCATTTGATTAGTCCTAATTAACTATCATTAAATAAGCCTATATAAGGCTTCTTAAGTGTTCCCACTCATTCTTTTCCTTCCACTCCAACACCTCTTGAGCTCACACATACATACACAAACGTGTAGAGAGAGTGAGAAACCTAGGAGAAGTTTTCAACAAGGAATTTGCTAGAGAATTGAGGAGAATTGAAGAAATTGAGCAAGAATTCACTAGGATTCAAAGAGTTGAGAACCTAAGGTCATGCGCCATAGGATATCTGAATTACCTACTCTATCCATTTACTTGGAGCCATATATTATCTGTGAGTAATAACTTAGTAAAGCTATGTTCAAGTTAAATTATTTTATGTATATGAAATAAGATTTGTTTTATGAAATGATATGTTCCGTACTATGAATGATTGTCCAATTTTTGATAAGTATTTGTGACACAAGTGTGTTATCTGTTCCCGGTCCGGAGGTTCCTTTATGGAACTGACAAGTTATCTTGACCCGGCTGGAGGTTCCTTTATGGAACTGACAAGTTATTCGTACCCGGCCGGAGGTTCCTCTATAGAACTAACAAGTATGATCTTTGATACTCTGTATGTGATCTGTTAGCGCTAACGGATGAACTATGTATGATCAAGTATGAATTTTGAATTCTGTATACGCATTAAATAAGAATAAGAATAAGAATACGAATATGAATTTATTCTATGTACAAGCTTAGTCATGGGATATCATTCATTTAACCCTTTACTCTGTTATTATTCACTGGGCTCCCGCTCATTATTTATATTATGTATGTAGGTAAACAGGCATATGACCAGGCTCGGAGTTGAGGACCTGGCGTTTCAGTTTTTCTCAGCCAACCTTTGTGCCTCCCGAGGAGGTTCCAGATTAAGTCAAGTCTGGTGGCTGTGTTATTATGACTATATAAGACTTTGTTCATTTTACTCCATGAACAAGTTTCTCTGTTTTTCTTTTATGTACATGTAGTGACATTTAAATACTATATCTTTTGACATCACTTGTATGTTTATAAAAGTTTAAGATTATTAGTCCCATGTATGTCTTCACAGCTCGATAGACTATGTATATTTTATGTATTTGCTTCCACAACCCCTAATTATTCATTATTATGTTAAGAGGCCTTTGGTTATCCAAGGATTACTGGTCGGTTATGACGCTAAACCAATAGGGGCAGGTTTGGGTCGTGAGAGTACCTTTAATCACACAATGCAATAGGAATTTTAAAAAAGAAAAATTTTCAAACATCATTGTATGATAATTACATTTACATAACAGAAGAATTGACAAATTTAAAGACAAAAAATTACGTATCTCGACTCTTTGTTCAACCACCACCACTTCCCAGCATTTTGGAATGTCCCGCTCATTCACTAACCTAATTGGGTCCCAACCAAACCCTGATTGATTAACCAAACAGTGTGAACACTATCCCACCACATATTAATTTGATAGAATTGTTTTGTGCAGTGAAAGAGTGAAGATGTTTGTTGAGGGTCTCACAGGCCTCGCTTGGGAATTTTTTAATTTTTTAGCTAAAATATAATATATAAAAAAATTATATATTTGTGATAACTTTTAAATTTTTTACGAAAAAATGTGCAAAAAGTATAGAGAAAAGGAAAACTTTGACTTTTTGATATAGGTTATTAGCTTTTTAGTTTTTTAGGTCTTGTTTGACAACATCACTTTTTTAGCCTAAAAACCAAAAAGTTCCTAAAAAAATTAAAAAGCCAATAACTTATACCAAAAAGTCAAAGATTTTATTTTCTCTCTACTTTTTATACATCTTTTCATAAAAAAATCAAAAAGTCATCCCAAACATACTATATTTTTACATCATATTTTAATCAAAAAGTTAAAAAGTTACTTAAAAAGTTTGTTTCCAAATCTTGTTGGCTTTTAGGCTAAAAAGTGATGTTGCCAAACAAAGACTGGCCTCGTTTGGGAATAAGTTTTTTAAGTAACTTTTTGGCTTTTTTACTAAAATATAATGTAAAAAAAAATTAGTATGTTTAGAATGACTTTTTGATTTTTTACGAAAATATGTGCAAAAAGTAGAAAGAAAAGAAAATCTTTGACTTTTTAGTATAGATTGTTGCCTTTTTAATTTTTTTAATGATTTTTTGACTTTTAAGCTAAAAAGTGATATTGCCAAACGAGACTTTAATATATTGTTGCTTCACCATTCTTGAGAAATTTCCCATTGTGTCATGTATCCAAATATAAGGATGACATGTCTCATCATAGTAATACAACAATGCTTTCATTCCCTCTCCACCACCACCTCCACTTCACCTGCACCACCACCGCCAACACCGCCATTAGGCATGTAAACCTTTGTAAATGGTCTTGGATTTCAATCTCTTCGATGAACCAGGCTTCAAAGTGTGACGCCCCAAAAATTGCGAACTTCAAAGAATATATTATCAATTAAATGCAGGGTTTATCTAAGGTTAAAAGTCTAGGAAACAGCACTAATGAGTCCTATGGCCAATAACCGAGTAAGATCCCAGATCTCCAGAGAAGTCAAGTTAGCCTCCCTTCTAAGTCCAGCTTTCTTAGGTAGTCCACCATCCTTTTGACAGATCTTAAAAGACATTGACGCAAGGTCTCATAAGCAACGTAGAGATAGGCATAGGATTACAAAGAAAATAATAATTACAGCGTCTTAAATTTTAAATTTACAAAACGAGTTCCATTACTATTACAATCCAAAAAGAGTAAATAAAAGCACAGTTAGACTAATGAGCGAAATGGTTCCAAACTTTCTCTAAGGAAAATTTAAGTCTTCAAATGTCTTTGACTCATCGTTGGCTTCGTATGTTTCTTCGAAACCTGGCATGAAACGCCATGAGTTTTGAATGCCCAGTAAATGCACACACACCCTATCCTTTTTTCCCAATCCAATACACCATCACAATTATAACAAGCAAGTAATAAAGCATGATAATCATTCAATAATAAAGGATTAGAAGGTTAGATGTTAGAAATCTAGAAATCCCCCAAAGAGACTTCGTCCTCCCAACCACAAGAAGCAGATACGGATTATTCGGTATGCCCCCCTATTTTACTACTTTGTTATAGAACTAACCTCGGATGCCTACCAACGGTTATATACCATGTAGCGCCAACCGTTGGGCCTCAAAAGAGACGGTAATAATGGGCCTTGCCTAAATCCCTCCTTGCACCAAATACCTAGGGTCCGAATACAACCGCTCCGGTCAAGGGTTCCAAAAACCACTTGCGCAAGATTTTAACTTCCAAATAGGGAACGCATCCCGTCAACCAATCAATATCTTAGTAATCTTGTCCAAAAATTCGCAACCCATTACCACCCATTAAGTTTCCTATTTGAGTTAGATAATTAAAGTTAGAGTTAAGACATGCTCTTGAAACAACATCTATTGCACAAGTTTGAACAACTAAATAGTACAAATAGAAGGAAATAAGGTTATAACACATAAGATTCACATATGAAGATAGGCACAAGTAGCTCTAGGCATATTCAAGTAGTTAAGGGAATAAATTCGCAAATGAATATAATTTCCAGATTTGCATAAGTGTGAGCACCATCCAACGATTAAAATAAAATACATAAACCTATGACATGTGAAATATCGTATCAAGACATGATCATAAATTAATAAGCATATTCATGAACACAAGAGCATAAAACACCAATGAAAACAGAATTTCCAAATTCAGTACTACCTAAAGATTATGCACAAAAGGGCTATTTCAGATTTTTTTTTCAGAGCCCGGCCTTCCTATGGTTCATAGGGAATTTTATCTAGTTTTCAGAACATTTTTCAGAAATGGAATAGCTTTTTCAGATTTGTAGTTATTTCAAAAATACTCCTGCTCTACCTAGATTCGTCGACTGTTACGAAAATCAGATTTTCTCACAAACTGCTCACTCGTTTTCAATGAAACAAATTTTTCTTGAAAGATAACTCCTTAAGGAAGATTTTGACATAAAATGGGGGTCCATAATATTTTTATACATTTTTATATAATTGTTTTAAGGTGGATGTAAAACAAATTTTTCTGGCACAATTCTTGAAAATAGAAAGTTGGTGAGAAAAGAGGTCAGCTAGGGGAAATTTTCCACTTATCTTGTGATGAAAACATGCTAGATAATATGCGTTAAACTCAGAAATTTAAGGTGAAGGTGTGCCTTTGAAAATTTTGAGAGATTGATAGGGAAAAATGTAGTCTTATACCGATTAAGAAAAATAGAAGAAGGGTAGAATCAAGGCTCAACTCCTTTCATTTTTGACACAAGAATACCATTATAACACATCTGAAAATACCATTTTAAATTTCTAATAACATGTATTTGAAAAAGGAAAATGGAAGAGAGAGTTGTGTTGTGGCTTACTTGAAGGTTGTTGGAATTGCTAGCAAACTTTTTCTTCCTCTCCTCTCTTCTACCAAGCTCACCCTCCTTCCTTTCTTCTTTCTCAACTGAATATAGTGTGTATAAGTGTTGTTCTTGTATGTAAAATGCCAAGGGAGGGGTTGTTTATATACTGAATTTGGTGCAAAAGGTCCCAAATGCCCCTTGGTTGGAATTGGATTGGATAGTTTGGATTTATTTTGAATTCAGTTTGAATTCAATGGAATAGTGGAGGATCAAAGGTCTTAATTAGGTTCCTAAAAATGATCTAGTTAGGGTTTTCCTCCTAATCAAACCAACCTAGTTGCATAGATACACATATATAAAAGTTTGTACCAAGTCAAAGATTTTTCTTCCTTAAATCATGGAAAATTGTCTCATAGTACATTCATTACACCTACAATGGTGATGGCTAGCCATGTGATGGTGAATTGATGGACTTATTTTATATTTTTTTTTGTGTACAATTGTTAGAATTTGTAAAATAAAATGTTTTAAAAAATAATTTAGGATACAAGTGTATATATAAATATATAATGGTACTTGTTTGGGGTCAATTTGTGATTTAATAAAAATGTGAGGGCTTGGGCTCAATTAAAATATCTATTTCAAGTGTAGAGTTAATAAATTAGTGTTAGGAAAAATAATTCGGTTTGTATTATCTTGCTTTGAATTTAAAGGTAAATAACCGAATGAAAACTGTGAAACCAGAAGTTAAGGTTTACAGCGAATAATCTAAAATTTAAGAGTTAAATAATTAATATTAGAGTGTTAGAAATGATTTCTAAGCTCCCAGGGTCAATTAGGGTTTGTATGGGTTCGTCCGTGATGCGTTTCCAGTTCTAGGGTTTAATTTACGAACAATCAACGAATTAAGGGCTTTATTAAAATAACTCAAAATTTAGGGACCTAATAAGGCTTACAAAGTTAGGGGTCTCACACAAAGTGTGAATTTTCTTCAATATCAATCCTACTCTTATTTGAAGCTCTACGGGCTTGTCGCTGAGGTTCCAAATCCTTGTTCCAAGTCTGGAAACCTGGGTGTGATTGCGACATCCATTGAAGCACCTTGAAAATGAAAAAAAGGCCTAAAACTTGCATTTTTTCTTCAATGAGGGATTGAAACTCTCTTTATGTGTTATAAATGATCATTTCAACAACTTTTGTGATTTCTGTGAATAAGATACACTATGACTTTTGGTGTGGTGTTGAATTTTATTTTTCAATCTTTTTTGGTGTGATCATTAGAATTAGGCAAAATACGAACGTGATAAGTTGTTTAAACTTAGTTTGATGATAACTTAATGAGTTTAAAATTAAATTTAAATTTGACTTGTTTACCTAATGAGTTTTTAATGAGCTGAACACAAATTGAGTTTTTTTTTGGTAGGTAAGTCATAAGTTTTATACCAAAAAATAGATATTATAGTAAGACTTATACATGCCCAAAGGCAACACACCCTTCGATGAGGGAAAACACAAGCTTAACTTCCACACTAAAATCTAACAAGTAGATTAACATACAAGGAAAATCCAAAAGCTAGGCCAAACAACAATCAACGGAGACGCCTACGATTTCATAGGAGTCTTGTGACTTGATTTCTTAGACTTAATAGAGAGGCTAACCTCTTGAGCAAGTTTAAGATTAGTGATTCTTTCAAGGAGCTTTTTCTTATTTTCCACTTTTGAAGATGGATTTGTCCATAGAACAACGAATGTTCCATCCGAAAGGGATTGAAGAGCTCTTTTGGAATGTGAAGATCGTTTAGGGGCTAACACATTTATATTACCCATATCCCTGGCAATTTCTTTATCTTCCTTTGAAGCCTCTTCATTCGAAATATCTTTTGAGGGGTTACTCACTTTCAAAGAGGAGCAATTCGCATTAAGCATGCTCTTAAGATCTGCACAAAAAAAACCTCCTCATTGGTTACACAAGTATTGAGAATATCAAATGTATTCGATGAAGATGAAGGAGGTGTAGGAACAAAGTTACCCATAGGAGCATTAACAACTTCCTTGCCTTTTTTTCTTTTTGACTTCAACCCATTCACTTGGCTTGCCTCCCTCTTTCGTCTCGACCACTTCTTTGGCCTTCCACTCTTGTTTGAGTTTGCTAGGAGCTTGAGTTATCGGTTTCCTTGGACACAAACTTATATTTTGCATTCTCCACACACTTGGGGTTTCCAAGGAACTTCTACTTTGATTTTGAACGGTTCTCCCTATCCTAAGTTTACAACAAAGGAGGGTGGAATCTCTTTAGTAGCTTTTATCTCAATACAAATTCTAGCAAATGTTAACCGGCTATGGTTTTGAGTAAATTCATCAAGATACAATGGATTACCGATAAAACTTGCTATGTAACTCAATCTCTTCTTAATCCAAAGTCCAAGCGGCACATTGAAAAATTTTACCCATATCGACACACTTGAGAAGACATTTTAGTAAGGGTCACCGGGGTGCCATTTCTTAATAACAATCAATTTGCTCCCTATATAATAAGGCCCCTCATCAAGAATGGACTTGAAAGCTTCTTCATTTTTAATCTTGAATACAAAGTAACCATTATCTAAGGTTACAACATCTTCAAGATTTTCCTTCCACAACTTGTAAGCCCAAGTTTTCACTTGGAAGAAAGATAATTTTCTATCAATAAAATAACCCATGAGAACATGTTTCCATTGCTTAAACCCAATTTTAGAGATTTCCAATGGGATTTGAAGTTGATCATTCTCATAACCCGCCGAGTATCTCTTGAGGTTTCTAACTACTTTCTTCTTAGCAATCTCAGATTTAAATAAACCACTCCAGGGCGTAAAGATAACATTATGGGAAGAAGACTTACCCAACCTATTGGAACTATGGCTTTGGACTATTTCTGCTTCAATCTGATCGGATGAGTCCATAGCACCCACCAACCCCTCTATACATGACATCTGAACCTCAGCATGCCCTTTTGTCTCATTGTAGTCTTGCACATTTATGGTTGGGGTACTTCCCTTTGTTACTGTCTCAATATCCCCCATTGGTTCAAGTATGGTTGTTTTGCCCAGGTCTTGTTTTGAGGAAGAGCCACGATAAACACTAAAACCCACCATGACATTGTAAGCTTCAGGGGGATCACAATAAGTCTCTTTAATGTCAAAATCATCATGTTCAAACTCAAGTTCTAATTGTCTTTGCATATAGTCTATATTATTTTGGTTTTTATCATTGGCTTGATTTGAACTATTGGGCCCAATTTCTTTTGCACCAAGCTAGAATGGAATTCTTTAAGTAAGATTTTGGATGAGCTACCTCTCTTGTTTCTTAATTTCTTACCCATTTTCAACAAACAAATTTGGGAAAATGGGGAGGAATTTCATAGACAATGAAGTGATTCAAATGAAGAAATTGAATCTTGACGCTACGAGAACACAAAGATTGAAGCTTTCTGGAATGAAATGACTAACCTTTGAGGACTAAAGCATCTGATTCTTGTCCATGAGAACAGTTCTCAGAGCTCGTACGAGTCATAGACACGAAGCGAAACCCTAACCCCTCTCTCTCTCTCTCTCTCTCTCTCACACACACACACACACACCTGTTTTTGTTAACACAAATTGAGTTTGAGTTTGAGTAGCTTAATTTTTTATACTGCATATTAGCTTATCGAACCGAGTAGTACGTTGTTCAAAATTGATTTGAAAACTTAAGAAATTTAAAATTGTGTTCAAACTTGACTTGTTTACATAACGAGTCAATCTTGAAAAAGTATTAATTTAACGAGTCGTAAATAGGAATGGAAACGGGCCGGGGCGGGATCGGGGATCACACCTCCAGTCCCCGATCCCCAACGGGGAACCTACCACTGTCCCTGCCCCAGTCCCCTAACAGGAATCGAGGATCCCCGACCTTGAACATTCCCCGGCTAAAAAAAAAAAAAAAAAAATCTGAGAATGAAGATTCAAATCCAAAACATATCCAAATCCAAATCAGTAAATGAAGACCTATTCAAACAAAACATTTGTGAGCTGAAATGTCTAAAAAAAATATAAAAAATTAACACTATTCAGATCATCTTCCAGATCTGACATTATATATAAATAACATCACAACATTATTCAACAAATCTAACATTATTCAAATCTTCCAAATCTTCAAAAAATTTAACACTATTTAGATCATCTTCCAGATCTGACATTATATATAAATAACATCACAACATTATTCAACAAATTTAACACTATTCAAATTTAACATTAGATTTAAATAACATCACAACAAGATCATCTTCCAGATCTGACACTATTCAACAAATCTAACATTATTCAAATCTAAAAATTTGTGAGTTGAAATATCTAAAAAAAAAAAAAATCTAACACTATTCGACAAATTTGTGAGCTGAAATGAAATGTCTAAAAAAAACATTTAGATATGTTAAAAAAAGAAAAAACAAAATCAGATCTGAATATATATATATAAAGATCAATGGCAAAGCACCGCATTTTGAGACATTTCAACTCAGTTTTATTGCGAAGCACCATATATATAGTCCTGCAGCTCGGCCAACGGCGAAACTAGCTGAAGACGGCAGTCTACGGTGGCAGAGGAAGTGTCATTAGCAGTCGAAAGGAAGGAGAGAGAGAGATCGGTTTTTCCCTGATCGAAGCACCACATTTTGAGATCTTACAGAGATGAAGGGGAAAGAGGGAAAGACTCTGAGTGAGTGAGAGGAAGAGAGAGATGAGAGCCAGTGAGGAAGATAGAGAGATCAGAGAAGGTGAGGAAGAGAGAGAGAGTAGATGTAAAATGAAAAAACATGAAATAAAAGAGAGAGTGAGAGCAATAGTACATCAGAACTATACATATATATACATATCACTTTGGGACAATCGGGGCCAAGCCAGGCCGGGGCTTAGACACTTATCACTATCTCTGGCCTGAAATTGATCGGGGATTGATTTTTGAATACCATCCCCATCCCATCAGGGATATTTTTCCGGGAAAAATCGTTCAAATCAGAGTCGGGGGATCGGGTCCCCGTTGGGTCGGTTTCAAATTGCCATCCCTAGTCGTACACAAGTCAAGTTCAAATAGTTTGGTTCATTTAACGCTCTTAATTAGAATGTTGGTCATTCAATTTTGCTTTGTTAGAGCATCTCTAATGGTTGTGCCATTAGTTTAGGATTTAGAGTTGAGGGTTTAGGATTTAGCCAAAGTCAAAAAAATGGCCTCGCTTCACAAAATTCACCAATACAAAAGTAATCTATGGTGACGAAAAGTAGTGGAAAAAATAAATTTCGTCACTAAATAAGAATAATCCGTGACGAATTATAAAATTTTGTCACATATAAAAAAAATAAATAAATAATAGGTGACGAAATTTATTTCGTCAATAAATACTTCTTTTTAGGTGAGAAAAAATTAAATTTCGTTACCGAAAGTTTTCCTGCTAAATTTTTTTTGTAGCACCAAAATTTTGAGACTTTTAGTAAGAAAAAAATTTGTCACCAATTATAAAATTATTAGTGATGAATATGTTTTTGTCACCAATAATTCTACATATTTTCTTTTTGAAAAACTTGATTCTAAATATTTTAAGACCATTTGATGATAAATATATTTTCGTCACTAATAATTTTAATATTTTAAGACCTTTTACTGAGAAAATTATTTCGTCACTAATTTTAGAGGGAAAATTCTGACATATTGGATGGTAATAAAAAAAAAAAGTAGACTACTAATTTCCTCTAAACCCCAAAACGAGTCTTGATTGAGACCTCCACTTTTTCCCCAACCCCATCAACCCCACACACACATGGGGGTTGGTGATTTGATAAGAAAAAAAAAAAGAAAGCTGGCCAATCAGCACCCACTAGTGATGCTGGGGTTTCCCTAGTAAGGGTCCCTGTCTTTGTCCACCTCAAACACCACCCCTTCCCCATTTTTTCCTTTTGTATTTTTTTCTTTTGTTTTTTGGTTTTTTTGGTTTATCAGGTCCCTCCCCTCCCCCACCACACCACCCCCACACACACATATGAGAGTTGGTGATTTGATAAGAAAAAAAAAAAAAAAATTAGCCAATCAGCACCCACCATGTCTTTTTCCACCTCAAACACCACCCCTCCCCCATTTTTTCCTTTTGTATTTTTTTCTTTTGTTTTTTGGTTTTTTCGTTATATCAGGTCCCCCCCCCCACCCCTCCCCTCCCCTCCCCTCCCCCATTTTTTCCTTTTGTATTTTTTTCTTTTGTTTTTTGGTTTTTTCGTTATATCAGGTCCCCCCCCCACCCCACCCCTCCCCCATTTTTTCCTTTTGTATTTTTTTCTTTTGTTTTTTGGTTTTTTCGTTATATCAGGTCCCCCCCCCCCCCGGAAAATTTTTTGGTTTGTTTTTTTGGTTTTTTCAGTTCATCAGTTTTCCTCCCATCCCTCTCTCGCAAAACAAAACGCCCATTCTTTGCCTTCAACTCGTTCTCCTCCTTCAGCGCCTCTACCGACGTCATCTATTCTCCTTCTTCAGTGCCACTACCGACGTTACCCTCGTTCTCCTCTGAGCAATCGACAGTGCCGCCCACGTCGCTTCGAGTAGTATTCGATTATTTCTCTATTTTTCTATTGTCAAGTATGGGTCCTCTCTCCGTCTCACACTCACTTTCTCTATTTTTCTATCTTTGTTGCTAATTTCCCTTGCTTATTGAACATCTACACTGATTAATTTTCATCAGAATTACAAACTTTAAGCATCTTAAAAAAGAAGTAAATACACACTTCATTATGGGTAATATGTGAAATAACAATGGAAGAACCTCATTGGAACCCTACCCTTTGAATTCAATTAAACTGTGCATTCAAGATTTAATTGGTTTGTAGGTTTTGTAATTTTTGTCGATAGTCATTTATCCAAAATCCTACGAGATTTACAGTGATTGCTTATGAATAATGAATTCCATGTTTTAATTCAAAGGTTCATACCTTGAGCAGTGGTTAATGTGGCTGTTTCTGCTATTCATTGAGCAGTGGTCAATGAATTCCATGTACTGTAATTTTTGTTGATAGTCATGTTTTAATTCAATATTTAACTGGTTTATAGGTTCTATAATTTTTGTTGATAGTCATTCTTTTTGTCCATAAATACAAATCACCGAGGGTCAAGTCTAAGATTCTATTACCAAGTATATTAGAATTCTTTACAATAATTATCTTTACACTAATCTTTCAATGGTAGTTCAAGTAAATGGTGCCAAAATTCAATTATCCTTGCAATTATCTCATCATGAAAAAAATAGATTGATTATAATTTATTTGGTTTGCTTGAAGATGCTGAAGTGCTATTAACCTATTGAACCAAAGAAGAATTTAACAGAGACATTGAGCTCATAATATCCTTCATTATGCTGAATTGTATTTCTCTTATCAACTGTTTGATGGTGCTAGGGGTATTAAAATACAAAATACTCTGTTAAATGTTAACTTTTCTTCTATGAAGCACCTTTTCTACCCAAAAAAAAAAAATTTAAATTACTAAATTCATGAGACTGGGTGTAAAGCCAGCCCATGTTCTTGCTAGGGCTGCTCTTGGTAGAGATATAAAAAACACAAATTAGATTCAAAGCATTATAGTAGACTTTTTTATTATTATTATTTTTTAATGAAGGCCAGGATACACTTAATTCAAGAGAACTAACAAAGCAATAAGACATAAATCAACAAAGAAGCCTCTTCTTTGTGGATCCTTAGCCAAACTTTTGAAATTTTTCTTCAATAAACTGTCAATTTTCTCTTTTACCAATTTCTCAAGATTGAAATAGAATTCATGTGGATGGCTTTTCTGCTCTATACCCAAAATCCCAGATATAAGGATGATTAACTCTTCCAAAAATGTTTTGTCATCATCACATGAATTGTACTTAAACCCATATCTAGTTAGCTTCACAGCTTCACTCATTAATATCATGAACTCTTTTACGTAGCCAAAAAGCTACTGCAACTGCTCCACCAGAGAACTCAATAAATTCTTCAATGTACCAAAATTCAGCTACACACCGAAGAGCAAAACAAGCTCAAAATTGAAAACATGAAAGTTTTAGCTTTTGCAATGGTTGAGTCAATCTTGGTCTTGCATTTGACAATGCCTTCTTTGAACTTTTCGGCAAAGT
The DNA here is from genome assembly GCA_036172215.1 of Camellia granthamiana. NCBI lineage: Eukaryota > Viridiplantae > Streptophyta > Magnoliopsida > Ericales > Theaceae > Camellia > Camellia granthamiana. Next base: position 142,639,328 of record CM069907.1, read on the forward strand.
TGTCACCCTAAGGGGTCAGGTCACAATGGAAAATTCAATGCCTGCTGATAAACTTACAGGGGATTAGGTCACAATGGAAAATTAAATGCCTTCCTAATTTAATTTTTTAATTATGCTTCATCGGACAACTTACTGCATAACAGATAGTAGTTTATTTGCTTGCATTCCATGTCTCTTGCTTTTATATTGTGTTCAAATTTTTGATGATTAATTAATGGTGTAGAAGTCAAAGCAGTATTTCTTTTCCTTAGATATGAACATTGAATGAAGGAATCTTTTTTGGGAGGGAATGTAGGCACTCATATGCTCCTAGCTTCCATGAAGGAATCTTTTTTGGGAGGGAATGTAGGAATCTTTTTTGGGAGGGATGGTATAGCAAAGACAAATTTGATGCTTCCATGCATGGGTGTACGGAACAACTATCAAAGTCAAATTTAATGCATCCATTATTGCCGAGGAAGAAGGAACGTAAATGGTGTTGGAACAATCTTCTGTGTACAATAAATAAATTGAAACTAGATCAAACAAATAAAATAAATAATGTACCGAAATTATTTTACCGAACCGAAGAATAATAAAGATCAAGTCGAGTGTGTGACACTCTGTCCTTAAGACAGATTCACACCGCTACGGTGTTTACGGACTAATGGCGTCTATTTCCTAGGATACAATGATTTTCACAAATTTAAATTTGTAGTAGCACTCCAAACAAATTTGTCCGGCGAACTAGAACCTGTATTCTATACTCTCTTTAATTTTCCTATTAAAAAAACCTAATATGAAGAATATATCATGCAAGAAAGCAAAAGTAGAAGAAAAATGAAGATTTTTTTGATTGAAAGACTGTTGGAAAATGACCTGCTATTTATAGAACTGAACAGGTCTGAAAATCAAACTGAACAGGTGGATTTTTTGAATGAACAGGTGCAACAGATAACTGCTGGGTAGTTTCTATCTGTTGGGAAACTGCAACAGATTTGAATCTGTCTAGGAAGAAATGAAATCTGTCCAGGGTTCAATAGGTTGGCAATCTGTTTGGACTGTTTAAACCTGTTGTGGAATTTGGATCTAAAAAGAGACAAAATTTTGGACAAAAAATTTGAATTCAAATTCAAATTACAAAGGTGCAAAATTTAAATTAATTTTCCCCGCAAGAAATTCATAAAAAATTCAAATAAATTTTGTCTAAAAAATTAATATTAGAATCAACCCTACCCACACCCACACCGGTGCCCGGCACGACTCGGCCGGATGGACGACGGTTACGCGAGCGCGCACGTGGTGGTTTGGACTAAGGTTCACTTTGTCCATAACTCCTCCCTTCTACAAACTTGGGGTGCCCCTTGGGGCCGAACCCAAGTGTTGCCACCTAGAACTTATATACATACATAAGTTCTCTTCAAGTTTCAATGTGGGACAACCCATTTCAAGGAAACCCATATTTAATTTTTTAAAAATCCATTCCACGAACCCGAAAACGACGTCAAGTTCCCATTCACTCATAAATGGTTTTGACGAATCGTCTTCACCGTGTTACTTACCATGTGGCAAGGAACACGTCACCTCTTCGGACCCACCTTAAATGATGTGTGGACCCCACTCAATTTTGGGCTCAAAGTTGGCCCAAAGTAAGCCTATATAAAACTAATTTTCCAACAATCCCCCATATGAATGGAATTTGACAGAGAGAAAATGCAACAACATGATCTAATTATAGAGAGTACATAAATTGAAATATTCTGCAAATGATAAGTAACTTTTGGCTTTGAACCTTTCCTTGTGAGACACTATCGGATTTACTAGTTAACCAGTGAACATATTGTCTTAAACTGTTCAGCCGTTTGTGTAAACCAAGACAAGAGAACTCACATAGTATATCCCCAGGCACAGTTTAGTCTCATTATTGTGTTCATTTTGGCTCTGAACAACCTGGTCTTTCATGAGTGCTCTAAAGATTTGTAGCCCTTCACAAATATCATAGAACCAGCCCAGTTCACACTCATATAGGTGATTCTTATGAAGAGTATCCTGCCATACTCCATTAGGTTTATCTAGATATAAGAATCATTAAAATTTTACTTAACCTAAAACGCTGCAAACATCACTATTTCATCATAGAAATGGATAGGAGTTTGACTCCCCAGTGATCCTTCTGAGTCATACACAACTCGGTTGTCCCTTTGAACCTAGATCTTGGGATCTCCAGTCAACTAGGTTGGTTTGCCATTGTGGTAACTCTTATTTAATAGGCTTTAGTCTCATTCCCCTCAATGAATTCTCAACTAGCTCTCTTGTTAATCCTTTGGTTAGTGGATCCGCTATGTTGTCTTTAGACTTCACGTATTCAATGGAAATAATTACATTAGAGAGTAGTTGTCTCACGGTGTCATCTCGACGACGAATATGTCGTGACTTACCATTATACATATGACTCTGTGATTTACCTATTGCTGATTGACTATTGCAAAGTATGCATATAACAGGCACCGATTTTGGCCACATTGGAATATCTTCAAGGAAGTGGCGAAGCCATTCTGCTTCTTCCCCAACTTTATCTAAAGCTATGAATTCTGATTACATAGTAGACCTAGCAATGCAAGTTTGTTTGGAAGATTTTCAAGATACAGCCGCACCACCAAGAGTAAAGACATACTCATTGGTGGATTTTGAGTCTCTAGTATCCGATATCCAGTTTGCATTACAGTAACCTTCAAGTACTGCTGGATATCTAGTATAATTTAGCCCAATGTTACGAGTAAATCAGAGATATCTTAGAACCCTTATAATTGCTTTCCAGTGTTCTACTCCTGGGTTACTCGTATATCTACTTAATTTACTTACTGCATAAGCTATATTCGGGCGAATGTAGTTTATCAAGTACATTAAGCTTCCAATAATTTGGGCATACTCTAATTGAGAGATACTTTCCTGTACATTCTTAGAAAGAAACAAATTAACATCCACAGGTGTTCTAGCAAGATGATCATCATCTTTGCTGAATTTGTCAAGTATTTTCTCAATGTAATAAGATTGTGACAAAGCATAACCTTCTGATGTTTTGGTAATTTTCATACCAAGAATTACATAAGCAATGCCCATGTCCTTCATGTCAAAATGTTTATTCAACATTTTCTTGATAGTTTTTATCATTTCATTATTACTACCTGTGATGAGCATATCATCCACATAAAGACATATTATAACATAACCTTTGTCTGTGTTTTTAATATAAACACATTTGTCACACTCATTAATTTTAAATCCATTTGACATCATTGCCTTGTCAAATTTCTCATGCCATTGCTTTGGCGCCTGTTTTAAACCATATAATGATTTAACCAATTTACACACTTTCTTTTCTTTTCCTGGAATCGAAAATCCTTCTAGTTGTTCCATGTAAATTTCTTCATCTAACTCACCATTTAAGAAAGTGATTTTTATATCCATTTGATGAATTTCTAAATTGTACAACAATGCAATAGCAATTAGCATTCTAATGAATGTTATTCTAGTAACTGGTGAGTATGTGTCAAAGTAATCAAGACCTTCTTTTTGTCTAAATCCTTTGACCACAAGTCTCGCCTTGTATTTGTCAATTGATACAACCTGGTGGCAAATCCACCAATTCCCAAGTGTGATTTTGCAGAATGGATTCAATTTCGTTGTTTATAGCTTCTTTCCATAAAGGAGCCTTGAGACTGGACATAGCCTCTTTAAAAGTCAAAGGCTCATTTTCTAACAAAAAAGTTAGAAAATCTGGACCAAAAGATTTTGGGGTTCTAGCACGTTTACTATGCTTAAGTTTCTCTTCCTCATTTTGATCTATCTCTTGCTCTTGTTCTTAATCATGTTCTTGATCCTGACTAGTAATGGCATCATGAGATCTTTTGTTAATACTAGTCTGTTATCCAGTCTTGTTTGGAAATACATGTTCAAAGAAGATGCATTCTAGGATTCAATAATAGTATTTACATGCATTTCGGAATGTTTTGATTTATAAATCAAAAACCGATATGCACTACTATTCTTGGCATAACCAATGAAAATGCAATCAACGGTTTTAGGACCTATCTTAGTCTTTTTAGGACTAGGAATAGCCACTTTAGCCAAACAGCCCCACGCTTTTAAGTATTTGTAGGATGGTACTCTCCCATGCCACAATTCATAACGTGTTTGATTCACTTTCTATCGGGGTATTTTATTAAGTATATAATTAGCAGAAAGTATTGCTTCCCCTTATGTAGACGTCCCCGAACGCCCCGGGAGGATGAGTCCCATTTTGTTCATTTGGGCTCACTACAGTTCGGACTCAAATTGTCACGGTTCTTAATCTGAACCAAAGAGTCCAAATCCAGCAAATCGTTTTGGAAAACAGATTTTTTGAAAAAAGTGCCAAACATGGACTTCTTTGCCAGATACAGAGTCGCCACCTAAATATTTTATTTTGGGGGAATTTAGGAAACCCTGACTCATTGCCTAAGGCCACGTGTCCGTCATCACCAAAGTTGCCTCGGCCTCTACTAACCATGATATCGAGTTTTGAAAACGTTATGTGTTCTTATTCCGGTAATTAGCCTAGATTTACTATGTTATGCACATAGCAAACAAGTATAGACCGAATCGCCTGAATTGGAACAAAACATTACATGTTTGTTTTGAAAATGGTTTGCTACTCGCGAGTAGGCTAAAATGCAGGTTTTGCCACCCTCAAGTGGGCTTTAGAAAAGATGGTTTTGCCACTATCTAGTGGGCTTGAAACTCACAGTTTTAATGCATTATTCCAATTTAGGTAATTCAACCTCCATCCACAGGCATTCAAGCAGTTATATCACATAAGTAATTAGCCTCATGGTAATCATGCTGTCATGGCAACACTCACACTCATGCGAGGATGCTAAAACATAAATGCTTACCGAGTACTCCAAGCCAAAACAGAAACTAGTACTAATCATATGTATGATCCTAGTTCATGTTAAAAATGGCTAATGCAACACATGCAAAGATACAATCTAGACAGGCTCGGCTAATCTACAATGACATGTGAAATGCTACAACTAACACGTATTCAATTTGGAATTGAAATACAAATGCAGTTAGAATGATGCGCCGAGCCCAGTGCATGCAAAACAAATGAATGGATGCAAACATGCTATCATACTGTATGCTAATTGAAACATGTCCTAATCTAACCATTGAAAGCTAGTAAATAAAAGGGAAGAAAGACGTGAGATTGGAAGACATGCACACACTCACACACACTTATTACACAATTGCCCTCGCGCGGAGGGTCCGAATAAATATTACAGTCCGAATAAATAATACTAAATTAATTATTACAGAACTTCTAATTAATTAACAAATTAAATGCAGAAAGAAGGTGGCCACAGCCCCGCCTCGGAATGCATGGATGATGCATGCTCGAATCCGTCTCGCCCGGAAACCCGTACCATGCCACTGTTGCCTCTGTTTACACTGCCTCACCCCTCTGAAAATTATGAAAATTTCCGGAACTGCTTTGAGCTTCCTTCTGAGTGCTTTGGAGTGCCACCGGCCAGAACAGGAGATCACCGGCCATGAGAATGGGCTTATCGGCAAAAAATGGTGTCATCGGCTGGACACTGGTGGCTGGTCGGCACTGTATGGGGCCGGTCGGCCATTGCTTCCTGCAGAATCCTGCAGTTGACAGCAATAGAGGGCAAGCAGTGTATGACATGGAATTTTCAAGCAAATGTGTGCATGGTCACTCTCCCAATCATGTAATGGACTCAAGGGAGTGTGGCCCTCGACCCTCGGGCCATCAATTATGCATTTTTGATGCATGATAGCCTAAGAGGCCAAGTGTGCAACTTCAATATCAAATGAAATGCACACACAAAACACATCAAAGGCCCCAACCTCTATCATGCTTGATCAAGAGGCAAGGGATGTATGCACGATGCAATGCAACCTAAGCATGCAAGCAAGGCTAATGCAACATGATTATGCAATGCATCTAATATGCAATAGGCACACAACCTAAACATGTAAACATACATGGCATACAACAACATGCGACAGTGGACTTAAACTAACATGGATAGCTCGCAAGCATGCCAAAATCAGTGGCCATAATGAGGCAAGTGAGGCAACAAAATACATGGAATGCATGCACAATGCATTAACCAAGCTTGAGGCACAAAAATGCAACTCTACCAAGGCATGGCAAGGAGGAAATATGACATACAATGGTGCATGTTCCAGTGCTGGAATGGCATACAAAATGACCCCAAAATGACTCCAAAGCATGCAAACACTCATATAACGCATTGTTAAGGACTCAAGCACTAAAGCTAGTGAAATGCAATACACTATAAACATGCAAAGCGATGCTCGAATGATGAAACCAGCCCTAAACAGTCCCTATACAACCCAAAATAATCCTAAAACATGTATGAGATGTAGCCAAAATAAGCTAGCATGTTTGGCCAAAACATCATGCAATATGAGCTAGTAGGCATGGTTTACATTACATGTATATAAAGCACAAGAGAGGTCACCAAACCAGCCCAAAACAGTAACATGGTATGTCAAATAAACCCCAAAAACCCATGGAAACAAGGTCCATGCATGCAAGAATGGTGTGTTCCTTTGAAAGGCCAATAAGGGGGTTACTCCACACATGCAACAAGGACACTTAACATGGAAAAACTAACTCTGGAAATGGGTTATGGAGGTCCTAAAACCCACTGAAAAATGCCTGAACCAAGCTCAAGAAGTGTGCAAATATAGGTCCCTTCGTAAGGCCAAAAATGCAAGTAATCAAGACAATAAGGAGAGGGGATGGCCCTCTCCTTCTTAGGGCCTTAAGACACCATCCTCACCACTGAAATCCCTCAAGATTTCAGTGGTGAGGAGGCCCAAACAAGGTGGTCCCGGAGCTCACCAAAAACGCACAAAAAAGAGGCCAAATAAGGCCTAAGAAGGGGTAGACAACCCCAAACACAAAAGTGTTCTTAAACAAACTTAAAAAGGAGCTAAAAATTTTCAGTTATACACTAAGCTCAAAACAGCAAGCAAGACAGGCTAAAAGTGTGTGCAAAAATGGGGAATAAAGAGGGAAAAGTGTGTTACCCTTGTAACCAAAAGGGGACAGCAGCTTCTTGGTCCAGAAAACCAGTCCTTTACCCTCTGAAAATGGCCTCCAAGCTCCTTAGGTTGTGATGGAGGTGTTGTGCTAGGAGGTGTAGTTCAAATGGCCAAGAACTAGACCCTTTTGCATTCTCTAATCCACACAAATGTAGAGAGAGAGGGAGATATAGAGAGAGAGGGTAATATATATCAGATATATATGTATTTAGGTCTGATTTTTTGCTGAACCCAATCAAAGGAGAAGGGAGGTCTCTTATATAGACAAGGGAAAGCTTTGAAGCTTCTTAGAGAAGCTAAATGAGAAGGGTCAAGGGGGTCAAGGCTTCCAAGAGAAGCTAAGCTAAGGGTGCAAGCTTCTTGAGGAAGCTTTGACAAAGGGTCAAGCTTCTTCAAGAAGCTTGATCAAAGGGTGCAAAAGGTTTGGATCGAAAGGGGCCGAAGGTTCAAAATAGCCACACATATGCACGGGTGAGAGGGTTTGTGCATCCCAGCTGGCATAGCTAGTATGCACCATTCCTGAAGGGTGCAAAAGGGTAAAACCAGCCACGAAAGGAGGCCATCGGCCAAATAAATGGCCGGTCGGCACAATAAATGGTCGGCCTGCTATTTTTTCTAGCCGACCGGATAAAGAGATGGCCAATAGGTGGCTGACAAGGTCAAAAAGTGGCCGGTGGGTGTCCAGATTGAAGCCCTGGAAGTTATATTTCCAATGGCGCAAACCTTGCATTAAAATTCTTCCTGTGCAAAAAGTTATGCCTATTTTGGTGAAGCCGCGCAGATTCGATCCAACCGGGATGATGCCCAACTTCAACCAATCATATCTCCCCCACCAGGACTTGGCTCTAGGAGATTCTTGAGTGAAAAATGAAGCCTCGGAAGTAAGCTTTCCAACGGTGGTGGCCTCATAGCTAAAATCCAAGTATGCAGATGAATAAGCCCGATTCAGTGAGGGCTGCTTGACTCGCTTCTACCCGGATTCATGCCGAACTTCTTCTCCAACTTGGTTTCCCCCCTCTTCTCCTCTTTTCTTCAACTTCAAACCCCTAAGTAAGGTGTTTTTGAAATATTTTTCAAAGATTTCATATTTCTTTCATTCGTTTCCACTTTGTCCTTGCTCGGTTCATCGAAAAGCGCATTATTTGACAAAAATGTGAGCCTCGGAACATTGTAGAAACTTTATTTCAAAAATATTTTTGAAAGAGACGGTTTTAAGGTCTGAAAACCATCCAAAATAGCTTTGGTCCAAAATGGGGTGTGAAGTTGAGATTTGTCTCTCTCTTTGCCGAAGAAACTGAACCTTTGCCCTGCACACCTTTCTCCACCAAGTAAACCATCAATAGTGTCCAAGTCTTAAGGGCGGTCAAAAATGGGGTGTCTACACCTTACAAGTTCTGAGATAATCCAGAACTTATTAACATGGCATTCATCATTTCTTTTAAAGTCTTATTTTTTCTTTCAGCAATTCCATTTTGCCGAGGTAAGTAAGGAGCGGTGGTTTGATGAATTATTCCATGTTCTTTACAAAATTCACCAAAAGGTGATTCATATTCACCACCTCTATTACTTCTAAGTTTCTTAATTTTCTTACCAAGTTGATTTTCAACTTCATTCTTGTATTGAATGAAAGTTTCCAAAGTTCCATCCTTGGTTTGAATTAAATAAACATAAATATATCTAGTATAGTCATCTATAAAAGTGATAAAATACTTTTTCCCACCTCTAGTTTGAATTGATTTAAAATAAAAAATGTCACTATGAATTAATTCAAGTGGTTCCGTACTTCTTTCAATTGAATGAAAATGAGTTTAGATAATTTTGCTTTAACACAAATTTCACATTTATGATTTGAATCAATGTCAAATTTAGGTAAACATTCCATATTGATTAATCTACGCAAAGATCCATAATTAACATGTCCAAGTCTACCATGCCATAAATTTGAAGACTCAAGCAAGTACGAAGAAAATGTATTTTAATTAATAACAGAGGGTACAACAGTCATTACATTCATTTTGAAAAAACCATCAGACATGTAACCTTTTCCTACATATATCCCGTTTTTGGTAAGTACAAACTTGTCACTTTCAAAAACTAGCCTAAACCCATTTTTACTTAACAAAGATCCGGAAACAAGATTCTTGCGAATGTCCGGTACATGCAGCACATTGTTGAGAGTGAGTTCCTTTCCAGATGTCATCTTAAGTACAATTTTTCCTTGTCCTTCAACTTTGGAAATTGAGGAGTTGATTATAAAAATTTGTTCACCATTGTCCACTGTAGAATAAGATGTGAACATCTTTTTGTCGGCACAGATGTGGCGAGTAGCACCGGTGTCCACCTACCATTCTTTAGGATTTCCGACAAGGTTTGCCTCAGAAACAACTGCAAAAAGATTTATGTCATTGTAGACACCCCATTTTTTACCAACCTTAAGACTCAGACGTCATCGATTGAGCGCTCGGTGATTGCGCATGTTGTGCTCGTTCTGAGGTTACAGAGTTACGGCTGAGAGCCTTGCCTCCGGACTTCAAAACTTCTTGTGTTTTGCCTCGGTTTGCGAACCAGGTTCTGTTTTCTCTTCCCAAAGGGAGGGAGAGGTCTAGTAGGCCATCTATCAGTGGCCGTAGGCTACGTTTCGTGGTCGTAGACCACTGTTCCCGTTTGGAGACCAGTTTCCGATTTTCGGAGCCGTCGACCATGCGCCTCGGTTCGGGACCGCTTAACTTTCTCCGTTTGCTCCGGTTTTTGGCACACACCTTGTTTCCTCTCTCTAGAGGGACACTATGGCCCGGAAGACCACTTTCCTGGTCGCATGCCACTTTCGATGCTTAACAGTCAGTTTTCGGGGCCTCTGACCGCGCGTTTTGGCCTCTGAACCTTTGTTTTGCATCTGTGTTGGTCCATTTTTGGCATGGACCCTATTTTCATTGTTTGGAAGGCGGTACAAGGGTGGGAGACCACCTTTTCTCCTTGGAGACCACCTTTCCCCGGTCGGCTGGTTTTCTTGACAGGTAAGTGGTCTCCCTCACTTTTGGCCCACAATTATTAGTCTCCCACCACACCACTAGCTTGCATTCACTGTGGGGACCACCAAATAGGCCAACCGACCACCTGGACCTTTTGACCCTAGTCGGTCGACCAGGGGGAGTGGTTGGCCGACCACCTAAACTGGTCGGCCAGCTTTCTCCTTTTTTTTCTCACTGAGTTGGTGCCAGCTGGAAGCCATAGATTGCATCCTCCATACACATTTAAACTAGTTTTTTGGCTTATTTGAGAAGCTTTGAACCCCTTGGGCTATAAAGGAGGGCATCTCATTCCTTTGCAAGGGTTCAAAAGTTGGCTGGAGCATACATTCATATATCTTCGTTTGTCTTTATATTTTAGCCTCTAAAGAGCCAAGTTCTTGCCCATTTACACTACACCTCTTAGCCTAATACCTCCAACACCAACCTAAGCTTCTTGGAAGGTCTTGAGAGGTCCTAAGGTCTGCATTTTTGGTCTCAAAGTTGCTGGAGTTGCTGAGCTACAAGGGTAACACTTCTTTCCCTCTTTTTTGTCTTTATTTTGCTTCAACTCTTAGCCTAGTTTGCAAGCATATTTGGGCTTTGTCATAAACTGAAAAAAGTCTTATTTTGAGCTTCTTAACATGTTTGTTTAAGACCATTTTTCTGTTGGGGGTCATCTACCCCCTTGCATGCTTCATTTCCCTTTGTTTTGAGCCATGCATTAGGGCCTTTGTGTTGAGATTTGTTGGCCCTTTTGACCACTGAAATCCAGCGGATTTTCAGTGGCTATTATGTGTTTTGGAGCATCAAAATCAGAGAGGGGTGACCCTCTCACCCCTTGTCTTGTTTACTAGCATTTTTGGCCTTACAAAGGAGCCCTCATTTGCATATTTCAAAGCCTCATTTCAGACCCTTTTCAGTGAGTTTTAGGGCCTGCATAACCTCTGTCCAGAGGTGGTTTTTCCATTTTAAGTGTCCATCATGCATGTGTAGAACAACCCTCTTTATAGCCCATCAAAGGAGCCTATCTTTCTTGCATGGATGGACCATGTTTTAGTAGGTTTTTGGGGTTTTATTTGGTACGTCATACCTCTGAATTTTTCTGGTTTGGTAGCCTCTTGATTGCCTCATATACTTGTAGTGTAAACCCTCTTCACTAGCTTGTATTGCATGCTACTTTGGTCCTTGATTCTAGCACTTTTTGGCTATGCTTTAAACTAATTTTGTGCATGTTTTGGACTGCCTTAGCTCTGTTTTTATTCCTCGTGGTCAAATAATGCTTGCTATACATGGTTGTAGTTCAATACCCTTGCCTAACTTTGAGTTTTGGAGCATATTGCATGCCTATGTTGAGGTGTTTCCATGTTTTGGGGCCATTGTACATCATATTTCAGAGCTTATATGTATTCCATATTCCCATGTTTTCCACTCTTTAAATGCGTTTGAGAGTTGTGCATAAATGCCTCATTTTCGGACCATTGCATGAGCTTCATTTCTTCGCATGTTGAGCCATCATTTTAGGCCATTTTCCCACTGTCTTGGACCTACCTAGGGTCTGTTTGGGGCTGGTTTTTCCATTTGTGCATTGTTTTGTGTACCTCTAGTGCAATGCACTTCGCTAGTCTCGGTATTCAGGCCATCTAGCATGCATTGTGTGAAGTGTTTGCATGATTCGGGACCATTGTGCATCAAGTTTCAGAGCTGGAAAATGTGTGTTTGTATGCCATATTTCATCCCTTGCCATGCTTTGATAGAGTTGTATTTGGTGTCTTAGGTTCGGTCCCTTGCATTGGGCATGTTTGCATGAGTGTTCCTGCCTTTAATTTCATCATGTACGACCACTGAGTTGAGTGTGGCTGAGGCCCATTCATTTTAGTTTAAGTCCATCTTGCATTATGTATGCCATATCCATGTTGTCGCATGTTTGATCGTCGCGTTGTGTATGCCTTGTTCATATCTTTGTGTGTATCCATATTCATATGTGTGCATTGCGTATGCCATATAGTTCATGTGCATTGAGTATGCCATTCTTAGTTGCATTACATTTAGGGTTGCGTGCTAGTCGCATCGTGTATGCCATGTATGTTGCATAGTGTTTGAAGTAAGGTTTAGTCCAAACACGAGAAACGAGGGACGTTTCGTACTCAAAGTGACGAAACGTCCCCGACACTTTGGATTACCCATGATGGAGTTTAGGTCTTGTTGTGTTTATATGTGCATTCATCTCACATTGAGTCATGCAATTCGACTCCTCGACCATCATGTATCGAGACACGTGATTGGTGGCATGAGGATCGAGGACTACACTCCCTAGAGCTTGTGCAATGATGGGGAGAGTAGTCATGCATACATATGTTGAAGATACTTTGCCATGCCCCTTTCTCGCTCTTTGTTGCAGCAAACCGGAAACCAGCAGCAAAAACTGGTCAAGCAGCCTTCTGGAGCTTTGTACAGTATTTCGGGACCAGTCGCAAATAGAGGCAAATCGGGGCATCACGATGGATTTCCCGAAAAGGCGGCTCAAGCATGCATGCATCCCTATCATTCAGAACAGAGCTGAGGCAGTCCGTTTTTATTTAAATTTGCATGCTAGTTTATTTATCTTAGTTAATTTATTAATTAATTAGGGTTGTGTAATAATTAGCTGTAATTCGTTAGTCATTCGGTTATGTATTATTTATTCGGACCCTCCGAGAGAGGGCAATGTTGTAATAAATGTGCGTGTGTGTGATGTATGTCTTCCAACCCCACGTCTTTCTCCCTTTTATTTACTAGCTTATGATGGTTAGTTTAGGGCATGTTTCAATTAGCATCTATATGTTCGCATGATTGCATTCATTCATCTGTATTGTATGCACCGGGCTCAGCGCATCATACTAACTGCATCGTATTTCAATTTCAAGTTGAATACATGTTACTTGTTGCACCTCATATGTCATCTTAGAATAGCCAAGCCTATCTTAGTTGTATTTTTGCATGTGTTGCATTAGGCATTTTCAGCATAGTTAGGACTCATGCATGTTTTCTAATTAGCTTCTTTCTTTGGCTTGGAGTACTCGGTAAGTGTTTATGCTTTAGCATCCTTGCATGCGTGTGAGTGACTGCCATGATAGCATGCTTACCATGAGGCTATGTGCTTATGTGATATAACTGCCTGAATGCCTGTGGGTGAAGGTTGGGTTGCTTGAGTCGGAATAATTCGTCGAAACCCGTGTTTTAGCCTACTTGCGAGTAGCAAAATTCAATCCATTTTCAAAACAAACGGATATGCGATGCTTTGTTCCAACTTAGGCAATCCAGTCTATACTTGTATGTTGTGTGCATCACATAGTAATTCTAGGCTAATAACCGGAATAAGAGCACATAATGTTTTCAAAACTCGATATCATGGTTAGTAGAGGCCGATCTTTGATCGGACGAGCGGGGGTGCTCACGAAGTGACCTTCCCCAATCGTACCCAAGTTCCCGCGCCGAGGCAACTTTGGTGATGACAGACACGTGGTCTTAGGCATGAGTCAGGGTTTCCTGAATTTCCCAAAATAAAATATTTAGGTGACGACTCTGTATCTGGTAAAGCAGTCCATGTTTGGCACTTCTTTCAAAAAATCTGTTTTCAAAACGATTTTCCAGATTTGGACTCTTTAATGATTCATCGGTCTTGCATTGCACTCTGTGAGATGAGATACAAGACCGTGACATTGAGTCTTGAACTGTAGTAAGCCCAAATGAACAAAACGGGATTCCCTCCCGGGACGTTCGGGGACGTCTACAGTTTCTGGCGACTCCGCTGGGGAAGTTTAGAGGACTTGACTCGAACTCATGATACCTTGTTTTGACTATACTTATGTATTTCTTTGCATTGCATGTGCATTGGTGCGCCTAGGACACCGTGTTTGCCATATGCTATTCCTGAACGATTTGCCGGAGGCTGCATGCCATAAGGTCGACCGGTTACGGGCTCTGCTATGATGGGAACACAAACCCCGGTTTTTACCGGGGCATCCTTTTTGACCATTCGACCTAGTGTATATTCAGAATCCTTAGTGACCATTACAAGCTAGGACAGGTTGCTTACCCGATTATAGGTTGTTTGAAATCGCTACGTGCGTAGTGAAACCCTAGCTCCTGACAAAATAGGACAGGGAAACCTTATCCCAACATAGGGGTGTTTTGGCTCTCACTTGTTTGCTATGTGCTTTAGAGTGCGTCTCTACAGGAATGCATGTATCAGTTCACAAGTTTGGGTATCAGGCTTGCAGGCACCAGTTCAGAATTTTGGGAATCAGTTATCTGCGGGTATCAGATTCAGTTTTGGGGACAGTGACTTGGGAACAATGATCAGTATTTGAGAACAGTCTATTCAGCTTATCAACTGTGTATTGTGATGCTCAACTGTGTGTTGTGTGTTTATTTACGCTATTATGCTGTCCGTTCATCTGGTTGTTTATTTCCTTATTATTGCTTTATTTATCTTTTTGCTAGGTAGTGTAGCACAATTGCTTCTAACCAAGCAGATATTCCCCAAGCAATCTGGACAAGAGGTCGCCGACTCAATCGATCTGCGGATCTGGTCGACGGACAGCCAGTGTTTCATTCTCTACCCCCGGTTACCAAAAAGAGGGCAGTTAGGCGGAGAATAGCAGTTCAGCAGTCAGTTCAGAGGGCCTTGTCTACCCCACCTGAGTTTAGTAGGGATCAGAGTCCTGTTTCTCCCGCAGAGAGGGAACATATACCGGTAGTTCAGCTAGATCAGTTAGATCAGGGCACTATGGCAGGAATGGAGGACATGATGCGCCAACTTCAAGAAAGTATGAGGGCTATGTAGCAGGACGCTGTTCGTCGAGATGAATTTGCCAGGCAACAGGCCGAGATCATGGCTCAGCAGGCGGAGTTGATCGCCAGGTTGCAACAACAAACTGGGGCATCTGCTTCACACCAGGTCCCTCCCCCACCAGTAGTTCCAGCACCCGGGGAGGCACCAAATGTCCAGGTAGATACGCACATCCCAATAGGGCCGGCTCTACCCCCGATTCTACCTCAACTATCCAAGGCACCCACGTCTATTAATCAACCGGACTCCCCCTTTGAGTTCGAGGTGGACCCTACAGCGTTGAAGTTGAACAAGCTTGAGAAGTTGTTCAAGAAATCCCAAGGGGTAAAGTCCATCCCAGACATTGAGGACGGGTATACCGACGCGGCTGTGACGCTGCCAGATCGGTTCAAGATGCCACAAATCGACCACTTTGATGGGTCCGGGGATCCCATGGTGCATCTACGATTGTTTTCAGACATACTAAGGCCAATGGGCCTCACCAGACCACAGAAGCTTTCATTGTTCGGCCAGACCCTGTCGAGTGTGGCGGCCATCTGGTACGCAAAATTAGAAGACGATGTCAAGCGGAACTGGGATGAGATGGCCGAGGCTTTCATTGCACAGTACTCCTATAACACACAAATCGAGATTACAACCCGTGATCTCGAGACAACAAGGCAGGAGCCTAAGGAGAGTTTTTCTGAATTCGTAACCTGGTGGAGGGCCAAGGCCTCAATGATGACCATAAGGCCGACAGATAAGGATCAAATATGGATGGTTGTGCGCAACCTCCAACCCAAACTGATGTAGAAAATGATCATGCTCCCCTTCCCTACCTTTTCAGATCTGCATGAGATGGGAGTACAGATCGAGGATACCTTGAAGCAGGGCTTGATTGACAATGACAAAGAGCAACCCAGGAGAACTTTCAACTGAAACAACAATGCAGGCACAAGCAGTGCTGCAACTGCTAGAGCTTCGGAAGTAAGCATGGTCACCACCACCCCTCCAAGAGCCCTTGCGGCTACCCCTTTCTCCGGTGTGTCTGGAAGCAACCCACAAACAACCAAGTTCCAACTTCGGGGCCAAAGAACCTTCACGCCTTTATATATGCCCCTGTCCAAGGCTCTGGGGGTTTTAGTTAAGAAAGGGCACTTGAAGCCCCTGGAGTCGAGGCCATTGCCAAATCCACTTCTTCCCTCACATAACCCAGCCAAATATTGCGCATATCACTAACAGCATGGTCATGACACTGACCAGTGTTTTAGATTGCGTCATGAGATTCAAGATCTCATTGACAAACAGGTGATTATGCCTCCAGAGAAACCCAATGTCACAACCAACCCTCTCCCTCCACACAACCATGCTCTACCTCCCAAACGCATTAACTTTATCCAGACTAGGGTCGTGTCTTATGATCCTAGCATCTATATCACTCATTCTTACCTACCTAAGCCAGAGGTGTTCATTTCCGACAGCACTGACTTGTGCATGTTGGACATCTCCTAAACCCAACCTAAGCCAATGGTGGTGACTGCCGAAGACAGAACAGGGGAGATTTCAGAGAAGAATGGGACTTTTGAGTCAGAGTCGGAGGAATCTGAGAGCTTTGTTGAGGAGGTATACAATCCAAGTGGCTACATCGCATCAGTGGGCCAGGCTAGGCCAAACTTTGAATTGCCAGCAAGGGCAGAGCTTTGTGTCATACGGGGGAATGGATTTGAGCAGGGATGGATGACTTGGCGGCTGTGGAAGAGGACTTTGCTAGTTTCCAATTTTTCAACGAACAAGATCCAGGGGACATGGCAGTCAACTGGTTTGATTTTGAGGAATCAGCAGAGGTTGCCGAGTGGCTTGATGATCAACCAGACGTTGTTGAAGAATCTCAGTTGGAATAGGGCCCGTCAGGGGCAAGGACATCAGTTGTGGCCGGAAAGGCCGGTGATTAGAGTGTATCGCCGGAGAGCGTCGGTGCTAAGAATTTCGCTCGGGACTTGGGAATAGTGAATGCAGGAAATGTTGAGCAGGCTGTGTTGAAGCAGTTAGAACAAAAAGGGATCAAAGATTCCGAAAGAGCCAGAAAGGCTAAAGCTCCTATGGGGGTTGAGAGTGCTGTGTGCACAAGAACAGAATGTACTGCGAGTACAGGAACGTAAGGTGCTGCGGGCATAGAGATTTTTGTAACGGAGCTGGACAGGTGTCTGTCGGCTGCCGATGGAATGTGGTGGGAAGACGATGATCTATGTCTTGCCCACACGAATGAGGATTGGGGAAGCAATCAACCTGATGATACCTGGTACATCGGCGAAGTTGATCATATGACCAGGAGCGGGCGGTATTTCAAACCCCCGTACCTAGATCAGCCAGAAGTGTCTGGGAAGGATAAGGAGGCGGAGTAATAGAAAGAGAAGCAATTCGAAGAAGAGACCGTGTTAAAACAGTTGAAAAAGATACAAGATACATCTCCATCTGGGGACTGCTTATGGCTTCACGTGTTCATAGACAAGCTGTCTTAACGGCAATGGACAAGGCCAAGCTCTCGATAGACACCATGCCTGAACAACTAGTGGGATTGGTTTTTTCGGGAGGGGCTTCCCCGACGTTGACCTTTTCCGACAAGGAACTGCCACCTGAGGGTGCGAATCATAACAAGCCGCTCTACATCTCTGTGGAGTGTAGGAACAAATGGATACCGGTGGTTCTGCTCGACACTAGGTCCGCCATTAATGTGTGCCCGTCGAGGACGTCCTATGCAATCGGGTTGAAGCCCGCGGACTTCATGCCAACTGCCCAGGTGATTCGGGCGTATGATAACACAAGCAAGGAGATGGTGGGGATTGTCAAAATTCAGACCCAGGTTGGTCCAGGACAACACGAGATCGATTTCCATGTCTTGGACGTTCCCGCAATCTTTAACCTACTTTTGGGGCGACCGTGGTTGCACCAGGTGAAGGCAGTCTCTTCTACCTTGCACCAGATGTTGAAATACCCTCACGGAAAGGGGGTAGCTATTGTTTTTGGAAATTTATCAATCCATCCGCCGCCGGAAGTGTCTACGCCAGTTTTGGAAATTGAACACGGCATGGAGGATGTGTTCTTATCAGGGTTTACTCTGGCTGAGGCCCGGGTCGTGCAGAACATTTTGGCTATTGAAGAGGGGATGTATGTCAGCACACAATCAATATACCTCATGAACAAGCTTCAACACATCCCCGGAATGGGATTGGGAAAGAGTGGCTGGAAAGGCATCGTTGTATCGGCTGAAGTGCCGCACAACCCGCATACCTTTGGTTTGGGTTATCTGCCCACCAAAGAGGACTGGGTGAGAAAAGGCAAGGAAATAGCTAGGAGAGCCAGGGCAAAGCAGGCGGGGAAGCCTTTTGAGTTAATGCACCGACCCATTTAGGGTACCCTAAACGGACGCTTTGTCCGGGAGGGGGAGGACTTTCTATGTTGTGGCTTCCCAGAGCCATGGTTGAACGTTGAGAGGAAGTGCGTGCCAGGTTTTGAGATCTTCTTCGACCTGCAGTTATCCGGGGATGATGTTGCCGAGGAGCAGATAGACCCATCAGCTGAGGTTGAGCAGTGTGAAAAAGGGAATTCTGCGGACACTGAAGTTGAAATAGGGGTAGTACTGGCTTGTCTACTTTCAGATCCTCCGATCGACCAGAAGTGCTTGGGGGATAACTTCTCGGTGTCCATGATTGGGAATGAAATGGCTGCGGGCCTACCGTCAAACATTTTAGATGCATCCATCGCACCCTCTCTTATTTGGCAGTACGATGAGGGATTTCTGTCAAGCAGCACCGGGTCAGGTAGTGGGCCGGAATCTGATTCCACCGAATCTGTTGAGTCGGAATCAGGTTCCAGCTCGACTGAGTCTGAGTCCGGTATTCCTGGAGGTGATAACCCGGATGCCACAGTTCTGTCTTGGTCGTCTTTTTCTTTCTTTCTTGAGTCTATTGTAATCGAGGAATCGGACGATTTGGAAATGCTTAAAGATTGTAACTTTTTTGTAACCCTAAGCCAAGAGAAGAGACCCTTCTCTTATAGGCAAGCAAAGCTTGCAAAGCTTACAAGCTAAGCTAACCAAGAGGGTCATCCCTCCATACACGTGTATGGAGGGGAACCAAAACCATACAGCTGGCTAAAAATATCTCATAAAGCAACTGCACAGTGTCCGGCCGGCAAAGAGTGCCATTTTGGCAAAACTTAGTGCCGGCCGGCACAAAAGAGTGCCGGTCGGCACAATAAAGTGCCGATAGCAACAAACACCAGCCGGTGGCCTCTAGCCACAGCCGGTGGTGTGTGGGGATGCCTCACAAGGCATTTCCTGCCCTTTCAAGGCAACACACAAGTGTTTGGTGCAACACCAGACACAAAACGATCGAGGGAGATCCTGAGGCACGGCGCGCGAGCCGAGACCTTCGGGAACTCCAAACGAACACAAACATGGATAATCACCGAGTGTTCTAGCGGTGACGTCCAAGTCTTGAGGACGGTCAAAAATGGGGTGTCTACAGACGTCATTGGGGACTCGAACCTTGTTGTATCTCAAGCGAAAGGAGATTGGAAAGTCAAAGAAGAAAAGATGATAATGTATCACCAAACCTTGGACTTGTTAATTCCTCGGTTTGAGAAGCTAAACTTTGCTCATCTGTTAAGAGAGAACAACAGGTTCGCGGACGCATTAGCAACTCTATCTTCCATGATAGACATCCCTTTTAGAGTCCAGATGCGTCCGATCATCATTGACCAGAAATTCGCACCAGCCTACGAGTCGATTGCTGCTATAGATGAGGTTCAAGATGAGAACCCCTAGTACTACGATATCTGGAACTTCTTGGAAAAAGAGGCATATCCACCAGGGGCAAATGCCAAGGATAAAAGGGCAATCAGAAGAATGGTAGTTCAGTTCATCATCTGCGGGGGTAAACTATACAAGAGAGGTCATCTGGGAATGCACAAGCTGTGTGTCGAAGCCGAAGAATCGAAGCGCCTAATGGAGGCCATCCATGGAGGAGAATGCGGCGCGCACATGAATGGGGTGATGCTAGCACGGAAGATCCTCAGACAGGGTTACTACTGGTCCACCATGGAGGAGGATTGTATCGGCTTTGTTCGGCGATGCCACAAATGTTAGATCCATGCGAACCGCATGAACATCTCACTGTCGAAGCTGTACAATATGACTTCGCCATAGCCATTTTCAGTTTGGGAAATCGATGTGATCGGGGCTGTCACGCCAAGATTATTTTAGATAACGGTTCCCACTTCAAGAAGGAAGTGATTGATTTGTTGGAAAAATACAATGTGGCTTTTCATAAGTCATCCACCTATCGGCCGCAAACCAATAGAGCAGTTGAGGCTGCCAACAAGAACATCAAACACATTTTGCAGAAGATGGTGGAAACCTACCGGGACTGGCCAGATAAGCTACCGTTTGCTCTGTGGGGCTACCAGACTTCAATTAGAACTTCTACTGGAGCAACTCTGTATTCATTGGTTTATGGGATAGAGGCCGTTCTACCTATCGAGATTGAGGTTCCGTCATTGCGAGTATTGGTCGAGTGTCAGATAGCCGAAGCAGATTGGCAGCAGAGCAGATTCGAAGAACTCATGATCTTTGATGAGAGAATACTGAAAGCACTGTACCATGTTCAGGGTTATCAGCGCAGAATTACTAGGGCTTTCAACAAGAAAGTTAAGTCCAGAAATTTGAAAGAAGGAGATTTGGTGCTCAAAGACAACCGAGCTCCCATTCACGACCCTAGGGGCAAGTTCAAATCCAACTGGACTGGCCCTTACATCATTAAGTCTATCTGGTCGGGTGGAGCCGTCGTTCTGATGGACCTAGATGGCCTGGAGTTCTCACAGCCGATCAACATGGACAAGTTGAAGAAATACTACCCCTGAGAGGCTCGCTAGGCCGAAAACCCAAAAGGGCGACCTAGGCAAAAGTTAGAGCATGAAAAATTTGAAATTACAAAAACTGAGCTCGCAAGGTTGAAAACCCGCAAAGGGCGGCCTTGGCAAAAGTTAGAGCGTAAAAGGAGAGTGAAAATACTCGAGTGAACCCGAGCCTGAACTACGTAAGGCTTTATTCCCATCTTTGGGATACGTAGGCAACTTCATCCTGAAGTTCAGCCATAAACTTTTCCCCTATCAACTTTGTCCATTTGATCATCTCGGTCATTTTTGTCTATTCCGCATTCAGAAGCTTCGTTGTGATCTCCGGTATAGTGCTATTCAGACTAGGGGCAACTTTCTAGTTGATGGAATCCGAGGTTGTGCATCTCAATGACAGATCTCAGGCGTGTCCAGTTCTGATCCATGTCGAAAATAGTTTTGAAAAGTTTTAATAAAAGTTGATTTTGCTCAAATTAATCTTTTTACAACTTAGACTATTTTTGTACCAAAGCAGAAAATTTTCAGTACCCACAACCTTCAATTTTATTGATTTCAATACAGAGTCCTCCTGCTCTTGCATACAAATTGAAGTTGCTTTTGGTTACATTCATAAAGAAAACTTGAAAGTACTAATAAAGGAATAAATCTGGGGCGTAGCTAAGTCAGGTGCTCCTGCGCCCCCTCCTAGAGCTGGTCGAAGCTTCTGATGCCAATCTCGACCCAATCTATGACTCTTCATTGAGCCAATCTGCGCACTCATCAGACAAAGTGTAACTGAAAGTGGGAGCGGAGGCCAGGAGTTCTCTCGTCCTCCATGCTGCGACATACCGAGCAAGCTGTGCGCCTCAGACCGGGAATGCAGTAGGGTACTCTATCCCCTCTGGCGGGCAAGTCTGATCATGGCCGAACTGGTGTTGGAACCGGAAAGGAAAGTAAAACACGCAGTGCGTCAGACCAATCAACTGAATCCCGGGCTGTCGGGACATGCTGTAGCTCATTACCGACAAATTGAGCCAAGGACAGCGCCAAGCAATGTGGTCTGCAGACAAATTGCACATCCAGTCAAACCACCAGTCCTCATCCAGGGCATCGACTAGACACTGTCGGAAGAAGTAGCCGCGAGCTGAGTATGCTGGGCAAGAATCCGCAACTTGTAACTTGTCCATCAACCACACCTGGGGAGGGATGAAAAATGAGAGAATAAAGAATAGAGAGGTGTACGATGAGAGAAAAGTGAGAAAAGGGTTTTGAGAGAAAAATCGAGCCTGAGGATCGAGTGATGTGAGCAA
Source organism: Camellia granthamiana (assembly GCA_036172215.1). Classification (NCBI taxonomy): domain Eukaryota; kingdom Viridiplantae; phylum Streptophyta; class Magnoliopsida; order Ericales; family Theaceae; genus Camellia; species Camellia granthamiana. The sequence goes on from CM069907.1 coordinate 142,661,473, forward strand.
TATATATGTGAGGAAGGGTGGGAACATTCCCTGCAACAGTAGTGGACTCCCCGCAAATCTGGTCGTCTCTTGGCGATGAAAAGCATCCAAGCCCATCAGTGTCTCGGCCAATGTCATGGCAATGCAACTTTTTCTCTCCCTTAAGCCTTGGGCAACCTCGATCAACCGGACACTAGATCCTCCGCAGCCTGAGGCAAGCAAGAAGTGTGATAGCATGCACAAGCAAAGGGCATGACGCTGAAAACCTTGCCAATGGTGGTCGCCGCGGTCACCGGCATCAGAAAAGCGATGAATCAAGCCGAGGATGTCCAATTCTCCGTTGTAGATCAAAGACCGAGCATCATGCATAGTGAGTCCACACATCCGTCCTAAAGCTTGGGCGTGGCCGAAGCGAAACTGGGGTAAGATTTCTTCACTACGCTCGGAATCCATTAAAGCTTGGAAATCTTCGAAGGTGGGACACACCTCTTGCTTGCCAAAGCTAAAGACATATGTTGCCGGATTCCAAAACCTTGCTGCGGCACGGAGGAATGAAAGATGCAGTGGAGTGCGGCTCAATGTGAATAGTGCATTCAAGCCAAAGGCCCGGGAGTTCAACTTTTCCGAGCCGTCTAAAGTAGCAATCCAAGCTACGAGATTTTCGATGAGGAATGCCTCTATTTTGATGCAAAATTGAGTTGAAATGAAAGAACCATGAAACTGGAACTTTTATAGAGGATAAGGCACTGTTTGGGGACACGTGTCGAAAATCAGGTGGTCGCCAAACCAGGTGGTCGGCCGACCACCATTTTTGGTAAGCCGACCACCCCTTTGGTCTCTAAGAAAAATAGCTGGTCGGCCAGCCTTCTTTGGTGGTCGGCCATGGAGAAAAGCAGGGCTTTGGTCTTGTCTTAGCTTCTAGAAGAGAGTTTCTAGCTTTTCCATGCGTTGGGAGTATTGAAGGTCCGTGTTTTCCTCGGTTTCGGACGTATTCCATCGCCTGTTTTGTCCGAAATGCATTTGTTTATCGAGTTGTTGTTAAGTCTTTCTTATCGAGTTGTTGTTTTGCTTACTGAGTTGTTTTGTTTATTGAGTCGTTAAGTTTTACCGGATCGTCAAGTTTTGTTCGTCGAGTTGTTCATCGATATTTCCGGGACTTGCTTATCGAGTTGTAAACTTGCTAAGGTTTTGTTGTTTCTTAGTAAGTTAGGTTTTTTAGTTTGTTGCGTCGGTTCACTACCTGACTTGGTGATACACAATGCTCAAATTTCATTCAATCTCATTTTTGTGCAAAATGATGCGATGCGATGTTAAGAACATAAAATACAACACTTTTTGAACAAAAAGCCGTTTCATTCCATCATAGTTCTTTTTACAACATTTTACAACAAGGGTTCAAGTTTTACAGAGAATAAAACTGCCTAATAATGTACAATGTGCTACAACTACTAGTAAAAAAAGGCAAATAAAGCAGGAACAGCTGCATCAGTGCCATCAAGAGCAGGAATAAGAGGCCCTCTTCGTCCTCTTCTGCGGAACAACCTCTGCACCATCATCATCATCTAAATCAGAGCCACCGTCCTCGTAACCCTCCTCGGCATCATCTCCACTACCAGAATCGGAACCAGAGTCACCCTCTCTGTCTGCGGAGGTCTCTGACTGAGGATGCGCAGGCTCCTCCTCCTCGCTGGACTCCTCCTCTATGACAGGCGCTCTGCATCTGCCTCGGCTGCGAGTCGGCCCCCCTCTCCCAGCTCCTCGAGCAGGCCTAGATGGCCCGACCTGTGGCTCAGCCTGTAGCGGAGGCATCTGAAAAGAAAGAGGGCATTAGCCAATATGTATATCAGATAAAAAAAAGTAGGTGCATACAGATACAGTGTATGGGTATGGTGTGTGTCAGATGTGCTCTACACATGCAGTCAACCAATGTAGTGAAATAGTCGAATTCAGCATGTCATCAGAAGTATGATAAATGCAAGAAAGTTGAAAAGTACCGGGACACCGGCGATAAACAGCTGTGTCTCTCTCCGCAGGACCATGCCCTCAAGTAAGGCCACCAACCCAAGCATCCCATCCATGTACTCTATGGGAGGCTGCAGATGTAAGTGCAAGTTATCAGTAAATGAATGAATGCCCAAATATCTGAGTGATAAATCAAAACTGTAAAGCATACCGGTTGCGAGTCAGGGTCTCTGATGTATCGGCGACCAGGCAGTGGAGGCTCCAATGGAATCAGGTAAGACGCCCCATACTGCCAACCCATCAGCTCGATCGGGATATCTGGCCATTCGGCGTGATGATAAGTCGGAGGAATCGGGGGGACCAGTCCAGCCCCACCTCTCGATATACCGGCCCTGCTAGTCGAAAGAGCATCTATAGCCTGGGCCCAGATCAATGATGGCATGCCAGCAGATCTCCTGGTAGGAGTACGGACACCTATCAATGGGGGCACAGGTATGTGTGACGGTTGGTCGCGTACTCTCCCTCCTCCAAGTGTAAAGCTACATCGGTGCCCATCATGGCCAAATCAACCTCCTGGGGAGTGAGTCCCTCAGTGGATCACATATTGTCCAGACGTGTGGCGGGGATACTCTGCTCGGGGTAGCCCATCGTCTGACGCAGAAAACGGTCACCCAGAAACCCGGCCCTGCCAATCGGCCCCTCAAATAAGATCCTATATCGAGAGTTGGCCCACTCTCCAGGGAAACGGAAATGGGTATCTCCTCCCAAGGGCGCCCAGGGCTACCATGTGATCTGCGGATGACCAATGCATAAGCTAAATAGATATTGTAGATATGCAAGATGAATCAAAACTGAAAACAGGAAGAACTGAGAGTTTTGAAGTACCTCGGTAGTCCGCACTGTATCAAAAAACTGCCGCAGGTAGGGCAGAGTCTCTCGAGCCCTCGGTCGGTACTGGCCCTCAAATACAAGAGAGTAAGGGATCGTGAGAGGCACCTCCACCTCGAGCTCTGGGGTTAGCGTCGGAAAGTACGCGAAAATCCATAGTTGTGGAAAATAGGGCAATAGCCATCAGAATACAGAACGTACAGAGAATGCAGAATGCTGAGAGCAGAATGCAAAGTACAGATGGTAAAGTGCGCCAGGCTCTCCAGTAGCCACCGACTATGTTCCCCCACCCGCGGGAGGTCACGCTTATGTAGCAGTAGAGGGTAGCAAGGCCGGCGCCACCCTAATCATACTAGCTGACCCGTGATAGGTCTCCCAGAGCACTTAGCAGATCAAGTCCAACTGTGTTCCCCCTATTGGAGAATAAAGTGGTCCCGAGGAGGAACATCAAAAACCCTAGAGTGTATTGCTCTATCTCCTCCAGAGTCTCGGGCTTAATCTCTCTGAAATGTGTGAAAAACCAAGTGTACCTCACTCTGCCCGATGATCTGTCAATCGGTGGGTGAGCTCCCAACAGATAGATCCAGGCGGCCTCCCACTCGCCTATATCCTCGTCGTAGGGAACCGGTCGGCCAGCCACGTCAAGGCCAGTCAACATTGCAAAGTCAAACGGGGTCATCGTCATATCCCCTGTAGCCGAAAAGTGGAAAGAGTTGGCAGTGTCCCACCATCTCTCTACAAGTGCCCCCATCAGCGTCCTGCTCGCAGGGTAGCGAGATATCCCCGCGCAGAAGGGTCCAAACCCTGCCTCATCAACCAGATCACGAACGGCCTCTAGGAGCTCTGCGTACCACTCCCTAGCAATGATCGAGCCGTAGCCCCGTGTAATGCCGGAAGATACCTGCATTCAGAATGAACAGATGTATTCAATTCCAAAATGAAAGTACGAGTTGTGTGCAAATCAAATCAGATACAATGTGGTGGACTGTGTGTTCAGTATGAGTTGCGTGCAAATGCAATGAATGAGATGTGTACTCACCAGTAAAGTACGAGCTGTGTGTTCAACTTTCAAAAACAGTGGGCTGTGTGTTCACCTCAAAAGTTTGGGCTGTGTGTTCAGATTTCAAAAATAGTGGGCTGTGAGTTCACCTCAAAAGTTTGGGTTGCGTGTTCAGATTTCAAAAATAGCGGGCTGTGTGTTCGCCATCAAAGTTTGGGCTGCGTGTTCAGATTTCAAAAACTGTGGGCTGTGTGTTCACCTCAAAAGTTTGGGCTGCGTGTTCAACTTTCAAAAACAGCGGGCTGTGTGTTCACCTCAAAAGTTTGGGCTGTGTGTTCGCCATCAAAGTTTGGGCTGCGTGTTCAGATTTCAAAAACTGTGGGCTGTGTGTTCACCTCAAGAGTTTGGGCTATGTGTTCAACTTTCAAAAATTGTGGGCTGTGTGTTCACCTCAAGAGTTTGGGCTGTGTGTTCAGATTTCAAAAACAGTGGGCTGTGTGTTCACCTCAAGAGTTTGGGCTGCGTGTTCAACTTTCAAAAACTGTGGGTTGTGTGTTCACCTCAAGAGTTTGGGCTGCGTGTTCAGATTTCAAAAAAACTGTGGGCTGTGTGTTCACCTCAAAAGTTTGGGCTGCGTGTTCAGTTTTCAAAAATAGCGGGCTGTGTGTTTGCCATCAAAGTTTGGGCTGCGTGTTCAGATTTCAAAAACAGTGGGCTGTGAGTTCACCTCAAAAGTTTGGGCTGCGTGTTCAGATTTCAAAAATAGCGGGCTATGTATTTGCTATAAAAGTTTGGGCTGTGTGTTCAGAAATTCGAGTGTTTGAGCTGTGTGTTCAAAATACAAACAGAATTCTATGTTATAGGCTAAGTGTTCAGAACAAACTGTGTGCCAACTCAACGGAATTCTGTGTTATGAGATATGTGCTAAAATAAGCATAAGTATGGTGCGCAAATGTGTTCAGAACAAGTAGATAGGCATACATAGCGAAAGCATAAAATGCGCAAGAAATGCAGAATACATTGCAGAGAATGTAAAAATGAAGTACGTACCTCTCGTGCCTGGTGAGAGAGGTGAGACTCTGGCTCCCATAGTAGTAGATCCGCGGGCGCTCATCGATAAAAATCGGTAAAATGATAGAAAGTGCTCACTGGAAGGATGTACTCTGGAGGATCGTACCTCTCGAGATCAAATGGCCGAACTCTCGGGGGCAATTACATGATGTCCGGCTCACCCTCGGCACCTGGAGGACCTCCACCATGAGGGAAATGACCCGCCATTTCAAGAAATTTGCAAAAATAAGCAAAAATGAGCAAAATGAGCCAAAATTGGAAAAAGTCAACAAAAGTCAACTCTCAAAAAATGAAATAGTCAACAAAAGTCAACTCCCGAGAAAATGTTCCAAATGTTGAGACAAACTTACCTCAAGTGGTGAAAATGGAGAAAGAAGTTCTGAAATCAAATTTTAATCGGTCAAAAGTGAAGAAAACTGAAAGATTTCGCGAAACAACTTTGCGTAGGGCGTTGGAAAAGGCGTATAAAGAGCAGATCTTAGAGAGAAAATGGTCTAGGAAGGAAGGAGAGCTGATTTCGGCCTTGAGGTTGTGGGGAATAGTGATTGGGACATGTGTATTTAAAGAAACAAGTGTAAAAAGACAAAATTGTCCCGGATCTGGACAGGTGGTCGGCCGACCACCTTTTCTAGTAGGCCGACCACCCCCTTGCACCAAACCTGGTCGGTGGTGTTCCATGGTGGTCGGTGGCCCTCCTGGGTGGCCTCCAATGCCTCTTTGTTCTCCCTGCAAATTTTGGTGGTGATCGGAGTCCCCGGCTCTCGAGAAAGAACAAGGAAAGTGCACTTTTCGGCACGAAATGCCTCCGCAGGAACTTCAAATCCAATCTTTGACGCGTGGCTTGTTGTTGCTCGCCAAGAGCAAGGTGTATCCTTTTTGAGTACGTTGTGACCCCTCCAAGCGGTAAACCGAAGGTCGCATTTGAGTTGCCCTCGTCGAGGCTTGCATTTCTTTACGCAACGTTTTGTTTCAAACATACATTCGAAGTCGCACTTATTTTGCATTGTTATGCACGTCACTTGCATTGTTGTGCACGTCACTCGCATTGTTATGCACGTTTCATTGGTACTGTCATACCTCCATGCTTAACTTGCGTCGCCACGCACGTTCCTCTCGCATTGCGATGCACTTTTTTGTCATCGGCACCATGTTTATCTGCGTTCGATATAGCGTTGAACATATGTTGCTAACTATGTTGTGCTTGTTAAGTTTCTCTCTTTTGCAAGTACGATATTGTATGTATGGTTCATTCGAAGCTGATGTGACCAGACGAGCCACACAGGCATTGTATCTTCTCCGTGTGAGACGTAGCGAGAATTGTAATTCTCTTACACTCTTACTGCATGAAATGTGGTTTTTGCTTTGCATTCTTGCTTAGAATTGGTGCATTTATCGTGAATATTTGCTTCATTACAGCTTGTTGCTTTGCATGGTCATGAGTTACGTTCGGCTTTGTGCATATCATTTTGCATTTTGCCCCCTGCCTGTGAGCATGCCTGCGGGCACATCTCTTCGTTTATCTCGCCTGTTTGTCTAAGTCTTCGGCCTTGTCAAAAATGGGTCGTCTCTGGGCTTTGACATTCACTCCCGTCACTTATGACTTTCGAGTTCTGTCAAAGAGGGGCAACTGTAGACACCCCATTTTTGACCGACCTTAAGACTCAGACGTCATCGATTGAGCGCTCGGTGATTGCGCATGTTGTGCTCGTTCTGAGGTTACGGAGTTACGGCTGAGAGCCTTGTCTCCAGACTTCGAAACTTTTTGTGTTTTGCCTCGATTTGCGAACCAGGTTCAGTTTTCTCTTCCCAAAGAGAGGGAAAGGTCTTGTAGGCCATCTCTCAGTGGCCGTAGGCTACATTTCGTGGTCGTAAACCACTGTTCCCGTTTGGAGACCAGTTTCCGATTTTCAGAGCCGTCGGCCATGCGCCTCGGTTCGGGACCGCTTAACTTTCTCCGTTTGCTCCGGTTTTTGGCACACACCTTGTTTCCTCTCTCTAGAGGGACACTGTGGCCCGGGAGACCACCTTCGTGGTCGCACGCCACTTTCGATGATTAACAGTCAATTTTCAGGGCCTCCAACCACGCGTTTTGGCCCCCGAACCTTCGTTTTGCATCCGTCTTGGTCCATTTTTGGCATGGACCCTATTTTCATTGTTTGGAAGGTGGTACAAGGGTGGGAGACCACCTTTTCTCCTTGGAGACCACCTTTCCCCTGTCGGTCGGTTTTCTTGACAGGTAAGTGGTCTCCCTCACTTTTGGGCCACAATTGCTGGTCTCCCACCACACCACTAGCTTGCATTCACTGTGGAGACCACCAAATAGGCCAACCGACCACCTGGACCTTTTGAACCTGGTCGGCCGACCGGGGGGAGTGGTCGACCGACCACCTGAACTGGTCAACCAGCTTTCTTCTTTTTTGTCTCACTGAGTTGGTGCCAGCTGTGCCAGCTGGAAACCACAGATTGCATCCTCCATATGGAGGATGTTTAAACTAGTTTTTTAGCTTCTTTGAGAAGCTTTGAACCCCATGGGCTATAAAGGAGGGCCTCTCCTTCCTTTGCAAGGGTTCAGAAGTTGGCTGGAGCATACATACATATTTCTCCCTTTGTCTTTATATTTTAGCCTCTAAAGAGCCAAGTTCTTGCCCATTTACACTACACCTCTTAGCCTAATACCTCCAACACCAACCTAAGCTTCTTGGAAGGTCTTGAGAGGTCCTAAGGTCTGAGTTTTTGGTCTCCAAGTTGCTGGAGTTGCTGAGCTACAAGGGTAACACTTCTTTCCCTCTTTTTTGTCTTTATTTTGCTTCATCTCTTAGCCTAGTTAGTAAGCATATTTGGGCTTTGTCATAAATTGAAAAAAGTCTTATTTTGAGCTTCTTAACATGTTTGTTTCAGACCATTTTTCTGTTGGGGGTCATTTACCCCCTTGCATGCTTCATTTCCCTTTGTTTTGAGCCAATTATTAGGGCCTTTGTGTTGAGCTTTGTTGGCCCTTTTGACCACTGAAATCCAGTGGATTTTCAGTGGTTATTATGTATTTTTTAGCATCAAAATCAGAGAGGGGTGACCCTCTCACCCCTTGTCTTGTTTACTAGCATTTTTGGCCTTACAAAGGAGCCCTCATTTTCATATTTCAAAGCCTCATTTCAGGCCCTTTTCAGTGAGTTTTAGGGCCTACATAACCTCTTTCCAGAGGTGGTTTTTCCATTTTAAGTGTTCATCATGCATGTGTAGAACAACCCTCTTTATAGCCCATCAAAGGAACCTATCTTTCTTGCATGCATGGACCATGTTTCAGTAGGTTTTTGGGGTTTATTTGGCATTTCATACCTCTGAATTTTTCTGGTTTGGTAGCCTCTTGATTGCTTCATATACTTGTAGTGTAAACCCTCTTCACTAGCTTGTATTGCATGCTACTTTGGTCCTTGATTCTAGCACTTTTTGGCTATGCTTTAAACTGACTTTGTGCATGTTTTGGACTGCCTTAGCTCTATTTTTATTCCTCATGGTCAAATAATGCTTGCTATGCATGGTTGTAGTTCAATACCCTTGCCTAGCTTTGAGTTTTGGAGCATATTGCATGCCTATGTTGAGGTGTTTCCATGTTTTGGGGCCATTGTACATCATATTTCAGAGCTTATATGTATGCCATATTCCCATGTTTTCCACTCTTTAAATGCATTTGAGAGTTGTGCATAAATGCCTCGTTTTCGGACCATTGCATGAGCATCATTTCTTCGCATGTTGAGCCATCATTTTAGGCCATTTTCCCACTGTCTTGGACCTGCCTAGGGTCTGTTTGGGGCTGGTTTTTCCACTTGTGCATTGTTTTGTGTACCTCTAGTGCAATGCACTTCACTAGTCTCGGTATTCAGCCATCTAGCATGCATTATGTGAAGTGTTTGCATGATTCGGGACCATTGTGCATCAAGTTTCAGAGCTGGAAAATGTGTGTTTGTATGCCATATTTCATCCCTTGCCATGCTTTGATAGAGTTGCATTTGGTGTCTTAGGTTCGGTCCCTTGCATTGGGCATGTTTACATGAGTGTTCCTGCCTTTAATTTCATCATGTATGGCTACTGAGTTGAGTGTGGCTGAGGCCCCTTTATTTTAGTTTAAGTCCATCTTGCATTATGTATGCCATATCCGTGTTGTCGTATGTTTGATCGTCGCGTTGTGTATGCCTTGTTCATATCTTCGTGTGTGTCCATCTTCGTATGTGTGCATTGCGTATGCCATATAGTTCATGTGCATTGAGTATGCCATTCTTAGTTGCATTACATTTAGGGTTGCGTGCTAGTCGCATCGTGTATGCCATGTATGTTGCATAGTGTTTGGAGTAAGGTTTAGTCCAAACACAGGAAACGAGGGACGTTTAGTACTCAAAGTGACGAAACGTGTTTCGATTCCCGGTCACCGACACTCTGGATTAACCATGATGGAGTTTAGGTCTTGTTGTGTTTATATGTGCATTCATCTCACATTGAGTCATGCAATTCGACTCCTCGGCCATCATGTATCGAGACGCGTGATTAGTGGCACGAGGATCGAGGACTACACTCCCTAGAGCTTGTGCAATGATGGAGAGAGTAGTCATGTATACATATGTTGAAGATACTTTGCCATGCCCCTTTCTCGCTCTCTGTTGCAGCAAACCGGAAACCAGCAGCAAAAACTGGTCAAGCAGCCTTCTAGAGCTTTGTACAGTATTCCGAGACCAGTCGCAAACAGAGGCAAATCGGGGCATCGCGATGGATTTCCCGACAAGGCGGCTCGAGCATGCATGCATCCCTATCATTCAGAACAGAGCTGAAGCAGTCCGTTTTTATTTAAATTTTCATGCTAGTTTATTTATCTTAGTTAATTTGTTAATTAATTAGGGTTGTGTAATAATTAGCTGTAATTCGTTAGTCATTCGGTTATGTATTATTTATTCGGACCCTCCGAGAGAGGGCAATGTTGTAATAAGTGTGCGTGTGTGTGATGTATGTCTTCCAACCCCACGTCTTTCTCCCTTTTATTTACTAGCTTATGATGGTTAGTTTAGGGCATGTTTCAATTAGCATCTATATGTTCGCATGATTGAATTCATTCATCTGTATTGTATACACCGAGCTCAGCGCATCATACTAACTGCATCATATTTCAATTTCAAGTTGAATACATGTTACTTGTTGCACCTCATATGTCATCTTAGAATAGCCAAGCCTATCTTAGTTGCATTTTTGCATGTGTTGCATTAGGCATTTTCAGCATAGTTAGGACTCATGCATGTTTTCTAATTAGCTTCTTTCTTTGGCTTGGAGTACTCGGTAAGTGTTTATGCTTTAGCATCCTTGCATGCGTGTGAGTGACTGCCATGATAGCATGCTTACCATGAGGTTATGTGCTTATGTGATATAACTGCCTGAATGCCTGTGGGTGAAGGTTGGGTTGCTTGAGTCGGAATAATTCGTCGAAACCCGTGTTTTAGCCTACTTGCGAGTAGCAAAATTCAATCCATTTTCAAAACAAACGGATATGCGATGCTTTGTTCCAACTTAGGCAATCTAGTCTATACTTGTATACTGTGTGCATCATATAGTAATTCTAGGCTAATATCCGGAATAAGAGCACATAATGTTTTCAAAACTTGATATCATGGTTAGTAGAGGCCGATCTTTGATCGGGTGAGCGGGGGTGCTCACGAAGTGACCTTCCCCAATCGTACCCAAGTTCCCGAGCCGAGGCAACTTTGGTGATGACAGACACGTGGCCTTAGGCATGAGTCAGGGTTTCCTAAATTTCCCAAAATAAAATATTTAGGTGGCGACTCTGTATCTGGCAAAGTAGTCCATGTTTGGCACTTCTTTCAAAAAATCTGTTTTCAAAACGATTTGCCGGATTTGGACTCTTTGATGATTCATCGGTCTTACATTGCACTCTGCGAGATTAGATACAGGACCGTGACATTGAGTCTTGAACTGTAGTAAGCTCAAATGAACAAAATGGGATTCCCTCGCGGGACGTTCGGGGACGTCTGCAGTCATCTATACCGTTGGAAATATTATCCACTTCGGTCATATGGGCTTCAGTAGGCTTCTTGTGTATTCTTCTTTTGTTTTTGCCTTTGCTACGGCAATTTTTGGCTCGATGTCCCTCTTTGTCACAGATGTAACACTTGCCATTAAACTTGTACTTTTTAGTTTCCTCCTTTTTAGAGCCTTGTGATGAATTTTCTCTAGAAAACTTCCGTTTCTTTGCTTTTGGAGCATGTTCCACCACATTTGCCTTAGACTCCATTAGATGCTTACCAGTCCGCTTTTCAAAATTACAGTTGTCCTCTTCAATCCTCAAACGCACAATTAATTCCTCTAAAGACATTTCTTTGCATTTGTGTTTGAGGTAGTTCTTGAACTCCTTCCAACCTTGTGGTAATTTCTCAATTAAGGCTGCAACTTGAAAGGATTCACTGAGAGACATGCCTTCTGCGTGAATGTCATGTAGAATGAGTTGGAGATCTTGAACTTGGCTAATCACAATCTTAGAATCAACCATCACAAAGTCCAGGAATTTTCCAACCACAAATTTCTTGGAGCCGGCATCTTCCGTTTTGTACTTTTTCTCCAAAGACTCCCAAAGTCCCTTTGCTGTCTTGATAGGACTGTAGACGTTGTATAATGTGTTTTCAAGTCCATTCAAGATGTAGTTTCGGCAAAGGAAATTAGCATATTTCCAGGCATCGACCGTAGTAACCAATTGGCGGTCAGTTTCATCCTCGTTTAGAGTAAGAGCATTCTTATAGAGAAAACGAGCCAGGTTCAGAGTAGTAAGATAAAACAACATTTTCTGTTGTCACTTTTTAAAATCAGTTCCTGAGAACTTCTCTAGCTTCTTACCGTGATTGACTGGCACAGTCACAACAGGAGGGGTTGGAGCAATTGCAGCCACTACACTAATACTTGTTTGGGCATTAGTTTGACCAGTTTCAATAGCTATGAATTCCAAATTATAAAACAAAATTATAATTAGAATTTTAGACTACACAGAAAACTTAAATCAAAACCACATAATTAAATTCCATAAAAATAAAAGAAACAAGAAATGTAACTTTTATTTTTCAATTAATTTGGAAATAAAATAAAATTTTATTTAACCAAATTAATTCCACACAGAAAATTAAATTTCTGTAACACTTCAATAATTAAAATACTAAAACAAAATTTTAATTAATGAGCACTTAGAAAATAATTTCTGAAAACCAAAATTAATTTCTGACAAAATTCCAGAGCCAGATGGCTGACTCAAGGTAAGAGAAACACTAGGTTTTTTCACCTTACAACACTAGCCAAACGTAAGAGAAGAAAGATTGGGATGCTTAAGAATGACAATGGGGATTGGGTGGATCAACCTGATTAACTTAAAGACTTGATTCTTAATTATTTTACTAACCTTTTTAACCAAATCCCTAACTGCTATTTGGATCAGTGGAGCAATCTGGTGGCTTGTAAGCTGAATCTTGAGGATAATACTGAGCTTACTAAAGCCATCACCGATGATGAGATGTGGAGGGTTGTGAAGCACATTGGTGCTTTCAAAGCCCCTGGCTGTGATGGGTTCTAGGCTGTTTTCTATCATAAATTTTGGTCTGTTATTGGTAAGTCTGTCTGTGATTATGTCAAAAACTATTTTCAAACCAATCATATCCCTAGTGATGTCAATAAAATCTTAGTAGCTTTGATTCTTAAGATTGACAATACTGAGAATGTTAAACAGTTCAGACCTATTAGCTTATGCAATGTTTCTTACAAAATCATCTCCAAAATTATTGTTAGTAGGATCAGACCTTTTCTGAATAAGATTGTGAGACCTAACCAAAGCAGTTTCATCCTCGGTAGAAATACATGTGATAACATTTATGTCTCAAGAGATTTTACATACTCTGAATCTTAAGAAAGGTAAGAAAGGTGGTATGATTTTAAAAATTGACTTGGAAAAAGCTTATGATAATATTTCTTGGGACTTTCTTAAACAAACTTTGGAGGAATTTAACTTGGACAATAACCTTATTGAGCTTGTTATGTGTTGTGTTACTTCTGTGAGCACTGCTATCCTTTGAGAAGGTGAACCTCTGAAGGAGTTTAAACCTCTAAGAGGTTTAAGGCAAGGAGACCCCCTCTCCCTCTATCTGTTTGTTCTTTATCTTGAGAGACTATCAAATATGATCAGTTTTAAAGCAGAGGGAAAAAACTGGAAAGGTGTGGAAATTGCTAGAAGTGGGCCACTCCTGACTCATCTTCTCTTTGCTAATGATCTTATGTTTTTTGGGCAGGCTAATATAGCAACTTGTGAGACAATCAATATAGGGAATGAATGAGTTCTGTAGTATTTTTGGACTGAAAATTAACTCACACAAGTCTAAGCTTTTTATCTCTCCTAATGTTGATGGAACGAAAACTAGAGAATTGAGTACTATATGTGGGATCCCACTTACTCAGGATTTAGGGAACTACTTGGGTGTGCCCCTGTTACATAGTAGAATGAATATAGGGTTGTTCAATGATATTGTGAGTAAAATGCAAAAAAGATTGTCTGGATGGAAGGCTATTACTTTATCCATGACTGATAGAGCTACTCTCATAAAATCTGTAACTTCTGCTATTCTTAGTTACACTATACAAACTATGCTCCTACTTAAATCTGTTTGTAATGACATTGATAAACTAAACAGGAACTTTCTTTGGGGTGATACCATGGAGAAACACAAAATTCATCTTATTAATTGGGATCAAAACCTAGCTTGGATCTCTAAACTATGGTGGAATCTCATTAGTAACAAATGTGGATTATGGTGTGATTTTCTTCAAAAGAAATACTTATCTAAAACTTCATTCCATGACTGGAAAACAGGGAGAAATACATCTCATGTTTGGAGAGGCATTTTGAACACTAGGGAAATTTTGAGGAGAGCTGTGAAATAAGAAGTGGGTGATGGGAACACTATCAATGTCTGGAAAGATTGGTGGTGTGGTTAATGTTCCTTTGAGAATACTGTCTCATGTACTAATCCTCCTCATCAGAGCAATGTCGCAGTTTGTGATAATGTGAGAGAGTTGCTAGGGGAGGATGGTAATTGGGATAAGGCTACTGTGATTAACAAATTTCCACCCCACTTGGCTAATACAATCTTGAACTCTAGTCCTCCAAGAAATCTGCACAGGGATTTCCCTATGTGAAAGGGGGCTTTTGATGGGGCTTTTACTGTCTCCTCTGCCTGTGAGTTTATTTTGAACAGGACTGATAAGGCTGAAGATTGGAACTGATTGTGGAAACTTAGATTACCATAGAAACTTAAAGGTTTCTTATGGACTATGATGCATGGCAAATTGCTTACTAATCATATGAGACTGAGTTCCTCAATTCTGTACCAATTCCTAGACCAGCTTACCAATTTATCTCTTGGAAATTACCACCTGTAGGGAAACTAAAGCTCAACATTGATGGAAATAGGAAAACAGGAGAAGATTGAGGCTTTGGAGGCTTGATCAGGGATGAAAGAGGAGCATGGGTATGTGGCTACTATGGTAGACTTCAACTAGGGACCAGCCTGGAAGCAGAGCTATGGGCAATCTACAAGGGACTAACAGTATTCCTGTAACAAGGGTTAAATGATGTGATCATAGAGATGGATGCAGTACAAGTTGTGCAACTAATGGAGGAAGAAATAGGAGATAAATGCCCTTTCAGGACTCTAGTGGAGGATGCCAAAATTTTGCTCAGAGGATGCAACTACACTGTCCAACATGTTTGGAAAGAATGTAACCTATGTGCTGATGCTCTTGCCAAACTTAGAGCAGCTCAACTAGAGGATATGCTGGTGGTGAAAGAACCCCCAACCGAGATCAGAAGTTTACTTGTTGATGATATGTTAGGACGTTCTATAGAAAGGGCCTAGTCCCTTGTTTTATTTTTGATATAACCCCCCCAAATAAATAAATAAAAAATCAAATCACAAATTAAGTTAGTTGATAGTTAAAAAACACAATTATTATTTTTTTTATTTTATGAAAAACGCAATGAGTTAAAAAAATCAATTACAATTTTTTTCTTCAAAATACAATCTAATCATCATCAATAATTAGTACTTTATGTGAACCTAATAAATACAATCTTTTTTTTTTTCTCTTTCAAAAAACACAGTGAGTTAAAAATCAAATAACAAATTAAGCCAATTGATAGTTAAAAAACACAATAATTGTTTTTTTTTCTTCAAAAACCATAGTGAGTTAAAAAATCAATTACACATTTTTATTTTTCAAAATACAATCTAATCATTATCAATAATGGGTACTTTATGTGATCTAATGAATACAATCCTTTTTTTTTTTTTCAAAAAACACAATGAGTTAAAAATCAAATCACAAATTAAGTCAATTAATAGTTAAAAAACACGATTCAGCTTGTTTGGTTTTGGTTTCCATAAAACACTTTTCAGAAAATTCTACTTTTTTATTTTTCGTATTTTTTTTGTTCAATGAATTTTTTTAATATTTTAAGCAATTGTTTTAATTTTTAGACACACCTAACATAAATAAACTTAAAAAGTATAATATTTGCAAAAAAAATCTTTAAAAAATTCACTAAATATCAAAAATACAAAAAAAAGAAAAGAAAATTCAGTACACTTTTTATATTTTTGTGTATTTATTAATTTTTAAAATATCTTTTCATAAATATTTTACTATTTAGATACAGCTAACTAAGATGCATCTAAAAAACTAAAAAAATTACTTAAAATTTTAAAAACATTCACTAAAAATAAAAATGCGAAAAACAAAAAAAGAACTCAATTTTCAGATAACTGAATTCAGAAAATTGAAACCAAACATACTGAATAATTTTTTTAAAAAAAACTTTGTGAGTTAAAAAATCAAATTATAAATTTTTTTTTACTAGACAAAATACAAATCAAATATATATATATATATATATATGGTGTAGATATGTCGAACACTTAAAAAGAATAATTGAGTATTTAGGTTTAAGTTTTGTTGTTTTACCGTTAGTATGCTATCTTTGTGACTGTTCATGTTTATTTAATTACAATCACATTTTTCTCATAATAAAAAAAAAAAAAAACCATTGAACTAATTACAATATAATAAAAAAATAATAAAAAAAAGAACCATTGAATTAACTGTAATCACAGTTTTCTCTTTGTGACTGTTCATGTTTATCTAACTACAATCACATTAAAAAATCAAATTATAATTTTTTTTTTGTTAGACAAAATACAAATCACAATATATATATATATATTTGTGTAGATATGCCGAACACTTGGAAAGAATGGTTGAGTATTAGGGTTATGCTATCTTTGTGACTGTTCATGCTTATCTAAGTACAATCACATGTTTCTCATAATAAAAATAAATAAATAAATGAAAAAAAAAGCATTGAAAAATAAATGAAAAGATCACTTGCAGGTTTTGAAACTTTCTCTTTATCTTAGTTTGTCCTTATTTGGTTTCTCCTTCTGGTATAAAAAAATAAGTGAAGAATTATGTATTATAGATAAATATATGTGCTGCTGGTAGAAGTGGGAAAGGCTGCAATAGGTATGGAAGATGTTGAAAGTGAAGAATTATGTGGTAGAAGTGAAAAAGGCTGCAATAGGCATGATAAAAGTTGAAAAGAGGGTATATGAGAGAAGTCAAAAAGGTTTGGGAGAAACCAATAAGTGCTGATGTTTTTTTTTTTTAAATAAAAAAATTAAAAAATTAAGATTGAGATATTAAAACTCTTACAAGATTTGTAGGTTTGAAATCCCATCTTCCTTATATAATATATAGTAGATATCATCAATTATGTTGATTTAATTTCATGTTTTATAAATTCAAATCATAAAAATTACAGTATCTCTTTATACGGGAAGAAAATTGTGTACATTTAATATTTCTTAAATTTTGTAACGAATTTTGTGTGTAAGAATTGTCTCATTGCATTTATTTTTTACCCTATATATAAATTAGTAGTGTTACATATGTTAATTAGTGTACTAACTAATGTATCAATACTAGTTATGAAATTATTATTGATTCCTACCCATTATACAAATTACAAATACTAAAAATTTCTTAAATTATATCATACCATCAATTAGTACATTAGTTAATACACGAATTGATGCATATAGCATTATTTATATATAAATATCAATAATATTACAGACCTCCAGAAAACACAACCCCCACTCATTTGTGATTAGTCCAGAAAAAAACAGAAAAAAAAATACTCACATATAATTGATCCATATCATTTTAAAAGTCATAAAAATCTCCAATTTTGAGAGTCCCAAACATTTTTGATATAAATATATTTTCTGACTTCTGTTACTAAAACTAATCCAATTAACTCGGTTTAGAGTTCAATCCGTGAAAATTGATTAGATTATGAGTTTGTCTCTAACACCAACCAACCCGACCAATAAATGTAGTGGTGCCGAGCAATCCCACACGTGCAAAACGTGTAAGAAACAACGCAGAACTCGGGGAAAATCCCCCCGCTGGTTACTTGGTAGTTGGTTGATGGTCAGTGGAAGTCCAAGTCGAAGTCCAAAGGTTAGTTTATTAAAATAAAAATATTTTATAGCTCTAATAAAGGGGTTTTAAGAGTTTTAATTGGGATGAATTTCACTGTAATAGTGATATTTATATATATATATATATATTTTCTCAATTTTTTATGTCATTAGAACACCTTTATTTAGGAGATGTATCATTGCTATTATTAAAACATTGTGTATACCGAATACCGCACTAGATGATTGTAGATCGAAGTTTCGCAACTGAATGGACTATCTAGGAACCGAGGACCTGCAACACAGAACACCGTCAAGGCTGCCCGGCTAGGGTTGGTCGGAAAACCCCTCCAGCATAGAAATGAGTGATCAGAGAAGGAGCAAAGTGCTCTCTAAGTGTAGGGAGTTGAGTTTTAGTAAATCGGGTTTTTCTTAGATTAGTTCGAATACCTTCAATGTGAAGTTAGTGTGATTTATCTATCTCGCCTTGCTTGTTGCCCAAGATGGTTTTATGGAGCTCTATTGCTGCCCAGTTTCCTTCTAGCCTTTCCCCAGGTAGGGGACCATTTGGTAGTTGTCAAGGGATGCATATACTCATTGTAGTCATGCTGATAACAAACCACATTCCTCTGGTTTAACTGTTTCCGTGATTCTAGGTGTAGGGGACCAGCTGAGGTGGCAATTTGCACATGCACACACTCACAGCTTCCACATTTCCTTGAGAATTTCCCTAAGCTCGGCACCTTTGTGCTTCAGCTCGGTACCGTTTGCGAGACTATAGTGGGGATGGGCTAGCCCATTTGGATATCTGTGTATGAACTCGGCCTATAGAATGAGTCCTGTAGTTCGGCCCTAGCCCAGTGTCACGGCTGGACTGGCCTTTCCATTGCGAGTTGGACCCAAGTGCTTGAGGACTTGGGTGGACTGTTGGTAATGGAGTTGGACTTAATTGGTTTGCCTACATGCTCATCTAGCCCGTTTGGGTTCAGGTTGGGAAGAATGGACTGGCCCAAGACTTAGATCCGACCTATTTTGTATTTAGCCCCTTCAAACATCAATGATTTATTTGTACAATTTTTTTTTTCTTTCTGAGAGGGTAATTTATGTAGATAAATTGGGCCGAGCTGGGTATTGGGCCGTTAATGGGCCAAAATGAGAAAGGCATAGTAAAAGGGGCCTTGGAGTTAGTCCGGTCCCAAAGCTCAGAAGTTAGTCCGGTCCGATGGAGGCTTGAAGTTACTCTGGTCCGGGAGAGCACAACAGTTAGCTCGGTTACCATGTTGTCGTACTCCGAGTTATTCCGGTCGAGGAATTTGTGCAGCTATCTCGGTCTCGGCGTCCGAAGACCGAGGTAAAAACAATGAAAGGTGAAGCCGAGCTGTAGGTTAGCTCGGTCATACAGCCAATCTGGCAACGTAATGTTATTTCGGTTGTATGGTCATCTTGCCGAAGTAAAACCATCTCACTTGGTTTAAGCAGTAAGGGGGGTGTTGAAGGATAAGCATTATCCTTCAAGAGTATGAATCCTAGGAGGACTCTGTATGGAGAAGTAAAAGTCCAACTAGGATTGTGCCACAAAAAACTTATAAAAGCTCACAAACATCACCTATGGAGAGGTAACATAACTTTGATTCCCGAAATCACAGAGCTTTTTGTCTATTTGTCTATTAAGCTGACTTAGGCATCGGAGAGGTATCCGGCACACACCCGCCGGCTAGCTCACGTTTGTGTTTTCACGGAGTGAAGCGACGACGTACGAAGGAGTGTAATCTTGATCAACAGGATTATACGAGAAGGTTTATTTCTTTCCCGTACAATTGGCGCCATCTGTGGGAACAAACAGAACGAACAAAACCTTTTGATTAAGTTCTCCTTACCAATAAAAAGTAATGGCGCACAACGAAGATTTGCCACAGTCCGCCATTGATGGACAAACTCCAGAAGGAGGTGGGAGGCGCGAAGGCTTGCCTCCTATCCCTCCCATGGCAGACCTGGAGCCACAACGACAGAACCCCAGGAGGGATGCTAGGGAAAGGCGGAATAACAGCCCCTGTCACTCTCGATCACAGAGTCCAGACAGACAAAGGAGGAGGATTGATCCTCAAGCTCTGGAGGACCACGTGAAGGAGCAGGATGAATTGATATGACGGATGGCGGCGGACATGGAATCTATGAAGCGCCAGATGAAGGGAAAAGGAGTGGCGACAGGAGAGGGGCGCAAAAGCAAGACGCCCCCTCACCACTCAGAAGGCCATGGTAGGCATGCCACACCGTCACAAGGAGAGAGTAGAAGCCTTAGGACAGGCGATACTCAATCTAGAACCTCCAGGACTCGCTTCTCCAGGTCTGAGAGAACGAGATCTAAGAGGTCTTGCATCGAGGGAAGCACCTATCGGCCCTTACGCTCGCACCAGACATCATCCAGGCAGACGGAGATGCCTAGATCGTCCGACTTGCAAACCGTGCTAGAAGAAAAGACGCGATGGAAGGAGGATACCAGGGCGCGCGACCCTCGCAGAATTTCCGCCCTTCAGCAGTTGGCTCCTCGGACGCATGGAAGCGCCGAGGTTGGAATGCCAGTACCGCGCCCTGCTTATGAACCAACGGACAAAGCATTAGCGAGGCTGCAGACCTCGTCGTTCGTTCCAGGAATCGAAAACGCGCCTCTGCCTTCAGGCTTCCTCCAGCCCAAATTTACTACATACGAAGGGAAAACGGACCCCTACATGCACCTAAGCCACTTCCGCCAGGTTATGGCGGTAGATCGGCGAAACGAGGCTTTGATGTGCATCATCTTCCCATCAAGCCTTGGCGACCTAGGCTTGACTTGGTTCGAAAAACTTCCAGAGGGTAGCATAGCCTCCTGGGCGCAATTGGCGGAAGCGTTCGTAACAAGGTTCAAGACGAACACTAAAACCCCGGTGGAGATCGGCCAGCTACTCTTCATCGACATGGGCGAAAAGGAGACACTAAGGTCCTACAATAGCCGATACTGGGAGACCTTCAACCAGATTGGGGACTGCCCCACCAATCTCGCCATTGCACAATACAAGAGAGGCCTTCCAGTCGGAAACAGACTAAGGGACTCAATCACCATGACACCGCCCCTCACCATGGAGGCCTTGATGGAAAGAGTGCATCAGCACATCAGAGTGGAAGAGGATGGCGCTCGTGCCAAAACAAAATCTGGCGCAACCACAGTACCAGAGAAAAAGGCCTCCGCAAAGGTCAACGCAGTAGACCATCCCAACAGAAACGGACGAGGCAGGCGAGACGACGGAGAGGACCAGGTAGGGCTGATCGCGGGTCGGTTTTGGCCGGGTGCGGGTCAAAACCGACCCGACCCGCACACATGCAGGTTGAAGAAAACAGACCCGCAACCGCCCGCGATGCGGTTCGCGGTTTGTGCGGGTGGGTCAGTCGGTTGTGCGGGCGGGTGCGGTTCGGTTTGCGGTTTGGGCTTTTTTTAAATTGGGCTTAGTTATGATATTAATTTGAACAAATTTGACATGTTGTTGGGCCACTTTTTAAGCATTTTTTTATTATTTATAAAAAAGTTATAAATTAAATTTCATGTGATGATATTATGATAACATAAATGCCCATATAATGATAAACAAGCTTACCTAAAATTTAGTACTCCAATTAATTTTACATTCATCCAAAATAAAAACAAGCTTACCAAAAATAATAAAATCAATCATCCATCCATCCATCCAAAATCTAAAGCAAGCTTACCTAAAATTTAGTACTCCAATTAATTTTACATTCATCCAAAATAAAAATAATAATAATAAACATTAGTAACAAACTAAAATAACATTGTCCACAAACTTCATCCAAAATAATTTCAAAAGGTGGTATCCATCCAAATTCCAAGGCTTCACTAAACTCTTTACGTCCAATGCCCAATGTCCAATCTCATCCAACAATCTGCCAAAAAAAATTCCAATGAGCCAAATTAATAAATATAAATAAATAGATATAAATAAATAAACATTAATCTGATATAAAGTGTAAAGAAAAAATAACCAATTCTCATTTTTGGCTATTATCAATTTTTATTTTATTTTATGATATTGATTAGTTGTGTTGATGTGCAAAGATTAAAGTTGTGCACTGCCAATAATTTTCGGATTTGCGAAAAAATAATAAGAGTTCATATAAAATCTGCAGATCCACATCTAAAGTAAAGAAAAAAATAATTTTCGGATTTGTGAAAAAATAACAAAATAAAATAAAGTAAAGAAAAAAATTATATGAACTACAAAGGAATGGAAAAGAGATCCACATCTAACAAAATCTGCAGATCCACATCTAATTTCTGCAGATCCACATCAAAGGAATGGAAAAATTATATGAACAAAGGAATGGAAAAATAACAAAATCTGCTGGCACACACCCAAGTTTCTTTTATGCAGATCTACATCTAATTTCAAAAATCGAATGAAAAAGAGAGAGAGAGAGAGAGAGAGAGAGAGAGAGAGAGAGAGAGAGAACCGTACCTGTGTTGCTGCCGATCGCCGGAGCCGACGCTGCTGCTGCTGCCGATCGCCGGCGTCTTGCCTCGCCGACGCTGCTGCTGCTGTGCTGCTGCTAGGGTTAGCCGCTGCTGCTAAGAAGGGAAAATACAAAAGGGGGAGAGAGGAGAGAAATGAAAGACGGGCTGCTGGGTGGGTGGGGTTGGGTTCATCTAGGGTTATAACTTATATTAAATAAAATAAAGGTTTATTTTGTAATATATATATATATATAAATATTAAAAAAAAATTTATAATTATGCGCGGGTCGCGGTTCGGGTAGGGTCAGAACCGCAACCCGACCCGAACCCGATTTTGGGCAGAAATCTTGACCCGCACCCGCCCACCTACCTACATCGAAACCGCCCAAAAGGCTGCGGGTAGGGTAGGGTCGGGCGGTTTGTGCGGGTGGGTGGGTTCTGTGCCCAGCCCTAGGACCAGGATAAAAGATGGTTGAGAGTTCGCACTGCCATAACCACGGTATTCAAGAAACCGATCTATCACATTCTCAGCAAAATACGTGATGAGCCTTTCGTCAGATGGCCAGCTAAGCTAGGAGAAGCGCAGAAAGACTATGACGAGAGATCACGGTGCACCTTCCACAAAGAAAAGGGTCACCGCACTGAAAATTGCACGCCATTGAGACAGCATCTGGAGGAGTTGGTGGCAGCCGGTTACCTGGATAAATACATCGAAGGAGGGATGCAACTAGCCCCCCAGGATGATAATAACCCCAATGGGATGCCAATTGACGCCCCATCTCAAGGCGTAATCAATGTAATACATGGAGTATTTGAACCCGAGCGTGTATGCGAGCTCAGAGGATCGATCAAGAAGGCTGAGCACTTAAGGGAGGTACTAAGTGCTCAACCTACCATCAAGAAGGGAAGAACAGAGCCAACGAATGTCATCTCTTTTTCAGACAAAGACTTAGCCAGGATATACTACCCTCACAACGACGCGCTAGTCGTTACTCTCCGTGTCAAGGATTACAACATCAAACGGATTTTGATCGACCAGGGAAGCTCATGTGAGATCATGTACTACGACACCTTCAAACAACTGAAGCTACAAGACAAGGACTTGGCACTTGCCGTGTCCCCCCTGATTGGATTCAACTCAATGCCGGAGTGGCCAGTCGGCAAGATTATCCTTCCAGTCAGGGCAGGAAGCGTGACGAAACAAGTGGAGTTCTGGGTATTGAAAGTCCTTTCCACTTACAACATCATCTTGGACAGAACATGGCTACATGCCATGCGAGCGGTAGCTTCATCCTATCATCAAGTAATGCGATTCCCCAATGAAACCGGGGTAATTGAAGAAGTCTATGGAGACCAGATCATGTCCAAGCAATGCTTTGTCACAGTAAATGGCAACCGCGCTGCCAAAGGATATGTTCATTCAGTGGAAGAACCTAAGAGCAATGAACTGTTCGCAGAAGTTGGCAAAGCGGCTGATCAAAAAGCGGTGGAAGACTTGGTGGAGGTAAGAATAGATAAAAAGAACCCGGATAAGTTCTTTTTGCTCGGTTCGTCGTTGTCTAGCACGGAGAGATTAGAGGTCTTGGAATTCTTGACCTCTAACATCGAAGTGTTTTCCTGGACACCCTACGACATGCCAGGAATTGATCCCAGCCTCATCTGCCACCAACTCAATGTCCACCCATCCGCCAGACCAATCATCCAACGCACCCATAGATCGGCACTCCACCACGCCGAGATAGTGGCGGAAGAAGTAGGAAACCTGCTGGAGGCAGGGGCAATCAGAGAGGTGCACTACCCCAGATGGATTTCCAACACAGTCGTAGTGCCAAAGAAGAACGGCAAATGGCATGTCTGCGTCGACTATAAGACAATCAACAAAGCATGCCCAAAAGACAGCTTCCCCCTACCACGGATAGATCAACTAGTAGACCTAACGGCAGGGCACAACCGACTTAGCTTTCTTGATGCATACAAAGGCTACCATCAGATCGCCATGTACAAACCAGATCAGGAAGTAACGTCCTTCACAACTCCAAGAGGACTATACTGCTACAAGGTCATGCCATTTGGCCTAAAGAACGCAGGGGCGACATTCCAGAGAATGGTCACCAAGATGTTTGAGCCGTTGTTAGGCAGAACAATGGAGGCTTACATCGACGACATGGTGGTCAAGAGAAAAGATGAGAATGACCATCTGAGGGACCTAGGCGAGATGTTCCAGATTCTGAAGAAACACAAGTTGCGCCTTAATGCATCAAAGTGCGCGTTCGGTGTAGGATCTAGCAAATTCCTAGGCTTCTTGGTGACCAACTGGGGTATAGAGGCAGACCCCTCCCAGATCAAAGCTATTCAGGAGCTGGAGAGGCCTAACTCAGTAAAAGAAGTGCAGCATCTCACCGACATGGCAGCCGCACTCAACCGATTCATTAGCCGATCGTCAGACAGACTGCGACCATTTTTTCAATCATTAAAAGCCAAGTTCGAGTGGGACGAAGAATGCGACCGAGCTCTGGAGAGCTTGAAAGAATACATGTCTTCTCCACCATTGCTTGTCACCCCAATACCTGGAGAAGAACTCTTCTTATACCTGGCAGTCTCTCAGCACGCAATTAGCGCAGTGTTGGTCCGCGCAGAAGGAATCCAACATCTGCCCATCTTTTATGTCAGCAAGACATTGTTGGGAGCCGAAACAAGGTACTTGCCACTGGAGAAACTGGCATTGGCCTTGATGATGGCCTCTAGGAAGTTGTCGCACTACTTTCATGCCCACACCATAGTCGTCCTCACAGTTTTCCCACTAAAAGCTTTATTTGAGAGGGCGAACTTCTCTGGGCGAATCTTGAAGTGGGCAGTAGAGTTGGGACAATTCGACATCAAGTTCCAACCCAAAACCGCAGTAAAGGCCCAGTCTTTGGCAGACTTCGTTGCAGAGTTTACCCTAGGAAGTCATCATATCTGCCCAGTCGACTTGACTGACACAACCGAACTAGGGATGGAAGTTGACGCCGGAATAGCGCAACCCCTAGTACAGGATAACCAGCCAGACTCCCAAGCAGACCAGAGTAAAGAAAGCAAAGAAGAAGCGAACCATGCTACACCAAGCCAAGACTCACCAACAAATAAAGGCTTGGTACCATCAGATGGCGAGGGGCAGACAGCAAGCATGGACCTTGGAGAAAACACCAACGACATTCCAGACCCCACGGCATCATCTGATCCCTTCACATGCTGGAAGTTGTTCGTTGGAGAGATGTGGAAACTCTTCGTGGATGGAGCATCCAACCGGCATGGTGCAGGACTTGGCATAGTCCTCATCTCTCCAGACGGCCTGGTTGTAGAGCAAGCTATCAACCTTGGCTTCCCAGAATCAAACAACGAAGCGGAGTATGAAGCGCTTCTTGTAGGTCTCAAGTCAGCATTCTACATGAAGGCCACCGAGCTAATGGTCTATAGCGACTCACAGCTGGTGGTAAACCAAATTTCAGGCGACTACGAAGCAAATGATGACAGGATGGCTAAGTACTAAGACTTAGTCAGAAAAGAGATCAAGAAATTTGAAGTAGTAAGGATAGAACAGATCGGCAGGGAGGAAAACGGCAGAGCAGACGAACTAGCAGGCTTTGCTTCAATGGCAGATACCTCCATCCCCCATCTGTTGCTCACCGACTACTTACCAAGACCAAGCATTGAAGACCCCGAAGCAGAAGAGGTATGTTGCGCCGAACTAGGCCCCTCATAGATGGATCCCATCATACTGTTCTTAAAAGACAGCCTCTTACCAGAAGAAAAGAAAGAAGCCAACAAAATTAGAGCAAAGTCGCAGCGATTTTGGCTCTCCCCATCTATGGCATTGTACAAAAAGTCATTCTCAGGACCTTATCTAAAGTGTGTTCACCCCAGCAAAGTGGATGCATTCTTGTTCGAGATACATGAAGGTGTGTGCGCGTACAGAGCCATCTCGCAAGGATACTGGTGGCCATACATGCAGGCAGACTCAGAGAAATATGTGAAGAAGTGCGAGAAATGCCAGAAGTTCGCACACCAAATACATCAGCCAGCCAGAGAACTCCTACCATTGACTAGCCCATGGCCTTTCGCAATGTGGGGCTTGGACATAGTAGGACCACTTCCAACAGCACCCGGTAACAGGAAGTTCTTTCTCGCAGCAACAGACTACTTCACAAAGTGGGTGGAAGCAGAAGCATTGGCATCAATCAAAGAAAAAGATGTGAAGAAGTTCGTCTAGCAAAATATCATCACTCGGTTTGGCATACCAAAAGCCCTAATATCAGACAACGGCACTCAGTTCGACAGAAGAATCTTCAGAGGCTTTTGTGAAGAGTACAAGATAGAATTCTACAATTCTACACCGGCATATCCCCAAGCAAATGGACAGGCAGAAGCTTCAAACAAGGTCGTCCTGGATGGACTGAAGAAAAGGTTAGAAAAAGCAAAAGGCAAATGGGCGGAGGAACTTCCTCATGTTTTATGGGCTTACCGCACCACACCTCGACGATCAACCGGATAAACACCATTCTCCTTAGCCTATGGTATGGAAGCAGTAATCCCACTGGAAGTCGGCCTCCCCACAATTCGAAGCGAAAATTTTGATCCAGACTTAAATGGCGAAGCCATAACGTTGGAGCTCGACCTTGCAGAAGAAAGAAGAGAAAAAGCACTGGTTCACATTGCTTCATACCAATAAGAGTTGTCCAGGAAATACAACAAAACAGTGCATCCAAGGCAATTCAAGATCGGCGACTGGGTACTGCGCAAAGTGATGGGAAACACCTTGGTACCAGGAGATGGCAAGTTAGGGCCTAATTGGGAAGGACCTTACAAAGTGGTTGGATTAGCAGGCAAAGGGGCATATCACTTGGAAGACGAGGACAGCAAGGCAATTCCCAGGCTATGGAATACTGCCAATCTCAAGTTATTTTATTTTTAGCTTTTAAAAGATTGTGTGATGTTTTTCTTTTTCTCAATAAAACAAGTCGATTCTTTTCAGCATAAGTTGTTTTCTGTAAAAGATAGTTTTAGTGAGTTAGGAACTTTGTAAACACTTTATTCTAAGTTGGCTGAAAAAACCAACTTAGAGGTTAGCTGCATTAAACCAACACCCCTTCTAAGCCCAGGATAAGAATCCAGGCTGCAGGACGTTTGGTCGGAATAACCAAACACCTTATTCTAAGTTGGCTGGAAAAACCAACTTAGAGGTTGGCTGGATTAAACCAACACCCTTCCTAAGCCCAGGATAAGGATCCAAGCTGTAGGATGTTTGGTCGAAATAACCAAACACCTTATTTTAAGTTGGCTGGAAAAACCAACTTAGAGCTTGGCTGGATTAAACCAACACCCTTCCTAAGCCCAGGATAAGGATCCAGGCTGCAGGACGTTTGGTCGGAATAACCAAACACCTTATTCTAAGTTGGTTGGAAAAACCAACTTAGAGCTTGGCTGGATTAAACCAACACCCCTCCTAAGCCTAGGATAAGGACCCAGGCTACAGGACGTTTGGTCGAAATAACCAAACACTTTGTTCTAAGTTGGCAGGAAAAACCAACTTAGGAGTTGGCTGGAAAAACCAACTTAGAGATTGGCTGGATTAAACCAACAACCCTCCTAAGCCCAGGATAAGGATCCAGGCTACAGGACGTTTGGTCGGAATAACCAAACACTTTGTTCTAAGTTGGCAGGAAAAACCAACTTAGGGGTTGAGTGGATTAAACCAACTCTTTGTACTCTTTAGCCGAAGTAAGGACCTCGGCTGAAGAGTGGTTGGCTAGATTAAACCAACTCTTTGTACTCTTTAGCCGAAGTAAGGACCTCGGCTGAAGAGTAGTTGGCTGGATTAAACCAACTCTTTGTACTCTTTAGCCGAAGTAAGGACCTCGGCTGAGGAGTGGTTGGCTAGATTAAACCAACTCTTTGTACTCTTCAGCCGAAGTAAGGATCTCGGCTGAAGAGTAGTTGGCAGGTATACCCAGTTAGTTTGCAAAGTTAAGACCGGGATAAAATTATCTCGGCCTGGGAGTACTTTACTTTATTCAAATCGTAGGGAGAAAGCAAGTACAAACAGCAAGTACACATAGGGCAGTAAACCGGGTTAACAGATGGAGCAAAAGAAGCATTCATTCAAAGAAAGCAAGTTCAAGCATAGCGATCAACCGCAATAAAGTATTAAAGACAAAAGAAGCATGCATTCAAAATTATCAAGTTCAGAAGGATTCTACTTTAGTCCAGTTACAAACTTTTGTCCAAACAAGAAAAAGAAGTACAAAATCAGTTAAACAGGTCGTCTATTTCGGTGTCAAGATCAGCATCAAGATCAACTCCTACACCGGTTTCAGCTGGCAGCACAGTCTCGGCTGGGAGAACGGTCTCAGCAGGCAACTCCTCAGTCAAGTCTTCCACCACTGGCTCCAACCGAACTGACTGCTCAACCGGATCACTGACAACCGAGGTATTGTGAGGCGCGGCTTCTTCTTCATCGTCCTCTGATTCTTCTAGAAATTGTTGCTGAACGGTTGCAGCATACTCAGTTATTAAGCTCGGTATGAAGTATACTGGAGGATTGTAGACCTCGGTCTCTGGCTGGTGACCGAGCTGTGTCACGGCCACCCTCCAACTGCACTTAAAGAATAGGTCCTTCGCCGCTTCACATTGCTTGATATAAAGGGCTTCACCTTCCTTAAAGTCGCAGGTCTCAGCATCCCCCAGCTCCTTCTTCAGATCTTCAATTTCGGCTTTCTTTTTTCCCTCTAGTTTAGCCAGCTCGCGTAAATACTTGTCTTTGATCACGGTTGCAGCTTTTTGCTTTTCTGCTTGAGCTGAGCTAACAAGACCGGTCAGACGACCGTTCTCAGACTTTAGCTCGGCCAGCTGCGTCCTTGCCTCTTCCAGCTCGGCAGTTTTTTCAGTTACTTCGGTCATTGCTTTCCTTGCTGTCTTCCGAAGCTCCAACACACGCTTGTGTCCAATCTGACTCTTTTGCATAGCCTGAAAAAGAGTGAAGAGAAACTAACGACAAGACCGAGCTAAAAGTTGGAAAAACTATAGAGACCAGAGGAGAGGAGCTGCTTACCAGGATCATTGATTTTGTTGCAGACCGGATGGCCTTGAGCTCGGTCAAGTGGTCGTGATGCTCCATATCAAGGGGCAGACATACACTCTTAGCCAGATTGAAGGCTAGCATATGGTCTTTGTCCGCCAGCACTGAGTCAGTATCACGGATGGCGCAGTTTTGAAAAGATATTTTTGGAGCCCACTTGGAGGAGGTAGCCCGGTCAGAATGCTCCGGCTGAGGGCTCGGTGGAAGAGTGGTGTCATCTTCGTCAACAAGGCGTCGCTCGGTTTGGGTAGTCAGGGCGCGCTTGCTGGGGCGAGATGAGGAGGGTTGTTGAGATGGCAGAGCCACCACGGTCTCTTGAGTCTGGGTGGTTGGTGGTACTTCGGCTATGTGCGTTTCGGTCAGGAGGGCCCGCACTCTGTTTCTTTTCACCATTTCTTCTTCTTCGGTCGTTCGGACCAAGTTGATTTCTGGCAAGGTGGGATCCGGTTCTGGGGATGCTTCTAGCAAGAAATCTGTCACTCTAGCTTTACGTCGGCTGTTGTATCGGTAGGTCGGTTCAAAGTTGAGTAGTTTAGCCCAACTTATCTCCGAGTACCGTAGTGCAGTGCGTAATGTGGCTAGATTAGGGTAACTGTATAGGGACTTGAGGTGGGCAAAATCTGCGAAGGAAGACAACTGTTAGTTCGGCTGATGGATAGGAAACCGAAGTAAAGTAAAGCATGCATAGAAACTGAGGTAATTATACCGGGTTTTCCTTTCTTCCAATTTATACTTCGGCCTAGGATCTGGGCTTGGTGATCTTCAAAATTCCCAGACACCCAGAAAAAATCGTCGTCGTTTAAGTCTTTATCCGGCATATTCTTTATTATTTTCTCTCGGCGGCGTCGTATTCTTAGGTAATATACCCAACCATCTTCTTTTGAGCCTATGGAGTACTGATGGAAGATCTCGGCTAGGCCGAGGTTAATGCCAGCTCGACGGTTTAGTTCGGCTATAC
Source organism: Camellia granthamiana (assembly GCA_036172215.1). Lineage (NCBI taxonomy): Eukaryota > Viridiplantae > Streptophyta > Magnoliopsida > Ericales > Theaceae > Camellia > Camellia granthamiana. Next base: position 142,691,509 of record CM069907.1, read on the forward strand.
CATTTATTATACGGTATGAGTTTGTGAAGAGCTGGGTTGGGCATATTCTGGTCTGCCTAAGGAATTCACAGAGTAGTGGCTAGACTGGAAATCTTAGTCCGGTTTCAATTATTGACAGCAGGGTAAAGGGTACAAGCCTTCGTTCCCCCATGGTGTGATGCTTTGTTTGGCCAAGGTCAGATGGACGTCGTCAGGGATGTTATACTCCCTTCGGAATTCGGCCAAGCCACCTGGTGTTTCTACTAGAAACCTATACTTCCCCATTTATTTTATAAGTTATGAATAAATTAGATCGGTGGAAAATTTGTGCTCAGTAGCTCGGTTGAGCACTCAGAGGAGTGCCTGGACAACCTAAGTCTGCAAAGTGGAAAACAAAGGTATTAAGCACAGATCGTTGGACCGTGCTACAAAGTAAAAAGAAAGAAAATTGAAGTCCTACTTCGGCTATGTAGGATGTTACAGGTTCTATCTCGGTTTCAGCAAGGTGCTTAGTAGCTCGGATTGAGCAGTTTTTCTTAGCTCGGCCTTGGCGAGTGACTCGATACCTCGGTTGAGGAGAAGGTTCTGTTAGACCGGTTGAGCGTCTAAGGGTAGCTTTCTGAGTTCGGTCTAAAAACTAAGAAAGCTGGTTTAGCCCTGAAGACCTGGATCGGTCGTAATTAAGGTTTCCCAGTATACTAAGTGCAGGCTTAGTTCGGTTGGTTACCTCGGCTAAGGTAAATCGAGAAGTGGTTTGACTTATTGAAACTACTGGTGTAAACATGAAGTGTTAGTTCAGTTATAGACTGACTAGACTTATACCTAGCGTAAACTGTATCCTAGTTCGGTTGCATCATGATTTTCAATCAAAATCGGTATTTCACAGGTTTTTTAGTGAACTCAAGTGTTCTAGTACTAAAGTTTTTTTTTCAGAAAAACAGAAGACCAGTGGAGAATGGAGGTAAAGAGGTGCTTTTCAAAAGCGTAAATAGTATGCTATGGATTAAACGAAAGCAAAAACAAGAAAAGAGAAACAGATTTCAGTAGCTTACCAGATGAAGAGGTAGAGGCACCAAGGACGCAAGAAACAGCAGCAAAAACACGCAGTTTCAAGTGCAAATTGAAGAACAGTAAAAACTCAGGAGGGAGAGAGAAAGAAGAGATTGTGTAAATTGAAGAACAATAAGAATGAGTGAGTTGAAATGAGAAGTTTGTTTTGTGTAAAGGACGAAAAAAGGCGGGACTGTTCAAATCTCGCGAAATACGAAGACGGCGTGACAGCTGCGAAGGACCAATCAGAGCATGCCACATGTCATGGGAAGGAGAAGCGATTCAGTTTCTGTGATTGAAGAGACGTTACGACCGGACAAGCAGAGCCCGGCGTGAAAGTAGCTCGGCTGGAAAGGCTAAGGATTTTTAGCTCGGCTGGAAGGCTAAAGAATTTTTAGCTCGGCTGGAAAGGCTAAGAGTTTTAGCTCGGCTGGAAAGGCTAAGAGTTTTAGCTCGGCTAGAAAGGCTTAAGAGTTTAGCTCAGGTCGTGAAAATAAGGATTTTTAGCTCGGCTGATGGACAAGTAATCCCTATCATGCTGCGCATATGGAATTAAGGGGCAATTGAGAGGGTAATTTATGTAGATAAATTGGGCCGAGCTGGGCATTGGGCCGTTAATGGGCCAAAATGAGAAAGGCATAGTAAAAGGGGCCTTGGAGTTAGTCCGGTCCCAAAGCTCAGAAGTTAGTCCGGTCCGATGGAGGCTTGAAGTTACAACGGTCCGAGAGAGCACAACAGTTAGCTCGGTTACCATGTTGCCGTACTCCGAGTTATTCCGATCGAGGCATTTGTGCAGCTATCTCAGTCTCAGCATCCGAAGACCGAGGTAAAAACAATGAAAGGTGAAGCCGAGCTGTAGGTTAGCTCGGTTATACAGCCAATCTGGCAAGGTAATGTTATTTCGGTTGTATGGTCATCTTGCCGAAGTAAAACCATCTCACTTGATTTAAGCAGTGAGGGGGATGTTGAAGGATAAGCATTATCCTTCAGGAGTATGAATCCTAGGAGGACTATGTATGGAGAAGTAAAAGTCCAACTAGGATTGTGCCACACGGAACTTATAAAAGCTCACAAATATCACCTATGGAGAGGTAACACAACTTTGATTCCCGAAATCACAGAGCTTTTTGTCTATTTGTCTATTAAGCTGACTTAGGCATCGGAGAGGTATCCGGCACACACCCGCCGGCTAGCTCACTTTTGTGTTTTCAGGGAGTGAAGCGACGACGTACGAAGGAGTGCAATCTTGATCAACAGGATTATACGAGAAGATTTATTTCTTTTCCTTACACTTTCTAACTTTTCAAATGACTTTTTTATTGGTAGGAAATCAGACTTTTATCGGTAAGAGTTTCGGAAGAGTTTAGGAGAGCAAAATTTGTGTGATTTTATTAAAATTAAAATTGATATTTAAAAATGAAAAATTAAAAGTATTTATTTTTTGAGTTATTTATATAGAGACCTTTCAAATTATAAAAACGTATAAATGGATACTCTAAACTAGGGGTGCAACTCGGGTAGGCTCAACCCGAGTAACCCGTGCCCAGCTCGAGTTTTTTTAGGGCTTGGACAACAATATCTTGTAATCTGGACGGGCCTGGGCAGATTTTTGATGCCCGAATTGTAATTCGGGTTAGGCCTGGGCATAATCAATGAGTAACCCGAGCAACCCGAATCCGAATTGTATTTAATATATTATATAAATTATATAATATATGTATAAATTAAATTAAGTAGTTGTCCTTAATATTAAAGTGATCCCTAACTTTAGCCCCCATTCCACAGGGACTTAGTGATCCTGCACAGGTTCATAGATTCCTCAAGCATCCCATGATTGAGACACCAACCCGAGGGGGTTCATAGGCCCTACTCTTGACCTAGATTGGCATGGCAACATGGCGCCATTCTAATCATAACTTGCAATGGTTAGGCGAGGCAGTGAGGTAGGCTAGCGAGTGGAGTTGAGTGATTCAAGTGGAGCTAGGTGTGCGAAACTGGTTTAGCAGAGCACTAAGCCAAGATTAAAATCATGCCTTATCATGTAAAGTGGTTGTTTGTTGCCTTGTGAATTTCGGGCAATTCGGGTTAATCCAAGTTCAAATTATAAAGCTTGGTCCAGGCTTGGACAGTCATGCTCGGGTTGATGGTTGGGCTTGGACACTGCCAAACACAATTCGGAGTTGGGCTTGGGTAAACTCCCAACCTGACTGAACCCGCCCGAGTTGCACCCCTACTCTAAACTATTAAGAAGTATCACTTTTACAAATGGACTCCCTAAATTACTAACATATTTCACTTTGACCATTTCTATTAGGGGTCTAATTGATGCGTTTTTATAATTTAAGCAATTTATTTGTATATTTTTTTTAATTTAAGAAGTCAAAGTGATACTTATTAATAGTTTATGAGTATTCATGCAAATAACTCGTATTTTTGTTGGTTAGATAATTAATCATTTTTAACTTATTTAAATTATTTATGATTACAAGTAATAAGTAAAAATTATAGTAAATAATCTCATACAAACAAGAGTGATCAACCAGTCAAACCAATCAAACAATTAATTATTCAAATTTAGTTTGAAAACATTAATGAATTTCAAAATTTATTTTAGTTTGATTAGTTAAATTTTTAAGCCGATCTCAAATAAACTTTTGTGGAGTCGAACTTGAGTAATTTAGCATTTTATATACTTTTAGACTGATCAAACCAAATCGAACAAACAACTAACTGTTGAAGTTTAATTTAAAAACCTTAACAAATTAAACTCAAATGAACTTTTAACCAGCTTAAACATGAGTCAAGCTCAAATTGTTTGGCTTTGTTTATCAACCTAAATACAACTCTCAAATTTAAAATTAAGGTTCCGCTTGTTTTGACGTAAAGAATAAAAAAATTATAAAAAGTCAGTTTTTAATCAACTTTCCAAATCACCTCATATCTATATATTATTATTAAGTGAAAGCCTAAATTAATTTAGTGAAACATTCTTCCCTTCATACCACGTGACAATTTTATATATGTTATAATAAAAAATTATTATATACAACGTAAGTAAGTTTTGAATTCATAATTTTAAATTTTATTAAAAACATATTTATCACTTAAATAATATACTTATGATATTAAATTTTTTATTATTATTTATGTGAATTGGCGTGTACCCACTAGTGTGTATATGAGTTCGAATCTTCTGCCATACTTTCCAGCGTGGTTTCTTGCAGTGTCCAAAACGACGTCGTTTTGGATAAATTTTTCAAAAAAAGAAAAAAGAAAAAAGAAAATAGCAGAACAGAACACACCACTCACATCTCTCTCTCTCTCTCTCTCTCTAAGCAAAACCCACATCAGTTAAGGAATTCTGGGTTTGACATTATTTAGAACGCACCACCATTGAAGAAGATGATGGCCTTGCCTCTGTTATGGAAGCTGGGTTCTCTGGAAATGTGTAGGTTCCGTTGCAAACAATATAAGGAAATGTGTGGTTCCATTGCTACAACTTCCAACAATGGTAGTAAGATGAACAACAATGGTGAAAAAAAAATTCCTAACCATGATATGGGATTTGGGTCCTTGAGTGCTAAATTAGAACATGACATTGAGTTCTCAGTGAAACAAATTAAACACAAAAAATACAGAAAACAAAAGCTAGACAAAACCCAATTGACAGATCCAAAGACAGAGAGATAGACAAAACCCATAGCCTAGAGCCCCCTTTTCTCTTGATTCAAATTTCAGATCTAAGGAGAGAGAGATAAACAAAACCCAACCCAATTGACAGACCCAGGGTTTCATCTAATTTCCACAGACAAATGAGAAAAACAGGAAAAAAAATAATAAAGAAATAAATGTGTTTGGAAGCCGAGAAACATGAAATTCTACTATTTGAAGTTAAAAGAAGTAGCCATACAGTGCAATACAAAAGCTAAAATAGAAAAACAAAGAAATCGATCAACCGATCTCTCTATATATATATTACATATCTGTTCTTGATTGATAAAAATGGGAAAATCACTATAAGGAATTCTGGGTTTGACTAGAGCCATAGAAATCGATGAGTCTCTGCAAAATCGAGACCTGGGTTTTGAGAAGAACAATGTAGTCGGCGGTTTCTTGAAACAGCTGGTCGGCCTTTCTCTCTCGGTCGTGGGTGGGTATGAGGCTTTTCAGAGCTTCCAATTTCTCAAAAACTGAAGAACATGGTTCGACATTGATGAGTGTTGTTGAGTTCTTGTGATGATTATGAGGTTTGTGAAGTCGTGTCTCTTTGTCGTCCTTCTTATGGTCCTGGACATGGCGTTCTTTTGCCTTGAGCTCGTGGAGACAGAGAAGACAGAGACAGGTAGAGAAGAGAGAGAGAGAGATGGAATGAGGCTGAAAAGCAAAATAAGAAAATAAAATAAAAAATAAAAAAGGTCCAAAACGACGTCGTTTTGGACCACCGTAGAGCCAACCGCAGGAAAGCATGACAGATGATCCAGACTCGTATATATATATGCAAAGTTTGAATGCCACGTCGATCTCACCTTCTCCAAATCAATCTCTCTTCCAATTCTCCAATCTTATATAGAGATCTCAGCAGGGTATAGCAGAGAGTAGAGTATGGCATTTGATTTGGAATCGTTGTCAGAGGCAACTTCGGGAGCCATTGGAGCACTGGTCAGCACAACCGTGCTCTACCCTTTAGATACTTGCAAGAACAAGTACCAAGCTGAAGTTCGATCTCACAATCACCAAAAGTGCAGGTAATTTTATCATACATTTCTTTCTCTTCCCTTTCTTCCTCTTCGGTTCCTCCTATTTTTGGCTTTGTTGATCTTCAATTATATTCTCTTTATTGTTTGTTTTTTCCGTTTTGATGTGATTGTTGTGTTGTTTTGGATCTGGGTTTTCTGCCATTCTTCATCAAATTGTGCTTTGTTCAATACAGTGTGCAATGCGTGATTTTATATATGTGATGGATTTTGATGGATATGGTGTTGTGTTGTTATGACCACATTGCTTATGTTTGCTCAATTCAGGCCATTTTGGGAATGACATTTTTAAGTGGCTTTTTGGGTTAAAATATGAAGCTAAAAAAACTGAAGGACTTGTTTGGTGTGTATTTCAAAATACAATTTTTGAAAAAAAAAATTCAAAATTATTTTTTTTCTTTTACACATCAATCAATCGTTTTTTCTCTCTCTTCTATCATTCTCAATCACTTTTTCTCTCACACACATCTATTTAATTATAACAAAATATCAAATCATTTTAAACTCCCAAACCATTTTCAAAATATACAACTAAATAAACCAAAAAAATTTATCTCAAAACACAAACTAAACCCATCCAAAATGTTTTAGAATGTGTTTTTGACTTTTTCTGGATAAACGTGCAAAAAAAAAAGTAGTGAGAATGAAAAAAAAAATTTAACTTTTGTTAATGGTTTTTTGATTTTTTTTTTTTTAGTGATCTTTTGTCCAATATAGCCACTTCCCAAACATAGCTCAAGGCACTATTTGTTTCCGCAAAAACATTTTTCAGAAAATATTTTTAGTGTAAAATAATTTTCTATGTTTGGTTACAATCTAGTGGTGGTGGTGTTTGCAATGGTAAGAGATTAGTTCGAAAACGTTCTCCACATTTCGTGTTTTCACTTGACCATGAAATTTTTTCATTAAGTTTCGTTTTTTCTTGTAGCAAATGCCATAAAAGTTCCGCTAAAACAAACAGTGTAAATTAAGTTTATGTTGACTCAATTCAGATTACTAATTCAGTAAATAAAGCTTTGGATATTTTTAAATTGATTTAAAGACTCAAATTTGGGCTTGCTATATGCCTTTGTCACACCATTTACCTGACAAAGGAAAGATTATATATGTTTCTTTTCAACCATGATCCATGTTCAAACATGATATCATATAGCTTAACTAGGTATGGATTGTCATATAATTTCTCAATTAGCTCAAAAAAATTAGGAATTGTTGTGAACTATGCATTATGAGACCAATGAACTTGTGCATTCAAATTTAAAACAAAATGCGACTTCTTGTAACTTGGTGCGTCAAGCATCTTGACTCAACAAAAGTTGTTACAAACCAAAAAATTCAGTTTGTAGCTAGAAGCACAGATTAGAGTTTCAATCTCAATCTCAAGAAGAATTGAAGTGGTTCTCGTGTGGGCACTCCATGACTTATGGATTGGGTTGGATCTGATCCATTTTCCAACTGCTTTGAGAAATGGTTAACTAATTCACCTGCTTTGCCAATTCAGGAACATCCCAGATGTGTATTGGGAAGCAATTTCTAACCATCAAATACTCTCACTGTACCAGGGCCTTGGGACAAAGAATCTGCAGTCCTTCATTTTTCAGTTTATCTACTTCTATGGTTACTGCTTTTTTAAGAAGCTATACTTGAAGAAAAGTGGATTAAAATCTATTGATACAAAAGCTAATTTGGTTCTTGCTGCTGCTGCAGGGGCTTGTACTGTCATTGTGACCCCGGTGAGCTCATATATTGGCTCGTTTTATTGCTAATCAGTAATACATTTTCTTTTTTTCTTGTTAATTACAACCAAACACCCTTCTTCGGTCATTCATATCACAGTGATTCTCGCTGAGCAATGAATTATTTGAAGTTCATGAGATCCTTGTTTGATTAAAGTACAATTTACCAATTCGCCTAGGTGAACATTGCATGGAAAAGAAAGCTTGATTTGTTTTTTGAAAACTTTTGGAATGTTGAAAAATAAGAAGGGAATCATAACTGTGTGGGTGGTTTTCCGATCACACTGCCCTCCTTAGTGATTCAGCTGTAGACCATAAGCAGAACAGATGGTACCCTGTAACCCTGCACAGAAAGAATAGGCTCCGGCGGTGGTTCTTCCACCCGGGGACTCTCCGACGATCAAGTCAGTCCAAATATCTCTCAAAGATAGTTCAAGTTCTAAAAGTAATGCTCAAGACTCAAAATTGCATACCTTAGACCCGCCGGGGGTGCCTCTCTTTTATAGTTTACTCAGTCCTAGTCCCATTAGAAGTCTCCTTCCGTAGGACTTTTATTCTATGCTTACTCATAACTCTTCAAGAGATAGGGATAAACTCTACAGGAGTTCTATCCTTATCTGTTCTGAAGTCATTCTTCATTCTAGGACTCTTGTCCTTTATCCGTTTACTTCGGGCCCCGATATCTTCGGAGATAACCTCGGCAACTCCGAGATTACCTCGGCATAGCTACCAGGACACGTGGCACCTCGGCTGACACGTCGGCGTCACCTGCCACATGTTGGTATTCGGAAAATACATCCCCACAACTGCCCCCTAGATTCTATTACCTCGGCATTCTGAGGTGATGGAACCTATACTGTTCTCCTCTCCATTACGTCGGCGTAAGGATTTGTTTAGCCGAGATCATTCCCCTTAGGCCGACGTGCCTTCAACAGAAAATAAGAATTCAAGTGAACTCGTCCACGCGCATGAGCTGTCATGCATCACTCCTCAACCGTTTTCCTTACGTGTCTTGTCGGTATTAGCCCGTGCCATCGACGCGCCTAAAAAACGTCTTTTCTCTGCTCGCGCCGTCTGACGCCTGCGTTGCTCCAGGCGCATTTAAACGCTGTACTGCTGGCGCCGTTTCCCCTTTTGGACAAAAACGTTTGCCTTTCTCTTTTTCGCTTCACTTTTGCATTTGAATATTTGCACTCTCTCTCTCTAAAAGCTCTCGCTCTGAAATCCTCCATTGCTAAAGTTCCAAGCTCTGCGACTGACCTCTTTCCGCCATTCCTACGAAGCTTTCGCTACTATTCCATCTATCGTCTGTCCTCGGCGATTCTCATTCCGGCGTTACTTTTTCTGGTAAGCAACCTGCCTTTCCTCTCTAGTTCTTGATTATTTCTGGAATTTCCGGCTATTGACTGTTCTGTTTAAGCATTTAACTTATGAATCATTCTCCTGAATGCTTCTTTGTTTCTTAATCTCGCATATGTAACGCACACTTGCACCGTTTCACTACTGTTCTTGGTCTTTAACCCATTGCGTTCTTGAATCTGAAACTTCGTTTCTGTTTTCTGCTTTGTTTGTATCTTTTCCAGATCTGTACCTTCCATCTTTGTCTTCGTAGCTCTTAGGCTTGGGATTTGCTTATAGAACCTTCAATTTTAGGAGAAACTGAAACAGACCTCACCTGTAGCTATCCAGACTTATAGCCGAGGTTCCCACAACCCTTCTAATTTAATTCTCTTCTGAAACCAAGCCCTCTGTGTCGAAGCCGACATCATGGGTATGTGGAGGCACAGAGTAAATACCCCGACCAAGCTAGAATACTTTAGGCAAGAGTTTTCCATCCCCGCCGACGTCCACCTAAGACTGGCGGGGGATGATGACTCTATCATGCCCACAGATAATACCATGCCTTTCCCAATTGTTGCTTTTACTGAGTGTGGACTTCGGCTCCCACTAGATCCCCTTTTCCGTGAAGTGCTTCATTTTTACAAACTAAACCCCATGCAGCTTGCAATCAATTCCTATAGGGTGATTAACGGCATCATAATTTTAGCTAGGCAGGAGAAAGTTAGGATCACGCTTGCCGACCTCCAGTACTGTTACACCATGTCCCCCCTAGACTTAAAGAAAAAGGGCTTCATTTATTACCTTAAGCCGAGGTCCACCCAATTCAAAATAATAGCCGACCTCCCAGATTCCAACAAGGGGGCTGGAGATGACTATCTCATCGTTTCGGGAAATTGGGAGTTCGGCCTAGACGAAGATGTCCACGTCTTCCCCGAACAGTTAGAGAGGGCAAGGGTAAGAACCCTGTGTCACTTGCTGAGTTGTTTTCTTTTCATGTCTCCTATATTTTCTGCTTCTAATGTCGGTTTCCTTGTTTTGCAGATCTTCACCAGCCACCGAAAGGCTTTCGCCAATCCTACCATCCAGGCAAGGGTTTGAAGAAGCTCTTAGATCTCCCTGTACAAAAGCGCAGGGCTCCCCTTGTTCTGAACTACATTCCAACGCACAAGTCAACTCTACCCGACGTTCCAAAGCAGAAGAGGAAGAAACTTTCCCCACCTTCCGCAACAACTCAAGTTGTTTCTTCTTCACGAACAGACCAGGGATCCACATCTGACCCAACCAATCAGCCTTCTACCTCGGCTCAATACTTGGCATCAATTCCTGAAAGAAAACGCCGACGCAGACTTGTTAAAACAGCCGAAATGGTGCGCCCAAAACCCGTTGTTCAAGATCTCCTCGCCGACCTTCCAGCCGACGTCGACACTGTACCAGCGCAGCCTTTGCCACCTCCAAAACCAAAAAGGGTAAAGAAGGCCCAGCCGAAAGCCAAGGCTACTGAGGCTGAGGCTGATGCTGAGGATGAGCTTCCCCTCTCCCAACGGGCGGTGGGTAAGAAGTCTGCTTCTACCCCTGCCAAAAGACCTCCTGAGGCTCAACCATCAAAACCCACCCAGTCCAAGAAGCCGAGGTCATCGTCTGCGACGACTTCGGGGTCCAGAGGTCCTAGGGTTCCCTGGGAGCCTAAAATTACTCTTGAAAACAGGCCCGTTTATGCAGATGAGAGTGCCGACGACGTTAACGTCGGCGTGGCACTTAGTACTGCAGTTCTTCTTGAAGCCGATCTTGAGCGCAACGCCAAGATGAGTGAGTTTGAGAATTTTGCCCTTATGCTGCAGCATTCGGTCCAAGTAAGTCCTTGAATTTTATAACTTGTCTTCCTGCCACTTTCGTCATACTTGTAAAGTTTTGCAATATTCTGTAATAACTTTTGCCTTGTGTTCTTTCAGACCATTCAACATGCTCATTCATTTTCTGTGCAAGCTTTTGAAACAAGGGAGGAGTTGGCCGAGGTGAAGAGGCAGTGCGCTGCCCTTCAAAAACAAAATAATCGTCTTCAGAGCAAAATGAAGACCCTGGAAGACCAAGCTGAAGCTGCAACTCAGGCTCAGCAAGAGGCTGATGAGAAGGCCGAGGCTGCGGAAGCCATTACAAAAGTGGCCGAGGCAGAAAATAAAGAAGCTCTGGCGAAGGCTGACCAAGCTGAACAAGAACTTCAAGAGGCGCTGGCCTCCAAGGATGCCGAAATCAAGGCGGCCAACGAGAAGGCATATGCCCAAGGCATGGCCGACGTTGCAGAGGATTACAAGTTACAAGTTAAACAGGCGTGCAACAGGGGCTTCTCCCTTGGTTGGATGGCCCTGACCAAAAAACTTGATCTTCCTGCTGATTCGCCCTGGCGCAAGGCCGAAGCTATCCCTCTGCCCTTTCCTCCTCCTCCACCTTCAACTCAGGCTGAGGAAGAATTTGGCTCTGAGTCTCAGGCCGAAGAGGAAGAGGATGATGCTAACGCCCTGGTCAGGAAGCCCAAGGATGCCACTGGGACCAAGTCCCTCCCTCAGGTTGATCAGGTTCTGGATCTGACACATGATGAGGAGGATGAAGTGATTGCCAAGGAGGCTACTCCTGAGCAGACACCGTCCGACGTTCCTCCAACTGAGAAAGGCCTTGATGAGACGCTTGCAGAGATTGACGCCGAGATCGTGGCGGAAAAGTCTCGTGAAGTAGCTCCTCAAGGGTCTTCCGAGGTTGTTTTTCAAGAAGTGACCGAGGTGCCAACCCAGACTGCTCCTGATGTTGAAGAAACACAACTTTGATCTTTCTTTCTTTGTACTTTTGTTTTGTTCTCTAAACAATGCAAGCTCTTTTATATGGCCGATGTGCCTCTTTGTCGTTCAAGAACAATTTACTTTTGCTAGGCCATAGTGCCTTCCTTATATGCAACTGTTTTTATCTTTATGCTTCAGTCTTTAACCTCTCTTCATTGCTTCTGTATGGTTCTATACTTAGAATATTTTGCACAATTTCCATACTTCTTCTTTCTTTATGCAATCATCTCGGGGTTACATACCTCGGATACAATAACTGTAAGTGTTACTTCGGCAAGATACTGACCTGCCAACTTAAATTTCAACAAGTACTTGTAAATCGTTACAGATTTCAACAAGGGTTTAAACAATATACCTAGCTTAACTTTAACTTGTAAATTGCTACAAATTTCAACAAGTAAAGATAAGGAATTTATCTCGGCTTTCCTTTAATTTGTAAATTGCTACAAATTTCAACAAGTAAAGATAAGGAATTTATCTCGGCTTTCCTTTAATTTGTAAATTGCTACAAATTTCAACAAGTAAAGGAAAGGAATTAATCTCAGCTTAACTTTAACTTGTAAATTGCTACAAATTTCAACAAGTAAAGGTAAGGAATTCATTCTCAACTTAACTTTAACTTGTAAATTGCTACAAATTTCAACAAGTAAAGGTAAGAAATTTATCTCGGCTTAACTTTAACTTGTAAATTGCTACAAATTTCAACAAGTAAAGGTAAGGAATTCATTCTCAACTTAACTTTAACTTGTAAATTGCTACAAATTTCAACAAGTAAAGGTCAGGAATTTACCTCGGCTTATCTTTAACTTGTAAATTGCTACAAATTTCAACAAGTAAAGATAAGGATTTTATCTCGGCTTAACTTCGGTTAAGCATAATATCTTCTTTCTGCCCCCAATGTGAACCTAAGTTCCACTTGGGTTCTCATTATTCGGAAGAAATAAACAAAAACAACATTGTGCATAGTCTCATAAGTTCTGGAAAATCGTGCTGAGATTTTATTGATCACTTCGGCAAAAAATCAAACAACATCTAATGATAGAAAAACTTTAAATTACAAGTGTTCCATGGTCTAGGCAGTGCTTTGCCCTCACTATCCTCAAGCCGATACGCCCCATTCCGCAACAGCGAGGTAATTCTGTAGGGTCCCTCCCAGTTTGGGCCAAGCTTGCCCTCTCTGGGATCCTTCTTATTGCCGACGACTTTCCTCAAGACTAGGTCGTTAACTTGAAAATCCCTTGGATTAACCCTCTTGTTGTAAGCTTTGGCAAGCTGTTGCTGGTATGCTGCAAGCTGGACTGTAGCTTTCTCTCTTCTTTCTTCTAGTAGATCAAGATCTCGGGCTAAGAGCACATCATTAGTCCCGTTTTCAACTCCCTGGGTTCTGATCCCTAGGATGCCGACCTCCAATGGAATGACTGCCTCTGTTCCATAAGTCATGGCGAAGGGAGATTCCCCTGTTGATCTTCTCGGCGTAGTGCGATATGCCCAGAGCACATTGGGCAATTCGTCTACCCACTTTCCTTTTACTGCCTGCAGCCTCTTCTTTATCCCATCTAGAATTACTTTGTTGGATGCTTCTGCTTGCCCATTACTTTGGGGAAAACTTGGCGTTGAAAAGTAATTCTTTATCTTGTACTTTGCACAAAAATTCTTGATAAGTTTGTTGTCAAACTGTGTTCCGTTGTCAGCAACTATTGCTCTTGGAATCTCAAATCTGGTGATGATGTTTCTCCAGATGAAGTTCTTCACATCCACATCTCGGATCTTGGCAAGAGGCTCTGCTTCTATCCACTTCGTGAAGTAGTCTGTTGCCACCAGTAAGTACTTCCGCTGCCCAGTTGCTTGGGGCAATTGTCCAACGAGATCCATGCCCCATTGGGCAAACGGCCAAGGGTTGGAAACCGGGTTCAGGTCGGCTGCTGGCTGATGTATCAAAGGTGCAAACCTCTGGCATTGCTCACATTTCTTCACATAGGCCTCGGCATCTTTTTGCATATAGGGCCACCAATACCCTTGGGTAATGGCCCTGTGAGCTAATGATCTGCCCCCTGTGTGGCTTCCACAGACTCCTTCATGAATTTCATATAAAAAGTCTTCAACCTGAAGAGGGTGTACACACCTTAAAAGAGGTCCAGTGAAGGATCTTTTGTAGAGGTGTCCTTCTGCTGTAAGAATGAATCTTGCCGACTTCAATCTGACTTTGTGTGCCTCCTTGTGGTCTTCTGGCAGCTTCCCTTCTTTTAGGAATGCAACAACTGCATCCATCCAGCTTGGCCCCATGTCCACACACATTGCCTCCTGCTTTGTGTTCTGTGGGTCTATGGTCGGGCCCGACATGTAGTCAATCATAATTGTCCTTGTTTTTCCTGTCTGCACCGAACTTGCCAGGTTGGCCAACGCATCGGCGTGGCTGTTATCATCTCGGCTAACTTGTAGCAGTCGGCAGTTCTGAAACAAGGCTGCTAGTCTGATGACCTCTTTTGCGTATGCCGACATCCTTTCGTCTCTGGCTGCGAATTCTCCCGTAGTCTGATTCACTATAAGTTGTGAATCACAAAAGATTATTACCTCATCTGCTTCTGCTGCTACTGCCAGCTTCAGTCCAGCAATCAATGCTTCATACTCCGCCTCATTGTTCGTGGCTTTGAACCCTAGACGAATGGACTGCTCCACTACCTCTCCGTCGGGGGATATCAACACTACTCCTGCCCCTGCCCCCTGCCGGTTTGAGCTCCCATCAACAAAAAGTTGAAAGGAGTCGCCGATGTAAATGCTGCAGGGTCTGAGCTTTTCCTTCCTTGGTTCTTTAGTCTTTGGCTGGGCTTCTCCTTCCTTGACTGGACATCGTTCATCTCGGCTCAACGGAGCCTGACGTTCGATGTACTCTGGTGAGAACTCGGCCACGAAGTCGGCCAAAACTTGGCCCTTAACTGCTGTCATCGGCCTGAACTCCAGGTCATATTGGCCCAGTACTACGGCCCATCTTGCTATTCTCCCAGTTAAGTCTCCTTGCTGCAACAAGGACTTCAGTGGGTGCTCTGTCAGTACCACAATCTTGTGAGCCTGAAAGTAATGGTTTAACTTCTTTGAAGCCATGACCAAGGCCAGCATTAACTTCTCCAGTGGCAGATACCTTGTTTCTGCATCGGCCAAGGTTTTACTCACATAGTAAACAGCCTTCTGCTCTCCCTTCTCTTCTCGTACTATCACAGCACTTACTGCGTGCTCCGAAACCGCTAAGTACAAAAACAAATCCTCCCCAGGTTTAGGTGTTGAAAGCACTGGAGCCGTGGTAAGATATGTCTTTAGGTCGGCCAAAGCTGCCTCACATTCCTCTGTCCATAGAAAATCCGTGGCCTTTTTCACCAGATTGAAAAAGGGCTTACATTTGTCTGAACTTCGGCTTATGAACCTGTTTAGGGCTGCGGCCCTTCCAGTAAGCATTTGAACCTGTTTCGCCGATGTTGGACTCTGTAATTCCAGGATGGCCTTGATCTGGTCTAGGCTGGCTTCAATTCCCCTTCTAGTCACTAGGAATCCCAAGAACTTACCAGATCCGACTCCAAAGGCGCATTTCGATGCGTTGAGTCGGAGCCGATATGCTTTGAGTATGTCAAAGACCTCTCTCAAGTCAGCAAGATGATCCTTTGGCTCCTTGGTCTTCACGACCATGTCATCAATGTAGACTTCTACTGTTCTGCCAATCAAGTGTTTGAACATCTTGGTTACCAGTCTTTGGTAAGTTGCTCCTGCGTTTTTCAACCCAAAAGGCATAACTCTGTAACAGTACAGACCTTTTGGGGTGATAAACGCTGTCTTCTCCTCATCCGGGGGGTACATGGCTATCTGGTGATACCCCCTATATGCATCCAAGAAGCTCATCCTTCCATGTCCAGATGTGGCGTCCACCAACTGGTCGATCTTTGGTAGAGGAAAACTATCTTTGGGACAAGCTTTGTTCAAGTTTGTAAAATCTACACAGACTCTCCACTTGCCATTCTTCTTTTTGACTACCACGGTGTTTGACAGCCAAGTCGGGTAATCGGCTTCTCTGATGGCCCTGGCCTCTAGAAGTCTGTCCACTTCCTCCTCCACTGCCTCGACGTGCGTCAACGTCGATCTTCTGGCCCGTTGTATCACAGGTTTGGCCGACCTGTCGACGTTGAGTTTGTGACATGTGACCTCAGGGTCAATGCCGGGCATTTCGTAAGGTGTCCAGGCAAACACCTCAATGTTTCTTCTCAAGAAGGTTTCCAGCTCCCTTTCTTCTTCTTCGGCTAATCCTGTGCTGAGAAGAAAGAAGCGTTCCTCATCACCCTCCTGGACGAGGATTTTCTTCAGTTCTTCTTCACTTTTTTCGGCCGGCTCCTTGCCGACATCGTCTAGGACCTTCATGTCCTCTTCTTCAACTTCTGCCTTCTTTGGTTCATGAATGCTGCAGGTTAACTTCATTGCTGCCATGGAGAAATTTTTCGCCTGCAACTGATCTCCTCGGACTTCCTCAATCCCATGTTCTGTTGGGAATCATAGCAGTTGATGCAATGTTGAGGGAACTGCCCCCATTGCATGCAACCACGGCCTCCCCAAAATAATGTTGTAAGGCGAGGGAGTGTCAATCACAATGAATTCTGTGTTGATCTTTTTCGTTCCAGCCTGTACCTCCAAGGTTGCTGCGCCTAATGGCCATGTCGGCGTTCCATTAAAGCCGACCATCGGGCTGTTTGACTGCTCCATGTCATCAGGGTGAAGGCCCAACTCCTTGTAACATCTGACATACATGATGTCGCAGGAGCTGCCCTGATCAATCAGGATGCGTTTCACTTGGCACTCCCCAACCTGGAGGGATACTACCAAGGCATCGTTGTGCGGGTGCTGGACCATATCTAGGTCATCTTCGGTGAACGCTATCATTGGGCCTTTGCACTCTTCAGGCCGAGGTCTTTTCAGTCCGACCTGGTTGACGTGCTGCAGGTGTTTCACCCTCTCTGTCTCCCACCTTATGTCGTTTTCACTCACCCTTGAGTGGATCACATTAACCACCCAAGGTCCGCCTGCCGATGGTTGCTGTGCTGGGGGAGGTGGGGCTGCTGGTGCTTGAGGCAACCGTGCCTGTTCTGCCCTTGTTTTGGCCTCATCCACGAGGTCTCTCAGGTGGCCTTGCCTTACCAGATCTTCTAAGTGTGCTTTGAGGGCTCTGCAACCCTGAGTTGGGTGCCCCTCCTCATTGTGGTAAGCACAACGCTTACCAAGGTTTCTTCCCATAAACTCTCCTGGTGCCCTTGCTGGCGCTCTGAAGTAGGGCTGATTCCGAATTTGGTCAAGGACTTTGTGGACCGGAATTCGGAACACCATTGTCACTGCCTGCTTAGCCCTCAGCTCTGTCTCTTGTTTGCTGGGTCCATTGTTACCCCGGCCTCGCTTCGGCGAGCCGTCGCCTTTTTCTGGCTTTGTTTCCTTGTTCCCCGATGTATCTTCCTCGGCTCTGGCATACTTCTCAATTCTCGCCATGAGCTCTTCCATACTCTTCGGCAGTGTCTTTGCCAAAGACTTTCGCAGCGAACAGTCATCCTTCAGGCCGTTCTTGAAAGACACGACCGCCACCTCCTGGTTACATTCAGGTATACGATTGAACACCTCGTAGTACCTTTTTGCATAAGCCCTAAGGCTTTCATCTCTGCCGATCTTGAGAGCCATTAATGCATCCACCCTCAATGGCTGCAGTTTGTTTGTTATGAACCTGGCCACAAACATCTCGGCCAGGCCTTCCTAGGTCTTTACACTCCCCTTTGGTAGCTTGTGGAACCAGTCTGACGCAATCTCCCCGAAGGAAGAAGGGAACACTTTGCAGAGCAACGGCTCGTTCCCACTGTACAATGCCATTGAATTCAAAAATAAACCAACATGGAAGTTCGGGTCGGACTTACCATCATATATTTGGAACCTCGGCATGCTGAATCTTTTCGGCGCGACGAATTTGTCCAATTCCACCGAGAATGGTGTCCTCGGTTTAACCGGGGAGGTTACTTCGCCCTGGGCATGCTCTCGCTTCCTCCTGAGGTAATCTCTCAGGTCTTCTCTACTCCTCCCCGCAGCCCGGCTATCCACAGACTTCAGCCTTTTCGGCACGCTACTCTCAGCCTCATGGCGGCTCCTTTTCGACCCTTCCCCGTTGGATGCATCGAAACATAATACCTGCCCCTAAACATGCCGATGTTCTTTGGGGTCCGCCTCCTTCGCTTGATATGTCCTTCGGGACTCTTCTCTTCTCGGCTCTTCTCGGCCGACTTCCCTGGAAGGTCGGTAAGAATGCCTTCCACTCCTCGTGTGCTGAGGGGCTGGGGGAATTCCTTTCTGCCCCTTCTCCTGGGCGTTTGCTGCCGGCATTGGCGTGTCCTGTAGCGGGTATGGCGGCTGCATTACATTATTCTGCATCATGAAGTTGACGACCGACTGCAGGTCCGCCAACTTGTTTGCCAGTTCTTTCACCTCATCATCCCTCCTTAGGCACCTGTCCCTCCATACCTGGAGGTTGTCTTCATTGTAGTATTTGCCCTGGTCTGCTTTCTTTGATGTGTTGCCATCTCGGCCGACGCCTTTCTCTGCGTGATTCTGATCACGAGCCTCTGTATTCTGGTTATCTCCTTCGATGTCAAGATCGATAGGCCTGCCACTCCCAGCAGGAGCGTCGTCCCCAACCTTTTCTTTGCGTGCATTACTGGCCATCTTATCCTTCTGTTCTTCCCACAGACGGCACCAAATTGTGTGGGTGGTTTTCCGATCACACTGCCCTCCTTAGTGATTCAGCTGTAGACCACAAGCAGAACAGATGGTACCCTGTAACCCTGCACAGAAAGAATAGGCTCCGGCGGTGGTTCTTCCACCCGGGGACTCTCCGACGATCAAGTCAGTCCAAATATCTCTCAAAGATAGTTCAAGTTCTAAAAGTAATGCTCAAGACTCAAAATTGCGTACCTTAGACCCGCCGGGGGTGCCTCTCTTTTATAGTTTACTCAGTCCTAGTCCCATTAGAAGTCTCCTTCCGTAGGACTCTCATTCTATGCTTACTCATAACTCTTCAAGAGATAGGGATAAACTCTACAGGAGTTCTATCCTTATCTGTTCTGAAGTCATTCTTCATTCTAGGACTCTTGTCCTTTATCCGTTTACTTCGGGCCCCGATATCTTTGGAGATAACCTCGGCAACTCCGAGATTACCTCGGCATAGCTACCAGGACACGTGGCACCTCGGCTGACACGTCGGCGTCACCTGCCACGTGTTGGTATTCGGAAAATACATCCCCACAATAACAAAAATGAGGATAATGAAAAGTTGATTGGAATTATTTTGTGAGTTCTAATTATAACTTGATTTGTAATTTCAATGACGTAGTCTCAGCAAATATTTCAGAGAATAAAGTAGTAACATTTCATATTTAATTTAAGACCTGTCTCTCTCTCTCTCTCTCTCTCTCTCTCTCTCTCTCTCTAGGTCATATTATATGTATTTTATATATGGTAATTTATGATTTTGTTGTTCAGCCTTTGGATACAGCATCATCAAGGATGCAAACAAGTGAATTTGGGAAATCCAAAGGACTCTGGAAAACCCTTTCAGAGGGCACTTGGAGTGAGGCATTCGACGCTCTTGGCATATCTCTTCTTCTCACGACAAATCCGTCTATCCAGGTACTTAGTTGTGTGCTTTCACACGATAATGACTATTTTTCGTTTGTTGTTGTATTATATAAATGGAGGTGATTGCCTTAATCCTAGCCATATTCTAGATGAAAATGATGGTCACCAGTACAATTTCTTGCTACGGATTTATGCTTTACGTTTCGGGTAAACACCAAGACGAGGAGTTGTAATTGCAAAATATGATAAATATTGTGCAGTAAACTGTATTCGATCAGTCGAAACAGAGACTTCAAAGGGGGCAGCTAAGCAAGAAGCTAGGTACAGAATCATCCTCGGACTCACTTTCTGCTGTATCTGCGTTCGTGTTGGGTGCAGTCTCCAAGTGTATTGCCACCTGCTTAACATATCCAGCTATCAGGTAGATTATCTATTCTGTCACTTTCCATCAACTCAATATGAAGAGGATGTTAGATGCCTCACAAGTTCATTTCACGGACTCTGAACTTTTATGAAAAATAGGCATATGCATTTTGAATGAAAATATGAAGCATGGGTATTCCAAAAAGATTGTTGTACAAGTATCGGGTATGCGTTGCAGGTAGCATCCGGTGCTTTTTCTTTCTTCGTTTTTTTAAATATTGGGTATGGGAGGAGTACATTTCGCATACTTTTTTGGTTACGTTGGAACATAAATATATATCATTTTTAAAATATAGATATTAGAACAATTTATTTGTTGCTATTTTTAAAAACTTAAAAAATATGGAGTATTTTTACAATTATCAAAAACATAAAATATTACTTAAGATTTTTTGGGTCGTTATTGAGATTTGCATCTCTCTCTCTCTCTCTCTCTCTCACACACACAGAGTCACAAAGCTTCTTTCATTCTCTGTCTGCAAAGATCGACCAATTAGGATTGACGATTATGACACTCAGACAATGCTTCAACTCAACATTAATTACGTATCCATTTGATTTTCTAATTGTTATATATCATGCACCACAGTAAATTGCAAAAAATATATATTTTTTGGATATGTCCGACCGTATCCATATCCTTTTTTTTTCATGTATCAGTGTACCCATAATGCACCCACAATCATGCTACCTACCCTTTTCTTTGTGTTTTTTGTCAGAAAAATTGATAAAATTGTCTGTGGACAGGTGTAAGGTGATGATTCAGGCTGCCGAATCAGAAGAAGACAGGAAGAAGGAAGCTCGACTGAGATCCCGAAAAACAGTATCAGGTGCAATCCAAATGATTTGGAGAAGGGAAGGGCTACTTGGTTGCTTCAAAGGATTAGATGCTCAGATTTTGAAGACTGTGTTAAGCTCAGCATTGCTTTTGATGGTGAAGGAGAAGATCACAAAAACCACTTGGGTTCTATCGCTTGCACTCCAAAGCTATCTGTTCATAGCCAAGACCAGATTAAAGAGTGCTTAGATGGGGAGTTCTATCCAAAGGATCAGTCACAAATAAAGAGACTCTATTCAAAGTTCAACCCCTTGTAAACTGATTTTCTAAATCAGTTCCTTTAGGAACACAGAAAATCGATTATAAAATTGTACACAACCCTCTCATAGGACTCTGGAGAAAACAAAAAAGTGAGACAGACTTCATGGAAGAGAGAGTTGTGTCCTATTGGTTTCAGTATTCTAGACTTTTTCTTTCTAAAATTGATTATTTTTTTCTTATTAGGGAATTTTTTCTTAAATTATTTATTTCTTTTCATTATAAGGTTTTTTTTTTTTTTTTTTTTTGTGATTGTGGTGGATTAAAAAAATGAATAAATATATCTGCAATTTTAGAGTGTACATCTGGATTTAATGTTTGAAATAGGAGTTTAAGAGTTTTTTCTTCCGTTTTCAGCATAGATTTTTGGATTTTCTATGCCCATAATGGTTTTCTCATGTCTCAAGCCTTCTCTCATACCATTGTGGGTGTACCTTTTTCCCAACTCTAGCTTTTGGCTATGTCCGAAATATGGCAGTGGCGGAATTAGGTAGCAGGCTTACAAGCAGATCTTGTTTGGTTTGATGTCGAGATTGGTGATTTTTCTTGGATCGTAGTTGGTTTTTTTGGATGATTTTTTTTTTTTTTTCTGTTCCTTTTGTTGTATGGTTTGTACGGCCTTTTAGGATATTGTTTTGTATGTTGTTATTTTTAATATATATATTTTCTATGTTCTCAAAAAAAAAAAAAAAAAAACTCAGTTGATCACTCTTATCTAGAAGTTCAATTAATCAATCTTTATTAAATGTAAAATTTGATTATTTATCACTGATTACTAAGTTGTGTCTAGTATTTATTTCTTCTCATTATGAGAAATTTTTAATGGTGATTATTTGGCTTCTATTTATGCGTTATCAATCAAAATTTGTTTAATATTATGTTACTAGCATATGCCCGTGCCTGAAGGCACGGTGTAAATAAAAATCACAAAAATTAGATTCATTTTCAAACTAAATGAAAATTCATTAAAACACATTAAAAATCACAAACACAAACCCAAATCTTAGAAACTCAAATCCAAACACAATGAAACCTTTCAGAAATCAAAACATATTTCAAAATGAAACCCATTTAAAGCAGATCGGAGAGAAGATCTAAGAGATTTTTTTTTCTTGGTAAGTCATAAATTAAAGACAAAATTCATACCCCAAAAAAAGAGAAACTAATGAAATAACTAATTAAAACACCCCCACATCAGCAGGTATCCAAAAAAGAAGACATAAATAAAAATCAAGATTGTCAATATATCATTTTTATCCCTAAGTACCCCTCTATTATAAATGTATGGACAATTATACAACCCACTAAACAATTCAATAGAACCGTGGCTGAACAACATACACCAGCCCACGGCCTAACTCAAATCCACCAGCCCATTTACTAAATTAAACGTGGGGGTCCAAGACACCACCTTTCAAATAATAACCCACCAAACACGGTCCAAGTCCACCAAGTTTGCATCAACAGGCGTTGCTTGATAAGCCCACGCGGAAACCAACTCAAAATAATTCAAAAAAGCCTCCAACCACTCCCAAAAAATGGGTTTGGAAAACCATGGGCTACCAAAATCAGCGGGAGATTTGAAATAGATATTTTATTGAGAAAAATACTAAATACATCATTATAGTGCTGCTAAGAGAGAGAGAAAATAAGAGAGCCCTAACTTGGATCATCATCCGTAGATCATCATCAACCTGAAAAAGTGAAACAAAAGAAAAAGATTCATCAACTACCAGTTTCAAATACATAAAAATTATATATAAAAAAAAAAAGGGTTGTCTTTGAATGGATAATAAATCGAAGATGGGCTAGTCTAAAAAACGTTTTTTTAACCTTTAAAAGAAATAAAACACTTTTCGCTAAAATTAACTCATTTTCTATGACCATAGAAAATGTTCTCTTTCATAGGAAACACAAGAAAATGCAAAAAGCATTTTCTGCTGAAACAAATTGAGCGTTAAATTCTAAAAATTCGGGTTACCTTTCCAATCTAGTTCTAGTGGCCTAAAAGTTGTGCTCTCAATATATTTTGTGCTTCGGAGCATTGGTTGTAGTAGAATGCATAGGCACAAGTTCAATGTGGGTTTGAAAATCAGAGATACTTCGAATGTAATAGCTGAAGAAGATACACCGATTGAATGGAACAAAGTCTAACTTGGATCATCATCCGTATATCATCATCAAACTGAAAAAGTGAAGCAAAGAGAAAAAAGATTCATCAAATACCAGTTTCATATACATCAAAATAAAAAGTAAAAAATAAAAAGGTGTTGTTTTTGAATGGATAAAGGGAAAGGAGTGGTAATGAATCTCTCAACCCAATTTCCCATCTCTCTAAACCCTCACTCCCACACCCTTGAGAAAAACCACCATTCCCCAATTTCTCGGCTAGCAAAAAAAAACCCATTTCCAAGTCTTTTGTTTTTTTCTATTAATCCAATGTGGCAACGCCAGCGCGGGCAACGGCAAGGCGAGAACTACTGAGCTATGGGTTGCGTGATCGGAACGCTGTTTGCCGGATATTCTCCACCCTGTAACCCTCTCTCTCTTTTCGCCATTTTTGAGCCATTGAACAAAGAGTTGCAGTGGTGTCAAGTATGTTCACCACCAACCATCATCATCACAAACCAGATCTGGGTGACTCATTGGCGTCTCGACCTCCCTCCAAATCTGTACAAGATCAATCAAATCAAGGTTGACACGAAGAACGGCGCCTTGAAGATCATTGTTTCGAAAAGCCCTAGATCGAATTCAGTAATGTGATCTCATCTCAGATCGTCTGTGCAGCACAGTAGAGAGAGAGAGAGAGAGAGAACTCAACAGGTCTATTTTATGAGAATGTGAGAGAGAGAACATGTAGAGAGAGAGTTGAGGATAACTGTTTGGTACGATGTGTTTGGGCGGAGGCAGACTTGGCAAAGAAAGATGTTTAGGCGGGAATAAAATTGATCTCCACAGTTAGATATTGATTAAGATTGATCTAGACCATTCAAATGAAATGTATCTCTGATACATTCTATATATTTTCAAAAACCATTCTGTCTTATTATATAGATTTTTTTATTTTTAATTAATCTTTTACCAATTGATTTTTTTTTTATAGTTTTTTTGAAGGAAAAAAAAAATTGTCATGGCCCTATTTAGGAAGAGGGTTGGAAGCTAAAATAGTTAATAAAGACAATAAGTTAAAATAGCAAATAAGACAAACTATCACATTCAAATGATACCAATTGAAAATACCATATAAATGAAAAATGGGAAAAGCAATTGCAAAATTAGTGAAGTGTGTCACGACCCAAACTTGCCCCTATGGGTTTAGTATTGTAACCGGCCAGTAATCCGTGATTACCGAAGGCCTGCTTAACAGTAATAACAGTAATACAGCGTACAGGAGCTGGCGGAAGCTAAAACAGTAATTAAAAGATGTCCAATGAGCTGTGACAGTCTGTATGCAAAAACACTTTTCATATCATATTCACATTCATAACTGAAACATATTTACATCATATACTGAAGCATTCAGGTTAGGGACCAATCCCTAACATAACAGTACAGTACAAATATCATTCAGTCTATACATAATAGAGACAGATAGGGTGAATCTGAGACACCCCAAAAGCAGCCTTGGCTTGAACAGATCTGGAACCTTGCAGTGAGGCACAAAGGTTGGCTTGACAAAACAAGAGCTTAGCCTGACGCTCCTAACAACGGTCCGGTGCCTGCACACCTACATATATATATATATGAGCAGTGAACTAAAGCCCAGTGAATAACATATGCGTAAAGAGGTTAAGAATGAATGTCCTTTTAGTATTGAAAACAGTCATTTAAAACAGTATATCAGTCATTCAATTTGTGGCTCATATTTCATGCCATAACAGTCATTTATAAACCATAACAGTCACATGTGGTACATCCAATAGCAAACAGTGCAGGAGGTTTTAACAGACCGAACAGTCAGTTGATGGCCATCATATCAGTAAACAATAGTGGTTCCAACATGGGAACCGACAGAGATCTCTGTAACAGTAATAGTAACAGTAACAATAATTGCTAAGGATGCCACGAATACAGTTCGCAAATAGGACAAACATTCATTCAGTAAACAATATACTTCAGAAAACAGTATAGTTAATTGTTTAGGAAATAATCATCATTGAACATATCTTTACAACATTGTTACTCACAGAGCACTGGGCTATAGCAGCTAGAGCGTCCTCGGATACCAACCCTACACAGTTACAGAATGAACACACACTAGGCTGCACAATTGGGAAGCAATAACTTAAGCCATAATTTGTCTCGGTGTGGTTCTACATCAATACCCTCATTAAGATGCCCTAAACTAGGCTTAAGAATGCCTAGGATGGAATGATGATGCAAAGATGCACTTTAAAACACTTTTCAAAATTTGCTGAAACAGGGGTCCACGCTCAAGCGTGGCTTTCTACGCTCGAGCGGACATGCAGAACAAAGGAGCTTCGCTCGAGCGTGGTTTTCCCCACTCGAGCGGACTATAAAATCATGCAAAAGTACTGGATGCATGCAATTCACGCTTGACGGACGCTCGATCCCCGCTCGAGCGTGAGACACAAGTCCTCGCTCGAGCGTGCATTCCCTCGCTCGGGCGGACTGTAAACATGGGCAAAGTACTGGATACACGCATTTCCCGCTCGAGCGTACTACATGAACTCAGTGTTCACGCTCGAGCGTGGAGTTCCCCGCTCGAGCGTAAGTCCAAACTCTGAAATTTCCAGATTTGAACCTCAAGCTCAAAACCAACTTCTAATGCATCAAAACCGAACCTCTTGGGCTAATTTTCTGGAAAACTCATGTAAACTCATAGTATAACATGTTTTGAAGTCAATTTGAGAAATCAAGCCCAAAGGTAGTTCAATTCAACACAAATTCAAGGAAATTTTCATAAACATGAAGAACAATGCAAATTCAACACATACATGGGTTTCTAGGAACACCAATGCTACAAAACAAGATCAAATGCAATGTTTGACTTCAAAACATGGTGAGTTCATGGATTAAGACCAAAAATATGAACATGCATGAAGAAATCTTCATGAAACAACTTCAAAACTCAACAATATGAACATGCATGCAAGATTTAAGCTACAATTCAACATGTTAGAACCAATTCTAGACTTAGATCCCTTATGACTCATGAACCATGCAAGAACTAACTTGATTTCACAATTAAAAGGATGAAATCCTTACATAGGTTCCTCAATTTCAAGTCTAAAGGCTCAATTGTGCAATCTACACTTCAATTCTCCAAGTTCTCCAAACAATTCTCTCAATGAAACCAAACTTCTCCTCTCTCACTCTCTCCTACGGTTTGCTCTAGGAAGATGGCTGAATAATGATGCCTCAAATGATATGAATTGAGTTGAAAACAATGGTACAAAAAGTGGCCCACTAATGACAATTTGGTGATTAGTCAAACTAATGTAATTTAGCTTTATTTGATCCAAGTTAGTCATACCAAATCAAATTTCAATTAAATATGCCGTAAAACCACATAAATTCTAATTAGCATAAAACATTAATCAATTTCAGATTCGGCCGCCGATAAGGCCTTCAATTCACAATTCAAAGATAAAACATGAACAGATCAATTAACAGTCAAACAGATAGAAATGCGTTTAGACTAATATACTCAGTCAATCAGTTAGTTAACATGCCTAATCATAAATTAGCACTAATCAGTGGTCTTATCAGTAAACAGTAGTGAAGGTTGTCACAAAGTGCAAGTGAGTTAATTCTAAAAGGTTATGCTCTATGCCCTAACTTGCTATCAAATAAGATGTTGAAAATGAAAACTAGATGTTGATGTAGGTGTCCTCATTCTCACACCTCCAGAATCCATAATTCTCATCCCAAGGTGTCCTAATAAATGATAACAAAAACCTCTTCCAAAATAGAAAAATTAGAGAAATATAAGTAGATCCTAAAGAATCATACTCGTTGATATTTCATATTTTGTCTAGTTCCTCATATGGCTTACATGGTCTTTATTTCTTGGGAATGGAACTGTTAGGTTCGACGAGATTCACTCTCAACATATTGAGATGATCAGAATCGTTTATTATTTTGTAAGATTTATTGAGTAGATTATTTATACAATAAATCAAATTGATTGGACATAATAGCCACATATCTAATCACATCTTCAAAAATTAAAAGGTTTATTCACAAGATCACATTTATTATTTACTTTTTTTAAAGATGTTTTTATCATGTGGCATTCAGTAATCTATTTTTTCTACATGAATAATTTGTTCGACATGTCCTGCATTTTGAACAGTTCAGATCATCTTAATGGGTCCATTCAAACCCAAACAAAGTTCACACTAGTGGTCGCAACATGCATTCATTCACTTGTTTCTCAATCATAGATAATGAATAATGATATACAAACAAAATATTTATACAAAATTTTGATAAAGCATGATGAGGTTGTTTCTATGCGTTCCATTTCAAACCAAAACCCCACCATTATGACTCGTAATTTCTCAAATGTCACTGTCACATCATTTCACATCATTTTGGATGAGTATTTTGTACAAAATTTTGTTTGTAAATCATTTTCCATAGATAACATAATGTGGGTGTTTGGGAAATGGGTTTTTATGTAGATTTTTTTAGTCGTAGGATATTATTGGAGAAATTTTTTTTGTGTTTGGGAAGATAATTGGCCTTTTTTGTGATTGGATGTGATGTTTGTGAGAGAAAAAGTGAAATGATTATGGGGTTTGATGTGATATTTTGTTTGGATTTGTTTTTTTTTTTTTTTGGTTTTGTAGAACTTTTGTCTTGTAGTGAAAAAAAAAAAAAAAAAAAAAAACCTAAAAACTAAGTTCCCAAACACACTCAATAGATCCTGAAACTATAGCATATTCCACAATTGGTAATCACAAACTTAGTTTGAGGGCTTTCTTATAAATGCACATATTGTTTGTTCGTTTGTTTGTTTGTTTGTTTTTTTTTTTTTTTTGAAGGGTCACATGAAAACAAAAACAATTAGTGGATGCAATTGAATTTGGATAACGTGGCTCAATCCTCCAATTCCATGCATGCTATGTAAGCAACTCTAGCTCTCAACCTCTCTCCTTTTAATTATATTTCTTAAAAAATCTTAAGGGACAAACCTATATAATATAATTTGATAATATTAATGACAAACACTACTATATCTACAACAAGGTTTTTGGTTTTTCAAACTTGAGGGTGGGGGGAGGTTTGATGCATGGACACAAGATTTTAACTTTAGGGGCAGCAAATGATAATAAGGGGACGTGTATTAAATTTCTCAAAAAATCTTACAGACAAGATAAGCCTACGTAATTTGATAATATTAATGATGCATACTACTATAATAAAGTTACTTATTTATCAAGACTAATGCAATAGCAAGCCTAGTTTTTTAAGGAGTTACTATGGGATGCTCATTGAAAAGCTTGAGCTTGATCTATTTTTTGCAGTTGTAGGAGGGGTCCTAATTACATAATTGTCATAACAAAATGTGTTTTTTGTGCAGTTGAGAGACCTAGAGATGGAGAAAAGGGACCCAAGAACAGTCGTGGCAATTATACTGGGAGGTGGAGCCGGTATTCATCTTTTCCCTCTCACTAAAAGCAGTGCCAAGCCTGCTGTAGGTCTTCTTTTTCAATCTCCCAACAACGTTTCCCCCCACTATCCCCAACTGCATTCACAAAGGTCATTGTGCTTCATCTATATTCGTGCTTATTGCCTACTCATTATGTCTCCTATTCTCTACTTTTAGGTCCCTATTGGAGGATCATACCGTTTGATTAATGTGCCAATGAGCAATTGCATCAATAGTGGAATCAACAAAGTCTACATTCTCACTCAGTTCAACTCCGCATCACTCAATAGGCATTTGACACACGCCTACTACAACCTTGGAGCTGGTGTCACCTTTGGAGATGGCTATGTCGAGGTATGTTATTTCTAGTCAACGTCACAATTTTATATAGAACGTGTTGTATGATGATCTTTTGTAAGTTGATATGTGATTGATTGATTAAATTGAAAATTGTTCTGTTCTGTGACAGGCTCTGGCAGCGACTCAGACTCCGGGTAAGGAGGGTAAAAGGTGGTTCCAAGGTACAGCTGACGCAGTGAGGCAGTTTCATTGGCTTTTTGAGGTACAGAGTAACACTTCTAGCTGCGCTGGCTAAGTGTTTCTATTCCAGTTTCAATTGGAATATGATTTCCATCATGTAGGATGAAAGAAGCAAAGACATTGAAGATGTGGTCATTTTATCTGGAGATCACTTGTATAGAATGGACTATATGGACTTTGTTCAAGTAAGCCACTAAATTTTATTTTTCCTATACCAAGCTTTGTGATTTGACATTGTTCGTGCATTCAAACACTTATTTCTGACACGAAGACTTGAATTCTTCATTTCAGAATCATTGTCAAAGCGGTGCTGATATCACTCATTCTTGTCTGCCTATGGATTACAGCTTGGTTATTGTTTTCTCACAACTTGGCTTCCCAAGTGGTTTCAACTCTATAATTATATATTGACTCAATAAGCATGATCCTGAGGCCTTTGAGGTTCAAAATGTTCTTCTTGGTTTTCATTTCAGCCGCGCTTCAGATTTTGGTTTGATGAAGATAGACGGCAAAGGAAGGGTCATGTCATTCAGTGAAAAGCCCAAAGGAGATGATTTGAAGGCAATGGTAATACTTGAATTTATGATAACTTCACAATATCAAATGATAATTCAAAGTTTTGTAGTATATACCGACTCAGCCTAAGGTTTTTGTTTGCTTTAGGCAGTAGATACAACAGTTTTGGGACTCTCGAGAGAAGAGGCCGAAAAGAAACCATACATTGCTTCCATGGGAGTGTATGTCTTCAAGAAGGAGATACTTCTAAACCTTTTAAGGAACCAAACAATTGAAGTTATCTCATGACACTACACTATTATGTCGCTACTATAAGATCTGAAAGGGTCAGATATATGCAAAACAATTTTAAAATATAAAAATAGAATGAAGAGAAAATAAAATTATACCGGCTTGGTTATGCTATCAATGAAATTAAAGCAAGCAATGTCAAAATTGAGGAAGTACTAAGAATTATGCATTCTTGTTGAGTCAGGTGGCGATTCCCGACTGCAAATGACTCCGGGCCAGAGATAATCCCTGCCTCAGCCAAAGAGTTCCTCATAAAGGTCAGCATCAAATCTTTTCTAACCGTTCTCTTTATGTAGACATTTTACATAGAAATTTTTTTTGTTTCCCCTGAAAATAATTAATCATTCTCCACAATTATGACATATAGTTTTTTATTTCTTGTGTATATGCATATTGGGCAACGAGCTAAACCATGTCTGGCATAATGTTGCAGGCATATTTATTTAATGACTACTGGGAAGACATTGACACAATTAGATCCTTTTTTGAAGCAAACCTTGCTCTTACTGCACATGTAAGTATCAGAAAACCCATATTTTACTTCGCATTGTTTGGTAGCAGGGAAAGAAAGTCCATGGAATCTAGTCTGTTTGATAAGTTCATTCAAAAGGCTAGTGTCTCTAGTATTTGTTTTATGACTGTTAATACTGACATTCTATCAGTAAACAAAAATGCTTTGAAAAAAAAAAAAAGGTTCTAACATTTCCTTCTGCCTTTTCAGCCCCCGAGATTTAGTTTCTATGAAGCCAATGTATACATCAAGAAGAAATTTTCCACCAACAATGATTGACAATATCAAGGTTGGTAAATCTCAATGTTTTCAGGTTTAATTCCAGTATGCTCCCAGAACTTCAATTCTCATGGCAAGAGTTAAAATAGATCATATCTTTGTGCATAACAATAATGTTGGTTACATTCTGTTTGTCATTTGAGCAACATATTGGCATTAGATTTTCTTTCAGGTCATCAAATCCCCTTAGTTCTCTCTCTTGCTATTAATTTTTGCAGGCTGCTTATGGATTTGAAATGAAAGGATTGGACACTAATCGTTAAAAAAGCTAGCTCACATTTAGATTTGATAATTTAGATATATGATTCAAATTTGATTTTAAGCACTTTATCCTGATGAATTTGAAATAACAATGTAAAAGTAGTTATTTCAAATTCTTCATTCAAACGTCTTTGGGACAAACCATAAACTCAGACGTTTTGGGCAATATTTCTTGGTGATGCACCTAGACTCACCTAAAACACGTGGTTGGGAGGTGATTAAGTGTATCTAGAGTTTACTCTATAGGGATGAATTCGTTAGCAATAAAATAAAAATATTTCAAATCCTTCATACTAAGGATTCTAATTGTACAAAAATCCTAAGAAGTTACTATTTTTTAACTCTAGTTTTCTCTTTAGTTTCTCAAGCTAGCCATAATAGCCGACTCTCCTATACTATTATAAAATTTAACCTCAAATCCCTTCTTTTGAAAACCATGTATACAAAACGGAGCCTTAATTACAATTAAAATAGAGTATGGCTTCATAAATTTAAGAACAATAGATGGGCACTATTCAACAGATTCCATTGGAGTTCTCACCTCCAAAATATGAAATATGATGCAAATTGAACTTTATCTAGCTCAATAACATTTTGTGCATTTGATCTAAGATCTCTTTGGCTTGCGGATTCTTTCTCTTTTTGATTTTGATTCTTTAACTCTTTTTTTTTTTCTATTCGATGGTATAACCCCTTTTTGCTCTCTTTTTTTTTTTTATATATTTTCACTAACATTTCGTTTAAATTAAAAATTTTAAGAAGTAAATTGCTTGGTATAAACCATGATTTACTTTTATATGCATTATAAAGTAGTACAAATTCTCAGAAGAACCAAAGTTTTAGATTCGATATACGACGAATGAGTATTTCTTCATTCATTTCCATCCAATCAAAAAAGATTTTTTTGACTTGGAGTTGAGTGTATCTCAATTTTGTTTGTTTGTTTGTTTGTTTTTTTTTTTTTTTTTTTTAATTAAATTGTCAGTGTTCGTTATCCTCAGCATAGGGATAGCTACATTCTGTAATCTTCCTTGCACTTTTAAATTTCCTTGGACTTGTGAAGGGATATCTCAGTATATAATGTTCTGCTTTTAGATATGCCACCATTTTTTTCATGAAGTATTTTTTTCTTCCAATATTTTGTTGCAGATTGTTGATTCAATCATATCTCATGGCAGTTTCTTAACTAATTCTGCTTTATAGAGCACAGTGTTGTTGGGATTCGTTGCCAAATAGACTCCAATGTGCACTTAAAGGTCTGTTCATAATTCATAGATAACTATATTCTTGACCTCATAATTGCAGAATTACATAACAATTTACACTAGCAGATTTTATGTAGAATATAGAAACTTCCTCATTATATCTTATGAAATGGATTTAATTTCTCTATTTCAGTGCAAATATCATTTCATCGTTTAAATATGGTTATTATCTTCTCCGTTGCACGATCATATTTCCTTATGTTCTCTAAAATGAGTTGGAACATGATGATGATGCAGGACACGGTGATGCTTGGTGCAGACAACTATGAAACCGATGCTGAAATTGCAGCAATGTTAGCTGAGGGAAGAGTTCCGATTGGAATAGGAGAAAATACGAGAATCAGGTACAGACTAACTTAGACTTTTCCACTTCCATTATTTTCCTAGAAAATCATTTTCTACAACTTTTCCGGGTCTCTGATGGCCATTTTTATGATCTTATGCAGAGACTGCATCATTGACAAGAATGCTAGAATCGGGAAGAATGTTGTTATTGCAAACTCAGAGGTATGTTTCTTCAAATAATTTGTTGTGGAAAATATAGGAAAGACTAATGATTTCAGGATAAAAATGGTGGTTCAGGCCATTGAAACTTTTCCTTTGGTTGTCAAGAAAATGGAGGAGAAGAAAAGAAAATTTCAGGATTCCACACACTCAGTTAAACTAATTTTGTGTTTTTGTTTTGTTTTAATATGAATTTGCAGGGCATACAAGAGGCTAATGGATCCTCGGAAGGGTTTTATATCCGTTCAGGTATTACCATCATATTGAAAAACTCAACAATCAAAGATGGAGTTGTGATATGATGAGCATCATCATCATTTTCTCTTTGTTTGTAAATTTTTATTTTTTTTTGGGCTCGATTTAGAGTGGGAAATGAGGTTTAGTAAGATGCGTGCATTGTGTCTGACAATGGCACCAAAGTTGTAAAGAACTTGAAATACTATCAGGTATGCTAATATGCATATATCCCTTCTTGTTTTGTATTAATGCAAATTATCATTTTATACCCACATGACAAATGTGGTTCTATTTCTTGAAATCTTAGGATTTCATGAACCGAACATCCTTCAAAAATAGTATTGTTTGGGAAAATTTAAGATACACTTTTTGAAGAATAATTTTCATAATGCCCTGCCAAACGCATCTTTAGCACCATTTTTCGTTTTCTCCTTGCTTCAATTATAATGACAATTAAATTAAATTTTCAAAAAATCAAACTCAATATATTTCTTCTTGCCAAAGGATAACTAGAGAAGGAATTGAGATAAGGGTGAATTACACTAATAGTCCCTATAGTTTGAGACTTATATTATTTTGGTCCCTGACTTTTCAATTGTGACACATTTGATCCTAAATTTTAAATCTTGTTCCAAATAAGGACAATTGAAGATATTATTGCTTAATTTCAAGGGCAAAATCGTCAATTTGATAAAATATAAATTAATTTGATAAAAATAAACGTCAAAAAAATATTTTTAAATTTTTAAAAATTATTTCCACCTACTAAAAATAAAATTATGTAAAATTGATAAATTTTTTAGACATTATTTATTTACTTTTTTTACCAAATTAATTTTTATTATGTATTTGGATGATAATTATGTAATGGGTGGATATTTTTATTTTCATTAAATTAGTTTCTATTTTTTCAAAAGTCAAATATGGCGACAACTTTGATATCGTTATTAAACCAATCCATTAAATTAAAAAATTCAAACTAAAAACATTTTATATATTAAATATATCGATCACACATTAAAATTTTAACAACTACCAATTATATAATCATCATCCAAACACATAATAAAAATTAATTTGGTAAAAATAAATAAATGTTCAAAAAATTTATCAATTTTACATAATTTATTTTTGGTGTATAGAAATAATTTTTTTAAATTAAAAAATATTTTTTAGACATTTATTTTTATCAAATTAGTTTATATTTTATCAAATGAATAATTTTGCCCTTGAAATTAAGCAATGGTATCTTCAATTGTTCTTATTTAGAACAAGATTCAAAATACAGGGTCAAATATATCATAATTGAAAAGTCAGGGGCTAAAGTGACATGAACCCCAAATAGAACCAAAGGGGACTGTTAGGGTAATTTGCCCTTGAGGTAAATAGAACCAAAGGGGAAAAAAAGAAGAAAGAAAGAAAGAAAGGTGGAGCTGAAGAAGAGGAGAGAAGCATGGTTGTTAGACTCTTACGATTCACGATCTGATTCATATGATTCGATATGGGTTTTAACCAAAATAATTCAATTTGTGTTGCTAAATCTTAAATTGAGCGTATCATACAATTTAATTGTTATTCACTACGATTTCAATTATATTTACATA
Source organism: Camellia granthamiana (assembly GCA_036172215.1). NCBI lineage: Eukaryota > Viridiplantae > Streptophyta > Magnoliopsida > Ericales > Theaceae > Camellia > Camellia granthamiana. Next base: position 142,725,983 of record CM069907.1, read on the forward strand.
ATACATGAAATGACATAATTTTCGTAAAATTGAAAAAGAGATCAATTAAAAATACTTATGTCATGGTTTTATATGTATATACACAATTTGTTACGATATTTATTTCATTTTAAACAATATGTGTGTATTTTTATATGTGTATATATATTTATATATTATGCTAAATAAAGTGAAACTTATAATTCATGATTTGATATGATTACTATATATTATGCTAAACAAAGTGAAGCTTATGATTCATGATTTGATACAATTCACAATTCTTGGTTTTGGCAAAATGATTCATGATTCGATCGACGATTTGAAAATGGAGAGAAGAACGAGAGGGATGAAGCTAATATTGAATGAAACTGAAGCTAAAATTGAATTTATGGAAACACCTCGGTACATTGAAACATCAGTTCATTTTCAAATCTCTGTAACACAAATCGTTCTTCTGATGTTATAATGCTAGTAACAAAACATTTATTGTCTGAAAATGGTTTCCTACCTGTCCTCCCGGCTCGATGAAGGTAATCCACTGCAGTTTTTGGCAGATCAAAGTTGTATATATGGGTTATCTCTGGAAGATCAACTCCTCTGGCTGCTATATCTGTTGCCACAAGAAGATAGCTTCTTCCTTGTCTCATTTCCTGTATTCAAGAAGCGAGTAACAGACATTTAGGCTGTGTTTGGATCATAGATATGTGTAGGAATTTGAGGAGGGAAAAGAAAAGGGAAGGATAAGAGCCATTTTCAATAGAACAAACAATGCAGCAACCACCAAGTTTTCCGAAACCAAACTGAAAAGAATTGTCACCTAAATGTCCATTTTACCACAGAGCATAAGATATAAGAAATTGTCTTGTGCATTTTTAGTACCCAGTAAATAAATAAATAAGAAAGAAAGAAAGAGAAGAAAAAAAGAAGAAGAAGAAAATAGCAAAAGATGTCATCCCTCCCAAGTTATATTTCATTAGAATAGCTCAAACCAGTTCCCAAAGCGTTTAGTCTTACATGTGACTTGCTAGTTGTATGCCACAAAGGCAATCTAGGAGATGTGGGTTGGGATTTTTTTCATAGAACAGTTCCATCATTTAATTAATAAGAAGAAGTTTCATTTTGTCATGTTTACTTTGTATGCTATTATTCACACGATAAGTCCATATAGGGCTGGCCTTGGGGTAGGTTAAAAAATGAGGGCCTAATCCAACTTGTTCAAGTCTACAATCTTTTCTTCGACCAATCATGTCACTAGAAAGATTGAAAGAAGTTGGTTTTCAACCTTATCTATGATATGTTGGCCCCGTTTGAACTGAATCTTCTAATGCGATATGGAAACATCAAATACTATAATATACAGAGATGACCTTATCTAATCCAATTTTCAACCCATTTTTTTTTCCTATGGATGCAATAAAGAGTTATAGATACAACTAGCATCCATGAGCTGAACAGTACTTACAGATAACGAAGCTGCTCGTAAATTGAAATTCATGCCTTCCTCCAGAATAAGAATATCAAAACACCCTGGAAGAGAAGTCTTCAACAAATCAATTAGAAGAGTTGTTGGTGGAGCATGGCCAGCCTTCTTTGACTTCTCAGACTGCAATATAAATTGGAAAATAATATTAACCTACTAACTGGAGTCACCAATGTTTAGTTTGTAACAAACTATGAACATTATGAACTTCAACAAGTCGGATATAATATCGATGTAAAAATAACACATTATTCAAGTGATCGACCATGAGTTAGATATCACATTTGTCAAATTTAATTATTTGGGAAAAGCCAGTCCTATATCAAATATATATTTTAAATTAATTGAGAATCATAGCAGAATTAACCTGTACGCTGACAAAAATTATAGCAGAATGAGGTGCATCGCTCTGTAACAAGGATAGCAAGGTTTGATGTCTTTCATTTTTACCACACATCTGATCAGCATGTCATCAAAAAAATAGTTTCTGTTTAGATCAGGATCTTATATATACAAATAAACTGAATATGAAATAAAGCAACACCGGGGAAAAGGGGGGGAAAAACACAAAGCTGAACAAGTTTCATGGTTCCAAATTCTTTTACCACAAATCTGTGATGCAGGCGTGATGGCATTGGCTCAACTGGGTTTACATGGACATGAACAACATCATCCTGTCGGAAATACGATTAAGTATGCAAGTAATACAATAACCGGCAGATTGAGCTAAAGCCCAATAACGAATACATGTAAACAAAGGTTCCATCAGCAAACCTTGGTCCATTTTTGCTGAATGCAGTCAGATAAGAATCGTCTGTGCTGGGGAATTGATGCACTAGCAAAAATAGTCTGACGATTATTTCTTAGTGAGTATGATATTAGAAGCTTTCGAAGTGAACTGACTTGCTTAGAAGAATTGAACATGAAATCAACCTAGAAGGCACAAAATATATCATGTCAACTCCTGTGATGAACTTTTGTATTAAATACTCTAAAATTTATGAGCCTCTGTACAATGAGAGAAGCCAAATATGCCACATATTGGATCCTTTTAGTAAAAAATGGCCACTCATCTATGAAGCACGGATACTCCAAAATGACCCCCGTACACGTATCGGATACGTATCAGATATGAATACGCGCCCGATATAGCGGGATATGTATCAGATACGGAAAAAAAGTATCCTATTTATTATTTTTATTTTTTTTAAATTTCGGATACGTTTGGGATACGCGAGGATACTTCAGGGATACTTTCGGGATACGGCGGGGCAAAAAAATAATTTAAAAAACTTATAATAGGGTCAAACTATAAAATAACAAAAGCAAGGTAAAATAAAACAAAAAAAATAAATCAACCAAACCCTACCTAGGTCGCGACAGCAACAGCAAAGGAGGAGAGGAGTCGTCGTCGTCTCTATCAACCAACCAGCAGCTCATCGATCGATCAGGTTCGTCCCTCTCTCTCCCTCTCGCTCGATCTCACTTTCTCTCTTTCTCCCTCTCCCTCTCGCTTGATCTCTCTGGTCTGGATGGACAGATCTCGCTAGATCTGACTCTCTCTCTCTTTCTCTCTCTCTCTCTCTCTCTCTCTCTCCCTCTCTCGGTCGATCTCTCCCTCTCCCTCTATCTCTCGCTCTCCCTTTCGACCTCTATAGACTGTAGACTGTAATGCAACCTGTTTTGGCCCCATTTGATATATATATATTTTTTAAATAAGTATACTCTGTAACCTTTTGGCCCATTTGGTATCATATATATATTAGCTTTTATATTTATAAAATTTTTGATTATTAGTTTAAAAGAATTAAAATAAGTTGTAAATGTGTTTGGTTATGAAAAAAGTTGAACCCATTTGGCTAAATAAATTGTCACAACATTTTTTTTTTTTTGTGCAAAAAATATAAAAAATGTCCTAGAAAGTTATAATTAAAATAAATATATGTCACTTTATTTGTTCATACATATTTAAGGATTTCAATTATGCTAAAAAAAACTCACATAATGTAGTTCATGTTGTCTTTTGCTTTAAGTTTTATTTTTATGTATGCTACCTTACTAAAAATTGTTGAAGTTTTATTTTTATGTATGCTACATTACTAAAAATTGTAAAAATAATATTTTTTATGAACGTATCCCCGCCGTATCCGTATCATAGTTTTTCAAATTTTTTCGTATCGCCGGATCTATATCGTATCGTACCCGTATCCGTGCTTCCTAGCCACTCATCTACCTTAATATACCTTATAATTCAAACAAAAAGGGGCAGCCGCTTATCTTGCCCAAAAGTCCCCCCCCCCCCCCCCCCCCCACCCCAAAAAAAAAAAAAAAAAAAAGTCTAAAACTTCAAAGAAGTTCTTCTGATCATTCAAAAGAATTTAAAGCTCTCAAGCAGATGTTGTCGCTAGCAAATGCTGAATATATGTATTCTATATATCAACATACATGCACATTAACAATATAAGCAAAACCCAATCGCCCATTTTTAATGGGGTCTTGCCTGCCATATGGAAGCTAAACTTTAAAATCTTTGGCCGAAAAGACGGCAATCCCAAGAATAAAAGCCAAGTAAGAAACAAATAGAGCAAATTATATTTCACTTATTACCTCGTCAATTACCAACACCTGCATTGAATCTAGCTTAAGAATTTTCTTATCAATCATTTGACACAAACTCCCCAAAGTTGCAACCACTATTGTAGGGGGCTCCGCCTGACAATAAGAGCAAGTTATAAATAAATTTTCTTACCAAAATTCTATTGCGGGAAATGTACAACCAAAAAAAAAAAAAAAAAAAGCATTTGCAAGATCATACAAATCAACATGATACCTTCAACCAACTTTTATGTCTTCTCAGCATTCCACCATCTAGAAGAGCCATAACACAGCATGCCTCCTCTCCAAGTTCAGCAGGTTTTGCAGCCAGCATACGAGCAACTTTTGTAACCTTGTTTATCAAAACATTACAATATCAGAATAACACATATCATAGCCCTGGTAAGATTCAAGTCATATATAAATTTTTTAACTTGAGAAAAAGAAAAAAAAAAAATTGTAGAAGTGATCGTCAATATTCATACTTGCATGCCAAGTTCCCTAGTGGGCACCACAATAAGTGCTTGCACTGATGATCTTTGAGTGTTTACAACTGCAAAAATTGATAGCAGGTATGCCAGGGTCTTCCCAGAACCTGTCTAGAGGGCCAAATCAGAAAAGAAAAAAAAAACCAACTACATTAGCTTGTCACTGCTACAGAGTCAGAAAGAGAGACAACTTTATTTTTCATTTAAGAACATAAATATGAAAACCATAACAATATATAACCAATCCATCAGATTGCAATCAATCATGTGCATCAAATCTTATTGATTTCATTAACCATGTGTGTCATTATATTCCTTTCAGCAAAAGATTTCTGACGGAAGACAAGTTTGAAGAGTAACTAACTATGGTATATTTTTTATATGTGATCCAGTGCATCCAAAAAATGGGATTTACAATATTAGGCCAAGCATGAGTGTGTCTGTAAGATGGTAAGCTAATTTGACAGATAGAAAGTTTGCGAATGTAACTTGAAGCACAAATTAACCTGAGCGTGAAGTATGCAATCACGCCCAGAAAGCATAATCGGCAAAGCTTTCTGCTGCACATCTGTAGGCACAACAAATCCAATCTCTTCCACCCTGCATCAAGTTAAACCAACTCTGATCAGCATCTTTCATACGATCCATTTTCAGCACATTTCACAAAGACTTGTATTGTACATTTCTGCAATCCTAGTGTGTCAATCATCACACACAAAACAAAGAAAATAAAAGCAATCCAGGAAACCATAAAACCAAAACATGCTTTTAAACCAATCATTGGTCTATATATTTATCATTCTACTTCAATACTAATCAGTTAAATGAGAAAAGAAAAAGAAAAATACTTGATTACACTAAGTTTGGTTATTGAGTAAGTAAGAGAACTAGTAGAAAGGGAACATTGTTACACTCAGATCTCATAGTTTCAATTGTTTTGATTAGCAAATATAGAGCAAACCTTAATTAGCTGTTGAAAATCAGAAGAGGTATGATTGCTTTACCTTTTCTTTTCCTCTGTTTTCTCGGGAGCCAAACATACCCCCTCTCTCTCTCTCTCTCTCTGTGAAAAGGAAAAGAAAATATCTTTTTCTCATATGAATTTGATTAAGATACAAATTTTATAAGAAAATAGGAATTCTAATTATAAGTAACTGCTTCTATAACAAATTTAAATTTTTTTATATTTTCCTGTATTTTTTTTGCAAGAAACTGAAAGCTTACCATGCTATTATGCTGAATTGTACAAGAAAATTATTTTCTTATAATTTCTACCACTTTCATCCGAAACAAACTTATGCTAACCAAACTTAGAAGGGAAAAAAAAAAAATCATTTCTTTCACTTTCTACCATTTTCATCCTAACCAAACTGAGCCTTGTATTTCAACTGTTTAGATTAGCAAATCAAGAACAAAACTTGATTAGTAATTAAAAAATAGAAGAAAGAGCTCATATTGCTTTCCCTTTTCCTTTCCCCTATTTTCTCTGGAACCAAACAGACCCATTAAATTCCCAGAAAAAAGGAAAATGAAAGAAAACTCGCCTGCGCAATATATGATATGGAATGTGATCTTCACAGAGTTCTCGGATAGTCGAAGCCCTCTCTGAGATATCACCTTCGATTCCAACACTCGTAGAATCAAGAGAAGCTCGTGAAGGCCTGCGATTGGAATTGGATAGAGGCCTGAGAGTCCGATTTCTACAGTTAACGAACCATGAGCGAGTGCAATTGGGGGTTTGTGGTCTAGGTTTAACAGAGAACCTCCATGAAAGAGAGTAGAGCTGATTTGCAGAGAAACAAGCCATGGACGCTCGCAGAGAGAGAGAGAGAGAAAGATGTGTGGATAAGATCTGCTGTGGATGAGAGCATTGGGAACCAGTCAGAGATTTGTTTTTTTTTTTTTTTTTTTTTTTTTTTTTTTTTTGATCGGAGGAAATTTCCATTAAGGTTAGCCAAACGGCACTTACAAGACCAACCAGCCAGAGCAAACCCAATCAAAATGAAAACTATGAAATTTTTTCAGACGCACATCAGTGCTTGAACTCATACTGCGAAGCAGAGCCAAATAAATCTGACCAACCAGTCAGAGATTTGTTTTGATCAGATGAAAATCTACGGTTGAGGAGTTTTGAGAAAGTTGAGGAGTAGAATGGCCCAATCATTAAAATGGAGCGTACGAAGTCGTTTTGATTGAACTCCGCCGGTCCTAACACGTTAAGACAATGTTTATTTGGGTGGATATGAGTTTGGGATTGGATTAATAGTTTAATAAAATTATTAATTCGATATTTGGTTAAGTAATTGAAATACAGACTAATTATTTTAAACTTGACTATTAATTAAGATAGGATACATAATTCAACGGATTCGTAATCATAGGACTATTAGTCATGGGAATGTTAATCCAGTCCGCCTAAACAAACGTGACCTAAAAGTCGTTGGTCGTTTGGACCCACTCATGATAACGCTTTAAAAGGCAATACTCTTAGAGCATCTCCAACGGTTCATCTAATTTTTTATTAAATTTAAGTAAAAAAATGATCATTTTTTCAATTTGACACAGAATGTTCTAATGGTTGATTTTCATCAAATCTGCTCCAGGGACAACTGGTTGGTCGACTGGTAAGGCAAATTTTTTTTTTTAATTGTTTGAACCTACCTATTTGAACTGTGTTGAACCTTTTAGTAGTCAATCGGTAAGGCAAAAATATATATATATATATATATATTTTGAATTGTTTGAACTTTTTAGTGGTCGACCGGTTGGTCAACCGACCGGGCAATCGGCTGGTTGACCGGTTCCTCTCCTCCAACGGTCACAAACAGTAATTTGCTGAAATCTGTATCCTGTTATCAATTTGATGATTTTTTTGTTCAATTCTCAATTTGATACTAGTTTGGTGAAATCGTTGGAGCTTCAAAAAGTGTCTTTTTCACCAAATCTCAAATTTGATGCCAAGTTTGATGAACCGTTGGAGATGGTCTTAGGCATGTTTGGTGGGGGTTTGGAATGGTGGATTAGATGGATTCATCAAATTTTTTGTTTGGATGTAACAAAATATTATAGGATTAGTAGTGAAATGGACTTAGTAATCTTTCTCTGTAAGGGAATTAGCTTAGACGAATTTTAGATAAGATTAGAAAAATAGTAAGGGAATTGAATACATTTTATATAAAATATTTTTTTTTTTATCAAGTGTACCTATTTATTTTAATATTTGTTTTATTTTTTTTAATATATAAATAATTTATTTATTTATTTTATATAAAAATAAGGGCAAATTACACTAACGGCCCCCATAGTTTAGACCTTGTATCACTTTGGTCCATGACTTTTCAATTGTGACACATTTGACTTTGAATTTTGAATCTTATTTTAAATAAAGACAATTAAAGATATCATTACTCAATTTCAAGAGCAAAGTCGTCAATTTGATAAAATATAAATTAATTTGATAAAAATATTTTTGAATTTTTTAAAATTATTTCAATCCACTAAAGATAAAATTATGTAAAATTGATAAATATTTTAGACATTTATTTATTTATTTATTTTACTAAATTAATTTTTATTTTGTGTTTGGATGATGGTTATGTAATAGGTGGTTGTTTTTATTTTCATTGAATTAGTTTCTATTTTTTCAAAAATCAAAGATGATGACAACTTTGATATCATTATTAAACCAATCTATTAAATCAAAAACTTCAAAACTAAAAAATTTCATATATTAAGGGCCTATTTGGTAACGTTTACGTTTTTAGTTTATATTTACAAAATTTTATAAACTGATTTCTGTTTATTTTTTGAAAAACATAAACTATAAACGCATTTGGTTTAGATAAAATATTTTAAAATATAAAAAAGAGTGAGAAATGACAAGTGGTGGAGGGTGGTGGGTGGAGGCGGGTGGTGGCGGCGGAAGACGGTGGTGGAAAATGATGGCGGGTGGTGGTAGCGGAAGACGGTGGTAGAAAATGGTAGCGAGTGGGTGGGTGGGTGACGGGGACGGGTGGTAGTGGGGGTGGCGGCGGGTGGTGGTAGTGGGTGGGTGGGTGGGTGAGTGACGGTGGCGAGTGATAGCGAGTGGGTGGTGGTGGTGGTGGCAGGTGGGTGGTGAGTGCTGTGGCGGGTGGTGGCGAGGGGTAGTGGTGGTGGTGAGGGGTAGGTGATGGTAGCTGGTAGGTGGCAAGTAGGTGGTGGTGGCAGGCGGGTGGTGGTGGTGGTGGTGGTGGGTGGTGGGTGGTGGTGGCAGATGGGTGGCTGGTGGTGGCGGGTGGGTGGTGAGTGCTGGTGGCGGGCAGTAGATGGCAGTGACGGGTGGTGGTGGTGGTGGTGGCGGCGGCGAGGGGTGGGTGGTGGTGGTGAGTTGGTGGCCAGTGGGCGGTGGGTGGTGGTGTAGACACCCCATTTTTTACTGCCCTCGGGACTTGGGCATTACTGATGGTTTACTTGTTGGAGAAAGGTGTGCAGGGCACAGGTTCAATTTCTTCAGCAAGAAGAGAGGCAAATCTCAACTTCACACCCCGTTTTGGACCACAACTATTTTGAATGGTTTTTAGACCTTGAAACCCTCTCTTTCAAAACATTTTTGAAATAAAATTCCCACGATGTTCCGACGCTCGCATTTCGGTAAATGTTGCGTTTTTCGGTAAACCGAGCAAGGACAAAGTGGAAATGAATGAAAGAGAGATGAAATCTTTGAAAAATCTTTCAAAACACCTTACTTAGGGGTTTGAAGTTGAAAAGAAGAGGAGAAGAGGCGAGAAACCAAGTTAGAGAAGAGGTTCGGCATGAATCCGGGTAGAAGAGAGACGAGCAGTCCTTGCTAAATCAAGCTCATTTGTCTATACACTTGGAGTTAAGCTATGAGGCCATAACCATTGGAAAGAAGACTTCTGGGGCTTCATTTTGCACTCAAGAATCTCTCAAAGCCAAGTCCGGGTGGAGGAGATATGTTTGGTTGAAGCAGGGCATCCTCCCGGTTGGATCGAATCTGCGCGGCTTCACCAAAATGGGCATAACTTTTTGCACAGGAGGAATTTTAATGCAAGGTTTGCGCCATTGGAAAGCTAACTTCTGGGGCTTCACTCCGGCCATCCACCGGCTGCTTTTTTACCTTTCAGTCACTTACCGGCACTATATTGTGCCGACCGGCTAGAAAAAAGTGCTGGCCAGCACAAAATATTGCCGACCGGCACAAAAGTACCCAGAACTCAGATTTTGACAGATATTTATCATCCAGCTGTCATAACACTGCTCCAGATATTTGTCAAGTGGGATATTTCGACCAAAAGCTCTGATTTTGATATATATAGAGCCTTATATCCCATATTTGAAGGGTTAGAACATTTTCTTTAAGGCTTAGAAGTTTGAGAGCTTCTCACTCTAGAATCCTCTCTCTCTAGAAGTTTTGTGAGCAAAACTCTCTCCCTCCCTAGAACTCTCTCCTTTTCCTCTTGTTTTAGGCTTAGAAGTGAGAATTTCCTATACTTTTGCAAAGGCATCCTTCATCAAAGTTGATCACCATTGGCTTGAGGTCCCTTGGAACCTATTTTTGGGCTGATTGAAGGTTGTTTGGCTCAGAAAAGAAGCCATTTTGCTGCTGTGCTTCAAGGGTAAGATCTCTCCCCCTTTAAGCTTGTTTTACACACTTGCTTAGCCATCTTTTCACACTACTTTGGGGCTGTTTTTGGGGTGTTGTTGAACTACAAAAACCACTAATTTTCCTCTTTTTTTTCAGTCCTAAAAGTCTTGGCTTGTGCCTTGGTTGGCTAGGGGGTTGTCCTCTATTTTGCTCCTTGGCTTATAAGGCCTTGTGAGCTAACTTTCAAGCCTTCCAAATAACACCTTTTTGGCCTTAAAACCACTGAATTCCAGAGGAATTTCAGTGGTAGAAAACTTGTTTTGAGGCTCAAAATAGGAGGGGGTTGTCCCCCATCCTCTTCTCTTGTTTGCTTGTATTAATGGCCCTCCAAAAGAGCATGTGTTTCTACTTCTTGGAGGCTTTGTTTAGGCTCATTTTTGTGACTTTCCAGACCTGCCATAAATCTGTTTTGGGCTGTCTTGCTCATCTCTTGCATGCTTATTTTACTTGTAGTGTAAATCCCCTTTGCTAGCCTTGTTAGCCTACCAAAGTAGCATGTTTGTTAAGCATGTGTGAGCTCCACTTCAGCATGTTTTTGGTCATTATTTAGCATGTCATAACTCTTTCTAAAGTTGTTTTGATAGCCCCTTGCATGTATCATGCACTTGTAGTGCATTCCTATGAAATTGCCTTAATATGCCTTAGGTTGTTAGCCTTTGTTCAAGCATGTTTTAGGCTTAGCCTTGTATATGTTTTGTGTTTATTTTGCCATGCTTTAGGTCTATCCATGGTTGTTTGAATCGATTTTGGCATGCTTAGTATAGCTCCTTTGCATTTGTGGCTTGTCGGGCTTGTATGCCTCAAGTATGTGAATGTGTAGCATGTGTTGATTGTATCATTTTTGTGGATTGGAACCATCCAATATGTAATTTCAGTCCCTTTGGCATGCTCGTATGCTTGCCTTAGTTGCCTCTTTGTTGCTTTGAGAGCATGTGTTGTATGCCCTATGTCTTAGCATTTGTGCATGCCTTCCTAGTTGAGCCATTTAGATGCCATCTAAGTGGTCCTTTGGGTTACATGCTAAAAATCTGTTTTGGGTTGTTCAATGCATGCCGTAATTGTCTTGCATAGGTATAGGTCAATGCCTCATTGACTTGCCTCAAGTACTTGGGCCATTTGTTGCATGTTTAGCTTGCTTTGTTGCTTGGTTTGGCACCATGTTTTGCATGATTTTCAGAGCTCTCCATGCATGTTAATTGTCCACGTTTAACTCATTTCAAGTGTGCTTGAATGTTGTCTTGTTTATGCCTAAGTGTTGGATTATGTATGCTTGCATGTGTGCATGTATTGCATGTATCTTAGTCTTCAATTCTATAGCATTTGGCCACTGTTTTGAGCCTTTTTAGAGTTGCCCAATTCATGTTTAAGTCCATCCTTCAATTGGTTTGCATGCTTATCTTGTATGTTTACTTGTATGTTTGCATAAGTATATTGCATTGCTCATATTGCATATAGATGACATGCTTAGGACCTCATTGCATTGCATTGTGAATGCTTGGCCTCTTGAAGTGCGTGTGATAGAGGTTTAGCACCCTTGTTTGCTTGTTTGCATTGCATGCATTTGAAACAAAAGTTGCACTCTCGGTTCCTTGGGCCATCATGCATGGAAATGCGTGATTGGTGGTCCGAGAATCGAGGCACATCCTCCTTTGAGTCACAAACATGATAAGGAATGTGTTTAGTGCATACATGCTTTAAATTGCATTGCCATGCAAGTTGTTGCCCTCTGTTGCTGTGAGTTGCAGATTCTGCAGGCATTCAGTGCCGGCCGGCAGTGTTTAGTGCCGACCGGCAGTCAATTTGCAGCCGATATATGGATTCAGTGCCGATGACCACATATAGCAGCCGGTGGCTATTCTGTGCAGCCGGTAGTGTTCTTCAGTACCCAAGGAAGTATTCCCGAGACTTTGGCAGTCTTCAGAGGAGGAAAGCAAGGAAAACAGAGGCAAATCATGCATGGCAGTGCGATTCCGAGGCAGTCCCGAACACCCGCTGCATTTGGCCCTCATCCCGAGGCAGTTTACTGCTTTAAATAGATTAATTAATTTATTTGATTAATTCAATTAATTTGTAATATTTAATTAGCTAGATTAGTTAATTATTTATTCGGTTCTGTATTATTATTTGATCCCTCCGAGTGAGGGCAAAAATGTAATAAGTGTGTGTGAGTGGGTGTATGTCTTCCAATTCCCATTTCTTTCTTCCCTTTTATTTACTCGCTTTCGATGGTAGATTAGGGCACATTTAAATTAGCATACCTTATGCAATGCATGCGTGCATTCATGCATTTGTCTACACGCATCGGGCTCGGCACATCATGCAAACTGCATCGTACTTTCAATTCCAAATTGAATACGTGATAGTTGTTGCATCTCATGTGCCATGCTTAGGGTTAGCCGAGCCTACTCTAGATTGCATTTATGCATGTGTTGCATTAGTCACTTAACATGAACTAGGTCATGCATGTTTGCTAACCGGTTTATTGTTTTGGCACGGAGTACAATGTAAGCATTGTTTGCTTTAGCATATCGCATGCGTGTGAATGTTAAACATGACAGTATGTTTGCCATGCGGCTAAGTGCTTACATGATATTACTGTTTGAATGCCTGTGGGTGGAGGTTGGATTGCGTGAGTTGGAAAAACTCGTTGAGATCCGTATTTTAGCCTACTTGCGAGTAGCAAAAACCAACACGTTTTTCGAGACAAAACGGATATGCAATGTTTATTTCCAAATTAGGCAATCTAGTCTATACTTGTTTGCTGTGCGCATAACATTGTAATTCTAGGCTAATAACCGGAATAAGAATGCATAAAGTTTTCAAAAACGGATATCATGGTTAGTAGAGGCCGGTCTTCGGACCGGGCGAAAGGGGGTGCTCATAGCTGACCTTCCCCGATCGTACCCAAGCTCCCGAGCCAAGTCACTTTGGTGATGACGGACACGTGGCCTTCGGCACCGAGTCAAGGTTTCCTAAATTTCCCATTTTAAAAATATTTAGATGGCGACTCTGTATCTGGCAAAGCAGTCCATGTTTGGCACTACTTTTCAAAAAATTATTTTCTCAAAACGATTTGCCAGAGTTGGACTCTTTGGTTCAAATTACGAACCGCAACAAACAAAAAGGGAGTCCGAACTGTAGTAGACCCGCAAAAACGAACGGAACGGGAGTTCATCCCTCCCGGGGCGTTCGGGGGACATCTACAGGTGGTGACAGGTGGGTGGTGAGTGGTGGTAGCAGGTGGTGGTGGGAGGTGTGTAGTGGTGGGAGGTGGGTGGTGGTGACGGAAGATGGTGGTGGAAAATGGTGGCGGGTGGTGGCTAGTGTTGGGTGGTAAAAAAAAAAAAAAAACTCAAAACTCAAAACGTAAACTCATTTTTTGTGTTTTCATTTTTTTGCCAAATTTATAAACTGAGACCCTTGATTTATAAATAAAAAATTTACCTAACAAGTTTTTATTTGAGTTTTTTAAATTTTTGTAAATATAAACTGAAAACTGAAAACGTAAGTATTATCAAACGACACCTAAATATATCAATTACACATTAAAAGTCTAACAATCACCCATTACATAATCATCATCCAAACACATAATAAAAATTAATTTGGTAAAAAAATAATAAATGTCTAAAATATTTATCAATTTTACATAATTTTATCTTTGGTGGGTTGAAATTATTTTTAAAAATTCAAAAATATTTTTTTGACATTTATTTTTATCAATTTAGTATATATTTTGTTAAATTGACTATTTTGCCCTTGAAATTAAGCAATAGTATTTTCAATTGTCTTTATTTGAAACAATATTCAAAATTCAGGGTCAAATGTGTTATAATTGAAAATTCAGGAACCAAAGTGACATAAATCCCAAACTAAGGGGATTGTTAGTGTAATTTGTCCTAAAAATAATTTAACAATCCCATCACTAATTATCTTCCACACTATCATCAAAACTAACACACTTTTACTTAATCCATCACTAACAATCCACACATTAACAATCTCTTCACTAACAATCTTCTCACTAATAATCTCATCCAACCAAATCCACCAAACAAACGTGGCCTTAGGCTTGGTTTGGGATACACCATATAAGTATATTTTTTTATCTTTTTATTTTTTAAAATTATATTATTATTATTTTTTTTATATCTTTTCGTAAAAAGTTAAAAAATATATTTATTTACATTATTCCAAACATTTTCTACTAAATAAATAACTAAATATTTTTATTTATTTGATAAGAAATTTAAGACGTATAATATTTTTCTTTTAAAAATGAGTAGAACTATCAAGGTGGAAGAAAGAAAGAAAAATTATCAATACATGAAGGCATAAGTATATTTGTGGTGGGATGTAAATGAAACATTGTGGAGATACAAGTGTCACTTGTACTCCCTCATGCGTTGATAATTATTTTTTCCTTTTCTCACATGCATGTAATTCTCCCTAAAAATAATAAGAAACTAAATGCAGATGGAAGAATGGAAAAAAAAATTACCAACACAGGGGGTGCAACTATATATTTGTGGTGGAATGCAAATGAAAGACTGTAAGGGTGCAAGTGTCACTTACATCCCTCATATGTTGGTAATTTTTTTCCCTTCTCCTATTTGCATATAGTTCCCCAAAAAATAATTTTTTTTAAAAAAATTCTTCATACATTATTTGGGCTTTAAAAAAAGAAAAAAAGAAAAATTACTTGTCAATGGTAATTTAAGAAAATTATTACATATGAATGGAAATGTTATAATTTTAATTATTAATATCGATAAAGTTTATCATTAATTTGTAATTAATTTTTAAATTCTACACTGATATGAAATTTTCGCTTAAAAAAAGAGTTAAATTCATTTTACTTTCTCGTAATTTGGGAATGGAACACTTTATCCCTAGTTCAAATATAGTCATAAAGTTTTCATGTGATTTTTGATTAAACTATCACTGTTAATTTTTTCATCTAAATTAATAGAAGTTATATCACACACATTATTTTTTAAAATAAATTTGATTTCTTGAAAAATAAAGTGAAATTGATATAACAAATGACTCTAATCTTAAAATTAGATTAATATATTAATTAAAATAAATTTAATTAAAACATAATTAAGAACTGACTTAAAATATAAAATAAATAATAACTAAGAATTGATATAAAAATATAATTAAATTAAAATTAGATTAAAATGGTAGGAATTATAATAAGTAATTAAGAATTTAGAATTAATTATCATCTAAAATATAATTAAAAGTTAAGAATTATAATTATAATTAATTGAGATTTAATTGAATTAATGTTAGCCATTATAAATTATGTGTATGAGAGATAAGAAAGAACAAATAAAAAAAAAAAGAAAAAAGTTTGTGATCATTTTACATTTATAGTTAACGGTGTTAACGGTTACACTTTAGTCCAAAATCACATAAAAACTTTCTGGCTGTAATTGAATCATAAGAGGTAAAGTGTTTTGATCTCAAATCACAAAGGGTAAAATGATTTTTGCCTTCAAAAATTGAGATAAATAAGTAGTGAAAATTTTAAATTTATTTTTGTTTTCAAGTTAATAAAAAGGGAAAAACTGAATAGATGCAAATTCATTTTTATAACAAATTCAAGATCCAAATATATTATTTTATTTTCTATTATTGATGAACTATCTTTTCTCTAACTTGTTTCTTTAATAAAAAAAATTGGAACTAAACAAAGTGAAAGGTTAAATTTATTTTATTTTTAACTTAATAAAAGAGAAAAAAAAAATGAAGGAATATATACAAATTCATTTTATTGACCATACTTACATGTTTCATTTTTTATTTTCTTTGGCAAATTAAAGATCTAAACATGTTATTAACTTCTATTTCTCTTATTTATTTATTTTTAAAACTATCTTTTCTCCAACTCCAACATATCTCTAAATTATCTCCACTAATATTTTCATTATAAATCTTTATAGTTGCACCTAATTATTTAATCTTGTTCTTTGTGTCATCATTTCAAAGTAAATCAACTATGATAATTATACTTTGTTAGAACTTCACTCTGGCTAATTGAGACCGTGTTTTATAATATTATGCAAAAGGAAAAAAAAAGATTTATACAATTAAGTTTTATAAGCTCAAATTTCAAGAGAAATGTAAATGTCAATTATAATTTTTGATAATATAATTACACATGAAGCTGCAAATAAACCAATTAAACTAAATAATAGATTTTCTTGGAATTGATTTCAGTTTTCAGGATCTATTTCTCAATTTTTTTCAAAAGCTAGTTTGGCCCAAAAAAAAAAAAAAAAAAAAACTCATTATTTCCATATTTTTCCCTCCTTTTTTTAGGTAGGCGGAAATAATTTTAGAAAATTCACAAATAATTTTTATGGTGTTTGCCTTTTGACAAAAAAAAAAAAAAAAATCTCAAAAATATTTTGAAAACTAACCAACCATATTAATGTTTTCAAAGTATATAAGCATGATTCATTTATCTCCCATGAAAAAAAAAAAAAAAAAAACTTGGTCAATTATTTCTTGAGATAATTTCAAGTCAATCAAATCCAAGTCAAGTTCAATGAAGTATAGAGAAACAAGTTATGGTCAACATAGGTTTCTTTATTTTAGAAGTGTCTAAAAACAAATTTATTTTAATCAATGAAAGTTATGTTAAAGTAACTTAAATAGTTTTGTTATTATTTCCCAAATATACTTTTAAGTGGATATTCATTTTTGTTTAATTAACCTCTTTTTCACATAGGTCCATCTCACCATATGATTTTTCACGTAAAAAAATGAATAGCAATGTCTTGCAAAAGCTTACACCTAAATTAGTACATTTCAAGGCCTTGTTTGGGAAGACTAAATAAGTGCACTTTTTATCTTTTTTGACTAAAAAATTGAGGTTGAAAATATGGATATTTGGGTTAACTTTTTGACTTTTTATGGAAAAATGTGTAATAAAAAATTGTGAAAATTGATTTTTAGATGAAAATTGATTTTTAGAGGAAAATTTGAATTGGGAGTTGTGCAGCCGTAATTGTTGACTTTTGGTGAATAGTGTTAACTTTTTAACTTTTTGAGCAACTTTTTGACTTTTTAGATTATTTCAAAGTCCCCAAACTTGGCAAAAATCACATTTCCCCATCTTAAAAAACACTAACCTATTTTGGGAAGATGGTTATAATCAGCTTTTTGGTGAAAAGCTGATTATAAGCAGATTATAATCAGTTTTTTTGTGAGAGAGGAAGTTGGTAATAATCTAAAAATCAGATTATTACCAACTTACCAAAAGAGCCCTAAAATTCACAACTTTTTTTACACCCTTATCTTTTAATTTTTTTATATTGCTTGTCTGCTACTTTTTCTAAACCCATATGCTTGGATTTGTGGTGGTTCGTTCACACTTCACCTTCACACCTCATAATTGATGCCAACCTCATCAACTAGAAATTTACAAAATAGAATGGTCTAGGATCATTTTTTTACTTTATATTTTATTTTATTTTATTTTCTTGAGGCATTAAAAATTAAAGAGGAATAAAACCTTAAAATGCAACTCCTATAAATAATAATAATAAGCCCCATTTTGATGACAATTCTCTTAGTAATTCTAGATTTATATATCACATTTTGTGTGACTTTTCAATTATAGAGGGACATGTAATTATTTTATTTTATTTTTAAACAAAATAATGGATTAATTTCATTAAAACTCTTTCATTTATTTATTTGTGAATATCAACTTACCCCTCATTTATGAATCAATAAATTTTGACCCTCTTAACTAAAAAAAATATATTACTTTCATCCTTTTAGACCAACGCGCAAGAGTTGTATTTATATATTTTTATAAGGGCAAGTTACATATACCCTCTCGAGGTTTAACAAAATTACAGATACCCCATGAGGTTTGAAAAATTACAGATACCCTCTGAAGGTACTATTTGCATAACAAATTAGGGGACAAATTGTTATGAAAATATAAATCTTAAGGGGCAATTTGTTATGAAAATATAAACTTCAAGGGGATATCTGTAATTTCCAAAATCTTAAGAGTATCTGTAATTTAGCTAAACCTCGAGAGAGGTATATGTAATTTGCCCTTTTTATAATTAAAAGGATTAATTTAAACGGATTTATCAATAAAGAGAATAAAGTGTTACAAATAGTTAGGGAAGTCTTGATAGAATTAACCCCAAAATAATCATGTGTCTCACGGGGGATCAATTACATAATTTATTTTTAGTATTTGATTTCTTTTAATATTTTTTATTTTGAGAAAATTACACCTAGTGAGATGCAATATATATAAATACACTAAAAATTTATAAATTTAATTTTAATATTCATAAAATTTTAAATTAATTTTAAATTATTTTTTGTAGTACGGATATTTCCCCTTTTATTTTTTACTTTTCACATTTTCAAAAATAGAAATCATGAAATTCAAAAAAACACCTATTTTTCAAATTGATTTATTATAGTGTGATTATTCTTTTAAAAACAAAATTATGATTAATAACTTTTTCGAGAATAAAATTGTCTAATATTTGTTGATAGGAGTACAATTTTTGTTTGTTTGTTTTTGTATTACCTATTTTATTTTTTAAATAAAAAATAAAAAGTAAAATTAAAAAAAAAAAGAAAAAGAAAAAGAAAAAGAAAATGGCGTTTGCTTTGGGTTTGATTGATTCTACTTCTACCAACCGTCTGAATCGCGGAATTTTCCTGCGTTTTCTGCCCCTTTCTCTTCTTCCTCTTCATTCCTCTCTCTCTCTCTCTCTCTCTCTCTTCATTTTTCTAGGGTTCCTTACTTCACCTTATAATCTCCGTCTTCTCTACCCAAACATTGTTCTCTCTCTCTCTCTCTCTCCTCTCTCTCTCTCGAGTCTTGATAACTGTAAAAATGGCGGATTTGGTATCCTCAATCGACAATCCTCCGATGATTTCGTCCGCATCGTCATCCAGAGCTACCGTTGCTGATCGCGACGATGATTTCGAAGACGCATGTAGTATCTGTCTCGAGCCTTTCAACTCCCAAGATCCTCCCACTGTATGTGTTTAGTAGAGTCGAAGACTGTTAAATTTGTGATTTTAGGTTGAATTGAATTGAGATTTGAAGCTTCGAACTTGAACAACTCGAGACATGGTCTTTGAACTAGTTGGAATGAGTTTATTTGTGAAATAAAATAGCTGCTTAATTTTTGCTCTCACTTTCGAAATCTTGTCACGGATTATCATCGTTTGGTTTGTATATGTTTCATGGAGTTTCAAGTTTGTAATTAGGTTAGTTGGTTTCATCGAATTTTGTGATTCTATGATCTCAGATTGTCAATTTGTGCCTTTTTCTACGTCATTGATATATTGTGCTGGATCAGTAGTGGCAATAAACCCGGTTTTCCTGTTTAATTTTAGAGTTCAATTGATGGATTTAGCTGGAATTCTGTCATCTTCAACGGATATATTTGGGGGTCAATTATGTTGTTCTTTTGAATTTCTATTTTGGCAACTCTTTTTCTCTTTATGATTGGGTTTGTGTCATAAAGTTTTGAATTTTATGGTCGTGATAGCGAATTTGGCAAATGATTGCTAGTAATTTATGATAAATACACTTGTCCTGATATATTGGTTGTTCTTGCTCATTTTATAGATAATTACATGTAGGTTCAAGCAAGTATTAATCTTTGAAGTTTTGTTTCTTTTCACAGGTCACCAACTGTAGACATGAGTATCATCTCCAGTGTATTCTTGAATGGTAGATGCACTTACTATTTTTATTTAGTTTAAACTTGAACTGTCAGGAACTTTAGAACCAATATTTCAGTGATGGCACTTCACACCCATGTGTTCACATGCATGTTTTTTACTTGTACATTGTATTCGTTTGTTCATGTGGTAACTTGTTTTGCTTCAGGTCACAAAGAAGCAAAGAGTGCCCTATATGTTGGCAGCTTCTTGTCTTGAAGGACCCTTCCAGGTAGATGATTTTTGTGTGGAAAGAATCACATTGGCACACAAAAAATTTGTTATTGTTAACTCATGAATTTCTTAGTGTTGGTGTCTCAGTGATGAATTCAATCTCATGAAGTTATTATTTATTGTCAATTTTCTTTCTTCTACCTTTAGTCAAGAGCTTTTAGCTGCAGTGGAGAATGAGAGGAATTTGAGGTCAAGGCGCAATGCTCACCATATCCGTGAGGACTATGAAATGAATATTGTGAGTTTTATGGTTTAACTTGAATCTACTTATCCTTCAAATTGGTTATGTTAAATAGCTTGCTAATAATGAAATTTGTCTCTCAGGATAATTCTTATGGAGATGATTCAGATTTCGATGAGCGTATTATGAGGCATTTCGCTGCCGCAGCACGCAGAGCTCGTTATGTTGAGAGAAGGGGAAGGCCGAGATCTTCTGGTATTGGTCCTCCACTGGTTCTGCTCTCTGTTCCTACTGGAGATCTACCTCCAACTGATGTGCAGCATATGCACACAACATCACCAGAAGAACGCCAAACTTCCAGTTATGAGTTTTCGGAGGGTGATTCACCAACATTTAGCACTCTAAGGTCTGTGGTTCCAGAGGTTGTGAATGTGGAACCCAACTCTGTTGGCAATGGAGACTGTTGCAATAAACCCAGGTACCTGCCAGAACTATTGATCCTTGTATTTTGGTATATATATATATTCATGAATTAATTTCAATAAACCAACACACTCTTCACTTATATCTTATAATCGATGAATAGTTTTTGAATGTTACACATGAATGAAGGAGTTTGATAATTTAGAAGTTTGTTGCAACCTAATATCCCTTGTGTCAGTTTCTTCGGACTGTTCTTACACATACATGATTCTATGACTTTCTACATGTTTGGTAATTATTTAGTCCTTTGCAGCCCTGAAAGTCCACAAAGACCAAGCTCATCAGAATTTCTTGCTTTCTCGGAGTCTGTTAAATTGAAATTTTCTGCAGCTTCTGCCAGGTACTTTTTTTTGATAGTTTGGTTTCTTTAGGAGCTGATGCTTGCTTGTTTCATTTCTTTGATTCTTGGATGTATGGTTCTTGTGCAACAGATATAAGGAATCAATCTCAAAAAGTACCCGAGGATTTAAAGAGAAGCTACTTGTGCACAATATCTCAGTCAAAGAATTGGGAAGAGGAGTTCAACGTGAGATGAATGCAGGTATTGCTGGTGTTGCACGAATGATTGAGCGCCTTGATCTTCCCTCAAAACGGACCGGAATTTCTGTTCCTTTATCCAGTTGCTCAACCTCAAACTTCTCGTATAAAGGAAAAGGCACTCAAGAGAGTGTAATTACTCAGTCTCCTAATGAAAATGCTGGGGAAAGTGTGCATGATATGAGTTCACCTGAATCCCCTCGTGTTCACAGTACCTTCCCAAGTGAATTGGATATTTCTCTCGTTCAGGTTTGTTAAGTTTTCTCTTTAAATCATCTTCTCAATAAACCATTTTACTCAAGTTTTGCTAGCAAGCCATTGTCTTAGTTGGGAGCTGATTCCTTCATTCTTTTCCTAATTTTCTTTTTGCCATTTTGGCCCTTCTATTTGTTTGTGTAGAACTAGTGTGAAATGCTCCATGTTATAGAAATGACAACTGCATAAGATTTGAATGCTCACCATAAGCATAGCTTATTTTCTTGCTATTTCCTCATGTCATTGGGATGAGCTATATATGTCAGAAATGGAATTTCATTTGTGGCATAAGTTTGGCTGGTTATATATTTTGTCATTCAATGGTATTAGTTGAATTTCATAGGAGAACTTTGGGGTGCCAAATTTGGGGTGCATTGGCTGGCTGGGTTATATAATTATGGGTAAGCTAATAGACATCCCAACATTTATGGTCTGCTAGATTGTCGGTGGGGTTTGTTGAGTTTGAGTTGGTGTAATGTAATAACTAAAACAATCTGATGAGAGAGACAGTATGGCTGAGAAACAGCCGGGAAAAGCTTTGAGATGCTTCCAAACCAGATATTTTTGTCTTATAACCAAATTCTTGAGTCCAACATATTGGCATATAGATAGATTGGAGGCTCATTGTTCATCTACCATTAGACTGGAGCCTGGAGGATAGGTGTGAGGATGTTGTGGCATCATAATAAATCACAATCTATTGGGGTTACTTGGGAGCAATCCTTTTATTTGGTTTGTTTAAATAATAGGCACCATCATTGATTGGCATGCCTCAATGCAAATGGCCTGTTTATTAACGAACACCGTTTCATGGTTACTTGTGCAATAATCTTTACTTTGGCCAGCAGGTAGATTCCTGAAGTGGTGGTGAATCGCCTGAATGGGTGATTGACCCTCTACTTTTGAAATGCTTGTCATGCATAGTATTCTTTGTTATGAGAGGAGGAAGAATGAGAAAATGCACCATTAAACAATGAGAGAGACTTGAACTAGGGTGAGAAGCCATTTCAAAAGTAATATAAGCAGAATTGCAGGATTCAGTTTCCATGATTCATACAAGTACCCAATTTCTCAACTGACTGTCAAAGATAGATGTTTTATATTTGAACTTCGGCTAATCTTTCAATGTTTACCATTTCAGTCTGATAGGTGATGTTAAGATGCGAACCAGTGCTCAACTATGGGTTCCACATTTCATTCTCCCCATGAAGGCATTTACTATATGCCGTACGATTAGGAATCAGTCCAGGCGTTTACGCAAGTGACGTATGACAAGGAATCAATCCACCATGATTTAAAGGATGATAATTGGTTTGTGTCCTGCAATAATTCTATTTGCAAAACTTGAAACCTTTCAAGTGATTTACTGTTCTTACATAAATATGGTTATATGTATAATTGTTCCAGTTAAGTGCATTGGATTTTTAACTTTGCGGGCGTTAATGTGATTAATATAAAGTTTATCCTTTGTGCTTATTAATAAGCACATAAATAATTGGGAGACTTATTTATAAGTCCTTTTTCAGAATCTTATGCTAGGCTAAGTCCTGTGTAATTTTTTATAGAGTCTCAAGTCCTATTTTCATAAGAATGTAACGTAACGTGACACCTATATATACGTAACGTGACACCTATATATACGTAACGTAACGTGACACTTATATAAACGTAACGTGACACCTATATAAACGTAATGTGGCACTTACATAAACGTAACGTATCGCAAACTTAGTAAGTTTTTATTTTTTTAATCCGTTTGTTTTGAAATAGATATATAATCTTAATATATTTTTATTTTGTATTATTAATTGTAAAATTTAAAAAATTATCAATAATATATGTGAAGTCTAAATTAATTAATAAAAATTATAATTTTAAATTAATTAATGGAAGGACACACAACGCTAGGGCTCGGCTCCTCAAACGATTCAATCGACCAATTCGATCTCCATTGTTAATCTCTTCGTCGAAATCAGCCACGGTTCGCTTCAAATCTCGAAGTTCTCAACTACTGGTTGTTCGATTCAATGAAGTTGAAGATCAACAAAGCCTGTGATCTTAGCTCCATTTCAGTTCTTCCTCCTCACGCAAGGTTCAATTCCATCGCACAAATCTTTTCAAAAACTACGTTTTAATGCACATATATGTGTGTATGTATATGTTTATGATATCGGTGTTGTAGTTAAATTTGTGGTGTTTGATTTGAAAGGAGATCGAGCAATGTATAGAGTGGTCCTGAGTCCTTGGTGTTTGGAAAAAGCCAGGGGAACTTACATTGAAAGGAGCAAGCTGCCCAGGTTAGCTGCTCGAAAATTCTTTCACCAACTCGCAAGCCTTCTTAACATACATATCTTCTTCAACTACAATGGGTTATACCTCTACAGCTTCAAAAACACAAGCAATTCATAAAACACATGAACCACATAAAGTTGCAACAACCCATAATATATATATATATAGACAATTTCTTATATAAAAAATTAAATGTTATTATAGATCATAGGTGTCACGTTACGTTTATGTAGGTGTCACGTTACGTTACGTTTATATCAATTTTTTATATATGGTTTTACTATTATTTATGATATTAACAACTAATATTGAGGGTAAATGTGTCAACAAACTTCCCACAGGACTTATGGAAACATAAGTTTTTTAGTAGGACCATATGTAGCATAAGTCTTCCTAATAGGACTTATAAATAATTTTCCCTAAATAATTCCTTTGTAAAAATTATTTACTAATAGACGTGGTGGAAGGAGATGAAGGACTTTTCTGGAGAATTCCTTTGTGCGGCTGCCATTTCCATCCCTTTTTTCTTGTTCTTGATTTTTGCGTTTGGTTGTGTTTTCAGTTTTCATGTTTTCAAAAACAAAATAATGAAAAGATGGAAAACATCAATTTGTTTTTATTTGTACCATAACAATTTTGAAAATTCAAAATAACTCTTTTGATGTTTCCAAGAAAATAATTTGTTTTTCATAATTTTTTTGGGGGAATACTGATAAGCGAGGATTAGAAAAATTATTTACAAAAGTATAAAGTTTATAATTTTAGTTATTAATATTTATAATGTTTATCATGTTTTTGTTAATAATTTTTCCAATTCTCACTGATTAGTAATTGTCCCCTTTTTTCTTTTTTTTCTTTTTTTTTTCAGAAACAATTTTCATGATTTGACTAGATTTTACCTAGCATATTGGTTTCAATATTGATGAGAACATTAATTAGTGTATCAATTGACACACTAATTAGATATAATATTAGGTAGGATCAGGGCGGAGGCACAGCAGGGCCAGCCAAGGGGTCACGTGCCCTCTTTCAGTTTTGAAATTTTTTTTTTTTTGGTTACTGTCATGTATAAAATGTATTTTCTTTTTTTCTTAACATGTTCTTTGGTTAAAGGTTTATTGTATTGTTCACAATAAGTAGTTATTTAATACTTTGAAAACACTATGTGATATTGTTTATGTAGTTGTTTAAATCAATAGTGTAGCAAAAAATATTATAAATTAGATATAATGAACTTATTATTTTCAAGTAGTTGACATACCACTTAGTGTAATTTGTGATTTCTATACTTTGAGCATCACGTAGGCAACGTCATATGATATTCTAAGATTGTTTAATAATTTTATTTCAAAACACATAATTTATAAGCAATATCATATTTTTAATATTTTTCTGTCAAATAAAAATTAAATAGATTTGATAATAATTTGTACTATAAAAGATTTTTTTTTAAAATTAGGAATTTTGATCCATAATTTTTTGTGCTAAAATTGTAAACTTACGTCATCATCCGACATCAAACTATTTCACACTATTATAGAATTTTGATTTGTTCTTATTAATAATGAATATGTAATTTTTTATGTTTAAATTTATTTCATAAAATTATTATTATCTTAATATTGCTCATGATTTAATTTATCCTTATATAAATTAGAAGGCACATTTAGAAAGGGTGTGTATAGTGAAATTTTTTTCATGGGTTGGGGACATTTGTTGAAATATTTTTCTGTTATGACTTTCTAATATTATGTCTCTAGATTTACAGCGAAAAACGTTTTATTAAGTGCGAATGCCTTCAACGTTTTAAAACTCTTTGGTCCATAATTTTGTCATGTTTAAAAAGTAATTTGTTTTAGGAGATGTGCATTAAATGGCATAAGTTAATAATGAAGCATTTTATTTCATTATAATTTCACATAAAATGTATAAAAAAATATGTACAGAAAAATAGAAAGAATGATATGATAACTGATAGTGATTTTTTAGCTAAAATATGTAGTTGACAAACGAGACTTCATAATTTCACTAAAAGTCATTTATCTAAAAAGTCAATCAACAAATAAATCTAATTTTAAAATTTTTTAGACACGACAAAAATTTTCGTTTTTTGCAACGGCACGGTGCCGTCACTGATACTCTTAATGCCGTTTTAAAAAAGTTTTAGTGATGATAAATGGGAAATCACAACAAAAGGCGTTGCAAAAACCTTTTAGCGACGACATCATGTCGTCGCCTTTTTTTAGCGACGGCAATTGTTACCTTTTGCGACGACAATTTACTGTCGCACATAATATGTAAAAATGTACTTTTTGCGACGGCACCGTTTTATTGTCGCTAAAAATTTGAGACGACAAAAAATAGTCACGAATGGTTTTGTTTTTTTACAACGGCATGCCCACTGTCGCCAATGATTCTAATATTTTTTGTGACGGTATGATGCTGTCGCAAAAAAAAAAAAAAAACTACAATAAAATTATTAAAAATATTAAAATTACTTGTATTAAATGAAAAACAATTGAAAAAGAAACCAATAATTGTATAATAATATAAAAATTCCTGTATAGAAAAAATTTCTCCATAATAAAAATATTCTTGCAATCATAACTACACATCAACAAAATTACCCTACCACATAATGGCCCCGTTTGCTAGAACTGTGGGAAAGTGATTACAACTTATAGCCTAACAGCTTATAGCTTTTAGCTATGAACATAAGCCGATTTTTGACTTATAAATTAAGCTTCTCCTCCCCACTCAAAAAATAAGTTAATTTTTGACTTACAAAAAGTTATAAGTTGTATTGTTAAGCTGAACCAAACACATCAAAATAGCTTAAATTAAGCTAAAAGCTGAAATAAGGTGAAAATAAGTCCCTACCAAACACGTCCAATGTTCTATAATACATATATAATATTTAAATACATAATGCTGTTCATAATTCAAAATAACATAAACCAAAATTACAAGTTTTGCTCATCATTCTCTGTGGGTATCAAAAACAAAAATTACGCATTCTTCATAGACATACATTCCACAAGAAGCAAACTCCTACTCGGGAAATGTCTGAAAAAAATATAATTAATGACAATATAATTATTTGTTAATATGTTAATTACAAAAAAATATAAAAATTTAACTACTATACAATTACAAAGATAAGTAAATAATTTTGCCTAAATCAAAATCCGGTTCTAACTCCCAAATCGGGAACCCGATTCGAATCCCGTCTTCTCCTATAAGTCTCTCATGCCTAGGTGGTCATGTGTGTCAAGTTTCGTGCTACTTCGACGCCGTTTGGTGATTTTGGGACGTTAACACCTTGAATTCTAAAATTTCTTAAGAAACTAGTTTGTCTAGAGTGAAATCCGGCTCTAACTCCCAAACCGGGAATCCGATTCGAGTCCCGTCTTCTCCCACAAGTCTCTCGTGCCTAGGTGGTCGTGTGTGCCAAGTTTCGTGCTACTCTGATGTCGTTTGGTGATTTTGGGGCGTTAATGCCTCGAATTAAGTTTCTTAAGAGTGAAATCCGGCTCTAACTCCCAAACTGAAAATCCGATTCGAGTCTCGTCTTCTCCCACAAGTCTCTCGTGCCTAGGAGGTCATGTGCTAAGTTTCGTGCTTCTCTAACGCTGTTTGTTGATTTTGAGGCATTAACACCTCAAAGTCTAAGTTTCTTAAGAAACTAGTTTGTTTCTTAAAAGTGAAATCCGGCTCTAACTCCCAAACTGAAAATTCGATTTGAGTCCCATCTTCTCCCACAAGTCTCTCGTGCCTAGGAGGTCCTGTGTGTAAAGTTTCGTGCTATTCCGACACCGTTTGGTGATTTTGAGGCATTAACACCTCAAAGTCTAAGTTTCTTAAGAAACTAGTTTGTTTCTTAAGAGTGAAATCCGGTTTTAACTCCCAAACCGGGAACCCGATTGGAGTCCTGTCTTCTCCAACAAATTTTTCGTGCCTAGACGGTCGTGTGTGCCAAGTTTCGTGCCAAACTGACGCCTTTTGGTGATTTTGGGCGTCAACACCTCGAATTCAAGTTTCTTAAGAAACTAGTTTGCCTAAAGTGAAATCCGGCTCTAACTCCCAAACCGGGAACCCGATTGGAGTCCCGTATTCTCCCACAAGTCTCTCGTGCCTAGGCGGTTGTGTGTGCCAAGTTTTGTGCCAAACCGACGCCGTGTGGAAATTTTAAAGCGCAACACCTAAAATTCAAATTTCTGAAGGAACTATTTTGTCTATCCAGTTCTAACTCCCAAACCAGGAACCTGATTCGAGCCCCGTTTTCTCCCACAAGTCTCTCGTGCCTAGGCGGTCGTGTGTGCCAAGTTTTGTGCTACTTCGACACCGTTTGGTGATTTTGGGGTATTAACACCTCAAATTCTAAGTTTCTTAAGAAACTAGTTTGTTTCTTAAGAGTGAAATCCGGCACCGGGAACCTGATTGAAGTCTCGTATTCTCCCACAAGTCTCTCGTGCCTAGACGGTCGTGTGTACCAAGTTTCATGTTACTTCGACGCCATTTGGTGATTTTGGGGCGTTAACACCTTGAATTCTAAGTTTCTTAAGAAACTAGTTTGCCTAGAGTGAAATCCAGCTCTAACTCCCAAACCAGGAACCCGATTCGAGTCCCGTCTTCTCCCACAAGTCTCTTGTGCCTAGGTAGTCGTGTGTGCCAAGTTTCGTGCTAACAATGGAAAATCCTTTGTCTTTCTTTCTAATTATGTGTTAATCATATTCGAATTTTATTATATATATGTTGTGTGAAAATTTAACTATCAAACAATTTAATTTATATCGAACCTGTCTGTTGAAATCCACATTCGGCCCCTGTGACACAAAGGCCATCACATTAATATTGTAAACCATCAATATGCATAGAACATAATTTGTTAGAAATCACATTAATATCAACAATAAATGGAAAGCTACATCAAAGCATCCACACATGCAACTCTAGATGTGGTAGCAAGCAAATAATAATTATGATCATATTTAGACACATGCAACTCTAGATGTGGCAGCAAGCAAATAATAATCATGATCATATTTAGAACCATCTAGATGTGTAGCAAGCAACTTTAAATAATTTATTTGAAGCATTTGTTCAACATGAAGTTATTCTAGGATATTAAAAAAATAGAAGGGTTACATGCCAAAATGACCAACACCCAGCAAATTTGAACCCCTCAAAAACAATGTCATGTACCTTTGGGGATTAATGAATTTAAGCTTAGTCTTATTTATTACCCATTGGTTAAAGTTTTAACACTAAATTTAAATCAAAATTGTGTTTTAGAAGATCTATCTTTTGTTGATTCCTCACATATAACGATTATGAAATATCTTTAAGTTGACAACGACAATAGGATTTCATTTCAATTAAGGAAATGCAAATACTATTCATCAATGTCCATGGATTATTAAAGCAAATTAAATTTCAAATTAAATTTCAAATAACATCATATTCTATTTTTTCACTCCCTCAAATATCAAGACTTGTGAGTGCTCTTTTAAATCACACAATTTATAACAATTGCAGCAAAAATCACTACCCACTTGAAGATTGTATCACCTGTCAGTAATCAAATAAATCATAATGTAAATAAACATATCACTTAGTTCTAGAGATTTATGATGGTAAAATAGGTGAAAACAGCATTGGTCTTTCTCTTTGGACAGGGAGATATTTTAAATGTTAGTACTTCAAGGCCTATTCTTAGAATTAATTTCATATTTTTTGAGACATTCTTTTGATCTTAAAATGAACATTTAAAAATTTTAATTAATAATTCCCCCCCCCCCCCCCTCTTTGTTCTCTTTTTGGTTTAATTGTAATTGTTCTAAGAATCATAAATTAGTCTAAAGTAACTCTTTGTTTTTTTTTTTTTTTTTCTAATTATATTTTTGGTAATAACAGCCACATGTATCCACATATATTCACTTCAACTTGCCTCATTGAAAAATTTAAAATTACACATCACAAACAAGAAGAAACAATGATCTAGACCCTTTCATTAATATGGAAAATCATATTGGCAATTTAGCATACATTCTAGAAGAAAATATTTAACATTGATTTTTCTTTAATTTTCTTAAAGAATATATTGTATAAATTGATAAAATGTTTAACTATTTTTTAATTGTATTCGACTCCTATATATAATCCACAACAATTAACAAATTAATGTTTATAAGTTATAAATCCAGAATGGTACACCAAAAGGTAGTGGTATGCTCATGATAACTAATTGATACACAGCTACTTCACCTAAAATTCCGATCGAATATGAGAAACTTAACCTTCTAGGTTGGAGAAAATTCAGAAGAGACATACAAACTACTAGCTTTTCCTTTGAAACTTATAATCAAACATGAAGAGTGAATTGATTGCAATATTACCTGACTACTATCCCCATCCACAAGATCACTCGTGGCAATTCTACGCTCATACTCAACCAGAGGCCCTGCTTTGCTTACTTCTACAATCAAATCAAATTAAACCCAAATCAAAATGTGAACATCATGCTAAAGATTATTTAAAAAAATTTAAAAGGACAAAAAGACAACCTCCTCATCACGAAGCCAAACCCTCAGCTTCTTTCACTTATCTTGTCATATATAACCTACCAAAGCGGCTCAAATTTGCACATAAAAATCTCTCTTTACCTCTTTTTTTTTACCCCACAAAAATCATTGCAACATTAAAACCCAAAGAACAAAATATTTTAACTCAATTCTCTGAACCCCACAGAAATCCTTATTTCATATTCAAAATTTTGACTAGCAAAACTAGAAGAAGAATCGAAGTTCACAAGGGGCCAAAAAAATAAACCTTCACACCAAATAATTTGAATTTTGCATCAAACAAAACATTATCTACAAAACTAAAATCTCTGTAAACCTTGTTACAATTATATAAAAAATAAAAACCCATATCCATTTCATAGATTTGTAACAGACCAAACCCAAAGAATAAAATTTGAACTCAATTCTGAACCCCACAGAGATTCATATTTCAATCAAAGAATTTACACAAGCAAAACTTGAAAATTAACAAAAGTTCATAAGAATAAATAAATAAATATGAAAATGAAAATAACCCTTCACACCAAATAACATATATTTTACATCAAACCAAATGTAAATTCATACCTCAACCATCTCCACATTTCTAGCTCGTTCGAACAACCCAGCAAGAGTAGCACTATTGACATTGAAAGGTAAGTTTCCAATTTTAAGAGTTTGAGAGCAGGAGAGAAACTGGGTTCCTCTGCATCACTCAATAGGTCCTCTTCTTGCTCGTACTCAGATGAAACTGCGACGTTTTGTACGAACTTGGAAGGCGAGGAGGCTGCTCGATGCCGTCGTTTGCCGCCGCTCGACGGAGAGAGAGAGAGAGAGCGCCGTAAGAAGAGATTAGGGATTTTTGGTTTTTGAGATTGGGAAGGGGGGTAACACGAGCGGGAATGGAAAAAAGGGGGAGTGGAAAATCGAGCAGGAATAATTTTTTTTTTGGTTTCCGTCACAAATGAATATTTAAACAACAAAACGACTCATTTTAAAAAAAAAAAATTTTTTTTTTTGTTAAAATAAATTTTTTTTTTAAAGTTGATGATTTTTTTTTTTTTGATTTTTGATTTTTTTTAGTTACTATGGTTGAAAATTTATTTGTTTCATTTTTATTTTAATGAATAAAAAATTATTATTATTTTTTTAATTTGGTAGAAGTAGGGGTAATATTTTAATGAAAAATATTTTCCATTAAAATAAATTTAATTTTTTGTGGTCAATGAAAAATATTTTTCTGCGACCCCTTTTTTTTTGTTACTAAAAATCAGGAACCAATTTTTTGTGGTAGAGGAGAGAGAGTGGCAGTAGTGGTGAAGGTGATGGATAAGAGGTGATAGTGGTGATGGTGAAGGAGATTAGTGGTGAAGC
The DNA here is from genome assembly GCA_036172215.1 of Camellia granthamiana. NCBI lineage: Eukaryota > Viridiplantae > Streptophyta > Magnoliopsida > Ericales > Theaceae > Camellia > Camellia granthamiana. The sequence continues at coordinate 142,757,826 of CM069907.1, forward strand.
TGTGGTAATGGTAGTAGTAGTGGTGGTAGACAGAGAAAGAAGAGTGATGAGTGAAAGAGACAAAGAGAAGAGACAGAGACAGAGAGACAGGAAAATGAAAAAATGGGTGAAAAGAGAAATGTTATATCAAAAGAGTAAGACGGTGTCGTTTTTCTTAATTTTTTTGTGACAGAAAAATACTGTTGCATTTATTCAAACCATTTTGTGACTGTATATTTATGAAGCTGTCTCAAAGCCACAATATTTTTTTTTTAACTTTTTTTTTTTTTGCAACGGTACCTATTACAATCACAAAAATTCTTTTTTTTTTTTTTTTTTTTTTTGCGGCGGCAGTTGGTGCCGTCGCAAAAACTTTATTTTTTCGCGACAACAATCTCTACCGTCGCAAATACTCTCCTTTTTTGCGACAATAATTTCTGCCGTCGCAAATACTCTCATTTTTCGCAACAGCATTTTCTGCCGTTGCAAATACTCTATTTTTCTACCGTCACAAAAACTCACTTTTTTTGCGACGGCAAAGTTGTGCCGTCTCAAAAAGTCACTTTTTGAGACGGCAAGTGTGCCATCGCAAATGCTTCCGTCTGTTAAGCCCACTTTTCTTGTAGTGAGACAACATTCCTACATCCTAATATTTTGAAGTCATAAGGACAATAACAATTTAAAAGTTACTCGTCTACTATTTCACATATCTATCCACGTTACATATCTGTCTATCTATTCAATGTCAACTAGCTATCATTCAAATTAAAATTTTTATGATTTTCTATTTCCAAGCTATAGAATTGCCACTTTGACCTGATTAGTTTTTTGAACAAATTTCACTTTACCCAAATTATGGCTCATGTGCACATTGCTCCTATCATTTGAAAATAAGCACATAATGTTGGGTTGGGTTTCCTTCCTATATGGAGGAAGGCCCAAAACATTTAGTAAGCCCATGTGAATTCCAAAGCCCACATGGAGAAGTTATGTTTTTGAAAAGATCTGGCCCATAAGTTTAGGATTACAAATCCTTTCTTTGAAACACAATAGGAGACTAGAAGCTGCCACAAAAAACAGAGGAGAAGAAAAATTCTGTCCAGCAGTGATCAAGCTATCCGATCAACAAGCATTTGTGGTCCGATTGAGCTGAAATTTGGTAGGCGAGTTCACAACTCAAGACTCTAAATTCTGGACGGTGGAGATCAGATTTGGAGTATTCTAATGCTGGTTTTTGGCCCGTGAACAGTAGCATTTTTTGGTGAGATTTTTCCTAAACTTTGTAGTTTGATCTTTGGTTGCCAAGGAAGCTTATTTGTAAGTTGTTCTTGATTGTTTGCCTCTAGTTCTATCTAGAGAGAACTCTTGTATGCCCATTATTTGTTTATAGTGGAGATATTTGGTGGACTACGGTCCCGTGGTTTTTCCTTTCCACATCGGGAAGGTTTTCCACGTTAAAAATTGCTATCGCCTTATTGTGTGATTGTTGAATCATCGTTTTCAGATTTTTTTTCAGAATATATTGTGCTCTATTAAATTGTTTCCTAATAGGTTCACACAAAGAGGGAGAATAAACTACTTCCGCTATTTTTGTGCCGGATTCGGATATTTCGAATTGGTTTTTGTTTTGTTTTCTCCCAACATAGTAGTATCAGAGCTAAGTTCATATTGTTGTGGGTCTTGTGTTGAATAATGGAAGCAAATTTAAGTAGAATGGTTACTTTGAATGGTTCTAATTATCACACATGGAAAGGAAAAATGGAAGACCTCCTTTATGTGAAACAATTTCATCTACCGGTGTTTGCTACTGAAAAACCAGAAAATAAATCTGATGAAGAATGGACATTATTACATCGACAAGTGTGTGGGTACATTAGGCAATGGGTGGATGATAATGTTTTGAATCATATTAGTGGAGAGACATATGCCCGTACACTCGGGAACAAACTTGAACAATTATATACTCGGAAGACTGGAAACAATAAAATGTTTCTAATAAAGCAATTGATGACTTTGAGATACCAAGATGGAACCCCATTGACAGATCACTTGAACACTTTTCAAGGAGTAATTAATCAGTTGGCTGGAATGGGTATCAAGTTCGACGATGAGGTACAGGGGTTGCGCTTGCTTGGTACATTGCCGGACTCTTGGGAGACATTTAGAATGTCATTATCTAACTCGGCCCCGGATGTTGTAATCAATATGGATCTGGCTAAGAGCAGTATTTTAAATGAAGAGATGAGGAGGAAATCACAGGGATCTTCTTCACAGTCAGAGGTTTTGGTTATAGAAAGGAGGGGGAGAAGCAAAAGCAGAGGTCCGAAGAACAGAAATAGAGGTAGAAGCAAGTCCAACAAGTTTGCTAATGCTGAGTGTTATCATTGTGGCATGAAAGGGCACATCAAGAAACAGTGCAGAAAATTGAAGAGAGAGAACAAGGAGAAAGGGATTGAGCATGATGGAAAGGATAATGATCAAGTTGCCACCGCTACTTCCGAAGACTTTCTCATTGTTTATGATGAAGATGTTATTAACATAGCATGCCATAAGACCAACTGGGTGATTGATAGTGGTGCCTCTATTCATGCTACATCTCGAAAAGATTTCTTTACATCCTACATACCTGGTGACTTTGGTTTGGTAAAGATGGGTAATGATGGCTTGGCCAAAATTATTGGTGTTGGAGACGTGCACTTGGAGACGAATAATGGCACGAGGTTGGTTCTTAGAGATGTAAAGCATATTCCTGATATCCGCATGAATTTGATTTCTGCAGGTAAACTTGATGATGAAGGGTATTGCAACACTTTCAGTAATGGTCAGTGGAAGCTCACTAGGGGTGCTATGATTGTGGCTCGAGGCAAGAAGCATTCTACTTTGTACGTAATGCAGGCAAGGCTCCCCAAAGAAGTTATTAATGCAATGAATGATGAGTCTACAGTGGAATTGTGGCATAAAAGACTTGCTCACATGAGTGAGAAAGGCCTGGCAACATTGGCTAAAAAGAATCTTTTGTTTGGAATGAAGAATGCACTTTTGAAAAGGTGTACTCACTGTTTGGCAGGAAAGCAGAATAGAGTTTCCTTCAAGAGTTCCCCTCCTTCGAGAAAGCCAAATGTACTTGATTTGGTACATTCAGATGTTTGTGGTCCTATGAAGACAAGAACACTTGGTGGCTCCCGTTACTTTGTGACCTTCATAGATGATTATTCAAGGAAGTTGTGGGTCTACACTTTAAAAAGCAAAGATCAAGTGTTGGAGACTTTTAAACAGTTCCAAGCCTTAGTTGAGAGACAGACTGGGAAGAAGCTCAAGTGCATCAGAACAGATAATAGGGGAGACTATTGCGGTCCTTTTGATGATTATTGCAGACAACAGGGTATTCGACATCAAAAGACACCCCCGAAGACTCCTCAGTTGAATGGTTTAGCTGAAAGGATGAACAGGACACTGGTTGAAAGAGTTAGATGCTTACTTTCACAGGCACGGTTGCCAAGATCCTTTTGGGGTGAGGCTTTGAGTACAGTTGTACATGTTCTTAATCTCACACCATGTGTTCCTCTTCAGCTCGATGTACCAGACAGAGTTTGGACTGACAAGGATGTTTCCTATGATCACTTGCGTGTCTTTGGATGTAAAGCATTTGTTCATATTCCCAAAGATGAGAGGTCTAAGCTCGATATGAAGACTCGACAGTGCATTTTTCTAGGCTATGGCCTAGATGAGTTTGGCTACAGGTTATATGATCCAGTTGACAAGAAACTAGTAAGAAGCCGAGATGTTGTGTTTATTGAAGATCAAACTATACAAGATATTGAAAAAGCAGAGAACACAATGACCTGGCATAGTGATGGTCTAGTTGACTTGGATCCGGTTCCTCTGACAGATTTGCCTGCACAGGTTGAACATGATGTTCAGGATGACCAACAAGGTTTAGGTGATGCAGATGATCCCTTACAGGCTGAGACAGGTGATGAGACTCTTGAGCAGTTGGCAACACCAGAGTTACCACCAGATGTCCCAACCAGGAGGTCAGCTAGAGACCGACATCCTTCCACTTGGCATTCTGCAAATGACTATGTGTTAATGACTGATGGGGGAGAGCCCGAGGGTTATGCAGAAGCCATGGAAGATGATCATAAGCTGGAATGGGCTGATGCGATGCAAGATGAGATGCAATCATTGCATGACAATCACACTTTTGAGTTGGTGAAGCTGCCTAAGGGCAAGAGAGCTTTAAAGAATAAGTGGGTGTACAGGGTGAAACATAATGAACTCACTTCACAACCACGATACAAAGCTAGACTAGTTGTTAAAGGGTTCAGTCAGAGAAAAGGCATTGATTTTGACGAGATTTTCTCACCAGTTGTAAAAATGTCTTCTATTCGTGTGGTTCTTGGCTTAGCTGCTAGTCTAGACTTAGAGATTGAGCAAATGGATGTGAAAACTGCCTTCCTTCATGGTGACTTGGAGGAAGAGATTTATATGGAACAACCAGAGGGTTTCAGGGTGAAAGGAAAAGAGGATTATGTGTGTCAGCTAAAGAAAAGTCTTTATGGTCTGAAGCAGGCACCCAGGCAGTGGTATAAGAAGTTTGAGTCAGTTATGGAGGAGCAAGGCTACATGAAAACTACTTCTGACCATTGTGTATTTGTGCAGAAATTCTCTGATGATGATTTTATTATTTTATTGCTCTATGTTGATGACATGTTGATTGTTGGCAGGAATCCTTCAAGAATTGACAAATTGAAGAAGCAACTAAGCAAGTTCTTTGCCATGAAAGACTTGGGGCCAACAAAGCAAATTCTTGGTATTCGAATCTATCGAGACAGAAAAGAGAAGAAGTTGTACATGTCATAAGAGCAGTACATTAAAAAGGTGCTTGAAAGATTCAATATAAATAATGCTAAAGTGGTTAGCTCACCTCTTGCTACTCATTTTAAGTTAAGCACTAATCAAAGCCCTTCTACAAATAAGGAGAAGGAAGATATGGAAAGAGTTCCGTATGCCTCAGCTGTGGGAAGCTTAATGTATGCAATGGTCTGCACAAGGCCAGATATAGCTCATTCAGTTGGTGTAGTTAACCGATTTCTTTCAAATCCAGGAAGAGAGCATTGGAATGCAGTAAAGTGGATAATGAGATATCTTAGAGGCACTTCCAGGTTGACACTCAGTTTTGGAAATGGACAACCAATTTTAGTTGGCTACACTGATGCAGATATGGCAAGAGATGTGGATACCTGTAAGTCTACTTCGGGTTATTTGATCACTTTCTCAGGTGGAGCTGTTTCTTGGCAGGCAAGGTTACAAAAATGTGTTGCACTCTCTACAACAGAGGCAGAGTTTATTGCGGCAACGGAAGCTTGTAAAGAGTTGCTATGGATGAAGAAGTTCTTGACGGAGCTTGGTTTCAAACAACAACAATATGTGTTGTTTTGTGATAACCAAAGTGCTATTCACTTGGCTAAGAACTCTACATTCCATTCGAGGTCGAAGCACATCGACGTGAGGTACCATTGGATAAGAGAAATTCTTAATCATAAGTTGTTGGAACTTGAAAAAATTCATACTGATGATAATGGTGCTGATATGTTGACAAAAGCTTTGGTAAGGGAGAAGCTTGAGACGTGTTGCTCGATTGCCGGGATGGAGAATCCCTCCACCTAGTCGGAAATGGGGAGATTTGTTGGGTTGGGTTTCCTTCCTATGTGGAGGAAGGCCCAAAACATTTAGTAAGCCCATGTGAATTCCAAAGCCCACATGGAGAAGTTATGTTTTTGAAAAGATCTGGCCCATAAGTTTAGGATTACAAACCCTTTCTTTGAAACACAATAGGAGACTAGAAGCTGCCACCAAAAACAGAGGAGAAGAAAAATTATGTCCAGCAGTGATCAAGCTATCCCATCAACAAGCATCTGTGGTCCGATTGAGCTGAAATTTGGTAGGCGAGTTCACAACTCAAGACTCTAAATTCTGGACGGTGGAGATCAGATTTGGAGTATTCTAATGCTGGTTTTTGGCCCGTGAACAGTAGCATTTTTTGGTGAGATTTTTCCTAAACTTTGTAGTTTGATCTTTGGTTGCCAAGGAAGTTTATTTGTAAGTTGTTCTTGATTGTTTGCCTCTAGTTCTATTTAGAGAGAACTCTTGTATGCCCATTATTTGTTTATAGTGGAGATATTTGGTGGACTACGGTCCCGTGGTTTTTCCTTTCCACATCGGGAAGGTTTTTCATGTTAAAAATTGCTATCGCCTTATTGTGTGATTGTTGAATCATCGTTTTCAGATTTTTTTTCAGAATATATTGTGCTCTATTAAATTGTTTCCTAATAGGTTCACACAAAGAGGGAGAATAAACTACTTCCGCTATTTTTGTGCCGGATTCGGATATTTTGAATTGGTTTTTGTTTTGTTTTCTCCCAACACATAACTCACGTAATTTTCATACTAAAGTACACCTCATTCAGTCTATTAATAGCTCGGGTGAAAACACTAAAATACTCTTGTACATAGGTTACTCTCACTGTGCAAATCATTAAGGCTGTGTTTGGTTGTGATTTGAAATCACAATTCTACATCTTAATTCAAGCATGGTGTTTGGTTGTGAGTTTCAAATCATGTTTTGAGAACTCTGCATAGAACACCTGTGTTATTCTGTTTTGACAGACGCGTTGTTCCTTCTGTTTTTTTTGAAAATTTTGCTTCACGGGACGTTTGGTCGGTCGTCCGGCCGGTTGACCGGATTTTTTTTTTTTTTTTTGCAATTGATTTATATAATTGAAAAAAATATTTTCTGAAATTTTTAAAATTTTTTATGTGCTTTAAAATAATTTTGAATTGTATGTTTAGTTATGAGTTGTAAATTTTTATATTACATCAACAATTCCCCACTCAAATCAAACCTCTTTTCCAAAACTATTTTCAAAACTCTTTACCAAACAAATTTTCTACACTCAAATCATAATTCTACAACACACAAACTCAAAATACAACTCATACTCTCAAATCACATTTACAAAACACAACCAAATGCAGGCTAACATTCTCACCATTTTTAACAAAAGTTTTTACTATTAACTTGATGAAATATTTAGCTTGTTTAATTTGAGTTTTCTGAATTTACTTTTTAAAAAATTAAATTTTTTTATTTTTCGTATTTTTTTGTTCATTGAATTTTTAAAAAATATTTTAAGCCGTTTTTTTTTTTTTAATTTTTTAGATACACCTAACATAAATACACTTAAAAAGTATAATATTTTTTAATATTTTTTACAAATATTTTACTTTTTAGATACATATAAAGTAAGATACATCTAAAAAGGTAAAAAAATTGTTTAAAATTTTAAAAATATTCACTAAAAAAAAAAAAACTCAATTTTTAGAAAATTAAATTCAAAAAATTGAAACCAAACACGGTGAATACACTTCAATCTATAAATTACAAAAAAATTATGCAACTATTTCAAAATGATTGATCATAATCTGTACATTGATGATACCACAAGTAGAGTAAAATTTACCCTAGTTTTTTTTTAAACCCAAAATTAAATAACTAAACAAATATAATTTATAAACTATGTTAAAACATGAAATAGTAATGACACAGTTAAAAAGGCATAAAAAAACGTTATTACTAATATAATTTTTTTACTAGAATGTAAACACTACAAGAGCCCACTGAAGAATTTTTACCATAATGTACCGATCAAGGTGTGGATAGCATTCACGCTTTTTCTTTTTCTTTTTTTATTTTTTTTATTTGAAGGATTATTTTAATTATATTTTTTAAACAGAGTGATTACCAATTACAAAAATGTTCTGTTAATAAAAAAATGTAATTGGTAATCACTCTGTTTAAAAAATATAATTAAAATAACCCTTCAAATAAAAAAAATAAAAAAAGAAAAAGAAAAAGCGTGAATGCTATCCACACCTTGATCGGTACATTATGGTAAAAATTCTTCAGTTGCATACTTTTACACAAACGAGTTCTCTTAAAATCAGTTCAAAAGTGCTCCAGATCAAATCAACCACAAAAAACTGAAAAAAAGATCACATTTTATAATCATTTGAAGTCACCAATAGTTTGGATGCCACTTGAAATTGTTACACAAAATGCATAACATGTTTGAATAAAAAAATGCATAACATTATCATAAAATACATAACACTATCACAAAATGTGTAACTTCATTTCTCAATCATTAAGGCATTTGATGAACTTGGTGATGTAAATATTCATATTAAATAAATTTGACAATGTGAATATTCACGTTGATAGGTTGAATGTTCACATTGACAGTATGTATATTCACATCATGGAACATTCAGACTATCAATGTGAACATTAATGCGCGGTTCACCATATTATTATGAGGGGTATTTTGGTAATTATGTTATCCATAGGATTTGTTGGAATATAAAAAAATAATTTAGACTAAGTGGAACATAAGTGAGTGAAAAATGATTTATGAATAAACACCATCTTGTTTGGTTTCAATTTGATGAATTCAATTTTTAAAAAATTGAAATTTTTTATTTTTCATGTTTTCTTTAATATTTTAAGTAATTTTTTAATACATCTAGCATATAAATACACTTAAAAAATATAATATTTGTGATTTAAAAAGTATAATTATTTTTAAAAAAAATTCAGTAAATACCAATAATATAAAAAAAATGAAAATTCAGTGTATTTTTATATTATTGTGCATTATTGATTTTGTAAAATATTTTTTTGTATAAATATTTTACTTCTTAGATATATCTAAGTAAGATACATCTAAAAAGATAAAAAATATTTATTAAAAATATGAAGAAAAAAAAAGCTCAATTTAAAAAAAAATAAATTCAAAAAATATAAACCAAACTAAGTGATTATTCATTAATTTTCAATAATAGTGAGAATCATTGTTTGGTAAAATTTTGGAAACGTGATTCCATTTCGAATGCTGTATTTGGTTAGAATTTTCAAAAATTGATTCCACACCTACTTTTGAAAACACGCCTATCCGGTCATCCTCCGCACATTTGGCTGGTTGACCAGAACAGTATTTGTTTTTTATTTTTTTGTCGCAATTGGCACATGTTATTTTTTAAATAAACAATATTTTCAAAAAAAATTTATGAGTTTTGAATAAAATTTTGAATTGTATGTTTAGTTATGAGTTGTAAGTTTTTAAATCAAACAACTTTTCTAATTTTAAAAATTCAATTTTTTTTTTTTCAAAACTCATAAATAAACAAATTCTTTCTTTTCAAATCATAATTCAAAATACTTATACCAAAAAACTAACACCCTGGGCGCGTACTTTGATTCCATTATATGTAAGCGTAAGCAAAACCCTAAATTCAGCAAACTCAGCTGCCTTCCTCTCTCAGCCATGGCAAACTTCTTCAGAAGAGGTAATTTCTAGATTCATCAAACATGCAAATTGTGTGGGTGCCTATCCAAATACTTCGAAGGGTTTCTGCACAATGTCACCTTCACTTTTCATATCATATCAATACACCCCAAAACAAATGATAAATTTGATACTCTTTTCTTTCAGGGTCAAATGTATGGAGTCTTCATATCAAATGTTTTGTTCCCCCTACGCACTTTCCAATTTATTGTTTGTTTGACAAATCTATAATTCTGAAACAACATCTAGGATTGTTTATTCAAATTATTCTGTTGATCTACTTAAAGTTTAGTGCCATATATGAATGACCATGTGAAATTATTTCTTAGAATTGACCCTAGTTGTTTATCATCGTTTAATTATACATTTCTCAAGGTTTATTCTTGATAATTTTTTGTTTTGATTGTGAGTAGGTAGTTGTTTGGTGCTTTTGGAATATTTTTTTGGTTAAAAAAACAGCATTTTTCTGATTCAATCGCGATGGAGTTTTTATCACTATTGATTTCTTTTTCTTTGTTTTTATGCCTTAGTTTGATATGGTCAGAGCTGTTTGGTTCCTTTTTTATTTGTTTTGGCTCTAATTTTGTCCAATTGTTTGTTGGAAAAAGGTAGGGAAGACAAATGATTCAATGGCTAACATTTTGCTTGAATGTGAACAATGCTACTCCATTTATCAATATTACTTGACAATAATGAGACCTTGAAATTATTTTCCCCATATCTCCTGGGCCAAAACAAAATCAGTTTCAACCGCAAAGAAATATCACATTCAAGCAAAATGTTAGCCATTGAATCATTTGTCTTCCCTACCTTTTTCTAACAAACAATTGGACAAAATTAGAGCCAAAACAAATAAAAAAGGAACCAAACAGCTCTGACCATATCAAACTAAGGCATAAAAACAAAGAAAAAGAAATTATTAGTGATAAAAACTCCATCGCGATTGAATCAAAAAAATGCTGTTTTTTTAACAAAAAAAATATTCCAAAAGCACCAAACAACTACCTACTCACAATCAAAACAAAAAATTATCAAGAATAAACCTTGAGAAATGTAGAATTAAACGATGATAAACAACTAGGGTCAATTCTAAGAAATAATTTCACATGGTCATTCATATATGGCACTAAACTTTAAGTAGATCAACAGAATAATTTGAATAAACAATCCTAGATGTTGTTTCAGAATTATAGATTTGTCAAACAAACAATAAATTGGAAAGTGCATAGGGGAAACAAAACATTTGATATGAAGACTGCATACATTTGACCCTGAAAGAAAAGAGTATCAAATTTATCATTTGTTTTGGGGTGTATTGATATGATATGAAAAGTGAAGGTAACATTGTGCAGAAACCCTTCGAAGTATTTGGATAGGCACCCACACAGTTTGCATGTTTGATGAATCTAGAAATTACCTCTTCTGAAGAAGTTTGCCATGGCTGAGAGAGAGAGCTGCAAGCTGCTGAGAGAGGAAGGCAGCTGAGGTTGCTGAATTTAGGGTTTTGCTTACCCTTACATATAATGAATCAAAGTATGCGCCCGGGGTGTCAGTTTTTTGGTATAAGTATTTTGAATTTGAAATTTTTGAATTATGATTTGAAAAGAAAGAATTTGTTTAGTTATGAGTTTTGAAAAAAAAAATTGAATTTTTAAAATTAGAAAAGTTGTTTGATTTAAAAACTTACAACTCATAACTAAACACACAATTCAAAATTTTATTCAAAACTCATAAAAAAATTTTGAAAGTATTTTTTATTTAAAATATAAAAAATAACATGTGCCAATTGTGACAAAAAAATAAAAAAACAAACACTGTTCTGGTCAACCAATCGAATGTGCGGAGGATGACCGTATAGACGTGTTTTCAAAAGTGGGTGTGGAATCAATTTTCGAAAATTCTAACCAAATACAGCATTCGAACCAAGGTATGGAATCACGTTTCCAAAATTCTACCAAACAATGATTCTCACTATTGTTGAAAATTAATAAATAATCACTTAATTTGGTTTAAATTTTTTGAATTTATTTTTTAAAAAATTGAGCTTTTTTTATTTTTCATATTTTTAATAAATATTTTTTAAATTTTAAATATATATTTTTTTATGTTTTTAGATGTACCTTACTTAGATATATCTAAAAAGTAAAATATTTATAAAAAAAATATTTTACAAAATCAATAATGCACAATAATATAAAAATACACTGAATTTTCATATGTATATATATTTTTTGTATTATTGGTATTTACTGAATTTTTTTAAAAAGAATTATACTTTTTTAAAAAAATCACAAATATTATATTTTTTAAGTGTATTTATATGCTAGATGTATCTAAAAATTAAAAAATTACTTAAAATAGTAAAAAAATTCAGTGAAAATAAAAAAACATGAAAAATAAAAAATTTCAATTTTTTAAAAACTGAATTCAGCAAATTGAAACCAAACAAGATGGTGTTTATTCATAAATCATTTTTCACTCACTTATGCTTTACTTAGTCTAATTATTTTTTTATATTCCAACAAATCCTATGGATAACATAATTACCAAAATACCCCTAATAATAATAGGGTGAACCGCGCATTAATGTTCACATTGATAGTCTGAATGTTCCATGACGTGAATATACTAGGGGTAGGCGCGGATCGGTTTTGGCCATGAAACCTCCAATCTGCCATCCGTTCGCCAGATTGGCGGATTGGAGAAAATCAATCCGCATCCGTCCGCCAATCCGGCGGATGTGGATTTGGCAGATTGGCGGATGGATACAAATCGGTTTGGCGGTTTGAAATTTTACAAATTTTCAACAAAAAACAAAAAATAAAAAAAAACCCCTAGGCAATGCAATATTTATTCATTCAAATCCATGGTCTAACAACAGTTTAACCAAAAAAAAAACTTGAAAGAAAATAAACCATGTATTTATTAAACATATAGAGTATTCAATTAATTGTAAAGCTACAGATTAGATTTTTTAAAAATACAGAGCAACAAGCAACTGAGAAGAGTATTCAACATATAGAGTATTCAATTAAACATAATCTGATTCCATGCGTGATATAGTTTTAACACATTTTGTAGCAACATATTACGGAAAAATTCTAAATATTGGTTAAGATGAGACTTATTGGAGCTCAAAATGCAGGTTGGTGTGCAGCTATTTCAAACATACAACAACCTGAGACAGTAGCAACATGTCATTCATGGATGAGTCATGCCATGAAGTTCTCACCACCTGCATAAGATGTGAGGCGGCACCATTAATAGGTAGACATAAGCTGGTGCCATTTCTTCTCAAGCATTAACAGCATACAAAACTTATTGACTGAAGCCAATACTAGGAGAGAATCTATCTGAGTATCTGAATGGAATATTAGATTGGACCTTAGAAAAAAAGATCAATGGACTGATGGACTGCAAGTGTTGTATTTGATTAATTCAATTGTAGAATACAAGTTTATTTCATTTGAATATGTATAAATTGATAAAGTATGATTAGGAAATAAATTGTAGAGCAGCTTTGCAAGTCCAAAGTCACCTGTACATTTAATATTTATGATCATGAGATCAAAAACTGCCTGGAGGCCCATATACATCAATCAAATCATATTCATTCTTTTTGCCTTCTTACCCAATCTGATTTCATTGTCTTTCGTAAGAAATATGTTTGAAAACTCAGAAACATTATTAAACATGATTAATACTCAGAAACATGATTAAACATGACTATTTGATCAATGACAGTCCAAATTTATGATTAATTTAACACAGTCAAAGCCCTAATTAATTAACAGAACACAGTCGAAGCCCTGAAGAGAAGAGAAGAAGATCTGTACAAAGACAAGAAGAGAAGACAAGAGAAGAAGCCGAAGCCCTAGCCCTGATTATTGAAAAAATAAAAAAATAAAAACACATAACACAATCGCCGATCAATGATCAAAGACAAAAAGAGAAGAGAAGAAGAGAAGATTACCTCCTAATCGATGCTTTGATCACTCGCCGCCACTGTCGTCGATCGCCGATCGCCGCTAGCTAGTAGCCACCACTGTCACCGACACCGATCACTTCTCGTCGCCTCTGTTCATGTGTGTGTGTGTGTGTGTGTGTGTGTGAGAGAGACAGAGAGAGAGAGAGAGAGAGAGAGTTGAGAGAGAGGCAGACACTCTTTTTTCGAACTCGAACGAAACCTAGGGCTAAACAAACCTGAAATGAAAAAAAAAGGGGGCAACACTGGGGGAAAATGAGGGGAAATTAGGGTAGGCAGGCGGGGCGGGTGATTCATTAGATTTGGCGGATTACCCGTGGCCCACACCCGTGACCTGCAAAATGTTATTTTTTGGCACACAACCAACCATTATGCCTCGGGTTGGGTCAGGTGGATGGGTCGGGCCGGCAGATCCATTGCACACCTTCAATTGTCAATGTGAGCATTTAACCTATCAACGTGAATATTCACATTGTCAAATTTATTTAATGTGAATATTCACATCACCAAGTTCATCAAATGCCTTCATGATTGAGAAATGAAGTTGCACATTTTGTGATAGTGTTATGTATTTTATGATAATGTTATGCATTTTTTTATTCAAACATTTTCTAATCACAAAATGTGTAACAATATCATAAAGTACGCAACATTATCACAAAAATGCGTAACTTTATTTCTCAAACACAAATTGTCATAAATCCTATCCAAAAAATATGTAACATTTATAACAAAAATATATAATCCGGTGCATGCAATACACATTTTGAGGTATTGTGTGTATGCTATAGTAGTATTAAGGGAAATGTTATGGTACCCAATGTCACGCCCTCAAAATACACCCATAATATATGACTTTAACATGCATTGATAAAAGAAAACCGAATTATTGTTCATCTATCAGAGTATCATTATAGAAAGACATCACATGTAACATCAAAATAAATGCCCTATGGGCTTACATCTTTCCAAGCCAACACTTGGACACAAAAAAAACATGAGTTCTAACTCAACTACAAATTCTGCCCATGGCTTGAGTTTACATGTAATATCAAATAAAAGAAATAACAACTAATCTAAATAGTCTTCAACTCTAAATCCTTCCAAGCTAATTCCTTGGAGGTAGCCCATCACCTGAACCTGAAAATGATGTTCCCATATAGGGCGAGCCACAGCCCAGTAGAAAAATACTAAACCAAATATAAGCATTGAATAAAGCAATAGCATTCAATAGATGGTTAATACAAAATATCAGTTTCACTTTCCATTATTACCCATTTGGCTCAGAACCTGGCCAGACTATAACTGTGAACTACATATCACATTAACATTACTTCCCATATCAACAAAACAAATGAGACTAAGGCTCATATCAAAACACTTCATACTTCTCATTTGATACACATTTTAGTGCTGTATCAACAACATATAGAAACACTTCTATAATCAATAAGCACACATAATAGTGATGCTAATGGAGTCCATCCCCTATCTCCTCCCAAACAAAATCCGGTTTAGAGGTTCATCCCCTATCTTCCCTTAAACCGTGGAGTACATCTCCTATCTCCTCCCAAACAATATGCATATGCAATGCTCAATCAATACATGTATTTTATGTATTAATTCGATAGTCAAAGTAGATGACTTAAACAATGTGATTAGTTTCAATTTTTCCTAATCCACATGCAATGTCTACAACAATCATGACTATCCTCCACCGATAGCCCAAAACAGTTATTTCTAGACAAGAAATAAATATATCAACAATTATAACCTCAACATTTCAATAGGCTAGTGATTAAATTAACCAACTACACCATTTACACTTAGAATTCCCAATTCCTTGGATTTAACTAATAACCCCAATTTTCCTTAAATTAATTATACAAATTAATTTATTTCAACCCCTAGGGTTTCTCCCAAAATTACCAAACTACCCCCAACATATCAAAATACTAAAGCTTAGAACAAAACTTATAACATGGAGTAGGAAATCCCTACCTCGAAGAAAATAACTTGAATGGAGAAGACAGAGATGATGACCCAAAATCCAAAGTGCTCCAAATCCACAAACGTTCAGATCAAAATGAAGCCCTCGACCCCCTCTATATTTTTAACAAAGGACCTAGGGTAGAAGAACACTCTAAGTAGATCAAACCTAAGAGAGAAGGTGAGTAGAGGAAGAGAGAACTCGGAACTAGGGTTTTAGGATCAAAAGAATGTGAAAAAAACGTTTTAAAAACTGCTGCTGCGTATTTAAACTCGATAGGCTCGCTCGAGCGAAGACTTGGTCGCTCGAGCGACCAGACACAAGAAAGACTTGCTCAAGCGAAGAAAAGCTCGCTCGAGCCAAAAACTCGATGCTTCAGGTCTGCAACCCAGAAGCTCGCTCGAGCGAAGAAAAGCTCACTCGAGCGAAGAACTCGAAAACAAACACCTCGCTCGCTCGAGCGAAGAAAAGCTCGCTCGAGCCAAGAAACACAACTTTCAGGTCCTAAGCCCAGACGCAGACTCTCGCTCGAGCGACCAAACCCTGGCTTGAGCGAAGGACAAAAACAACAGCTCGCTCGAGCGACCAATTCTTCGCTCGAGCGAAGGTCCAAAAAACTGGACAGCAACACTTGGTTTCCAACCCAACTAACCTGTAACAAACCTGCCCAACACATCCCATAACTCAGAAATAAGAAATTAAAGGACGATAACAACAATTATACAATGACAGGATCTACGGAACCTAAGTCCGGATACAATAATCAAATGGAAAAAGACCGGGGTCGCTATACACAAAATCTCAAGAAGTGTACGCATCCATATTACGCATTTTTGTGATATATGTTGTGTATTTTTATGATAATTTTTTTTTTTGGATATAGTTACGACAATTGTAAATGAATATTTTTGTGGTAATGTTACACATTTTTTGGCTAGAAAATATCTGTTGGCTTTTTGGCTTTTCGAAGGGTAGTTTTGTAAATGCGAGCGTGCCAGCAAGGATCAATCAGTCCTTACAGAAATTATAATTGCCAACCAATTATCAGACGATTATGTTTTAGTTCTTTCAGCCTCAATGAAGAGGACTTTTACTGGTGGCTTGACTTAGGAGAAATTAAGAGAAATAACAGTTAATATGAAGAACAATTGAAGTATTTTATTAAAATGAAAACTTACAATGGTCCAAACTCAGCCTCGTAGAGGTTTACAGCGACAATCTACTTGAATCTACCTGAAACTACTTCTATGAAGGAAGTGCAGTGCAAGTATTTAAAGTGCAGGAACGTAAAGAACAGGTATTAAAGTGCAGGTATTTAAAGACTGGAAGTGTGAAAAACTGGAAAAGAAAATATGTAAAGTAAGACTGGTTTTGTATGATCTGAGTCTGGGGGTTTTTCTGGGAGCTTCCCTTCTATTTATACTTCTCAAGAATGACCATCGAACTGTACTTCAAACCATCGAACTGCTCCTCCATGATCGCTGATCATGCTGACTTAGAAATAGTTCCACTACGCCATCACTTGTAGTTGAACTTCCCTCCTGTATTTTGAATTTGAATCTGGGTAACCGTTGAAGTCATGTCACCTTGCACCTCTTCAATGATCCAGTGTGACTCAGACCATGTGAGAACCAATACTAACTGCCACGTGTACGATCAGGATCGAAGACCTAAATAGTCTTCCTATATTACCCTTATTCTGCCACGTGTTGAATTGTAACTGGCTTTTACAAAATATGTAGCCAACATTACCCCCCGCACTAATATATCCAATACTTGGTGATATTAGTGGATCGCAGCTTTTCTCCCGCGTTTTTAGAATGTGCATAGGGTTTGCACTCCCGTAGGAATGCAACTGTCATTCATCATCTGCATTAAAACTCTCCTTCAATCTTTTGAATACCTCCACCACCTTCGTATTCGAACAGACTGATGCATTTTCTATGGCAAAACCAATTTTCCTTTCCATTGATCGAGCACACGAAGAGTCATACGATGATGCTATCCTTCCTCGAAAGAACTTACATGCATTAATTAGCCATTGCTATCCACCTTTTTATATTCAGGTCATGGAAGCCTTTGCAAATTACCAACCTTTGGATTACGAACACATTGCCCTTACTCCTTCGATTCGAACAGTCACAGATATAGATACAAGAAATTCTTCCTCCAACTCTCCCTTGTACCTCGAACAAACTGTCCTCAAACCTTTGATTTGGAAAGTTGCAAACATGGATTTGGGAAATTCTTCTTCACAAAACTCTGCATGGGATACTGCTGCAACTTCTTCCTCTTCTGGGGGTTCTAGCTGGACAAGCTGGTCACTACCTGAGACCTGTGATCTAAGGGAACGAATCAACCATCACTTTGTTGAGTTCACTGACCCGTTAGAGTTTCCTTCCTATGCTCGAAGTTCAATGGTTTACCCCTACGTGCCCATTGACCATTGACATAGTTTGGAGGAGAATCTGCTTGAAGCATGGTACACATCCTCCATGCCTACAAAGATGATGCCCTCTGCCCGGCGCCTAGAGGAAGCACAAGGGTACAACCCATCATTCTTAGCCCAGAAGGTGAAGATTTGTTCTTCTCACTGGCTTGATTACATTAATGCCTTTGATCCTTCTGCTCCCGTGCCATCTTCCATAATTGAAGCATCCACACCTTCTCCTCCGTCAACTCTTTGTTGGACGGAGAGACTGAGGCTTGCCCTTCCCATGGATAAAGTCTTTCCACCTTTCAAGCTTCCACCATCCTCTACACCAGCTGAGCGGAAACAAGCCCAACTTCTGTTTGCAGCTTTCTCTTACCTGCCCTTTAATGTTCTTGAAGATGAAGTCCCTCTCAGAAACTTTCGATGGGCATGTGATATTCTGACTAGGGGCCACGTCCTTAATCCCCTTGCTCAAGCAGAGCTTCATATGTTCCTGGATCAGCTTCCAGCGCTCCTCTACTGGCATCGAAATTCTATGGTCACCACACAATCTTTGGACCAATTTTCGTCTCTTCGAATTCATGCCCAATACGAAGCAGAGAACTTCATCGAAGAATTCGAAGATTTTAAGAATAAAGATTCTGCGTATTGGGATGATTTGGTCATAGATGAATTGGAACAAAGATTGAGAGAGGAAGCTTTTAAAACAAAGGCCGAAGAGCTCTACTACGAAGTGAGGGCATATCAACTCATGCAGCCAACATTAGAAGAAATAGCAGATATAATAAAGAAAGAACAAAAATTCGTTGATCATTGTTGGGCTAAATTTCATGATCTTGTTATTTATTCCATTCCTTATTTCTATGAGCTTGAGTTTATACCCAAATAGGATCACTTGATGTAACTGCCTTGGCTTGAATATAAACAAAATTCTTCTGTATTTGGCTTTGTTTGACCCAGTTTCCTTTTGTCTCTAAAAGCTAATTCAGAGCCTCGAACTGAACGATTTTATTCTTCGAACATGGATTGAATTGTAAAAAATGAAAACACTAAGAACCAACATGACTTTTCCAACTTATGGAATAAAGTTGATAATTTTGGCTGATAGCATCCAGCATTAGTGTTTTCGAATTTAACAATTTTACCCTTCAAAGCTAATTATAACCAATGTATGGTCATGGTTAATATAGCCAACCAAGTTTAAATTGGCCCTTTTGCTTCGAAGAGTAGTCCATGCTGTTTTAGTTCAACAGACAGTCTCCCTTTGTATGTATAGAAACCAATGATTGGTTTTGATATTTTGAATAACTATTTACTTCCTTACGGGTCTTCAAGCTTTGCCTCAAAGGTATTACTTTTGTTAAGAAACCTACTACAGGTCTTTGATCTCTTCGAAGTAAACCAATCCTTGAGTATTCTTGCATTCTCTTAGGTATGTAGTATGCTTCGAAGCCGACTTCTGTATTTCGAAGCTATTGTTCTTTTAACTTTCGGCTCCAAAATTTGGCTTCGGAGCCAGATATTTTACTTCGAAGCTAGCCTTAGCATCTGGGCTGTGTTTTTTCCCTCCAAAAGTATCAATATTGAAGGAAACCCATCGTATTCGTACTTCTAGTACTTAACGGCTCACGACATATTTTTTCTTTTCAGGCATAAAGGCTTTTAAAACCCTCTTGTTTCGTGCTCCGAAATCATTTGCTTCTTTACAAACTCTTCTCTCTACTGATTTCTCTCTGCTCCCCTTTTGCTCACTATCAATGGACTCTTCCTCTCTAAAAGTACTTGCTGGTGACCGTATCAGCCCTACCATGGCTTTGAAACAATGTATCGATGAAGAAATAACCAAGTTAACATCTGGTGAGTCAAGCAACATAGATGGACGTCTTTTCGTTCCTCGTCACAGCAACAAGCAGGAGTATGTCCTAGGTCCTATCTTCAAGGAAGCTCCTGCTCAACTCCCAGCTCTATACCCTCGTTTGGAGGACCATTTCCTTCTCTATGAAGGAGGGCTTGATTGGGGGAATTGGAGGGTGAATCGTCCTTATCGTTGCTGGCTGACATTGAGGACTGAATGGGAAGAATGGTATGACAGAGTTGTGCCTGCGAGAGAAGATGACCTACAAGAGCTCTATATCCTCGATGCCTTTCGTCTTTCCAAGTTCATTATTCCTGAGGACCCCTTTTTGATTCCTGCTGCTTTATGCGTTTGGAATATGGCTTTCAATTTCTTTCAATTTCGGTGCGGCATGATGGCCCCCACCGTTCTTGATATTTGTCATCTTTTAGGGCTTTCGCCCCATGGCTCTCCTTTTACTCCCAACTACCCAGACCTCCCTGTCAAATTTTCTCTTCCAGCCCTAAACTCTTCTTACAGTGATTTTGTAAAGGCTGAAAATAAGAGGGAAGGCCCTGTGAGAGACAGAGAGCTGTTTTCCTTTATTTTATACTGGTTGTGCAAGTTTCTCTTTTGCACTTCATCTCAGAGGATTATGCATGAATTCGCTCCTCTTGCGAAGGCACTTGTCTTGAAAAAACATATAGCTCTTGCCCCTTATCTATTAGGTCATGTCTACAGAGCTTGTTCCCAATTTTGCGAAAAACCTCTTGACATTAACCAAGGATGTCCCCTCTGGGTGCTCCAACTTTGGCTATTCGCCTACTTCACCGATCTGCATTCTAAGTGCCTAAAATTCCTTGTTCAGGATCCTAGCACTTACGGGGAGAAGTATGCTAGGATTGTCCTTTATCCTGCGTCCTTTGCTTATTACCTTGTCTTCTTTCATCAACTCCCTATTTCTCCATCTGCCTCCTTCTTTTGCCCCTTCGAAGCCAATAAAGGACCTGCCTGGCTGCAAATTTTCCTAGCTGATAAAGAGTGCTCCACCTCACCTCATAAAGATATGTGGGCCTCTATCTTGCTGCCAAGGGAATTGTTCATTGGTACTTTGAACCCTCGAGTCTATAAATGCATATCTGAGGTGTATTGCCCTTCTCAGTTCGCAAGACAATTTGGGCTCACTCAAGGGATACCTGTTCCTCTTTGCAATCTCTCGAATGTCCATCTTACTGCTAGAGATTTGAGAATATCCAAATCCAAGCTAGAGACGGCAATACTCAAACTGCTGAAGGAATTGAGTGAGTTCCAATTTGTCCCCTTTCTTTCATCTGGCTTAGTTTTGAAAAGATTCCAGAACTGGTGGACAGCCAATATGGAAGTGCGCCTATCTATACACCCTCATGACTTGCTAATAGGGTTGGGAGTGCCTTCTAAGGCTAAGACAGCAACAGCTGAGAACATTCCCCCTCTCTCAGAGGCTGCCACAACTGCTCCTACGGCTTCACCCCCTCAAGCTAGAGTTACTAGAGCCGCTTCGAAGAAGGGTAAGTATTTCCAGATTTTTCCTTTTGGATCTTTTGTTTGTTTTCCTTTGCACTCATGTTCTTTGGTGCAGGATCCCCGCAAGAAAAATCCCTTAAGAGAGCTGAAACTTTAGCTACTCTCCAAAAGAAACAACAACAGAAACAGAAGAGGAAACTAATTCTCCCTCCTGAGGAATCTGAATCTTTGGGAGAAGAAAGAGAGGTTGAACAAGAGCCAGAAGTGCCTTTGCAAAGAACAAAAAGGCAAAAGATGGCCGTCTCCTCTTCTAATATCGTCGATCATCCTACCCTCGAGGCAACCACCACAATAACGGGGAAAAAACTCACTTCAAGAGAATCTGAATCCCAAGTTGAAGAAGGGGAGGTTGAAAAGGAGCCGGTAGTATCTCTGCCAAGGAGGAAGAGAAAGAAAATGACTGTTCCTGCTACTGACTTGGTTGAAGACCCTAATCATGAAGCAGTTACCAAAGCAGTAGAGCAGGAACATTCCAAGGCTATGATTGTTTTCGAAAGAGCTGAAAAGAGACGACAGCAACAATTCCTGAGAGATGAAGCTGCTGCTGCTGATGCATTACAAAGGGAAACGGCAAGAAGGCAACAGACTGTTGAACATTATTCCCTTCGCAGCTCTCCCACTATTGCCAATACTTCTGAAACAAGTAATTTCTTTCACACTTCTGCTGTTTTTCCTTTTGTTAGCTTTTGATATTGAAGTTTGACATTGCTTTATATTTCTTCCTTTTGCAGCAACAACTACTGCGTTTAACTTTCCAATGAGGCCTTCCTCAGTTTTAGTTGAAGTTGATCAATCGAAGGATGCGAGGGCTATTCAAATCATACTTCCACTTCCAAGGTCTACACTTTCTGCACTTTCCCTGAGGCCAAGCATTCCTGCATCTCTTCTCCTTGGCTTAGAGTCATACCTCCCTTTCTTGACCTTTGATCTACTTCAGTCCACTTCCTTTTCGAGCCTTGCTCCTCTTCCTTCTTTCACAGAAATTCCAACTGTCACTCCATCTCTGATGGCAGTTGATGCTTCTATAGAGAGTACTGGCAGCTTTCCAACCCATAATTTGTCATCTTTACCTAGCTCCAGTCCTTCTTCACTTGATTCATTGGTGGCTAGGACCATGGAGACTGCCAAAGATGCTTCACTCATTTCCCTTATCCCTATGCAGTCTCCTGTGTCATCCACCACAACTCTTTCTGCGCCCCACATGTCCATGGAGGAGGTTGATTTCTTCGAAGCAAGACTAGCCAGTCTCTTCGATATGCCCTCTACCTCTCCATCATCCAATGTTGAAGCTAAGCCACTAGTTTTGGCTGACTCCCTGCTGAAAATTTTCGAGAGCTCTTCTTCCTCTAGCAGCAAGCCTTTTGTCCCTTCGATAGACTTGGACACTTGCCTGGAACTGCTGATCTCTTTTTCAAAGATTCCCTTCGAGGCTCTACAGAGGCCTCTCATCAGAAATGGGTTTCTCCACTGCTGCAAAATTGCTGAGTAGTCTGGCATGAATGTTTCAAGTCATTTATCTCAGGCAGCAGCTACTGTCGATTTTTACATCAGCATTTGTCAGGCTGCCAATGCTGCGGATGAGAAACTGGTTAGGGATCAGACTTTTGTTTCCCAAGTACATACCGAAGTATCAGATCTCAAGGAACAACATCCCTCTGCCTCCCAGTTTCGAATTCAGCTGCTGGAGAAGAAAGCTCTACTTGAGGAGGAGCTAGCTGCAGTAAACCAGGCCTTAGTTCGAACTGACACCAAATTGCAAATCACCAACCAGGGACTGGCTGATCGAAAAGAAGAGATGGCTACAGCTATTCAATTATTTCCATATTTTACCAATAGAAAATCTATTGTACAAAAACAATTGAAACATTGTAATGACTTTTGGGCCAATTTGTGGCATAATGTATTTGATTCTTTGTGAAAAAATCAAATTCTTGTCTATCATCTGAGTAGTCTTGTGTTCTTGTACTTAGTGTTTATTTTATTCCCTATGTTTCCCAAATGGTTAGAAAATAAGGCTTCAAATATCTGCCATTAATCTTTTTGGGATGTACATAACCATTCAAATTTCTCAAATGATATGCTCCAAAAGGCAGAACTCTATGAATTTGATATGGTCCTTCCCAGTTAGGTGACCATTTGCCAAACTTATGGCTTTTAATTCCTATTGGGAGTATTGTTTTCCATACCAAATCACCTTCATCAAAGCCAATGTGTTTGACTTTCTTGTTATAATTTTTGGCTGCTTTCTTCTTTTGGAAAAGAATACTGTTTAATGCCAAAATCCTGGCTTCATCTATGCCTTCTAACTCCAAGCACATACTTTGATGGTATCGTTCAGGATCTAATTGATCTTGGCATCTTACCCTCAAAGATTTAACATCAATCTCCACAGGTAACACTGCATCATGCCCATATACTAAGGCATAAGGAGTGACTCCTGTGCTTGACCTTGGGGAGGTTCTATATGCCCACAAAACATCCAGCAATAGGTTATGCCAATCTCTAGGATTATCCTCCACAACCTTTTGTATTCCCTTTTTCAGGGACTTATTGGATGATTCAGCTTGACCATTAGCTTGTGCATAATAGGGTGTGGAATTAACAAGGCTAATTCCAAATTCTGCTACAAAAGATTTCACCATTTTCCCATCGAACACAGTCCCATTGTCCACAGTTATGGTTTGTGGGATGCCAAATCTATGGATCAAATCTTTAATGAACCCAATGACTTCAGTCTGGTCTACAGCCTTGTATGGCTTAGCTTCGACCCACTTAGTGAAGTAATCGGTGGCCACTAGAATGAAACAATGATGCTTCGAAGAAGGTGAGTGTATTTTTTCCATCATATCCATGGCCCATCCTCTGAATGGCCAGGGCTTCACTACTGCATGTAGGTCAGTTATGGGCACATGCCTTATTGTGCCATGCTTTTGACATGCCTGGCAACCCTTTGCATATTCTATGCAGTCTTTAAGGATAGTTGGCCAATAATAGGAATGCCTTTGAAGCAACCACCTCATTTTTACACCAGGTTGATGAGCACCACAGATGCCTTCATGAACCTCAGCCATAGCTGTTAATGCTTCTGTTGGACCTAAACATTCCAACAATAAGCCATCTCCACCCCTCTTGTAGAGAGCATTACCATATATCATATATTGCATAGACTGCAATTTAACTTTTCTGCTGGCCTTCGAAGATGGACCAGCCAAGTACTGCATTATTGGATGCCTCCAATCTTGTTCTTGTTAGTCATTATGATTGGCTTCCAAGACCACATTCCTTTTATTCAAAGGTTGTATTAATCTCTGGTATGTTGTTTGGCTTATATCCCTTTAGGCATTATCCATTCTCTTGAAATTCGAAGCTTTCTGAGCCACATCATTGGCTCTATCATTCAAGAATCTTGGGACATGGGTCACATTCGCTATCTGAAACTGAGAAAGCAAATGTAATGCAACAACATAGTATGGCAAAATACTTATGCTTTGACACTTAAAAATCCCTTTCACTTAGTTGACCACCAATTGAGAGTCTCCAAATATGTCAATTGCATGTACTTGCAATCCAATAAGAATTTCTAGTCCCACTATTAAGGCCTCATATTCACCCTGGTTATTGGAACAGGTAGCTTCATCCACTCTGAAACCATGTGTGGTTTCTACCCCTTCACAACACCAATTCCAATTAGGCCATTGGCTTTCGACCCATCGAATCACATTTGCCATGGTTCAACACTGGCCATACCAAGTTCCATTATCTCTTGGCTCTCTGTTTGAGATAGATGGTCTGCCAGAAAATTGGCTAAAACTTGCCCTTTCACTGCCCTTTGAGGGACATATTCTAGATGAAATTCTGACAAGGCTAGTATCCACTTGCCAATTCTTCCCCTCAACATAGGTCTAGATAACATGTACTTAACCAAATCTGTGGTTGCAATTACCAAGACAGTTGTTGGCAAAAGATAATACCTTAATTTCATTGCAGCAAAATACAAAGCAAGACACAGTTTTTCAACAGCTGAATATTTACATTCACAAGAATTTAAAAACCAACTAAGGTAATAAACAGCTTGCTCCTTGCCTTCTTCATTGTCTTGAGCTAAGAAAGCTCCCAATGAATCTTCTGCTGCAGCTATGTACAACTTCAAGGGTTTATTACCCTTTGGTGGCATCAGTACTGGAGGGTTGGCCAAGTAGGCTTTGATACCTTCGAAAGCAATTTGATGCTCTGCTGTCTACACAAATTCTTCTTCATCTTTCAGCCTTAACAAGGAAGAAAATACTTTAGTTTTCCCTGCAGTGTTAGAAATGAACCTTCGAAGAAAGTTTACCTGCCTAAGGAACCTTTGTAATTCTTTCTTACTTGATGGAGGCCTGGCTTCAATGATGGCTTTGGCTTTATTCTGATCAATCTGTATTCCTTTCCTGTGCACTACATAACCCAAGAAATTTCCAGATGATACACCAAAAGCACATTTAAGAGGATTGAGCTTCAATTTGAACTTCCTCATTCTTTCAAAAGCTGCTTCTAACTGAAGAAGATGCTCCTCCATGGACTGGGATTTCACTACAATGTCATAAATATAACACTCTAAATACCCTCCAATGAGGTCATGAAAGATGGTGTTCATAGCCCTCTGATATGTAGCCCCAGCATTCTTCAGGCCAAATGGCATCTTAACCCATTCGAAGGTGCCAATATTTCCAGGACATCTGAATGCTGTCTTGTGGACATCCTCCTCTGCAATGCAGATTTGATTATAACCAGAGTGCCCATCCATCATTGATAAAACTTGATGCCCTGCTGAACTGTCCACCAGCAAA
The DNA here is from genome assembly GCA_036172215.1 of Camellia granthamiana. NCBI lineage: Eukaryota > Viridiplantae > Streptophyta > Magnoliopsida > Ericales > Theaceae > Camellia > Camellia granthamiana. The sequence continues at coordinate 142,783,844 of CM069907.1, forward strand.
TTTACTATATGCATAGGGTACTCATCTTTCGGAGTTGCTAGATTCAAGTTTCTGAAATCAATGCATACCCTCATTTTACCATTCTTCTTAACTACAGGCACAATATTAGATAGCCATTCAACATACCTGGCTGTCCTAATAAAGCCTGCCTTGAGTAGTTTAAGAATCTCTTCCTTGACTTTCTGAATTACTTCTGGACTCATTTTTCTTGGTTTCTGCTTATATGGCTTGAAATTAGACTTCATAGGGAGTCTATGTTCTACTAATGACCTATCCAATCCTGGCAGTTCATTATAAGACCATGCAAAGCAATCTTTGTATTTCTTTAGAACAACCAACAACTGGTCTCTGTCCAGAACATTCAAACAAGCACTTATATATGTGGGCTATTGTATAGAACCTTCCCCTAAATTTACTTCTTCTAAGGGGTCTTGTGTCTGAGAACTCATTGAAGCTTCTTCTTTGGTTTCTGTTACCTTCGAAGCAACATCCTTGCTTTGTTCTGTTCTTAGGTTCTTTAATTCAACATCCCTGTCCTCTTCCTCATAGACAAAATCTGTCCACAAGGCTTCCTCTTCCTGTATCTCCTGGACTTTTGTTTCAATGTCCAGTGCACAGTATTTACCAAGAGTCAAGACTCTGACCTGTTGCTGCTCCTGTTTGCAGCCAATTATCATGGCTTCTCTCTCTTGCTCCTGCACTTTTTGGACTATTGCTTTCACATCCAATGTTGAGAATTGAATTAGAGCCAAAGACTTGGCTTCTTGTGCTTTATCTCTTTGCCTACAACCAGGCATCATTGTCATCCTTAACGACAACTTCTTCGTCAGCACTCTCCTGAACTAAGTGCTTTAGGTGTGTCACTTCCTCATCAGCCGTCACTTCGGCTGAGCCATCAGCTTTCCTTAGTATACTGAGTGGTGTCACCCCCTCAATATACAACTTGGCCTCCTCAAAGTCTGCACAGGCTATGAAGGGTTGAGGATCTGCATCAATTTCCTCCGTATCTCCATTGCCTAGGGCCATCATAATTTTCTGATGCAAAGAGGAAGGCACACATTTGTTAGTGTGGATCCAATCTCTCCCAAGTAAAGCATTATACTTAGCATTACTGTCGATTACAAAGAATGCTGTCATGCAGTCCCTGGTTCCCACACTCAAGTTAATGGGTAGAATCCCCTGAGCCATCTGCTTGTCTCCAGCAAAACCAGCGATGGTTGTGCTGGTTGGAATCAGCCTGGGATTCCTTTTCCCTAGTTTCTTCAAAGAAGATTTCAGTAGTAGGTTTACCGCTGCCCCATTGTCTATCAGGACTCGGTTCAGTTGTATCCCATCGAAGAAAGCTTTGATGTACAACGGCTTGACATGTTGTGTCATAGAATTCGAGGGATACTCGAAAGGATACGAGAGGTTAATGCTCACCTCCTCCTCACTTTCATATTCAGTCTCCATTGGGGTAGCCATCCCAGGATCATCTTGTACCATACTTACTTGTGAGTCTTCACTAGAGACAGGAATAGGATCCATGTCTTGGTCATCTTGGCCCTCATATCCAGCTTGGAACTCATGAGGCAATATGTGTACCATGTTAACTGATACTGGAGGAAATGAGCCAAATTGGATGGCTGGCTGTACTTGCTTCCCCCTCTGGCCACCTTGTTCAGTTGCTTCAGCAGCATCTTCCATGCTGCACTCTGGCACTTCGTTGTTAACTGATTTCTTCGAACGATCTCTCTCAACTGGTTTCTCAACCAGAAATGTTTGCTCAGCCATGAAGGCTTCAAACATTTCTTTCTCCACCATTTCTTTCTTCTGGCTTATGCCAATTTCTTCTTCAGTCTCGCTATCACTTTCCATCAGAGCTTTCTCCAATCCTGCTAAGCTAGACTTCTCTCTGGCTTTTAGTTCAGAATGAACCTTGGCCAATTGTCCTCTGCTGCAACCCACTTCGCTTTGTAGAGTTGACTTTGGAGTATGGTCTGACTCTGGAATCTTCTTTCCTTCTGTCTGGACCAATGAAGAGCTCTCTCCACTTCCTTTCATATTGTTCTGGTACTGAGTGTACCTGCGCTGGATCTTTCTCCTTTGTGTTCTCGAAATGACTGGGACCACATCTGGTTCCTTTGTCTTTGGATGTTTAAGCAATTGTTCGGAGCCACCAAAGGAGGCTTGATCATCCTGCCTTGGATTCCAACATCTCTCCGGATAGGCATTTCCCTGGGTTTGTTTTGCATTACAAACCAGTCTGGGACCCCAGGTACCCATGAACTAGCTGACTCAGACGTTGAACTGCTCTTTTCTATCTTCGAAGCCATTTTTGAAGCTGGCCGTGAAGGTAAGGGCTTGGCTTTGACCTCATGTTTTGAGTCTGATTCAGACATTCGATGATGGTAGCCACTTTCTGTCTTGTGTGAAGCTGGTCTAGGGGGCCAATCTCTGGCTTTGATCCCATGAACTGAGCCTCTCTCCAGTCTTCTTTCAGAATGACTACTCTCCATTTTGTAATAGTTATGTGGCCTGGATTCATATAAGGGCCTCTTGCCTTTAGCATGCATTTTGTCCATTGCAGGCTCAACCAGTGGTGGTCTCTGCCTATCACTAGCCGGATACGGCCTTTTGTTATAAGCATTGGTTGATTTAGGGCGTCTCTGAACATCCCTGTAGTATTGCTTCCCATCAGTTGGAAGCCCTTTTAACCACTTATAACTCAGTCTGCACCTAGGACACATCCTTTGCATTACTACTGCCTCAAAGGAATCATCATCCAGTGATTCTTCATCAGAGTGTTCCTTTTGATGTGAGAAACCTTGTCCAATAGCTGGTGGGTTTCTAGTGTCCTTCTTGATGGTTGTTTGGTTGGCAACATGCATCTGCACATTAACCTCTTCCAATTCTGTCAAGGACAAGTTCTGGAAATCTGACGTAATGACATTGGCTGCCACCTCTCCAACTTCTGGAAATGGGTCATTGTCAATCCCCATGGCCTTTTCTGCATTGGCTGGGAATTTCAAACTTCCTTTCTGAATTTGTTCTTGGATCCTGTCTCGGAAAACCATGCAGTTTTTAGTCGAGTGAGACCAAGAGTTATGCCATTTACAGTATACTTTTCCTTTAAGTTCATCTGGAGATGGCAGTTTTACTCCTTTTGGTAACTTAAGGAAATTGGCCGCAAGCAAATGATCAAAAATGTCATATGCTTTTGTTATATCAAAAGAATACTTTCTGTGAAGGTCTTTCTTTTTAAACTGCTGGTCAATTGTTGTATCCTTATGAATTAATGCTTCACAGATGACAGGCTCTTTGCCTACAATCTCTGCTGCATCTATCTCATAATTAGGATCTCTATAATATGTCTTGTATGATGCATTATTTCGATCTTGTTCCTCCTCTAGTAATGCTTCATACCTAGACACCTTATAGGTTAATTCCATCAAATCTCTGAATTCCGTTGAGTCAAACTTCTTTCGAAGCCTGAACTCTAAGCCATTTTGAGCCAATCTTACGAATTCTGGCTCTGGCAAGATGACTCTACATTTATTTTGAGCCCTTTTAAATCTAGCAATAAACTGAGTAGCCTTTTCTTCAGGCCGTTGGCTCAATTTTGCCAAGTCTGCCATGGAAACCTCTGGCTCTGATTGGAAGAATTGGGCATGAAATGCCTCTTCCATTTGTTGCCAAGTCTGAATGGAGCCAGGTGTAAGGTTAATGTACCATACAAATGCTCCCCCAGTTAGAGAGTTTGGGAATAGCCTCAACTTCATATAGTCATGATTAGTAAATTCACCACATTGAGCAGCAAACCTAGCAATATGCTCTACTGTTGATTGGTTTCCACTCCCATAGAAGAGGGTAAAATCTGGTATTCTAAACCCTCTTGGATACTCATGTACCCGATCTACCCATTCTGGGTATGGTTTTATGTATACAGGAGTCTGGACCCCCCGAGCCATCGGTCCACACATTTCCCTAACAATATCAGCAATTTGATCCCTATGGACCATATTTTGTGCCTGCTGAACCACTACTGGAGAGGCAAACACAGGATTCGGTGGACAAACTTGTGCTTGTGGTCCTCTTGGTCCATAAGGTGGTAAATTTAGGGCTGGTTGTCCTTGTGGTGCAGGTTGCTGTTGGGGGTGTGGGTAACCCCTTTGAGCCTGTCCTGCAAAAGGACCCGCGAAAGGTGCTGGAATGGGTGTTGTGTCTCTTCCATTTGAAGGCAAACCTTCCAACCCCCCGGGTATAAATTCGAATAAGGGATTAGTATATCCCCTAGTGCCAGGTATGGCTTCGAACATGGGATTTGCAACCATTCTTACACCAGTTTCTTGTACCTGACCAGATCCACCAACTTGTGTGGTTTCATTGTTGAGTACTGAGGCATTTTGGCCTACCATAGGCCTCGAAATGGGTTCATACCAAGACTGAGGTGATGGTCTTTCGTAATTCTGATTACTAGTTTGACCATTAAAATGTCCATTAACTTGCATAGGTTGTTTATCTCTAGCCAATCTTTGCTGAGGGACATTTAAAACTTCCTCTGTGTGTCTTGTGTTTGTTGGTTGGTGGTTATTCATTCGATCCAAAAAGGATGTTGTCCACCTTTCCATTGTGTTCATTAATTGTTGTCCCATGGCATCTACTAAACCGTCCCATGGCATCTACTAAACCGTCCCATGGATTTGTTGGCTGAGTAGATGGAACAGTGGATGGTCCAATTCCTTGGTTTCGTCCAATATTATGAACATATGGTTCTTGTCCAGAAGTATTGGTCTGTTCGACCATAGGTTCTGATAACATGGGAGTTTCCACAGGATGTGTTACCACATTATCCTCTGGATTAGGTATTTCTACCTCTCCTTCTACGCCTTCTTCCAAGCGTTCATTTTCTCCTTGTCGTCTTCTTCTAGCCATTTCAACTAGTCCCACTGGGCGTGCCAAAAATATATGTTGGCTTTTTGGCTTTTCGAAGGGTAGTTTTGTAAATGCGAGCGTGCCAGCAAGGATCAATCAGTCCTTACAGAAATTATAATTGCCAACCAATTATCAGACGATTATGTTTTAGTTCTTTCAGTCTCAATGAAGAGGACTTTTACTAGTGGCTTGACTTAGGAGAAATTAAGAGAAATAACAGTTAATATGAAGAACAATTGAAGTATTTCATTAAAATGAAAACTTACAATGGTTCAAACTCAGCCTCGTAGAGGTTTACAGCGACAATCTACTTGAATCTACCTGAAACTGCTCCTATGAAGGAAGTGCAGTGCAAGTATTTAAAGTGCAGGAATGTAAAGAACATGTATTAAACTGCAGGTATTTAAAGACTGGAAGTGTGAAAAACTGGAAAAGAAAATATGTAAAGTAAGACTGGTTTTGTATGATTTGAGTCTGGGGGTTTTTCTGGGAGCTTCCCTTCTATTTATACTTCTCAAGAATGACCATCGAACTATACTTCAAACCATTGAACTGCTCCTCCATGATCGCTGATCATGCTGACTTAGAAATAGTTCCACTACGCCATCACTTGCAGTTGAACTTCCCTCCTGTATTTTGAATTTGAATCTGGGTAACCGTTGAAGTCATGTCACCTTGCACCTCTTCAATGATCCAGTGTGACTCAGACCATGTGAGAACCAATACTAACTGCCACGTGTACGATCAGGATCAAAGACCTGAATAGTCTTCCTATATTACCCTTATTCTGCCACGTGTTGAATTGTAACTGGCTTTTACAAAATATGTAGCCAACAATATCTAAATAAAAAATACATAATATTACCACAAAAATAAATATATTACCACAAAACACGTACCATCACTCTTGAACCACAAATTATCTTAATTCTATTAAAAAAAGATTATATAATATTTATCATAAAATTACACATAATAGAATGAATATAATACCATAGCATTTCCCATGTAAATTCTCATAACCATAAACCTAAATGAAGTTCTCCTTGTACTTACAAATTTACCTACATATAAGTAAATAAATTAAACTAAATTTAAAATCCAATTGAATCAAATATACATGAATAAACATTCACTTTGTCTCAAACTATTTGTTTTGTGCAAAATCAAAAAAACTTAAAAATAATATATTTGATCCATTTGAATTAATTTAGATATTATAATTGTTGTTTTGTTAGTTATTATTAATTATCTAGTAATTAGGAGTTCTAACATTAGTGAGTTATAGGTTAGGTCACATGTGATGTGGTAGTGGATTGTTATATGTTTACGAAGGTTAGATTTAACTTGATTGAACCAACATTCAACAGAGGTTTCCCCCTCAGGGCGGGTCTCTTCTTTCCAATTTCTTCTCTTTTTTTTTTTCAATTTCTTCTTCTTCTTTTTGTCAATTTCTTTTTCTTTATTTATTTATTTGTATTAATGTGTTAATTTTGTTAAGAAAAGGGGACTGAACTTCTAATTACTAGATAATGAATAATAATAACAAAATAAAACTTATAATATTCTAAAATAATCTGAATTTACCACTTAAAATCAACCTTGCTCTCAAGGTTGAAATACAACTAGATGACATATTTTTTGAAATAAATATTCTATTCACGTATCAAAATTAAAAATAAAATATACATATGTACATATATATCCATTAAAAAGTATCATATATTTCAAACAATTTAGATCAAAGATAGTATTGTTAATTGCAACTCATTTGTGATATGATTCTCACTATTATTGAAAATTAAAAAATAATTTATTCATAAATCATTTTTCACTCGCTTATGGTCCACTTTTAAGTTATTTTTTATATTCCAACAAGTCCTATGAATAACATAATTACCAAAATATCTCTAATATTAATAGGATGAATTGTACATTAATGTTCACATTGACAGTCTGAATATTCCATGATGTGAACATACATTGTCAAATGCAACATTCACACTATCAACATAAATATTCACATTTTCAAATTTATTTAATGTGAATATTCACATCACTAAGTTGCTAAATGTTTAAAAAATATTTGTAAGAGTAAAATTGTTCATAAAATACCTTAATTGTTGAGAAATGAAATCGCACATTTTGTGGTAGTGTTACGTAGTTTATGATAGTGTTATGCATTTTCTTATTCAAACATTTTCTAATCATGAAATGTGTAACAACATCATAAAATACGTAACATCATCATAAAAATGCATAACTTTATTTCTCAAACATAAATTGTCATAACTCCTACAAAAAAATATGTAACATTAATCACAAAAATATATAACAAGATGCATGCAATACACACTTTGTGGTATTGTGTATTTGTGTATTGTGTATATGCTATAGTAGTATTAAGGGGAACGCTATGGTACACAAACCTCAAAAAGTGTACGCATCTTATATTACGTGTTTTGTGATATATGTTATGTATTTTTATGATAATTTTTTTTTTAGTAAAGTTATGACAATGGTAAATGAACATTTTTGTGATAATGTTACACATTTTTTGGCTAAAAAATATTTGAATAAAAAAATATATAACATTACCAGAAAAATAAATAATATTATGGCAACATACGTACCATCACTTTTAAGGCTATGTTTGGCATAAATGGTTCGGGTTAAAATAGCTACAAACAGACAGCATTGGTTAAAAAGTCAATAAGATAAAATGTCACATCCAAATCATAATCATTTTATTTTTTTTAAATCAAAAAAACCAAAAAAGTCTATCACAAACGAGGCTTTTTAGCCCCAAACTGGCATTGTTTAGCATGCAACACTTTTAGCGTAATACTCAAAATGTTATTAAAAAAACTAAAAAACCTATAATCGTTACGAAAAAATCAAAAATTTCAATTTTTCTCTACTTTTTATATCTTTTAGCTTGATTGAATCAACATTCAACAAAGGTCTCCCCCTGGAGGTGGGTCTCTTCTTTCCAATTTCTCCATTTTTTAAAAAAAAAAATTTTAATTTCTTCGTCTTTTTGTAAATTTCTTTTTCTTATTTATTTGTGTTAGTGTGTTAATTTTGTTAAGAAAAGGGGCCTGAAATTCTAATTACTAGGCCTTTATTTGGCATGGGACGAAACTGATGTTAGGGTTAAAATAATCATAAAAATATAAAATAAATAAAAAAAATTAATAAGATGAAGTGTCACATTTAGATTATAATAAATTTTTTTTTTTCAAAAAGCCAACCACAAATGAGATTTTGAGTCTCAAACTAAAAATATCAAAAAGTCAATATAGTTCCCAAACGAAGCCTAGATAATGAATAATAATAACAAAATAATATTCTAAAATAATCCAAATTTAACCCTTAAAATTAACCTTGCTCTCAAGGTTGAAATACAACGGGATGCCATATTTTTTGAAACAAATATACTATTCACTTATCAAAATTAAAAATAATATATACATATATATATATATATATATTTATAAACACCCATTAAAAAGTATCATATCTTTCAAACAAGAGCAATACTTTGCCTCGAATGGCTGGAATTTCTGTTCACCGATCGTCCGGATCGTCCAGCAAAAAGGCTGACAGTCGTGGTTGTCGTTGACAACTACAGTAGACAAGTGTTTCATCCGGTCGTTCGGTTAACAGAAATTCGAGCCACTCGAGACAGCTCAATTCGAGGCACTAAGAATTTCCCTTCAAACAATTTACATCAAAGATAGTATTGTTAATCGTAACTCACTTGTGATATCCAGATCCGTAGATCTACGTTTACGTTGTCATGGTTCATGGTTGTTGTCCTTGAAATTCTGTGGGAAAAATTGTCAATAACAGATCTGTTTAAGTACGATCCGAATCTGTCGATCCAAGTGTTATTACCTTGAATTGAAAAATAATAATAATAATTAAAATTAAAAACTCACAAATGAAGTGACGGATTTGATGTTTTTTTCTTCTTTTGTGTTTTCGCGGTTCTCGATCTGTGCAGTGGGCTTGAATCTAACATCATAACTGACCTAAAAATTGTGCCGCCTCCGTCGTCAGGAAAAGTAGATCTCATAACTCATCTCTACTGATATATAAAGCGCGGATGTAAATTCCTTGGTTCCTGATGAAATTACCATTTTGCCCTTCATTTGGGCTTTCAACCTCATTTACTTCAAAGGGTTTAACCCTTCGTTTGGCATTGACATAGTCAATTTTTTTTGTATTGGAACTTTTTTAATCTAACTTTTTTAGTTTGGTTTGGTTTGAATTTTTTGACTTTGTAAGAGAAAAAATGTAATAATTATAATTTGGATGTGACATTTTATTTTATTGACTTATGTAGCCTATTTTGAACTTTTATATTTTTTTAACCCAAAATGAAAGCTAAACGAGGGCTAAGAGCATCCCCATCTCTCCCCCTATACCCATCTCTTACCTATTTTAAGGGGTTAAAATCTCTTTCTACACCTCTATCAGCTCCCCTAAACAATTCTTGAAATTAACGTTTGCTATAGTGGCTCCCTATTTGTAGGGAGTCACTCCATTATATATATATATATTGTTTTTGTTTTTTTTACTTTTCTTTGTTTATGGACTGCAGTATACATTTATGATTTTTATTATTTTAAATTTATAATTAAAAATTATATTTTAATAAAATAGAGAAAAAATAGAGAGTTTATTAATAGAATAGGAAAAATTAGGAAGTCTGTTAAGGGAAGTAAATGAAAAAGTGATTTTTAAAATAAGGAATGAATTTTTTAATAATATTTTAAGGTAAAATTTAGATAATCTGATAAGGATGCTCTAAGTCGAATTTCAATTTGTGGAGGAGGCCATATGCTTTCACTTGTCTTCTCTTTGGCAGAGAGACCACCTCCCTTATTTCTGTCATTTCCCTTTCTCTCTTCGTCTTCTCTCTCTCTTTGATCACCATTAAAGTTTAAGCTTTGAGCTTCAACGGAGTTACATTAGTGGGCTTTGGGCATTATCCGAGACAGAGCAGTTGATTCTTCAAACTAGGTCTATTTATATAAACCTTTACAAATTAGTGATAAAATTTACAAATTTTACTAATTGAAATGACTTTTCTATGAGTTAGTAATTTCTTTTGGGGAAGAACACTGATTTATAAATTCACCTAATTTTTTTTTAATTGTTATCCCTCAACTCCTCTCTCTAATACTTATCAAGGTGTCTTCAATCATGGAGATAGAGTGTGCGTTGCAGTTTCCACAATACCATGTGGATTGTTGCCTCTTAAAGAACCTGCATTTGGAAGGGCATGTATCACTTCAGATCTCTAAGATATCAGATACGTTTTTTAAATTCAAATGTCTCTAGTGTTTTTAGAATTCTATGCTTGTGTTGTTTGATTGGCAGGTAGAACCTATAAAAATAGAAGTAAAAATAAAAAAGAGAGAATTTTTCTATAAATCTTAGTTCTAGACGAATTTTAAACATAATTTAGTCTATATTGTATCTCTAGAGGAAATTTTACAACTTTTAAAAATCTGGGCATAATTTCTTCTCTAATGATATCATTCTTTTTTTTTTTTCTTTTTAATCTTAATTTTGGATATTTAGAATATAGCTTAGTTACATCAAGCCCTTTTCTTTTTGTCAAACCTTTAAAAAAAAAAAAACCTTTTTTAGATTTTTAATATATTTTGACCCACATAATCTGATTTGCTTTTGGAATTGAATCAACTGCGTTATTGATAACCACTGGAAATAAGAACCTCAAAATGAGATATTGAATTAACTCACAATTAAACATGGTCACAATTGCCTTAATAGTTTTAGTAGAGACTTTGGGCAAATTATAACCTCTTTTCTTATATACTCTTTTGTTATGAACCTACTTAAAGTTCAAATTCTTGGTAACTGGAGAATTATGTGTTTGAATAAATTGGTACTGTTCTTCAAATTTTCTTAAGGTCTTTTGATTTCTTTGTTTTCAGAGGATCTTTGTTTTGATTCACATTTGTCTCTTATTTTCCCGACATTGAAGAAACTCTAATGCCTATTTTGATATTTTAACGTTATTGCAGCCTCCGGATTGTTTAATTGGATTTAGCAGTGAAGATGACATTATTTCTTCCAAGAGCTCTTGTCCCAAATATTTGAGCTTGCCGCCATTCACATCAGTAGGTAAGTTTCTTTCTTAATTTTATGATAATATAATTTTGGAGTAGTGGTAATAGAGAAGTTATGCCTTACATTCTCTGAGTATTTACGAATAATTTGGAAATGGTTTAATATATTAATAAAATAATTTTATTTAATCTTTACCTCTTCACTTTTTTTCCCTTCTCTTCAGGCTGTATGACTTAATTTTTTAATGTATTGTTCTAAAATTTTCTTCTTTTATGCTTAAATGGAGGCTAAATGTATATTTGTTCCAATTTTGATTTGTTAATCATAAGTGTATTTTAAGTTCATCTAAAATAGCTTTGTTAAAATAGTTGTTGCTACATGTATTTGATTGACTTTTTTTCTCACCCTTTGCCACTGGCAGCTATTACTCTCCCACCATCCCTAGCCTACGACCATGCCTTCCTCATCCTTCTAGCTGATGCTAGCCTTAACCCCGCTAATTCGCACTCTCCACAGCCTCAGCCCCAGCCCCAGCCCCAGCCCCAACCCCAACACTTTCACCACTGCCATTCTTAACCCTCACCCAAGCCTGGTTTCGGGGGGCAAACCACAAAGAAACCTCTTTGGGCCTCCAAAAAAAGGCTAAACATAGGGCCCCAAAAATATTTATAGAGAGAATTCTATTTACACCCAAAAAATAGTTAAGTGAGCCCAATTTTTTAATACACCCTATTAAATTGTTTAGGGTTACAATTTATTCTCAATATGCCTTTTTTTTTTCTCCCCAAATTACCCTTTCGAAGTACACCCAAATAAAATAAATTAAAATTTTCAAATTAGTTTTGAAAAACTTTTCTTTTGAGCTTAGGATTAGTGACTTGTTTTGTTATTAATCTAATACACATTATTTTTTCTAGATAACCAATGTAATGGATATTAGCTGAAATTAATCAAAATTAAAGCTTGACTTTGATATATATATATATATATATCTATACACAGATATATATACATATAAATTCATTATATTTAACCTAGTTTGCATAATAATACACCAAAAGATTGCGATTTTACATTAATGGCGTGATTGGATTGTTAATCCACATGATTAGAACAAACAAAATTCATGATTTAGTAAAATAAGAAACAAAAACACAAATTTAGGGTTGATGTATATAAGTCGAAATAAGTGAAATTTGAAGATATATGTATATATATATAATCAAATGTTCATTGAAAGCTGCAGGTTTTTTAAGTGCAACTAATAATATAATAAAAAATAATGATGTTGATAATAATGGTGTGTTTTGGTGAGTGGATTGAAATTTTGGAGTGAAAAATAAGAAGAAAAGAAAATAATTGAAACTTGGAGAAGAAGATGAAGAGATTTGAATAAGAAGAGATATAATTAATTAGGGTATACCATGAGAAAAAATAATATTTTATTTTAATATTTAATATGTATTGTCTTTATTAGTAAATTCATATTAGGTATAATAGAAATTAAAAATTAAAAATTTAAATTAGGCTTACTGAGATAATTTAACGTGTCACGGCCTTGGTTGTTTCCAAGCTATCCGTGCAGCACTTAAAAATCTTAAGCCTCACTTGATGATGCTAAGTCAGCCTAACTCACGAACTTGCAAAATGACAAATAGGAAGACAAAGAGAGTTTGAGAGAATGTCTTGTATTCAATTTGAGAAAGCTTTACAACTCTTGGATGGTTTGGAGCAAATGAGCTCCTCCCCTATTTATAGGCTCCTTAGGAGCATTCTAAAACTCTCAAGAAAATGTCATGTATAGAAGCTTCCCATGGAAGCTTTCTTTACAAGCTACAAAAATGTTCTAAAATGCCTTCTAGAACTATTTATACAAATATTTAATTATATGTCCCTAGGTCCTTCTAGAATTCTCCATAGTCTTGACATGTGCTAAAGTTTGTTAGGGAGTTCTAGATTCTTCCATTAGCCTTTCTTTTTTGCATGGTCCCCTCTGGATATTTTGGAGAATTTTGTAAGGATGTGACATTTCTTCCCCACCTATGCTAGCAACGTCCTCGTCGCATCCTCCTGGTTGAGATTTAATTAATCCAAAACCATGTTGTTTTGGGATGAAATTAAAAATTAAAAATAAAAATCTTAAGCCCTAGCTCCTAGTTTCCTATTTCTCTTATTCTCCTGTGAGCAACACAACACCCCCAACGAACTAGCGACACCTCTAAGGACAAAAAGTGCACACATGCCAAAAATGCACTCTTAGGCCCTGCCTTGGGCAGAGGCAAGAAAGGCTTTTTTCTTCGGACCCAAAAACTTGGATGAAAATAAGATCCCCAAAATTTCTTAGTTCTTTATTCTATTAGATATTAAAATAAGATCCAGCATAATATTGAGATCCAATTTGAAGGACTTAAAACAAAAATCCTGGTTGGGCCAAATTTAAAATAATAAATTATATATGAATGTTGTTGGGAGAAGGATATGCCAGATAAATTAGAGTATACAAGCTTAATTAGTAATTTTACAACAAAAAATAAGAGAAAAGTGATATTAAATTCAATTTTTATTTGGTATTTTAGCTTTACACTTTTTTATTATTGTAAATTGGAATTTGCTAATCCATAATGCAACATGACCAAAATCTTGTCCTTTTGAATTCTTATAATGATTTTCCTCCTCATCTAGAAACGGTGTGCAATTAAACTTTTGTGTATACTAGCTAATATTTTTTTGTTTTTTTGTTGCTATTTCCATATTCCTCAAACTTCTTTTTTAAAGGATAAATATGTAAAAGGATGCCTAGGACTCTATAAAAGTCAAGGCTGACCTTATGCATATTTGTTATATCATAGTGTTAGTTTTACGGTAACACACTATTTGTTATATCATAGTGTTAGTATAAAGAATTTTAATCTTTGCTGCTTCAAAGATGGTTATAGTTAGTGGACATTTTTTTTTATTGTTATTATTATTTAAGTCAACGTTTATATTATTAATTTGGTCCCTCTAATTAAGAAATCCTACCTCCGCCCCTGTCATGATTAAATCATTGCGTACAATCACAACACTCCACGATATCGCACGGCATCCCTAGCATCTGCGACAACGAAGCGAACCAAATCATCATTTATCACCATCGTCAATCACCATCCCTTGAGCCCACCACCACCCCCTCCATTGTTATCTTTCTATCGTTAATCTCTCTTCAATTTCAATAGCACCACCATAGTTGTAAGTCACCCCTACAACTCCTAGCTAGTCCACTCACCTCTTCAATTTTATTATTTCAAAACTTCCCCCCCCCCCCCCCCCTTTTGTTATGCTTTGATCAAACCTACTAGTAATTCATTAGCATTCTTTTGCACCATGGATAGGAGTTGGATGCAACTTCATAATAGAAGGTCACCTCAATACATTGATGGGGTGAGGGAATTTATCATGTTTGGTCGTGATCATATGAAACCAGGGGCGGATAAGATTTGGTGTCTATATTATAGATGCAACAACCATATTCAAAAGACCATAGAGGAAGTTGAAATTCATTTGTATGCATATGGAGTGGTCACAAGTTACACTAAGTGGGTGTATCATGAGGAAGGCTTTGAGTTGACTGACAATGATGACTCACAAAATGAAAATGACGAATATCTCAACGATGTGACAGAGAAGTCAAATAGCCCCAATACTGAGGTGCGAGAAGTTATTCATGACATATGAAGTGGAACAACCACATTTGGTTATGTGAGAGAAACATCTAATAGTGGTAATCCTGACTAACCTAGTAGTTGCGGTGGAGAAACAAATAAATTTGCAAGATTAATGAGGGATGCAGAGCAAGATTTGTATCCGGATTGCCAACGATTTTCCAAACTATCATTCATGATTAAGTTGCTACATCTAAAGATATTTAATAGATGGAGCAACAAATCACTCACGATGTTAGGCGCTTGCCATTGGTGAAACGCTTTCATGCTCATACAATGAGGCTAAACAAATAATTTGAGATTCAGGCCTCGACTATCAAAAAATATACATATGCAAGAACGATTGCGTACTTTTTTAGGAGTATGAAAATGAAGATGAGTGTCCTGCTTGCAAAGTGCCAAGATACAAAGTTCATAAAAGTAAAGGTAAAAAGATCCCTCTCAAGGTTCTGCAATACTTTCCTTTAAAACCAAGGCTACAAAGGCTATTCATATCAAGGAAGACGGCTACTGATATGAAGTGGCACAAGGATAAACATGTAGAGATGGAAAATGTATTGCGTCATTCGGCTAACTCTGAAGCATGGAAATATTTTGACAAAAAGCATGAGTCATTTGCCAAAGATCCTTGTAATGTTAGGCTTGAACTAGCTAGCGACGGTTTTAACCTGTTTGGAAACATGAGTAACTTATATAGCATATGGCCAGTTTTTTTTGTCCCATACAATTTACCACCATGGAAATGTATGAAGGATCCATTTTTTATGATGCCTTTGCTTATTCTTGGGCGTAGGGCTCCCGGATTTGACATTGATGTGTTTTTACGGCCATTGATAGATGAGTTAAAAGAGTTATGGAAGGTAGGGGTAGAGACATATGATGCATCAAATGGCCAGAATTTTCAATTCAGTGTCGCATTATTATGGACCATCAATGATTTCCCTATGTATGGTAACCTATCCGGTTGGAGCACCAAAGGGAAATTGGCTTGTCCTTCACGTCAAACACAATGGTTTTAATTCTATTTTGTGCATTTGATCTAAAATCTCTTTGGCTTATGGATTCTTTCTCTTTTTTATTTTGATTCTTTAACTCTTTTCTTTTCTTTTCTTTTCTTTTTTTAATTTTTTTTTCTATTTGATGATATAACCTTTTTTGCTCGTTATTATTATTATTTTTTATTTTCACTAACATTTTCGTTTAAATTAAAACTTTTAAGAAGTAAATTGCTTGGTATAAACCATGTTTTAGTTTTGTACGCATTATAAAGTAATACAAATTCTCGGAAGAATCAAAGTTTTAGATTCGATATATGATGAATGAGTATTTCTTCATTCATTTCCATCAAATCAAAAAAGATTTTTTTGACTTGGAGTTGAGTGTACCTCAATTTTTATTTTTATTTTTATTTTTTTAATTAAATTGTCAGTGTTTGTTATCCTCGGCATAGGGATAGCTACATTCTGTAATCTTTCTTGCACTTTTACATTTCCTTGGACTTGTGAAGGGATATTAGTATATAGTGTTCTGCCTTTAGATATGCCACCTTTTTTTTCATGAAAACTAAATATTTTTTTCTTCCAATATTTGTTGCAGATTATTGATTCAATCATATCTCATGGTAGTTTCTTAACTAATTGCTTTATAGAGCAGTTGTTGGGATCCATTGCCGAATAAACTCCAATGTGCACTTAAAGGTCTGCTCATGATTCATAGATGACTATATTCTTGACTTCATAATTGCAGAATTGCATAAACAATTTACACTAACAGATTTTATGTAGAATATAGAAACTTTCTCATTACATCTTATGAAATGGATTTCTTTATTTCAGTGCAAATATCATTTCATCGTTTAAATATGGTTATTATTTTCTTCATTGTACGATCAATATTTCATTATGTTCTCTAAAATGAGTTGGAACATGATGATGATGCAGGACATGGTAATGCTTGGTGCAGACAACTATGAAACCGATGCTGAAATTGTAGCAATGTTAGCTGAGGGAAGAGTTTCGATTGGAATAGAAGAAAATACAAGAATCAAGTACAGACTAACTTAGACTTTTCCACTTCCATTATTTTCCTGGAAAATCATTTTCTACAACTTTTTCGGTCTCTGATGGCCATCTGTATGTTCTTATGCAGAGACAGCATCATTGACAAGAATGTTAGAATCGGGAAGAATGTTGTTATTGCAAACTCAGAGGTATGTTTCTTCAAATAATTTGTTGTGGGAGATATAGAAAAGACCAATGATTTCAGGATAAAAATGGTGGTTAAAGACATTGGAACTTTTCCTTTGGTTGTCAAGAAAATGGAGGAGAAGAAAAGAAAATTTAAGGATTTCAAACACCCAGTAAAACTAATTTTTTGTTTTTATATGAATTATCAGGGCATATAAGAGGCTGATAGATCCTTAGAAGGGTTTTATAACCATTCGGGTATTACCATCATATTGAAAAACTCAACAATTAAAGACGGAGTTATGATATGATGAGCATCACCATCATTTTCTCTTTCTTTGTTTTTTTGTTTTTTGATTTTGGCTCCATTAGAGTGGGAAGTGAGGATATCGGGAGATACGTGCATTGTATCTGATGATGGAAGCAAAGGTTGTAAAGAACTTGATACAATCAAGTATACTAATATGCATATATCCCTTCTTGTTCTGTATTAATGCAAATTATCATTTTATACCCATATGACAAATATAAAGGGAGATTTTGAACATCCTTCAAAAATAATGTTGTTTGGAAAAATTTAAGATACACTTTTTGAAGAATAATTTTCATAATACCCTGCCAAACACATTTTTAGCACCATTTTTCGTTTTCTCCATGTTTCAATTATATTAAAATTAAATTAAATTTCAAAATATGAAACTATATTTCTTCTTACCACAGGAGAACTGGAGAAGGAATCGAGATAACTAGAACCTAAGGGAAAAAAGAAGAAGAGAGAAAGGCAGAGATGAAGAAGAGGAGAGAAGCATGGTAGTTAAACTCTTAGAATTCATGATTCGATATGAGTTTCAATCAAAACGATTCAATTCATGTCGCTAAATCTTAATTTAATTTCTATTCACTATAATTTCAATTATATTTGCATAATACATGAAATGACATCATGGTTTTATATGAATATACATATATACAACTTTGCTATGATATTTATTTTGTTTTAAACAGTGTGTGTGTGTGTATTTTTATATGTATTATATAATTATATATTATGCTAAATAAAATGAAGCTTACAATTCATGTTCTTGATTTTAGGAAAATGATTCATGATTCGATTAACGATTTGAAAACAATGGAGAGAAGAACGAGACGGATGAAGCTAATATTGAATGAAACTGAAACTAAAATTGAATTTATAGAAACACCTCAATACATTGAAACATCATTTCATTTTCATATATCTGTAACACAAATCGCTCTTCTGATGTTATAATGCTAGTAACATAACATTTATTGCACGAGAATGGTTTTCTACATGTCCTCCCAGCTCGATGAAGATAATCCACTGCAGTTTTTGGTAGATCAAAGTTGTATATATGGCTTGTCTCTGGAAGGTCAACTCCTATGGCTGTTATATATGTCGCCATGAGAAGATAGCTTCTTCCTTGTCTCATTTCCTGTATTCAAGAAGCGGATAACAAACATTTAGGTTGTGTTTGGATCATGGATTTGTGTAGGAATTTGTGGAGGGAAAAGAAAAGGGAAGGGTAAGAGCCTAATTTCAATAGATGTCACAGAACGAACAATGTAGCAACCACCAAGTTTTCCAAAACCAAAATGAACAGAATTGTCTTGTAAAAAAAATTTAAATTAAAAAAAAAAGAAGAAGAAGAAAAGAGAAAACGTGTCATTCCTCTAGCTCAAACCAGTTCCCAAAGCAACTAATCTTACATGTGATTTGCTAGTGGTATGCCACAAAGGCAATCTAGGAGACGTGGCTTGGGATTTTTTTTCATAGAACAGTTCTGTCATTTAATTAATAAAAAACAAGTTTCATTTTGTCATGTTTACTTTTGTATGTTATTATTCACATGATCAGTCCATATAGGGCCAGCCTTGGGGTATGTTAAAAAATGAGGGCCTAATCCAACTTCTTCTAGTCTATAAACTTATCTTTTATTAATCATGTCACTAGAAAGATTGAATGGATTAATTATGTTGCCCATTCGACATCACTTACAAGTTAGTTTTCAACCTTATCTATGATATGTTGGCCTCGTTTGAACTGAATCTTCTAATGTGATATTGAAACTGTAAGCATATCTATGAAGTGGCACATATGCCATATGTTTTATTTATTTATTTAATTATATTATTATATAATTATTATATATATTTTAATCAGTAAACAATTGGATAACTAACGTGAAACATGTCCACTACCCCCATAAAGTGGTTTCATGGGAAGTTACAACTTCTTGATGGTGAAAAGTTATAAGGAGTTACACTTAGATCATGGGTCCTGGCCTATCTATATATGCCTGTGATAACTATCAAAACACATACGTTGTTTTTGTGAATAGAATAGGCTTGAAACTCTGTTCCTTTCACTTTTCTATATGGTTCTGCGGAAGTGCTTTATAAGTGGTTTTGTTTATATATTCAAGACTTGATCAATCAAAAATAAGATTCAAAGGCTTGAACATCATGGCAGGAGGTATTCTTCTGTTATTAAATTATTTTAGTTCTCACAATTGGTATCTGTGGGGATATATTTTCCAAGTACCAACACGTGGCCAAAGTTGACGCCGACGTGTCAGCCGAGGTGCCACGTGTCCTGGTCATGACGCCGAGGCGATCTCGGCAAGGCCGAGGTTATCTCCGAAGATATCGGAATCCGAGATAAGCGGATAAGGCACAAGAGTCCTAGAATGATGAGGGGACTTAGCCTGGATAAGGATAAAGCTCTTAGGGAGTTTATCTCTGTCTATTGAAGAGTCCAGGATAAGCACTGAGCTAAAGTCCATTGAAGCTAGGCTTCTATTGGGACAAGGATTGAGTTAACTATAAAAGAAAGGCACCCCCGATGGGTCTAAGGTACGCAATTTATATTCAGAACAGTGAATAAAGCACCATTGATTATCTTTGAGAGATATTAGATTATTGATTTAATCATCGGAGTGCCCCCGGGTGGACGAACCACTGCCGGAGTCTCTTCTTTTCTGTTGCAGGTCGTTCAGGCGCCATCTATTCTGCCGGTGCTTTCCAGCTGAATACTGAGTTGGTAGTGTGGTCAGAAATTCACTCACACAATTTGGCACCGTCTGTGGGAAAGAAAAGAGGATAGATGGCCAGTGACGGACAGAGGGAAAAGGCTGGGGATGAAATCCCAGCTGGGAACGGAAAACACGTCAACCTTAGCATGGAAGAAGATGGTTGCAACGAGGAGGCTCAGAACCAGAATCATGGAAAGAAAGACGTTGGCCAAGATGGCGACGTACCAAAAAAACCAGATCAAAGCGGGTACTACAACGAGGATGACCTCTAGGTATGAAAGGATAGATGCCGGCGGAGGGATGAAGAGGTGAAAGAGATGGAAAATAAATTGGCGGACCTGCAATCGGTCGTCAATTTTATGATGCAAAACAACGTCATGCAGCCACCATTCCCGCTGCAGGACACGCCGATGCCAGCGGCCAATGCCCAGAAGGGAGGGCAAAAAACAATCCCAGTAGCCCCCCAGCACACCAGGAGCGAAAAACACTCTCACCGGCCTTCAAGGGAGGTCGGACGAGGGGAGTCAAGGAGGGAAGATTCACGAAGGACACATCACACTAAAGAGGCAGATCCCAGAGAACATCAGCATGTTCAAAGGCAGGAGCTGTGCTTCGACGCAACTCATGTAGAAAGATCGAAAAGGGCCCACAACGAAGCTAAGAGCAGTGCGCCGAAAAGACTGAAATCAGGAGATAGCCGAGCACCTGGGCGGACCAAAGAGGACCTGAGAGATTACCTCTAGAGGAAGCAAGATAATGCCGAGGTCAATTCCCCAGCTAAACCAAAAAACCATTCTCAGTAGAGTTAGACAAAGTGGAAGCCCCGAAGAGATTCAGTATGCTGAGGTTCCAGGTATACGATGGGAAGTTGGACCCCAACTTTCACATCGGATTATACCTGAACTCAATGGCATTGTACACTGAAAACGAGTCGTTGCTCTGCAAAGTGTTCCCCTCATCATTTGGGGAGATTGCGTTGGATTGGTTTCACAAATTTCCGAAAGGAAGTGTGAAAACCTGGGAAGGCCTGGCCGAGATGTTTGTGGCCAGGTTCGTGACAAACAAACTACAGCCCTTAAGGATAGACGCCCTAATGGCTCTAAAGATTGGCGAAGATGAAAGCTTGAGGGCCTACGCCAAGAGGTATTACGAGGTATTCAACCGAATACCTGAATGCAACCAAGAAGTGGCCGTCGTATCATTTAAAAATGGCCTGAAAGATAGCTGTCTACTCCGAAAATCATTGGCAAAGACATTGCCAAAAAGCATGGAAGAGCTCATGGCCAGAATCGAGAAATATGCCAGAGCCGAGGAGGACACGCCAGGAACCATGGCGATAAAGCAAGAAAAGGGGAACGGCTTGTCGAAACGAGGCTGAGGTAACAATGGGTCCAACAACAAGCAAGAGATAGGACTAAGGGCTGCACAGGCAGTCACCACTGTGTTCCAAATCCCAATTCACAAAGTCCTGGATAAAATCCAAACCCAACCCTATTTCAGAGCACCAGCAAGGGTGCCAGGAGAGTTTATGGAAAGGAGCCTTGGTAAGCATTGTGCCTACCATAACGAAGATGGACATAGGACTCAGGGTTGCAGAGCCCTGAAAGTACACTTGGAAGACCTAGTAAGGCAAGGCCATCTGAGGGACCTTGTGGATGAGTCCAGGACAAGGAAAGAGCAGGCAAGACTGCCTCAGGCGCCAGCAGCTCCGCCTCCCCCAGCACAGTAACCTCAGGTAGGAGGACCTCGAGTAATTAATGAAATTCACTCGAAGGTCAACGAAAACGAAATTCGGGGGGAGACCTAGAAGGTAAAGCACCTATAGCATGTCTACCGAGTCGGGGAGAAGAGACATTGGGCAGAGGAATACCTGGGACCAGTAGTGTCCTTCACTGAAGTCGACCTTGAGATGGTCCAACACCTGCACAACGATGCCTTGGTAGTATCCCTCCAGGTTGGGGAGTGCCAAGTGAAGCGCATCCTCATTGACCAAGGCAGCTCTTGTGACATCATGTATGTCAGATGTTACAAGGAGCTTGGCCTTCACCCAGACGATATGAAACAATCTAATAGCCCAATGGTCGGGTTCAATAGAACGCCAGCATGGCCACTGGGAGCAGTAAGCTTAGAACTGCAGGCTGGCATGAAGAAGGTAAAGATGGAGTTCACTGTAATCGACATGCCCTCCTCTTACAATATTATTTTGGGAAGGCCATGGTTGCATGCAATGGGGGCTATTCCCTTAACATTACATCAACTATTGTAGTTCCCAACAGAGCATGGGATAGAGGAGGTCATAGGAGATCAGCTGCAGGCAAAGAACTACTCCATGACAGCAATGAAATCTACCTATAGCATTCGGGAACCAAAGAAGGCAGAGATCGAAGACGAGGACGTGGAAGTCCTAGAGGACGTCGGCAAGGAGCCAGCCGAGAAAAGTGAAGAAGCACTAAAGAAAATCCTCATCCAGGAGGGGGATGAAGAACGCTTTTTTCTTCTCGGCTCGGGCTTAGCCAAAGAAAAGGAAAGAGAGCTGGAGGCTTTCTTGAGAGCAAACATTGAGGTGTTTACCTGGACGCCTTACGAAATGCCTGGCATTAACCCTGAGGTCACTTGCCACAAATTGAACGTTGACAGGTCGGCCAAACCTGTAATCCAAAGAACAAGAAGACCGACAATGATGCACGTCGAAGCAGTGGAAGAAGAAGTAGACAGACAACTAGAGGCCAGGGCCATTCCAGAGGTTAATTACCCGACATGGCTATCGAACACAGTAGTGGTGAAGAAAAAGAATGGTAAATGGAGGGTCTGCGTGGACTTTACCTTCCTGAACAAGGCTTGTCCCAAAGACAGCTTTCCTCTACCCAAGATTGACCAACTGGTAGACGCCACTTCAGGGCATGGAAGGATGAGCTTCCTGGATGCCTATAGGAGGTACCATCAGATAGCTATGTACCCCCCAGATGAAGAGAAGACTGCGTTTATCACCCCAAAAGGGCTGTATTGCTACAGAGTAATGCCTTTTGGGTTGAAAAACGTAGGAGCAACTTTCCAAAGATTGGTAACCAAGATGTTCAGACACTTGATTGGCCAGACGGTGGAAGTTTACATCGACGACATGGTCGTGAAGACCAAGGAACCTGAAGGTCATCTGGCCGACCTAAAAGCTATCTTTGACATCCTTAAAACATATCGGCTCCGACTTAATGCTTCAAAATGTGCATTTGGAGTTGGATCTGGTAAGTTTTTGGGATACTTAGTGACCAGAAGGGGCATTGAGGCTAGCCCAGATCAGATCAAGGCCATTCTAGAGTTGAAGAGCCCGACATCGGCAAAACAGGTGTAGATGCTAATTGGAAAGGCTGCAGCCCTGAATAGGTTCATAAGCAGAAGCTCAGACAAGTGCAAACCTTTCTTTAACTTAGTAAAGAAAGCCACAGACTTCTTATGGACTGAGGAGTGCGAAGTCGCATTGGCTGACTTGAAGAAGTACTTGACCATAGCTCTAGTTCTTTCAAATCTAGAACTTGGAGAGGAGTTGTTCTTGTACTAAGCAGTTTCAGAACATGCGGTAAGCGCAGTGGTAATCCGAGAAGAAAAAGGGGAACAACGGGCTGTCTACTATGTAAGCAAAACCCTGGCTGATGCAGAAACCAGGTATTTATCCCTAGAGAAATTGGCACTGGCATTAGTAGTGGCTTCAAAGAAGCTGAACCATTACTTTCAAGCCCACAAAATTGTGGTGCTAACTGAACATCTATTGAAGTCCCTGTTGCAGCAGGGAGACCTAATAGGAAGAATTGCCAGATGGGTAGTGGCCTTGGGCCAGTATGACCTCGAATACAGACTCAGAACAGCAATCAAAGGCCAAGTCTTGGCCGACTTCATTGCCGAGTTCACTCCAGGAGCAATCTCACATCGGGCTCTGTCAAGCCAAGGTGAAAGATGTCCCAGCAAGCAAGGAGAAGCCCAGCCAAGGGCAACGGAACAAAGGAAGGAAGAAAAACTCAGACCCTGTAGCATTTACATCGGCGATTCCTTTCGACTGTTTGTTGATGGGAGTTCAAACCGACAAGGAGCGGGGACAGGAGTAGTACTAGTATCTCCAGATGGGCAGATACTAGAACAATCGATTCGTTTGGGGTTCAAGGCCTCAAACAATGAAGCAGAGTATGAAGCACTCATTGCAGGAATGAAACTGGCAGTGGCAATAGAGGCAGATGAGGTAATAGTCTTTTGTGACTCCCAGTTGATAGTCAACCAGACAACGGGCGAATTTGCGATAAGAGATGAAAGGATGTCGGCCTATGCAAAGGAGGTCAACAGGCTGGTGGCCTTGTTTCAGAACTGCCGACTTCATCAGGTTAGTCGAGATGATAACAGTCATGCTGATGCACTGGCCAACCTGGCTAGTGCAATACAACCTGGAAAAGCAAGGACAATAATGGTTGATTACTTGTCGGGCCCGAGCATAGAACCATTAACCACAAAACATGAAGCAATGTGTGTGGACATGGGACCAAGCTGGATGGATGCAATAGTAGCATTCCTGAGAGAAGGAAAATTGCCAGAAGATCACAAAGAGGCACACAAGATCAGACTGAAGTCGGCTAGATTCAGTCTGACAGCAGAAGGACATCTTTACAGAAGATCCTTCACTGGACCACTTTTGAGGTGTGTACATCCTTCACAGATTGAAGATTTTTTATATGAAATACATGAAGGAATATGTGGAAGCCACGCCGGGGGCAGATCACTCGCCCATAGGGCCATTACCCAAGGGTATTGGTGGCCTTACATGTAGAAAGATGCAGAAGCCTATGTGAAGAAGTGTGAAAAGTGCCAAAGGTTTACACCTCTGATACACTAACTAGCAACAGACCTAAACCCAACATCCAGTCCTTGGCCATTTGCCCAATGGGGCATGGATCTCGTTGGGCAGCTGCCCCAAGCAACAGGACAAAGGAAGTACTTGCTGGTGGCAACAGATTACTTCACCAAGTGGATAGAAGCTGAACCCCTTGCCAAGATACGAGATGTATATGTGAAGCTTCATATGGAAGAATATCATCACCCGGTTTGGGATTCCAAGAGCAATAATTGCAAACAATGGAACACAATTTGACAGCAAGCTAATCAAGAACTTCTGTGCAAAGTTCAAAATCAAGAATTACTTTTCCACCCTGAGCTTTCCTCAAAGCAATTGACAAGCAGAAGCATCCAACAAAGTCAACTTGGATGGGATTAAGAAGAGGTTGCAGGCAGCAAAAGGAAAATGGGTGGATGAACTGCCAAGTGTACTTTAGGCATATCGGACTACGCCGAGAAGATCAACAGGGAAATCTCTTTTTGCCATGGCCTATGGCATAAAAGCTGTCATCCAACTGGAAGTCGGCATGCTAGGGATCAGAACCCAGGGAGTAGAGAACGGGACCAATGATGTATTATTAGCCCGAGATTTGGATCTACTAGAAGAAAGAAGGAAGAGAGCTGCAATACAGCTCGTAGCATACCAGCAACAGCTTGCCAGAGCTTATAACAAGAAGGTCAACCCAAGGGAGTTTCAAATCGGTGACCTCATCTTAAGAAAAGTCGTCAGCAACAAAAAGATCCCAGAGAGGGGAAGCTTGGCCCAAATTGGGAAGGACCCTACAGAATCATCTCGGTACTGGGAAATGGGGCATATCGGCTTGAAGATAATGAGGGCAAAGAGTTGCCAAGGCCCTGGAGCACTTACAATTTGAAATTTTTCTATCATTAGAATTTTTTGTTCTTTTGTCATTTGCCGAAGTAAATAAATAAAGTTTTAGCTTGATTTACTTGTTTATACACTTGTAAAAATACATAACGTTGTTTTTGGAATACATGTATAATGAGAACCCAAGTGGAACTTAGGTTCACATTAGGGGGCAGAGAGAAGAAAAATGGTTTTAACACTTGTTGAAACTTGAGAAAAGTTTACAAGTTGAAGTTAAATCGAGATCATGTTTAATACTTGTTAAAACTTGAGAAAAGCTTACAAGTTGACATTAAACCGAGATCATGTTTAACACTTGTTGAAACTTGAGAAAAGTTTACAAGTTGGAGTTGAACTGCGATTATGTTTAACACTTGTTGAAACTTGAGAAAAGTTTACAAGTTGAAGTTAAACCGAGATCATGTTTAACACTTGTTGAAACTTGAGAAAAGTTTACAAGTTGAAGTTAAACCGAGATCATGTTTAATACTTGTTGAAACTTGAGAAAAGTTTACAAGTTGAAGTTAAACTGAGACTATGTTTAACACTTGTTGAAACTTGAGAAAAATTTACAAGTTGAAGTTAAACCAAGGTAAAACACTTGTTGAAATTCGTGAAAAATTTACAAGTTAAGGCCAAGATTGTATTAAACTAAGTACTTATGTACTTGCCGATGTAAACCGTTGGTGAGAATAGTCGAGGTATTTCACCCCGAGCAAATTACACAAGAGAAGTGTGCATTAAAGATACGCAAAATATTCTAAGTATGGAATCGTGCAAGAGTGGTAAAAAGAAGACAAATATGCAAGCATTCAGAAGAATAAGCTGTATTAACAACCAAAAGAAGGCACGTCGGGCACATGAAGAGCTTACATTGTTCCAAAAAGAAGAAAAACAAAAGTACAAAATATAAAGGAAAAGGGACATCAAATCTAAGGTTCTTCAGCGTCATTAGCAGGCTGGGTTTGGACCTTGGAGGACTGCTGAGAAGACATCTCGGCGGCCTTTTCAGCCGCAAGCTTGGCGTCAATTTCTTGAAGGGTTAGATCGAGGCTCTTGTCGGCAAGGGGCACGTCTGATGACGCCTTCTCAGGAGTGGCATCCTTGGGGACTTCCTCACCCTCCTCATCTTGAGTTTAGTCCAGGACTTGCTCGTTCAGAGAAGGGGACTTGGTTCCAGCAGCCTCCTTTGATTTCCTCACCAAAGTCTCCTCCTCAGACTCAGATTCGTCGTCAGATTGACTTGGAGTTGGAGGGAATGGAAGAGGAATGACGTCGGCGTTCCTAAGAGGAGAGTCCTCGGGGACTTCAAGCCTTTTTAGAAGAGACATCCAACCAAGGGTGAAACCCTTGTTGCATGCTTGCTTCACTTGCTTTTCATAGTTCATCGTGACATCAGCCACTCCCTCATTGTAGCCCTTCTCATCGGCCGCCTTGAGCTCGGCATCCTTCGTGGCCAAGGCTTCTTGCAGTTCTTTTTGGGCCTGTGCTGTTTTCTCCTCGGCCTCATTCTTTTCGGCCTCAAGAACCTTCTTGATGGTCTCAACGGACTCCGCCTTTTCTTCGGCTACATCCTTAGCTTTGATAGCAGCCTCGGCTTGATCCTCCAAGGTCCTCATCTTTGATTGCAAGTTTTTATTAGTCTTCTGAAGACTGGAGACCTCCATTTTCTTGTCGGCTAGCTCCTTTCGGTTCTCAAAGGATTGTACTGAGAAGGAATGGGCATGCTGGATTGCCTGAGAAAAAATGAAAAACAGAACAGAAGTTATTATAAAATTTTCTAAAGTGTGAAAAAGAGAAAGAAAGAAAAATTACCAAATAAAGACACTTACTTGAACGGAGCACTGGAGCATCAGAGCATAGTTTTCATATTTGCTCAACTCGGCGTTTCAGTCGAGATCACCGGGAAGAAGCAGAGCAGTACTAAGGGCAACGCCAACATTAATGTCATCAACGCTATCACTAGCCCTAACTGGCTTATCCTCCAGTGTAATTTGGGGGGCCCACGGGGAATCGTGCTTTCGAGACCCCGAGGTGGTTGTAGTAGATGATCTCAGCCTCTTTGATCGGGTAGACTCGGATGGTTGGGCCTCGGCATGCCTCTTCTCAGCAGCAGATTGAGACTTATCGCTCTCAGCTAATTTGGAGATTGGCAAGGTGTCCTCAGTGTCAAACTGAGTCATCGTTGCCTTTGGCTGAGCCTTCTTGATCCTTTTTGTCTTCGGCTTTGGCTGGGTTGGTACTAGTTGAGCATTAATTGAATCAGGAATATTGGCCAAAATATTCTTAGCGACTGCTTTCTAGCGGCCCATTTCAGCAGCAAAAACTATTCAGCGTCGTCGACGGCGTTGGGATATTGGGATCAGATATGGAGCCGAGGTAGACGGCTGTTCAGCTGGATCAGAGGTCTATCCTGGATCTGGCCGAGATGAGGAGGCAGCTTGAGGAGTTATGGCAGAGGGAGGTGACTGGCTTTTCTTCTTCTTCTTTGGGACGTCGGGCAGCGCCGATTTGTAGGTTGGGATGAAATTGAGGACCAGAGGGGCTCTCTGTTTGTGGACTGGCAGATCCAAAAATTTCCTCAAGTCTTTGCTGGGAAAAAAAGACTGACGGAAGCCCTTTGGTGGCTGAGAAAGAGCTGCAAGAAAAAAAAAAAACATTAGAAACAAACAAAGTATTGAAGACTTTAAAAACAAGTTAGTATGAACACAGGGCTCTTACCATTGCCCTCTACAAAAACTGATCGAGGAAGAGGGAAGAGATGGAGGTCCTCGTCTAGAGCGAACTCCCAGTTCCCTGAGGTAATGAAATAGTCATCCCCAGTTTCCTTGTTGGAGTCAGGGAGGTCGGCGACAATTTTATACTCTGTTGACCTCGGCTTAAGGTAGTAAACGTAGCCCGTATCTTTTTTGAGGCCACACATGGTGTAGCAGTATTGGATATCGGCTAAGGTAATCCTAGCGTTTTCTTGTCTGGCTAAGGCTATGATACCATTGATGACTCGATAGGAATTGATGGCGAGTTGCATCGGGTTCAACTATAATAGTGAAGTATCTCACGAAAAAGGGTGTTGAGTGGGAACCGAAGTCCGCACTTAATGAAGGCTACCACAGGGAAGGGCATAGAATCAGTTGTAGGCATGATGGAGTCATCATCCCCAGCCAATCTCAGATGGACGTCGGCCGGGATGTCAAACTCTCGCCTAAAGTACTCTAACTTGGATGGGGTGTCTACCCTATGCTTCCACATACCCATGATATCGGCTTAACTGAAGGGGTTGGATTTTAAAAGGGTGTGTTTCTAAAGGGTTTTATGGACCTCGGCTAAAGCTTGAAAATACACAGAATCTGTGCGGAATCGTTTCAATTTTCCCTAACAATTGTTTTGAGTTCTACAAACAAATCCCAAACCTAGATCTATGGAAACGAAGATTGAAGGCACAAATCTAGAAAACAGAAAAGCAAGAATGCGCTTCAGAATCAAGAACAAATATGGACTATCAAGAACATTGTAAGTACAAAGGGTATAAGGTCAAGAACAGTGGCAAAAGTGCAGAAAAGTTGTGGGCAGTGCGTGTATTCAAGACATGGGCAAAGAGCAAAGTCGTCAAATAAACACACTCAGATACATGATTCATAAATCAAATACTTGAGTAAAACAACAATGGCAATTAATAATGAAGCAAAACTTCTTGGAGAGCAACAAGAAATAAAACCAGGAGGAACAGTGGCTTACCAGAAAGAGGGAAGTCGGAATGGGAATTGCCGAAGTCTGACGACGGTTGCAAAGGCAGAAGATCGGTGAAAATCACGCCGGAAGGGGTAAACGGAGCAAGTTGCAGAGCTATGGAAGCTTGAACAATGGAGGATTTGAGAAAGCTAGAGAGAGAGAAAGTTTCAGAAACGATGTAAAGTGAAGAGACGAAAGGAGAAAGAGGCTTTTGTTAAAACTTGAAATGGCGGCAAAAAGAAAGCAATTAATGCGCCTAAAATGACGTATGCGTCATATGGCGTACGCAGGCGCGAGATGAATTACAAGCGCGTACGGGGTACAATCCAATAAGGGGAAAAACGCGTAGTTAAGACGGTTGATGTATTATGCTTGACAACTCATACGCATGAGGGAGCTCTTGAAATTTTTGATCTTTAAAGAGACATATCGGCTGGGAATTTCTAAGCCGATGTAATGGCAAGAAGTACCGATATAGGTCCCATCACCTCAGAATGCCGAGGTAATAGAACCTAGGGGGCAGTTGTGGGGATATATTTTTTGAGTACCAACATATGGCCAAAGGTGACGCCGACATGTCAGCCGAGGTGCCACGTGTCCTGGTCATGATGCCAAGGTGATCTCGGCAAGGTCGAGGTTATCTCCGAAGATATCGGAATCCGAGATAAGCGGATAAGGCACAAGAGTCCTAGAATGATGAGGGGACTCAGCCTGGATAAGGATAAAGCTCTTAGGGAGTTTATCTTTGTCTACTGAAGAGTCCATGATAAGCACTGAGCTAAAGTCCATTGAAGCTAGGCTTCTGTTGGGACAAGGATTGAGTTAACTATAAAAGAAAGGCACCCCCGATGGGTCTAAGGTACACAATTTATATTTAGAACTGTGAATAAAGCACCATTGATTATCTTTGAGAGATATTAGATTACTGATTTAATCATCGGAGTGCCTTCGGGTGGACGAACCACCGCCGGAGTCTCTTCTTTTCTGTTGCAGGTCATTCAGGCGCCATCTATTCTGCCGGTGCTTTCCAGCTGAATACTGAGTTGGCAGTGTGGTTAGAAATTCACTCACACAGTATCAGAGCATCCTTCTATTCTGCTATTCAGCATTATTGTAATTTTATGGGGGTCAAATCTTGTTTGATCCTAATAGTATCTCTGTTTCACATGATCCTCTGTTTCACTTTGTTTGATGTTACCCGTATATTGTGAAAACATGTTCCCTGCTTATAATCATGGCTTGTCTTTATCCTTGATAGCATAGAACTTTGTTATGTGAACTGTGATATGAGTCTCAGAGAAACAAAAACAAGAAATTATTTTAATATCCACCTGCAGACTTTCTATCTACTTTTTGAAATTGATTTAGCCTAATGATCAAAGATATTTGGGTTGGTTTTATTCAAGCACCTCTTCCCTATCTTGCTGAGTAAAATTAAAAAAAATAAAAAAAATAAAAAAAGGGTTTCTGAAACTTGCTGGATTGTTTTTCTCACTTTTAAAGATGAATTGTTGCTTGATGTATATTAATTAGAGGCAATAGAATTCATCTTGTTCTGTAATAGTAGTGTTTAAATTAACTTTGAAGTGTTCCTATTCTAAATTTGCTATGTTTTGGAAACCTACTGTATGTCATTAAGTATGAGTTTTCATTAATTGACACACATTGAAGACCATTTTGTATAAAATCTAAAAATTCAAATGCTTTTATTTGGATTTATTCAGTTAATTTAAAAGGCATAAAATACTTAAATTTATTTCTAGATTTTTATAAGGACATGATATTAAGGATATTTTGTTTATTATAGTTGCATGTCTAAATAGTAAGTAAATTCATTTGAATTTCATACAGTGAACTATTTTACATATCCTTTAAAGTCTTATAAATTTTCATATTCATTGGCATGCTCTCTAGTATAGTGTAATATCATATTACATGTATTAAGATTATTTATGCTATGAAAATTTATGTGAAATAAGAGCTTGTATACACTATGTGTTGGACTTATGGAATTTATTTTGGTCCAACTTTTTCTAGTATAAGGTTGAATTACATGTGTTGGGTCTTGGGATTTTTCATGTGATATTACTCTAATTGCACGTATTATGCATTATGTGCATTAAAAGATTATGTACTGGTTCTGATCATAAGGATTTGCTCACATTAATAAATTATGCCATAATCAAAAATAAAAAATAAAAAATTCTATTTTAAGAGTAGCCCCAGCATCTTAAGACATAAAGATATAGTGATCATCAGTATTTTGATCACATAAAGTTAAAAATTAATTTGACATTTTTATATTGCAGTTATGTTTTATAAATAATTTCTCGGTCTCACAAGAAAGTAGTTATCTATGAAATTTAATTGGAATAAGATAATGGATTGGGTATTAAAGGGATTGGACACTCTATACCCACAGGAATGAGTTTTCTTTTCCTTGAATATTTCGGAATCCATTAGTCTTATTATAAAGTAATAGTAAATCTAATACAATTAATGACCTCTATCCACAGGAAAGTTTAGATTTGTTACTGAATTTGACATTGGTTGATTCAGACTATAGTTATTGTTTCAAAGCATTAATGATGTCCTTGGTAATTGCAGTGATTTCTACCTCTATACTGTCTAATGTATAGCGATCCGGGTATTTCCTTCCTGTATTTGTTGTATTCCGGACGTTGGTTCCGTGGAGTTGGTGGTTGTATACTTTGTTGTTATCCTTTGATTCCACTTGTATGAGTTTTAGGATGTTTTGGGCAGGTGGGTTATAGGTTGGTTGAGCCTTGGTCTCAAATCTAGTTGCCCAGGTTTTTGGTGTTACGCTCGAGCGGACCATTCTGCACTCGAGCAGAGTTTGATTTTCAGTATTACGCTCGAGCGGACAATTTTGCGCTCGAGCGGGTTTTACATCATTCCAGTATCTCGTGTCCCTGCAAAACTTCTGCAGGTGTGATTTCTACGCTCGAGCGGGTTTCCTGCGCTCGAGCGGTTTGCGCTCGAGCGGGATTGTTGGTGCTCGAGCGGACAGTGTCTTTTTGGTGTAAGTTCTGGGAGATGGAAAATTGCGCTCGAGCGGACTGGTTTTCACGCTCGAGCGGTGGTGCTTTATCTCTGTGTCTTGGCGCTCGAGCGGACCTTCTTGCGCTCGAGCGGACTCAGATTTTTGTTCTTTACGCTCGAGCATTGTGTTTTCCGCTCGAGCGGACCTGTCGTATTTCAGTCGGCTGTAAGGCATTTTTGAATCACTTTTTGCATTCTCTCTCTCTCTCTTAGTTTCTAAAAAGATCTTTTGAGAGCCTCTCTCTCTAGAAACTCCCTTCTCTCTAGGGTTTGATCTAGTTAGAGTGTTTTTCTTCCCTTCGGCCTTTGTAAAAGTTGGGTTGATCGTCGGGGGCGTCGTTTTGATCCAAAAAGTTTGGTGTTTGGAGCATTTTGATTTTGGTCTCTTCCCCACTCGAGCTCCAACTTTGAGGTAGGGATATCCTACTCCTCTTTATGGATTTTGTCTTTAAACTTTGGCATTTTGATATGTTGGGGGTAGTTGTGTAGTTTTGAGAAAGTTTGGGGCTTTTATGTATTTTTATAAAAGTGGGGTTTTATTTAAAATAAACCTATATGCATGTTAGCATGGAGAAATGGGATTAATGTGGAATCATTGATGAAAATGGCTCACGTCAGTTGAAAATTCACGAGAAGAATTACCCTACGCATGACCTAGAATTAGCAGCAGTGATCTTTGCCTTAAAAATCTGGAGGCATTACCTTTTTGGTGAGAGGTTCGAGGTGTTCTCGGACCACAAGAGTTTGAAGTACCTGTTTGCATAGAGAGACTTGAATTTGAGGCAGAGGAGGTGGATGGAGTTCATTGAGGAGTATGATTTTGAGTTGCACTATCACCCGGGAAAGGCCAATGTTGTGGCCGATGCCCTTAGTAGAAAATCCATTAGTGATGTAGCTTGTATTGCCATCCAGGAATGGGAAATGTTGGGTGCACTTGGGGAGTTTGATTTGCTTCTGGGCGAATCCGTTGAGACTGCGGCCTTGTTTTCTGTTGTTGCGCAGCCTACACTGGTGACACGAGTGTTAGAGGCACAGAGAGGTGACCTTGAGGTAGATTCTCTCCGAGAGAAGATTTCTAGTGGGAAAGTTGAGAAGGGTCTGACGGTGTATCCCGACCAGAGTGTGAGATACCGAGACCGTTTGTTTGTGCCGGAGTCTTGCCGAGAGGAAGTACTCTGAGAGTTTCATCATTCGCGCCTTGCGGTGCATCCGGGAGGCACTAAGATGTATCGGGATTTGGGTCGCCAGTTTTGGTGGCGAGGTATGAAGAGAGATGTGGCTGTTTTCGTATCGAAGTGCCTTACTTGTCAGCAAGTGAAGGCCGAGCATCAGAGGCCAGTGGGTTTGTTGCAACCCTTGCCTATTGCCGAGTGGAAGTGGGAGCATGTCACTATGGACTTTGTTGTAGGTCTTCCGAGGACTCAGCGGGGTAGTGATGCTATTTGGGTGGTTGTAGACCGGTTGACTAAGTCGGCGCACTTTATCCCTATGCGCGTGAGAGATTCGGTAGATCATCTAGCCGACTTGTATATTCGGGACATAGTGAGATTGCACGGGGTCCCAGTGACGATCGTCTCAGATAGAGACCCTCATTTTACTGCTAGGTTGTGGCAGAGTTTGCAGAGTGCCTTGGGCACTAAGTTGACCTTTAGTACGGCTTATCATCCCCAGACTGAAGGGCAGTCTGAGCGTACTATTCAGATCCTTGAGGATATGCTTCGAGGTTGTGTCCTGGACTTTAGTGGGACGTGGGAGAGGCACTTGCCATTGGTAGAGTTTGCCTACAACAACAGTTTTCAGTCTAGCATCGGTATGGCACCGTTTGAGGCCTTGTATGGCCGACCTTGTAGGTCTCCAGTTTGTTGGGCCGAGGTGGGTGATGCACCTTTGTTGGGTCCGGAATTGGTGAGGGAAACGACGGAGAAAGTTGAGCTTATCCGTAGGAGGCTTGTTACAGCCCAGAGTCGTCAGAAATCTTATGTTGACCGTTGGAGGAGACCTTTGGCGTTTGAGGTAGGTGACCATGTCTTTCTAAAGATATCACCTAGGCGAGGTTTGATGAGGTTCGGGAGGAGTGGGAAGTTGTCCCCTCGGTTTATTGGTCCTTTTGAGATTCTCGAGAGGATTGGCGAGGTTGCTTACCGTTTAGCTTTACCGCCGCAGTTATCCGAAGTTCATGACGTATTTCATGTGAGTATGCTTCGGAAGTATGAGCCAGATCCATCACATGTATTGGATTGGACTGATTTAGAGGTAGATGAGGATGCCTCGTATGAAGAGAGACCGGTTCGGGTCTTGGATAGGCGGGATCAAGTCCTGCGTGGTAAGACCATCCCTTTGGTGAAGGTTTTGTGGAAACATCACGGAGTGGAGGAGGCCACTTGGGAACGTGAGTTGGAAGTCCGCGAGAAATATCCGGACTTGTTTATTGACGTGTAATCTTGTACTTAAATTTTGTAATATTGTTGAACTTAAGAGCTTTATATATGTCTTGAGTTGTAAAACATTGATAATGTTTGGGTTTAATGAAAGTATTGGAGAACTTGCCTTGATATGGGAGTTGAGTATAAGGTTGCATATATTGTCTATATTATAGAACTGGAGATGTATCATGAATATTGATTATGATATGAAATTGTGGACCATGTATGTTGGAAATGGTTGAAATGGAAAGGAAATGTATGTTAAAATGTATATGTTGTAAAATACCTCTTGAAAAAAGATGAGATTGACCGGTAACGGGTCGGATTATTTAATATTATGTTGTAATATTGTTGGAAATGGAGAAAACTTGTTTTTGAAAAACTCGTGTTTAATTTCGGGGGCGAAATTCTTTAAGGGGGGGAGGTTATAGCGATCCGGGTATTTCCTTCCTGTATTTGTTGTATTCCGGACGTTGGTTCCGTGGAGTTGGTGGTTGTATACTTTGTTGTTATCCTTTGATTCCACTTGTATGAGTTTTAGGATGTTTTGGGCAGGTGGGTTACAGGTTGGTTGAGCCTTGGTCTCAAATCTAGTTGCCCAGGTTTCTGGTGTTACGCTCGAGCGGACCATTCTGCACTCGAGCGGAGTTTGATTTTCAGTATTACGCTCGAGCGGACAATTTTGCGCTCGAGCGGGTTTTACATCATTCCAGTATCTCGTGTCCCTGCAAAACTTCTGCAGGTGTGATTTCTACGCTCAAGCGGGTTTCCTGCGCTCGAGCGGTTTGCGCTCGAGCGGGATTGTTGGCGCTCGAGCGGACAGTGTCTTTTTGGTGTAAGTTCTGGGAGATGGAAAATTGCGCTCGAGCGGACTGGTTTTCACGCTCGAGCGGTGGTGCTTTATCTCTGTGTCTTGGCGCTCGAGCGGACTTAGATTTTTGTTCTCTACGCTCGAGCGTTGTGTTTTCCGCTCGAGCGGACCTGTCGTATTTCAGTCGGCTGTAAGGCATTTTTGAATCACTTTTTGCATTCTCTCTCTCTCTCTTAGTTTCTAAAAAGATCTTTTGAGAGCCTCTCTCTCTAGAAACTCCCTTCTCTCTAGGGTTTGATCTAGTTAGAGTGTTTTTCTTCCCTTCGGCCTTTGTAAAAGTTGGGTTGATCGTCGGGGGCGTCGTTTTGATCCAAAAAGTTTGGTGTTTGGAGCGTTTTGATTTTGGTCTCTTCCCCACTCGAGCTCCAACTTTGAGGTAGGGATATCCTACTCCTCTTTATGGATTTTGTCTTTAAACTTTGGCATTTTGATATGTTGGGGGTAGTTGTGTAGTTTTGAGAAAGTTTGGGGCTTTTATGTATTTTTATAAAAGTGGGGTTTTATTTAAAATAAACCTATATGCATGTTAGCATGCAGAAATGGGATTAATGTGGAATCATTGATGAAAATGGAACCTTAGGGGTTGTAATGTTAATTATGGAAAATGCCCTAATCACATTGATTAATTAATTGGAATAATTAATCGTGAGAGTTGAGGAATTGAAGTGGAAATGTTGAGATTGAGAATGTATGGGATTGAAGGGTGGAGTTGAATTATTTATCGCTCACCGAATTGAAATGTTGATTATATATCCATTTGTTGCATTTATTATATGTATAGAAATAACTGCTTTGGGCTATCGGTGGAGGATAGTCTTGATTGTTGTAGACAATGCATGATGATTAGGCAAACTAAAACTAATCATTGAAATGTGCCATTGAGTATGACAGTGATAGAATACATTAACTTTATGTATTGATTGGTGATGTGTATAATTATTGTTTATATGCATTGTGTTGTGTTGGAGGAGATAGGGGATGTACTCCACGGTTTAGGGGATGATAGGGGATGGACCTCTAAACCGGATGTTGTTTGGGAGGAGATAGGGGATGGACTCCGTAGATAGAGCTCATATGCTTATCTAGTGATGTGTTGATATAGCTTATATGCTTATCTTTGGAAGTGTGATATAGCTAGTATGCTTATCTGTGGAAGTATGGATATAACTAATATGTTTATCTATGATGAAATGAAAAATGTTAGGTATGAGTTATTGTCTCATATGAGTTGGTTGGCCAGGTTCTGAGCCAAGGTTACGAATTGTAAATTGAAAGGGGAAAAATGAAAAAAAAGAAAAGGGAACATGGACTGGAATGTCTTGGAACTATAATGTGTTATGAAAGAATGTAAAAGTGTTGACCACCTATCAGCTGTTAATCTTTTAGTCATTGTTCATAACTGGTTTAGTATATTTCTACTGGGCTGTGGCTCACCCTATATGGGAATATCATTTTCAGGTACAGGTAGCATGCCACCTCCAAGGACATAGCTTGGGAGGCTAGAGGCGGGCAGATTTTTGTTATTTAGTTTCTTTTGATGTATTACATGTATATTCAAGCCAAGGGCTTAATGTGTAAATGAGTTAGCACTCCTTTGTTGTAACCAAGTGTTAACTTGGAAAGCTGTAAGCCCGTAGGGCATTTTGCTTTTGTTGTTAACATGTAATACTTTTGTAATGAAACATTCTGATGAATAGAAGAAGATGGACCTTTTTGTATCAAGCATGTGTTTATTGATGGGTTTATTGTTATTATTTTGAGGGCGTTACATAATGAGTCTTCTCGTATTCCATTCTTGAACGGTGATAATTTTTCAAACTGGAAGGACAAAATCCCTTTGACATTAGGGTGCATGGACCTCAATCTGGCACTCCGTGTGGATGAACCTCCTGAATCCACGGACAAGAGTTCTGCTGCAGAAAAGAATGCTTATGGAGAATTTTGCTGCAAAAAAAATGCTTATGACGAGTGGGAGCAATCTAATCACTTAAGACTAATGCTCATAAAGTCACATTTCAGCCAGAGTATTAGGGGCTCAATCCCACCATCTGATAACGTCAAAAACTACATAAGGGCTATTGAAGAGCAATTTGTTAATTCTGACAAGGCATTGGCAAGCACTCTAATGAACAAACTATCAGGCATGAAGCATAACAATTCTAGGAGTGTGCGTGAGCACATTATGGAAATGAGAGACATTGCAGCTCGTTTTAAGTCCTTAGAGATTGAGAGCTTGTTTGGTTTGTTTTTGGGAGAGTTGTTTTTGAAAAAAAATTTCAAAATTTTGTTTGGTTTGTGATTTTTCTCCAAAAATTTCCAAAATCACTTTCTCTCTTACACATCAATCAATCACTTTTTTCTCTCTCTCCTCTCTCCTTCTTAATCACTTTTTCTCTCACACACATCTACTCAATTATAACAAAATATCAAATCACTCCAAACTCCCAAACTCCAAAACTATTTTCAAAATATACAACCAACCAAACCAAATTTTTTTTTTAAACTTTCTCTCCAATTTTTTTTTTTGAAAATCACTCTCCAAAAAAAAACCAAACACACCCTAAGATTTCTGAGTCATTCCTTATCAATTTCATACTCAATTCTCTTCCTGTGGAATATGGAGCATTCCAAATTTCTTACAACACACAGAAGAAAAAATGGTCTACCAATGAACTTTTGACCATTTGTGTTCAAGAGGAGGATAGATTGAAGCATGAAAAAATGGAAAGTGCTCAATTAGCAACACATAAAGGAGGGCAATGGAAAAAGGGAAAAGGTGATCCAAAATGGAAGAAGCTTGGTAAAGTGCCATTCAAAAATCATGGCAATAAGGATGCATGCTTCTTTTGCAAGAAAAAGGGTCGTATGAAGAAAGACTGCCCCAAGTATAAGAAATGGCTCGAGAAGAAAGGTAATCTCATATCTCGTGTTATGAATCTAATTTTGTTAATACTCATCAATATGATTGGTGAATTCATTTGGGTTCTACAATTCACGTTGCTAATACCATGTAGGGCTTCCTCAGCCTAAGGAAACTTGCGGGAAGTAAACAAGGCTTCTATTTAGGTAATGGGACACGTTCACACGTCGAAGCTATGGGAACTTTAAGACTTGTTTTAAAGAATGCCTTTGTTCTAGATCTTGAAAACACTTTTTATATCTCATCGTTTTCTAAAAATTTAATTTGTGTTTCTAGACTAGTATCGTTTGGATTTAAATTTCAATTTGTTGGTTCAAATTTTAGTTTGTTTAAAGACTCTGTTTCTGTAGGATTTGGTACTTTAATTAATGGTTTGTACAAATTAAATTTGGATCCTATTTTTGAACAAAGTCTTTTAACCTTGCATGGTGATATTGGCATTAAGCGTAATATTGTCAATGAGTCCTCTATACTTTGGCATAGGAGATTGGGACATATCTCTATTGAGAGAATAAGAGGTTGGTTAATGAAGAAGTCCTTCAAACTCTTGATTTTACCAACTTTGGTATTTGTGTGGACTGCATAAAGGGAAAGCAGACCAACAAGACCAGTAAAGGTGACAAAAGGAGTGAGGAAATTCTTAGAATCATACACACTGATATTTGTGGACCATTTACTCCACATTGTCTAAATGGTTAGAGATATTTTATCTCATTTATTGATGACTATACACGATACATGTATCTCTACCTCTTGTTTGATAAGGCTGAGGCACTTGATGCCTTTAAAGTTTATAAAGTAAAGGTAAAGAAACAAACATAAAAGAAAATTGAAATTTTGAAGTCAGACAGGGGTGGAGAATATTATGGGAGGTACACAGAATTGGGACAAATACTGGGTCCATTTGCTAAGTTCCTTAAGGAAGAAGGCATTATTGCACAATATTCAATGCCTGGCATACCACAACAAAATAGCGTTGCTGGAAGAA
The DNA here is from genome assembly GCA_036172215.1 of Camellia granthamiana. NCBI lineage: Eukaryota > Viridiplantae > Streptophyta > Magnoliopsida > Ericales > Theaceae > Camellia > Camellia granthamiana. The sequence continues at coordinate 142,823,537 of CM069907.1, forward strand.
GGAACCGAACACTTATGAACATGGTAAGCAGCATGCTTAGTTATTTTAATGTGCCTATAAATTTGTGGAGTGAAGCTTTGAAAACCGTTGTATATATCCTAAACAGGGTTCCATTCAAGGTTGTTCCCAAAACACCATTTGAGTTATGAAAAGGATGGAAGGCCAAGTTTAAGACACTTACACGTTTGGGGTTATCCAATTGAAGTGAGGGTGTATAACCCACATTTAAAGAAATTAGACCCCAAAACAATTAGTGATTTTTTCATAGGCTATGCAGAAAACTCCAAGGGCTACAGATTTTATTACCCTTCAAATTCACTTAGAATTGTTGAAGTAAAAAATGCTAAGTTTATTAAGGAAGTTGACCCTAGTGGGAGTTATCATCGAAAGATAGAGTGGGATGAATCACGGGATCCGGATACAACACCCATGAATATAGGTGAATTGGTTGTCTTTCAGGATAATCAACCTGATATCCTTGAAGATCAACAAATTTAAGAACTTCCACCACAAGAGGAACAAGTCAACATAGAGCCTGTAGCTCAAGTCCAAATTGAGACTACAAAATTAAGGAGATCTTCACGAGCTAGAAAGTCCGCAATTTCAGATGATTATTTTGTATACTTAATAGAGTCTAATTTTGACATTGGACCTAAGGATGATCCTATTTCATTTTCCAATGCCATGAATAGAGATGATTCTAAATTATGGTATGATGCCATGAAGGAAGAGTTGAAATCTATGGCTAAGAATCAAGTTTGGTAAATTGTGGAGTTGCCTAAGGAAATTAAAGCTGTTGACTATAAATGGGGTCTATAAGACCAAGAAAGACTCAAATGGCAACGTTGAATGACATAAGGCCAGACTTGTAGCTAATGGTTTTACTCTATGAAGCACGGACACGTGACATGACATGGACACGCAAAATTTCAAAAAATGGGGGACACGCTTAATATATAATTATTATTTTTATTATATGTCATAAAATTGTAAAAATATATATATTGAAAGGTAATGAAAAATTGATTCCTCTAATAAAATTAATAAACACATGTTAAAAAAAATTAACAATTTCAGCTATGTCAACAATTTGATTTTTTTCTTCAAATAAAACTAACTTATTCTATCAAATAAAACTAATTAGAAAAAAAGAAGAAGAAATAATCAGAGAGAGGGGGAAAGGGTTACTTTACATTCAGCAAAATATATATATATATATATATAATTGAAGAAAGAGGTTACATTTGAAAGAGAGAGAGGTTTCGAAGAAAAAAAAAAGTCGAAGAAAGAGAGACTAATCGAAAAACAGAGACGCAAAAAGAGATCGAACAAGAAGAAGATCAAACAAGAAAAGAAGAAGAGAATCGAAGGAGAAGGAGGGAAGAACAGAATCAAAGAAGAAGAAGAATAAGACATATATAGAGAGATCAAACCAAAAGAAAAAGATCGAACGAGAAAAGAAGAAGAAGAAGAAGTGAATCGAATGAGGAGAAGAAAAGAACAGAATCGAAGAAGAAGAAGAAGAAGAAGATATACCTTAGCGAACAGCCCTTTCTTTCGTCTCCTCTCTTCGATTAAAGTAATAATTTTTGTTTTTTACAATTTGACCCCACTTACAAGTTTCAGAAATTATGTTTTCTACCCCGCAGTGTCTGAAACGTATCCCGAACTTGTCCAACTACAAAAAATTCAATAAAAAAATGGGACACCTTCATGAGAGTGTCGAACACGTGTCCACTGTATGTCCAACACTGATACGTAGACCCCGGAAAGGTGTCCGTGCTTCATAGGTTTTACTCAAAGAGAAGGCATCGATTATCATAATACCTTCTCTCCGGTTTCTAAGAAGGATTCATTTAGAATTATCATGGCATTAGTAGCTCATTTTGATTTAGCGCTACATCAAATGGATGTGAAAACGACATTTTTAAATGGGGATCTTAAAAAAGAAGTATACATGAAGCAACCTGAAGGTTTTTGTTTTGATAAAGATAGTCACTTGGTTTGCAAGCTCAAGAAATCCATATATGGACTAAAACAAGCTTCCCGACAGTGGTATATAAAGTTCCACAATGTTGTTACTTCATATGGTTTTTCCGAGAACATTGTGGACAACTGAATGTAGCTTAAGGTTAATGGGAGCAAGCACATTTTTCTAGTTCTATATGTGGATGGCATTTTACTTGCATCTAATGATTTGGGTTGGCTGCATGATACTAAACAATTTCTTTCCCAAAACTTTGAAATGAAGGATATAGGTGAATCTTCTTATGTCATTGGCATAGAGATTCACAAAGACAAGTCCAAAAGGACATTAGGATTGTCTCATAAAGCCTACATTAAGAGTTTTGGAGAAATTCAGGATGAATGATTGCACTCCAAATGCAGCACCCATTTTAAAGGGTGATAAATTCAGTTTAAGTCAATGTCCAAAGAATGATTTGGAAAATGAACAAATGGTTAGCATTCCCTATGCGTCTGCCGTAGGCAGTTTAATGCATGCTCTGGTTTGTACACGACCTGACGTTGCATTTGCAGTTGGGATGCTTGGAAGATACCAAAACAATCCAGGAATGGAACATTGGAAGGTTGCAAAGAAAGTCATGAGGTACTTCAAGGGAACCAAGGGCTACATGCTTGCTTACAAGCATGTTGACTATCTTAAAGTGGTTGGATATTCAGACTCAGATTTTGCAGGTTGTCAAGATTCTAGAAAATCCACTTTAGGATATGTCTATCTGTTAGCAGGCGGTGCTATTTCATGGAAGAGCGCCAAAGAGGAAGATAATTGCATCGTCAACAATGGAAGCAAAGTTTATAGCATACTTTGAAGCAAAATACAGGCTATTTGGTTAAGAAATTTTATCACAGGGTTACGAATTGTAAATTCGATTTCTAGGCCATTAAGAGTTTACTGTGATAATTCGGCTACAATTTTCTTTTCGAACAATAACAAAAGTGGCAGCCGAAGCAAGCATATTGACATAAAGTTTCTTGCTATTTGAGACCGTGTTAAGATTAGTACCAATATGATAGTTGCAGATCCCATGACCAAAGATCTTTCTGTAAAGGTGTTTTCAAAACACGTAGAGGGCATGGACTGATTGGTTAGCTCAATAATGTTTTCTAATTACATTTTGATTATTATTAATGAAAAGCATCACTTTGTGCACTTGTGATGCTATACAGTCCATTGGGACTATTGATCCATAGGGATCATTAGACCCAGAATAACTTATTAGAAGTTATTCATAAAGAATGACACCATATAAAGTTGAGAGAATCATACAACGTAATATATGGAAGGAAATACTCATTTGACAAAGTATAACTGCCATAATTCGTATATTATGTCTCTTTAAAAAGTATGGGTATTTTTATTTAATGGCCATAATCAGTTTGTTAGTTATCCGAAAGTCAACAAAATGTATCATATGTGTCAAGTGGGAGAATGTAAGCATATCCATAAAGTGGCACATATGCCACATGTTTTATTTATTTATTTAATTATATTATTATATATATTGTAATCAGTAAACAATTGGGTAACTAACGTGAAACATGTCCACTACCCCATAAAGTGGTTTCATGGGAAGTTACAACTTCCCTGATGGTGAGAAGTTATAAGGAATTACACTTGGATTGGATCATGAGTCCAAGCCTATCTATATATACCTGCGATAACCATCAAAACACATATGTTTTTGTGAATCGAATAGGCTTGAAACTCTGTTCCTTCCATTTTTCTATATGGTTCTTTGAAAGTGTTTTGTAAGTGGTTTTGTTTATATATTCAAGACTTGATTAATCAAGAACAAGATTCAACGGCTTGAACATCATGACAAGGGGTATTCTTCTTTTATTAAATTATTTTAGTTTTCACAGAAACATTAAATACTATAATATATAGAGATGGCCTTATCTAATCCAACTTTCAACCCATTTTTCCCCCTGTGGATGAAATAAAGAGTTATAGATACATCTAGCATCCATGAGCTGAATAGTACTTACAAATAACGAAGCTGCTCGCAAATTGAAATTCATGTCTTCCTCCAGAATAATTATATCAAAACACCCTGGAAGAGAAGTCTTCAACAACTCAATTAGAAGAGTTGTTGGTGGAGCATGGCCAGCCTTCTTTGACTTCTCAGACTGCAATATAAATTGGAAAATAATATTAACCTACTAACTAGAGTCACCAATGTTTAGTTTGCCACAAACTATGAACATTATGAACTTCAATAAGTCGGATATAATATCGATAAAAAACATCACTTATTCAAGTGAGACTGTGAAGTTAGATATCACATTTGTCAAATTTTATCATTTGGGTAAAGCCAGTCCTATATCCAAAACAACAAATAAAAGGATTGAGAATGATAGCAGAATTAACCTGTGTGCTGACAAAAATTATAGCAGAATGAGGTGCACCGCTTTGTAACAAGGATACTAAGGTTTGACGTCTTTCATTTTTACCACACATCTGATAACCATAAAAGCATGTCATCAAAAAAAGAGTTGCTGTTTAGAACAGGATCTTATATATACAAATAAGCTGAATATGAAATAAAGCAACACTGGGGAAAAGGGGAAAAAAACACATAGAAAATTGAACAAGTTTCATGGTTCCAAATTCTTTTACCACAAATCCGTGATGCAGGCGTGATGGCATTGGCTCAACTGTGTTTACATGGACATGAACAACATCATCCTGTCGAAAACACGATTAAGTATGCAAGTAATACAATAACAGGCAGATTGAGCTAAAGCCCAATAACGAATACATAGAAACAAAGATTCCATCAGCAAACCTTGGTCCATTTTTGCTGAATGCAATCAGATAAGAATCTTCTGTGCTGGGGAATTGATGCACTGGCAAAAATAGTCTGACGGTTATTTCTTAATGAGTACGATATTAGAAGCTTTCGAAGTGAACTGACTTGCTTAGAAGAATTGAACATGAATTCAACCTATGAGGCACAAAATATATCATGTCAATTCCTGTGATGAACTTTTGCATTAAAACTCAAACTTACGAGGCCCTATACAATGAGAGAAGCTAAATATGTTACATATTGGCTCCTTTTAGTGAAAAAATGCCCACTCATCTACCTTAATATACCTTATAATTCAAACAAAAAGGGGCAGCCACTTATCTTACTGAAAAGTCCAAAAAAAAAAAAAAGTCTAAGACTTCAAAGAAGTTCTTCTGATCATTCAAAAGAATTTAAAGTTCTCAAGCAGAAGTTGTTTCTAGCAAATGCTGAATATATGTATTCTATATATACACACACATACATGCACACCAATAATATAAGCAAAAGCCAAGTAAGTTATAATTCACTTACCTCATCAATTACCAACACCTGCATCGAATCTAGCTTAAGAATTTGCTTATTAATCATTTGACACAAACTTCCCAAAGTTGCAACCAGTATTGTAGGGGGCTCTGCCTGACAATAAGAGCTAGTTATAACAAGCTTCCATGAATAAATTTTCTTACAAAAATTTTCTATTGCAGGAAACAAACAACCAGACAAAAAAAAAATTAAAGAAAAATCATTTGTAAGATCATACAAACCAACATGATACCTTCAACCAACTTTTATGTCTTCTCAGCATTCCTCCATCTAGAAGAGCCATAACACAGCATGCCTCCTCTCCAAGTTCAGCAGGTTTTGCAGCCAGCATTCGAGCAACTTTTGTGACCTTGTTTATAAAAACATCACAATATAAGAATAACACGAGAGCTTCTATTTGCACACACTCATTCCCCTCTTTACACATCTTTTTCAATAAATAATTGGTTCGGAAGTAGAATTTCAAAAATAAACAATTGGTTCGGAAGTAGCATTCTGAAAATAAACAACTTGTTCGGAAGTAGAGTTCCGAATTTTTTTTATTTTTTCGACATTCAACTTCCGATTGTGTTTATTTAATGTCCATAATAGTAATTTCACTTGAAAATAAAATTATAATAAAAATAATTTTTATTAAGTGTGTGTAAAGAGGGGAATGGGGATGTGTAAATAGAAGCTCCTGAATAACACATATCATAACCCTGGTAAGATTCAAATCATATATAAATTTTTTGACTTAATATATATATATATATATATTTGTAGAAGTGATCATCAATATTCGTACTTGCATGCCAAGTTCCCTAGTGGGGACCACAATAAGTGCTTGCACTGCTGATCTTTGAGCGTTTACAACTGAAAAATTGATAGCAGGTATGTCAGGGTCTTCCTAGAACCTGTCTAGAGGGCCAAATCAAGAAAGAAAAAAATCAACTACATTAGCTTTGTCACTGCTATAGAGTCAGAAAAAGCAACCACTTTATTTTCATTTAAGAATATACATATGAACACCGCGACCAATATATAACCAGCCCATCAAATTGCAAGCAATCATGTGTGTCATTATATTCCTTTCAGCAAAAGCCTAAGCAACTGTAAGTTGTTATGCTAATTTGGCAGATAGAAAGTTAGTGAATGTAACTTGAATAGTGTAGTGGATATTTTACTAAGAACTAAAGATCTTTCTTCACTACTTCCACAAGATTTCAAAAAAATAAAGTCACAAATCAAGTAAAAGAAACCAAAACAAACTTTGAAATAAAACAAGTCTAATAGCACAAATTAACCTGAGCATGAAGTATGCAATCATGCCCAGAAAGCAGAATTGGCAAAGCTTTCTGCTACACATCTGTAGGCACAACAAATCCAACCTCTTCCACCCTGCATCAAGTTAAACCAACTCTGATCAGTATCCTTCATACGATCCATTTTCAGCACATTTCACAAAGACTTGTATTGTACATTTCTGCAATCCTAGTGTGTCAATCGTCACACACAAAACTAAGAAAATAAAAGCAATCGAGAAAACCATAAAACCAAAACTTGCTTTTGAACCAATTCATTGGTCTATATATTCATTATTCTACTTCAATATTAATCAGTTATATGAGAAAAGAAAAGGAAAAATACTTGATTACACTAAGTTTGGTTATTGAGAAAGTAAGAGAACTAGTCGAAAAGGAACATTGTTACACTCAGACCTCATAGTTTCGATTATTTTGATTAGCAAATATAGAGCAAACCTTAACTAGCCGTTGAAAATCAGAAGAGGTAATATTGCTTACGTTTTCTTTTCCTTTGTTTTCTCAGGTACCAAGCATACCCCCTTTTTTTAATTTTATTTTATTTTTGGGTAAGACCCATTAGTTTCCTAGAAAGTTTCCCAGAAAAGAAAATGATTACCCTCAAAACTTATGGTTTCAATTTTTTTATTAGCAAATCAAGAACAAAACTTGATTAGTAATTAAAAAATAGAAGAAAGAGCTCATATTGCTTTCCCTTTTCCTTTCCCCTATTTTCTCTAGAACCAAACATACCCATTAAATTCCCAGAAAAAGAAAAATGAAAGAAAACTCACCTGCGCAATATATGATCTGGAATGTGATGTTCACAGAGTTCTCGGATAGTCGTAGCCCTCTCTGAGATATCAGCTTCGATTCCAACACATGAAGAATCAATAGAAGCTCGTGAAGGCCTGTGATTGGAATTGGATAGAGGGCTGAGAGTCCGATTTCTACAATTAACGAACCATGAGTGAGTACAGTTAGGGTATTGTGGTCTAGGTTTAACAGAGAACCTCCATGAAAGAGTGTAGAGCTGAGTTGTAGAAACACAAGCCATGGACGCTCGTAGAGATAGAGGGATGGCAATTTAAACCCGGCCCGACGGGGACCCGCTCCCCTATCCTCGATAGGAACGGTTTTCCCCCGAAAAATATCCCCAACGGGCCGGGATGGTATTCAAAATTAAATCCCCGATCAATTTTGGGCCGGGGACGGGGATAACTTTCACAGACCCGCCCCCGGCCCGTCCCCGGCCCAGTTTCTTCCCGAAGGAAAACGTTTGTACCACTCTCTATATATATGTGTGTCTCAATCACTGTATAGGTTCACACATACACACACACGCACAAAACAAAACACATCGCACCTCTCTCTCTCTCTGCTCTCCCTTACCGCTGCTCGCTCACGCTCCCTGATTGCCGCTCACTCGTTCTCCCTCGCCACCGCCGTTGCTCCTCACTCACCGCCGCCATCGCTCTTCCCTCTACTCTCTCTCTTATATGTCACCGATTTCAGTCCCTCACTCACTCGATCTTCACAGCGTCGATCTGCACAACGTTGACCTATCACGCCCCACATTTTATTACTCGAAGTCATTACCAAGTTCATTAGCTTAATTCAATTTCAGAGATAACATGCGGAAATAAACTCAGATGTCCAACTAAAACAAATGAACAACACTCTCTCATTCGAATGTAAACTAAATACAACATGAGCATTCTAAATAAATTGCCCTTAGGCTTACAACATGAAATAATCAAATGAAGGGTGAAACCCTTTTACACATATGGCATTCCGCCTGCAACGAAGAGGCCCCGTGGCCAACAAATAAGAAGATCCAAATCTTGTAGCACATCCTGCTAAACACCTGAAAAAGATTCAACAACGTGGGATGAACATATAGTCCAGTAGAGATCTCAACATGATCCTTAACAATAACAACTTACAGATAGCTATGATCATGAACACTCAATCTCGTACTAGAATAGTAATGTGACAGTTTATACAGAATATATATATATATGAACTTTTCTCAAAAACAACCATTTCATTCAACGCTATAAGCGATTCATCTTTCTTTTCCTTTCATTAACCCCTGTTCCCAATCTTTCATAACATTAACCATTACTTAGGAAATAAATTCACTAAGACCACTACTCTTTTCCATTTTCCACACATACAACAACTATGCCTTTTCAAAACATATTTCTAAAATGTTCGGTTTTCTTCACACTTCCAAAAGACAAAAGGGCATTTCAGTTCAATCCCAATTCTATCATAATTATACATGCATACCTTTATAAAAAGGGTGATAACAACTCAACTACATCAAAAAATAAACCAATGAGGCAACTCGGCCCTCCAAAACTGTAACCAGCACAATCCACAAATGTCCCCAGATACACTGAAGCAATATCAACAACACTTTGCTCTACTAGCTGTATGCGTAGTAAGCCAAAGACACACTTCTCACAACAATCTACCAGTTTACCAGGCGCTAGCTAGAAGGGTGTGGTACCTTAGATTCTCAGCGCATTCAGTTCTCCAGGCGCTAGCTGGAAGGTAACGGTACCTCTGATTATCAGCGCAGGGTATAACACCAACAATCACAACACAACAAGGCATAACCAACATGTGTAAAACATACACATAAACTATAGGAATACAAACAATGTGTTAAGGTATATGAACACATAGGTGTGTGGAGTCCATCCCCTATCTTCTCACACACACTGGAGTACAACCCCTCTCTCCTCCCTAACAAGTATACATATATAATGCATATCAACATTTCATCACATAAGATGTTCAATCAACAATGGTGTAATGTATACATGACAGTTCAACGCAACCGTGTCATCCTCCACCGATGACCAAGGACAAAACCTCTAGATGCAAGTATTTAGTACATCTACTAACAGACCCAACTAACATGAGATCACAAAACCCAGCAACAACATTAACATGGTAGTTAAAGCTACGATCCCCCACAAGTGTGTTCAACACTCAAGATACAACATTTCAATTTTTTTTACTTATTTCAAAAATACCTTTCCCATTTCACAAAACGAATTTCACTTCCTTTGTTTTCACAAGTTCAAACCCATGGACAAAAAGCCATAACTCATTTTAATCCACTACATTCCTTTTTAAAGCCATTCCAAACTAATTATGCAAGTTAAGTCATAATCATTAAATTAGGGTTTTCCTCTCCTTTCAATAACAACATGCTAATTAACATGCCAATTAGCCCAAACCACAATTAATGATAATAAACCCAAATTCAAACAACCAACCCAAGGTTCACCCTCATGATTTTCATAAATCCAACATGATATAATTTTCATGCAATACAAAAACTACTACATGTCTATCTATAGACGGAGTATTGAAAAGAAACACGGAGAATCCCTACCTCGAATGAAGAACTCAAATGGAGAAGATGACCCGAAATCAAAGTGCTCCAAATCCACTAATTTTCAGATTAGAACGAAGCCCAAGCCACCCTCTATCTTTCTTACAAAGAGCTTAGGATGGATTCACACTAGAAGTAGATGAAAACCTAGAGAGAAGATGAGTTTAAAGAGAGAGAGAGAGAGAGTCGGTTCTAGGGTTTCAAAACTAAAAAGGGATGAAAAAGTGATCTTTTCCCCGCTGCTGCCTACTGATATATAACAGGCTCGCTCGAGCGACCAGACACAGAAAACTCTTGCTCGAGCCAAGAAGGTCTCGCTCAAGCCAACAACCCAGAAGCTCGCTCGAGCGACAAAATGCTCGCTCGAGCCAAGAACTCAAACCTTCAGGTCTGCAACCAGACGCACGCTCGAGTGAAGGAACGCTTGCTTGAGCGAAGAACAAACCAACTCGCTCGAGCGAAGAAAAGCTCGCTCGAGCCAAGAAATACAACTCTCAGGTCTTAAGCCCAGACGCAGTCTCTCGCTCGAGCGACCAAACCCTGGCTTGAGCGAAGGACCAAAAACAACAGCTTGCTCGAGCGACCAACTCCTCGCTCGAGCGAAGAAACAAAAAACACTGGACAGCAATACTTGGTTTCCAAACCCAACCAACCTGTAAGAAACGTGCCCAACACATCCTATAACTCAAGAATAAGAAATTAAAGGACGATAACAACAATTTGATAACAACGGGATCTACGGAACATAAGTCCGGATACAACAACCAAAAGGAAAAGAATCGGGATCGCTATATGACCTGCACAACGTCGATCTTCCTCCGCTGATCTTCTTCGCCCCCCTCCTCAGCTCAGATCTGTGAGATCTGTTTTTTTTTTTTTTGATCTATAATGATGATCTGCTATTTATTTTTTTGATCTTTTGTTTGATGATGATCTATGTTGTTGATAATGATCTTTTCCTCTCTGTTTGGTTTTTTTTTTTGGTCCGGGAAATTTCGGGGTCGGGAAAACCCGATCCCTGTTAGGGGACGGGGACGGGGACGGTGATAGGTTCCTCGTTGGGGATAGTTGAGGAGTTTTGAGAAACATGAGGGGTAGAATGGTCTAATCATTCAAATGGAGCCTACGAAGTCGAGAGCTTCTATTTGCACACACCCATTACACTCTATGCACATTCTTCTCAATAAATAACTTGTTCGGAATTAGCATTTCGAAAATAAACAACTTGTTCGGAAGTAGAATTCTAAAAATTATCATTTTTTTCGAGGTAGAATTTCGGAAAAAAAATTCATTTTTTCGACATCAAAATTCTGAATGTGTTTATTTGAATTGTGTGTGATGTCTATAATAATAATTTTACTTGGGAATAAAATTGTAATAAAAATAATTATCATTAAGTGTGTGCACAGAGTGGAATGGGTGTGTGCAAATAGAAGCTCCCAACGAAGTCGTTTTGATTGAACTCTGTCGGTCATAACACGTTAAAAGTCGTTGGTCTTTTGGACTCACCCATAATAACGTATTAAAAATAATGGAAAATTACATACAAATGGGAAAGGGGGAAATTTTTTTTATCAATATATAGAAGGTGCAAGTGTGTTTGTGATTGTACCTTTCGGACATGTTTGATTGACAAAATTAGAGTATAGGATTGAAATTATTAATCCGTGAGCCCAATAATCCTGTGTTTGTTTTAAAATTCTATTTTAGGATTATTAATCCAATTAATAATCAATCCAACAAATTTGTTGGATTATTAGTAATGGGGTAGGAATGGGATTTTATATCCTAAGTTGAGAAATAAAATAAAAAGTCTCTTTTACCTTTATATATTTTCTTATCCAATACAAATCAAACAATGGATAAAAGGATAATTTATCCTACTAATGGATAGTAAATATCACACTAATTTGATAGGATTATTAATACATTTACTATTAGTCTTGTGAATCAAACATGGCCTTCATGTGTTGATAATTTTTTTTTTCTTTTTCCACCTGCATATAGTTCCCTCAAAAGAAATTTTTTAAAAAAAAAATTATTCATGCATTTTTTTAACCTTTTTTTTAAAAAAAAATTACGTGTCAGTGGTAATTTAAGAAAATTATTACATATAAATAGAAATATTGTAATTTTAATTATTACTATTTATAAAGTTTATTATTAATTTTTAAATTCTACACTGATCTAAAATTTTCGCTTAAAAAAATAATTAAATTCATTTTACCTTCTCATGTGTGCCTCATTTTGCATTTCATTGCATTTCGAGGTACGTGTGCCTCGTTTTGCGTTTCATTTTCCATCAAATGAGGCATGTGTGCCTCATTTTGCATTTCATTGCATTTCGAGGTACGTGTGCCTCGTTTTGCGTTTCATTTTCCATCAAATGAGGCATGTGTGCCTCATTTTGCATTTCATTGCATTTCGAGGTACGTGTGCCTCGTTTTGCATTTCATTTTCCATCAAATGAGGCATGTGTGCCTCATTTTGCATTTCATTGCATCTCGAGGTACGTATGCCTCGTTTTGCATTCCATTTTCCATTCAATGAGGTATGCGTGCCTCATCTTGCGCTTCGTTGCATCTCGAGGTACGTGTGCCTCGTTTTGCATTCCACTTCTCATTTGTATTGGCATACGCATCCCATGTGCGTTACCTTATTGTTGCCAATGGTCTGACGAGACCTTAAACACGTACGGTCTAGGAGACCTTAAATCCTTGGAGGGTGCGAAACCTTCACCATATGTGCGCGGTCTAGGAGACCTTAGATCCTCGGGAGGTGCAAGACCTTCGGTGCATTAAGGTGTGCACCTCATTGTATTTGGCATGCATTCCATCGCGCTATTTCGCGCACCTCATCAGTTGCCCCCCGGGTCTGGCGAGACCTTAAACACGCACGGTCTAGGAGACCTTAAATCCTCGGGAGGTGCGAGACCTTCGGTGCATTAAGGTGTGCACCTCATCGCATTTGGCATGCATCGTATCGCACTGTTTTGTGCACTCGCGTTGTCTAACGCATCGCGCTATTTTGCGCATCGCGCCGTTTGGCGCACCCTCATTGCACTTCATTTTCCATCCTTTGAGGCACGTGTACTTCATTGCACTTCATTTTCCATCCTTTGAGGCACGCGTACCTCATTGCACGCACGTCTCATTTGCCCCATTTGCATCGCATTCACCTAAAGTGTTGTGTAATCGTTGCCCCACCCGGGTCTGGCGAGACCTTAAACACGCACGGTCTAGGAGACCTTAAATCCTCGGGAGGTGCAAGACCTTCGGTGCATTAAGGTGCACACCTCATTGCATTTGGCATGCATCGCATCGCGCAATTCCACACATCGCACTGTCTTGCGCACCGCATCTCAATTCATGCATTGTCATGCATTCGTGAAACCGCGCGCTGCCGCACATTTAAAAAAAAAACATGCGTTGTCATGCATACATTTTGCATACGGTCTAGGAGACCTTAAATCCTCTGAAGGTGCAATTCCTTCGGTGTTTGTCGTGCCCGAACGACTTTCGGTGGTCTGGTAAAGCCACCTGTCTGTGTTTGCGGTGAGTTCCTAGGAGACCAATGGGGACGGTGAAAACTAGAGTTTGAATGGCTTATGCCTAGAACGTAAAGGTTCGGAATTTTCGAGACTAAAGTCTGGTTTAAATACCCAGGGGGTGTACCCTCGGCTTGAAATCTGTATGGAAGCCCCATAGGTTGAGGCGGCATGTTTACGCCTCAATTCTGGATACTGAACCAACCTAGTATATCGCCCTGTTGGGAGAATAGGGAAAATTGCAATCACAGCCATTGCATCATACTGCATTGTCATGCATCATTAATACTATTGCATATGTCATGCATTTCAAAAATTCAAAAATACAAAAAAAAAACACGTGCATTGTCATGCATCATTGTAAATATTGCATCTGTCATGCATCATTGTAAATATCGCATATGCATCATCATTGTAGTATAGTGCATATGTCATGCATTTTCTGTAAATATCCATTTCTATTGCATTGTAGTTGCATGCATTCATTGCATCATCTTCCATCTATGGCTTGCGCCTTTCCTTGTTGAGCTTGGTCTGGTATGTGCCCTTACTTTTCACGTCAAAGCATGGTTCATGTGTGTGATACCCCTGTTCTGTATTATGCTAAATTGGTCCTTAATTTGTTTATGGTCATGTGTTTAGCATGATTTTGTGTGCCATTATGTGATAATATGTGACTTTGGATTCGTATCTGTTCACCCTAGGAATATCTGTTTGAATAATCCACTTCGAGAATTAAATTGAGGGCCTTATCGGCCACAGAACCCGAAATTGATTACGCCATTGTGATTGGCATAATTTTTAGAGCCTGCGGTGAAATTTAATTGAAAACTGATTCGGATCAGATTAATCGGATTTAATTAATGAATTAGTGCTCAATTATTTTATAATAAAATAATGTAATTGAGAGGGAGCCTTTAAAGGGCCATTTTACACACTCACTTTGCTCCTTTTGAGCTTATCATCCGAAATTATGCTCTAGAGAGAGAGAGGAGCCGAATTTAGTGAGAGAAGAAGCTCAAGGTAGAGATTTGGCTAGGAAGCTTGGTGATCTTGTAGGCCAACTCAAGAAATTGCTATAGATTGGAAGATTTGAGCCTCTAGGTAAGTAATTGATCTTGAATTCATAAGTTTGAAATTTGTAATTTTGTAAGTCCAAGGGTTATTTGTGATCAAGACCATAATTTGAGTTGAATTTGTTGAATTGGGAGCTTATATCAACATGCATGTGTATGATTGCTATAGTTTTGGGTGTTCTAGCATGTAGCATGTTAAATATGAAGAATGGAGCATCAAATCTTACATGCATGAGTAGTTTTGGTGTAGCTTCATGATTTGGAGCATCATTTGCACCATTTGTAACAGAAATGAAGTCAAAGTTCACATGCATGCATGATTGAAGAGGTTCTGAAATTAATATGAAGTTTGAATGCATAAATCTTGATCATACAAAAAGAATGTTGATTAAATTTGAAGAATTGGACCATGATTTTCGAAGACTGCCTTCATATTGTTACATCCATGTGTTATATGATGTAATTGCATGTTTTTGGTGCCTTAGTTCGAAGCTTAAAGCCTTTTGGATGTTGAATTTGAACTCAAGAACTTAGCTGGAAAACCCAGAAAATTTGGTTCCCGCTCGAGCGGGGAAATAGCCGCTCGAGCGTGGATTACGGGCTCCCAGCATATTTTGCAGACATGACTCCCGCTCGAGCGGGGAAGTTCACGCTCGAGCGGGGAGCCATGTAGAGAGGCCTTCCGCTCGAGCGCTAGAATGCATGCTCGAGCGTAAATTCGACATAACCAGCACTTTTGCAGGCCTTAAGGGTCCGCTCGAGCGGGGAAGTCCACGCTCGAGCGGGGACCCTATTTTCTGAAATTTTGAAAATGCATTCTGTGTTCTGTTTTCCGTTCCCTTTCACTTCTAAGCACTCTTAGGCATACGTTGAGCACTGTAATTGAGTTAAAGAGATAAGAATGAAGCCTAAAGAGGAATATGTGAATTAAGGAATGGATTGAATTATTTGTGACCCATATGTGTTATGTGATATGTAGGGTCAAGCTCCAGGGCAATCCAACCAACCGATCACTGTGAGTAATATCGATATTGAATGCTTGTGAATGTTCAATTGCTTATTCCCTTAAAGCTTATGAATTGCTAATTGGGATTGTGGATGTAAGTTGAACACGAATGAACCAAAGGTCGTTTTGATAAACCTGAATGGACCCAAGGTCGTTTTGACATGAATGAGTGGGCCGAAGGCCGTTCTGACATAAATAAATAGGCCAAAGGCCATTTTGATACGAATGAATGGGCCAAAGGCCGTTTTGATACGAATGAATGGGCCAAAGGCCGTTTTGATACGAATGTGTGGGCCAAAGGCCGTTTTGACATACATGATTGGGCCAAAGGCCGTTTTGACATGAATGATTGGGCCGAAGGCCGTTTTGACATGAATGAAAGTCTGAATGGGCCAAAGGCCAGTTTGTCACTTGAATGGGCGAAAGGCCAGTTTGATACGGATGATAGTTTGACACGAATAACAGTTTGAAATGAATGATAGTTTGACACGAAAGTGTGAATGGGCCAGAGGCCAGTTTGATATGAAAGTTTGAAAGGCCTAAAGGCCAGTTTGACACGAAAGTGTGAATGGGCCAGAGGCCAGTTTGACACGAAAGTGTGAATGGGCTAGAGGCCAGTTTGACATGAAAATGTGAATGGGCCAGAGGCCAGTTTGACATGATAGAACGAATGAATGGGCCAGAGGCCGTTTTGACACAAATGAAAGATTAATGGGCCAGAGGCCAGTATGTTTAGAACCACAGTCACTTGACTTAAATTGTGTATATATATGTTAAATAGAAATATGAATTGGGCCCAAGGCCGTTCAGAGTATGTTATTCTACATATCGTTGTATCTTCTTATTTGATATTATTCACTGGGCTGTCGCTCACGCTCATTCATGTGTTTGTAGGTGAGCTAAGAGAGGTCCAGAGCCAACCCCAGTGAAGCCAGTGTGGAACAACCAAGTTTTTGAGAGTCAGCCCTTGCGTCTCACGCACGAGACACGTCTTCGCCCTTTTGTTATCTCATTGTCATTTTGTCATGTTGGCGAGGACTTTAGTATTTGATGTTTATAGTTTTGATTGGCTGACCTAGATTCGA
Organism: Camellia granthamiana; assembly: GCA_036172215.1. Taxonomy (NCBI): domain Eukaryota; kingdom Viridiplantae; phylum Streptophyta; class Magnoliopsida; order Ericales; family Theaceae; genus Camellia; species Camellia granthamiana. Next base: position 142,840,309 of record CM069907.1, read on the forward strand.
ATGATCCTGTATATACAGAGTTTTGTGTTAGTACATATTTTGATGTGAGTTATTTACGTATGTATGTATGGAATGTCTTGGTGTGCATATAAGCACAGCTCTATGGACAAAATTTTAAATTGCTTCCATTTGGCCCCTTTTACTCTGATGAGTTTTGTTTGTTTTGATTTGAGGCCGTAGGTAATCTCGTGATTACTGGCCGGTTATGGCCTTAACCCATAGGGGCGGGTTGGGGTCGTGACAATGTGCATCGCGCCTATTCCTTGATGAACTTGGTTTGAGGTTGCGGCACCTTTTCTGTGTTAGACATGGCTTGTATGTGTGCATGCCTTTCCTAAGCGAGATACGGTCTGGCCCGCACGCCATAATCGCATATTACATTGTAGTGTAATTAGTGCATCCGGCATTAGGATCATTGTTCTTTCCTCAGCGGGTCGTCACCCCACTTATGTCAATCCACCCAATACCTGTTCTTGTGTCCGTCTGCATCACTCATACTTCAGACATCGTTCTATGGTAGACGGACTCGTTACTTCCATCAACCTATTTGAAATATGTGTAGCTTCGAACCGCTCATGATTGAATCATGATTCAATTGCTTTGCATGTAGTTTGCATAGTTTCAATTGCATTGCATTATCATTTGCATTGTTCATACATCATTTTGTATATAATGCACATCATTTTGCATTCATCATTGCATTGTCATGCATATGGCTAACAATATTGTACCTGTTAAATTTACTTTCTTTGCAGGCACGATATTGTATGTACGGCTCATTTGAGGCCGGCGCAACCGGACGAGCTGCACAGGTATTGTATCCTCCGTGTGAGACGTTTTGAGAATTACATGATTCTCTTACATCCTTTCTGCATTGTAGTGTAGATTGGCATATGCTAGCTTATAACTGTTGCATGCGTGCTTCATTACAGCTTTCTTTGCATTGATCATAAGTTATGCTCGGCTTCTTGCATCATCTTGCATTTTGCCCCTGCCTTCGGGCGCATACCTTGTTTCGTCTTGCATTTTTTCCCTTGCCTTCGGGTGCATACCTTGTTTTGTCTTGCATGTTTGTCCAAGTCTTCGGCCTTGTCAAAAATGGGTCGTCTCTGGGCTTTGACATTCACTCTCGTCATCGTTATGACTTCCGAGTTCTGTCAAAGAGGGGCAACTGTAGACACCCCATTTTTGACCGTCCTCAAGACTTGGACGTCACCGCTTGAACACTCGGTGATTACCCATGTTTGTGTTTGTTTGGAGTTCCCGTAGTTCTCGGCTACGCGCCTTGCCTCAGGATCTCCGAACTCGACTGTTTTGTGTTTGGTTTTGCACCAAACACTTGTGCTTTGCCTTGGAGGGGCAGGGAATGCTTTATGAGGCATCCCCACACACCACCGGCAGTGGCTAGAGGCCACCGGCTGGTTGGTGTTGCCATCGGCACTATATAGTGCCGGTCGGCACTATTTTGTGCCGGTCGGCACTATTTTTGGCAAAATGACCATTTTGCCCTGCCGATCACTTTACAGCTGTTTTTGGAGATATTTTCAAACAGCTTTCTGGCGCTTGTTTCCCCTCCATACATGTGTATGGAGGGATGAGCCCTTTGATGCCTTAACTTGTAAGTTTTGGTTGCCTATAAGGAGAGGCTTCTTCTCTTGGCTCAAGGGTTAGAAGATTGGAGAATTAGACATTTTAGGAGAGGGAGAAGCTCTGGTTTTAGGTTAGGTTTTGTGTATCTATCCTATCTCTCTCTTTCTCTCTTGTTTTGTACACTAGGTGTTTGTGACTTACTATTGCTCACCAACACCTAGTGTTTCACCTTCCTCTTGGAACTGAGGTGCTAAGGGCTTGTTCTTGGTGTTCTTGGCTGGTTTGAAGCTTAAAGAGGCATCAAGGTCACCATTGTTGGAGTTGATCATCAAGGGTAAGAAACTACCCCTTTTTCCCCCATTCTTGCACTCCATTTTTGCCTAGTTTAAAACAGTTTTTGTGCTTAGTCTATAACACATAAAAGTTCTATTTTTTAAGCCTCTTTATTGTTTATTAGAGTGCTTGGTGGTTTGGGTAGGTTTGACCACCCTTAGGCCTTGAAAAGGCCTCATTTTGTGCTATTTTGTTGAGATCCGAGACCTTGGTGCTTGGGCCTCTTCACCACTGAAATCTTGAGGGATTTCAGTGGTGAAGAGGGTGCCTTGAAGTCCCAAGAAGGAGAGGGCCACCCCCTCTCCTTGATGTCCTTGAAAAGGGCAAGTTTTGGCCTCTTGAGGAAGCCTATGCTTGAGTGTGTGTTGAGCATGTTTGGACTATTTTTCATGCTTATATTGCCATGATATAACATGATTTTAAGTTGGTTTTGATATATCTTACATGCTTTGCATACCTATCATGTAACGCCTTGTTGGTCCCTTAACATGCCTAGGTTGTATGCCTTTATTTCTAGCATGTTTTAGGCTTAGATTCATGAAGCTTGTATGCTTATTTTGCCATGTATGAGGTCTGTCCATGCTTGTTTTGGTCGACCATAACTTATATTTCATAGCCTCTTTGTATTTGGCTTGTTGGCCTTAAGAGCATGAATGTGTAGCATGCCTTTGTTTGCATCTTTTCAATGGTTTGGAACCATTTAGCATGTCATTTCAGACCCTTTGGTGTGCTTGTATGCTTACCTTAGTTGCCTCTTTAATGCTTTGAAAGCATGTGTTGCATGCTCCATGTTTTGGCCTTAATGCATGCCTTTGATTTCAAGCCTCTTAGATGCCATCTAAGTAGCCATTTGGCTTTGTTTTAACATGCTAAAAACCTATTTTTAGTTGTTTAATGCATGCCATATTTGTTTTGTATAAGTATAGTTCAATGCCCCATTGACTTGCTTTGAATGTTGGACCTATGTGTGCATGCTTTGTGTACTTTGTTGCTTGGTTTGGCACCATGTTTAGCATGATTTTCAGAGCTTTATATGCATGCTAGTAGTCCATTGTTGTACCCCTTTAAGTGTGCTTAAGGGTTGTTTGTTATGCTCAAGTGTTGGTGCCTTAACTTGTGCATGTGTGCATGTGTGTTTGGCCCTCATGACTTAGCATCTTGGCCATTGGTTTTAGGCCTATTTGGAGCTGCCTAATCCATGTTTAAGTCCACCCCATTGACTAGTTTGCATGCTTGTTTTGTATGTGTGTTTTCATGCTAGCGTCCTTGTATTGCATTGCCATGTTGCATGCCTAGGTAACATGCTTAGGGCTTCATTGCATTGACATGCATGCTAAGCCTCTTGAAGTGAGTGTGATAGAGGTTTAGCACCCTTGTTTGTTTGTTTGCATTACATGCATTTGAAATCAAAATTGCACTCTTGGTTCTTTGGGCCATCATGCATTGAAATGCGTGATTGGTGGTTCGAGAACCGAGGCACATCTTCCTTTGAGTCAAAAACATGATAAGGAGTGTGTTAGGCGCATACATACTTTGAATTACATTGCCATGCAAGTTGCGTCCTCTGCTGCTGTGAATTGCAGGTTCTGCAGGCATTTTGTGCCGACCGGCACTGTTTAGTGCCGACCGGCAATCTACTGGCAGCCGATGGATGAATTAAGTGCCGGTGGCCACATCCTTCAGCCGGTGGTGTTCTACCCCAGCCGGTGGTGATCTCTAGTGCCCAAGGAAGTATTCCTAAAGTTTTGGCAATCTTCTGAGATGGAAAGCAGGAAAAACAGAGGCAATCATGCATGGCAGTGCGATTCCGAGCGAGTTCCGGGCGTGTGATGCATCTTGCCCTCTTCCCGAGGCATTTACTGCTTTAATTAACTTAGTTAATTTGTTAATTAATTTAGTGAATTCATAATATTTAGTTAGCTTGCGTAGTTAATTAATCTGTATATTTATTCGGTCCCTCCGAGCGAGGGCGTAATTGTAATAAGTGTGGGTGAGTGGTGTGTATGTCTTCCAACCCCCATTTCTTTCTCCCTTTTATTTACCTGCTTATGATGGTAGATTAGGGCATTTTTAAGATTAGCATACCTTATGCAATGCATGCGTGCATTCATGCATTTGTTTACATGCATCGGGCTCGGTGCATCATACAAACTGCATCGTACTTTCAGTTCCAAATTGAATACGTGTTATTTGTAGCATTCCAGATGCCATGTTTAGGGTTAGCCGAGCCTACTCTAAATTGCATCCTTGCTTGTGTTGCATTAGCCACTTAACATGAACTAGGACATGCATGTTTGCTAACTAGTTTATTGTTTTGGCACGGAGTACGATGTAAGTGTTTTACGCTTTAGCATACCACATGCGTGTGAATGTTGCCATGACAGTATGCTTACCATGCGGCTAAATGCTTATGTGAGATAAACTGTTTGAATGCCTGTGGGTGGAGGTTGGATTGCTTGAGTTGGAATAACTCGTTGAAATCCGTGTTTTAGCCTACTTGCGAGTAGCAATTTCAAATTGTTTTTCAAAACAAACGGATATGCAATGTTTGTTTCCAAATTAGGCGATCTAGTCTATACTTGTTTGCTGTGCGCATAACATAGTAATTCTAGGCTAATAATTGGAATAAGAGCATGTAATGTTTTCAAAATCGGATATCATGGTTAGTAGAGGCCGGTCTTCGGACCGGGCGAAAGGGGGTGCTCATAGCTGACCTTCCCCAATCGTACCCAAGCTCCCGAGCCAAGACCACTTTGGTGATGACGGACATGTGGCCTTCGGCACCGAGTCAGGGTTTCCTAAATTTCCCATTTAAAAATATTTAGGTGGCGACTCTGTAATCTGGCAAAGCAGTCCATGTTTGGCACTACTTTTCAAAATCTGTTTTTCTTCAAAATGATTTGCCGGATTTGGACTCTTTGGTTCAAGATTAAGAACCGTGACACTTGAGTCCATGAACTGTAGTAAACCCAATACGAACGGAACGGGACTTAACCCTCCTGGGGCGTTCGGGGACGTCTACAGTTTCTGGCGACTCTGCTGGGGAGTTTAGAGAGCTTGACTCGAACTCGTGATATCCTGCTTTGACTACACATATGTGTTTCTTTGCATTGCATGTGCATTGGTGCGCCTTGGACACCGTGTTGGCCATCTGCTATTCCTGAGCGGTTTGCCGGAGGCTTGTCTTGTCAAGGCATGTCCGTAAGGCTGACCGGTTGCGGGCTCTGCCAGTATGGGAACACAAACCCCGGTTTTACCGGGGCACCCTTTTCGACCATTCGACCTAGTGCATATCGAAATCCGTAGTGACCATTCCAAACTAGGACAGGTCGCTTACCCGATTTTAGGTTGTTTGAAACCGCTGTGTGCGTAGTAAAACCCTAGCTCCTGACAAAATAGGACAGGGAAACCCTACCCCAACATAGGGGTGTATTGGCTCTCTTTTACCTGTTATGTGCTTTTAGAGTGTATCTCTACAGGAACACACATATCAGTTTGCAAGATTTGGGTATCCGGCCCGAGGGCACCGGTATCAGTGTTGTTGAGAATTAGCTGTGTCTGCGGGTATCAGTTCAGTTTTGAATAGCGATTCTGGGGAACAGTGATCAGTGGTAGAGTGCAGTTGATCGGCTACACCCGTGTTTGATCTGTTTGGGGCTGAAATGCTACTTGTTTTTCGTTTCAGTTCAGAGATTCAGAGAGTTGATCCAGAACAGCTAGTGTCTTCTACTTGCTGAGGCAGGACTGAACATGACGCAGAACTCAGAAGAGATTGTGGTCATGACGGCCGCGTTGAGTCAGGGAACCACTCTACAGGATGAGACTACTGTTGATATGCCGCATCCGCCCAGGTCGCCTGCCGCACATCCAATTTGGACCCCTCAACTATATCAGGCTCGCGAGCCCACCACATTTGAATTAATGGGAATGATAGGTGATCTTCAAAGATCCGTGGCGGATCTCGCCTATGGGATGTCTGTTTCGCCGCCAGCTGCACCATATGCCGGAGGCTTTATGCCCCAAGAGCCCCCGCTACTGGGACGAATTGTAATTGAACTCAGCCAACCGGAGATGACCTCCAGCTATGGCAACGACGCAGCAAACCAAGTTCTAGACCAGGCTGAGGCCGGAGACAAAGGTAAGATGAAGGCAGATGCCGACCCTATCGAACAACTGCTGTGGGCAGTAGAGCTTTGAAAGCCGGGGGAATGAACAAGCAACAGATATCCGCAGTTACGACAAAAGTTGTGGAGGATGCTTTCCCCACTCTGCCTGAGGGCAGTTCCAGTCAATCAGAGAATCGGGATAGGCCCTGTCATGCCAAAACAGTTCTTCCCGCTCCCAATCTCGCATCTGGGAAGGATCAAAAACCCAAGGCCGCACCCGCCGATCCGTTCGCTAGTACATCTAGCAAGAGTGCTCAGGCCCCAAAATACCTGCCCCGGGGACGCAGGGTCTTCCATGCTCTCTACATGCCATTGTCCAAGGCACTTCAGATTCTTGCCGAGAAGGGACACCTTAAACCTCTGGAGCCTCGGCCTCTCCCAAAGAATCTCCCCGCCACGCATGATGCTTCCCTGTACTGTGCGTACCATCAGCAAACTGGCCATGCCACTGATAATTGCTTCCGCCTCCGTCATGAGGTACAAGACTTGATTGACAACGAGGTTATCCTCCCGCCCACCTCAGCGAAGTCCGTCACCACTCAGTTGTTGGATTTCGAGGACACGGATACTGCAAGTATGTAATCAGAAGGTGAACCGCCTGCGGGCAGTGTCTGGTACATTTTTGGATGTGGCGTTTAGCACGCATTTTTGAGCACCTGCCAATGCTAGTTTTTTTAAATCCTGACTTGGGTGTCGAGTCAGTCTTTTGTTTTGTTTTTGAGTCTGTCTCTCTGTATTGAGTCAGTCTTTTGCTTACAGAGTCTGTCTTGCTGTAACAAGTCAGTCCATTTTGTATAGTATACCAGGTGATTTCGGGATTGTGGCCTCAAACACCGTTTTGTCTTTCAATTAGTTGCTTTTGCTTTTTGAGCCTGTTTGCTGCCGAGGAGCCAGTTATGCCAACAAATCTGAATGAAACAGCTGTGACTATCACATTCCGTACTTGTTGCTATTTGAGTTAACCGTGCCAGAGGATGTGAATGGAACGACAGTGCATTCTGCCTACTCTCTTGTGCCTTAAACATCGTCATAATGACCTAAGCTTTTCATAAAACCCTTTTCGAACACTGCGGTGGTAAAAACGAAGAGGAAGGAATTCCTCGGGTTTTTGCAAAATTTTGATCATCTTGAGAGAAAGAGAGGCCTGCTAAGCTTTTAATGAATGAAATCATGCTCGTCGGTGTGAGTGCTGAGAAAGACCCTGGCCTGATCCAGACTGGTTCCACACTATCTTCAACACGAGCGATTCGTCGCTTTCTTAAAAACTTTCAAAAAAAAAAAAAAACAAAACATTTTGCGCGGTCTCGCGAAGACCCGTGTGGAACTGCTCTTGAGATAGTACAGCCCAGGATCGCTCCCAGTCTCGAGATTTGATTCATCTGTTGCAAACTGGAATCCGTTCGAAACGATCAGTATCATGAAATGCCTGTGTGGCCCAATTCGAAGCAGCCCTCGAGCAAGAGGCATCAAAGTCCGATCAGGAAGATCAGATCCCACTAAGCAAAGCTCGAGAAGTAGCCGTGATGGATTTTTCCTGCAAGTCAATACAACAATCGCTCTCCTGGATACGGAGAGGCTTCAATCTCAAAACCATTTGGCATGGGCTTGCTACACTTTACCCTTTGAGAGGCTCGCTGGGCCGAAAACCTGGAAAGGCGGCCCAGGCAAAAGTTAGAGCAAAGAAGATAAAAGAAAAAAAAGAAAAATACAAAAGAAGCAAAAAGAGAAAAGAAAAATACAAAAGAGAAAAGAAAATGCAAAAAAATAATAAAAGATGAAAATGCAAAAGAAAAGAAAAAAAAAGAAAAACATAGCTCGCAAGGTCGAAAACCCGCATTTGGGCGCCTTGGCAAAAGTTAGAGCCTAAACAATGAAGGTTAAAATACCCGAGTGTACCTTAACCGGAACTACGTAAGGCTTGATTCCCATGTTTGGGATACGTAGACAACTTCATCCTGAAGTCCAGCCCCCAACGCTTCCATAGCGTCTCAGTCCATGTCATGGTTTTGATCACTTTTTGCCTTCCCCGAATCCGATGTCTCGATTGCAGCAACTTACGGCTACGTGATTAGCTTTCTCTTGAGATCCAATCATCAACGCCTTCCAGGTGACTGTGTCCATATATTGATTCAAACCGTCTTCGTCTCCTCTGCGTCCGAAGGTCCGACCCTCGCTCAGAGGACTGGCTTATGACGTGCCACGGCATCATCCAAACAAGGGGCAACTTTCCGTTGCCATCCATTGCCATAAGTTGCCCTGCGGTGGTAACAACTGTCATTTTCATTTTGACCAATTTTCTTTAGACTATAAGACATTCAAACAACAACAAACCAGAGAAAATAGAACAACCACCATTTTCATTTTGACCAATTTTCTCTAGACTGTAAGACATTTAGACAACAATAACCTAGAGAAAATTGAACAACCACAATTTTCATTTTGACCAATTTTTTTTGAACTGTAAGACATTCAAACAACAGCAAACTAGAGAAAATTGAACAACCCCCATTTTGACTAATTTTTTTCTAGACTGTAAGACATTCGAACAACATATGCACCAATGTCGATCGAAGGGATCTTGCTTCTAGTGTACGCATCAAATTATGCACAAACAAATAGAGCAAATGAGAGCTACCTCGTCAATTTGAGCGAAATAGATGATGAGATCCATCCAAAAATCAAATCATTATTATTCTAATTTACAATATTAATTGAATTAAGGATGAATTCTAGAAATCAAAACACCAAAAGCAATGAATATCACAACACAACACTTAACCAAACTAGTAAATTTCACAAACAACAAGTGCAATCAAATGAAAAGTAAGAATTTAGTTGGTTTTTCTTTTGTATATTACCCAAATTTGTATTAAAATCAATAATGTAGATAGACCCTTGTGGTTCTGAAAAAGATCAATTACACAGAGAGAGAGAGAGAATAACTGCTTAGGAGATGATGTACTTGGGGATGAAGTTGTTAATGGTAACTTTGAGGTCCGAGAAAGAGAACTCCAAGAAGGAGGGAACTCTGGTGTTTGGTCTGCCAGAAGGCTATCGATGGACGAAAAGTGGGTTTGTGCTTTGTGGCGGCTGTTGGAGATGATGAGTACGTGTGGTGGTTTTGAAATAGTATTGATGGTGATGACGATGATGAAGGAACCATTGAAAATGAAGAGTTATCAATGGCGGTGACGATTGTAGTAGAGATGAAGATGAAGATGAAGATTAGGGTGAGGAGTTGCAGAGGGGAAGCCATGGTTCTTGTTTCACTTGTAGAGAGAGAGAGAAGATGAGAGAGAGAAAGGAGAGAGGATATGACTGAGGGACCTTAGACTATAAAAAGAAATATTGTGGACCTTTCTCATTACTGAAAGTTGGAGATGATGAGTACGTGTGGTGGTTTTGAAATAGTATTGATGGTGATGACAATGATGAAGGAACCATTGAAAATGAAGAGTCATCAATGGCGGTGATGATTGTAGTAGAAATGAAGATGAAGATGAAGATTAGAGTGAAGAGTTGCAGATGGGAAGCCATGGTTCTTGTTTTACTTGTAGAGAGAGAGAAGATGAGGGAGAGAGAGGAGAGAGGATATGACTGAGGGACCTTAGACTATAAAAAGAAATATTGTGGACCTTTCTTATTACTAAAAGTTGGAGAGGGATGTTAAACTAAAATTTTATAGTTTTTTCATCTAAACTAATAGAAGCTATGTCACACACATACTATTCTTTAGAATGAGTTTGATTTTATGAAAAAATAAAATAAAATAAATATAACAAAAGACAATGTTATCCCGTTTTCTCTAATCTTAAAATTAGATTAATATATTAATTAAAATAAAATAATTTAAAATATAAAATAAATAATAACTAAGAATTGAAATATAAATATAATTAAATTAAAATTAGATTAACCCGGTAGGAATTATAATAAATAATTAAGAATTTAGAATTAATTTTCATCTAAAATATAATTAAATTAAGATTAAAAGTTAAGAATTATAATAATATAATTAATTGTTATTTCATTGAATTAATGTTAGCCATTTTAAATTATGTGTATGAGAGATAAGAGAAAAAAAGAAAGAAAAGGGATTTGTGATCATTTTACATTTGTAGTTAACGGTATTAACAGTTGTACTTTGGTCCAAAACTATATAGAAACTTCTTGGCTATATTTGAACCATAAAAAATAAAGTGCTCTGATCTCAAATCACAAGGGGTAAAATAAAGGGAGAGTTACTGATAAGTCCCGTAATGTGAAATGTTGGTGCAATTAGTCCTTAAATATTTTTATTACTCCATTTGGTTCTACGGTATGTGTATCTTCCTGAAATGCCCTTGTTTGTTGGGTTATGTGAGACAGTGTGATGGTGTGTGTTTGGGTGTCACATTGGGAAAAATGCCCTATAGTACTTTTTGCTGTGTGACTTTTTTTGCAGTGAGACAGTGTGACAATGTCACGCCCCAAAATTTGGACAGTTAAATATTAAATTAGGACTAAACCCCAATTAATATTCCATCATCCAAATCTTAGGGGTGAAACAAAAAAACTAAACGTCAACCAAACCATCCATCATAAATTCATAACTAACAAATACCTCAACATTAAAGTAGCAACAACTAGTCAAAACAACTTAAATAAAGTACGGTTACAAACCATGCCAAATTATTCCAATACTAAAGTCATTAAAAAATAATAATAATAATAAATACATAAATAACTATCAACCCTAAGCTCAAGAAAAATAAAATAACTCCGAACGACATGTCCTACGATCACAATTATTTCTTATCACCACCAAAGCCTCTACTAATCCTGCAAAGGAAGCTCAGCTGCGCTCAAACAGAACGCACCCGAGTTGCCAAGAGACAAAATGGGTCAGTATACAGATATACTGGTATGAGTACAAGAATCAACACCCACGTGTCCACCAGACACAAACAAAAATACATTAAATTCTTATTACTAGACAAGACAAGTAGTTTCAACTGCACCGAGACGAATGGGTAGTTTCCCGAGATACAGTGGCATTTAGTTTCTTGTCCGTACACAACGAAATATAAATTGATTATAAAATAAACAAAAATAGAAATAAAAATAGAAATATGGTGGTTCAGCCCTGCACAAAAAGTTAGTAAGACCCACCATCCTGCAAAAGAAAATAATGTTAGTATAAATTAATCATAAGTAATTTGCTGAAAAAGTATAACAATGTACCGTTTCATGCTTAAATAATTCGAATTGACGAAAACTTAAAGAACGAAAGTTGTGCAGAATCAAATTTTATAGAAGACAATGCCAACGAATTTGACAGAAACTGAACAGGTTAAGAGGAAAACTTGATCTAAAATTCTAGACGGAATTCAATCGAAAAATCTGAAACTGAAAATGAACAAAAACTGCCCTAAGATGATTTTTTTCGAAAAAGTTCAAAACATGAAAAATGTGCAGAATAATGTTTTACTTCAGTTTACGCGAAACCAATAAAAATGAGCTCGTTTCGTGGGTTAAAACAGCCTATAAAATCTGCATTACCAAAATGAATCAAACCGACAATAACCAAGGTCATCCGATTATAAGTTCTAATCTATCTTTTTAATAAAAAGCTACAACACAAAAGTTGTCCAAAATCACGTATACATACCTCTACTCAAATTTCATAATTTATTGAGGTCGATTACTATTTTTCAAGATGTACAAATCAATAAACTCATAATTCAATTTTTGTACCTTAACTCCATCAATATAATTCGAACTATACATATAAGTTCATAATTACGACTTTGTACCTTGACTCAATTAAGACAATTCGAACTAACATACAAGTTCATAATTAATTCTTTGTACCTTGACTCCACCACTTCGGCCCTCCCCTTCTGGTCTACACATATATCCCATGTGCCTCTCGTATACCTAACACCGCTCCGAAGCCAAACTTGCACGGGGATATCGTCCCGAGTTTGACTCACACTCCCCAGATGGTTAGCATATACGTACGCGCGCAAATCAAAGCACTCGTCTACTCATGAGAACGAGGCAACAATATATATAAACATCTCATCGACATCATGAGACAAATATAACAATGCCGGGCATAAGGCATCAAACAACTCTCATAATCCTCACCTTTTTTTTTATACACTCTTTCTCACCATCGCTCAAATAAAATAATAATCCATGGAGTCATGGTGGAGTTTAAGGAATTTATTTACAGGTTCTAATTAATTTTAGTTTCATATATTCGGGAGTGTGATTATAATCATAAAATAAATACATATAAAAGCCATGATCATTACATACACATCTAACCAAATAATGAAATCAATCATTTAAAAAAAATCTTAAACCTTACATACATAACTAATCAAAATAATTAAAATCGTTCAATCAACTAAAAACCTTAAACTTTATATACATCACTAATTAAAATAATTAAAATCAATTAATCATCTAAGAATCCTAAACTTTACAAACACCATTAACCAAAATAATTAAAATCAATCTATCATCTTTATGTAAAAACAAAATCAAACTAACATCAAACAAATAAAAATAAATACAATGAATTAAACATAAATCAAGGGAAGTGGGTTTTGTACTTAAAATTATTTTTGAAGATCAAAGAATCACTCAAAGAATTAATAAAGTCACCCAAAATAAAACCCTAAACCTTACATACTCAACTAATTCAAATAATTAAAATCAAACAATCATCCAAAAACTCTAAACCTTACATACACGTCTAATCAAAATAATTTAAAAATTAGTCAATCATCTAAAAATTCTAAACCTTACATACCCAACTAATCAAAATAATTACGATCAATTAATTATCTAAAAATCTTAAACCTTACCTATACATTTAATCAACATAATTAAAATTAATCAATCATCTAAAAATCCCAAACCTTACATACCCAACTAATCAAAATAATTACGATCAATTAATTATCTAAAAATCTTAAACCTTACCTATACATCTAATCAACATAATTAAAATTAATCAATCATCTAAAAATCCCAAACCTTACATATACATCTAATCTTCATAATTAAAATTAATCAATCATCTAAAAAAAATTCCAAACCATACATACCCAACTAATTAAAATTACTACAATCAATTAATCATCTAAAAATCCTAAACCTTACATATACGTCTAATCAACATAATTAAAATTAATCAATCATCAAAAAAAATTCCAAACCTTACATACCCAACTAATTAAAATTACTACAATCAATTAATCATCTAAAAATCCTAAACCTTACATATACGTCTAATCAACATAATTAAAATTAATCAATCATCTAAAAAATTCCAAACCTTACATACCCAACTAATTAAAATTACTACAATCAATTAATCATCTAAAAATCATAAACCTTACATATACGTCTAATCAACATAATTAAAATTAATCAATCATCTAAAAAATTCCAAACCTTACATACCCAACTAATCAAAATAATTACGATCAATTAATTATCTAAAAATCTTACACCTTACACGTACCACTAACCAAATTAATTAAAATTAATCACTCACCTAAGAACCCTAAACCTTAAACATATCACTAATCAAATTAATTAAGATTAATCAAACCTCTAGGAACCCTAAACCTTGCATGTAGCACTAATCAAATTAATTAAAATAAATTAATCATCTAAGAACTCTAAATATCGCATATACACTAATCAAAATAATTAGATTAATCAATCATCTAAAAAAAAAAAAAATCAATAATCATTTAAACACCCTAAACCTTATATATATCACTAATCAAATTAATTAAAATAAATCAATCATCTGAGAACCCTAAATTTTACACGTTCCACTAATCAAATTAAATAAAATTAATCTCTCATCTAAAAACCCTAAACATCTCATAGACACTAATCAAAATAATTAAGTTAATTCATCTTCTACATCCACATACAAAAATATCACATCACATCAACCTAATAAAATAAATAAATAAATAAACTAACAAATCAAACATAATCAAGGAAAATAGGATTTGTACTCACAATTATTTTTGAAGATTGAAGCAAGACCAAGAGGATTAATTGAATCACCAAAGTAAACCCAAAACTCTTTCTTTTTTCTTTACTTTTCTAACTCCCACGGCACATAACACACACACAAACTCTCTTCCTCACTCTCACGGCACACACTCACAGAGCACTCTTTGATTCTCTCTCTCTCTCGGCCGGCTCACAGCTGCACCCAACGCCTCTCTTTTTTTTCTTTGATTTATTCTCATTAACCTAGTGAGCCTCTAATCTTTATAACCTAATTGACTAATTAAATATATTAAATTATAAACCTAAATCTCAATATATAATACCCTAATAAACTATTAAATAATATATAATTATATACTACAATATAATTATAATATATATAAATATAAATATAAGATTAAATATATCCATATATATAACACCTCTCTTTTCCTTTTTTTTTTATATAACAAATATAAATATTTAAATATTTAGATTAATATATATAATTAAATAACACATTAAATTAATTAATCACCACATTAAATTCATTAAATACCACATTAAATTTTCATGTGACCACACAAGTAATAAAACTAAAAATAAAATAAGATAATAATAATTATAATAATAAATAAATGACTTAAGAAAATTAGGGTCGCTACAGACAATGTGTGTTTGGGTGTCACATTGGGAGTAATGCCCTATAGTACTTTTTGCTGTGTGACAGTGAGACAGTGTAACAGTGTGTGTTTGGGTGTCATATTGGAGAAAATGCCCTATAGTACTTTTTGTTGTGTGACAGTGAGACAGTGTGACAGTGTGTGTTTGGGTGTCATATTGGGGAAAATGCCCTATAGTACTTTTTGTTGTGTGACAGTGAGACAGTGTGACAGTGTGTGTTTGGGTGTCATATTGGGGAAAATGCCCTATAGTACTTTTTGCTGTGTGACAGTGAGACAGTGTGACAGTGTGTGTTTGGGTGTCATATTGGAGAAAATGCCCTATAGTACTTTTTGTTGTGTGACGTGTGTGACAGTGTGACAGTGTGTGTTTGGGTGTCACATTGGGGAAAATGCCCTATAGTACTTTTTGCTGTGTGACGTGTGTGACAGTGTGACAGTGTGTGTTTGGGTGTCACATTGGGGAAAATGCCCTATAGTACTTTTTGCTGTGTGACGTGTGTGACAGTGAGACAGTGTGACAGTGAGGTGTGACACAGTAAATGAAGGGGTAGAAGCGACCATAATATCAAAATATAAATCAAAATAGGACCTATTAGTGATAATGTTATCACCTATGGGATCTATCAGTATATGCGTTAATTGGTAGGACTAAATGGGGTTGCTAATGCTGATATGGGACTTTTGGATAATTTTCCCTAAAATAAATGTTGCCTTAAAAAATTGAGATAAACAAAGTAGTGAATTTTTTTAATTTAATTTTGTTTTTAAGTTAATAATAATAGGGCAAATTACCAAAACCCCTCTCGAGATTTAACTAAAATACGGGTTCCCCCCTGAGCTTTGAAAAATTATAAATTGCCCCCTGAGGTTTATATTTTTATAACAAATTATGGGACAATTTGTTATGTAAATATAAACTTCATGGGGTAATTTGTTATATAAATATAAACCTCAGGGGCAGGATGTAATTTCTCAAACCTCAGGGGAGAATCTGTATTTTAGTCAAATCTCGAGGGGGTGTTGGTAATTTGCCCTTAATAAAAAGGGAAAAAGATGAATAGATGCAAATTCATTTTTATAACAAATTCAATATTCAAATATATTATTTTATTTTTTTATTATTGATGAACTATCTTTTCTCTGACTTGTCTCTCTAATAATATATATATATATATAAATTAGAACTGAAGAAAGTGAAATACAAATTCATTTTATTAACCATACTTACATATTTCAATTTTTATTTTCTTTAACAAATTAAAGATCTAAACGTGTCATTAACTTCTTCTTCTCTTTTTTTACTTTTCTTTTCTTTTTCTTTTTCTTTTTTTTTTAACTATCTTTTCTCTAACTCCAATATATCTCTAAATTAGCTCCACTAATATTTTCATTATAAATCTTTATAGTTGCACCTAATTATTTAATATTGTTCTTTGTGTCATCATTTCAAAGCAAATCAACTATGATAATTATACTTTGTTAGAATTTCACTCTATCGGATTGAGATCATGTTTTATAATATTGTGAAAAGAAAAAAAAAATATATTTAAACAATTATGTTTTATAAACTCAAATTTCAAGAGAAATGTAAATGTCAATTTTGATTTTTTGATAATATAATTACACATGAAGCTACAAATAAACCAATTAAACTAAATAATAGATTTTCTTGGAATTGATTTAAGTTTTCAGGATCTATTTCTTAAATTTTTTTTCAAAAGCTAGTTTGGGGAAAAAAATAAAAAATAAAAACTCATTATTTCCATATGTTTTCCTCTCTTCTTTTTAGGTAGGCAGAAATAATTTTAGAAAATTCACAAATAATTTTTTGGGTGTTTGCTTTTGTCAAACTAGCTTTTTGAAAAAAGAAATCTCTAAAATATTTTGAAAACTAACCAAACATATTAATGTTTTCAAAGTATATATAAGCATGATTCATTTATCTCCCGCGAAAAAATTAAAAAAAAACTTGGTCAATTATTTCTTGAGATAATTTTAAGTCAATATGGTTGGTCACTAAACAAAATAGCTGATCAAATCAAATCCAAGTCAAGTTCAATGAAGTACAGAAAAACAAGTTGTGGCCAACACAAGTTTCTTTATTTTAGAAGTGATCTAAAAACAAATTTAATTTAATCAATGAAAGTTATGTTAAAGTAACTTAAATACTTTTAAGTGGATATTCATTTTTGTTTAATCAACCTCTTTTTCACATAGGTCCATCTCACCATATGATTTTTCACATAAAAAAATAAATAGCAATGTCTTCTAAAAGCTTGCACCTAAATTAGTACATTTCAAACTAAAAATCACATTTCCCCATCTTAAAAAAACACTAAAATTCACCACTTTTTTTACACCTTTTTCTTTTAATTTTTTTATATTGCTTGTCAGCTACTTTTTCTAAACCCATATGCTTGGATATGTGGTGGTTGGTTCACACTTCACCGTCACACCTCATAATTGACGGGAACCTTATCAACTGGAAATTTACAAAATAGAATGATCTAGGATCATTTTTTACTTATTTTATTTTATTTTATTTTTCTTCTTAAGGCATTAAAAATTAAAGAGGAATAAAACCTTAAAATGCAACTCCTAATAATAATAATAATAATAATAATAATAATAATGCCCTATTTTGATGACAATTCTATTAGTAAAGTCTAGATTTATATATCACATTTTGTGTGACTTTTCAATTATAGAGGGACATGTAATTATTTTATTTTATTTTAAAACGAAATAATGGATTAATTACATTAAGACTCTTTCATTTATTTATTTGTAAATATCGACTTACCCCTCATTTATGAATCAATAAATTTTGACCCTTTCAACTAAAAAATACGATGGTGCTACATGCACCAATTAGTGTACTAACTAGTATACCAATACTAGTTATGACATTATTAATTGATTCCACTCATTATACAAATTACAAAAATAAAAAATGTTTTAAATTATGCCACATCATCAATTAGTATACTAGTTAGTACACTGAGTTCATTTGGGAAGTGAGTTGGCTTTTTGGTTATTTTAGCCTGAAACTAAAAAGTCTCGTTTGATATAGGCTTTTTAGCTTTTTATGAAAGAAAAAAATAAAATGATTATGAGTTGGATGCGATGTTTTGTTTTATTGGGCTAAAAAACTTATTTTGTCTTTTTATGACTAAAATAACCCCAAACCTAACCCAACCCTTCTTCACAAATGAGTGTTAATTGGCGCATATAGTATTATTTTAAAAAATATATTATTTTCATCCTTTTGAACCAACTTCACAAGAGTTGTATTTATATAATTTTTGTAATTACAGGATCAATTTAAACAGATTTATCAATAAAGAGAATAAAGTGTTACAAATAGTTAGGGAAGTCCTGATAGAATTAACCCCAATATAATCACGTGTCTCACGTGGGATCAATTACATAATTTATTTTTATTTGATTTCTTTCAATATTTTTTATTTTGGGGAAATTACACAAATTGAGATGCCAAAAAAAAAAAAAAAAAAAAATCTACATATAAATAGATTAAATTTTTTTATAAATTTAATTATTAATATTTATAAAATTTTAAATTAATTTGTAATTATTTTTTGTAGTACTCCCCTTTTATTTTTTACTTTTCGCATTTTCAAAAATAGAAACCATGAAATTAAAAAAAAAAAAAAAACACCTATTTTTCAAATTGTTTTTATTATAGTGTGATAATTCTGTACCTATATGTAAAAGAACAGAAGCAAACAGCTCATTTGAATCTAAAGCATGAAGTTGTCTAACTTACCCCTAGTGCAAGTAGAATAACGGTTGAACCAAAGAAACATGGGGCGCGAACCAAATGGCCTGGCATGTCTTGTTCTCCCTTGCCTACTATTTATATGGTTCGGATTAGCAAACCAAGATCTCGATGCTCAAAGGCATTCTATAAACATTCTTTGTAAAGTTTCTGAAAGCATTACAGTAACATTCATTTTTAAAAGTCCAAAATTGTTACAAACCTTATAAATAAACTCTTAAGTGATACCAAATGGGCCCTATAGATAGACGAAGAAATTTTTTGCTACAATATTGGAATTTGATACAGCTCTTGTTTGACATTATTTTTATATTTTTGTACCCACAAGTATGCAAATTATCGAAGTGAGTAGAATTTCCAAGTAGGTTTCTCGAGCACAAAAAAGTATTTGTGTTAAATTCAATAAGAGTAGAAAAACTCCCCTTTTTTTGTACTTTACATTTTCCAAAATTTCATACAAGTATTTGAGGGAGTTTTCTTGTATCTTACTGATTAAATCAACATTCATAAACTTATGTATAAATGTAAACATTTGTAGTTTATATGTATAAAAATTATGCTCCTTTTTCAATCATAATGTCATAAATACATTAGAAAATAAGAATTCCAATTAATAAAATTGTGTATAGATATTTTTGTGTATATTTTCTTTGTACAAATATGCTTCTCATAGTTTTATTCTGTTTTAACATATTTTTGGTTATTGTTTTCCCCGGTATTAAATCGAAATAGTTTTTTTTCCCTTTACATAAATCATTCTTTCCTTACTGATAACTTCAGTTTGCAAGTCTTTGGGCATGTGATTTGTCAGCTGTGTAGTAATGAACTTTTGAATTTAACTCAGTAAATTGTCCAAGCTTCCCTGCTTCTTTTAAGAGAATTATAGGTTAACAAAATGAGCTGCTATTGTAGAGAAGATATAGACAAATATCTAGCATGTTATTCTAAGAGAGGTTGTCCTACAAAGCGGTGGAATTTATCTTTCTACGTGTGGCTCTTGCATGTTTTGTGCCTTCTACCTCGTATGAAAGAAATTGCACCGATATATCTATTCCATGCGATTGTAAGAGAAGAGGCAAAATTCATCTCTAATATGTGGTTATGGTTTTCTATTAAAATTTGCAGATACAGATTCCAGATGCTGTGGATTGGTTGGACCTCCAATTTGGACAAACAGTGTTTTCATGTGCTTTGTACCAAATGTTAAGATGTGGAGGATCCTATATATATAGCTCTTGCTTCTACCGTTGGTGTCATCTGCAACAAACAAAATACCTGGTATGTTTTTCTTCTTTGTCCGATACTATCTTCAATGCTATATTTTGTTTGGTTTTTTGCCATAGATTCATGCACTTGTTTTATTCATTGTGTGTTCCCTTCAAAATTTGCTTACTATGTGCTTGACAATATGCCTGCACAAGATATTCACATGTCTTTGCCTCCATAAATTGTCCACCACGTGCTTGTGAATATGTCTAAACCAAAAATTCAATCGTGTTGCCGTATCTCATCTCTCAGCATAGATACAAATACAAAACCATAAAAAATAAATAAATAAATTCCAGTCCTTGGTTATTTATAGTAGGCAAAACCATATTGTCATGCTAGAAAAAAAAAATTGCTTTTGTTCTGATGTCTATACACTTGCAAGATGCTCAAGTATCTTCAGAACAAGAAAACACGCACACACACACAAAAGCAATTTTTGAAATCCACCAAGAATTCCAAACAGATTCTTAGACATCCAAAAGATTTCATTAATATTCTT
This sequence comes from Camellia granthamiana, assembly GCA_036172215.1. Classification (NCBI taxonomy): domain Eukaryota; kingdom Viridiplantae; phylum Streptophyta; class Magnoliopsida; order Ericales; family Theaceae; genus Camellia; species Camellia granthamiana. Next base: position 142,860,664 of record CM069907.1, read on the forward strand.
GATTTTTGATCCACTTGACAATAAATAAACCAAACAAAGAACCACAAGATCCAAATATGATGAATTTTCTGACACTTTTTGTGATGACCTAAGTTTAAAAAAATAAATAAATAAATAAATTTATTTATTAAACATGATCAAAATGGTGGGGCAATGGAATATTTTTTTTTTTTTTGGAGAGTGTTGGCTTGCTTTCGGTGGGAAATTGTTTAATAAAGAAAACAAAGAGAGGGTGGATTAGGCATGATGATGTTTTCGGTGGTGGTATGATGAGTAAGGGGATGGGTTTGAATATTAATATACCTCCTTCTCTCTCTTCTTAGTTACAACCACTTTCTCCTCATTCATGAGCATTAGGACGCATCACAACATATCCAGAGAAATGGGTGACCTTCACTCTCTTGCTTACAGCACCACTCTCCACCACCTCAGCTTTTCCATAGGTTGGGATTTCCACAACTTGGAGTTCTCAACGTAGACAATATGTCTCAATTTATGGATGCCATTCCACCATTTTCTCTCCCTTTGAATCTGATTTCTCCACTGGTTATCTATAAGATGTTCTGCTTGAATTCAATGAAAGGTCGACGGCGTTTGCTGGTGTTGCCGTCAATGGTTACAAAAATAATAGAAATCAGAAGGCATTTTAGCTGTACTAGAAGAAGAGGGAAGGAAGAATGAGTAGCATAGGAACAGGTTCTGTTTCTCAGTCATCACTTTCTCTCCTGATGGCCGTGTTTTCCAGATCGGATACGCTGCCAAAGCTGTCGATAACAGTAGGACTGTTGTCGGCATCAAATGCAAGGATGGAATTGTCTTGGGTGTAAAGAATATTATTTGGAGATTAGAGAGAGAGAGAGTGTGAGAGAGAGAAGGGGAGAGAGAGAAGTCCATACCCAGTGTGACTTAGATGAAGAGAGAGCACCGCCGGAGCACAACCCAGTAAACAAGCCAGAAACGTGCTCGCACTAGAAACCTCCAGTGACCCAACCACCACACAGGCACCGAAAACCAGCCCAGTTCTGAAAAGGAGAAGGACCACCTTCATCAATGTTAGAGGAGGCTCTAGACCTCCTAAACAACAAACCGATCATGCTGGTATTGCGACTCAGTTGGTTGTAGAAAGAATGCTAGCATCTGAAGGAATAAAAAGGATTGATCTGGGCAGAGAGGAGTTCACAAATCGGGTTTGGGAGTGGAAAGAGAAGTATGGTGGAACCATTACAAATCAGATTAAGAGACTTGGTGCTTCTTGTGATTGGACCCGAGAACATTTCACCCTTGATGAGCAGCTAAGTCGAGCTGTAATTGAGGCTTTTGTTAGGCTTCATGAGAAAGGCCTAATCTATCAAGGATCTTACATGATCAATTGGTCTCCGAACTTGCAGACGGCAGTTTCCATTCACCGGATTCGCGGCGATGATGCCGGCGATCGTAACTCTGATGGGACTACCAGTCACAGACTATGGTGAAGTCTTTTAAGGTGACTAAATTGCCAGTTCGGTCAGCAAAGTTTGTTGCACGCAAGCAGTGGGTGGTTGCTGGAGCTGATGACATGATTATCCGTGTTTATAATTACAACACAACGGATAAGATTTAAGTTTTTGAGGCACATGCAGATTACATTAGGTGTGTGGCTGTCCACCCAACATTTCCATATGTGTTGATGACATGCTAATAAGACTCTGGGATTGGGACAAGGATTAGATGTGTACTCAGATTTTTGAAGGGCACTCTCACTATGTGATGCAAGTTACATTTAATCCCAAAGATACCAATACGTTGGCTAGTGCTTCACTTGATCGTACAATAAAGATTTGGAATCTTGGCTCCCCAGACCCAAATTTTACATTAGATGCCCATGTGAAAGGGGTGAATTGTGTTGATTACTTCACTGGTGGTGATAAGCCATATCTAATCACTTCCCATAATAATTACTGGTTCCGAGGATGGGACAGTTCGGATATGGCATGCAATAACATATAGGCTTGAAAACACATTGAATTATGATCTTGAGCGAGTCTGGGTCGTTGGATGCATGAAAGGTTCACGTCGCCTGACGATTGATGCCAAGAGCGAGTACTGACTAAGGATGATGAAATTCGGATTTTTGCGTGTTTCCTCGTCAAACTTGAGGTAGGGATTTTCTTTGAGTTATATATATATTTTTGCAAGATCTAGTTGATTTTCGAAATTATCCTTTGATTAGTTTTGAAAATAAATTGTGATTCAAGAAAAAGAGTGATTTTGAAAATGGATTTACTATTTGATCCTTTGAGATAGAATTTGGGAGCTTTTGAACTATGTTGATGAAAGAAAGATGTTTTGGTGAGATCTTCTCAAATATTTGAAAATAAAGGGTTTTGGTAAGAAAACCTAGAGATTGGAAATTTTAAGAAAGATATTGAAAATCTTTGAATTATATTGTTATGATTATTTTGTGTGCCAAAATAAATGATGTTTGAAAATTGTTTATTTATTTACATATAAATGATGCTTTCATGGAATATGGGAATTGTTGAAGTTTTGGGAATTGTTGTTTAAAAGTATTAATATGGTCTTAAGATGACTAAATTGTTAAGATTATTTGAAATGTGGAAATTATGTTATCCCTTGATGAATCAAAATAAATGTATTTATTCATCTTGTGAAATTGTGTTGAAAGGAGAAATGAAAGTTTTGATCACAATGGAAATATTGTGTGAAAGAATGGAAAATAGATAAAATGTTGTATTGCATTTGTTGATACATTGGCATATCAATTCATTGAAAATGAAGAGTTTTGAAAGCTGATTTAAAAACTTTGCATTGAGGAAAGAATGTTGAGAAAAGTTTTCATGAAATGGTTTTGGGGTAAATACGGTGGTAAGTCTTGATGGGTAGTGTGGATTATGGGTGTCGAGCCTTCCAGCTTGTGACTGGTAAAAATGACAGAATGGGTGTCGAGCCTTCCAGCTTGTGACTGGTAAAAATGACGGAATGGGTGTCGAGTCTTCCAGCTTGTGACTGGTAAAAATGACAAAGAATGGGTGTCGAGCCCTCCAGATGATACTGGTAAAAATGACAAATTGGTAGTACTTGTATAGTCTACTTGCAGACACTGACCTATGGATTACCAGAGTTGTATTTACCGCCCCTTGAACAAAAATTGATAAATGTGGAACAGTTGAAATTGCATGGCATCATTGAGCATGATGGTTTTTGAATAAATGAAGATGTGTTCTTATTTTTTTTCAAAAGAGCATGGCATGGCATGTGCATCCACTTTTTTTTGAGACTTGTATAAAATGTATATACTTTGTTAAGAAATTTCTACTGGGCTTTATGCTCACCCTATGGGATTTTTGTGCAGGAAAAGATGTGGTGATTCCACCCAACTAGAGGCATGGAAGTATGTGTGTTGGGAGTACAATGCTCTCATTTTGCGTGACTCTGTATTGTAAGCCAAGGGCTTTGTATGTATGGGTTTGAATAACCATTTTGTGTAACCAGGCTCAAGCCTTGGAAACTTGTAAACCCATGAGAGTATTTATTTGTTTTATGTTATTTTGATTTGAAGTAAATGTATCATCATTTGGACATGAAAATTGGGGCATTACACTTTTGAACTAGAATTTCAATTGTTTGGCAAGATCTCATTCCATGAGAATAAGTACAAATACAAAAAGATTAAAAAAGTAATAATAAATCAGCTCTCGTGTATTTATAATAGGCAAAACATATTATGGTAAAAAAAAAAAATTTGTTCTGATATGTATACACTTGCAAGATGTTAGAGTATTTTCAAAAAAAAAAAAAATGGCTCCAATTTATTTTATTGGGTGTGATTAGAAATTAAGTATTGACATTGGGTCTTCAAATCCACTAGGAATTCCAAACAGATTCTTAAAATGCAAAAGCTTCCATTAATACTTAGATTGATTACTAAGGTTGCAAATGACATTCAAATAGCCGAATTCCAATTAGTCAAAGAAGCACTTAAGAAGTTTTTCTGATCAATAAAAGAAATTTAAATTAAAAAAAAAAAGGAAAAGAAAGAAATTGAGAATTCTCAAATCAAAGAGAGTTTTCAAGGAAAAATTGACCTGGATGAATTTACCAATGAATCAATCTATTCCTTGTATTTGACAAATAAATCATTACGATTTAATAGGTCCAACAATGTTGTCTAGCAATCATTCTGAATACCCAACGACACATAACATGTCACATATGATACCAGAATGAAGAACAGTAGAAAATTAAAGGCACAAGATCAATGTAGAACAGTATAAAATTAAACAAAAGGAAACAAGCTCTTGGTCATGATTCACAAAGACCTGATGTGGACACCTCCTATATAATAAAGAAAGCATACATCCTGGAGAAAAGCAAGACAATGAACTTCACATATCATACAGTCATGTCTTCTCAATTAATTCACTCAAAATTGTTTATTTGAACTTTACATATCATGAACTCTCAATATGGTGGACGCGTGAATTTGATGAGATTTACCTTTGGCTACATGGGTAGATGTTGTGTCGATTCAATTGCCGATTCAAATGTTAATTAAGAATTTTTTTTTCTCTTGTTAAGAAAATAAAATAAGTTAGAATTCAAGCTGATATAAATTGTGGGTATAATTATTTAAAATGAATGGCCGGTTGTTTAGCTTGAAACAACAGTGTGGGAGTTTTCATTGTCTTTTACATTTTGGAATGTACATAGCAATGAGTGGATAGACTGCAATAGAATGAATTGACAATAGCTCTTTTTCTCCGCCTTCTTAAAGGCAAAAAGTAATTCCTTGAGTAGTATCCAATCATTAGCATGTGGTCTTTTTGAGTTATCCATTTAAATGGGATCTCAGTCACTTCCAAATTTGATATTATATAGCTAGTGTATCAATCATTCATAGCTAACTTCTGATTTTCATAGCTTTTGAGTTGTCTTCTAGAGGAATAGCCATGTAGTTGCAATTGTCATGCCGCAATTTGTTATGTACATAATTTTGGGACCTTTTGGGATGCTACCTTCCAGTTTGATGAGTGGATTCTGAATTATTTCTTCGCAGGTAGTGATTGAAGATGCAAAGCACTGAAGAGAGGCTGCCTATGGATAAAGTGGAGTAAGCATGGCAATATGATCAATTTATTTCCTTTTGCTCATTGAGATGTGAAGTAATTCAATTTAGAAAGATTGACTAGAGTAGGTTTGCAGCATCATTAGTGGTGATAGAATCACTGTTGAACCCACTCTTAAAAGTAAGTCATGTAAGACCTCTCACCATGAATATTTGTTAATTCTTTAACTTTTAGTAATTCTTTTGGTTGAATCCTTGGATTTTACCTCGTCTGATGTAAGCATACATTGCTATAACTAATTATGCTAGCTATGATTCATCTCTTTTGCATCTTAAAATTATTCTAGTACATACTGACTATGGATTTTGACTGAGTTATTGACAATTTTTTAGGACGTTGCTCACTAGATACTGGTAGCATCAATTTTTCATTTTATTCTTTATGAATTGGATAGTAGCTCAAGGCACCTTAACTATATTCTAAAAGCATCTTATTCTCAACTAACGCGTATGGCTGTCCAACTAGTTTTTTAAAAACAAAAATATGATTAATAACTTTTTCAAGAATGAAATTGTCTAATATTGTTGATACAATTTTTGTTTGTTTGTTTGTATTATCTATTTTATTTTTTAAATAAAAAAAGTAAAATTAAAAAAAAAAAAACGAAATAGCGTTTGCTTTTGGAGTTGATTGATTCTACTTCTACCAACCGTCTGAATTGCGGAATTTTCCTGTGTTTTCTGCCCCTTTCTCTTTTTCCTCTTCATTCCTCTCTCTCTCTCTCTCTCTCTCTCTCTCTTCTTGATCATTGTAAAAATGGCGGATTTTGTATCCTCACTTGACAATCCTCCGATGATTTCCTCCACATCGTCATCCGAAGCTACCGTTGCTGATCACGAGGATGATTTCAAAGACGCGTGTAGTATCTGTCTCGAGCCTTTCAACTCACAAGATCCTCCCATTGTATGTTTTTAATTGTTCTATTTAGTAGAGTCGAAGAATGTTAAATTTGCGATTTTAGGTTGAATTGAATTGAGATTCAAAGCTTCGAACTTGAACAACTCGATGCATGGTCTTTGAACTAGTTGGAATGAGTTTATTTGTGAAATAAAATAGCTTAATTTTTGCTCTCACTTTTGAAATCTTGTCACTGATTATCATCGTTTGGTTTGTATATGTTTCATGGAGTGTCAAGTTTGTAATTGGGTTAGTTTGTTTCTTCGAATTTTGTGATTCTATGATCTCAGATTATCAATTTGTGCCTTCTTCTACATATTGATCTATTGTGCTGGATCAGTAGTGGCAATAAACCCTGTTTTTCCATTTAATTTTAGAGTTCAATCGATTGATTTGGCTGGAATTCTGTCATCTTCATCGGATATATTTGGGGGTCAATTATGTTATTCTTTTAAATTTCTATTTTTGCAACTCTTCTTCTCTTTATGATTGGGTTTGTGTCATAAAGTTTCGAATTTTATGGTTGTGATATCGAATTTGCCAAATGATTGCTATACACTTGTCTTGATATTATAAATTGGTTGTTCTTGCTCATTTTATAGATAATTACATGTAGGTTCAAGCAAGTATTAATCTATGAAGTCTTGTTTCTTTTCACAGGTCACCCACAGTAGACATGAGTATCATCTCCAGTGTTTTCTTGAATGGTAGATGCACTTACTATTTTATTTAGTTTAAACTTGAACTGTCTGAAACTTTAGAACCAATATTTCAGTGATGGCACTTCACACCCATGTGTTCACATGCATGTTTTTTACTTGTACATTGTGTTTGTTTGTTTGTATGGTAACTTGTTTCTCTTCAAGTCACAAAGAAGCAAAGAGTGCCCTATACGTTGGCAGCTTCTTGTCTTGAAGGACCCTTCCAGGTAGATGATTTTTGTGTGGAAAGAATCACATTGGCGCACAAACAATTTGTTGTTGTTAACTCATGAATTTCTTAGTGTTGGTGTCTCAGTGATGAATTCAATTTCATGAAGTTATTATTTATTGCCAATTTTCTTTCTTCTACCTTTAGTCAAGAGCTTTTAGCTGCAGTGGAGAATGAGAGGAATTTGAGGTCAAGGCGCAATGCTCGCCATGAGGACTATGAAATGAATATTGTGAGTTGTATGGTTTAACTTGAATTTACTTATCCTTCAAATTGGTTATGTTAAATAGCTTGCTAATAAAAATTGTCTCTCAGGATAATTCTTATGGAGATGATTCAGATTTTGGTGAGTGTATTATGAGGCATTTTGCTGCCGCAGCACGCAGAGCTCATTATGTTAAGAGAAGGGGAAGGCCGAGATCTTCTGGTATTGGTCCTCCACTGGTTCTGCTCTCTGTTCCTCCTGGAGATCTACCTCTACCTGATGTGCAGCATATGCGCACAACATCACCAGAAGAATGCCAAACTTCCAGTTATGAGTTTTCGGAGGGTGATTCACCAACATTTAGCACTCTAAGGTCTGTGGTTCCAGAGGTTGTGAATGTGGAACCCAACTCTGTTGGCAACAGAGACGGTTGCAATAAACCCAGGTACCTGCCAGAACTGTTGATCCTTGTATTTTGATATATATATATATACTAGCGTATGCCCGTGCCTGAAGGCACGGTATAAATAATTTTGTGGTCAACATACAGTTATAATTCATATGTATCATATTAAAATTTATTATGAAGTCTGTAATTTTTTTGACAAAAATATTGAAAAAATATAAAGAAATACTATTCTTTTTAAAAATTGTAACAATTTTACTTGTATCTTAAGTTTTATAAAACTCAAATAAAATAACAACGAAATAATCCAAAACTCCGGTTATGCATCTCACAGAGAAGCACCGAAATACTCTCACTGCCGGCAAACAAATAATTATTCTATTATTTATACCCATTGATATATATAATACTACCAAATAAATAATTATTATATTGTTTAAGAATTTCAATTTAGTAGTTTGTCCAACAAACAATAAAAGCAAAATAAATTAAGATTTTAAAAATAAAAATAATAATAAATACAATATTTTGATTTCTCAAAAGTCATGGAATTTTCTGACCTCTTCCTGGTTGATGATGGGTCACCCAAAGCTTTCTTTTTATTTTTCTTTTATTTATTTATTTATTTATTATTTTAGACTTCACACTCTATTGCTTTTTCTGCTTGCTTTTTCCGTCCAACCAATCACATTCCGCCCGCATGGTCTTTGTTTTGATGACCCAATTTCCAGAGTCTTTAAAGCTTACAACAACTTGAAAGTGCTCAAAAAGTTTTTCTTCTGTCAATAAATTCTAACACCTTCAGATTTTAACACCTTCAAACTACTGATTTATCTGATAATAGATTCTAACACCTTCAGATTTTAACACCTTCAAACTACTGATTTATCTGCTAATAGATTCTAACCAAGCAAGTCCCCAGGGTTGATTTGGAGGTTTAAAAATGTATATCCGTGTCTAAATTAATTATAAGATTAAAATATAATTAAATTTAAAAGTATTGATTTAAAATGTAATTTATCAAATTTATTGACTTTGAAATGAATTTTGTAAAAGTACCCAAACATAAATACATTTGCAAAAACACAACTTTTTCTTATCAGAATCAATACTCAATACCTGCAATTCACACATTCCCAAAATAAAATAAAAGAAGAAGAGAATGAATGAAAGATTTTCAAGGAGAAATGAAAATTCAGCAATTGAAACATCAGAAAGCCCAATCTGAAATGAAATTCAATCATTCAATATTTTTTTTGGGTAATTTTCTAATTAAATTTTCTGATTCCTTAACATTGCTGTTGAATTGAAACATTTGCAAACACACAAAAATAAGCAATTGAAACATCAAAAGCCCAACCTGAAATGAATCTCCATCATTAAATTTTTTTTTTGTAATTTTCTAATTAAATTTTCCAATTACCTAATATTGTTGTTGAAACATTTATAAAAACATACATACATATAGTGGGACCTAATTTAAAATGAATCTCAACTACTCTAATATTTTTTCTGACTAATTTTTGAAGTAAAGTTTTTGATTTAATATTTTTTTCTGACTAATTTTTGAAGTAAAATTTTCGATTACCAAACATTTATGTTGAAACATTTATATGCATATACTTGATTGATCATGAGAGAAGCTTGGCTCCAATGAAATGCAAAGTAGGCAAGGATGCACCTATCAAACTCCTCAACCAACTTCACATACAGCTCATCAACATTTGGCTCATCAGCAAAATACTCATAGATAGTACTCTCACACTCTTTGGATTTTTTGAGGTACTCATATGCTAATTTGCAAAGTTGGGGACATTCACTTCCATCTTCAAATCCTATCTGCCTAGCTGATCCATCCCCATCCCCAAAATCCAAAAAACAAAAACAATAAAACATTTTAGTTGTTGTAAAGTAGAAAAACATTATGAAAAAAAAAGAAGAAAAGAAGAATGGAGATGAATAGATTTTTACCGACATAATTGGAGAATCTTTCAAGTTTGGCAACACGGCCAGACTCATTCCTGTCTAACAATGGAACTACGGTTTGATCTTCCAACTGTTTTTGGGCCTTTTGTCGATGGTAGTAGTGAAACGCAGTGGCAGAGATGACTCCAATGGAGGTTGCAGCCAGGATGTGTGCAAGGATATGCCCATCTAAAGATAGAATTTGAGAGAATATTGTTACTACTGCTGCTGCTACTACCATGAGAGAGAGAGAGAGAGAGAGAGAGAGAGAGAGTATTACCTTTGAGTTGCATGGTTTTATACATAGTTCAAACCTGAATTGCAACAGACGGAAAATAGTTAATCAAAAAAAAAAAAAATTTGTTTTAAATTTTTTATCATAGACCACCGTTAAAGCAATCCTATTCATACAGGACTCAATCAAAGATAGTCAGTTAAACACCAAAATCGATCAAAATCATTCAAAGAGATCCAGTAGGTAATCCATAAAGTAAAGCTCTCGCAATAATATATAACAAATGTAAGTACATCCAATTCGAGAGAGTAAAGTTCGTACGATTGGAATTAAATAAATAAATTAGAACAAAAGAAAGTTCTAAGGTTGAGAATTAGAACAAAAATAAATAAATAAATAAAAATAAAAAATACACATACAACATAATTAAAAAAACAAAGAAAGTTCTAGGGTTGAGAATTTAACTGGAAAAAAAAAAAAAACATTACCAACATCTCAATAAATAAACATTACCAACATCTCAATAAACATTACCAAAAAGGGATATGTTAGAATCAGGTCATGGTATTTGACAATAAATAAATAACTAAATAAATAAATAAATTTAAAAAATAAAGAATAAAGTGAGAAGTTAAGTTTTCAATAACCTAATTGATGTTTTCATGATTTTCAAAATAGGAAAAATCAGCTCATGAAATAAAATTAATTCTAACATCTCTAAACAACCAAATAAGCATCAAAGAAAAACGAAAAAATTGAACACAATGAACATAATCCACAACTACCTCTTTGGTAGCAGATAAATAACATCTCAACGCGGATACTGCAGGCTGCTGTATCCTCTGCAAGGATTGTTCTAAAATCTGAAATTAAATACTACTATTAGATGGAAAAAAAATCTTCCTTTTTCAAAATCAAAACATACGATTGAAAGACCTACCGGAACAGGAAATCCTCCAGCTCCAAGTTTTTGCCTTGCAATCCTCCACATCCTCACAAATGAACTAAATACATACATACATAGTCCACATACACAAAGAAACCATAAAATTAAGCAGATAAGAATCCGTTATCCAACTGCAAAACAATCCATCTTTTGTAATGAAGTGGAGTCCCACAAACATCAAACATTACAAATTTACAATGATCATTATATCATAAACATTGTATCTGAAACAACTGATCAACCATCCAATTTCCACATGATGATAAATGTGCCACAATAATCAATGTAATGCTGAAAGAAAAAAGTCACTTGATCAATCTGCCTTGTAGCGGGCGTGATCTTACTCTCGACAGCCTTAATTAAATCATTGTAATAGCTCTTAGGCACCGTAGATTTCTTCTTAGCTGCCTCGGAGAGCGAAAACCAGACCTTAGGCCGTAAAACCGCCGGAATTCCCTTCCTTATGAGATTCTTGAGCGTAATTGCATTTGCTAAAGCTGAAAATCTAAGGGAAGCTTTAAGGGTAGAAGAAACATGAGTCTGCAAATACCAAGTTCAGGTAAATCTTGAAATTTATACTCTTAAACATTGATTTCAATGACATATTTGGTTATAAATTTCTTGTAGTTGTCTCTAATTTTTATTTTTTGTTTCAGAATTTAAAGAACGAGCATGCAGCTTTATGCAATGAAGTGAACGGCATCAATTAGATGTTTAAACATAAATAGCAGTGGAGAATCTCATTTCCAATAACCCTGTGGGAGAATAAAATGCATAGCCACTACAAATTAAATTTGCTCACCTTCAATTTGTAGAATTTGGGAGAGCTGTGTCTCTGCTAGTGACCAGAGCGTCGAACAAATTTTAAACTCTACAACAACACATTTCAATTTCAATTTTCTTTTTTTTTTCCCCTTACAAAAAACCCTAAAAAAAAAATCCCAAATTCTACAACAACAACAACAGATTTAACTTTTCTTTTTTTTGCCCCCTTAAAAAAATCCAAAAAAAAAAAACCTAAATTCTACAACAACAACAGATTTTAATTTGTAGTTATATACCTGTAGGTTGGAGTCACTGGGTCGGGTCGGAGACAGAATCGGGTTGGTTGGAGAGAGAGAGTCGAGAGAAGACAGATCTGTCGACAAAAGACAGAGCGTCGACAGAAGAGAGTCCGGCGGGACTGAGTGGCGATAAGCGAGTCAGGCGAGAGACTCGATCGTCGAATGGAGGGAGGCTCGATCGGTGACAGCCTCGGTTAGGTCGAAGAGAAGGGTTGTAAGGGAAGGAGGAGTAGCGTAGCGAAGAGAGAGGGTGGGTATCGAAGGGTTGGGTATCGAAGAGGGAGGGTGGGTATCGACGGGTTCGAAGGGTCTTCAATGGCTGTGGTGATTAGAGACACTGTGACAAAGAACGTGGGAGAGAGGGAACTGAAGAGAACGTGTTTGGGGACGTGGGAGAGAGGGAGAGATGAACTCAAACGGGTGGGAAAATGTTTATAGACCATTGATCTAAACTCAGGATTCATCTTGGCCGTTAAAATCAAATGTATCTCTGTTAAAATGTATCTTAGCCATTTTAACATTGAACTTTGAATTAATCTTAAACAATATATCTCTATTGTTTATTGTTTATTGTTTATTGTATCCTTGCCATTTTAACATTGAACTCAGGATTCTCTCTTTTCATCTGAACCATTGATATAAACTTGGAATTAATCTTAGTCATTGAATCAAAATGTATCTCACACACATTTTATACATTTTCAAAAACCTTCCTCCCTTATTATATAGATATATTCATGAATTAATTTCAATAAACCAAGACACTCTTAACTCATTTCTTATAATCGATGAATAGTTTTTGAATGTTACACGTGAATGACGGAGTTTGATAATGTAGAAGTTTGTTGCAATCTATTTCTTCGGACTGTTCTTACACATACATGATTCTATGACTTTCTACATGTTTGGTAATTATTTAGAGTCCTTTGCGGCCCTGAAAGTCCACAAAGACCAAACTCCTCTGAATTTCTTGCTTTCTCGGAGTCTGTTAAATTGAAATTTTCTGTGGCTTCTGCCAGGTATTTTTTTTGGATAGTTTGGTTTCTTTAGGAGTTGATGCTTGCTTGTTTCATTTCTTTGATTCTTGGATGTATGGTTCTTGTGCAACAGATATAAGGAATCAATCTCAAAAAGTACCCGAGGATTTAAAGAGAAGCTACTTGCCCACAATATCTCAGTCAAAGAATTGGGAAGAGGAGTTCAACGTGAGATGAATGCAGGTATTGCTGGTGCTGCACGAATGATTGAGCGCCTTGATCTTCCCTCAAAACGGACCGGAATTTCTGTTCCTTTATCCAGTTGCTGAACCTCAAACTTCTCGTATAAAGGAAAAGACACTCGAGTGTAATTACTCAGTCTCCTAATGAAAATGCTGGGGAAAGTGTGCATGATATGAGTTCACCTGAATCCCCTCGTGTTCACAGTACCTTCCCAAGTGAATTGGATATTTCTCTCGTTCAGGTTTGTTTACTCTTTAAATCATCTTCTCAATAAACTATTTTACTCAAGTTTTGTTAACAAGCCATTGTCTTAGTTGGGAGCTGATTCCTTCTTTCTTTTCCTAATTTTCTTTTAGCCATTTTGGCCCATCAATTTGTTTGTGTAGAGCTAGTGTGAAATGCTCCATGTTATAGAAATGACAACTGCATAAGATTTGAATGCTTACCATAAGCATAGCTTATTTTCTTGGTATTTTCTCATGTCATTGGGATGAGCTATATATGTCAGAAATGAAATTTCATGTGTGGCATAAGTTTTTATATATTATGTCATTCAATGGTATTAGTTGAATTTCATATGAGAACTTTTGGGTGCCGAATTTGGGGTGCATTGGCTGGCTGGGTTATATAATTATGGGTAAGCTAATAGACATTCCAACATTTTTGGTCTGCTAGATTGTTGGTAGGGTTTGTTGAGTTTGAGTTGGTGTAATGTAATAACTAAAGCAATCTGATGAGAGAGACAGCATGGCTGAGAAACAGCCAGGAAAAGCTTTGAGATGCTTCCAAACCAAATATTTGTGTCTTATAACCAAATCCTCGAGACCAACATATTGGCATATAGATAGATTGGAGGCTCATTGTTTATCATTAGACTGGAGCTTGGAGGATGAGCGATCCTTTTATTTGGTTTGTTTAAATAATAGGCACCATCATTGATTGGCATGCCTCAGTCCAAATGGCCTGTTTATTAACAAACACCGTTTCATGGTTACTTATGCAATAGTCTCTACTTTGGCCAGCAGGTAGATTCCTGAAGTGATGGTGAATCGCCTCAATGGGTGATTTGAAATGCTTGTCGTGCATAGTATTCTTTGTCATGAGAGGAGGAAGAAGGAGAAAATGCACCATTAAAACAATGAGAGAGACTTGAACTAGGGTGAAGCCATTTCAAAAGTAACATAAGTAGAATTGCAGGATTCATTTTCCATGATTCATACAGTACCCAATTTCTCAACTGATTGTCAAAGATAGATGTTTTATATTTGAACTTTGGCTAATCTTTCAATGTTTTCCATTTCAGTCTGGAAGGTGATGTTAAGATGCGAACCAGTGCTCAACTATGGGTTCCACATTTCATTCTCCCCATGAAGGCATTTACTCTATGCCGTACGATTAGGAATCAGTCCAGGCGTTTACGCAAGTGACGTATGACAAGGAATCAATCCACCATGATTTAAAGGATGATAACTGGTTCTTGTCCTGCAATAATTCTATTTGCGAAACTTGAAACCTTTCAAGTGATTTACTATTTTTACATAAATATGGTTATATGTATTATTGTTCCAGTTAAGTGCATGGGATTTTTAACTTTGCTGGCGTTAATGTGCTTATTAATATAAAATTTATCCTTTGTGCTTATTAATAAGCACATAAATAATTCCTTTGTAAAAATTATTTACTAATAGACGTGGTGGAAGGAGATGAAGGACTTTTCTGGAGAATTCCTTTGTGCTTCTGCCATTTCCATCCCTTTTTTCTTGTTCTTGATTTTTGCGTTTGGTTGTGTTTTCAGTTTTCATGTTTTCAAAAACAAAATAATAAAAAGATGGAAAACATCAATTTGTTTTTATTTGTACTATAACAATTTTGAAAATTCAAAATAACTTTTTTGATGTTTCCAAGAAAATAATTTGTTTTTCATAATTTTTTTGGGGGAATACTGATAAGTGAAGATTAGAAAAATTATTTACAAAAGTATAAAGTTTATAATTCTAATTATTAATACTTATAATGTTTATCATGTTTTTGTAAATTATTTTTCCGATTCTCACTGATTAGGAATTGTCCCCCCCCTTTTTTTTTTTTTTGCAGAAACAATTTTTATGATTTGACTAGATTTTGCATGGCATATTGCTTTCAATACTGATAAGAACACTAATTAGTGTATCAATTAACACTAATTAGATATAATATTAGGTAGGATTAGGGGCAGAGGCACAACAGGGCCAGCCAGGGGGTCACGTGCCTTCTCTCAGTTTTGATTTTTTTTTTTTTTGGTTATTGTCATGTATAAAATGTATTTTCTTTTTTTCTTAACATGTTTTTTGGCTAAAGGTTTATTGTATTGTTTACAATAAGAAGTTATTTGATACTTTTGGAACACTATGTAGTATTGTTTATGTAGTAGTTTAAATCAATAGTGTAACGAAAAATATTATAGATTGGATATAATAAACTGATTATTTTCAAATAGTTGACATACCACTTAGTGTAATTTGTGATTTTCTATA
The DNA here is from genome assembly GCA_036172215.1 of Camellia granthamiana. Classification (NCBI taxonomy): domain Eukaryota; kingdom Viridiplantae; phylum Streptophyta; class Magnoliopsida; order Ericales; family Theaceae; genus Camellia; species Camellia granthamiana. The sequence goes on from CM069907.1 coordinate 142,876,171, forward strand.
CTTTGAGCATCACGTAGGCAACGCCATATGGTATTCCAAGATTGTTTAATAATTTTCTTTCAAAACACATAATTTATAAGTAATGTCATCTCTTTAATATTTTTCTGTCAAATAAAAATTAAATAGATAGATTTTATAATAATTTGTACTATAAATGATGTGTTTTTATTTTTTAAAATTAGGAATTTTGATCCATAATTTTTTGTGCTAAAATTGCAAACTTACGTTATCATCCCACATCGAGCTATTTCACACTATTATAGAATTTTGATTTGTTCTTATTAATAATGAATATGTAATTTTTTTATGTTTAAATTTATTTCATAAAATTATTATTATCTTAATGTTGCTCATGATTTTATAATTTATCCTAATATAAATTAGACTGCGCATTTAGAAAGGGTGTGTATAGTGAAATTTTTTTCATGGGTTGGGGACATTTGTTGAAATATTTTTTTTGTTATGACTTTCTAATATTATGTCTCTAGATTTACAGCGAAAAACGTTTTATTGCAAGTGTGAATGCTTTTAACGTTTTAAAACTCTTTGTTCCATAATTTTGTCATGTTTGAAAACTAATTTGTTTTAGGAGACGTGCATTAAATGGCGTATGTTAATAATGAAGCATTTTATTTCATCATAATTTCACATAAAACGTTTAAAAATATATATACAGAAAAATAGAGAGAATGATATGATAACTTATATCGATTTTTTAGCTAAAATATGTAGTTAACAAACGAGACTTCATAATTTCACTAAAATTCATTTATCTAAAAAGTCAATCTACAGATAAATCTAATTTTAAAATTTTTTAGACAACATTCCTCAATCCTAATATTTTGAAGTCATGAGGACAATAACAATTAAAAAGTTACTCGTCTACTATTTCACATATCTATCCACGTCACATATCTGTTTATCTATCTATCCAATGTCAACTAGCTATCATTCAAATTAAAATTTTTATTATTTTCTATTTCCAAGCTATAGAATCGCCTCTTTGACCTGATTAGTTTTTTGAACAAATTTCACTTTACCCAAATTATGGCTCATGTGCACATAACTCCTATCATTTGAAAATAAGCACATAACTCACGTAATTTTCATACTAAAGTACACCTCGTTCAGTCTATTAATAGCTCGGGTGAAAACACTAACATACTCTTGTACATGGGTTACTCTCACTGTGCAAATCATGAACATTCTCACCATTTTTAACAATTTTTTTACTATTAACTTTGATGAAATACTTAGCTTGTTTGATTTGAATTTTTTGAATTCACTTTTTAAAAAATTAAAATTTTTAATTTTCCGTATTTTTTTGTTTAATGAATTTTTTAAAAATATTTTAAGCAATTTTTTATATATACCTAACATAAATACACTTAAAAAATATAATATTTTTTTACAAATATTTTACTTTTTAGATATATATATATATAAGTAAGATACATCTAAAAAGGTAAAAAAAAATTGTTTCAAATTTAAAAAATATTCACTAAAAATAAAAAATAAAAAACTCAATTTTTAAAAAATTAAATTAAAAAAATTGAAAGCAAACACGGTGAATACACTTCAATCTACAAATTACAAAAAAATTATGCAACTATTTCAAAATGATTGATGATAATCTGCACATTGATGATACCACAAGTAAAGTAAAATTTACCCTAGTTTTTTTTTAAACCCAAAATTAAATAACTAGTGTATGAACAAATATACTTTATAAACTATGTTAAAACAGGAAATAGTAATGACAGTTAAAAAAGCATAAAAAAACGTTATTACTAATATAATTTTTTTACTAGAATGTAAACACTACAAGAGAAAAGTAGGTTCAGATAATGTTCTATTAATTAAAAAATGTAATTGGTAATCACTCTGTTTAAAAAATATAATTAAAATAACCCTTTAAATAAATTTTTAAAAAAATTAAAAAGAAAAAGCGTGAATGCTATCCACACCTTGATCGGTACCTTATGGTGAAAATTCTTCAGTTGCATACTTTTACACAAACAAGTTCTCTCACAATCAGTTCAAAAGTGCTTCGGATCAAATCAACCACAAAAAACTAAAAAAAAAGGATCACATTTTATAATCATTTGAAGTCGCAAATAGTTTTTTTTTTTATTATAAAATGTCACCAATAGTTTGGATGCCACTTGAAATTGTTCTAATTTTTATTCCAACAATGAGTTGGATATAACACCAATTAAATGGAATTTTGAAAGTGTGACAAACATTTCCAACATCCTTAACACAACATTAGATAGATGCCATTTGAAAACGGTAGGTTGCACTACTAAAACAAAAACTTTTTGCGACCGCTACAAGCCATCACAAATAATAAAAAAACAGTCGCAAAAGACTTTTTGTGGCGGCCCATGCGACGACAAATGAAGATCGCGAATGTGGAGGTTGCAAATACTTTTTGCAACCGCAAATAACAGTCGCAAACTATTTGCGACCGCCTAACCTACTTATAGCGACTGATATTTTGCCGTCGCAAAAGAGTTAAAAAAAGGCCTACAATGTATTAGCGACTAGCTTCTTACCGTCGCCAAAAAAAAACCAAAAAAAAAAAAACCTACAATCATATATATATATGCAAATATTATATACAATAAACGTAAAGACGTATTTGCAAAAATCTCAACATTCATGCATTATTTTCCATTATTTAAAAAGGCTTACAATGAGAACTTTCGCTTTTGGAGATTATAGGGCAGCCCAAACCCAAGCATTTCAAAATAGACAATAAGTCTCTCGAAAGGGAAAAATATAAACGTGTAGAGGATATTGCATTAGACAACTTGATTTCAACTGCTCCAGTGAGGTCTTCCAAGTAGAAATGGCCATCCTCTAACTGAGATATAACGCCCATGACCCGTCTTCTCCTTGTTAGCCCAATGAGACTCTAAATTGGAGATATCTGCCCAACATATACACATAAATAAGCACACTTTGTTTAATTAACGTATGTGTCTCCAATGTCAATATGTTTTTGTGCAAGACAGAGAGACGAGTTACCTCACAGCTGCCGAACTGAGACCTTTCAGTATCAAATGCAGGCTTAGAAATGCTGATCACGAGAAGGCCTCTGGAGCAACAAGAGAAATCTATCCCTATATAAAGTGGCTTTGGCAGAAGCATCACCATGAATTGGAATCTTTCCTGTATGCCTACAATTCAAAAAATAAAAATGGCATAACTAGCACCACCTAATCAAATGTTCAAATTAATCATTACAATTGCAAGGCAGCAAGTCTAATATCTAGCTCCATGTACAAAGAAGTTTCAAAACTCCACCAACCCAAGTTCCAAAGATCCCAATAGAAAGATCAATTAGGAATGTGGGTAACAAAATTGTTTCCCAATTTTTGCCTAAACTATTTTCCCAAGCCCAAGCTTAAATTTAATTCAAAAAATTCAAACTTAGCTCTCCTTGCCCAAATTCCAAAAATTAAAAAATAAATAAAATAAATAAAAACTATATTTGGTTGTCCTAAACTGTTGGAAAGCAAGCTATATTATAATACTACTAGCACAATATAATATGTTATGTATACAGCTGCCTTTGCTTTAATAATGTATACAGCTGCCTTTGCTTTTGCTTTTCTTTTTCTTTTCTTCTTTCGGCTTGCTTTCAGCCGCATGGCCTCCGCATGGCCTTCTTTTCATTTTTCTATTTTATATGTATCATTATGCTGTCTTGGATCGTCTCCTATATAATGGAGCTTCCATTTGGTTTCTATGACATTGAAATACAGTGTGTATTAACTCTTTCAATCACTCTCAATATCTCTTTCATGGTATCAGAGCAGGTATAATCCTGTCTCATCATTTTCGCCTCTTCAGTCAGTATTCATTATTTTTTTTTGTCTCTCTCTTCTACTCAAATCTATCCTTCTATTTCATGCCTAAATACGGTCTAGCTTTTGGAATGACTATCGACTTATCCTCTTCTTCTTCTGATATTATCATCTCATCATTTTTATCCTCTCATAAAATGGAAACCTCTCATCTTCCGATCACCACCCATAAACTAAATGGGCAAAATTATTTGCAATGGTCTCAATCCATATTGATGTTTATACGGGGAAAGGAGAAAGATGACTACATCACTGGAGTCTCAGCACTACCAGAAACCACAGCATCGACCTACAAAAGATGGATAGCTAAAAATAATATGGTCATGTCGTGGCTCGTCAACTCTATGACCACTGACATTGGCGAAAATTTTCTGTCATTTGATACTGCCAAAGAGATCTAGGATATGGCAAAAGAAACGTTTTCGGACAAAGAAAACACATCTGAAATCATCCAGCTTGAAAGCTCCCTCCACGATTTACATCAAGGCAATCTTACGATAACTGAATATTTCAATACCCTTACTCGTCTATGGCGTCAACTTGATACATTTGAGGTTCACAACTGGCAGTGTGTTGCTGATGGTTTGTTGTATAAAAAGATTGTCGAAGGAAAGCGTGTGTTTAAATTCTTGTTAGGATTGAACACAAATCTTGATGAAATCAGAGGAAGAATTATGGGAGTAAAACAGCTACCTAGCCTTCGAGAGGCATTCTCTGAAGTCCGTCGCGAAGAAAGTCAGAAAAAACTCATGATGGGATCCCATCAACAACTGAATATGGCAGAAAGCTCGGCTCTTAAGACTCAATTCGCTCCTATTGACAACCGTCAGAAAAATAAATGAGGTAGGCCTTGGTGTGATCATTGCAGAAAGTCGGGTCACTCGAAAGAAACTTGCTGGAAGATTCATGGAAAGCCAGCAGATTGGAAGCTACGTCAGCCTCTTGAGAAAGAAGGACGAGGTCATCATGTAGGTACAAATGAACGATCACCACAACCTGAAGCAAGCCCTTTCACCAAGGAGCAAATGGAGATGCTCCAGAAACTACTACAGTCACAATCTGGTTCGTCTTCTAACCACATCATTGGATCCGGAACCTTGGCTCACAAAGGTAATTCTTTGAACGCCTTTACTGTTGGTAAGAAATGTAAAAAACATTGGATTGTGGACTCAGGAGCATCTGATCATATGACGGGAGATGCAACAATTTTTGATACATATAGCTCATGTCAAAATAATTTAACGGTCCGAATAGCAGATGGTTCACTATCAAAGGTTGCCGGTACAGGTTCAGTTGTGCTGTCTAGGAATCTTATTCTCAACTCTGTTCTCCTTGTTCCTAACTTGGACTGTAATTTATTGTCAATTAGTAAACTCACTAAGGAAAAGATGTGTGTTACTAATTTTTTCTCCACTCATTGTGAATTTCAGGATTTGGATTCGGGGAAGACGATTGGCAATGCTGAGGAATGCTCTGGACTCTAGATCCTTAAGGAACGCCACTATCCACAGGAACAACCTCAAACGGCAATTCGTGGTAGTTCTTTTTCAGTTTCGTGTCAAAATAACGATAGAGCAATTATGTTGTGGCATTATCGCTTAGGTCATCCTAATGTTATGTATCTCAAGCATTTATTTCCTTCATTATTTAAAACTCCAAAACCTTTTGATTGTGAAATCTGTCAACTGTCTAAACATGTACGGTCCCATTTTCCCATTCAATCCTATAAAGCGTCTCGTCCATTCTCACTAATTCATAGTGATATCTGGGGTCCATCAAGAATAAAAAATGTAACTGGTTCTAGGTGGTTTGTCTTATTCATAGATGATCATACTAGATTAACCTGGGTCTTCCTCATGAAAGACAAATCTGAAACGAGCCAGATCTTCAAAAATTTTCAAATTATGATTCAGACACAATTCCAGTCAAAAATCCAAATTCTAAAATCTGATAATGCTCGGGACTATTTCAACTCCATTCTAGGAGAATTTTTAGCAAAAGAAGGGATAGTTCACTTAAGTTCATGTGTTGACACCCCACAACAAAACGGCATCGCTAAACGGAAAAATCGGCATTTGTTAGATGTTGCTAGATCGCTAATGTTTTCCACAAATGTTCCACAATTCTTCTGGGGGGAAGCTGTTCTTACAGCAGCCTTCCTTATCAATAGGATGCCATCTAAGGTACTACAATTCCAAACTCCTTGTCAACTTCTCCTAAAATCCTTTCCCACTACTCGCCTCATCTCCACCATCCCACTCAAAATTTTCAGGTGCTCTGTCTTTGTTCATATCCATCAACAGTATCGAAGTAAACTTGATCCCAGGTCGCTCAAGTGTGTCTTCATTGGGTATTCGTCACATCAAAAAGGGTATAAGTGTTACTCTCTGGTCACCAGGAAATTCTACACTTCCATGGATGTCACATTTTTTGAAACCCAGTCTTACTACCCTAAAATCGATATTCAGGGGGAGACTCCAACCCAGGAATATCAATTTTGGACCCTTGAGTCATTTAGTGAGCCATCCATCACCACCAAAAATCCCACACCTCCTGAGTCATTGAATCAATCTTTACCTGCCGCAAATGCCGAAAATTCCGAGTTCATTGTTGACTTGTGGGATAATGAGCACATCCAAGAGGAAACGGAGGAAGGAGCACTTTCTCAACAATCCCATGAGGCTGAACCGGGTTCTAATCCAAGCAACATTCCAGGTAACAATGTTCCTCCCACAGATAGTACTGATCATTCTGAGTTAGAAAATAGTATTCTTAATATGCCCATAGCTTGGAGAAAAGGCGTTAGATCATGTACTCAGCATCCCATTGGGAACTATATTTCTTATGATAAACTATCACCTTCGTTTCATGCCTTCACTTCTAGCATCACGGAGATACCCATTCCTCGGAATATTCATGAAGCTTTCAAGTATCCGAAATGGAAGGCGGCGGTCAATGAGGAAGTTCGGGCTCTGGAAAAGAATGGTACTTGGGTAATTACTGATCTTCCAAGAAGTAAGAAACCAGTTGGGTGTAAGTGGATTTTCACAGTAAAGCACAAGGCAGATGGTAATGTAGAACGTTATAAAGCTCGGTTGGTCGCCAAAGGATTCTCCCAATCCTATGGCATTGACTATCAAGAAACATTTGCTCCAGTTGCCAAGCTCAACATTGTTCGTGTACTTTTATCCTTGGCAGCTAATCTCGATTGGTCACTTCACCAACTTGATGTGAAAAATGCCTTCCTCAATGGTGACTTAGAGGAAGAAGTTTACATGGACATTCCTGCTGGACTTGAGACGACATCAACTTTCAACAAAGTTTGCAGACTCCAAAAATCCTTGTATAAACAATCTCCCAGGGCCTGGTTTGAACGGTTCACTAAGGCAGTGAAAGGGTACGGTTTTGTTCAATGTCAATCCGATCATACATTATTTGTGAAGCACTCCCTAGGAGGGAAATTGGCAATTATCATTGTTTATGTGGATGACATAATTTTAACAGGTGATCATGAAGAGGAAATTGGCTTACTTAAAAAATTCCTAACAAAGGAATTTGAGATTAAAGATCTTGGAAACCTTAAGTACTTTCTTGGAATGGAGATTGCTAGGTCAAAGAAAGGTATAGCAGTCTCACAACGTAAATACGTTCTAGACTTACTGAATGAAACAGGGATGCTAGGATGCAAGCCAGCAGAAACACCTATGGACACAACTATCAAACTGGAAGACAATGACAGTAGTGCACCAAGTGATAAAGGGAGATATCAACATCTTGTGGGAAAACTCATTTATCTTTCTCATACAAGGCCAGACATCGGCTTCTCTGTTAGTGTGGTTAGTCAATTCATGAATAATCCAACCGAAAAACACATGACTGCTGTGACCAGAATATTGAGGTACCTAAAAATGACACCGGGAAAGGGTCTCTTCTTCCAAAGAACAACAAATAGAAAAATTGAGATTTTTTCAGATGCAGATTGGGCAGCTTCAGTAACTGATCGAAGATCAACTTCTGGCTATTGTTCGTTTGTTTGGGGGAACGCGGTTACATGGCGAAGCAAGAAACAGTCAGTGGTAGCCCGTAGTAGTGCTGAGGCAGAATTTCGTGCTATGGCACTAGGTATCTGTGAGGGAATCTGGTTGAACAGACTGTTAGAAGAATTACGGGTTCCATCTGAGCATCCCATGGTTTTATACTGCGACAACCAAGCCGCCATCAGTATAGCTAAGAATCTGGTTCATCATGATCGAACTAAACTCATGGAGATAGATTGACACTTTATCAAGGAAAAGATTGAAGAAGGAGTTTTTCAAGTCAACTACACTCCAACAAACTGTCAAAAGGCTGACATTCTCACAAAAGCTCTTGCTCGAGTAAACTTCGAAGATCTGACAGAAAAATTGGGAATGATTAACATCTACAACGTAGCTTGAGGGGGAGTGTTGGAAAGCAAGCTAGGTTGGAAAGCAAGCTATATTATAATACTACTAGCACAATATAATATGTTATGTATACAGCTGCCTTTGCTTTAATAATGTATACAGCTGCCTTTACTTTTGCTTTTCTTTTTATTTTCTTCTTTCGGCTTGCTTTCAGCTGCATGGCCTCCGCATGGCCTTCTTTCATTTTTCTATTTTATATGTATCATTATGCTGTCTTGGATCATCTCCTATATAATGGAGCTTCCATTTGGTTTCTATGACATTGAAATACAGTGTGTATTAACTCTTTCAATCACTCTCTCAATATCTCTTTCATAAACTAATGTATATCAACATCCCAAGTGGCCTTGGGTGGGCACTTAGATGCCAGTGTGAGATTTCAAGTTGAAATATATGAAAAACTTCAATCTACGTAATAATCTAATTATTAACAAATATATATATATATATATATATTTCACAATAATTAAATAGTCAGTAATTTATAATACTTTGATGGTTATTATATATTTATATCTACTAACAATAGATTTCAAATTATTCAAATTGTGAAAATTCCTAATTTGAATTTATAAAGCCAAGCTACATTTTTCAGGCTAAACTCTGGTTCTTCAGATTTGGACTTGTCCAAATTGCACCCCTCAACTCATTCCCTCTACGATTCACATCCCGTCAACATATTGTAACAAAAATTCTCACCTTATCTTGACATCCTCCTTGGCTTGGCTTTGTTGTACCATGCATCTCTCTTCAAGGAGAAGATGGAAATAGAGAGCCACTTGTTTAGACTGATACATATATATATATATATAGAAGTTAAAAGGAGCGAAGCAACAAGTTGAAAGCAAGACTGCCAGAATATTCAACAGCAACTGGGATGACGATGACTACTAGTATTACCACTTAACTTGGAAAAATGTGGACCATAACTACTTAACCAAAACGGAACAAATGATTGTTTTGTCTTTGCGTGTGAACTGATCAATCGATGGAGGCCACAAACAAATCGAAACAAACATAAATTTCACTATCACCATATGCAGCTGAACACTTATTTTTCACATATCACGTATACTTAGAAATCTACACAACAATTTACACAACCCATGATTGCAACTTGATGGGTAGTCTTATCATTTTTTTGCTTGAATTTTTTTGCCAAGTCAATCTCGAGTTTTAACTCAATGTGCCCAAATTTAAAAACAAAAAGTTGTCCTAAACTAATGTCTTGGTATATATATATATGTCAAGGAAAAAAAAACATAATAATAAAAAATTATGAGTTGTGTACCAAAAAATTATAATATTTGACATTTATTATATATAGTTGATATATATTAACAAAAAAATTCAGATCACACAAATTGAAAAAAACCAAATTTAAAATTATAGTCTCCCTAAAAGTTTTCAGATTTCTCCCTGAAAAAAAAAAAGAAAAAAAAAAATTCTCAGATTGACTCTTAAAAGCCTGCCCAAGTTGTGTCCTTACTATCTCAAAATTAAATTATTCTGCCAGGGTAACCCCAACTTAATAGGTCACCTCCTTGCTATCTGTCCAGACTCACAAGATCAGGAAATTATTAGGAACATGACCACCACATTATATGTTTTCCTAATAATGTCAAGCAAAAACCTCACATGATTTAGGAGGTGCCTCACCCTCCATTACAGTGTTAGCCTGGCACAATAATATAGTTTTGTCAAAGAACAAGGCCCAAGAATGACATACCCATTTGCAACATAGAAAAAGAGACACCCTCACAGTGAGGGTGCCTCAAGTCTAAGTAATTCCGGAGGGTCTTATTGCCTGGTGGTTGCTAAGGCAGGTAATTCAGCGCAACAAACATAACACAATGGAATAGATGGATGCACTAAAACAAACCTGCGACCAAAACTGGAAGGTTGAGCATGATGACATGCACAGTTCCATTTACAAAAAGGAGACACCATCGCTGGCCAGTGCCTCAAGTCTGGAGGAGTTCCAGGTCTTATTCCTGGTGGTGGGTAAGGCATGTAATTCAGTGCAACAAACATAACATAATGTAAAAGATCAATTAGGAATGTGGGTAACAAAATTGACATCTACAAGTAATGCTTCCAATTTCAACATGTGATCTTGGAATTTAGAACAAGAAATAAAGAAAGGTCCTACTATTGTGAGATCATAAAATTACTACCAAGCTAACAAATAAATCTTCAAGGTAATAATAGGTGATAAAATAAAGGCATCAATTTCAGTAGCCAAAATCATCTTAGAAACAATGAAAAAGTAAATTTAGCACCCAAAAAAAAAAAAAAAAAAACCATGTAAGAATTTGAAAATACCTTTACCTTGCAAGCAATCACAATTCTCAGCCTCCTTCCTCACAACATCAAGAACAGAATCAAGATGCTCACTGCTCAAAAAAAATGCAAACCCAGTGACTGATCAATCAATAAAGGCAAGAATAATAACTACTCAAAATTGAAAGGTTTTATTCTTCAAAGACAGACACACAGAAAGACACAACCAAGCATATATTTACTCCAATGGTGAAAGAAGAAGTGTTTTGTCTTTTCTTTTCTTTTTTTTTTTGAATTTTATGTAGTGATTTAAGAACTTGAATCCCTGCTTGTAATTACATTTTTGTCCCTCTTTTTCACACAGAAAAAAATAAATAAAAAGAGAATGCCCTACATACACAAAATTGAATAGAGAGAAATACCAAGATTTATATATCAATCTAAATGGAGCATTTTTTAGTAAGAACTAAAAATGAATAAATTAAAATCCAGCTAAGAACAACTTTATAGGTGTCAAAATAAACAAAAACCAGTTTATAAAATTTTTGTAAACATAAACAAAAAACGTAAACGTTACCAAACACTATTAGTCACATGAAACTTGAAAGAGTAAAAGCACAATAATCATCCATTCAAATAAAAATTGAACCTGGCATATACGCACTTGAACTAAAAATACTGGAGATTGGTATTAGGCCCAATCTATTAGATCAACAATTAGATACAGCCACATGAGTATCATGATAGCTTAAATGTCAACTACCCTAAAGCAAGAAAAGGCCAAGTAACATAGATAGAAGAAGATCAACAAACATAACATAATCATATGAAATAATATTAGTATAAATTACTACATTCTACGACAAGGCTTAATTAGTTACCTTCTTCATTTGCAATTGTTGGCACTGATGATGATGATGATAGTAGAAGAAGAAGAAGCAAAAGAACAGAGAGATCAAACGGAATGAAGATTGGCATTTGAAAACTTTGAAAGTTGTAGTAAGTACTCCTAATTTTAAAGCTTTTGGCCACTTGAGAGACTTGAGCTTTGTCCAAATACTGATTTCTAATAGAGAGAGAATGTGAACGAATCTCAAGCTTTCTTGGTAGAATTTATAGAGGATTGGTCCTTGTGGGAGCAATATACACTAAATTCTAGTTTTAAATGATGTCGGTCCTTTTATCATATTCATTTTTATTTATTTATCAATTTTTAAAATTATTTTGACAGGTTTTTTCTTTTTTATTTAGAATTTTTTATGCTTCTTTTTTTTCCCCCGACTCCAGCTTCTCTCTAGTAACTAGTTATTGGAAAAATTACACCATTACTCCTTCAAAGAGAAAAATTCTATCTATACGGACATATTGATGAGTGCATAATCATTCATCTCTTCTCTACTTCAATTTCTCCTTTAAATAAAAAAGCAGACCATTGACCTCTCTCAAAGTAATAAAGCCCCCAAAGCTGTTTTCAGTCCCACACCACATATATAGACAAGTTTTATTAAAAAACAAACCATTGACCTCTCTCAAAGTAATAAAGCCCCCAAAGCTATCACAAAGAATTATGGAGACTGTGATGATGTGTTTTGGGGAAGATTTTGAGAGGAAATTTGAACTGAAGTTCACTAACTGTCATAGTTATTTAAGAATATTCATTCATAGAATCTGGTAAAACACCAGAAATAAGCCAACAAATTATCAAAAACAAGATCAATCACCGAAATCATGTCTCTATCTATCTGTATAACTTTAAATTAGCAAAAACAAGATGAATCACCTAATAAATCAACAACACAGATTAAAGAATGATCGAAACCAACACAAGAGTTCAGAATAAATCAACACAGAAATTCAGCAACTAGGCATGAAACAAACACGCTAGATTCCCGAGTGACGATTCATACATAGAAAGTAGCTTACCGATTATGAATTGATCGAAATCTTCATCAACAATCGATCAAAATCTTCAAATCTTCATCACGTGAGAGTCAAGCGAGAGAGAGAGTGGAAAGTGGACAGTGAGATTCGAGTGAGAGAGAGATTAGGCAACAACAGGAAATGAGGTACACCACCGTTGGAGACAAATTTAGGAAATAAAAGTGAAAGGGGAGATAGGTCAAGTTTTAGATGATTTTTTTTTTTAAAAAAAGAGTTAAATGATTTTGTAATTTTTTTAATAGGAAAAGTGATTTTTTGCGACGGTTAAATAATCCGTCGCAAAAAGTCACATTTCTAGTAGTGTTGGGATTCTAAAAGTCTTCAACAAATTTAATGGTTTAACTTCATAAGGAGTGCATGTCGACAAACTAGTAAAAAGGAATGCGACATTTAACGTACTGTATTTAAACACCTTCAAGAATAATTGGCAGCATTTGGAACTCCATCCATATATTCACAAAAACTTGAAGCTGAATTTCTTCTCCTTAAGCTCCCCGGTGTCCTTTATCGCCTCCAAGTTGCCCGATGTAGTTGTCATCTCTGTCTGCAAACTTGTGACGCCAACTTTGATGGCAATTTCCAAATCCTCCTTTTTCAAATCCTTCTCCAACGACTTGGCTGGCGAAAACGAACCTAAAAATGTTACAAAGCTAATAATCGTTGTTGCAGAGGAAATAAAATTGAGCCTCTCAGTTTGGCTATTCTTGTTATAGCCAACGACATATATTGGGTGGCCTCACTTCTTCTCCACAGTCACGGACTTATTAGTTGATGCTAATAGATTCAGGGACACTGTTGTCGAATCTATTAGCATCAGCTAATAAGTCTGTGACTGTGGAGAAGAAATGGGGCCACCCAATATACATCGTTGGCTATAACAAGAATAGCCAAACTGATAGGCTTAGTTTTGTTTCCTTTGCAATAACAATTATTAGCTTTGTAACATTCTTAGGGTCGTTACTGCCAACAAAGCCGTTGGAGGAGAATTTGAAAAAGGAGGATTTGGAAACTGCCATCAAAGTTAGCGTCACAAGTTTGCAGACGGAGATGGCAACTATACTAAGCAACTTGGAGGCAATAAAGAAGGACATCAGGGAGCTTAAGGAGAAGAAATTTAGCTTCAAGTTTTGGTGAATATATGGATGGAGCTCCAAACGTTGCCAATTATTCTTGAAGGTGTTTAAATACAATGCATTAAATGTCGCATTCCTTTTTAATAGTTTGTCGACATGCACTCCTCATGAAGTTAAACCATTAAATTTTTTAAAGACTTTTAGGATCCCAACCCTTTGGAAATATTTGTCTTTAATTAAAAGACACTTTCGAAATTCCATTTAATTGGTGTTATATCCAACCCTAACCTTGTTGGAATAAAAATCAGAACAATTTCAAGTGGCATCCAAACTATTGGTGACAAAAAAAAAAAAAAAAAAAAAGAAATCACTACGATTTGCCAATTAAAATTAAATGCAAAAACTATTGAGTTTAAGTCAGAAATTATTTTACTCCGACCCATTCTCCACTTGAGTTTAACCCAGAAAAAAAAAAAAAAAAAAAACCATTGCTTGGTTAGATTTTTCAAAAAACGCTTTTCAAAAAATTCTACTTTCTTGTTTTCCGTATTTTTTTGTTTTTACTGAATTTTTTTAATATTTTAAGCAATTTTTTTTACTTTTTAGACCTACCTAACATAAATATGTTTTGGGAAAGATTTTGAGAGGAAATTTGAACTGAAGTTCACTAACTGTCATGGTTATTTAAGAATATTCATTCATCAATTTTTGATTAATATTCATTCATAGAATCCGGTAAAACACCAGAAATAAGCCAACAAATTATCAAAAACAAGATCAATCACCGAAATCATGTCTCTATCTATCTGTATAACTTTAAATTAGCAAAAACAAGATGAATCACCTAATAAATCAACAACACAGATTAAAGAACGATTGAAACCAACACAGGAGTTAAGAATAAATCAACACAGAAATTCAACAACTAGGCATGAAACAAACACGCTAGATTCCCGAGTGAGACTGAGAGTTGGATTCATACATAGAAAGTAGCTTACCGATTATGAATTGATCAAAATCTTCATCGACAACAGATCGAAATATTCATCAACAATCGATCAAAATCTTCATCACGTGAGAGTCGAGCGAGAGAGAGAGAGTGGAAAGTGAGATTCGAGCGAGAGAGAGATTAGGCAACAACATGAAATGAGGTACACCACCATTGGAGACAAATTTAGGAAATAAAAGTGAAAGGGGAGATAGGTCAAGTTTTAGATGATTTTTTTTTTAAAAAAAAGAGTTAAATGATTTTGTAATTTTTTAATGGAAAAAGTGATTTTTTGCGATGGTTAAATAATCCATCGCAAAAAGTCACATTTCTAGTAGTGTTGGGATTCTAAAAGTCTTCAACAAATTTAATGGTTTAACTTCATGAGGAGTGCATGTCGACAAACTAGTAAAAAGGAATGCGACATTTAACGCACTGTATTTAAACACCTTCAAGAATAATTGGCAACATTTGGAACTCCATCCATATATTCACCAAAACTTGAAGCTGAATTTCTTCTCCTTAAGCTCCCCGATGTCCTTTATTGCCTCCAAGTTGCCCTGTGTAGTTGTCATCTCCGTTTGCAAACTTGTGACGCCACCTTTGATGGTAATTTCCAAATCCTCTTTTCAAATCCTTCTCCAATAGCTTGGCTGGCGAAAACGAACCTAAAAATGTTACAAAGCTAATAATCGTTATTGCAGAGGAAATAAAGCTGAGCCTCTCAGTTTGGCTATTCTTGTTATAGCCAACGACGTATATTGGGTGGCCCCACTTCTTCTCCACAATCACGGACTTATTAGTTGATGCTAATATATTCAGGGACACTGTTGTCGAATCTATTAACATCAGCTAATAAGTTTGTGACTGTGGAGAAGAAATGGGGCCACCCAATATACATCGTTGGCTATAACAAGAATAGCCAAACTGATAGGCTCAGTTTTGTTTTCTCTGCAATAACAATTATTAGCTTTGTAACATTCTTAGGGTCGTTTCTGCCAGCAAAGCCGTTGGAGAAGGATTTGACAAAGGAGGATTTGGAAACTGCCATCAAAGTTAGCGTCACAAGTTCAGACGGAGATGGCAACTATACTGAGCAACTTGGAGGCAATAAAGAAGGACATCAGGGAGCTTAAGGAGAAGAAATTCAGCTTCAAGTTTTGGTGAATATATGGATGGAGTTCCAAACGTTGCCAATTATTCTTGAAGGTGTTTAAATACAATACATTAAATGTCGCATTCCTTTTTAATAGTTTGTTGACATGCACTCCTCATGAAGTTAAACCATTAAATTTGTTAAAGACTTTTAGGATCCCAACCCTTTGGAAATGTTTTTCTTTAATTAAAAGACACTTTCGAAATTCCATTTAATTGGTGTTATATCCAACCCTAACCTTGTTGGAATAAAAATCAGAACAATTTCAAGTGGCATCCAAACTATTGGTTACAAAAAAAAGAAAAAAGAAATCACTGCGATTTGCCAATTTAAATTAAATGCAAAAACTATTGAGTTTAAGTCAGAAAATATTTTACTCCGACCCATTCTCCAAAAAAAACCATTGCGTGGTTAGATTTTTCAAAAAACAATTTTCAAAAAATTCTACTTTCTTGTTTTCCGTATTGTTTTTTACTGAATTTTTTTTAATATTTTAAGCAATTGTTTTTACTTTTTAGCTTTTTAGACCTACCTAACAAAAATATACCTAAAAAGTAAAAAATTTGTGAAAAAACCTTTTAAAAATTCACTAAATACCAAAAATACAAAAAAAAATACGAGAATTTAGTACATTTTTTGTATTTTGATGTATTTATTAATTTTTTAAAATATTTTTTCACTAATTTTTTACTTTTTAGATACATCGAAGTAGGGTGCATCTAAAAAAGTAAAAAAAAAATGTATAAAATTTTTAAAATATTTACTAAAAACAAAAAAACACGAAAATCAAAAAACTCAATTTTCAAAAAACTTAATCCAAAAAACTCAAACCAAACACACTGATAATTGTTTTACGATAGCCATGAATTGGTCCAAAATAATGCTGCGAGAAAAGAGATAATAGGGAATAAAATAATCTAAAGAAGGAAAAAAGAAACCCTTAAAAATTTGCTTAGAAAGAAAAGTCGTTAAATCCTAAAGGTTAGAAGATTAATTACAGCTATTGGTCAATCACAGCTAGCAGGAACTTAACCATTTCAAGCCAAAAACTACAAGTTCCAAAAACAAAAATATAAATATAAATAGATAAATAAAATACAATCCAAAAACTAATCAGACTCTTCAACTATAATTGGTCAAGTAGCAGTAGGTTGGTTGAAAGACCAACAAGAAAATGCCAACATATTATGCCAACAACAATGCTACTCCATTTATGACCTCAAAATTATTTTCCCCACTTTTTTCTGCACAAATCCTAATATAAATCCAAGATCCAAACACAACCTATATAGTAATTTCCTACTTTCCAGCCAAACTTAAAATGTGGAAAAATAAAAAAATTCATATATCCTGGGCCAAAACAAAATCAGTTTCAACCGCAAAGAAATATCACATTCAAGCAAAATGTTAGCCACTGAAGCATTTGTCTTCCTTACCTTTTTCCAACAAACAATTGGACAAAATTAGAGCCAAAATAAATAAAAAAGAAACCAAACATCTCTAACCATATCAAACTAAGGCACAAAAACAAAGAAAAAGAAATCAAAAGTGATAAAAACTCCATTGCGATTGAATCAGAAAAACGTTGTTTTTTTAACAAAAAAATATATTCCAAAAGCACCAAACAACTACCTACTCACAATCAAAACAAAAAATTATCAAGAATAAACCTCAAGAAATGTAGAAGTAAACGATGATAAACAACTAGGGTCAATTCTAAGAAATAATTTCACATGGTCATTAATATATGGCACTAAACTTTAAGTAGATCAATAGAATACTTCGAATAAAAAATCCTAGATGTTTCAGAATTATAAATTTGTCAGACAAACAATAATTTGGAAAGTGCGTAGGGGAACAAAACATTTGATATGAAGACTGTAACGCCCTCAAAAAAAAACATAAAACCCATCACTAAAGGCATGCATTGATATAAAATAAACCAACCATTTCCATTCATCAGAGAAGTTCTTACAACAGTATTACATGTTAACAAACAAAGCAAATGCTCTATGGGCTTACAGCTTTCCAAGTTAACACTTGGTTACACAAAAGGAGAGTACTAACTCTATACAAAATAAGCCCTTGGCTTGATATACATGTAATACAAACAAAATGAACAAAAAGAGTCTTCAACTCTCATCATCATCCAAGCTATGTCCTTGGAGGTGACATGCTACCTGTACCTGAAAATAATGTCCCATATAGGGTGAGCCAACGCCCAGAAGAGATATGCTAAACATAGTATGAGCAATAACTAAGACATTAACAATTGATAAAGGTTCAATTTACATGAATCAGTTCATAACCCATTTCCATTTCATGACTATTATGTTCATGTTTCATTTCATTTCCATTTCTTATGACCTTCACAATCTACATCAACGGCTCAGAACCTGACCAACCACTTATATGAGACAATGATTCATATTAAAGGTTTCCCATTTTACAGTAGATAAACATGCGAGTTGTATCAACATCTCAACAGATAAGCGTATTAGCTATATCAACACTTCCAAAGATAAGCTTATGAGCTGTATCAACACATTAACTGACAAGCATATGAGCTGTATCAGTGGAGTCCATCCTCTATCTCCTCCCAAACAACATCCGGTTTAGAGGTCCATCCCCCATCTTCCCCTAAACCGTGGAGTACATCCCCTATCTCCTCCCCCACACACACACAACGTATATACACATAGGTCATATACACAATCAATCAATACATAACGTTAATGTATTCTATCAACCGTCATACTCTATGACATATCCAATTGATTAGTTTTAGTTTGCCTAATCATCATGCATTGTCTACAACAATCAAAACTACCCTCCACCGGTAGCCCAAACAATTATTTCTAAATAGATGATTGTAGACACCCTATTTTGACCGGCCCTAAGACTTGGGCATTTTATTTTGACCACCCTCACCAAAAAAATCAAATTGAAATTTTAACTCCCAAACCTCATCCATTTTGGCCATCACTAATATTTTGTTAATTTGTAGTGTTTTATAATTTTATGTGTGTGTACATATTAAATTAGGTGCGTGCATATTTTTTAAGTGTGTTTTATATAAATAGATAACTATTTTTAAAGCAAAAGAAAATAAAAATAAAAAATAAAAAAATAGAAGAAAATTTAAAAACATATATATATATATAAAGAAAAGAAAAAAGGGATGGTAGAGAAATAAAGGGGAGAAGGAGTGGGGGAATAAAAAGAAGGCACTGATCAATGTTTTTTGAGTGGAGAGTATTTTAAAGGGGAGATGGGTTAGGTGAAAGGTTTTTGAGTGTTAAAAAAGAAGAGGGGGGAGGCAGAGAAAAAAAAGGACACCCACTCTCTCGGGCATCTCTGGGTCTCTCATCTCTCTGGGCAATTTGGGGTTAAGGGGCGGAAACCACATCAATATATGGGTTGATTACACAGGCTCTCTCTCTCTGAAATAAGAGACCCACTCCATGAAAACACATGAAAACACATGAGGGACAACCATGGAGATAGAACACAGCAGCTTTAAGAGAGGGGAAGAAGGAGACACGGGTAAAGGGGGGAAACACACGGGTTTAGGGGGGGCACACGGAGAGAGAGACACATGAGAAAAGAAGAGGGGAGAGAAGTTCACAACCATGAAGAGAGCAAAAGACAATACACACACACGGTTAGAGAGAGAGAGAGCACAACACACACTACAACACACATGCATGATAGCGGTTTTGTACTGAACAATCCGATGGTGTAGAGACATTGAATACTTCGATAAATCTTTCTCTCCTTCTAGTGTGGTGATCAAATCTATCATCTGTCCACAAGCTGTCTGAAATTCTACCTCATTGAAAAGCTGTGTTATCCTTCTCTGTTTAACTCCATGCCCTGAAGAGAGAGAGAGATGTATGCATGTCTCTTTGTGTGTGAGTATGTCTATGCATGTGTTTGTGTGTCTTGTGTGTGGGAGAAGATGGCAGTGCGTCTTGTGCGTGTGTTCTGGGTGTGTATGAGCTTGGCTGAGGTGGTGTGTGTATGATCTGTGTCTCTCCTCCTCCTCCCTCTTTTTCCTTTTCCCCGTAGCTCCCCTCGGTTTGTCTTGTTGGGTATCCCATCCAAGAAACCATGGGAGCAAGAGAGAGAGGTCTTGGGTCTCCTCTATGCTTCTGCCGTGTGTCCATGTGTATGTGATAGGTTTGTTGGTGTGTTGTGTGTGTCCGTGTATGGTGTGGTAGAGGTGTGTGTATGTCGTGAGTGGTGGCAATCATGCATGGGTGTGTGAGAGGTCGGTGTGTGTCTCCTCTTTTCTCTCCCGTGTGTCTCAAGTCCTGTCTGTGTATGGCATCTGTGTCTGTGTGTGTTTGTGAATCTGCATGTGAGTGTGTGGGTTTGCCGAGAGAGCCGTGTAGTGTGTGTCTCATGCCTGGATGTGTGAGTATGTGATGTGTTGCATGTGCTGCCGTGTGTGTTGTGTGTGTGTTGTGTGTGTTGGTCTGTGCTGGGCCTCTCCCCTGTATCAATGGTGTGTGTGTGAAGCCGCTTACTACTCATTCTACCTGCCAACCTATACGGACATCATGGATTGAGGTGGTTTCTTATGAAATATATTGGTGCTGGGCCTTCATAAATATTGTGGTCAATGGTCAATGTGAATTGGGATAGTGGGCCATCCGTGGATCACCTCTTTATTTCTATTCAATCGGTTGAGTTGTTTTGTTAAGTGGGCCACGGTTTCTTTTGAGTGTAGCGAAGACGTAAGAGATTGAAGACATGTGTCAGTGATGAAGTCGTTTATTTTATTTTTATTTTGAGTGTTGTGAGGTTTTATTTTATTTTATTTTTCTCTCCTCTCTCCCTCATTCGGATCTGTAATAATTCAAGTATTATAATAATTCTCCCATCCCGCTTCTTTCATCCCATTCTTTTATCGTTTTTCCTAACTGTGTGTATGTATATACCTGACATGCCATGCATATCTATACTTTACATTTATGTCTCATGCATTAAGATTCAGCTATATTTACATGTGTGGATTTAATCAAGTCTTCTGTGATTCTGTACGCTATCGTATGTTCTTGAGATGATTCACATGTCATATCTTAGAAACCGAATCTTTAGTTGCATATCATGAGTGAATTGCATTAGGATTTTGTATATAAGATCATACATGTTTTACTAACTTTTGTTTTGTAGTTGTTCGAGGGACGTCGGTCAATATGTGAGTTTTTATGCTTTAGCATCCCATTTGTGTGTATTTTTCTTATTATGTTTAGCATCCCACCATATGGCTAATTGCTTAATTGATATAACTGTATGAATGCCTGTGGATGAAGGCTTGTTGCTCAAATTGGAATAATTCAATAAATGTACGTTTTAAGCCCACTTTGTAGTGGCAAAATTCACAAACTTTAAGTCCACTTTGTCAAGTGGCAAATTCAAACCCTTTTCGAAAAACAAACATGAAATTGAAGTGTTCCAATTTGAGCAAACTAGTCTATACTTGTATGCTTCACATAGTAAATTTTAGGATTTACTAAAATAATCAGAACATGAACATATAAAGAAAATAAAAGTCATATCGTGGTTTAGTAGAGGCCGATCTTTTGATCGGGTGAGTGGGAGTGCTCATTATTGACCTTCCCCTCTCATACCTAAGGTTCCGAGCCAAGTATCCTTGGTTACGACGAACAATGGCCTTTGGCACCGAGTTATGGGTTTCCTAATTTCCCAAAATATTAGGTGGCGACTCTGAGATCTGATGACGCAGTCCATTTTTGACAAAATTGCAATAAAATGGATTTTTAATAAAAGTTGCCACATCTGGACTCTCATCTACGCTTCACATTGCACTCGTGAAACTTGAGATCAAAGAGATCTCGGGAGTCCGAACTGTTTAACGCGCGCGGGTACCCCCCGGGCATGTTACAGTTTTTGGCGACTCTGCTGGGGATTTATGAAACCTTGACTCGAACTCCATGATATGACTTTTATTTTTAATTATATGTTTATTGCATTGCATGCATTGGTGCACTTAAAGTCCTTGTGTTGCCCAGATGCTGGTGGGAGCACAAGCACACTTTTTGTGACACTACACCTATCTCTACGTTACTTTAGAGGCCTTGTGTTGTAACCTTTTGAGATCTGTCAAAAGGGTAGCTTTGCTATGTAGCCCTGCTATCTAGCTTTGCTATCTAAGGTTCTCAGACTTCGAAGAGAGGCTATTTGACTCTTCTGATTTCCTGGGATCTTTATTGGTTATGACTCAAAGGACTCTTTGGTAACGTCACCTTGACTTTAACCCTTAGAGTAGAGCTAACCTTGTACATATAATGAGCTATAGTATCTTTCAAACTTAGGACAGGATGCTCTCATATTTCTAGGATGTGTGATACCACTTGTCTGAATAGTGAAACCCTAGATCATTTCAAGCTAGGACAGGATAACCCTACCCTCCATAGG
This sequence comes from Camellia granthamiana, assembly GCA_036172215.1. Classification (NCBI taxonomy): domain Eukaryota; kingdom Viridiplantae; phylum Streptophyta; class Magnoliopsida; order Ericales; family Theaceae; genus Camellia; species Camellia granthamiana. Next base: position 142,898,379 of record CM069907.1, read on the forward strand.
GGTGTTTGTTCTCTTTCCTGCTATGTGTTATGTGCAATGTATTGGATCTATACAGGGGTTCGCACATTCGAATGAGTGGTTCAGGTTGTTCAGTTTAGCATCATTACTTCAAAAACAAACAAAAAAAAAACAAAAACATAAAATCAAAATTTTTTTTGACCATCTCTGTGATTGGGGAGTGACCACCTGTGGAGTGCACGTGCTTTATTTTGAATATTGTGGCTGGTCCACACTTTGACTGGCACTTTGAGAATGGTTTTACTTTGAGTTCTGAATTGAATATTGAGTCTAAGTTTGATTCCACCAAGTTTGTAGAGTTGGGATCAGACTCGAGTCATTCTAGTGAGTCAGAGTCTGTTGATTTTGAGAGTGCTAACCTAGACATTTCTATCTTGTCTAGGTCTTCTTTGTCATTTTCTTTTGAGTCTATGTCATTGCTAAGTCATAGTCACTTTTCAAAAAAAAAAAAATTCAAAAAAAAAAAAAAATATAAAAAAACCTGCCATAGAGTCTGCCTACTTCTCTGTGCCTTAATTCATTGCATTGACCAAAGTTTTCAAAACTTTTTTTAAAACTCTGATAAAAACAAAGAGGAAGAATTTCCTCGGGATTTGCAAATTTTGATCAACTGAGAGGAAGAGAGGTGTGCTAAGCCTTTGATGAATGAGATCATTTTTGTTAATGTGGGTACTGAGAAGGATCCTGGCTCGGTCCAAATTGATTCTATCTTGTCTTCGTAAGAGTACGAGTGATTAGTCACTTTGTGAAAAGATTTCAAAAACTGTTTTTGCGTGGTCCTAGGAAGACATGCCTGGAATTGATTATACAGCATAGGATCCCTCTTGACTCGAGGTCCGACCTCCTTAGCTCCCTAGCTTTCAAAACCGTGATTTGAAGTATTCCATGATCAATCAAAGTGTAAAGCTTGCATAGCCGAATTAGAAATAGCCCTTGAACTAGGGGCCATGATGTGATTCAAATGGAGGCAGCCCTTCAACTAGGGGCAATAAGGTCGAATATGATTTAGATTGGAAATCGCCCTTGAACTAAGGGCAATGATGTGATCCAGATTGGAAATAGACCTTGAACTCAGGGCAGAGAATGTGATTTCGATTTGAAACGGCCCTTGAACTAGGGGCAACAGTGTGAGGCTTGCATCCACATCTGGACTCTCATCTACGCTTCACATTGCACTCGTGAAACTTGAGATCAAAGAGATCTCGGGAGTCCGAACTGTTTAACGCGCGCGGGTACCCCCCGGGCATGTTACAATGATAAAAGCTCCAACTGATAAAATATCAATGTTTTCAAAAGCGAACGATTAATAAATCAAACTCTACCATTTCACAATACAATAAGTCAATTTCATTATTTCCAACTCAATTCCATAAAATCACAACTTTTCCAAATTAATTATACCAATTAATTTGTACAACAAATTAGGGCTTTCTCCCCAAATTCTCCATATTAACTCATAGGTTCAAATATCAACAACCAACAATCATAACCTCATTTTGAAACCCAAAATACACATTTTAGAATCAAAATAACAAAACCCTCTTTTAACATTTTAAAACCCTAAGTCCTAAAATTTACCCAACTTCAACACTTTATCAAAACAACCAAAAATCTATGTCAAAGACCATAATAGTGAGTAGGAATCCCTACCTCAAATTCGTAACTCAAGGGAAGAAAATGACGGAACTCAACGTGCTCCAAAACTCAAAATTTTCGGATTAAAGTAAAGCCCTCGGCGATCAACCCAACTTTTGTAAAGACCAAAGGTGAGGAAAACACCCTAGCTAGATCAATACTTAGAGAGAAGTTATGGTTTTAGAGAGAGGAGCTCTCAAATGGCTTTTTGGAAAAGTAAGAGAGAGAAACGGATGTGAAAAAGTGAGCCAAAAAGCTGAATCTCGGAACCTTATACCAGTCGCCTCGCTCGAGCGTCACTCATAGACTCCTGCTCGAGCGTCCAATCCTCCGCTCGAGCGGCGAATGCACACTTACAGTACTTGTGCAGAACCAGGTCCCCGCTCGAGCGTCACACACAAACTCCCGTTCGAGCGTCCAAACCGCCGCTCGAGCGTACAACACTACAGAGGAGATACTGGAAGGGTGATTTTCCCGCTCGAGCGCCAAAACCCCCGTTCGAGCGGACAAGCTACAACAAAGGCCCCGCTCGAGCATCAAAATCTTCGCTCGAGCGGACAGGCCAAAATCTGGGCATCTAGTTTTGGTTTCTAAGTTTAACCAACCTGCTTCAAGCCTGCCCAACACAACCCAAGACTCAAATACCAAGAGTAAAGTATCTAAACAAGGTATACTCAATAACCAACTCCACGGAACCTAAGTCTGGATACAATAATAAAAGAAAAGGGAAACCAGGATCACTATAACCTCCCCCCCTTAAAGAATTTCGTCCCCGAAATTAAACACAAGTTTTTCAAAAACAGGTTTTCTCCACTCCCAACAATATTACAACATAATATTAAACATTCCGACCCATTACCGGTCCATCCCAACTTTTTCAAGAGGCATTTCTCATTATACAAAACAACCTGCATTATCAACATGCATTCTTTTGAAATCTAACAATTTCAATTCATTTCTCACAATTTCACAACACATGCAACATTAATATCATGCTTGCATTTCCACAATATATTTAACATACAAAATGTTAAAACAACTTCAATTTACCAAAACATTTACAATGTTTTACAACTTAAGACATGTATAATGCTTTTAAAGTTCAACAATATTACAAAATTTCATTACTTGATTACACATCAACAAACATGTCCGGATATTTCTCACGGACTTCCAACTCACGTTCCCAAGTGGCTTCCTCCACTCCGTGATGCTTCCACAAAACCTTTACCAAGGGGATGGTCTTGCCTCGCAAAACTTGATCCCGCCTATCCAAGACCCGAACCGGTCTCTCCTCGTACGAGGCATCCTCATCAACCTCTAAATCGGTCTAATCCAACACATGGGACAGATCCGGCTCGTACTTCCGAAGCATACTAACATGAAACACATCATGAACTCCGAACAACTACGGTGGCAAAGCTAAACGATAAGCAACTTCCCCAATCCTCTCAAGGATCTCAAAGGGACCAATAAACCGAGGGGATAACTTCCCACTCTTCCCGAACCTCATCAAACCTCGCCTAGGTGATATCTTTAGAAAGACATGGTCACCTATCTCAAACGCCAAAGGCCTCCTCCTATGGTCGGCATAACTCTTTTGGCAACTTTGGGCTGTAACAAGCCTCCTACGGATAAGCTCAACTTTCTCCATCGTCTCTCTAACCAACTCCGGACCCAACAAAGGTGCATCACCCACCTCGGCCCAACAAACTGGAGACCTACACGGACGACCATACAAGGCCTCAAACGGTGCCATACCGATGCTAGACTGAAAGCTGTTGTTGTAGGCAAACTCTACCAAGGGTAAGTGCCTCTCCCACGTCCCACTAAAGTCTAGGACACAACCTCGAAGCATATCTTCAAAGATCTGGATAGTACGCTCGGACTGCCCGTCAGTCTGAGGAGATAAGCCGTACTAAAGGTCAACTTAGTACCCAAGGCACTCTGCAAACTCTGCCACAACCTAGTAGTAAAACGAGGATCTCTATCTGAGACGATCGTCACTGGGACCCCGTGCAACCTCACTATGTCCTGAATATACAAGTCGGCGAGATGATCTACCGAATCTCTCACGCGCATAGGAATAAAGTGCGCCGACTTAGTCAACCGGTCCACAACCACCCAAATAGCATCACTACCCCGCTGAGTCCTCGGAAGACCTACAACGAAGTCCATAGTGACATGCTCCCACTTCCACTCGGCAATAGGCAAGGGTTGCAACAAACCCGCTGGCCTCTGATACTCGGCCTTCACTTGCTGACAAGTAAGGCACTTGGATACGAAAACTACCACATCTCTCTTCATACCCCGCCACCAAAACTGGCGACCCAAATCCCGATACATCTTAGTGCCTCCCGGATGTACCGCAAGACGTGAATGATGAAACTCTCGGAGTACTTCCTCTCGGCAAGACTCCGGCACAAACAAACGGTCTCGGTATCTCATACTCAGGTCGGGATACACCGTCAAACCCTTCTCAACTTTCCTACTGGAGATCTTCTCTCGGAGGGATTCTACCTCAAGGTCACCTCTCTGTGCCTCTAATACTCGAGTCACAAGCGTAGGCTGCGCAACAACAGAAAACAAGGCAGCAGCCTCAATGGATTCACCCAGAAGCAAATCAAACTCCCCAAGTGCACCCAACATCTCCCATTCCTGAATGGCTATACAAGCTACATCGCTAATGGATTTCCTACTAAGGGCATCGGCCACAACATTGGCCTTTCCCGGGTGATAGTGCAACTCAAAATCATAGTCCTCAATGAACTCCATCCACCTTCTCTGCCTCAAATTCAAGTCCCTCTGTGTAAACAGATACTTCAAACTCTTGTGGTCTGAGAACACCTCGAACCTCTCATCGTAAAGGTAGTGCCTCCAGATTTTCAAGGCGAAGATTACTGCTGCTAACTCTAGGTCATGTGTAGGGTAGTTCTTCTCGTGTATTTTCAACTGACGTGAGCCATAAGCTACCACTTTCCCCTCTTGCATCAATACACAACCCAAACCCTCTCGTGAGGCATCACAATAAACCTCATAGCCCAAACCTCTCTCCGGAATAATCAACACCGAAGCGGTGGTCAATCTAACCTTAAACTCTTGGAACGACTTTTCACAAGTCTCATTCCACACGAACTTAATCCCTTTCCGCGTCAATCTAGTCAACGGCGAAGCTAGCCTGGAGAAATCCTTCACAAACCAACGGTAATACCCAGCTAATCCCAGAAAACTGCGGATCTCAAACACGCTCTTAGGCTGTGCCCAATCTTGCACTGCCTCTGTCTTGGATGTATAAACAGACACCCCTTCCCCGGATACTACGTGGCCTAAGAATTTGACTTCTTCTAGCCAGAACTCACACTTCCCAAACTTGGCATACAGCCTATGGGCTCTAAGCAGCTCAAGTACCACCCTCAAGTGTACCTCGTGCTCCTCCTCAGAAGGTGAATAGATAAGGATGTCGTCCACGAAAACGACCACAAAGCGATCTAGGAATTCCCGGAAGATCCAGTTCATCAAGTCCATAAAGACTGCCGGTGCATTGGTAAGCCCAAATGGCATCACCAGAAACTCATAATGGCCATACCACGTACGGAATGCTGTCTTCGGAATATCTTCCTCCCTGACTCTCAACTGGTGGTAACCTGATCTCAGGTCTATCTTAGAGAAACAACGGGAACCCTTCAACTGGTCAAACAAATCATCTATACGGAGCATAGGGTACTTATTCTTAACCGTAGCTCGATTCAACTTCCGGTAGTCGATACACAATCTCAAGGCACCATCTTTCTTTTTAGCAAAGAGGGCCGGTGCTCCCCACGGTGAAACACTAGGGCGAACAAAACCCTTATCTAGTAATTCTTGGAGCTGAATCTTCAACTCACGCAACTCGGCTGGGGCAAAACGATAAGGTGCCATAGAAATCGGCGTTGTGCCGGGCACTAAATCAATAGAGAACTCTATCTCTCGGTGAGGTGGCAAACTAACAAGATCCTCTGGAAAAACATCTGAATACTCACAAACCACCCTCGGCAATACGATTTGGGTCTCACCACACTCACCACTCATGAAGCTAGTAAGTAGACCACTAAGCTCAGCCCGCCCTCGCGGATCATACAACGGTGGCAATACACTACCAACCCGATCCCCCAAGAAATGGAAACACTCCCCGCTTAAGGTACAAACTGTAACCCTCTGGCGGTAGCAATCAATAACAGCCCGGTATGACGATAGCCAATCCATACCCAAAATAACATCAAAACCCTTTATGGGCATAACAATAAAGGGAAAATGAAGCCTACGATCGGCGACCTCTACATCACAACCTCTACATCCGTGTTTCAAAATCAGTTCACCCCCAACAGGCGATACTACACAAATAGGAGATGATAACAATGCTAACTCCAACTCCAACACAGATGCAAATGCAGCAGATACTAAAGAATGAGACGCACCCGTATCAATCAATACACTAGCAACCGAGTTGCAAAACAGAAAGGTACCTCTCACAACTGATGGGGCCGGTACTAGATCCTGCGCGGTAACAGCATACACGCGCCCTGTAGGCCCCTGATCCACCTGCTCACCTCTAGGAGCAAAAGACTGCTGCACAGACTGGGATGACGAAGCTCCCGGATTGGCCCTCGAGGCCTGCACAAACTGAGCTGGCTGAAAAATCTGCGTCTGCCTAGAACCAAACGCTCCCGAAGTGGCACTCAACTGCGGGCAAAACCTCTTCAGGTGCCCGGGCTAACCACACTGATAGCAAGACAAAGACTGGCCCCTGCTCTGACTCTGGCCCTGAGGTCTAGCCGAAGAAGAAGCAGCTCGCTGACCCCCTCCCTTCTGCGGGCAAACCGAAGACTTGTGACCCAGCTGGCCACATGCAAAACAAGTCAAGCCTCCCTGACTACCCCTCCCAGATCCTGCACTCGGCACTGGAAAGGTCGATCTAGGTAAACCCCCCTGAGACTACTGAGGGTTAAAGCCCCTCTGTCTCTTGCCATCACCCTGGCCGTCTTGGCTCCTCTTGGAGCCTCTCTGCTCGTCCTCCTCCTCCTGCATCATAATCTCCATATGAGCTGCAGCATCTACCAAACGTCTATACTCTCGAATAAACGGTCCTCCAACCCTCAACTTGAGTCCTCGCCTCAACTTCTGCTCAAACTCAAAGCAACGGCGTTCCTCGGATGCCACAAGTTCAGGTGCAAACCTGGACAGACTGGTAAAAGTAGCCTCAAACTCGGCCACTGACAAGCCCTGTTGTTTAAGACGGCAAAACTGCTCCCTCAGCTTCTCCCTAACAGCAAAAGACAAAAACTTCTCCTCGAAAGTTGTCACAAAAGCCTCCCATACACCACCAACAGTGCCCTTCTCGTACTTCCACCACTGACCTGCATCTCCCTTCAACTGGAAGGATGCCAAGGTCACCTTCAAAGCCCCGTCCTCGATGCCAAGCATCTCGAACGTCTTCTCCATCTGTTCCAACCACTCGTCAGCCTTAAGTGGCTCTTTCGGATCTCCAACAAATTCGTCCGGGTTAGATCGGAAAAATTCCCTCTTCAAGAAAGAAGGCCTTGCCTTAGCAACCTGATTCTCAGCTCTAAGAATACCTAAAGCTCCCGCTATCTCTCGGGCCAAGGCACCCATAGCCTGCTGACCCGCTGGCTCGGCCACATTGGCCTGACCAACTCCCTCCTACACTGCCGGAACATCATCCGATAAAGGTACTTCCTGCCTCGTAGGCCTACCACGCCTACCACCTCGTCCACATCCTGACATCCTATTAAAGGTAACGAAGACGTTAGCACATTCATAAATGTGCCGAAACTAAACACTCGCGTCCTAATACATGGACAACTGTAATTCATTCCATGTAAGCACATAAACACATAATCACTTACGAATTTCCTTTCCGAATAATGACAGTCCTGAGGCGTTACTAGAGTTCCGGTTGGAAATAGCATTGATCAAGTGCTTTTTCAACAAGACTCACAGAAACCCAAGGATCCAATCAACATCCTAGAAACTAAATCTCATACCCAAATAATCACGTAAACATGTTATCACATAAACACATAACGCTACATCTAAGTCTCTAACCAAGCGAGACAAACCCATTGTGATACTAATCACTTCCCACGTACCCAAAGTATTCGAACCCGGTATGCTCTGATACAAAGTTGTAATGCCCTAAAAAAAAAAACATAAAACCCATCACTAAAGGCATGCATTGATATAAAATAAACTAACCATTTCCATTCATCAGAGAAGTTCTTACAACAGTATTACATGTTAACAAACAAAGCAAATGCCCTATGGGCTTACAGCTTTCCAAGTTAACACTTGATTACACAAAAGGACAGTACTAACTCTATACAAAATAAGCCCTTGGCTTGATATACATGTAATACAAACAAAATGAACAAAAAGAGTCTTCAACTCTCATCATCATCCAAGCTATGTCCTTGGAGGTGGCATGCTACCTGTACCTGAAAATAATGTCCCATATAGGGTGAGTTAACGCCTAGAAGAGATATGCTAAACACAGTATGAGCAATAACTAAGACATTAGCAATTGATAAAGGTTCAATTTCCATGAATCAGTTCATAACCCATTTCCATTTCATGACCATTATGTTCATGTTTCATTTCATTTCCATTTCTTATGACCTTCACAATCTACATCAACGGCTTAGAACCTGGCCAACCACTTATATGAGACAATGACTCATATTAAACATTTCCCATTTTACAGTAGATAAACATGCGAGTTGTATCAACATCTCAATAGATAAGCGTATTAGCTATATCAACACTTCCAAAGATAAGCTTATGAGCTGTATCAACACATTAACTGACAAGCATATGAGCTGTATCAGTGGAGTCCATCCCCTATCTCCTCCCAAACAACATCCGGTTTAGAGGTTCATCCCCCATCTTCCCCTAAACCGTGGAGTACATCCCCTATCTCCTCCCACACACACACACAACGTATATACACATAGGTCATATACACAATCAATCAATACATAACGTTAATGTATTCTATCAACCGTCATACTCTATGACATATCCAATTGATTAGTTTTAGTTTGCCTAATCATCATGCATTGTCTACAACAATCAAAACTACCCTCCACCGGTAGCCCAAACAATTATTTCTAAATAGATGATAAAAGCTCCAACTGATAAAATATCAATGTTTTCAAAAGCGAACGATTAATAAATCAAACTCTACCATTTCACAATACAATGAGTCAATTTCATTATTTCCAACTCAATTCCATAAAATCACAACTTTCCCAAATTAATTATACCAATTAATTTGTACAACAAATTAGGGCTTTCTCCCCAAATTCTCCATATTAACTCATAGGTTCAAATATCAACAACCAACAATCATAACCTCATTTTGAAACCCAAAATACACATTTTAGAATCAAAATAACAAAACCCTCTTTTAACATTTTGAAACCCTAAGTCCTAAAATTTACCCAACTTCAACACTTTATCAAAACAACCAAAAATCTTTGTCAAAGACCATAATAGTGAGTAAGAATCCCTACCTCAAATTCGGAGCTCAAGGGAAGAAGATGACGGAACTCAACGTGCTCCAAAACTCAAAATTTTCGGATTAAAGTAAAGCCCTCGGCGATCAACCCAACTTTTGTAAAGATCAAAGGTGAGGAAAACACCCTAACTAGATCAATACTTAGAGAGAAGTTATGGTTTTAGAGAGAGGAGCTCTCAAATGGCTTTTTGGAAAAGTAAGAGAGAGAAACGGGTGTGAAAAAGTGAGCCAAAAAGCTAAATCTCGGAACCTTATACCAGTCGCCCCGCTCGAGCGTGGAAACCCCCGCTCGAGCGTCACTCACAGACTCTCGCTCGAGTGTCCAATCCTCCGCTCGAGCGGCGAATGCACACTCACAATACTTTTGCAGAACCAGGTCCCCGCTCGAGCATCGAACTCCCTGCTCGAGCGTCACACACAAACTCCCGCTTGAGCGTCCAAACCGCCGCTCAAGCGTACAACACTACAGAGAAGATACTGGAAGGGTGGTTTTCCCGCTCGAGCGCCAAAACCCCCGCTCGAGCGGACAAGCTACAACAAAGGCCCCGCTCGAGCGTCAAAATCTCCGCTCGAGCGGACAGGCCAAAATCTGGGCATCTAGTTTTGGTTTCTAAGTTTAACCAACCTGCTTCAAGCCTGCCCAACACAACCCAAGACTCAAATACCAAGAGTAAAGTATGTAAACAAAGTATACTCAATAACCAACTCCACGGAACCTAAGTCCGGATACAACAATAAAAGAAAAGGGAAACCGGGATCGCTATAGGCTTTCTTTTTTGGTTTTTTATTGTTGGAAAAGGGTTCACACAACCTTTTTAAGGTTTTTAGGATTACTATATGCCATCTTTTGACTTTCTCTCTCCCTATTTACTCTCAAATACTTAAACCTTAGTGAAAAAAAATGAACTTTATCTCTCTACAATATTCTAAGCTTACATATTTAATTTTATCTAAGTACTTACATTTACAAAATGAATTTTTTTGAAGGCATCAAGTGAGATTTTTGAAAATGTTTGAAGATTTTGGTTTTTTAACTTTGTAAAAAGTTAGAAAACATTGTTCAGGTATTGTTATTTGGAAATTGAAAGTTTATCTTTGTTTGCTTTCTTTATTAAGAATGGTTGATAATAAATAGTATTTAAAAGAGAAAAGGTGAAGTGGTAAACACGGGAACCCGTGTTAATGTTTTACCTAGACCACATAATTATCATTTAAAACAATATTTTTATTGATTTAAGCCTAAATATTTCATATTTGTTAGATGAAATCAATATCTAAGTATATAGATATATTTTTCTATGTAATTTAAACAAGGTGAACGAATTTTTATGATTCACGATTTGATTCAATTCGATTTGCGATTGGTACAATACCATTTCGATTCACGATTCGAATCCCAATTTGACAACTATGCTTTTAACAACTTCATTATGCTTGCTTTGTATGTTCTTGCACACTCACGTAGGTAATTGTGTAGTTGGACACTTTGTACATGCCCCAAACCTTGGAAACTACTATATCACATGCATGCTCTCCTGCTTTTAAATCCTCCCTCTGCACTGCTCTACCTTTTGGCTCTAGTTGATGATTCTAATGTGGGGCTACTATAGTTTTTGTTATTCTTATGGGTTTTTCTTAGGTTGAATAAGCACCTTGCCTGATGTTTTTTCATATCTAGCAATGGCCTGTATTTGAGATTTCAACAACATAAAAAGGACATTGAAAGTAGCTCTTCAGGAGTTGCAAACTATTTCAAAATTTTGATAAATGATTAGTGCTCAGATATCATATTTGTCTCTTTCTTATAAAGAGCTGAGGTGTGCAGGTTCTTTTGCATATAAAGAACTTTGTTATTCTTTTGCAAATGTGAATTGCTTTCAGGAAGAAGAAAAGAACGTGACTTGGGTAGATGTGGCTTTTCTGTACCCTATACTTTTTATGTTCCTATCCAACTTGATTGTTGCATGTTTAACCATGGGAACAACATTGTTTAAGTTCTTGGATATTGAACGTTGTTATTTAAATCCACAGCAAATTGTCAATTTCTTCACTTCTTTTATTTTTATTGTTGTATAATTTTGTTGGGTATTATAGCGTTATCTCTACAAGCATGATTAAGGGTTATATCATCTTGTTTTCTAATTTATTTATTTTTGTTCCGGGAGGATTAAAGCTGTAGTGCTTTTTATAATAATCAAAAATCTTTCAGGGCTGTACGGCAACAGTGCTTCTCGCTTGGGCTGATGGTCATGAAAATTTCTATGTGCAATGTGCAAATGTTGGAGACTCAGCATGTGTTATGAAGTATGTGCTTATTTTGTCATTCTTATATCTATTTTTAATTGTGATACTACGTCATCAGAATTTGTACATGTCTAGCATGACATTCTTTACATTATCTCTTCCATAGTTCTGGATAAAGTCGATGGAGAATTTTTCTTATTTAAAAAGAAAAAAAAATAAAAAAAATAAAAAATAAGAGGAACATGGAGAATTTTGGCAACCTGAAATTCTTCATATGCTCTCTTCCTGCTCTTCCAATTTATAAAAAGTTCCTTCCTGATCCTTTAGAATGTTATTCTAGCAGACTAGCACTCACTAACAGCTAAGTATATCAGTGGCTGGGTCAAGAAAATATACCATTGGATTTCGTACTATAGAGCCATGCATGGTTGGAAAATAGCTATTTTAGAACTAATATGTACACTGCAATATTCCCTTTCTTTTTGGATGATTGGTCAAATAGAGAAAATGATCACTTTTAGTTATCTATTTCCTTTTTTATTTCTCTTCCAGGTTTACTCTAGTTACATAAGTCCTAATTTTTTGAAGGCTGTACTGTCTAAGTTTCTCTATAATATTAGCTTCAAATTTCATCCTTGCCTAAATTTTTGTCAACTTAAACCAGGTTGGCGAAAAAACATAAATGGATGCACCCCTTCCGGAGTATGCCTGGTTTGTCCATTGATGACCAGTGCAAGTGACCTAAGTTTACAAATGTTTTGGAATGGAAAATTTCTGTATTGGCCTGCAGTGCCACGGTCACTTGCTTTTATATGTTTACATTTATATTTTTTGGGCCATGGGGCCTAAAAGTCATTAATGTATCTATCTTGCTCTGCATCTTCTTGAAGAGCAACCTGTCGGATGCACTTAAGTACATTTACTTTAGTCTGTGAATTTTACACTCACCATTATTTCTAGGAATTACAGGGTCCAAAATGAGTGGTTAATATTGGGTGGATTGCCACGCCAAAAATGGTTGGACCCTTCTACCCCTTTATTGAACCATTATTTTTTTTCCCTCTCTTATCATTACATGAACTGTTAGCACAAGTGGCATTCTAGTTGGTGAATATATAGTTTGATTATCGCCTATCAATTGAAATAAGATCGTAATGCCTCATGAAATTGGGTTTTTGCTAGACAAGCAGATGAAAGGGGGCTATTTGGCTGCAATTTATTGTAATGGGTGATATATGGCCGCTATGGATTCTTCTAAATTTCCAATTATTACTACTTTATGTTCTCAATAAGTAAATACTTAATATGTAACTTGCAAGAAACTACATACCACATATTTTTTTTCTTTTTAGAGGGTGAGTTTTTTAAATTTGTATTTTTAGAAGTATTTAATGACGTAGAATATGACAGATGACTGGATAACTTAAATGTAGATCCTACTAGTGGCATTTTTTTTCACTGGGGCATTATCTATTTATTACCATCGCATAGATGATAACTAAATGAACCATGAACTTTATATGCTAATGCAAATAGCTATCATAATAGCTTTGGCATTTTTGGCATTATCTATTTCATTTTTGTTTCATTTTTGAAATAGTCCTCTTTCACATAACCTCCCACCCTGTCTTTACTAGTGAGTAATTTGATCCTGTTGTGATAGTATTGATGGAAAGCAAATTAAAATGTCAGAAGACCACAGAATCAGCAGTTATTCTGAAAGACTCTGTATGCAAGAAACAGGGGAACCTTTGAAAGACGGGGAAACATGCCTATGTGGTATGGAAAAATTGTTGTCTTATCTATCGTTTACCTTGTTATATATTAATAATTAGCTATAACTCTTTTTTATTTTTACCTGGTTTTCCTTGTCCAGGTCTAAACCTTGGTTGGATGCTTGAAGACAAATTTCTGAAACAGCAGGAGCCTCGTTTTAGTTCGGAGCCTTATATAAGTGAAGTTGTGCACATACATCAGGCAAGCAAGGGCTTTGCACTTTTAGCAAGGTGATCTTACTTCCAATTAGTATCTCTGTTATTCACTGAACTATTTTGCTAATAGTTGCCCTCGGAGTCATAGCTCTTGCTTTTCTGTCTGGCTCTCATTTGGCTGATCTTCCATTCAATGGGCCACAATTGAGAAATCACTATTGCATTTTTTTTATCCAGGTCTTGGAAGATGTCTTCTTTTTTTTTCATTTGGAAATACTGAATTGGAAGTCTTATTTTATTTTATTTTTATATCTTACTGTAACGCCCTCAAAATAATGACAATAAACCCATCGATCGAACATGCATCAACATAATAAAAGTCCACCTTCTTCTATTTAACTGAACTGTTCTGTACAAAAGTATTACATGTAAACAATAAAAGCGGATGCCTTAAAGGCTTACAACTTTCCAAGTTAACACTTGGTTACAATCAAAAGAGCTCTAGCTCAATACACGTAAAGCCCTTGGCTTGAGGTTACATGTAACACATCAAAAGTAAATAGGAGTCAAAAAGTCCATCCGCCACTAGCCTCCCAAGCTAAGTCCTTGGAGGTGGCATGCTGCCTGTACCTGAAAATGATGTCCCATATAGGGTGAGCCACAGCCCAGTAGAAATATACTAAACCAGTTATGAATAATGACTAAAAGATTAACAGTTGATAGATGGTCAACACTTTTACATTCCTTCATAACACATTTCAATTCCAAGACTTTCATGTCTATATTCAATTCACTCTCCATTTTCATTAAATTCTCAATTTATAACTCATGGCTCAGAACCTGGCCACACAACTCATATGAGACAAAAACTCATATTAACCATTTACAACTTCACTACTTCCACAGATATGCATACTAGCTATATCACATTTCCAAGACAAGCATATGAGCTTTATCTACGGAGTCCATCCCCTATCTTCTCCCAAACAACATCCGGTTTAGAGGTACATCCCCTATCTTCCCCTAAACCGCGGAGTACATCCCCTATCTTCTCCAACACAACACAATGCATATAAACAACAATTATACACATCACAAATCAATACATAAAGTTAATGTATTCTTCAACTGTCATACTCAATGACACATTTCAATGATTGGTTTTAATTTGCCTAATCATCATGCATTGTCTACAACAATCAAGACTATCCTCCACCGATAGCCCAAGCAGATATTTCTAAACAGAAAATAAATGCACAATGGATATATAATCAACATCTCAATTCCACAATTAATTATCCCAATTAATTAAACAATATAATTATAGCATTTTCCATAATTAACATTCAACCCCTAAGGTTCCATTTTCATCAATGATTCCACATTAATCTCATTTCTATGTACCAACCGTACATATAGGTTTATTTAAAACAAAACCCCAAACTTTTATAAAATTGCACAAAAGCCCCCAAACTTTTATAAAATTGCATAAAAGTCCCAAACTTTCTCAAAATTACACAACTATCCCCAACACATCAAAATGTCAAAATTTAAAGACAGAATCCATAAAGAGGAGTAGGATATCCCTACCTCAAAGTTTAAGCCCAAAAGAAGATGAAGACCCAAAGATCAAAATGCTCCAAACACCGACTTTTTCAGATTAGATCGAAGCCCAAGTCACCCTCTATCTTTTTAACAAAGCACTTAGGGTAGATTCACACTCTAGGGAGATGATTTCTTAGAGAGAAGGCAAGTCTAGAGAGAGAGGCTCTCAAATTTAGGGTTTGAAGATATAAAACTTTTGAAAAAGTGAAGTTTAGATCGCTGCTGCGAACTGATATAAATAGGCTCGCTCGAGCGAAGACTTGGTCGCTCGAGCGACCAGACACAGAAAACCGTAGCTCGAGCCAAGAAGGTCTCGCTCGAGCCAACATCCTAGAAGCTCGCTCGAGCGAAGAAAAGCTCGCTCGAGCCAGGAGCTCAACCCTTCAGGTCTGCAACTAGACGCACGCTCGAGCGACGAACTGCTCGCTCGAGCGAAGACCGAACCAGATCGCTCGAGCGAAGAACAGCTCGCTCGAGCCAGAAATCATGGTGTTCAGGTCCAGTCCAGACGCAGTCGCTCGCTCGAGCGAAGCCGCTCTGGCTCGACCCACCAGACACAAAACTCAACTCTCGCTCGAGCGACCAACTCCTCGCTCGAGCGAAGGACAAAAATTCCCGGCAGCAACCCTTGGCTCCCAAACACAACCAACCTGAAACAAACCTGCCCAACACATCCTATAACTCAAATACAATATATGAAAGGACGTAAACAGGACAACAATCCACTACCAACATCCACGGACACATGTCCGGATCACTATACAACAAGGGGTAAACCCGGGATCGCTATAACCTCCCCCCCTTAAAGAATTTCGTCCCCGAAATTAAAACAAATTTTTGAAAAGCAAGCCTTTTTCTCCATTTTAAACAATGTTATAACACAATATTTAACAATTCGACCCATTACCGGTCATCCATCTCTTATCAAGAGGCATTTCGCAATATACATTTTCAAGCGTATCTATAACATGCATTTCTTGTTCCACTTTCCAACCATTCTCAATATACATGGTTTCACAAATCATATCATAACAAAATTTCATGATACATCTCCAATTCTATAATATAGCCAACACATGCAACATTATAATCAATTCTCACATTAAGGCAAGTTTTACACTACTTCCTTAAATCAAAACATATACCATGTTTTACAACTTAAGACACATACAATGTTCTCAAAGTTCAACAAAATTACAAGTTCTCATTACATGACTACAAATCAACAAACAAGTCCGGATATTTCTCGCGGACTTCCAACTCACGTTCCCAAGTGGCTTCCTCCACTCCGTGATGCTTCCACAAAACCTTAACCAAAGGAATGGTCTTACCACGCAGGACTTGGTCCCGCCTATCCAAGACCCGAACCGGTCTCTCCTCATACGAGGCATCCTCATCTACCTCTAAATCGGTCCAATCCAACACGTGTGATGGATCCGGCTCATACTTCCGAAGCATACTCACATGAAACACGTCATGAACTCCGGACAACTGTGGCGGCAAAGCTAAACGGTAAGCAACCTCGCCAATCCTCTCAAGGATCTCAAAAGGACCAATAAACCGAGGGGATAACTTTCCTCTCTTCCCAAACCTCATCAATCCCCGCCTAGGTGATATCTTCAGAAAGACATGATCACCTATCTCAAACACCAACGGTCTCCTCCTACGGTCAGCATAAGATTTCTGACGACTCTGGGCTGTAACAAGCCTCCTACGGATAAGCTCAACTTTCTCCGTCGTCTCCCTAACCAACTCCGGACCCAACAAAGGTGTGTCACCCACCTCGGCCCAACAAACTGGAGACCTATAAGGTCGGCCATACAAGGCCTCAAACGGTGCCATACCGATGCTAGACTGATAACTATTGTTATTGGCAAACTCCACCAATGGCAAGTGCCTTTCCCACGTCCCACTGAAATCAAGGACACAACCCCAAAGCATGTCCTCAAGGATCTGAATAGTACGCTCGGACTGCCCGTCAGTCTGAGGGTGATAAGCCGTACTAAAGGTCAACTTAGTGCCCAAAGCACTCTGCAAACTCTGCCACAACCTAGCAGTAAAACGAGGATCTCTATCTGAGACAATCGTCACTGGGACCCCGTGCAATCTCACTATGTCCCGGATATACAAGTCGGCAAGATGGTCCACCGAATCTCTCACGCGCATAGGAATGAAGTGCGCCGACTTCGTCAACCGGTCTACAACCACCCAAATAGCATCACTACCCCGCTGAGTCCTCGGAAGACCTACAACGAAGTCCATAGTGACATGCTCCCACTTCCACTCGGCAATAGGCAAGGGTTGCAACAAACCCGCTGGCCTCTGATGCTCGGCCTTCACTTGCTGACAAGTAAGGCACTTAGACACGAAGACTGCCACATCTCTCTTCATGCCCCGCCACCAAAACTGGCGACTCAAATCCTGATACATCTTAGTACCTCCCGGATGCACTGCAAGGCGCGAATGGTGAAACTCTCGGAGTACCTCCTCTCGGCAAGACTCCGGTACAAACAAGCGGTCTCGGTATCTCACACTCAAGTCGGGATACACCGCCAAACCCTTCTCAACTTTCCCACTGGAGATCTTCTCTCTGAGGGATTCTACCTCAAGGTCACCTCTCTGTGCCTCTAACACTCGAGTCACAAGTGTAGGCTGCGCAACAACAGAAAACAAGGCCGCAGCCTCAACGGATTCGCCCAGAAGCAAATCAAACTCGCCAAGTGCCCCCAACATCTCCCACTCTCGGATGGCTACACAAGCTACATCACTAATGGATTTCCTACTAAGAGCATCGGCCACAACATTGGCCTTCCCTGGGTGATAATGCAACTCGAAGTCGTAATCCTCAATGAACTCCATCCACCTCCTCTGCCTCAAGTTCAAGTCTTTCTGTGAAAACAGATACTTCAGACTCTTATGATCCGAGAACACCTCGAATCTCTCACCATAAAGGTAGTGCCTCCAGATTTTCAAGGCAAAGATCACAGCCGCTAACTCTAGGTCGTGTGTAGGGTAATTCTTCTCGTGTATTTTTAACTGACGTGAGCCATAAGCTACCACTTTCCCTCCCTGCATCAACACATAACCCAAACCCTCTCGTGAGGCATCACAATAGACTGCATAACCCAATCCCCTCTCCGGAATAATCAAGACTGGAGCGGTGGTCAATCTAACTTTCAACTCCTGAAACGACTTTTCACAAGTCTCACTCCATACAAATTTGACTCCCTGGCGAGTCAACCTAGTCAACGGTGAAGCTAACCTGGAGAAATCTTTCACAAACTGACGGTAGTACCCAGCTAATCCCAGAAAACTGCGGATCTCAAACACACTCTTAGGCTGTGCCCAATCTTGCACTGCCTCAGTCTTGGATGTATCAACAGACACCCCTTCCCCGGAAACTACATGGCCTAAGAACTTGACTTCTTTTAGCCAGAACTCGCACTTCCCAAACTTGGCATACAGCCTATGGGCTCTAAGCAACTCAAGCACCACTCTCAAGTGTTCCTCGTGCTCTTTCTCTGAGGGTGAATAGATAAGAATGTCGTCCACAAAAACGACCACAAAACGATCCAAGAATTCCCGGAAGATCCGGTTCATCAAGTCCATAAAGACTGCCGGTGCATTGGTGAGCCCAAATGGCATCACCAGAAACTCATAATGGCCATACCGCGTACGGAATGCCGTCTTCGGAATATCCTCCTCTCTGACTCTCAACTGGTGGTAACCCGATCTCAAATCTATCTTAGAGAAACAACGGGAACCCTTCAACTGGTCGAACAAATCATCTATACGGGGCATAGGGTACTTATTCTTAACCGTAGCCCGATTCAACTTCCGGTAGTCGATACACAACCTCAAGGCACCGTCTTTCTTTTTAGCAAAGAGGGCCGGTGCTCCCCACGGCGATACACTAGGGCGAACGAAGCCCTTATCTAGCAATTCTTGGAGCTGAACTTTCAACTCAATCAACTCTGCCGGTGCAAAACGATAAGGTGCCATAGAAATCGGCGCCGTGCCGGGCACTAAATCAATAGAGAACTCTGTCTCTCGGTGGGGTGGCAAATCAACAAGATCCTCGGGAAAAACGTCCGAGTACTCACAGACTACCCTTGGCAACTCAATCTGGGTCTCATCACATTCACCATTCTCAAAACTAGCAAGTAGACTACTAAGCTCATTCCGCCTTCGCGGACCGCACCCCTGTGGCACAACACTACCAACTCGGTCTCCTAAGAAATGGAAAAACTCCCCGCTCACTGTACAGCAAGTAACCCTCTGGCGGTAGCAATCAATAACAGCCCGGTATGACGATAACCAGTCCATACCCAAAATAACATCAAAGCCCTTCATGGGCATAACTACAAATGGAAAGGGAAGTCGATGATCGTCGACCTCTATATCACAACCTCTACATCCGTGCCTCAAAATTAACTCACCCCCAATAGGTGACACAACGCAAATAGGAGATGCTAAAAGTGCTAACTCCAGTTCCAACACAGATGCAAATGCAGCAGATACAAAAGAATGAGATGCACCCGTGTCAATCAACACTCTAGCAACCGAGTTGCAAAACAAAAAAGTACCTCTCACTACTGATGGAGTTGGTACCAAATCCTGCGCGGCAACAGCATACACGCGCCCTGTAGGACCCTGGTCCACCTGCTCACCCCTGGGAGCATATGACTGCTGTACTGACTGGGATGACGAAGCTCCCGGATTGGCCCTCGAGGCCTGCACAGACTGAGCTGGCTGAAATCCCTGCGTCTGCCTAGAACCAGACGCTCCTGAAGTGGCACTCAACTGTGGGCAGAACCTCTTCAGGTGCCCAGGCTGTCCACACTGATAACAGGACAAGGGCTGCCCCCTGCCCAAACTCTGACCCTGTGGCCTGGCTGAAGAAGATGCAGCCCTCTGACCTCCGCCCTTCTGCGGGCAAACTGAAGCCTTGTGACCCGGCTGGCCACACTTGTAACAAGTAAACTCTCCCTGACTGCCCCTCCCGGAGCCTGCACTCGGTACTGGGAAAGTCGACCGAGAAACTCCACCCTGAGACTGCTGAGGGTTATAACCCCTCTGTCTCCTACTATCGCCCTGTCCCTCCTGACTCCTCTTGGAGCCTTTCTGCCCTTCATCCTCTTCCTGCATCATAATCTCAGTATGAGCTGCAGCATCAACCAGTCGCCCATAATCCCGAAACATGGACCCCACAATTCTCAACTTGAGGCCGCGCCTCAACTTCTTCTCAAACTCAATGCAACGGCGTTCCTCGGACGCCACCAATTCAGGTGCAAACCTGGACAAACTAGTGAATGAGGCCTCAAACTCGGCCACTGATAAACTGTCCTGCTTGAGCTGGCAGAACTGACCTCTCAACTTCTCCTGAACAGCCGGAGACAAGAACTTCTCCTGAAAAGCGTCAACAAAAGCCTTCCAAGTACCTCCAATACGACCCTTGGTGAACTTCCACCACTGACCCGCATCCCCTTTCAGCTGGAAAGATGCCAAGGTCACCTTCAGTACTTCGTCTTCGATGCCTAGCATCTCAAACGTCTTCGTTGTCTGTTCGAGCCATTCATCAGCTTTAAGCGGCTCTTTTGGATCACCCACAAACTCATCCGGATTAGACCGGAAGAACTCCCTCTTGAGAAAAGAAGGTCCTGCATCTGCAACAACAACCTGAGCCTGATTCTCGGCTCTGAGAATACCCACCGACTCCCTGAACGCCCCTGCTATCTCTCGGGCTAGAGCGCCCATAGCCTGCTGGCCTACTGGCTCGGCCACATTGGCCTGACCAACCCCTTCCTGAGCTGCCGGAATCTCATCCGGTAAAGGCATATCCTGCCTCCTAGGCCTACCACGCCTTCCACCTCTTCCTCGTCCTAACATCCTAATAAAGGTAACACAGAACGTTAGCACATTTATAAACGTGCCATAACTAAACACTCGCGTCCTAAAACATGGACCACAATAATTCACTCCACGTAAGCACATAAACACATAAGCACTTACGAATTTCATTTCTTGATAATGATAGTCCCGAGGCGTTACCAGAGTTCCTGTGAGAAACGGCATTGATCAAGTGCCTTTCCAACAAGACTCCCAGAAACCCAAGGATCCAATCAACATCCTAGAAATTAAATCCCATACCCAAATAATCACATAAACATGTTATCAATTAAACACATAGCATATGACACTACACTAAGTCTCTATCAAGCGAGACAAACCCATTGTGATCCTAATCACTTCCCACGTACCCAAAGTATTCGAACCCGGTACGCTCTGATACCAAGTTGTAACGCCCTCAAAATAATGACAATAAACCCATCGATCGAACATGCATCAACATAATAAAAGTCCACCTTCTTCTATTTAACTGAACTGTTCTGTACAAAAGTATTACATGTAAACAATAAAAGCGGATGCCTTAAAGGCTTACAACTTTCCAAGTTAACACTTGGTTACAATCAAAAGAGCTCTAGCTCAATACACGTAAAGCCCTTGGCTTGAGGTTACATGTAACACATCAAAAGTAAATAGGAGTCAAAAAGTCCATCCGCCACTAGCCTCCCAAGCTAAGTCCTTGGAGGTGGCATGCTGCCTGTACCTGAAAATGATGTCCCATATAGGGTGAGCCACAGCCCAGTAGAAATATACTAAAC
Source organism: Camellia granthamiana (assembly GCA_036172215.1). Lineage (NCBI taxonomy): Eukaryota > Viridiplantae > Streptophyta > Magnoliopsida > Ericales > Theaceae > Camellia > Camellia granthamiana. The sequence continues at coordinate 142,920,050 of CM069907.1, forward strand.
CAGTTATGAATAATGACTAAAAGATTAACAGTTGATAGATGGTCAACACTTTTACATTCCTTCATAACACATTTCAATTCCAAGACTTTCATGTCTATATTCAATTCACTCTCCATTTTCATTAAATTCTCAATTTATAACTCATGGCTCAGAACCTGGCCACAAAACTCATATGAGACAAAAACTCATATTAACCATTTACAACTTCACTACTTCCACAGATATGCATACTAGCTATATCACATTTCCAAGACAAGCATATGAGCTTTATCTACGGAGTCCATCCCCTATCTTCTCCCAAACAACATCCGGTTTAGAGGTACATCCCCTATCTTCCCCTAAACCGCGGAGTACATCCCCTATCTTCTCCAACACAACACAATGCATATAAACAACAATTATACACATCACAAATCAATACATAAAGTTAATGTATTCTTCAACTGTCATACTCAATGACACATTTCAATGATTGGTTTTAATTTGCCTAATCATCATGCATTGTCTACAACAATCAAGACTATCCTCCACCGATAGCCCAAGCAGATATTTCTAAACAGAAAATAAATGCACAATGGATATATAATCAACATCTCAATTCCACAATTAATTATCCCAATTAATTAAACAATATAATTATAGCATTTTCCATAATTAACATTCAACCCCTAAGGTTCCATTTTCATCAATGATTCCACATTAATCTCATTTCTATGTACCAATCGTACATATAGGTTTATTTAAAACAAAACCCCAAACTTTTATAAAATTGCACAAAAGCCCCCAAACTTTTATAAAATTGCATAAAAGTCCCAAACTTTCTCAAAATTACACAACTATCCCCAACACATCAAAATGTCAAAATTTAAAGACAGAATCCATAAAGAGGAGTAGGATATCCCTACCTCAAAGTTTAAGCCCAAAAGAAGATGAAGACCCAAAGATCAAAATGCTCCAAACACCGACTTTTTCAGATTAGATCGAAGCCCAAGTCACCCTCTATCTTTTTAACAAAGCACTTAGGGTAGATTCACACTCTAGGGAGATGATTTCTTAGAGAGAAGGCAAGTCTAGAGAGAGAGGCTCTCAAATTTAGGGTTTGAAGATATAAAACTTTTGAAAAAGTGAAGTTTAGATCGCTGCTGCGAACTGATATAAATAGGCTCGCTCGAGCGAAGACTTGGTCGCTCGAGCGACCAGACACAGAAAACCGTAGCTCGAGCCAAGAAGGTCTCGCTCGAGCCAACATCCTAGAAGCTCGCTCGAGCGAAGAAAAGCTCGCTCGAGCCAGGAGCTCGACCCTTCAGGTCTGCAACTAGACGCACGCTCGAGCGACGAACCGCTCGCTCGAGCGAAGACCGAACCAGATCGCTCGAGCGAAGAACAGCTCGCTCGAGCCAGAAATCATGGTGTTCAGGTCCAGTCCAGACGCAGTCGCTCGCTCGAGCGAAGCCGCTCTGGCTCGACCCACCAGACACAAAACTCAACTCTCGCTCGAGCGACCAACTCCTCGCTCGAGCGAAGGACAAAAATTCTGGGCAGCAACCCTTGGCTCCCAAACACAACCAACCTGAAACAAACCTGCCCAACACATCCTATAACTCAAATACAATATATGAAAGGACGTAAACAGGACAACAATCCACTACCAACATCCACGGACACATGTCCGGATCACTATACAACAAGGGGTAAACCCGGGATCGCTATACTTACCCTTCCTGGATTGTGCTTTAGCTTACTTTTAACATGGTGGAAATGTGACTCTAGATGCAGTGATGGCTTTTGGGATGTTGACTTCATGAAGGCAATTCAGCTAGTCAAACAGGCATTGTCACTTTGTTGATACCTCCAGCCCATTTATCATTTTACACTTATTTTAAATTAATTTTAAAATTGGGGTCTTTTTCAACTTAGTTCCCAAACTCCGTGAAAGTGTTTTCCTAAACAATGCTTTCTAATTCAAATTTCTTTTTTTTGAAGTTAGAGTAGAAGTCCGTTAAAAGTTGAAGTATGGAGAAAGCGTGACAGCTAGCAAAACGTTGTTACTAAAAGCATTTACTAAAAATGCTTTTATCAAAATGATGTTACTAACCACGCTTTTATGTAGATTATTAGAAAATAAGTTTTAAAAAAGGCCCTAGTTTTGGAATTAAGTTTAAAAATTATTCTAATCTGGAAAATGAGCCAATACTTCCTCGTAATTTTGTCTGGAGGGTTTATGTTAGGGCTGCAAATGAACGAAGCTGTTCATGAACAAGCTCGGCTCGGCTCGACTCGACTCGTTTAGTAAACGAGCCAAGCTCGAGCTCGCATAAGCTCGGCTCGTTTATCTTTATTTAAATTATATAATAAATATATTATTTATATATTAAATAATATATAAATATATATATAAATACATTTTTTATATATTAAATAATATAAATAATATTTTTATTTAAATATTTATATTTAAATACTATAAATAATATTTAAAAAAATTTATCGAGCCGAGCCGAGCCAAGCTCGAGTTTCATTAAAATTAACGAGCTGAGCCAAGCTCGAGCCCAGTTCCTTATCGAGCCGAGCTCAAGCTCAATAATGAGCTCGATAAGTAAACGAGCCGAGCTTGAGCTCAGCAAAGCTCAGCTCGGCTCGGTTCGTTTACAGCCTTAGTTTCCATACTGTTTTCTCATCTTGAACTTCGCAGGCGAGGGAGAGATATACGGCAGACACAGAGAATCTGGCTGAAAAGTTTGGTATTTTTTGTTGAACGAGGCCAGAACGCAACATACAAAGGGTAACACCTTAGTAATTTTCTTAGATTTTGACAGCATAAATAGAATCTCTTCTTGTAAACTCGACTCTTAGAATTAGCTCCCATGTAAAATATTACAATTTTTATTGTTTTAAATTTTTTTTTCCCCCTCTGAAATTTCTCTCCCCTCATATTTTTCCTTATTCAAATTATGTTTTAAATGCCTAGATTCTTGGCACTTTGGCTTCAGAGTAGGAGCTATTATATGTTCTCTAAAACTGTTAAAGGTGTGTTTGGATCTTGGAAAAAGAAGATAAAGTTTTAAGTATTAAGTTTAGAAGTCGAAATTGGGAGAGGCAATCAGTTATTGAAGTTTTTGACTGTAAGATTTAAATTCTTCTTGGTATTCAAGGTTGGTGATAATCTTGTTAGACTCAATTTCATTCATAGCATGGTTTTTGAAGCTTGATCTTAACAATTGGCCAAAGATCGACAAATAAAAATGGGTAGTCAAGTTTTTTTGATTTTGTTTTCTTTAGGCCAGTGGAAATGGATTTAACTTAATTGTTTTCTGTTTGGAAAAAATTACTGTATACAGGTAGAGAATAAAGTAGTTTTCCAATATGATGAAAAATTAAATTCTCATTCATGAGAATATAGAGTTTTAATTTTTTCAATATGACAAAAATTTAGTGAGAGTTCTCCAATATGATGAAAAACTTTTGGAAAAATTCTGATTTCTATGAGAATATAGAGTTCAGAAAAATTTTGAGTGACAGTTTTTCAATATGATGAAGAGCTTTAGAAAAATTCTCAATTTTATGAGCATATAGAGTTGGAAATTTTTTTGATTTCATGGAAATTTTAACCAATCACAAATAATTTTAGTTCGTGCTCTCTAAATGCCAACATAAATATGAAAGATATTTTTAAAGTGTTTGCATCCAATAATTTTTCATTTTTATAACATTTGTTGACAAATTTGAAATAATTGTATTTTTTTAATAAAAGGGTTGTGTTGTAATTATTTAAATTATAAATATATTTTCTTAAATTTGCTAAAATATGGATTGTTCCTTATAATTTTAAAAATTATAAAAATTTTCTTATCAGAAATTTTTATTTAACAAAAAAAATAAAATTGCTAACTACTTTTCTATAAAATAGTAAAATTATCAGAATTATTAATAAAAATATATTTTTAACATCATTAAAATCTTTTAATTGGCTTAGGACATATTTGATTGATAAGATTACTGCATAGGATTGAGATTGTTAGTTCATAGACTCACAATACCATATTTGATTGCAATTTTATTAATCAGATTACATTTATAGCAGACATTCAATCCGATGAAATTAACTAATTTCAAATATTAAGAGGGGCTAAGAATTATAATTTCAAGTATGAAAGAAAAAAAAATAAAATGAACATATAATAAATGGTTATCTCACTAATATAATTAGATAATTCATATAATTATTAATCATTTCACTATTAATTCTATTAATTAAACAAGACTTTAATAATTTATTAATAAAACATGTGATTAAAAATTTTAAAAAGTAAAATATAATTTCACAACTACAAATGATAATTTATATTTTAAATAAATCTCAAATATCTCAACTACTATAAAAATAATTTAGATCTTTTATGCTGTAAAATCTTCCAGAGACCTTAAAAAAAAATTCTCCGATAGAGCTGGGAGGGAGGGAGGGAGGGAGGGGGGAGCTGAACTTGAGCTCGAAACGAATGGAATGGGGATTATAGCAAGTTGAGTTAATAAGTCTATAAATTACGAACTACTTAAATAATTATTAAAATATTACTCAATCTCGAGTAGCACATTTAGGAACAAGACTTCAGTAGGTAATGCTATCAATATATGTGCATGCAGCACACAAGAAGAAATACTAGAACAATTACTCTTTTGGACACAAGACTACCAAAACCAAAACCACTTGTTTGGCTTCTTCAAGTTGTCTGTGCTTGTCTTCACTGACGGCACCTTCTTCAACTCTGGAATGGTGTCAACCCTCACTTTCTGCACCTCGGCTATTATTTCATCCTTTGCTTGCTTCAATTTATCTTCTTCTTTAACATTATCCTGTATTACCAAACCCAGCCCCAGAACAAAGGTTGATACGATAACCACCAATGAGACAAAATGTAACAATTCCACACCAGTAAGTGTGAAGGGGGTTGAAATTGGTTTGGGTGGGAAGGGGAATGAAACTGGTGTGGGTGGGAAGCGGGTTGAAACTGGTGTGGTGCCACTCCAACCTGGTTTCGGTATGGCGCCACCAATTAATCTCAACCGAATAACTGAAAAAGAAAAAAAAAAAGAAAACATCAAATTTACTTTCCAATTCAATCCATTTGCTCATACAACTCATGTGCTCATTGCTAGTTTCATGACTAGGTTTCTCACTCACAATTTTCAAATTCTTCACTATCAACAGAATCTGAACTCTCTGCAAGAGCTCCCTCAGATTGAATTAATTTTTTTTATTCTTTGCTTCTTTTTCCCATTTTTCATATCCAGAGCTAAACGTCCTAGGATCCATGACAGTATAATAAATCCAACTAGAAGAGAAATTCAACCCACAAAGATTATCTAAAATTCAACCCACAATCCAACAGAAAACCCACAGAAATTCACCGACAATTGAACAGATTATCTGAAGCAAAACAAAAGCATGAAAAAGTTTTTAAAAAATAAAAATTAACAAAATAATGGCAAATTTATTCACCCAAAACCAAACACACAGATTTATTCACCCAAAACCTTGGCAAAATTCACCTAAAAATGAAGCTAATACGTAAATTTCCATGAAGCCAGAAACAAGAAAAAGGCATCGAAACAGTGAGCAACACTCCATGTCTGTATAATGAATCCAAATAGAAGAGAAATTCAACCCACAAAGATTATCCGACATTCAACCCACAATCCAACATGAAACCCACAGAAATTTGCCAACAATTGAACACATTATTTGATTCAAGCAAACCAAAAGCATGAAAAAGTTTTTTTTTAAAAAAAATTAACAAAATAATGGCAAATTTATTCACCCAAAACCAAACACACAGATTTATCCAACCAAAACCTTGGCGAAATTCACCTGAAAATGAAGATAATATGCAAATTTCACTTAATTGAAGCCAGAAGGAATAGGAAAAAGGCATCGAAACAGTGAGCAACACTCCGTGACTGTATAATGAATCCAAATAGAACAGAAACTCAACCCACAATCCAACAGGAAACCCACAGAAATTCACCAACAATTGAATAGATTATCTGATTCAAGCAAAACAAAAGCATGAAAAAGTTTTTAAAAAATAAAAATTAACAAAATGATGGAAAATTTATTCCCCCAATATCAAACACAAATGACATATTCATAGAGAAATTAGATTTATGTTTTTTATGGGTTCAATCAAAGGAAGAAAATCAAATATAAAATAAAAGAGTTAGAACTCACCAGTTCCCAGCCTCATCGCCATTTCAACACAGCTAGGAAAGCTCTGAGAGGAGTGGGGTTTTGATTTAGGGTTTTAACTGAGAGGAGTGGGGTTTGATTTAGGGTTTTAAGTGAAGAAAGCGTGTTTATATATAATAAGGGTGAATTAAATTTTAGTCCTTGTATTTTAATCATTGTCATTATAATTTCTGTAATTTTAATTCACTCGATTTTGATTTTGAATTTATAATTTTGACTCAATTTAGTCCAATTGAATAAAATTGTTGACATTTTTTTAATAAAAAAAATAAGCACATAAGTGGGCATGTGTCAAGATTTTAAAGACAAAATTATAAGTAGCGTTTGGTAGAGTTTTTTAAATATGAATTGAGAATATGAGTTGTATTTTGAGTTTGTAAGTTTTTGAATTATGATTTGAGTGTGAAAAATATTTTTGATGAATGAGTTTTGAAAAGAGTTTTGAATTGAGTGGAAAATTTTTGATGTGACATATGATATTTGATATAAAAACTTACAACTCACAACCAAACACATAACTCAAAATTCTATTCAAAGCTCATAAAAAAATTTCGAAATTTTTTTATTTAAAATATAAAAAATAACATGTGGCAATTGTAAAAAAAAACATATATATATATATGCACTATTCCGGTCAACCAGCCAGACGTCCGGTTAGCCCAAATTTTTCCGCATTGGACAGAGTTTTCAAAAGTAAGTGTGGAATTAATGAATGAGTTTTGAAAAGAGTTTTGAATTGAGTGTAAAATTTTTGATGTAATATATGATATTTGATATAAAAACTTACAACTCACAACCAAACACATAACTCAAAATTCTATTCAAAGCTCATAAAAAAATTTCAAAATTTTTTTATTTAAAATATAAAAAATAACATGTGGCAATTGTAAAAAAAAAACACATATATATATATATGCACTATTCCGGTCAATCAGCCGGACGTCCAGTTAGCCCAAATTTTTCCGCATTGGACAGAGTTTTCAAAAGTAAGTGTGGAATTAATTTTTGAAAATTGTAAACAAACCCCACGTGCAAACCAAAAGATGGAACTAAAGTTCCAAAGCTCTATCAAATAGAGCCATAAATTTGCTCAATTCAGTGAGTTAACCTTAATTAATTTAGTGATAATTTTTTCGCAAAAACACTAACGGTATTATCAATTTGACTAAATTGACACAAAATCTAAAATTAAGGGTGAAAATTGACCCAATTAAAAGTGTAGGGATCAAAATGACACAAAAGGCAATTATTTTTAATTAGTGAACTTTTTTTTTATTTTAATAAATTACTTTTATTTTTTAAATGCATTTAATCTAAGAGCTTATTTGATTCCAGTATTAGAGCATAGGATTGGATTGTTAATCCAATGATATGTATATTCCTACGTTTGGATGACGTAAATGATGGCCAGCTAAGTAATACGTAGTACTTCTAATCCCACAAAATCATGGAATATTCAATACTATATGGAGGTAAGTATTAATAATCCTACACATATTTATCCTACTAATTGAGTTGCACAGTCAATCTAATGATTAATCCCATAGAATATTAATTCTATCACTATTACTCCAACAAATCAAACAGGCCCTAAATGTACTTTTTATTACCAGTTCGAGATAACAGTGAGAGCTTCTCTCTCTAGGAGATTTCCAGTGGTACTCCGACGACCTCCTTCACACTTTTAAAGTGTAGATAGATCCACACTCCTAGGTAGGGATGCAAACAAGCCTAGTCGAGTTTTGCTGAGTTCGAGCTCTGCTCGATAACTAACTAAGTTCGAGCTCAAGTTGCCTCATCAATATTAATGAAAATCAAGCTTGGCTCAATAAGATTTTTTATTATTATTTAATACACAAATAATGTATTTATTATTTATATATAATTTAATACATAAATAATATATTTATTACATAATTTAAATAAAAATAAATGAGCCAACCTTATTCGAGCTTGAGCTCGACTCGTTTACTAAACTTGTCGAGCCCTTAACGAGCTGAGATAGCTCATGAGCAATTCGATTCATTTGCAGCCCTATCCCTAGACCGTGTTTGTTTAGCTATTTGGAGAGGGAGAGTGGACTAATAGTCCGGGGGACCTACCCAAAAAGTGTTTGCTCAGTAACATGAGTGAGAGGATTAACTATCCCCTTGGATTAGTAAAACCCCCATTAGTAGGACTACCAATCCACACTTCTAGGTAAGGCTACAAATGAGCCTAGGTGAGTTTTGCAGAGCTTGAGCTCAACTCATTTGCTTACCAAACTTGTTTATTAAGCTCGAGCTAGATTCGATAACTAACTAGGTTCGAGCTCGAGTTGCCTCGTTAATATTAATGAAACTTGAGCTTGGCTCAATAAAATTTTTATTATTATTTATATTATTTAATACACAAATAATGTATTTATGCTATTATTCATATATATTGATATATATATATATGCTATATTGATATATATATATGCTATATTGCTATATTCATATATATTGATATATTTATGCTATATTGATATTTAATACACAAATATATTTCGATTTATTTGCAGCCCTACTCCTAGACCATGTTTGTTTAGCTATTCGGACAGGGACATTGGACTATTAGTCTGTGGGACCTACCTAAAGAGTGTTTTCTTAGGAACATGAGTGAGGGGATTAACTATCCCCTTGGACTAGTAAAACCCCTATTAGTAGGACTACTAATCCCATGGAGGGATCAGAATTGGAAATTGAGTGAGGGAATTATTGAATTTTTAAATGATTTTGAAGTAAAATTTATATTTTTTAGAATATAAAAAAATTAAAATTAAAAAAATACTTATTTTATATACTAATACTGGTATTACTAATCCGGTGATGTACAAACAAATACTCTTTATCTTACATCTCCAACCTAATACCACTATACTAATAATCTCCTCACTCAATCTCATCATACTCTTAATCTCCTTCATCCTATGGAGCCAAATAAACATGATCTAGGCTTTTTATGTCTGGAATAGGGGTTGAGTGTTTCTTCCCCAATTTCAGCATAGATTTTTGGATTTTCGACACCCACAATGATTCCCTCTTCTTTCAAGCATTTTCTCATTCCATTGTGGGTGTTTTTCCTCTTCAACTTTTGCTTCTAGTAGCATCTGAAGTACGACAGCGGCGGCAGCGGTTTTTGCTGAGCTCGAGCTCAACTCATTTGCTTACCAAACTCGTTTATGGAGCTCGAGCTCGGCTCGATAACTAACTAGGTTTAAGCTCGAGTTGCCTCGTTAATATTAATGAAACCCGAGTTTAGCTCATTAAGATTTTTTATTATTAATTATATTATTTAATACACAAATAATATATTTATGCTATTATTCATATATATTTATAAATAATTTAATACATAAATAATATATTTATTACATAAGTTAAATAAAGATAAATGAGCCGACCTTATTCGAGCTTGAGCTCGACTCGTTTACTAAACTTGCCAAGCCCTTAACGAGCCGAGATAGCTCGCGAGCAAATCGATTCATTTGTAGCCCTACTCCTAGACCATGTTTGTTTAGCTATTCGGAGAAGGAGATTGGACTAATAGTCTGTGAAACCTACCTAAAGAGTGTTTGCTTAGGAACATGAGTGAGGGGATTAACTATCCCCTTGAACTAGTAAAACCCCCATTAGTAGGACTACCAATCCTATTGAGGGATTGGAATTAGAAATTGAGGGAGGGAATTATTGAATTGTTAAATGACTTTTAAGTAAAATTTATATGTTTTAGAATATGGACTAGTAAAACCCCCATTAGTAGGACTACCAATCCCATTGAGGGATTGGAATTAGAAATTGAGTGAGGAAATTATTGAATTGTTAAATGATTTTTAAGTAAAATTTATATTTTTTAGAATATAAAAAACTATAATATTAAAAAAAATTAAAAATTAAAAAATATTAATTTTATATCCCAATACTATCTATGGTATTACTAATCCAATGATGTACAAACAAACACTCTTTATCTTACATCTCCAACCTAATATCACCATACTAATAATCTCCTCACTCAATCTCATTATACTCTTAATCTCCTCCATCCTATGGAGCCAAATAAACATGATCTAGGCTTTTTATGTCTGAAATAGGGGTTAAGTGTTTCTTTCCCAATTTCAACATAGATTTTTTGATTTTCGACACCCACAATAGTTTCCTCTTCTTTCAAGCATTCTCCCATACCATTGTGGGTGTTCTTCCTCTTTAACTTTTGCTTCTGGCAGCATCTGAAGTACGACAAGAACGGCAACGGCAACGGCAGTGGCAGAATTGGGCAACGGCGACAGAGGCGACGTTGACGGTGACGGCGAGTGTTGATGCAGATCTTGCTTGGTTTGATGCAGATATAAATTTCCAAACCACATCTATGAGAAGATCGGTGGTTTTTCCTAAATCGTAGCTACTTTTTGGCAAATTTATTGTTTCTGTTGTATATAGTTTGTTGTTTAGTTATTTGTTTAGCCCTTTAGGGTTTTTGTTTTTCTTTGTTGTATGTTATTTGCTTTATTTTAATATTACTGCTTTTCTTATTCTCATCTAAATGTAATTTATTTGTGATAAACTTTTTAAATATTTTAATAATATTATTCAATTTTTAAATTCACTCAATCTAAACACACTTCAAACTTACAAAACTTACAAAAATATCTTTTAAAAGACCACTAAATACTAATAAATATGCTACAAATTTAATAAATCTTCATATACTTTTTGTATTTGTTGATTTTTTTAGAAATTCTTCATTTTTTTTTTAACTTTCTAAATTTAAATATATCTAGATTAGATGTATCTCCAAAAATAAAAATAAAAATTAGCCAATATATTAAAATTTTCCATTATATTATAAATAAATAAAATATGAATTAAAAACTTAAAATTTGTTTTTGAATACTTTAATGCCAAATAGTTTTCAAAATTATTTGGGGCACTCACGGGCTAGTCTATAAGTCCTACTCTTTTTTTCACCTATTAATATCTCCAAAATGCCCTTCGTTCTCACCTTTTTCATCCCTATTACCAACACTATTATGACTCTGTCTTCTTCTGCCAGCAACTACCTCAGACACTGACGACCTCCTCTCGCGATAGTTTTCGACAATATTTTTTTTTGAATTATTTCAACAAAAATAATACCTATCAGCAACAACAACATATTGAACGAAAATCAATGATGAATTTATCACTAAAAATTTCGATACAACAACAATCCACATCATATTAAACAAAATCAATGATAAATTCATCACTACATTTCAAAATTCCAGCACAGCAACAGTGATAATTAAAAATACATTCAATGATAAATTTATCACTGAATGATTTGTCAAAAAAATAGACGCCATTCACTCATTCACATTCACACTTCCACTCATTTACTCACAAGACACTCTCATCCTATATACATATACATAACCAACAAATGATAAATTTCTCACTGAAACATAAATTTACAACAGATATGTTTTTAAAAATAGAGAGAGAATGAGGGGGAGGAGGAGAAGGGGTAAAATTTGAAAAAATATTGTTATTTGGAGATATTTTGGAGTCAATTTCATCATTGAAACAACTAGATCGATGTAGATCTAGAACTAGATCGATAACGATAGAGTGGAGATTGGAGATATAGAGTGTAGATCGGTGATGGTTGATGTGGTTGGTGAATGACGGTGGTGGATTCATGACGGTGGAGTGCAGATCTTTGGCGGTAACGAATGGAAGATGACGATGACTGTAGTGGTGGCGGTTGGAGGACAACGGTTGATGGTCTTGGTGGCTAGATGGCAGCGGCAGGCAAACGGCAATAGTGGTGAACAATGGTAGTGTGAAAATTTTGGAGATATGGTAGAGAGAGGGGTGAGGAATATGAAAAGATTTGCTAGAAAGAGAAGATAAAAGAATTTGCTGGATAATATTTTAAAAAGGGCAACATAGGCAATGTAGGATTTATTAGTGCATTGAAAAAGTGAAGAGGACTAATTGGTATTTAAGTCCACTTAATGGGACTAGTTGGTAGTTAATCCAAAATATTTTACTCATTCCACATTGGTCCGAATTTAAATTTAAAACATTTTTTCCACTATTTTCAAAAATATTTTTTATTAATTCGAAATACAAACTCAAATAATTTCTTTACAAAGTTTCATCCAAAAAAATTTGATATACTGCATACTTCAACATAGATAATGATTCAATTAATGTAATTTTAGTAATTAGAGATTTGATTTGAAATTGTTAAATTTGGAATAGTTTTGGGAATGGAGATAATATGAAATTGATTTGAAATAGTTTTGGGCTAAGAAGCAAGGACACGGATATGGATGCAAATGCGAACGCGGACACAGATGCGGATGTGGACACGAGACACGTGACATAACAATTTCAAAAAAATGAAAACACGTACAAGGCGGGGACACGACAATAAAATATGTTTTCACATAGTTTTATGTGCTATCTAGATTTAATATTACATCCACAAATAATCAATATCAACAAAAACTAACTCTAATTCTATTTTTTTAAAAGCAATTTTAAATTAATACTTACAAGTTATATCTCTTTTTTTTGGATGTTCTATTAAGTACTTAAATCTAAGAAAAAAATAATAAATATTCAACATTCATCAAAAGTGCTAAATAAAATAAGAAAAAAGACAACTTGACATGTCCCCAAACTATCCCCGGTGTGACCCTTAAAAATAAATTAACTAAGGAGATACATCGTGTGAAGTGTCTCATATGTGTCTCTGAAGTGTCTGCATATACGACACGGATAGGACACTTGTTTTGAAGTGTCGGTACTTCATAGGTTTAGAAATAGTGATAAATTTAGAGTAGCTTTGAAATTTTTTTAAACAAATGAGTTTTCAATTTGAGATCTCAAAAACTATTTCCAAAATCCAAACCAAACAGTGCCCTCAAGTTTCCAAATTGGCTGAGACCATTGGATGGTACTTTCCAATAGCTTTTCATTGGCATAAGACTAACCGGCGCAAGTTTATGATGGAGTAGTTGTGAACATTTGTGTTGTGAGTTAATTATCGACCTACAAGGGTAAAATGGTCATAACACAAAGAGTGCCTAATCATATTGGGCCAAACCATTAATAAAGATAAAGGACCTCGTTTGGACCCATTTTGGCCAAAAAACTGAACCTGGACAAAAAATTGGGTTAAATTGGGCCATAGCCGAACAATACTAAGGCCAAGTTTGGCAACTCTGAAAAAAGTCAAAAAGTTAAAAAGTTATCACTATTCTCCAAAAGTCAAAAATTACGGCTGCACAACTCTCAATCCTAATTTTCCCCTACACACTAATTTATACAATTTTTTAATACATATTTTTCCATAAAAAGTCAAAAAATTAACCGAAACAACCATATTTTTTTCCTCAACTTTTTAATCTAAAAAGACAAAAAGTGCACTTATTTAAAACACTCCAAACAACCCCTAAATAAATGGGCTGGTCCATCTGACTGTTGGTGGCCAATCCAACTACCAACTGGCTTTCCCAGTTCGCGTCTTTCAATGTTTTTTTTTTTTTTTTTTTTTGAAAATTGGTTAAGACCTTATTTGGCATTTGGCTAATATAGCAAAAGAATTATCACAAATTGTCATATCACTCTCTCTATTTTTTTATACATTTTTTTTGTAAAAATTCAAAAAATCAACTAAAATAACCACTCCTAAAACGAGCCCTAAATTACACCATTAGTTCATATAATTTAAATGAAGCATCATTTTAGTCTTTCGTCTTTTCGATTTATGTCCCACTTGGACACAAGTCTAGTCTTCTCCTTATAACATGTGCCCCTTATTTCTCTATCAAAAATAAAAAATTAAATATTAAGATGGTGAAAGGAACTCAAATCTAAGCCATCCGGCAGGCATACACCCACTAGTGTTTTGATAAAGATATGTCTAGGATTTCAGCATGAAGACACCCATAAATTGTAGTTTTGTTAAGATTAGTGTATTTTTAGGTAAAATTACCAAAAAAATAAAATTAAAAATTTTCAAGATTTGATCTATTTTTTTCATCAATTTTACTAAACGAGAATAGACAAATAATTTAAATAAAAAATAAATTAAAATATTATCATTTAAATTGATAAAATTTAAAACGCCTTTATTTTGTTACCAGAGGAAAACTTAAAGCTTTTTTTTTTTTGTAATTTTTATAATGACCTTGCCACGATTTTTCGTGATTATTTATTTTTAAAAAATTTATTAAAAAATCATCTTTTAAATACTTGTATTCCAATTAATCTATAATATATTTTTATATTTCAATAATTCCTATTATTTGAATATTTGATCAATCAAATCATAATTCTCATATTTAAAATATTTTATGAACAATTTTTTTCTTACAAATATTTTTTGAACTCTTATCAATTTGGTGATGTGAACATTCACACATTGTCAATGTGAATATTCATGCTCGCGCTTCACCTTATTATTATTAAAGGCATTTTGGTAACTATGTCACTCATAAGAATAAAATATAAATAGGTGAAGATGGATATACGAATAAATATTTTTTATTTTCATAGGATTTTTCATATCTTTAACTCATTGAAGATAATAATGTTTTCGTAATGCTTACGCATGTGGCTTGTGATTATGCATGTGTTGAACCCTACGACAATAATATGTGCTCGTTTAATTAAGGGTTGGTTTGAGATATCTTAAAAAAGTGTATTTTTTGACTTATTGGTGGGTTTGGGTTGAGTTTGATGTGATGTGTTAAAGAGGTGATGTGATTTAAATAAGATGATGTGACTTAAATAAGATAGTAACTTTTTAATTTTTTGACTTATTTAGTACATGTCAAACTAACCCTAAATTTCATGGCGTGCTTATTTTACTCTATATATAAATAAATTATGTTTGGTTAAAAGAAAATGTCATTGAATTATGAATTCCTTCAAAAGAGGACCTTAGTTGCACAAAAGGGGAGCGGAAGCAAGAGTGAGAGCATGGTCACTTGAAAAAGTAGTAACATGAGAGCATTTATGTAATATTTTTATTGATAAATATTACAAACACATTTAATTTATTAGAGAATTTTGATTTACTTAAAATTATAAATCTTTTATTTAACGTGCCACATATTAAAGATGTATTATTCAATGATTAGGTTTATAAAAGTGAAAATTGAAATTTCAAATTCTCAAATTTTGATTAGCTTACTTTTGAAATGAAATTTTGTTTTGTAATTTTTCCTATATAATAGCATTAAAATAGTTTATGAGTTTTATAATTTCTCTTTTGGTCTTGTAATATTTTCTTTTTGTTTTACTATTGAACTTCGATTTGTAAATCAAATCCCAAACTATAAATTATAAAAATTTTAAAATTTATTGGCATACCCTAATTGTGTACTTTTTTTAAGTCTTATCATATCAGCGTACCTATAAAATACGCGTACCAATATCTTACCCACACCCATGCTTCATAGGTTATCAACTATTAATAAGATATTTATATATAATTTTGATTTGAGAACCGTTTGTGTTCAATAACTTTACATTAGTTTTGATCAATTTGAGTTCATTACTTTTACACTAGTTTTGATCTTTTTGATCTATGGAAGGAAAATCCTACTACATGTACATTGTTACATATTTTTGTAATTTGTATTACATATTTTTATGGTAAATAGTATATATATTTTTAGTAAGAGTTACCATAATTTGTAATTTTTTTATGGTAAATGTTACATATTTTTCTAGTAAGATTTATAACAATTTGTGATCAAGAAATGAAGATATGCCTTTTGTGATAGTGTTAAGCATTTTTGTAATAGTATTACATATTTTTTTATTCAAACATTTTCTAATCACAAAAAGTGTAACAATACCACAAAATAAATAATATTATAACAAAAATATGTAACTTTATTTCTTAAACACAAATTGTCACAACTCTTATCAAAAAACATATAACATTTACTACAATATATATATATATATATATAATAAGGTGCATATGATACACGCTCCATGATACTGTGTATATGCTCAATTAATATGAATTTATTTACTGTTTCATATATTACCTTAGAAATTTTATTTGAGGGGAATGTTATGGCCCACAAACCTCAAAAGGGGTATGCATCTATGTTTTGTATTTTTGTGATATATGTAACGTATTTTTATGATAAATATTATGTAATTTTTTTTTATTTATTTTTTGGTAGAGTTATGACAATTGTGAGTTAGAAATGAGTTACGCATTTCTGTAGTAATGTTACTCATTTTTTGGTTAGAAAATATTTGAATAAAAAAAAAACATCAAATTCCACAAAAATGAATAATATTACCACAAAATACGAAGCATTACTTTTAAGAACCACAAATTACCAAAATTCTATTAAAAAAAAAATTACGTAACATTTATTATAAAAATACATAATAGAATGCATATGGTACCATAGTTTTTTTTTTTTTTTTTTTTTGGGGATAAGCATATGGTTTCCATAGTTTTACTTACAAATTCACCTACATATAAATAAATAAACTTTTGGGAACCCTTTCTTTTAGTCAAAAAGTTACTAAATTAGTTAAAAAACCAACAACTCATACCAAAAATTCAAAATTCTCTTTTCTCTCTACTTTTTGCACATCTTTTCTTAAAAAGCTAAAAAGTCATCCAAAAATACTAGTTTTTTTTAGCTCATATTTTAGCTAAATAGCCAAAAAGTTACTAAATTAGCCTGTTCCCAAATGAGGCCTCAATCTTTGACTTTTTGATATGGGTTGTTGACTTTTTGGCTAATTTAGTAATTTTTTGACTTTTTGACTAAAAAGGAAGGTTTCCAAATGAGGCCTGAATTGAATATACATAAACAAATGTTCACTTTGTCTCAAATTATTTGTTTCCTGCATAAATCAAAAAACTTAAAAATATAATTTTTATTTTATTAGTTATTATTAATTATCTAACAATTAGGAGTTCTAATATTTGGGTTAGTGGATAGGTTAGGTTAGATGTGATATGGTGTTAGTAGATTGTTAGTGGATTGTTATCTAGTTTATAGTGGTGAGATTCACCTTGAATTGAACCAACAGGATCTCCCCCTCCAGTTTATTCTTTTTTCCTCTTTTTTTTTTTAATATTTATTATTTTTTTTAAATTTTTTTTTTGGGTGTGTGGGGGGGGGGGTTAATTTTGTTAAGAAAAGGGGACTTTACAATGAACTTTGTGCCTGTTTGGCAGAAATTATTTACAGCTTATTTCAGTTTTCAGCTTAATTTAAGTTATTTTGATGTGTTTGGTTTAGCTTATAGCTTTGTGGAAGTCAGAAATCAACTTATTCTTTGAGTGGGGCAGGAGATGCTTTAAGAATAAGCTGGAAATCAGCTTAAGCTGAAAATTATAAGCTATAAGCTGTTTAGGCATAAGCTATAAGCACTTTCCCACAACTCTAACAAAAACATGGCATTTCTACCCTTCTTAAAAAAAACAATGAACTTCAAATTACTAGATCATGAATAATAACAACAAAAAAAACTCACAATAATATTCTAAAATAATACGAATTTATCCCTTAAAATCAACCATAGCCTCAAGGTTGAAATATAGCTGGACTGGATCCCATATTTTTTAAAACAAAAAAATCTATTCACGTATCAAAATTATTTATTTATGTATTTTTGTATTAAAAAAAAGAAAAAAAAAGCAACCATTAAAAAGTATCATATATTTCAAACATTTAGAAGGAAAGATTAGTTAATCCCAACTCACTTGTGATATCCAGATCCGTAGATCTGCCTTTACGTTATCGTGATTCATTGGCTGTTCTTCCTGAAATTTTGTTGAAAAAATTGTCAATAAAACCCAACAGATCTGTTTTAAGTACAATCCGAATCCGTCGATCTAAGTGTTATTATTACCATAAATTGCATAAAACAAAAAACAAAAAACAAAATTAAAGACTCACTTCGGATCTGATGCTTTTTTCTTCTTTTTGTGCTTCGCGGTTATCGACCTGTTGTTGCGTTGGCTGTCAATAACATGACAACTGACGCAGAACTTGTGCCGCCGTCCTGGTATTTGGTGAGAGAGGAAAGAGAAGAGGTACGAAGAGATGACAACGAATAGCTATTAATTTATAGCTTAGAGTGGGCCCCACTAGAAGCAAAAGAACTCATTTGGGATGACACCGAATAGCTACTAAAGTGAGTTAAATAAGAGTATTTTGAATAATTTAAATAAATATATTTTTTATTTTTTTTATTAACAAAAGTATAAAAAAAAAATATAAAAGTGATACTATCTAAATAAATACATTCATCTAAATAAGTATAGTTATGTCAAACATCCTCGTTTTTTTGAATATTTATTTTTTCTATTAATTTTTTTAAATATAAAATTTTGATAAAGAAATATTTGTAATTTTAAAAATGTACATAAAACTACCTAATTAAAGAAAAAAAACTTAAAAAATAAAATAAAAACAACTAAACATAAATTTACCCTATACATATAGCATACTAACGCTATGTTTGGTAACTTAGGAGAGAAAAGAAAAGAAATGATTACTTAAATAATAAGAGAAAAGAAAAGAAAAGAAATTATTGTAATTTCTCTCCTTTTTGTTTGGATAAGTAAGAAATAAAAGCAAAGAAATGATTGTGATTTCTCTCCTTCTTATTTGGTTAAATTTCATTAAGAGAAAAGAAAAGAAATTATTTTATGTTATATTACCAAAATAACCTTTTTATATTTTCAATCATTTTATTTCTTTTATTTTTATAGGGGTAAAATTGGTATTATGAAAATATAAACATTTGTGGGTTTCTTTTCTCTCCCAATCTCTCCACTTTTGGGAAGATTGAAAATAAGGGTTATGAGAGAAATGAGTTTCTCTCCATTTCTTTCTATTTCTCTCCATTTCTCTACACTTAAGATAACCAAACAAGAAAGAGAAATACATTTCTCTCTATTTCTTTTCTTTTCTCTCCAAATCCCTCAATCCAAACACAGTGTAAAGTCTTATTTGTCATAATTTAAAAAAGTCAAAATCTTATTTAAGTCGCATCATCCTATTTAAGTTGTATCACTTCTCTATCACATCGCTTCAAACTCAACCCATACTCAATTCATAATTCATAAAAAATAAAAAAAATATATTTATTTAGATCATTCCAAACCACCCCTAATGGCCGGCTACACGGATGTATGTGCAAATTTAAAAAATGTATGAACAGGGAAGGACTATATAAATTATTTATTTTAAACATCATAAACTCATTTAAACGTAGAAAAAATTATAAAAATGTGCGGCAAATAGAATAAAAAAAATCAGCTAATAGATTTTTGTTCAAGTATAAACAAAAGTCTTTTACAACTATTTAAGTTTCAAGCATTACAAATTCAGCAAATATTTACAGTCAAAGGCAAAAAGATTTTGAAAGTGGGTGTTGACTAAATTTTTTAAAACAATGGGGTTGTCCACCCAAACTTTTTCATTATTTTTTAAAACTTCAATTTTGGCCTTACGTCTCTTAACAAGGGTAGACAGGTGAAAGAACTTAGTATTTCGCTCACCTTGAGTAAACCACTTCACCTGAGACTTTTGGAACCAAAGCAATTCTTCTTGATAGAGCACTTTATTAAATTCATCTATAAGTTCATTTTCAAGCTGATGAAGGTTGTGAGAATAGTGGTTAGCTTGAGAAATTTGGATTCCATTGATCCTACCAAGCAGCCAACATTTGTGTCTAAAGACATTACCAAAAACATTTTTATTCCAGTCCTTAGCCGCAATCGTCATACAATCCAAATTTCCCAACAAATTATGAGTGTTGTGAGTTGGCCAGCAATTTTCAACAACTGCCTGAAAACCCTCATGGGTAATCCAGGCAGCTTGGAACTTAAAAGACTTACTAGAATGGTGTGATGAGTTCGTACCTTGAGTGTGAACAATGAAAGGAGAATGGTTCGAATAAGTGCGAGGCAAATTTCGAACATAACCTTCTGGAAATAATGTTCTCCATTCTGTGTTGCAAAGGGCACGATCCAATCGCACCATAGCATTAGCCCAACCTTTTCTGTTGTTCGTCCAAGTGAGACGAGGTCCGACACAACCCAAATCCATAAGATTGCAATTATTTACCTTGTCTGTGAATTTCTGGCTTCTTCTGTGGTTTTGGCTAGAGGTTTGGCCTTGATGACTTAAGAGACTCCTTTTATCAGCTGAGCTAGAGCAGTCATTGAAGTCCCCTGCTACCATCCACGGAGCTTGAATATTCTGTGCAATTGTGTCCAAATCTTTCCATAGTTCATCTCTCATTTTAATGTTTGGGTTGGCATAAATGGCAGAGAGTACCCACTCTGGATATTCCTGTCTAGAGATTGTAGCAGTTATCATCTGGGAGCTTGCTTCGTTAACTCGGACATTAACTTGGCTATGAATCCATAACAGCCAAATTCCACCACTTCTACCTATCGGGTCTACATGGGTTGATGCAGTGTACCCAAGGTTATTGAAAAACATACCCATTGAGTTCAATTCCACTTTGGTCTCCATGAGTATAAGCATATCAGATTTATGCATTTGCACTAATTCACTCAGATTCCTGCGGAATCGGTCATTACCCTCGCCCCTACAGTTCCATATCAGCAGATCCATGGACGACATCTGGAGGGTTGGCCAGTTCTCTGTCTCATGCAGCCCCAGGATGCTTCTTACACATTTTCGGTTGACCTCCATTGCTTTCACTGGTTTCACAAGCACCATGTGTCTCACATTGTGCGAATTTATCTCCCACCATGGTTGAATTAGGAGTTTCACTTCTTCTAGCCACCAATCTATTCCGACGTAGTGAAATACTTCTTTCCCGAGTTCCATAAATAGTAGCGTTCGGAACTGATTCACTCGATGCTCTGTCATCAGGTTGTTCTCGGCAATTTCTTCCATTTCTCTTGGCCTCTTGTTGCTCGTGAAGACCCAGTGATTTTCCTCCTCGAGCTTTCGAACGATTTACTGCAGGTTTGCCACCTACTAAAACAGCCGAACCAGGTGGGGTATAGGAGCTAAGGGAAGGCTTGGGGCTAGTGAGAGAGTTAGGGTTTGTTTGCCTAGTATTGCTATCTGAGCTAATAGCTGAACCCACGTTTTGGATTATGGGCTGGTTTATCTGATGGGTCTCTCCATTTTCACTTGGCCCTTGTCCCAGACCCAGCCCTGAAGTTGGCCTCATATCCTCCACCGATTGGGTTGGGTCCACATCCATAACAGGGGAGCTCTGTATTGTAGTCAGCAGTGGTCCTTGATTTGGGCCATAAGAATTAGTTTCTGTAGCAATATTGTGGCCTGAGTCTAAGTCTACATAATTTTTCTGGGCTCTACTGCTTTCACCATGTTCTGTAGTCGATTTTAGGGCCTTAAATCGGTTGCTTTTATAATGTTGGGCCTTAGGTTTGTGCTTTCCTTGTTGGGATTTCCTTCGACTAGGGGCAATAGTCCATGGCCCATATCTATTTTTCTCCTCCTCTGTGCAAATTTCCTTATACTTATTCCCAGTGGGCTTTGATGAACCTGGCCCAGTATTTGAACCCGGTATGTTAGCGGTAACATTTTGCGTCATTTTCTCCGACGGGATCACCAAATATTCTGGGCACTTTTTCTTTCCGATGACCCACACGGCCACAAGAAAAACACAGCGTATGTAAGTGTTCGTATTCTACCACGTAGTGGTATCGCCCAATAGTTAGGTGCGAAATAAGCGATTTGCGCAAATCCATTTCCACGCAGACGCGTGCATACTTCCCTCGCGCGACCATAGCCATGTTGACATCAATCTTTAAGGGGGTGCCAAGAACCTTCGATATATGATACAGGACTTTTTCATCATAGTATTCGATGGGAAGATTGGGAAACCTGACCCAGATTGCCGTTGTGTCCTCTTTTGCCTCATCCGATTTAAAATCGGGTTGCCATTTGCGGACTGTCACATATCGATCTAGTACTACCCATGGTCCCCCAATGAAAACTTTAGAGTAATCCTCGATCATTTCAAATTTTACGATGAAAAAACCATTGCCTATATCCAAAGTTTCAAAATCAACTTGAAAATTCCACAACTTCCTCATTTTGGTAACAAATAGATTATATCCGATATGCCGTCCCAAAAGTCTTACAATTAGACACTTCTTCCATGGTTCTCTTACTTTCTTGAGGAGCCCGGCAGGAAGTTTAACCACTGGATGCGAGGTGTTCCCTTCTCCCTCCATAGCTTCCTCTGTGTCCTTCTCATTTTCCATCTCTTCATCGGATGAGAGATAAGCCGTTTCACAATCAAAACTGCGTTTTGTTTCGGTTTCATTGAAACGAGATCTCAGAAGAGCTTGTTTGAAAGACCTATGCGTGCTCTTATCTTTATCAGTTTCTCCGATCTTGGTGCCGTTTTGATCTGTAGATTCCTTCTGAATTCGGTCTTGGTCCTTTTCCATTAGTTCATCGTCAGGATTTTCATTAGTTTTAAAGCAACCTTTAAAAATATATATCAATATATATATACACTAAGTAAAATAATGTAATTGAAGTATTTTGATTTTTTGTTTGAAATTTGATTTAGCATAAAACACAATCTCAAGAATCTTAAACACTTATCAAAACACTTACAGTCAAAAAGATTTGATATATACAAAGAAAAATAATAGTGAACTTATTCATAAAAATAAAATAATAATAAAAAAAACCCAAAAAACAAATAAAAAAACTATTTTTTTAAACGGCAAATTTTAAGAACACTAATTTTTTTATAAAAAAAAAAAAATACACATATAAAAACCCAAAACATTATATTTATTATCAATTAACTCATTTCATTCTCTTCTCTATTACATTTATTTTTCAAACTCAAAACATCATTGCATTTAAAAATTTAGGGTTTAAGAATATTGGAATCAATTAGTTTTGAATGGATGATACCGAGATGGTTGGTTCTAATATAAACATTGAAAACATTGATTTGAACATTGAAAATGTTAGTTTATGACTTATTTTTATTATTATTTATCTCGTTCGTATGTTTGGAAGATAAGTTTGTTCATCGTGCTCAAATAACCAGAGTTGAATTTTTACATAATGTTCGATTATATTATATTTGAATAAAACAATTTTGTTCAAATTATTAAGATTGACCAAATATTAAATGTTCATACATAAAAAAATAAACTTTTTAAGTTAGTTTGGTCAAAATAAATTAAATTTTTATTTATTATTCAGATATAATTTTTTAAACACATTAAGTTTGTTCAACTCTGTATTTATGAATATGACTAATTTGATGAATTTGAAATGATTATGAGAGACAAGAGTTTAAGATCGACAATGAAAATCAACATCGGCGAAGATGAAGGCTGCATGAAACACTTCACCAGTGACCTAAAACGATGAGACGACGAGATGAGATATGACGAGAGTTTAACACCAACTATGGATATCAACACCCGCGAAGATGGCAGCCGAATGAAACCTCCACCAGCAATGGAGATCAAGGCCGACGAAGATGGTCTCTGTTGGTCTTTGTTCTGAAGATTGTAGGGTTTTTGTTGTGTGTAGTGGTAAAGATGAAGAGTTTTTAGTGTGTGTAATGATGTGTATTCAAATAGTTTGTGGTATGTTAATATAGGATTAGTAATGGAAAGTTAAGGTGAGAACTAAGATATTTTTAAACCCTAAAAATTATTTTTAAACCCTAAAACTAATGGTGTGTACAGAGACTATTAGTAGTGTGTAAATAAAAACACCCTTTATATAATCACAACTTTCCAACCACACTCTCTACTTTTCACTAGCTAAAGTACAAAAAAAGTACACTCTTTATTTTACCTAATTACTTTAGCTATTGTGTTCTCCAACCACGCTCTTTATTTTAGCTAATCATTTAAACTAACTTAATTAATTTTCAAAATAAAAAAATACTAATTGTTGATATTTTACTAATATAAATTTGCAATAATAATAAATTTGCCCATACAAACATACAAAACCTGTAGAATGAGAAAAAAAATATACAAAATACAAAATAAGTTATTCCGTAATTCATCAAACAGAATTGAAAGATCATATAAAATTGCTACATATACACACACACACATATATATAAAATATATAAAATCCCAAATCTAAGACATAAATATACAAAAATCTAAAATATGTACATACATAATTGTTTGGAGAGCCTCTGAGGCTCTTCAATTGTAGCCACCAAAAAAATAGGATAGTAAAGCCCAATAGCTAGCCCATTGGAGCTCAAAATTAGACTTACATTGGTTAAAATGCCTAACAAGCCTTGTTTAACTATCTCCTTGGAGATACTCTTATAGGAGGAAAAACCTACACAACAATGATAGTCTTGAAAAACCTATAAAGTTTGGATTTACTACTTGAGTTATTTTTTCAATTATTGAACAATAAGTTTTTCTATGTTTTGACATCATATTACAGATAATTAATCATTTTTCACACTGAGATATATCTATTGTTTGGATGTTTTTATTTATTTTTTCTCTTTGGGTTTAGATGTTATGAGATTCTTTCTTGATTAGTCGTTGTTGAATTTATTTTATATAGTTGATATTTTAATTTAATTAAGAGTGTTTATTTTAGAATCTTATAATTTAATATATATCATATAAAATTATTATATGATAATCCAATTATAACATATTTATATTTAATTTTTTCAATAAATTTTATATAGTTTCCATTTCTACATATTTTTATTTTTCAAATGAATATAAAAGAAAATTAAATAGTTAGAATTACTTTTAATTTGATGTTACTAATTCTTTTTTTAATGTAACTATTATTTTTAGTATCAAAATGAGTATTTATTTTACTATCTTATAATTTAATATATATCATACAAAATTATTATATGATAATAACATTTTTATAATATGATAGAACTAAAATTACCAAAATACATAAATAATTTAACTAAAATTAATATATATAAATATTCAAGTAACACTTTATAAAATGATAGCGCCAATATTATCAAAATAAATAATTAAAGTCATATTTTAATTTTAAATTAAATTTAAATTTAAATTTAAATTGTTCTTTTATAACATACACATCGTATCATCAAATATTTTTTTTAAAAAAATAACACGTGTATTGCATGGATTAATTGCTAGCACAATAAATATACCAATATACTCAGGCCAGTGCTTTTGATAATCAACATATTTTTGTCACTTATTAAAAAATAATAAATAAATAAATAAAGTTTACCAAAAATTATAATTGACATTTATTTCCCTTGAAATTTGAGTTTATAAAATTTAATTGATGAAATATGTTTTTATTTCTTTACACGTTTCTCATAAAAGCAATATACTGTATAAAACATGATCTCAATCAGATAAGAGTTAAATAAATCATCAATCATCTCCAATTTTAACAAATCCAAAGTCAATTACTATTTGTGATTGCATGATTATAAAATTGCATTTGGAATTATAAATTTAAAATGAATGGATTTAGCGTAATTTGATCTAAACTCAAATCACTAAACATTAAGTTCTTGTTTGCCAATGTGGGGTTACTGTCAAAAAGTCACTATAAGTTATTTTATTTTTTATTTATTTTTTGTACTTCTTTTTGTAAAAAGTCAATTCCTAACTTTTCTCTCTATATTTTTTCTACAAGGGGAGAGCAACACGATGGCGGTTCATCCATCTCTCCGATCTTTCTCTTCTCCCCCTTCCTCTCCCTTCAATCTTTCTCTTAACCTTGATTTGATGTTTATCACCAGTCCACTATCACAACCTTACCTTTTCCACCCTCGAGCACAAAATTTCAAGCTCTGGTTTCAGATCTTTTCATAGTCCGAAGGCCAATGTTGGATAATACGTTTGTTTTATGCAAGGCGACTACCTCAACTTCAATGTCTTATCTTGGCGAGCAGAGGTGGGAATACACCCAAATTTATTGTCTACAAAAATAAAGTAACAAAATATAAATTTATTGATTTAAAATAAGATGGGTACAATCTCTAAGATATTATTATACAAAAGAATGATTCTCTAATTCTTCTCTTCAAAAAGCTGATTCGAGGGCTTAATATCTTGTTTGCAAATTGACTAGAGAAATCTCTTCCAAGTAACATGATGAAGATGACGAATTTATAGAACTTTGATTTGAGGGCTTGATAGCTTGTTCTCAAATCAAATTTGTAGAATCCACTCCAATTCAGTAGAAGACGACCATAGATTTGTAGAGTTTGATAACGAATTTTGATTTGATCCTTTGAGCTTTATACTTTATGGAGAATGATAAGCTTTGGTGAAAAGACCTCGGAACTTTAGAGTTTTAATCTGATGGATCTTTCTCTTGTTTTATATGGATTTTTCTTTCTACAACTTGATTTTGTGTATGTAGAATTATATGGAGAATTGTATAAAAATTCTAGTGGAGATCATACCTATTTATAGGAATGGATGGAGAAGAGTCTTAACGGACTTGAATTTCCTTGATCATCATCTCTTATTTATTTAGAGATAAATACAAAATATCACTTTAATGATGTGCCATAATTTTATTGGTTTGACCACCTCAGACAAGTGGCTTAATTTAATTTGTCAAAAACTTATTTGTTGCATCACTATGGTTTTATTTAATTAAGCAAAAGACTTTCTGCATCAATTTAATACGTTGCAATATTTGATTTGACAACTATGTAATTTTGATTTGAGACCAATTAGACACGTGACAAGATTTGATTAGCCCATTATTATGTCATATTTTGTAGGCCTTTGTAGTACGAGACAATTGGTAATTGGCTCAAATTTTGCATACTTACAGTGGAGTCTTCAGATTCCAAGTTGAAATTGGCTGAAATTTTGCATGCTTACAGTGGAGTTTTTAAATTCCAATGGAGTTCTAGATGAATTTGGTGGCGACTTGGATCTGATTTTTTTTGTTTGGTTTTCTTAATTCCAATTTTGTGATGTAATAATTCTTCATGTGTGAAGGTTCATTTTCCTCCATTATGAGAGCTTTTTCTCCTTCTTTATGAAGGTTTGGATCCTTCCTTCAATGAAAGTTATTTATCTCTTTTTGAGATATTGTGATACCACCGTATTAGATTGATCCGACTTTTTATCAATTTTGCAATGAAGATTTTCTTCATGATCTTAAAAAAAAATTTGTCAATTCCAAACAGAGCCTAAGATTTAACTATTTGATTGCACTTTTATTTTCTGTTTTATGTTCTTATTTTTCAATAAAGCATTTATTGAATAATTTGTTAAATTAATGAACCAAGATCATATCAAAATTTGACTTTAATATACATGCAATCAAAATACATATTCGAGCGATATTATTTTAATATATCAATTTATCTCTAATAAATATATTTATTTATTTGTTATTTTTCAATAAGTGACAATAATATGTTGATTGTCAAAAGCACTGGCCTAAATCAAAAAAGCTAGGGATCTAGAATCTGGTAACCCATAATTGAACAAGAATAGGCATGTGTGATGGAGATTAAATTAATAAAATGTGAGGGTCTATAAGTGAAATAAATTTGAACCATTAATTCTCAATTCTGCGTAAAATTTAAGTTTATAGTGTTGTTGGGCTTGAATAGATGTCCCAAATCACTCGGTTCAGTATTTATTATTTATTCAATAAACAAACATGGTATAAAAAAATTTAAGAAAGACAATTGTAAATATATATAAATTGTTAAAATGCAATCAATTCTAACTATACAACTATGGCCTCGTTTGGGAAGTGGCTATTTTAGTAGGCTATTTGGCTTTTTGGTTATTTTAGTAGGCTATTTTAGTTTTTGTGTTTGGGAAGATGAGATGGATTTTATTTGAGTTGTTATATTGAAAAATATGTTGAAATGATGTTTGAAATTAAAATGATAAATTTGTCCCTAAAAAAATATTTTTTAAAATTGCTATCAAGGGGTAAAATCATAAATTAATTCATTGATGGAACAACTTCTCTAGCTGACAGTGTAGGCACAGCCTACACTGCCGGCTATTCAGTCCTATTTTTTTTATTTTTTTTTGAAAAAACTTGCAAAAGTGGGCTTTTTGGCTAAAAATTTTTTTTAGGCTATAATACCTCTTTGGGGACTTCCCAAACAGCGCCATAACAAACTTTGGGGTTTAGTCTAGTTGTCTTCTTCATATCTTAAGATGTGGGGAAGGAAATATCAAGGATTCAAGTTGATGGAGTAGCAGCGACCTTTTATATATAAAAAAGACTATAAATAATGGAAAACGGGCAATTTAGGCATGGTTTAGGAAGTGAGTTGGCTTTTTAACTTTTTGATTTTTTTTTAACTATTTTAGCTTGGGGCTAAAAAATCTAGTTTGGGAAGGATTTTTGGCTTTTCTGGTTTTTTTGACTTTTTTGTGAGGGAAATGAATGTAATGATTATGGGTTGAATGTGATATTTTGTCTTATTAAACTAAAAAGTCTATTTTATTTTTTGTGACTATTTTACCCAAAAAAAACCCCGAACCCTCTTCCCAAACCATGCCTTAGACAATCTAATAATTTTATTTTTTTCATCATTACAATTGATAGTTCCCATAATTATAAATTTGCATTTCCATTTCATAGTCATTAGATTTGCATTACATACATAGAATAGATAGGATCAAAGTCAGTCATCTCCTACCCTTACCTTTGATAGATCACTACTCATCCTCTTTCACAATCCATTGCTTCCATTCTATCATTTTTGCATGTATACCACTATTCCTTCCATTTCCTAACTCATTGTCACCACTCTCATTACTTTCTACTCCATAACCACTGCTGCAGTTCAGCACCATCAACAAAAAGTGGTTAAATTGCACACAGCTAATAGTAGAAATTGATTAGAATTTAAATTAAAATAACAAAAAAAAGGTAGGATTAGATAAGCCTTAGCCTAGGTATATATGTATTTGAAAAATGTTTGGTAGTCTGAATTTGGGTGGCTTGAATGACTCGAATATGTTAAAACGACGTCGTTTTACACTCAAAACGATATCGTTATGGGTGTTTCGAGTTATAAATTTTCGGGACACCTATCATTGTTGTATATATTTTTTCGCAATTAACTTATCCTAAAATCTCGAGAAAAAAAAAAGGGGCCTATAACGAGTGTAGCCAAACAAACAAAGTTGTATGAGCTTTTAACCAGGAGCAGGACCCAAAAATATACATTGTGGAAGACAATTAAGGGGCTGTAACCAAACAAGCCGTTGATTGCACGCGGCTATAAAAGGAGACTTGGGTTTTTTCGGGTAGGGCACGGATTTTGCAGGGTGCGCCGAAGAAGAAGGAGAGAGGTGCTTGATTTTGCGTCAATTTTAGGGTATATGTTGAAACCTTAATCTTTCTTGATTGTTCTCCATAGATCTTTGCTTTTATATATTAATTTTGATTTATTGATTGATGATGTTTGCGTTTCTTGGAGTGGAAATCATTCATTCATGTTTCTTTCTACTTCGTATTTGGTTTGATTTGATCCGATTGATTCATCTGTTTATAGAATTTGAAGAATTTCACAGCCAAAGATGAGGTTTGTTACTGAAATTTTGAGGAGGAGATGTAGCGAAAAAACAGTAGGCAGTAAGTTTGGGTTTTTGTATTATTGATTCTTTTGAATTCGCAGCCTTGTTGTTATTGTTATATAAATGAAGTATTGAAACTTTGTTATTGTGCCAGTCGTGTTTATTGTATCCTGTCTTGCTGGAGGTTTTGTTGGCAGTCGTCTTGGGTCGGCGTAAGTGTTATTTTTCTCCCATCTTTAGTTTAATGGTTTAGATAGATAGATAGATAGATAGATTAATTTACTGACCATCTAAATATGTTTCAGGAAACCAGAAACAAAAATCAAATAAAATAAAAACTGATGGCCTGTCCTTGGATCAAGGATTTGGGTAGTGTTTTTTTGATGGGTTCCTTCCTCCCTTATCCACCCAAATCCTGGATCATTCTTGATTCATGATTTGTATGTAAATAGTTTTCTTTTAATAATTTATCTAAATCTACAATATATGTAAGCGCCCTTAACTTGATTTGTCTAGCCATTTTTGGCCCGGCCGAAATACCAATTTTATTCCTTGTGCATCCTGGAAAGCAGTAGTCGCAGTAGATCAAAACGTCAATGGAAAAAATTAAGAGCGTTGAAATCAAATGGGAAAGAGGACAGAAAGATGGCAATGAGAGAATCATGATATAATCTCTCTACATTTTCATTTCCTTGTGCCCTCCGCTCATGTACAAGTAACAAATTTCAAATCGAGGAAGTTGCTTTTGTATGGAATAGCACTTACTTTTTTCTAATATCAATCAATTTGGATTTCATCTTTGTATCTAATGGGTTGGGATCTTCTACTGATTTGATCCTTTTTTTTTTCCACTTTTTTTAACTACCGTATTAAATGGGTCTGAATCAAATTGTAGTCGGTACATTTTTCTTGATATCAGGACTTCAAATGATTCCTGCTTACATACCATGTGAACTTTAACTACCACCTAGCTCTGATTTTCTCCCATTTTCTTCCTCAAAAAAAAAACAAAAAGCTGAAGTAATATAGATGCATGGTTTAACCATATAAACTTTCATTCTTTTTGTCCAACTACTAAAGAAAATATGTTAGTGAAACTTAGTAACATAAATTATTGTTCATGTTATTGTTAAATATCATTTCATTAGTTCAACTTAAAATGATAACTGATTTAATCGTTTAATGCAGAAAATGGCTTGATTTGGTTTTATTCTATTTGAATTACATAAACTGTAATACCTATTTAATTATCAATTCACTACAATTTTGCCTACATATTAGAAATATATACTTTGTATGTTTCTCAAATTAAACCCATTGATTTGTCCGACTTATAACGACATTCAATTGCATGCCTTGCATGCAGCCTGCTTGATTAGTATTGATCTAAGTATAAATACTTGACATAATCTATCTAATGTTGACTAAATTCTTGCAACAGGCTTGCCCAATGGGAAAATCAGAACCGGCCAATGAAACGGTAGGGTGTGCGTTTTTTTTCTTGTTCTTTTAATATGAATATTATTTTGTGTTTTGTATTGATTTTAGATTGCATATGATATTCATGGTTGATGTAATGATTTTACTCTGTTTCTTGTCATATTAGTTAACCTAAAGTTAAATTTGATAAAGACACTAATTTTTCCCAACAATGGTTATGTAATCTTTTGGGCCATCGACTGGATGTATTGTGATTCGTGTTCTTCTTGATCTCCCTGTTGTCCCCTTAAAAATGCTTTGGGATTAATGTCTCGTGCAATACTTGGTGTAGTGTAAATGGATTGACTCATTTATGTTCCCATGATATGGTGTTTTTTTTCCCCTTCTGCTCTCTTTCTTTCTTTATCCTTTGATTGAGATTAGGTGGGGTGGTCTAGTTCATGATGACATTTCAGCATCTTGATAAGTTTTATTGTAGTACTCACAGTTTATCTTAAGCTTGAGCATGCGTTTGAAATAATTTCCAAAGAAGCTAAGTTTGGGGATCCTAAGATTGGGTAAGATGCAAAGTTTGTGGATTGTACCATTGGGGGCTGTTTCAAAATTACAGGGCCGTGGTTGTTCCTCCGTCCTACAGCTGATTAATGAACCAAGCTATATGAGCTTGACTCGTGCTCTGCTTGTCAAAATTTTGTTCTAGATTAACTTGTTAAATTTTCAAGCTAAACTTGGATACCTATTCTACTTGGATCAATAAGTTTGTATATGCTATAAAAAGATCAAATTTAATTGTAAATTTCAAGTTATTTGTGCTTTTGGTGTTTAATCACTTGCAAAAGCATTTCACATTTGTTTCGAAATATATGGTGTTATCAATATTTGTGCTGATTTTATTTATTTATTTATTTTTTTGTTTTTTTGAGGAATATGATGTCATTTCTTGGCCTTGTTTGATGTGTTTTTGTGTTTTCCAGCAAGGGATGAAAACACAGTTGATCGAGAGTGACACTGATGCGTCCGGTTCGGAGGATGGAAGTTAGAGCTTGCAGTGCTCTCATTAACTACTGAATGAAAATACATTATAAGTTATCATGGTTTCATGTCAAGTAAATTAGTGCAAGATGCATATTATATTGACATCTATATTATTATAATTGTAAAATATTGTTGTCTTATTAAGGTTAAAAGGTGCAATTCTTTTTCTTTTCTTTTTTTTTTTTTCATTTTTTAAATTTTGTTTAATTTTTATTAATGTGTAATAATATGATTGGTTTATAAATTAATTTTATATTCTTAAAATAAAATTTTAAATTTAGATTGTTCTTTAAATTATGTTACTGTAATTGAAATAAGATCAATATTTATTCTTTAATTTATGTATCTTTTATTACATTATAAAATAAAATTTTAAATTTAAATTATTTTTTAAATTTTGTTATCACAATTATAATGAGATTAATATGTAAATGTGTCATAATATTATTGGTCTAACATAATATGTTATAAAATATATGTATTCAAATTATTAATTGCTATTAAAAGTTTGTACTTTTATTTTTTTGACATTTTTGGTTTTAAATTTTATAATATATATATTTTTATTTTTATTATCCTTCTAAACTGTAAAAGTCGAGCTTGAATAATAAATTTTTTTAATATAAATATTTTTTTTAACCGAAAAAAAAAAGGGTCCTTAAAAAGGTATCAATTGTAACTGTACAATTATAATTAACGGGCCTCGGAGTTTAGCCAATTAATGGAAAATGCGTAATTTAAACAATATAGGAAGGTTATTATTATTATTTTTTCATTACAATTAATACTCTTTTGAATTGTGATTTTCTCTATTGTATATTTATAAGGGAAAAGTTAGGGATCATGAAAATTTTGTTATGAAAGTGATCATAAAAAATTTATGACCCTTGGATTACCTTAATTAGTGTGTGGTGTTGTATTCTAAGTGTAATCCAAGGGTCACAAAACTTTCATGATTATTTTCATGATACCTAGCATTGTTGTATTTATAATGGAAATCATCTAATGGTGTGCGTAATAATTTTTTTTTTTAATTTAAAATAATTTTAAATTTGCATTCTTATTTTATATTTATTAGATTTACGGTACATACATAGAATTGAGAGCATTAAAATTTGTCATTTTCCCCAATTACTTTTGATCACATTACTCATCCTCTTTCACAATCTATTGTGGTCCAGCACCACCACCAAAAAGTGATTAAATTGTCCCATACAAATGGTAGAATTTGATAGTATTTTAAAAATTAGGATTTAAAATCAAACAATTAAAAAGGTGGAGTTTGATAAGGCCTAGGTGTTTTTGTTTGGGGAAATTACACTTCAACTGTACCTTCTTAAAATAATTACAATAGAATGAAAAAATTTATCATTTTAATTATTAAAATTTACGAACTTTATCACTTATGAAATTATGTTTCCAAACTACCTCTGAATAGTTATTTCCCTTTTTGTTTTTGATTTTTTGATTTTTTTGGATAAATTAAACTTTGGCCCTTAAAGTTTGTTTTCTCCTACTTTAACTTTTTATGTTTTAAGTTTTTTTCACTTGTCCTTAAAGTTAATTTTTGTTCAAAATTAGATATAAAATGTCATAATAACTGTTACATAATATAAAAAATATATTATTATATTAGTATTTAAGTTTATGTCAGAAATGTTAGTCATATATAATAAAATATTTTTATGCCACAAGAGTGTCAATGTGTTATTTTCTGTCTAATTTTGAATATAAATTGACTTTAAAAGTAAAATAGAAAAAACATGAAAAAAATAAACTTTAATGCTGTGTTTGGTTGGGGAATTTGGAGAGCAATTTGGAAATGGAAAGGAAAAAAGGTGTGTGAAACTATGTGAAATGCATGTATATTTTATTCTCATTTCATCTACCTTTTCCGTTTCCAAATTTTCAAATCAAACACAGTGTAAAGGTCAAGGTAGGAAAGTGACCAAACATAAAAAGAACACGGTGTAAATTATAACAATCACGTATTATAAAAAGGGTGAAACACCAATAAATCTCAAAATGTGATCTTGCGAACGGTTTAATCTTCGATTTTTTCTTATAAACCCAAAGGTCCCATTAAAGTGGAATCACATAAAATGGTAGTCATTTACATGTTTGGGTTTAATTTTTTAGGGATAAAAGTGATTTTCTCTAAATATAAAATTACACATTTTAGCAATTTGTACTATAAAAATTTTGGATTTTCTCTAATTCTAGAACAAATCACACATTACGAACAAAAACCTAAACTCTAATGTAACATTCCAATAATGTAATACTTCAATGTAACACACTAAAAAACTCATTTGTGTACTTTTCTCAAACATAACAACGTAATACTCAAAAAAAATCTTTGGTGAACTTTTTCTAAACGTAACGCTCCAATATAAAAAAATAAATAAATTTAGTGTACTTTTTCCAAATGTAACACTTCAATTAATGTAATTTCAAACGTAACACTCCAATGTAACATACTCCAATATAATACGTAAAAACACTAAAAAAACTTCTTAGTGTATTTTTTTCAAACGTAACACTCATAGTTTGAAATTATACATTTGTTCAAAACTTACTAAGGAATATTTGTACTCCTTTTGGAATGGTTTGAAGAATCTCACATTTTTATTTTTTATTTTTTAGTGTTTCATTGGAGTGTTATGTTTTAGAAAAGTATATTAAGAACTTTTTTTTTTGTGTTACATTAGAGTATTATGTTTGGGGTAAGTACATCAAAGAGTTTTTTTGTGTGTTACATTAAAGTGTTACACTAAGGAATTTTTTTGGAGTGTTATATTGATGTGTTACGTTTGGAAAAAGTACATGAAAGGGAGATTTATAATCTGGCTTTGGGCCGTGATAGAAGCCGGACATAATAAGGCCGAGCATGTTTGGGTCGAGCTGACTTGGGCCTGTCCAGAGTGGGTTTTACTTGGTCGAGGCTCAGCCCCCCCATCCTAGGCCGAGCTAACTGGGGCCTCCTTGGAGCTGGTCCTGCTCGGTTGAGGCTCGGGCTCGAGGTCGAGGTCCTGTGTTTGGATCGAGCTTACTTGACCGAGATGATCGCCTGCCAATCTGTGTTCCACGGTTCGTACGTGTATCTCGGCAGGAAAGGCATTCTGTTCACCGGCTCGAGCTGTCTTGAGCTCGGTTCTGCCGGAATGCTACCGAGCTCGGCTGTTAAGGAGCACAGCGAGTGGGGTACTCAGACTCATTACCCAGCACGGTTGTGGAAGGCTGAGGTGATGCCGCCGGGCTGCCGAGTTCCCGCTAATGTTGTTTGGCGATTTGGTTAGGTAGTGTCCGCTGGATTTGTGCTGACAGATGAGAAAGCAGCACCACGTGTCAAGAGACTAGTGGGAGTAGATTTGTGCGCAGAAAGTATATAAGCATGACTGCGCCCCCCATGCTGGGGATGGAACATCATTTGGTGAAAACCTAAACACTCAACTCCCCTCTCTGTCTCTCTTGATCGCTGAGTGTGTGCTAACTTGACAGTCAAAGGGGTTTTCCGGCCACACACCGCCGGGTAGCTCACCGCCGTTGTGATTCGCAGGTCGATCGGATAGAAACAGAGCTTGGGCGAAAGGAGTAGGGGCACTGTGGAATATTTGCTCCCCGTACAATTGGCCCCGTCTGTGGGAAACTTGATATACAAAACCTTGTCTTCCAAGCTCATCTGATCGCCTTCCATGGCGAACAATGACGAAATACCGTTGTCCGCTATCGACGGTGTTACCCCAGAGTCAGCTAGACGGAGAGACGGACTCCCCGTCGTTCCAAACATGACGAACCTGGAAACTTCCCAGGAGGACATTCGAGAGACGCGCGAGATAAGCGTGCTAGAAGTTATGGTCACTCGCGGAGCCCAGACGGACACTGGCGGCGAGAGAATCGCACGTTAGACGTCCAGAGCACAAGTTAAGGAACCAAGAAGCCGTCATCCGGAGAATGGCGGTGGAGATGGAAGATCTCAAACGGCATGTCAAAGGGAAGGGTGTAGCTGGAGTGGGAGACCACAGTGAGCGCACCCAACCATGTCGTTCAGGTAGTCAGAGCCAGCGACACACTCCCTCCCTTTCTATCACCAAAAGTTACAGGGTTGAAGATTCCGACGCGAATGTAAAGAAGTCTAGCGCGCAAGATAGTACCTATCAACCCTCACGTCCGGCGACGACGTCAAGATATTCCTATTTCGTTCACTCAGAGGACTTGCGGGTAGTTTTGAAGGAGCGGGCTTGCCGGCGAGAGACTCAAAGGGTGCTGATGCTCCAGCGGCTATCTTACGGTGGTCACGCCAGTGAAGAGGTCATAATGCCACCGCCCTGCCCAGCCGTGCCTCTCCATCTAGACACAGATTTGGCGAGGCTGAACGCCACTCCCTTCTCCCTTGAGATAGAAACCACACCGCTCCCCACAGTCTTTCACTAGCCCAAGTTTACGCTCTACGACGGAAAGACCGATCCATACATGCATGTAAGCCACTTCCGGCAAGTTATGGCTGGACATAGGCGCAATGACGCTCTTATGTGCCTTATTTTCCCATCGAGTTTGGGCTAGCTGGGCTTGAAATAGTTTGAGAGGCTGTCGGAGGAAAGCATCAGAAGGTGGCAGCAGTTGGCGGAAGCCTTTGTGACTTGTTTCAAGACCAACACTAAAACGCCAAAGGAGGTGGACCACCTTCTCCGTGTCAAAATGGAGTCGAGCGACACACTTAAGGCATACAACTCTAGATACTGGGAAACCTTCAATGAGATTTTAGATTGCCCGATCAACCTAGCAATCACCCAATATAAGCGCGGTCTCCCAGTCGGACATAGGCTGCGGGACTCGCTTACCATGAACCAGCCGACATCCATGGGCCAACTAATGCAGCGCATCGATGAGCATATCCGGGTAGATGATGATGTGGCAGCATCCACCGCGAAGACAACTCCGATGGTAACAGATAAGAGGTCGGCTGGCAAGGTACACACGGTCAGACAGAAGACTAACCGTCCAAATGATTGCGTCGAGGAATCTGACCGTGGACAAAATCATCGAAACCGGGGAAGGGGTCGTCGGAATGACCGAGCTGAATACCCCGTGATGACGTAGCTGATGTTAACAGAAGATTGAAAGCTCAGACGGGCATCACCACGGTCTTTAAGATTCTAATTTATTGCATACTTAGTGAGATCCGTGACGAGGATTACGTCCGGTTTCTTGCTAAGTTAGGTGACGCGCGAAAGGGCTTCAATCCGCGGTACCGCTGCACATATCACCGGGAGCGAGGACACAGGATAGAGGATTATTTGCCTCTGAAGCAACACTTGGAGGAGTTAGTCGCAGCTGAACACCTGGATCTTTACATTGATGGGGGTGTGAAGGCCGCGCATCCCGCCCCGGTTGATCCACATAGACCAGATGACTTGGAGGCGCCCCCTCAAGGGGTGGTTAATGTGATCCATGGCATAGTGGAGCCGGGGCGTATATGCAAGCTCCGCGGAATCATTAAAAAGGCAGAACACATGAGGGAAGTTTTGTCAGTCCAACCCACGATCAAAAGGGGGAAGACCGAGGAAAAAGACGTGATTAGTTTCTCCACAAGGGACGTCGAGCGCATTCAAACGCCACGACGCCCTAGTGGTCATCCTTCGCGTCAAAGAGTTCGATGTCAAGCGCATCTTAATTGACCAGGGAAGTTCGGTTGAGATTATGTATTACGACGCGTTCAAACAACTCAAACTCCGAGATACAGATTTAGCTCCGGCAACTTCGCCACTGGTAGGTTTCAATTCGCAGCCGGAGTGGCCTTTGGGAAAAATAATTTTACCGGTCAAAGCCGAATCCGTGGTCAAGCAAGTGGAGTTCTGGGTACTATAGGTGCCGTCTACATACAATCTGATCCTCGGTAGGGGCTAGCTTCACGCTATGCAGGCTGTAGTGTCGACCTACCACCAGGTTATGAGATTCCCCTCGGCTATAGGGGAGATTGAGGAGATTTGGGGTGATCAAATCATGTTGAAGCAATGTTTCGTGGCAGTGAACGGGAGTCGAGCTACCAAAGGCTTCGTGCAAATGATTGAAGGCCCAGAAGACCAGAGTGTCCTTAATAATGTGGGCACCAAGGCGGAGGACAAAGCCGTTGAAGAATTGGTAGAAGTACAGTTTGACACAGAAAGTCCAAACAAGTTCTTTTTGCTCGGATCAAGCCTGACCGCCCAAGAACGGACCGAAATTGTAACGCCCTCAAAATTCAACCCATTAAATATAAAACATGACATGCATTATTAAAAGAAAATATTATATTATTTCAATCATCAGAGTATTACGAAATAAAACATCATAATAAATGCCCTACGGGCTTACATCTTGCCAAGCCAACACTTGGACACAATTCCATGAGTTCTAACTCAAATACAAATAAAGCCCTAGGCTTGAATGTTTACATAAAGTTCAAATAAAACAAATAAAATAAAACAAGTCTTCGAGTCCAAATCCTCACAAGCTAAGTCCTTGGAGGTAGTGAACCACCTGAACCTGAAAATGAAGTTCCCATATAGGGTGAGCCACAGCCCAGTAGAGAAATACTAAACCAAGCATAAGAATTAACTAAAGCAGTAGCATCTGATACATGGTTAACACAAAATAATCCATTTACAATTTCATGACACAAATGTCTACATTGCCTATGACACTTTGTCTATGGCATAACTCACCTTCCAACTATGGCTCAGAACCTGGCCCAAATAACTCAATGGGGATTTCATCTCTTATTAACAATCTTTCCAATTCAACAGGGATAACATATCAAGTTAAACATCTCATATAACATAACAAATACACAAGTTGGTATTGTATCAATCACAATCAAATTCACTTCCATACTTCCCAATAGATACATATTTTGATGATGTATCTTATCAAATAGATAAGCATATGAGCTATATCTCTGCTATAGGCGCGCATATAAGCAGCAACCCTGGGTTCATCCCCTATCTTCCCATAATCATTAACCGGTTTAGAGGTACATCCCCCATCTTCCCCTAAACCGTGGAGTACATCCCCTATCTCCTCCCATACACAAGTAATGCATATAAACATAAAGTCATATACACAATAAATCAATACATAAATTTAATGTATTATTCCAACCTTTATACTCAACAACTTAACCAAATGATTAGTTTCAATTTTGCCTAATCCACATGCAAT
This sequence comes from Camellia granthamiana, assembly GCA_036172215.1. Classification (NCBI taxonomy): domain Eukaryota; kingdom Viridiplantae; phylum Streptophyta; class Magnoliopsida; order Ericales; family Theaceae; genus Camellia; species Camellia granthamiana. Next base: position 142,959,552 of record CM069907.1, read on the forward strand.
GTCTACAACAATCATGGCTATCCTCCACCGATAACCCAAAACAATTATTTCTAAACAAGAAATAAATATAGCAACACATGTAATTTCAACATTCTCAAGGTAAGTATTTAAACTAACCAAATACAACATTAAATCACTAAATTCCCCAATCTCATGAATTTACCCAATATCACAATCTTCCCTTAAATTGATTATATAAATTAATCTATGACAAACCCTAAGGTCTCTCCCAAAATTACCAAACTACCCCCACATACCAAAATACCACCACTTAGGATTAAAAGGTATAAATGGAGTAGGAAATCCCTACCTCGAAGATATAACTCAAAAAGAAGAAGATGAAGATGATGCCCAAAACTTCAAAGTGCTCCAAATCCAAGTTTGTTCAGATTAAATGAAAGCCCTCACTCTCCTCTACCTTTTTTGTAAAGCAACTAGGGTAAAAACACACCCTAACTAGATCAATCCTAGGAAAGAAGATGAGTTGGGAGAGAGAGAACTCGTAACCTAGGGTTTTATAAACTGAAAGGGGCTGAAAAACTGATCTGAAACACGCTGCTGCGTATTTAAACAAAATAGGCTCGCTCGAGCGAAGACCTGGTCGCTCGAGCGACCAGACACAGAAAACCTCGCTCGAGCGAAGAAAAGCTCGCTCGAGCCAAAGACAAACCAGCTCGCTCGAGCGAAGAAAAGCTCGCTCGAGCCAACAAACACTGCTTTCAGGTCTAAGCACTAGACGCAATCCTCGCTCGAGCCAAGAAAGGCTCGCTCGAGCGACGGGCCAAAAAGAAAGACCTCGCTCGAGCGAATAGAAGCTCGCTCGAGCGACCAAGCCAAAAACTGAACATCAACACTTGGTTTCTAAACCCAACCAACCTGCAATCAACCTGCCCAAAACATCCTATAACTCAAGAATAAGGAATCAAAGGACAACAACAACAATAATATGACAACGGAATCCACGGAACATAAGTCCGGATACAATAATCAAATGGGAAAAGACCGGGGTCGCTTGATGGCCAATGTCGACGTCTTTGCATGGTCGCCATACGACATGCCTGGCATCGATCCAAGCTTTATTTGTCACCACCTCTATGTTTTCCCCGGTGCACGGCCAGTCATTCAGAGAACGAGGAGGTCGACTCTTCACCACGCCGAGGTAGTCGTGGAGGAGGTACGAAACTTGCTTGAAGCACGGGCTATTCAGGAAGTGTACTACCCTCGATGGATTTCAAACACGGTCGTAGTACCCAAGAAGAATGGGAAGTGGCGAGTTTGCGTAGACTACAAGACTGTCAACCGAGCTTGTCCTAAAGACAGCTTTCCTCTGCCCAGGATATATCAGCTGGTGGATCTAACAGCCGGACATAATAGGCTCAGTTTCTTGGATGCCTACCGTGGTTATCATCAGATTGCCATACATGGCCCTGACCGTGAGATAACCTCTTTCACCACTCCAAGGGGACTCTTTTGCTATCGAGTCATGCCTTTTGGTTTGAAGAACGCTGGGGCAACTTTTCAAATGATGGTGACCAAAATGTTCACTCCTCTGCTAGGCCGGACGATGGAGGCCTATATCGATGACATGGTGGTCAAAAGCAAGCATCAGGCAGACCACCTGTCTGACCTAGCTGAGATGTTCGCCATTCTTAAGCAGCAAAAGCTACGCCTGAATGCGTCTAAGTGTGCCTTCGGCGTGGGATCCGGGAAATTCCTCGGCTTCCTAGTCACAAACCGAGGTATCGAGGCGGACCCCGCACAAATCAGAGCCGCGCAAGAATTGAAGCAGCCCAACTCGGTAAAGGACGTACAATATCTTGCCGGAATGGTAGCCGCACTTAATAGATTCATAAGCCGGTCATCAGATCGCTGCCGCCCTTTCTTTCAAGCCTTGAAATCCAAGTTTTCATGGGACGAAGAATGTGACAGGGCTTTGGCCGAGCTCAAGGCGTATTTGTCTTCTACTCCTTTATTGGTGACACCTAAGCTTGGTGAAGAACTCTACTTTTATCTGGCAGTTTCTCAACATGCCGTTAGTGCGGTACTTGTACGATCAGAGGGGATAAAGCATCTCCCAATCTTTTATGTGAGCAAAACCTTGCTATCGGCAGAGTTGAGGTACTTGCCATTGGAAAAACTCGCTTTGGCAGTGATGATGGCCTCCAGGAAATTGGTGCACTACTTTCATGCTCACACAATCGTTGTGTTGACCGAATTTTCCCTGAAAGCCTTGTTCGAACGGGCGGATTTCTCCGGTCGAATTCTAAAGTGGGCTGTCGAATTGGGACAATTCGACGTCAAGTTCCAACCCCGAACTGCCATAAAAGCACAGACACTGGCCGATTTTGTGGCTGAATTCTCGTCTGGACTTCATCCAGTATGCCCGGTGGATCTTGCCACGGAAGCCGAGGAGACGAATGTCGGCTTAATCGAAATTGCATGGCAGGGCGATGTAGGCAACGCGGAACTTGCGCGCCTCGTTATAGAACCTGAAACCGGCACAGTTCCGCAGCCTGGCGATGCGACGACGGACTTATGCATAACAGACCAACTTGTTGTGTCCGGGGCCGCATCGCCAAAGGGGGATGAAATTGAACCAGCCAGCAGCACACCAGAAATCGAACAGCCGAGCGACCGTGATCTCGTCAACCTTTAAGCCTCCCAAGACCCCTCAGAGTGTTGGAAGCTCTTTGTTGGTGAAATGTGAAAACTTTTCGTAGATGGAACCTCAAATCGTCACGGTGCCGGGCTCGACATAGTTTTGGTCTCTCTAGATGGTCTAACCATTGAGCACTCAATCACCCTCGGATTCCTTGCGTCAAACAACGAGGCCGAGTACGAAGCACTATTGGCCGGGCTTAAGAGCGCGCTTCAGCAGCGCGCTTCAGCTACGTGCATCCAAGCTGATGGTTTACAGTGACTCCCAACTAATTGTCAACCAAGTGTCCCGGGTCTACGAAGCCAAAGACGACAGAATGGCCAAGTACCAAGCTCTAGTGAGAGAACACATCAAGCGATTCTAGGCAATCAGGGTCCAATAAATTGGCCAAGAAGACAACGGCCGTGCGGATGAGTTAGCCGGTCTAGCTTCCATGGTCGATAACACATCTCCCAGCCCTCTCTTGATTGAGTTTCTTCCTAGGCCTAGCATCGAGGAAATCGTGCAGACAGAAGTACACTGCACTGAGCTAAGTCCTTCTTAGATAGACCCTATTATCCTCTTCCTCCAGAAACGGACCCTTCCGACCGATAAAAATGAAGGACATAAAGTCCGGGTGAAGTCAGAACGGTTTTGACTCTCTCCATCAGGTGCTTTATACAAGAAGTCTTACACAGGTCCTTACATCAAGTGTGCCCACCCAAACAGCGTGGAAGCTTTCCTGTACGAAATTCATGAAGGCATTTGCAGAAGTCACATTGGGGGAAGATCTTTGGCCTACCGAGCTATATCGCAAGGATATTGGTGGCTATGCATGCAAGCGGATGCTCAAAAATATGTTAGAAAATGTGAGAAGTGCCAGAAGTTTGCCCACCAAATTCACCAGCCGGCCAGAGAACTTTTTCCCCTCACAAGCCCTTGGCGTTTTGTGATGTGGGGACTAGACATAGTGGGACCCCTCCTAACGGCACCAGGCAACCGGAAGTTCTTCATCGCGGCTACGGACTACTTCACCAAATGGGTGGAAGCTGAGCCCTTGGTAACAATCAAGGAGAAAGACATCAAACGGTTTGTTTGGCAGAATGTCATAATGCGGTTTGGCGTCCCCAAGATTCTAATTTCAGATAATGACACCCAATTTGACGGCTGCCTATTCAGAGGATTCTGTGAGGAATTGAAGATTGAATTCTACAACTCCACCCCGGCTTACTCGCAGTCCAACGGCCAAGCTGAAGCATCAAACAAGACCATTCTTGATGGGTTGAAGAAAAGACTTGAGAAAGCAAAAGGAAAATGGGCCGAGGAACTCCCAAGTGTCCTTTGGGCATACCGGACGACCCCGAGGCGATCTACCAGGGAAACTCGCTTTGCCCTGGCATATGGCATGGAGGCGGTCATCCCATTGGAAATCGGCATGCCTATTATCCGCAGTGAAAATTTTGAGTCCAAGCTGAACTCTGAAGCGGTCGCCCTGTAATTGGACCTAGCTGAAGAGCACTGAGAAAAGGCATTGATCCACGTGGCCACATACCGGCAAGAAATGTCCAGGAAATACAACAAAATCGTGCACCCTAAACCGTTCAATATCGGGGACTGGGTCTTAAGGAAGGTCATGGGCAACACCTTGGTGCCGAGTGAAGGCAAGCTAGGGGTAAACTGGGAAGGTCCTTACAAGATAACTGGTCTGGCGGGCAAGGGGGCATACCACTTGGAAGATTTGGAAGGAAAAGGCATACCTCGGCCATGGAATGCGGCTAACCTCAAACTGTACTATTTTTAGTTTTCATAGTTTTTATGTAATTCTTTTGAGGAAGGACTTGTTTGCCTTACACTTCTGAATGTAATTATCTTTTTGTCAATATAATAGAGGTGACTTGTCTTTGCTAAAGCATTATGTTGTTTTCGGTGCCTTCTTTGAGATATTAACCGAGATGTTTTACTCCGGTTAAATTAGTTGATGATTTACACAACTCTTTGAGATATTAACCGAGATGTTTTACTCCGGTTAAATGAGTTGATGATTTACACAACTCTTTGAGATTTTGACCGAGATGTTTTACTCCGGTTGAATGAGTTGATGGTTTACTCAACTTTGATATTTCAACTGAGATGTTTTACTCCGGTTGAATAAGTTAATGGTTTACTCAACTCTGTGATTTCAACTGAGATGTTTTACTCTGGTTGAATCAGTTGATGATTCACTCAACTCTGTGATTTAAACTGAGATGCTTTACTCCGTTTGAATGAGTTGATGACTTACTCAACTTTGATATTTCAATCGAGAAGTTTTACTCCGGTTGAATGAGTTGATGACTTACTCAACTTTGAGATTCCAACCGAGATGTTTTACCCCGGTTGTTTGAGTTGATTTAATCAACTGTGGTTTAAACCGAGAAGTTTTACTTTGGTTAATTGAGTCAATGATTTAATCAACTATGGATCCAACCGAGATGGCTTATCTCGACTAGATGAATTGGTGATTTGCCCAACTCAAAAGGTTTAGCCGAGGTACTTTACCCCAGCTAAAGTAGTTGGCGTTTTGGTTAATTGTTTTTGCCGAGATAATTACAACACTTAGCGAAATCAAAACATTTCATTGATGTCAAACATAATTACATACGGAGGGGTTGGTAGCCTGGTTACATTCTTAAAAAAAAAAAAAAAAAAAAATTAAAGATAGAAAACTACACTAAGGGGGACAGGTCGGTGAAGTCATCCCCGGTTGTGGTTGCCTTCAGATCGACCGTGGTTGTTTTGTCTTGGACGACGGTCTCCACCTGGCTGGGCTGCTTCAGGTGGTTTTCTCCCTCAACATTTTTCTCGGCTTCGTCCACTGCTTCTTCCTCAGCTTTAGCCTGCAACGCGCTGAAGACATCATTGGCATAAGGCACCATGTACGTCGGCAGAAAGGCAGCTGGAGGAGAGGCGAACACGTCAGTTCTAGATCCTTGGCCGAGCTGTTCGCAAGTAGCCTTCCAGCCGACCTTGAAGAAAATGTCTTGGGTGGCATGGACTTACTCCGTGTAGTTTTCCTCGACCTCCTTGAAACCTTCATTGTTCGCCTCATCCAGCTCGTCATTCCTTGATTGTTTCAACGCTTCCAGCTCGGCCCGGAGAGCGTCATTTTCTTGTTGGCGACTCCAAGTTGGCCGAGTAGTCTGGAGTTGTCAGAATTTGCAATCTCCAGGGAAGCTTTCGACCGCCCCAGCTCGGTCTGAAGGTGCTCAACTTGGCTGGTAGCATCCGTTGCTTTCTGCCAGAGTCTATGAATCCACTCCATCACCAGATGTTGTTTCTGGATGGCCTGCAAGCAGAGAGTTTAATTAAAGAAAGGAAACCGAGCAAACACTTGGAAAAATTTGAGGAGCAGGCAAAGTTCTTACCCGGGTCATAGACTTGACTGAGGACTTCACGAGCCGAGTATCCGGCATGTGGTTGCTGCCGGTCACGTCGCTCGGCAGTAGTAGAGCCTTTGTCAAGTTGAAGGCGAGCAGATGTTCTTTGTCACCTTTGGCCGAGGTGTTCGCCGGGATCTCTTTACCCCGATGCTTGAGTTATGGCTTCCATGGAGGTGTTGGTTCAGTTGTCACCATTGGTTGCTCGGTATTGAGTTTCGCCACAAGCTCGGTTGAGGGATCAGTGGTTCGAGGCCTTTTCCCATCTCAGCCTCTTTCCTTACTCGACTGCACCGCGGCAAGTGATGCCAACGCGATCACGGTCCTGCTTGTTTGACCGACAGCAGCTGTGCGGGAGGGGATGCTCGGTAGCTTGGTTGATGTGGCGGTGATGAGGTTTTTGATGCGGCTTCGTTTCGCCATCTCCTCTGCTTCGGTCAACCGGATAAGGGGCACGTCCGGTAGTGTTGGATCAGGAGGGGGAGACGGCGCTTGGAGGAGTCTGTTACTCTGCTTCGCCGAGGAGCGGAGTATCTGTAAGTCGGTACGTAACCGAGAAGATCGTGACAATCTCGGTTACGGTACTGCAGCACGGTTCTGATGGCTGCTTCAATGGCTGCAAAGAGGAAAGGAACAAAGCGCATTAGTACAAAAATGGTGAAGGAAAGTAATTTGACCGGGCAGTTAGCGCGACTTACATGTTGAACCGAAGTTCTTACTGATATACCAGCCCGGCACCTCGACTATTTCATAATTACCGGACACTCAGAAAAAGTCATCGTCGTGCATGTCTTTGTCTGGGGTGCCGGTTACTAACTTCTCCTTGCCCGGTTTGATCTTTAAGTAGTAGGCAAGGTCGTCGCCTGTACGCCCGAGGGTATACTGATGAAGTATCTCGGCTAATGCTAGGTTGGTTCCTAGCTGGTTGTTCAGCTCGGCTACCCCGTTTATTATGCGGTAAGTGTTGGTTGAAACTTGGGTTGGTGTTAACCCGGTGTGCCGCAAGAACTCGCACATTAGGGGGTTAATTGGGAAGCGGAGGCCACCTTCTATTATGGAGAGCACGGTGAAAGGGCATTGGTCCAATCTGCCCCAGGGAGTGGTGTCCTCCTCACCGAGCTCGAGGTGAATGTCAGTAAGGAGGCCATATTCTTTCCGGAACGCGGCTAATGCGACTGGTGTGTCAACCAGGAAGCAGTAGCGCCCCATGTGTAGTCGGCTGGTTTTAGCACGGCTGTTTTGGTTTGTCAAAATTCTCGGTTGATGGCCGCTCGGCCTTAGAGAGCCTTGGTATTGGTGCGTGGTCCCCTTGGACTCTGCAGGAAAAGGAGGATAAGTGTAAGTGGGAGTGCGGTCGCGCAAAACGAGCTTGACTTTAGCTCGGTCATATGGAGTGCCAGACCACCTCGGTTACGAAGGTAAATCCAGAAGCTTGGCCGCTCAAGCAGACCAGATGTTAGCCCGGTTGAGCGATCAAGTACTCTGCCTACCTTGGTTCTTACGGGAGTTTTTGCAAACTCGCAATTTGCTCGGTTTAGGTGTTTTTTGGGATCAAAAGAAGACCTAGAGCCCGGTCTGTCCCAGATCTTCGTGTGTTCATCACTGGAGTTGAAGAACAGTAACGAGAGCAGGAGCAGAAGAGGGTTTTGGGGGAGCTACATCTTAGAATCTATCATTATTGTACCCTAGAATCTGAAATAACGAATAAAGAAGCAATAAAGAGATTCGAAGAACTTACCAATGTAAAGGCAAGAGCTGATTCTTCGAGCACAAACTCAATCCAGGGCAAGGACAATGTTTGAATAGAGAGGATGGCACTGGAGCTTTGGTTCGTCTGGAACGAAGGTGAGACAGTAAGAAGAGAATGAAAGGGGGATTTGGCGTGTTTATAGGGGAAAAGAGCCGCCAAAATTTTGAATATGAGGAGATGTCTGGGTTGGCTGCTCGAGGCCAATAAGTGATCGACGTGTGTCCCTATTTACGGCGGCGTCAGTATTGAAGAGACAGGAAGGCGAGTTGAGGAATCAACCGGGTAAATCAAAAAGCTGAGCAAAGGGATTAGCGCGGTTAATGTCTTGCGAACTGTGAACTGAGGGAGAATCTACCCCGGTCGGATCGTGTAATCCCAATCACGCTTGCGCGGACGGAATTAAGGGGCAATTGAGAGGGAGATTTATAATCTGGCTTTCGGCCATGATAGAAGTCGGACAGAATAGAGCCGAGCATGTTTGGGCCGAGCTGACTTGGGCCTGTCTACAGTGGGTTTTACTCGGTCAAGGCTCAGCCCCCCCATCCTAGGCCGAGCTAACTGGGGCCTCCTTAGAGTTGGTCCTGCTCGGTTGAGGCCCTGGCCCGAGGTCGAGGTCCTGTGTTTGGACCGAGCTTACTTGACCGAGATGATCGCCTGCTAATTCGGGTTCCACGGTTCGCACTCATATCTCAGAGGGAAAGGCATTCTGTTCACCGGCTCGAGCTGTCTTAAGCTCGGTTCTGCCGGAATGCTACCGAGCTCGGCTGTTAAGGAGCACGGCAGGTGGGGTACTCAGACTCATTACCTAGCATGGTTGTGGAAGGCCGAGGTGATGCTGCCGGGCTGCCGAGTTCCCGCTAATGTTGTCTGGCGGTTTGGTTAGGTGGTGTCCGTTGGATTTGTGCTGACAGATGAGAAAGCAGCACCACGTGTCAAGAGACTAGTGGGAGCAGATTTGTGCGCAGAAAGTATATAAGCATGACTGCACCCCCTATGCTAGGGATGGAACATCATTTGGTGAGAACCTAAACACTCAACTCCCCTCTCTCTCTCTCTTGATCTCTGAGTGTGTGCTAACTTGACCGTCGGAGGGGTTTTCCGGCCACACACCGTCGGGTAACTTACCACCATTGTGATTCGCAGGTCAATCGGATAGAAGCAGAGCTTGGACGAAAGGAGTACGGGCACTGCAGAATATTTGCTCCCTATACAGTACACTAAGGAGTTTTTTTGTGTGTTATATTAGAATGTTACATTAAGGAATTTTTTTAGAGTATTACAGTGTTACATTTGGAAAAAGTACATCAACAAGTTTTTTTGTATGTTGCATTAGAGTGTTACATTAAGGAGTTTTTGTATGTGCTACATTAGAGTGTTATATTAAGGAGTTTTTTTATGTGTTATATTAGAGTATTACATTTAGGGAAAATACACTAAGAAGTTTTTTGTGTGTTACATTAGAGTGTTACAATAAGAAATTTTTGTGTGTGTTACTTTGGAGTGTTACACCAAGGAGTTTTTTTTGGAGTATTATATTAGAGTGTTACATTTGAAAAAAGTACAGTAAGGAGTTTTTTTTTTTTTTATATATGTTACATTAGTGTTACGTTTAAATGTTAATTAATGTCAATGTTACAATAGGTACGAACACCACAAAAAGGAACGAACAACACACTAATAGCATCACAAACGTGGTAACATCATCCACCTACGAAATCACTATACTAAATCCTTACAAAAAAAAAAAAAAAGAAACGTAAAAACTTACCTTATCCATGCACACCCAACATTAGGAAAAAAATCCAAACAAAATCACACATAAGGGCAAATAAATAAACTTTCAAACCCCCAAATCAAGAAAATTCAACATACCCAAAATAAAAAATGATTAATTGGTTTAAGAGAGAACTTCTAGGACTAAATGGAATAACTTTTTTCCACATGGGATTTATGAGTAATTTTTTCTTATAAAAATATCTTATTATATATAGCTTACATCTTTAATATAGCAATATATTTTTTATATTATAGGATAATTATTATGATATTTTTTGTTTAATTTTAAATAAAAATTAACTTAAGGAGTAAACTAGAAAGTTTTTTAATTAAAATGAGAAAAAATAAACTTTAATACTCAAAATGAGAAAATGATTACACAGAAAGAGGGGCAAGGTGTAATTTACCCTAAATAATCTATCCCAAAACCTATGTAAGGAGACGAGGGTGCGCGCACGAGAAGGAGAGAGGGAAGGAGAGAGAGAGAGAGAGAGGTATACATGAATTTTGATTTATTGATTGATGATGATTGCGTTTCTTGGAGTGGAAATCATTCATTCATGGTTTCTTTTCTACTTTGTATTTGTTTTGTTTTGATTTGATCTGATTGATTCATCTGTCTATAGAACTAGAAGAATTTCACAGCCAAAGATGGGGTCATTTCATCAAGTTGTAAGTGTTATTTTTCTCCCATCTTTAATGGTTGAGATAGATAGATAGATAGATTAATTTACTAACCATTCAAATATGTTTCAGAAACTAGAAACAAAAATCAAATCAAATAACAATTGATGGTCTGTCCTTGGATCAAACAAGGATTTTGGGTAGTGTTTTTTGATTGGTTGCTTACCCAGCCAAATCCTACATGATTCTGTTACAATCTTTGAAGAGGATAAGAGAAACTCACTTTTACTAGAAAAGAAAAGAAACATATATACCTTAGACACATATATTGTTCAGAGGCTTTTAAAGAGCTTTCTGAATTGCCATTTTAGGAAAGAAATTATCATATCTTAGGAAGAATGACACTTGCTTATTGTTGAGATTTCTCGATTCCTGATTTGTATGTAAATAGTTTGCTTTTAATAATTTATCGAAGTCTACAATAGATGTAAGCTCCATTACTTGATTTGTCTAGCCATTTTTGGCCTAGCTGAAATACCAATTTTAGTCTTTGTGCATCCTGGAAAATAGTAATCTCAGTAGAACAAAACTTCAATGAAAAAAAATTAAGAATATTGAAATCAAATAGGAAAGAGGACAGAAAGATGGGAATGAGAGAATCATGACATAATCTTTCTACATTTTCATCTCCATATGTGCCTTCCGCTCATGTACAAGTAACAAAGTTCAAATTGAGGAAGTAGATCTCTTCTTCCCGCCATCTATTATAAATCATGATCATTATCTAATTTTCTTGCTTTCTTTGGGTTTTCTTTTTGCGGGTCATTCTTTTGCATGGAATATCACTTGCTTTTTTCTAATATTGATCAATTTGGATTTCATCTTTGTATCTAATGAGTTGGGGTCTTCTACTGTTTTGTGCTTTTTTTTGTTAACTGCCATATTAAATGGATCTGAATCAAACTGTAGTCAGTGCATTTTTCTTCATATCAGGACTTCAAATGATTCCTGCACACATGCCATGTGAACTTTAACTACCACCTAGCTCTGATTTTCTCCTATTTTCTTCCTCAAAGAACAAATGAAGTAATACAGATGCATAGCTTAACCATATAAACTTTCATTCTTTTTGTCCGACTACTAAAGAAAATACGTTAGTGAAACTTCGTAAACTAAATTATTGATCATATTATTGTTAAGTATCATTTTCATTAGTTCAACTTAAAATGATGACTGTTTTAATCGTTTAACGCCGAAAATGGCTTCATTTGGTTATATTTTATTTCAATTATAAGTTGTAATACCTATTTAATTATGAATTCACTAAAATTTTTCCTACATATTAGAAATATACGTTTTAACAATGTATTTTATATATTTCTCAACTTGAACCCATTGGTTTGTCCAACTTATAACGGCATTCAATTGCATGCCTTGCACTTAGCCTGCTTGACTAGTATTGATCTAAGTGTAAATACTTGGCATAATCTATCTAATGTTGACCAAATTCTTGCAACAGGCACAACCAGGAAATTCAGCACTTCAAGGCAATGGAATGGTAGGGTGTACTTTTTTCTTTTCTTCTCAATATGAATATTATTTTATCTTGATTTTAGATTGCATATGATTTTCATGGTTGATGTAATGATTCTACTCTGTATAAAGTTGGCCTTCTTGTTATATTATTTAGACTAAAGTTAAATTTGTTAAAGACACTTTATATTTTCCCTACAATGGAATGTAATCTTTTGGGCCATAAACTGGATGCATTGTGATTCGCATGCTTCTTGATCTCCCTGTTGTTCCCTTAAAAAGGCTCTGGTATTAATGTCTAGTGCAATACTTGGTATAACTTTCGATATAGCATTAAAAACAAGATGTGTTGATGGATCGACTCATTTATGTCCCCATAATATAATCCCCCCTTCTTCTGCTCTCTCTTTCTTTCTTAAGCCTTTAATTGGGATTAGGTGGGGTGGTCTAGATCATGATGATGTTTCAGCATAAGCTTGAGCAAATTAAAAAGTTTCAGCATATTAACTTTTCAGCATACTTGGTGTATTTTGTATATTTCTCAAATTAAACCCATTGATTTGTCCAACTTATAACGGCATTCAATTGCATGCCTTGCACATAGCCTGCTTGACTAGTATTGATCTAAGTATAAGTAGTTGGCATATTCTAGCTAATGTTGACCAAATTCTTGCAACAGGTTCACCCAGGAAATTCGACAGTGGGAAATGGAACGGTGGGGTGTACTTTTTTTCTTTTTCTTTCTCAATATTATTTTGTATTGATTTTAGATTGCATATGATATTCATGGTTGGTGTACTCGTCAAAATCTTGTTTAAAATTGAGCTTGGATAACCTACTACTCGGATCGAAAAGTTTGTATGTGCTATGAAAAATAAAATTTAATTGTGTATGTCAAGTTACTTGTGCTTTTGGTGTTTAATCACTTGCAAAAGCAATTCACATTTGTTTGGAGATATATGGTGTTATCAATATTTGTACTGATGTTTCTTGGCCTTGTTTGATGTGTTTTCTTTCAGCAAGAGTAACAATGCAAATATAGTTCGCCGCGAGTGACACAGATGCAGCTGGTTCGAAGGATGGAATTTAGAGCACGCAGTACTCTTTCATTCCCTTTCTGAATGAAAATACATTATAAATTATCATAAATTAGTGATGCATATTTTTTGGCTACATATTTTGTATAAGCCAATTACAGTTCGATATGTGGCAAGATGAGGGCAATATAGGAAAATAATTCAAGTCTTCAATCATGATCACACATGTGGCAGTTAGCATTGGTTTTTGTAGATCTAGGTAGCACTGGATTAGTAAAGAGATGCAAGGTGACATGGCCTCAACGGTTACTCATATTTAAATTCAAAATTACGAGGGAAGTCTAACTGCAGATATGGCATAGTGGAGCTAACTGTAAGGCAACATGATCAGCAATCATGGAGGGATGGTTCGACAGTTGGAACTGCATTTCAACGGTTGCCATTGAGAAGTATAAACAGCAGAGAAGGCCCCAGAAAACCCCCCAGACTCAGATCCAAAAAATCACTTTTATCTACTTTATTTTCCTTTCAGTTTTTTACATTTCTTGTTCTTTATATTTCTGTACTTCAAATTTCTGCACTGCACTTCGTTCATAGGAGTAGATTCAAGTAGTTTTGTCGCTGTAAACCTCTACGAGGCTGAATTGGATCATTGTAAGTTTTTCATTTTAATGAAATGCTTCAATTATTCTTCATTTGATTGTTTGTTTACTTAATTTTCTTAAATCAAGCCACCAGTAAAAGTCCTCTTCATTGAGACTGAAAGAACTAAAATACAATCGTCTGATAATTGGTTGGCAATTAATTTTATGTAAGGGCTAATTGATCCTTGCTGGCATGCTCACAATTACAATAATAACCTTCGAAGCCAAAAAAAGCCAACATATATTTTTTGGCACGCTCGGTGGGACTAATTGAAATGGCTAGACGTAGGAGACAATGAGAAAATGAACGCTTGGAAAAAGGCGTGGAAGGAGAGGTAGAAATACCTAATCCAGAGGATAATGTGACAACACATCCTGTGGAAGTACCTGTTCTATCAGAGCCTATGGTCGAACAGACCAGCACTTCGGAGCAAGTACCACATGTTCAAAATATTGGACGAAGCCAAGGAATTGGACCATCCATTGTTCTATCTACTCAGCCAATAAATCCATGGGGTTGTCTGGTAGATGTCATGGGACAGCAGTTAATGAACACAATGGAAAGATGGGCAACATCCTTTTTGGATCGAATGAATACTCATCAACCAACTAACGCAAGGCACATAGAGGAAACTTTGAATGTCCCTCAGCAAAGATTGGCTAGAGATAAACAGCCTATGCAGAATAATAGACACACTAATGGTCAGACTAGTAACCAAAACTATGAGAGACCATCACCTCAGTCTTGGTATGAGCCTATTTCGAGGCCTTTGACAAATCAAAATGCCTCATTACTTAACAGTGAAGCCATGTAAATTAGTGGATCTGCCCCAACACAAGAAAATGGTATAAGGGTGCTTCCAAATCCCATGTTCGAAGCCATACTTGGCACAAGGGGGTTCACTAATCCCTTGTTCGAATTTATACCCAGGGGGTTGGAAGGTTTTCTTCCAACCGGAAGAGACATAACACCTATTCCAGCACCTTTCGCAGGTTCTTTTGTAGGACAGGTTCAGAGGGGCCACCTATACCCTCAACAACAGCTAGCTCCACAGGGACAACCAGTCCCAAATATACCATCCTATGGACCAAGAGGACCTCAAGCACAAGATTGTCCACCAAATCCTGTGTTTGTTCCTCCATTAGTGGTTCAACAAGCACAAAATATGGTCCCTAGGGACCAAATCGTTGATACTGTTAGAGAGATGTGTGGACCAATGGCTCGGGGGGTTCAAACTCCTATGTACAGGAAATCATATCCAGAATGTGTGGATAGGGTACATGAATACCCAAGAGGGTTCAGGATACCAGACTTTACCCTTTTTTGTGGGAATGGAAACCAGTTGACAGTGGAGCATATTGTTAGGTTCGCTGCTCAATGTGGTGAATTTACCAATAATGATTACATGAAGTTAAGATTGTTCCCAAATTCTCTTACTGGGGTAGCCTTTGTATGGTATATTAACCTTACACCTGGCTTCATTCAGACTTGGCAACAAATGGAGGAGACATTTCATTCCCAATTCTTCCAAACGAAGCCAAAAGTTTCCATGGCAGGCATGGCAAGGTTGAGCCAAAGGCCTGATGAAAAGGCTGCTCAATTTATTGCCAGATTCAAAAGAGCACGAAACAAATGTAGGATCATCCTACCAGAGCCAGAATTCGTGAGATTGGCTCAAAATGGCTTAGAGTTTAGGCTTCAAAAGAAGTTTGACTCAACTGAGTTTAGAGACTTAGTGGAATTAACCTATAAGGTGTCTAGGTATGAAGTATTACTAGAGGAAGAACAAGATCAAAATAATGCATCATACAAGACGTATTATAGAGATCCTAATTATGAGATTGATGCAGCAGAGATTGTGGGGAAAGAACCTGTGATCTGTGAGACATTAATTCATAAAGACACAATAATTGACCAGCAGTTTGAAAAGAAAGACCTTCATAGGAAATACTCTTTTGATTTAACAAAGGCAGATGGCATTTTTGATCATTTGCTTGCGGCCAACTTTCTTAAGTTACCAAAAGGAGTCAAAATTCCATCTCTAGAGGAACTTAAAGGAAAAGTATATTATAAATGGCATAATTCTTGGTCTCACTCGACTAAAAATTGTATTATTTTTCGAGACAGGATCTAAGAACAAATTCGAAAAGGAAGTTTAAAATTCCCAACCAAAGCAAAAAGGGCCATGGGGATCGACAGTAATCCATTCCCAGAAGTTGGAGAAAGTGCAGCTAATGTTGTTGTACCAGACTTCCATAATTTATCCTTGAAGGAATTGGAAGAGGTTAATGTGCAAATGCATGTTGCCAGCCAGACTACTGTCAAGAAAGATACTAAAAGTTCACTAGTTGTTGGACAGGGCTCTACAGACCAGAGGGAAGACTCTAATGAGGAAGCACTGGATGATGATTCTTTAGAGGCAACAGTTATTCAAAGAATGTGTCCCAGGTGCAGGTTGAGCTATAAGTGGCTGAAAGGGCTTCTGATTGATGGGAAACAATATTACAAGGATGTGCAGAGGCGTCCTAAGCCAACTAGTGCCTATAACAAAAGGCCATATCCAACTGGTCCTAGGCAGCAGTCATTCATGGCTGGATCAGTAGCTATTAGAGTGCAATCCAAGAGTAAGAGGCCTCTACATGAGTTCAAACCTCCCAACTATTACAGAATAGAGGGCAATTGTCCTGAGATTGGCCCCCTAGACCAGCCTCACACAAGATGGAAAGTGGCCACTTTCATGGAAGGCCTGAATTAGGCCTAAAACAAGGAGTCAGGGCTAAGCAGTGGCCTTCACAGGCAGCTTCGAAACTGGCTTCGAAGGAAGAAAGAGACAACTCAACAACTGATTTGGTGGGTTCATGGGTACCTGGAGTCCCAAATTGGTTTGTCATGCAGAACAAACCTAAGAAGATACCTACCCAAAGAAATGCTGTTGGAGATCAGAGTAGGATGGTTAAACCTCCCCTAGTGGCCCCAAATAATTGGGTGTTACTAAAGCATCCAAAAAAAAAAAGGAACCAAACATGGTCCCAGTGATTTCTAGATCACAAAGGAGGAAGATCTAGCATAGGTGCACTCAGTACCAGAAAAATTTGAAAGATAGTGGAGAAAGTTCTTCATTGGTCCAGACAAAGGGCCAGACAGAAGGAAAGAAAAATCCAAAGTCAGACCATAGTCCAAAATCAACTCTTCAAGACAAAATGGGTTGCAGCAGAGAACAGTTGGCCAAAGTTTAGCAGGATTGGGAAAGGCTTTGATGAAAAGTGATAACGAGACAGAGGGAGAAGTTGGCCTAGGCCAAAAGAAGGAGATGTTTGAAGCCTTTATGGCTGAGCAGACATTTTTGGTCGAAGAACTAGCAAAGATAGACCATTCGAAGAAAGTTTCTAATATTGAAGTGCCGGAATGTAGGATGGAGGATGCTTCTGAAGTAATTGAACAAGTTGGCCAGCAAGAGAAGCAGATACAACCAGTCATCCAATTTGGCTCGTTTCCTCCAATAGCAATGAATATGGTACATATACTACTATAGGAATTCCAAGCTGAAGATGAGAACCAAGAGGGTCAAGAAATTGACTCAATTCCAGTTTCTAGTGGAGACTCATAAGTGAGTATGGTGCAAGATGAATCCGAAATGGCAACCCTAATGGAAACTGAAGATGAGAGTGAAAAAGAGGTGAGTATTAACCTCTCATATCCTTTTGAGTATCCCACGACATCTATGACACAGCATGTCAAGCCTTTGTATATCAAGGCCTTCTTCGATGGGATACAATTGAACCGAGTCTTGGTGGATAATGGGGCAACAGTAAACCTGCTTCCGAAATCTTCTTTGAGGAAACTAGGAAAAAGGAACCCCATGTTAATCCCAACCAGCACAACCATTGCTGGCTTCGCTGGAGACAAATAGATGGCTCAGGAAATTTTGCCCATTAACCTGAGTGTGGGAACCAGGGACTGCATGACGACATTCTTTGTTATCGACAGCAATGCTAAGTACAATGCTTTATTTGGTAGAGATTGGATTCATACTAACAAGCGTGTGCTTTCCTCTCTGTATCAGAAGATAATGATGGCCTTGGGCAATGGAGAGACAGAGGAAATCAATGCAGATCCTCAACCCTTCATAGCTTGCGCAGACTTTGCAGAGGTTAAATTATATATTGCAGGAGTGACACCACTCAGTATAGTGAGAAAACCTGATGGACTAGCCGAAGTGACGGCTGATGAGGAATTGGCACACTTGAAGCACTTAGTCCAGGAAAGTGCTGATGAAGAATTTGTCGCGAAGGATGACAATGATGTCTGGTTGTAGGTAGAAAGATGAAGTTCAAGAGGCCAGATCTTTGGCTTTAATTAAGTTCTCAGTGTTGGACGTAAAATCAATAGTCCAGAAGGTGCAAAGGCAAGAAAGAGAAGCCATGATAATTGGCTGTAAGCAAGAGCAGCAATAGGCCAGGGTTTTGGCCCTTGATAAATATTGTGCATTGGACATTGAAACAAAAGTCCAGGAGATACAGGAAAAAGAAGCTTTGTGGACAGACTTTGTCTATGAGGAAAAGGGCAAGGATGTTAAATCAAAGAAGTTGGGAGCAGAACAAAGTAATGAGATTGCTTCAAAGACAAGAGAAATAAAAAAAAGAAGCATTAGTGAGTTCTCAGATATAAGACCCTTTGGAAGAAGTTAACTTAGGAGAGAATTCTACACAACAACCCACATACATTAGTGCTTTGTTGAGTACTGTTGACAGAGACAAATTATTAGTGGTCTTAAAAGATATAAAGATTGTTTGCATGGTCTTATAATGAGCTACCAGGTTTGGATAGATCATTAGTAAAACATAGGCTCTTTATGAGGCCTAATTTCAAGCCATACAAGCAAAAACCAAAAAGGATGAGCCCTGAAGTGATTCAAAAGGTCAAGGAAGAAATCCTTAGGCTCCTCAAGGCAGGCTTTATTAGGACAACCAGGTATGTTGAATGACTATCCAATATTGTGCCTGTAGTTAAGAAGAATGGTAAAATGAGGGTATGCATCGATTTTAGAAATCTAAATCTAGCAACTCCAAAAGATGAGTATCCTATACCCATAGTAGATTTATTAGTAGACAGTTCAACGGGGCATCAAATTTTATCAATGATAGATGGGCACTCTGTTTATAACCAGATCTGCATTGCAGCAGAGGATATACATAAGACAGCATTTAGATGTCCTGGGAACATTGGCACCTTCGAATGGGTTAAAATGCCATTTGGTCTGAAGAATGTTGGAGCTACATATCAAAGAGCTATGAACACAATCTTTCATGATCTCATTGGAGGATACTTAGAGTGCTACATCGATGATATTATAGTAAAGTCCCAATCCATGGAGGAACATTTGTTTAACTTGGAGGCAGCTTTTGAAAGAATGAGAAAGTTCAAGTTGAAATTCAATCCTCTCAAATGTGCTTTTGGCGTATCAGCTGGAAACTTCTAGGGCTATGTAGTTCACAAGAAGGGAATACAGATTGATCAGAACAAAGCCAAAGCTATCATTGAAGTCAAACCTCCATCAAGTAAGAAAGAATTACAAAAATTTCTTGGACAGGTTAATTTCCTTCGGAGATTTATTTCTAACACTACACGGAAAACTAAAATATTTTCTTCCTTATTAAGGCCAAAAGATGAAGAGGAGTTTATATGGACAGCAGAGCATCAAGTTTCTTTCGAAGAGATCAAACCCTACTTGACCAAACCTCCAGTGCTGATGCCACCAAGGGGTGACAAGCCCTTGAAGTTGTACATTGCTGCAGCAGAAGATTCATTGGGAGTTTTCCTAGCCCAGGACAATGAAGAAGGCAAAGAGCAAGCAGTTTATTACCTTAGTAGGTTTCTAAATTCTTGTGAATGTAAATATTCAGCTATAGAAAAGCTATGCCTTGCATTGTATTTTGCTGCAATGAAATTAAGATACTATCTTTTGCCTGCAACTGTCTT
Organism: Camellia granthamiana; assembly: GCA_036172215.1. NCBI lineage: Eukaryota > Viridiplantae > Streptophyta > Magnoliopsida > Ericales > Theaceae > Camellia > Camellia granthamiana. Next base: position 142,978,950 of record CM069907.1, read on the forward strand.
AGTAATTGCAACCACAGATTTGGTTAAATATATGTTATCTAGACCTATGTTAAGAGGAAGAATTGGCAAATGGATACTAGCTTTATCAGAATTTCATTTAGAATATGTTCCCCAAAAGGTAGTAAAAGGACAAGTTTTAGCTGATTTCTTGGCAAACCATCCATGTCAAATAGAAAGCCAAGAAACAATGGAACTTGGTATGGTTAGTGTCGAACAATGGTAGATGTGGTTCGATGGATCAAAAGCTAATGGTCTAACTGGAATTGGTATCGTAATTAAGTCACCACAAGGGGTAGAAACCACACATGGTTTTAGAGTAGATGAAATTACTTGTTCCAATAATCAAGCTGAATATGAAGCTTTAATAATGGGACTAGAAATATTTATTGGATTACAAGCTCATGCAATTGATATATTTGGAGATTCTCAATTGGTGGTCAACTAGGTGAAAGGAATTTTCAACTGTCAACGTGTGAGCATATTGCCATACTATGTTGTTGCATTACATTTGCTTTGTCAATTTCAGATGGCAAATATAACTTATGTTCCAAGATTCTTGAATAATAAAGCTAATGATGTGGCTTAGAAAGCTTTGAATTTCAAGAGAAGAGATAATACTCAAATGAACATAAGTCAAACAACATATCAAAAGGTAATACCATCCTTGAATAAAAGGAATGTGGTTTTAGAAGTCAATCATAATGACTTACAAGAACAAGATTGGAGGCATCCAAAAATACAGTATCTAGCTGGCCTATCTTCGAAAGCCAACAGGAAGATCAAATTGCAATCCATGCAATACATAATGTATAGTAATGCTATCTACAAAAGGGGGACAGATGTGTTATTATTGGAATGCTTAGGCCCAAAGGAAGCATTAACAGTCATGGCTGAAGTTCATGAAGGCATCTGTGGTGCTCATCAGTCTGGTGTGAAGATGAGATGGTTGCTTCGAAGGCATTCTTATTATTGGCCAACCATCCTTAAGGATTGCATAGAATATGCTAGGGGTTGTCAAGCATGCCAAAAGCATGGCATAATAAGACATTTACCCATAACTGATCTGCCTGCAGTTGTGAAGCCTTGGCCATTTCGAGGATGGGCTATGGATATGATAGGAAAAATACATCTACCTTCTTTGAAACATCATTGTTTCATCTTAGTAGCAACAGATTATTTCACTAAGTGGGTCGAAGCTAAGCCGTATAAGGCTGTAGATCAGATCAAAGTTATTGGATTCATTGAAGATCTGATTCACAAATTTGGCATTCCACAGACCATAACTATTGATAATGGGACTGTATTTGATGGGAAAATGGTGAAGTCTTTTGCGGCAGAATTTGGCATCAGCGTTGTTAATTCTACCCCTTACTATGTACAAGCCAATGGTTAGGCAGAATCATCCAATAAATCCTTGAAGAAAAGAATATAGAAAGTTGTAGAAGACAATCCCAGGGATTGGCATAACTTACTGTTGGATGTGTTATGGGCTTACAGGTTTTCTCCAAGATCAAGTACAAAAGTTACTCCTTATGCCTTAGTATATGGGCATGATGCAGTATTACCTGTGGAAATTAATGTTAAATCCTTGAGGGTGAGATGTCAGGATCAGTTAAATCTTGATCAGTACGGTCAGAGTATGTGCTTGGAATTGGAGAGTATAGATGAAGCTAGGATTCTGGCATTAAATAACATCATTTTCCAAAAGAAGAAGGCAGCAAAAAACTATAATAAGAAAGTCAAGCATATCAGCTTTGATGAAGGTGATTTGGTATGGAAGACAATACTTCCAATAGGGATTAAAAGCCATAAGTTTGGCAAATGGTCACCTAACTGGGAAGGACCTTATCAAGTTCATAGAGTCTTGCCTTCGGGGAGTATATCATCTGAAAAATTTGAATGGATATGTACACCCCAAAAAGATTAATGGCAGATATTTGAAGCCTTATTTTCCAACCATATAGGAAACACAAGGGATAGAATAAATGCTAAATGAAAAGAAAATGAGAACACTCAAATGATAAATAAGAACTTTATTTCATAAAGAGTTGAGTACATGTAGCCATAGATTGGCCCAAAAGTTAGTACAATGTTTCAGGTATAATGTTTCAATAGATGCTCTATTCTTGAGAGATAGGAACAACTGAATGGCTGTGGTCATCTCTTGCTTTCGATCAGCCAGCTCTTGATTAGTAATCTACAACGTGGTGGCAATTCGATCCAAAGCCTAATTGATTGCTGATAACTCTTCCTCAAGTTAAGCCTTCTTCTCCAGTAGTTGAGCTCGGAATTGAGAGACAGAGGAATGTTGCTCCTTCAATTCTGATACTTCAGCATGAATTTAAGAAACAAAATTCTGGTTTCTCAGTAATTTCTCCTCTGCAGCCTTGGCAGCATGACAAATGTTGATGTAAAAATCGATGGTGGCTACTGCCTGAGATAAATGACTTGAAACAGTCATGCCAGATTGCTCAACAATCTTGCAACACTGGAGGAAGTCATTTTTTATTATAGGCCTTTGTAAGGCTTCGAAAGGAATCCTCAAAAAGAATGTCAGCAGCTCCAGGCAGCTATCCAAGTCTATTAAAGGCAAGGAAGTCTTACCACTGGAGGAAGAGCTCTAAAAAATTTCTAATAAAGAATCAGCCAGAATTAATGGCTCAGTTTCACTGCTAGCTGTTGGAGAGGTGGAAGGTATGTCAAAGAGACTAGCTAGCCTAGCTTCGAAGATATCAACCTCATCCATTGACATGGAAGGTGCAGAAAGAGCTCTGGTAGAAGGAAGAAATGGTTGCATAGGGATAGGAGAAGAAGGTGAAGCATCCCTAGTAGTCTCTATAGTTTTGGCTACCAGTAGCTCGAGAGAAGAGGGACTGGAGCTAGGCAAAGATAATAGACAAGGGGTTGGATGGCTACCAGTATCTTCTCTATAGAAATCAGCTATCACTGGAGATGATGTAACAGCTGGAAGTTCCTTAGAAGGAGAAGGAGTAGCAAAGCTTGAGGGAAGAGCAAATTGAGTAGAATGGAAGGATAAGAGAGGAAGGTATGGTCTTAAGCCAAAAGAAAGTGATGCAGGAATACTGGTCCTCAAAAAAGGTATGGAAAGTATAGGGCCAGGAAATGAGAGTATTATCTGAATGGGTTCCATATTTTGAGGTTGTTCAACTTCAGTTGAAACTGAAGGAGTCCTTATTGGAAGAATAGACATAGTAGTTGTCGCTGCAAAAGAAGAAATATAAAACAATGTTAAGTCCCAATATCAACAATTTGGGAAAAGAAAGTGGAGACATGAAAGGAAATTACTGGTTTCAGAGGTGGTGGCAACGATGAGAGAACTACGAAGGGAATAATGCTCAGTAGTGTGTTGCCTTCTCGCAGTTTCCCTTTGGGTTGCATCAGTGGCAGCTGCTTTATCCCTTAGTAGTTGCTGCTGTCGCCTTTTTTTAGCTCTCTGAAAAATAATTATTTCTTTAGAGTGTTCCTCCTCTACTGCTTTGACAGCTGCCTCATGAGTGAAGTCTTCGACCAAGTCAGAAAGAGAGCCGGTTATCTTCTTTCTCTTTTTTCTCTGTAGTGGTATCTCCTGCTCTTTCTCTTCAATCTGGGACTCAGATTCCTCAGAAGTGAGAATTAGTTTTCTCTTCTTTTTCTGCTGATGTTTATCCTTTAGAATAGCCAGAGCTTCAGTTCTCTTAGGGGATTCTTCTTGTGGAGACCTTGTACCAAGTAGTAAGAACATGAAGAAAGTGAACATAGAATTCTGAATGGGAGGAAGTTTGAAAATGCATACTATTTTTCGAAGCAGCTCTGGTGACTCTGGAAGGAGGAGGTGAAACTACAGGAATAGTCTTGGTAGCTGTAGAAAGAGAGGGGATGGTTCCAACTTCTTTTGGTTTGGCCTTAGAAGGCACACCTAGCCCTATTAATAAATCATGAGGGTGTATTGCTAAACGCACTTCCATATTAGCTATCCACCAATTTTGAAATCTTTTCAAAGCCAAACCAGAGGGGAGGAAGGGGGTAAATTTGAATTCACTCAAGTCTTTCACTAGTTTAAATGTTGCCTCCTCTAATTTAGATTTAGGTACTCTTAGATCTCTGGCTGTGAGATGGAGATTCGAGAGACTGCAGAGTGGAACGGGAATTCCTTGGGTAAGCCCAAATTGCCTGGCAAACTGGGAGGGGCAATATACCTCAGATATGCACTTGTAGGCTCGAGGGTTTAAAGTACCAATGAACAGTTCCCTCGACAACAAAATGAAAGTCCGCATATCTTTATGTGATAAGATGGAACACTCTCTATCAGCCAAGAATGTTTGCAGCCAAGTTGGTCCTTTATTGGCATTAAAGAGGCAAAAGAAGGTGGCAGTTGAAGAAATAGGAAGTTGATGAAAAAAGGTAAGATAGTAGGCAAAGGAAGCAGGATAAAGAACAATTCTAGCATACTTTTCTCCATAAGTGCTAGGGTTTTGAACTAAAAACTTCAAGCATTTAGGATGCAGATCAGTAAAATATGCAAAGAGCCAGAGTTGAAGCACCCAAAGAAGACCTCCCTGGTTGATGTCGAGAGGTCTTTCACAAAATTGGGAGCAAGCTCTATAAACATGGCCTAAAAGGTAAGGGGCTAAGGTTATTCGTTTCTTCAAAACAAGGGCCTTCGCAAGTGGAGCGAACTCAGGCATGATTCGCTGAGATGATGTACAAAAGAGAAATTTACACAACCAGTATAAAATAAAGGAAAAGAGTTCCCGATCATTGGGCCTTCCCTTTTATTTTCATCATTTACAAAGTCACTAAAGGAAGAATTCAAAGGTAGAAGGGAAAATTTAACAGAAAGGTCTAGATAGTTGGGTGTAAAAGGAGTACCAAGTGGTGAATGCCCTAACAGATGACAGATATCAAGAACGGTGGGGGCCATCATACCACACCGAAATTGGAAAAATTTAAAGGCTATATTCCAAAAGCAAAAAGCGGCAGGAATAAAAAAAGGGTCTTCAGGAATGATAAACCTGGAAAGACGAAGGGCGTCGAGAATACAGAGCTCTTGCAGGTACAACCCTGTCATACCATTCCTCCCACTCAGCCCTCAATGTTGGCCAGCAACGATGACGTCGGTTCATTCTCCAATTTCTCCAGTCAAGCCCTCATTCATAGGGAAGAAAATAGTCCTCCAAGCGAGGGTACAAAGTAGGGATTTGGGCAGGAGCCTCTCGAAAAATAGGACTTAGGACATATTCTTGTTTATCGCTGTGGCGAGGAACAAAGAGATGTCCGTCTATGGCACTTGATCCATCAGCTTTAAACTTAGCAATCTCTTCCTCAATACATCCTTTCAAAGCCATCGTTGGGCTTATACATTTGCTGGTTGGTACTTTCAAAGAAGAAGGCTTCATTGATAACAAGTAGTGAGGAAGAGAGGGTCAGTGGAGATAAAGGGTTTGTGCGTTAGGTAAACTAATGAATTCAAAGCATGAAATAAAAGGGTTTTGAAACCTTTATGTCTAAGAGTATACCCTAATCGTGGAATTCATATAAAATTACTAAAGGTACGAATGCGGGAAATTTCTTTCAATCTTGTTAATTGTGGAGGAAAAACGCATCTCAAATACTGATGTCAGCTTCAAAATAAAACATTTAGCTTCGAAGCCAAATTTTGACGCCAAAATCAAATGACAAACGGCTTCGAATACAGGAAGTCGACTTCGAAGCACATTCCATGCCTAACGATGCAAGAATGCTTAGGTATTTGTTTACTTCAAAAGGATTAAAGACCTGTTTTAGGTTTCTTAATGAAAGTAAAGTCCTTTGAGGCAAAATTTGAAATACCTTATGGCTGGCATTGTTTGTTCCAAGCTTCAAACCAATAGTTGGTTTAATAGTACACAGAAGGAATTACTTTCTTTAAATAAAACAGTGCAATACTTGACAAAGGTCTCCATACTTTGGAAAATATAGATTGTTTGTTCGAAACAAAATTGATTTGAAAGTCCTTGATTGTGTTAACCACATGTTGGGGAATTGGATAAGATCAAATCAAGTTTCGAAAGGCAAAATTGGTAAATTCGAAGCTCTGATTCTAAAAGGAAACCGGTAAAAGTTGTTAATCACACTCAATAAGTTGGAAAAGTTCAAATTGGTTTTCAATATTTCATTGAATATTGAGATTTGAAGGATGGAATTGTTGATTTAGAAGCCCTAAGTTTGTTTGACTTTAACAAATAGGGTAAAATCATGCCATGCCAAATAAAAGAAAACATCTTAGCTTTATTAAAACAAAAGCAATTACATCAGAGGCCTTCTTTGGCTACATATTCAAGCTCATAAAAATAAGGAACAAAATAAATAACAAGATCATGAAATTTGCTCCAACTATGATCAATAAACTTATGTTCTTTTTTTATTCTATCTTCTATTTTTTCTAGGCCAGGTTGTTGAAGTTGATATGCTCTAACTTGATAGAAAAGTTTTTCTGCCTTTATTTCAAATTCTGTTTCTTTCAACCCTTGTTCCATCTCATCCATGTCTAAGTCATCCCAGTATGCAGAGTCTTTATTCTTAAAATCATTATATTCATAGAGGAGGTTTTTTGTTTCATACTAGGTATGAACTCGACGGGCTGAGATTTGATCCAAGGATCGAGTGGTGGCTACAGAAATGTGGTGCCAATGAAGAAGCAATGGCAGCTAGTCTAAAAGCATTTGAAGCTCTGCTTGGGCAATAGGTTTGAGGACTTGATCCCGAGTCATAATATCACAAGCCTATCGAAAGTTCTTAAGAGGAACATCGTCCTTAAGAACATCGAAGGGCAAGTGTGAAAAGGCTACAAAGAGAGTAAGTCTCAGTTCCTCCATCCAATGAGGGTTGTGCGAAAGAGGAGGCGCAAGAGCTTCCATTTCAAAAGAATGAGGAAATTGGGGGTTGTTGACAATGTCAAGCCAGTCAGAAGAGCAAAGTTTAGCCCTTTGAGCTAAGAATGACGAGCTGTATCCTTGGGCTTCTTCTGGACAAGGGGTGGCTTGAACTATCTTCGTAGGCATGGAAGACGTGTACTATGCTACGAGTAAGTTATCTTCTAAACGGCGTCAGTGGTCGATGGGTATATATGGGTAAACCACCGAACTCCGAGCAAAGTGAGGAAAAGTTAAAGGATCAACGAATTCGACAAAATGATGGTTGATTCATTCCCTTAACTTAGACTCCTCAAGTTCTTTCCAGCTTCTCCAACCAGAAGCCCCAGAAGAAGAAGAAACAGCGGCTTCATCCCACGCAGAAGGTTTTGGGTCAGAAGAAGAGCTTCCAATATCCATGTTTGCAAAATTTTGGGTTAAGGAGTTGTGAATAATAGGTTCATAGTCCAAAGGTTGATAATTTGCAAAGGCTTAATAACTTGAATCAACGGAGGTGGATAAAGGTAGCTAATCAATGCATGATGGTTCTTTCGAGGATGAACAACATCATCAAATAACTCTTCGTATGCTTGATCAATGCAAGTAAAGATTGGCTTGGGTATATTAGTGCGGGGGAGTAATGTTGGCTACATATTTTGTATATGCCAATTACAGTTCGACATGTGGCAAGATGAGGGCAATACGGGAAGACAGTTCAAGTCTTCAATCATAATCACACACGTGGCGGTTAGCATTGGTTTTTGTAGATCTACGTAGCACTGGATCAGTAAAGAGATGCAAGGTGACATGGCTTCAACGGTTACTCATATTTAAATTCAAAATTAGGAGGGAAGTCTAATTGCAGATATGGCATAGTGGAGCTAACTGTAAGGCAACATGATCAGCAATCATGGAGGGATGATTCGACGGTTGGAATTGTATTTCGACGGTTGCCATTGAGAAGTATAAATAGCAGAGAAGGCCCCAGAAAGCCCCCTACACTCAGATCCAAAAAACCAGTTTTATCTACTTTATTTTCCTTTCAGTTTTTTACATTTCTTGTTTTTTACATTTCTGTACTTCAAATTTCTGTACTGCACTTCGTTCATAGGAGTAGATTCAAGTAGTTTTGTCGCTGTAAACCTCTACGAGACTGAATTGGATCATTGTAAGTTTTTCATTTTAATGAAATGCTTCAATTATTCTTCATTTGATTGTTATTTACTTAATTCTTCTAAATCAAGCCAACAGTAAAAGTCCTCTTCATTGAGGCTGAAAGAACTAAAACACAATCGTCTGATAATTGGTTGGCAATTAATTTTGTGTAAGGGCTAATTGATCCTTGCTGGCATGCTCACAATTACAATAATAACCTTCGAAAGCCAAAAAAGCCAACAATATTATATCGAAATTAGTTGTAATCTAATGCACTAACTCTTATGATACATTACTTTATCTATGTTTGGTAAATATAGACTATTGTTAGTGTGCTAAGATCCTTCAGAGTGATATGCATGAAATGATTGTGAAGTGAAATGATGAAGGGGCGACACATGTCTCCCTTAAGGGGTGAATGACAGATTTTTCTTTATTAAAATGATGTCGTTTTGTTAAAGGAAAACAAACAATTCTCAAACAAGAAACCTTATTCTTCTTTCTCTTCTCTCTCTCTTCAGCCCTTTTCCAAATGGAATGCAACTTCTTTTCTTTATTTTTTTTGTTTGGTTTTTTGTTTTTGTTTTGAAGTCATGTTAAATCTTGTTTTATTTTTTTGACTAATAATGTTTTTATATCAAACACACTAGGTTACTACTGTTTTTTGCTTTTTTATTTTTTAAAACAGTGGTAGTGATTCTCCTTCCGCTTATCTGCCACTTTTCTTCTTCTAGCCTTGTCTTTTTCGTTTGTTGTTGCTAATATTTTTTTCTCAATTGCAAAGCCAAAATTATACAACAAAATAAGATTTAGTGCATGAGAAGAAAGGGATTCTAAGGTATATGGGTGTATTAGCGGCTCAAGCATGTTGAACTTCTTGTGTCGTCTTCTTCAATTTACAATTGTTAGTGCAGCAGAATTTTCTTCTATATCAAATACAAAACCCATGATTTCAGTGTGGTTTGGACCTCCTCTCACGATTTCAGCGTGGTTTGAGTGTCCCGTTCCTCTTCTCACGATTTCAGCGTGGTTAGAGTTTGGTTCTTTCCTTACGCGGTTTTCAGCGTGTTTGGAATCTAGCTCAGGTTGCGTTGTGTATGCACCTGGGCGGTTGTTTTGACCTCTTCTCGTGATTTCAGCGTGGTTTGAGTGTCTCGTTCCTCACACGATTTCAGCGTGTTTGGAATTTATCCCAGGTTGCGTTGTAGATGTGCTGGGCGGGTTGTTTTTGTTTGGACCTCCTCTCACGATTTCAGCGTGGTTTGAGTGTCCCGTTCCTCTTCTCACGATTTTAGCGTGGTTAGAGTTTGGTTCTTTCCTTACGCGGTTTTCAGCGTGTTTGGAATCTATCTCAGGTTGCGTTGTGTACGCACCTGGGCGGTTGTTTTGACCTCTTCTCGCGATTTCAGCGTGGTTTGAGTGTCCCGTTCCTCACACGATTTCAGCGTGTTTGGAATTTATCCCAGGTTGCGTTGTAGACGCGCTGGGCGGGTTGTTTTTGTTTGGACCTCCTCTCACGATTTCAGCGTGGTTTGAGTGTCCCGTTCCTCTTCTCACGATTTCAACGTGGTTAGAGTTTGGTTCTTTCCTTACGCGGTTTTCAGCGTGTTTGGAATCTATCTCAGGTTGCGTTGTGTACGCACCTGGGCGGTTGTTTTGACCTCTTCTCGCGATTTTAGCGTGGTTTGAGTGTCCCGTTCCTCACACGATTTCAGCGTGTTTGGAATTTATCCCAGGTTGCGTTGTAGACGCGCTGGGCGGGTTGTTTTTGTTTGGACCTCCTCTCACGATTTCAGCGTGGTTTGAGTGTCCCGTTCCTCTTCTCACGATTTCAGCGTGGTTAGAGTTTGGTTCTTTCCTTACGCGGTTTTCAGCGTGTTTGGAATCTATCTCAGGTTGCGTTGTGTACGCACCTGGGCGGTTGTTTTGACCTCTTCTCGCGATTTCAGCGTGGTTTGAGTGTCCCGTTCCTCACACGATTTCAGCGTGTTTGGAATTTATCCCAGGTTGCGTTGTAGACGCGCTGGGCGGGTTGTTTTTGTTTGGACCTCCTCTCACGATTTCAGCGTGGTTTGAGTGTCCCGTTCCTCTTCTCACGATTTTAGTGTGGTTAGTGTTTGGTTCTTTCCTTACGCGGTTTTCAGCGTGTTTGGAATCTATCTCAGGTTGCGTTGTGTACGCACCTGGGCGGTTGTTTTGACCTCTTCTCGCGATTTCAGTGTGGTTTGAGTGTTCCGTTCCTCACACGATTTCAGCGTGTTTGGAATTTATCCCAGGTTGCATTGTAGACGCGCTGGGCGGGTTGTTTTTGTTTGGACCTCCTCTCACGATTTCAGCGTGGTTTGAGTGTCCCGTTCCTCTTCTCACGATTTCAGCGTGGTTAGAGTTTGGTTCTTTCCTTACGCGGTTTTCAGCGTGTTTGGAATCTATCTCAGGTTGCGTTGTGTACGCACCTGGGTGGTTGTTTTGACCTCTTCTCGCAATTTCAGCGTAGTTAGAGTATTCCTTTACTCACACGATTTCAGCATGTTTGGAATTTATCCCAGGTTGCGTTGTAGACGCGTTGGGCGGGTTGTTTTTGTTTGGACCTCCTCTCATGATTTCAGCGTGGTTTGAGTGTCCCGTTCCTCTTCTCATGATTTCAGTGTGGTTAGAGTTTTGTTCTTTCCTTACGCGGTTTTCAGCGTGTTTGGAATCTATCTCAGGTTGCGTTGTGTACGCACCTGGGCGGTTGTTTTGACCTCTTCTCGCGATTTCAGCGTGGCTTAAGTGTCCCGTTCCTCACACGATTTCAGCGTGTTTGGAATTTATCTCAGGTTGCGTTGTGTACGCACCTGGGCGGTTGTTTTTGTTTACCTCTTCTCACGATTTCAGCGTAGTTAGAGTATTCCTTTCCTTACGCGTTTTCAGCATGTTTGGAATTTATCTCAGGTTGCGTTGTGTACGCACCTGGGCGGTTGTTTTCGGACCTCCTCTTATGACTATCAGCGTGTTTTGAGTGTCCCCTTCCTCACACGGTTTTCAGCGTGTCTGGAATTTATCTCAGGTTGCGTGGAACGCGCTTGACTGGTTTTCTTTGTTCTCTCTCCTCCCACGAGTCCAGCGCGGTTGGAGTATGTCACCATTTTGCGTCCATTGTACTCTCTGTTACATCGCATCTATTATCTATTGCATCACATCTATCACATCCATTGCATCATATCTGTTTCATTGTCTGGTCTAGGAGACCTTAAATCCTCTAAAGGTGCAATTCCTTTGGTGTTTGTCGTGCCCGAACGACTTCCAATGGCCTGGTATAGCCACCTGCCTGTGTTAGCGGTGAGTTCCTAGGAGACCAACTGAGACGATGGAAACTAGAGTTCGAATGGCTTATGCCTAGAATGCAAAGGTTCGGGATTTCCGAGACTAAAGTCTGGTTTAAATACCCAGGGGTATATCCTCGGCTTGAAATCTGTATGGCAGCCCCATAGATTGAGATAGCATGTGTATGCGCCTCAATTCTGGATACTGAATCAACCTAGTCTGTCACCCTGTTGGAGAATAGGGAAAGCTGCGACCATAGTCAGGGAGAAAAGTAGTACCTGTGGTTCAACCAAGAAGAAGCGGAAGATTCTCAAATCAGCATAAGGTAGGACATTGCTGAGGTAAGTCATTGCCAATTGCCCCTGTAAGGTACCTCCCTTTTCCTAGCTATCACATTGCATTTTAGCCACTACATTACAGTGCATTGCATGAATCCTCAATCTTCAAACCGGCTTCGCTTAGCGTGTAAGTCCAATCGTCAAACCGGCTTCGCGTAGCGTGTAAGTCCAATTTTCAAACCGGCTTCGCGTAGCGTGTAAGTCCAATTTTCAAACCGGCTTCACTTAGTGTGTAAGTCCAATCTTCAAACCGGCTTCGCGTAGCGTATAAGTCCAATTATCAAAATCTCCCTGCATATCATTTTGCATTTTGCCCCTACCTGCGGGCACACATATCTCTGTTTATCTTGTGTGATTGTCTAAGTCTTCGGCCTTGTCAAAAATGGGTCGTCTCTGGGTTTTGACATTCACTCCCGTCACTTGTGACGTCCGAGTTCTGTCAAAGAGGGGCAACTGTAGACACCCCATTTTTGACTGACCTTAAGACTCAGACGTCACCGATTGAGCGCTCGGTGATGTTGCATATTGTGCTCGTTCAGAAGTCTCAGAGTCGCGGCCGTGCGCCCTGCCTCCGGACTTCCGAACCCTCTTCTGTGCCTTGCCTCGGTTTGCGAACCAGACTCGGTTTTCTCTGTTTTCTTTCCTGAGGGAAGGGAGAGGTCCCGTAGACTATCTCTCAGTGGCCGTGGGCTACATTTCGTGCCCATAGGCCATTTTGCCCATTTCGGAGCCCGGTTCCCGATTTTCGGAGCCGTCAGGCCGTGTGCCTCGGTTCGGGACCACCCAACCATCTCCGATTCCTCCGATTTTTGGCATGCATCTCATTTACTCCCTTTCAAGGGACACTGGGGTCTTAGATACCCACTTCGTAGCCAAACACCACTTTCGGTGCTTAACGGCCGGTTTTCGGGACCCCGAACTGCATGTTTTGGCCCCCGAGCATTCGTTTTGCATCGGTTTTTGTTCATTTTTGGTAGGTACCTCTGTTTTATCGCCAAGAAGATCACTGGAGGGTGGGAGGCCAGCAATTGTCTCAGCAACCAGTTATGCTCCTCCGGCGCCCCCCCGGCGCCCGTTTTTCTCACTTCCAGGCTAATGTTGAACACCCTAGGGCCATTTTCTTCGAGCCAAAACCACATATTTGTGTTGTACACACATGGGAGGACCCTAAAAACACATGGCCGGCCAGTAATTGCAATTGGACCTTTTGAACCCCTTCTAAAAGTGGCATGTTGCCTCTCCTGTTTCAGAGTTGCCAAATTCCAACCACAGGGCCTTATTGTACACACTTGGGAGGACACCAACCTTTGGTGGCCGGCCAGAAATTCCCAGTGACCTTTTTGACCCCTAGCCGGCCGGCCATAGGGGGTGGCCGGCCTGCCACCTACAGCAAAAGTGACAGGCCGGCCATGCTCCTTGGGATCTGTGCTATACAGCCATACAACTGTTTTTTCCAAAAAATATCTGATCCGGGGAAAGCCTTTGGGAGGAAAACTTGGTGTCATTTTCCCTCCACCTTTCCTCCCCTTTCCTTGCATATATAACCATCCTCCAACTCATGTTACAGGGTTACAAAAATTTCCCTAAGGCTTTGGCATCCATTTCTCTCCATTTCTCTCTCATTTTCTCTCAAAATCCCTAAGTTCCAACCACATTTCTTCATCACTACCAAGCACCACCACTACTACTTCATTCCAGCAGCAAGGAGAGGGTTTCTAGAGGCTTAGAGGCAGCAAATTTGGTCCAAGAAGCAACCAAAGTCTTGAGCTTCAAGGGTAAGTCCACTTCACCCTCTTTTGAGCTCATTTTTGACTCATTTCTTTAGCCTATTTGCTCACTGTTTTGGGCTCCAACCCTAACTGAAAGGGTCTTTCTTTTGAGCCATTCTTCATGTTTGTTTAAGGGCTCAACCCTGTTTGAGCCCTCCATTTGGTACTTGCTTCAATACCATCTTGTATGCCTTTATTTTGCATGAAATTTCTAGCCTATGAGTGATCTGTTTTCGAGCATAATGTAAAATGTAAGTGGGCCTATTTTGAGCCCCTCTTCAACATTGAAGAGGGGCTCAATCCTGTTTGGGTCCTCTATCTTGCACTTACTTCATAATCTCTCCTATTTACCGTAAATTTGCATGATTTGTTTGGCCTATATATAAATTGTTTTGGAGTTTGTCATGAACTGTGAATAGGCTTATTTTGTGTCCCTCTACAACATTTTAGAAGGGATCAACCTTGTTGGGGGTCTCCATGTTATACTTGTCATTATACCCCTCTTGGGGAGCCATTTTTGCATACTTGCCTAACCCTATGTGTGTTTGCTTTTTACCCCTTTTTATGACTGAAAAATGCTTTTATTGGGGCTTTCTTGCTACTGTATGTTCATTCCATGTCCATATTGTGCATGCATTGCATAGCTATAAGCCATTTCGGGTGCCTAAATTCATGTTTCGGGGCCATTTCATGCATCGGGTGTACTTTCGCCTCATTTCGGGACTGTTTTCCCCCATATTTCAGTGCTGAAATTCCATTGGCATGTTTGCATATCATTCTCTATGTCATTTCATGCCTTGATGCCATTGCCTCGGTTTGCGTGCCCGTGTGCACGCATTTCGAGGCATCTCATTTTCATATATTGGCCTCTTATATGAGTGTGGCTGAGGCTCTCTCATGTTAGTGTAAGCCCATATTGTATTGTTTATGTCATTTTAGCATCATTGCATTCCGTATGCCATTGCCTCGGTTTGCGTGCCCGTGTGCACGCATTTCGAGGCACTTCACTTTTATTCGACGGCCTCTTATGTGAGTGTGGCTGAGGTACACTCATGTTCGTGTAAGTCCATTTGCATTGCGTATGCCATTTCATGCCTTAGGATCATCACCTCGGTTTGTGTGCCCGCGTGCACGCATTTCGAGGCATCTCATTTTCATAGCATTGTGCATGCTAGGATTGTATCTTAGTTGCATTTCATACATATCATGCATATTGCATCGTGTTCGGGATGGGAGTTAGCCCGGGCACGGGAAACGAGACGCGTTTCGTACTCCGAGTGACGGAACGGGTCTCAATTCCCAAGTCGCCGACACTCCGGATTATCCATGATGGAGTTAGATTTTGTTGTAGTGTTCATGTGCATTCATCCTATATTGAGCTGTGCAATTCGGCTCCTCGGCCATCATGCAACGAGATGCGTGATTGGTGGCACGAGGATTGAGACATGCATACATTTGTGAAAATACATTGCTATGCCCCTTTCCTGCTCTCTGTTGCAGCAAAATCAAGAATCAACAGTCTTCCGAGGCTTGGCGCGCTTTTCAAGAAACATTGCAAAACAGAGGCTAATTGGGGCATCCCAGTGGATTTCCGTGCAAGGCAGCCCAAACATACATCATGCATCAGAATCAAGGCAGTCCCTGGCTTGCATGCCAGTTTTACAGCTTTCTTAGTTAATTTGTTAATTAATTAGGAATTTGTATATTATTTGGACTGTATTATTTGGACTGTAATATTCTTTTATTCGGGACTGTATTATTATTTATTTATTTGGACCCTCTGCGCGAGGGCATAATTGTAATAAGTGTGGGTGAGTATGATGTATGTCTTCCAACCCCACGTCTTTCTTCCCTTTTATTTACCTGCTTATGATGGTTAGATTAAGGCATATTTCAATTAGCATACAGTATGATAGCATGTTTGCATCACTCATCTGTTTTGTACGCACCGGGCTCGGCGCATCATACAAACTGCATTTGTATTTCAATTCCAAATTGAATACATGTTAGTTGTAGCATTCCATATGCCATGTTTAGAATAGCCGAGCCTGCTATAGTTGCATCTTTGCATGTGTTGCATTAGGCAATTCTGTGTATCTAGGATCATGCATGGATTTCTAATGAGCTTTTGTTTTGGCTTGGAGTACTCGGTGAGTTTTATGTTTTAGCATCCTTGCATGCGTGCGAGTGACTGCCATGAATAGCATGCTTACCATGAGGCTATGTGCTTATGTGATATAATTACCTTGAATGCCTGTGGGTGGAGTTTGTGTTATTTGGATTGGAACAATTCATCAAATGTTTGTTTTAAGCCCACTAGATAGTGGCAAAATCATGTTTTCTAAGCCCACCCGAGGGTGGCAAATCCACGTCTTAGCCTACCTGCGGGTAGCACCATCAAACCATTTTCAAACAAACAAACATGAAATGTTTTGTTCCAATTCAGGCGACTCAGTCTATACTTGTATGATGTGCGCATCACATAGTAAATCTAGGCTAATAACCAGAATAAGAACACACAATGTTTTCAAAAGTAGATATCATGGTTAGTAGAGGCCGGTCTTTGACCGGGCGAGCGGGGGTGCTCACGAAGTGACCTTCTCCAATCGTACCCAAGTTCCCGAGCCGAAGCAACTTTGGTGATGACGGACACGTGGCCTTTGGCACCGAGTCAGGGTTTCCTAAATTTCCCATTAAAAAACATTTAGGTGGCGACTCTGTATCTGGCAAAGCAGTCCATGTTTGGCACTTCTTTTCAAAAAAATCTGTTTTCAAAATTGATTTGCCGGATTTGGACTCTTTGGTTCAAGATTAAGAACCGTAACATTTGAGTTCTTGAACTGTAGTGACCCCAATATGAACGGAACGGGACTTAACCCTCCCGGGGCGTTCGGGGACGTCTACATAATCCCACTCAAATTAGGGCCTTAGGCTTGGGGGCCAGGGTCCGAGCTACGAGCTGGGCCTGTTTTTTTTTATTTTATTTTTTTGCGAAAAATAAATGATAGATATATTACATATATAGATTATTTATGAGGGATAAAAAATAAAAGAAAAATTGTACTATAGTATTTTAGTTAAGATTAATGAACTGTTTAGTTATATTTTATGTGGTGGTATTTAATTAGTTAAGATTAATGAAAAATTGTACTAGAGTATTTAATTATTTCAAAATGATATAAAATATTTCAAAAATTTATATCATTAAATAAAATAGATATAGATTATTGATGATGGTAGATCAATTGCATCATTATAGGTCAAGAACATCCCAACTAGGTTGACACCTACTAACCTACCAATCGTTTGCATTATACGCCACCTCAATAATCTAATGAAACATTACGAAATGAAATAGTAAAAAATAAATAAATAAATTGTTGATCAATCATCGGAGGAGGCAGAAAATTCACTCATGTTTTATTTTTTGTACCTATTCAGGTTTTATTTTTTGTAAAAAGTTAATTCCCGCTTTTCTCTCTATATTTTTCTGCAAGGGGAGAGCAATACGATGGCGGTTCATCCATCTCTCCGATCTCTCTCTTCTCCTCATCCCCTTCCCTTCAATCTTCCTCTTAATGTTGATTTCACGTTTATCACCAGTCCACTATCACCACCTTACCTTCTCCACCCTCGAACTCAAAACTTTAAGCTCTGGTTTCAGATCTTATCATAGTCTGAAGGCCGATGTTGGATAATACGTTTGTTTTATACTAGGCGACTACCTCAACCTTAATGTCTTATCTTGACGAGCAGAGGTGGGAATATACACATATTTATTGTTTGCAAAATAAAGACAAAAAAATAGAGTAACAAAATTTAAATTTATTGATTTAAAATAAGATGAGTACAATCTCTAGGATATTCTTATACAAAAGAATGATCCTTTGATTCTTCTCTTGAAAAAGTTGATTTGAGGGTTTAATATATTGTTTGCAAATTGACTGGAGAAATCTCTTCCAAGTAACACGAAGAAGATGACGAATTTGTAGAACTTTGATTTGAGGGCTTGATAGCTTGTTCTCAAATTAGATTTGTAGAATCCCCTTCAATTCAATAGAAGACGACCATAGATTTGTGGAGTATGATAACCAATTTTGATTTGATCCTCTGAGCTTTATACTTTATGGAGAAGGATAGGCTTTGGTGAAAAGACCTCAGAACTTTAGAGTTTTAATCCGATGGATCTTTCTCTTGTTTGATATGGATTTTTCTCTCTACAACTTGATGTTGCGTACTTACAATTATATGGAGAATTGTATAATAATTCTGGTGGAGATCACCCTTATTTATAGGAATGGATGGAGTGTTGGAAGAAATGATTTTTTGGTAACTTTAATGTGAAATTAAAGTAGGTCACAACCATTGGTTGATGTGGGATTAAATGAGTATAGATTATTTGTAACAAGATCTTTACATTACAAAAAGAATGAACAAAAACTATTAAGATTTGAATGAGAAATTGACTCATTAAATTAAGTTGGTATTATGAAAGCAGTGTTGGGAAAGGTGGCTGCAGGATTATACACAATATACAAGTGTATAAAACTTGGTAACTTCTTTGTATTCATGATGGATTAAAGCTATCAATTTTGCAATTTATGTCTTAGGAGTTTTGCAAAATTAAAACCTGCATTTGTTATAGGAGCCTTTTCCTTTCTCCCTACATGTGTATAACCTCTCCTTCATTCTTCTACACCATAAAGTTTGCTCTCCCTTTGTATTCAAAGTTTTCCTCTAGAATTTTTATTGTTCCTGTGTGAAAGAGTGCTTCCATTGTCAATTCGCCAAAGCCAACAGAAGGTGCTTCTTCATTAGCCGGCCTAAATCGTCGTATTCTGGGAGATAGAAGTCGACATATTTCCAGCACCCACGGTGAGATGGCTAATCTGCTTTAAGGACACTGTGGTATCACACAGGTTTCAGTTTGTTTTCCTTTGCTATGTTATTTTATTATGTATTGTAATTTTCAGCATGGTTTCTTTGTTCTGAAATTTCAATTGTCAATTATGAATCTATTTGGTTTATGTCATCACACAATTTTATACAACAATCTTAAAACACATTATATATTTTCCATGACATTGGGTAAATAGATTTGTAGGTATTATAAGTGATTTGTTTATGTGCATTACTACTGTAAAGTAAATTATCGAAATTATTCCTGGCTAGCCTACTGTGACTGTCTGCTTGTAGCTTTTGTGATTCTTGAATAATAATAAAAACATATAGATATAGATCTACATGCTAGTGGCCAATGTTGCTTTCCATAATTGTATGAATTCGGACTGTGTTCTTTGATTAGATGAGCCCACTGTTATATCTATAAAAAAAAAACATGAGTAGCAATCAGAATTATAGCATATAGATAAGCCCACTGTTTTGCATGACTAATAATAAAAAATAGTAGTCTAATGTTGCAATTGCTTGCTTCCTGTTTCTTTGTGTTAAAATAAACAAAGTGCCTAGAATTGGGTTGTTTTAAATTGCGTTGCGTAGTAGTGCTTCCCTGTGTAGTTCAATTTTGTGAGTCTAGGTTTTAATTTCCTACCATGAGATGCATGACTTTTAATATAATATAATTTGCATAATTTCCTATCATGCTAATTATTTTCTAGCTTTTAGTTTGTCTTGCAAAATTTAATTTCTAGAATTATTTGCATGTTATTGCGTACATGGTTATTGTTTTGTAACAATTATATATAGCTCTTGCCTATTAAATTTAAATTAAGGTTTTGGAGTTATCAAAATTGTGTAACTTGTCTATATTTATGTACATATTTATTATGTAAATAAAGTTGTACATTTAATTTTGGAGTTTTAGTTGTGTAATAATTTCATACATAACTGATGGGTATTAAAGTTTTAATTTAATTTAATTGTAGAGTTATAAGTTTATTTTTGTAACTTATCTAGTATTTTAATTCATTAGTTAATTTTATTATTAAATAGTTTGCTAGATGGTTTCAAGTTTCTTTAGATTGTTTGGCATGTATTTTCTTGTGTTTTTCTGCTAACGTTCTTTACAGGAGTACATATGCGAAAGGGAATGGGAAAAAAAATACAAATCCAAATGAATAAAGTTTGGGATTGCAAGAGGGGAGGGGGGGGGGGGGAATTGGACTACTAACCTTTTGTGTTGAACAGAAGTACCTAAGCGCGGAAAGGAATTTTTTGGACTATGTTTGAAGCAATTGTTTGCTTGAGTTTTATTGTGGTTATTTACAAATGTGTTTAAGTAAGTTTTATTTGCTTGTATGGTTGTAGCAATTGTGTTGTAATTGCTTATAATTTAGTGCAATTTTTAATTACTTGTAAAGTTTGGAACTTGGTTTGGTTTTTCTGTAATAAAAACCAAAGTGTTTAGCCTTGGCTAAAGAGTAGTTCCTATTTGTTTAGAAATAACAACTAAGACGGATTTGGTTTCAAACCTTTGGGACTTGAGGAAGTCTTTGGGTTTAATAATTTTATTTCCAAAGTGTTGGAAAACTAAGTTTGGAGAACGTCTTTGGTTATAATCTGACTGTTTTCAAAGTGTTTTGGTTTTAAGAAAAGAAACCAAATTTTAACATTAGCTAAAATATTTCTAATTTTTTTTCAGAAATAATGGGCTCAGTTCTGGGAGTATCGGTTAACTTTTATAAGTGGTGTAATTCTGGTAGCAAATTTTATTTGCTTGGGAATTGATTTGTTTTAACCTAGTTTTTCCCTTGGAAAACTTAATTCTAAATTTGTTTCCCATGGGTTAGGAGTCAACATGCTCTTGAAAGTTTTGTCTAAGGTTAACTGGGTCTTAAGTGGAACTGGTGTGACCCCTTCAATCTTCCTGGAAACTTTCTTGACCATGTTCGATTTTAGGATAAGCGGTGAGATCATTTTTGAATTAAATTTCAAATTGTGGATTTTCTAGCATTACGTTTTGTTTCTGGAAAAACAGAATAGTGAAATTCTGTTGTGATTTTTTAGAAATGGCTTCAACAGGTGACAACAGAAATGTTGTTCCACTTGGCAACCTTAAGCCTTGCTATGATTCTTAAATGAAGATCTAGAGAGATCAAGTATGATTAAAGGAAATCATAAGATTGCATGATAATATCTCTGAATTAAACAGAGGCGATTAGTATGTTATCCTTGTGTCAATTATAGCATATATGTGTCACGACCCAAACCTGCCCCTATGGGTTTAATATCGTAACCGACCAGTAATCCGTGATTACCAAAGGCCTGCTTAACAGTAATGACAGTAATACAGAGTAAGGGGCTGGCGGAAGCCAAACAGTAAATAAAAGATGTCCAATGAGCTGTGAAAATCTGAATGGACAAAGACTTATATAGACAAGCCACATTCGTAACCAAACATATGTATACACATGTCCGATATGCATAACATCCAGGTTGGGGACCTAGTCCCTTCACCGTAACTGTACAGTCAGAAGTCTTATTCAGTTAATACAAAACAGAGACAAAAAGGGTGAATCTGAAACACCCCAAAACAGCCTTAGCTTGGACGGGCTTGGAACCTCGAAGTGAGGCACAGTGGTTGGCTTGACAAAAACATAAGCCTGGCTTGACGCTTCTAACTTTGGTCCGGTGCCTGGACACCTACATACATATATAAACAGTGAGCTAAAGCCCAGTGAATAACAAACGTGTAAAGAGGTTAAGAATGAATGTCCTTTCAGTAATTAAAACAGTCAATTGTATCCGTAGATCAATTATTCAATCAGTGGTTCACATTTCATGTCATAACAGTCATTTAGGAGCCATAGTAGTCATATGTGGTACATCCAATAGCAAAACAGTACAGTAGGTCTTAATAGACTGAACAGTCAGTTGATGGCCATTGTACGGGAAAGAAATAAACCTTCTCGTATAATCCTGTTGATCAAGATTGCGCTCCTTCGTACGTTGTCGCTTTACTCCCTGAAAACACAAACGTGAGCTAGCCGGCGGGTGTGTGCCGGATACCTCTCCGATGACTAAGTCAGTTCAATAGACAAATAGACAAAAAGCTCTGTATATTCGGGAATCAAAGTTGAGTTACCTCTCCATAGATGATGTTTATGAGCTTTTATAGGTTCCGTGTGGCACAATCCTAGTAGGACTTTTACTCCTCCATGTAGAGTCCTCCTAGGATTCAAACTCCTGAAGGATAATGCTTTTCCTTCAATACCCCTCTCACTGCTTAAACCAAGTGAGATGGTTTTCACCATGGCCGAACTCCAATATGACCGAAGTAACCATGGTCACACTGAGCCACAGAGTAGACCGTACTATCGTTAGTTCGGTTCTTCCTTATTTGTTCCTACCTCAGTTCCTCCTGCGTCAACAGTGGTAAGTCTAAACCGAGCTAACTTCTAGTTAGGCTCTTAGACCGAACTACCATACTGTGCCATAACCGAGATAAGACCTAGTATGGTGACCGGGCTAACCTCTTCGGGACCGGAGTAACCTTATGTCTTTTTGAGACCGGAGTAACCTTCACGGCCTTTTGCCCTGAGGCCCACAACAACCCATTTTACCTAGCTCGGCCCAATTTCCATATAAATTACCCTCTTAATTGCCCCTTAATTCCATCTGCATAGCATGATAGGGATTATCTGTCAACCAGCCGAGCTAAAAACTCTTAGCCTTTCCAACCGAGCTATAAACTCTTAGCCTTTCGGCCGAGCTAAAACTTTTAGCCTTTCCAGCCGAGCTACTTTCACACTGGGCTCTCCTAGTCCGGTCAAAACGTCTCTTCAGCAATAGAAACTGAATCGCTTCCCATTCTAGTGACACGTGGTAGGCTCTAATTGGCTGAAGGTAGTTGTTACGCCGTCTTCGTACTTCGTGCTTTTTGAACAGTCCCGCCCAAAATTTGGGCTGTTTCAACAAAACCACCCATTTCGTTTTTGAATCATTTACTACACTATTCCCTGCCTTCTCTCTCCCTCCTGAGCTCTTGTTGTTCTTCACTTTGCACCTGAAGAGACTGCGTGATTTTGGTGCCATTCCTTGCATCTTCAGTGCTTCTACCTCTTCATCTGGTAAGCTACTCAAATCTGTTTCTCCTTTCTTGCTTTTGCTTTCGTTTAATCCATTTTTGAAAAGCACCTTTTTACTTCTATCGTCCACTGGTCTTCTGCTTTTTTAGAAAAAAATTCTAGCACTAGAACACTTGAGTTTACTAAAAAACCAGTGAAACACTGATTTTGATCCAAAATCATGATGCAACCGAACTAGGATTCCGTTTATGCTAGGTATAAGTCTAGTCAATTTATAACCGAGCTAACACTTCATGTTTACACCAATAGTTTCAGTAAGTCAAAACCACTTCTTGATTTACCTTAGCTGAGGTAGCCAACCGAACTAGGTCTGTACTTAGTATACTGGGAAACCTTAATTCCGACCGATATATGTCTTCGGGGCTAAACCAGTTTTCTTAGCTTTTAGACCGGACTCAGAAAGCTGCCCCTAGAAGCTCAACTGGTCTAACAGAACCTTCTCCCCCACCGAGATACCAAGCACCTTGTTGAAACCGAGATAGAACCTGTATCATCCAACATAGCCGAAGTAGGTCTACTTTCTTACTTTTTACTTTGTAGCACGGTCCAACGATCTGTGCTTAACACCTTTGTTTTTCACTTTGCAGACTTAGGTTGCCCAGGCACTTCTGTGAGCGCTCAACCGAGCTACTGAGCACAGATTTCCTATCGATCTAATTTATTCATAATTTATAAAATAAATGGGGAAGTATAGATTTTTTGTAGAAACACCTGGTGGTTTGGCCGAATTCCGAAGGGACTATAACATCCCTGGCGATGTCCACCTCACCCTAGCCAAAAAAGGTGTTACACCATGGGGGAATGAAGGCTTTGTACCCTTTACCCTTCTTTCAATAATAGAAACCGGACTAAGGTTTCCAGTCCAACCCTTAATCTGTGAATTCCTTAGGCAAACCAGACTATGCACAACCCAGCTCTCCACCAACTCATACCGCATAATAATGGGTATAGCCGAAATAAACCGCCAAGCCGGTATTAACCTCGGTTTAGCCAAAATCTTCCACCAGTACTCCATAGACTCAAAAGAAGAAGGTTGGGTTTACTATTTAAGAATACGACGCCGACGTGAGAAAATAATAAAGAATACACCGGATAAAGACTTAAATGACGATGATTTTTTCTAGGTATCTGGCAATTTTGAAGATCACCAAGCCCAGATCCCAGGCCGAAGTATAAACTGGAAAAAAGGATCACCCGGTATAATTACTTCAGTTTCTTTATACGCTTCTTCGTTATTTCGGTTTCCTGTTCCTGAACCGAACTAACAGTTGCCTTCTCTATGCAGATTCCTCCTACCTTAAGTTGCTGTACAGCTGCCCAAACCTAGGCACACTACGCGTTGCACTCCGTTATCCCGAAAGAAGTTGGGCCAAGCTTCTGAACTTCGAACCGACCTACCGGTACAGCAGCCGACGTAAATCCAGAGTCACAGATTTTTTGTTGGAGTCTTCTCCAGAACCGGACTCAAATTTGCCACAGATCAACCTCGTCCGAACTACTGAAGAAGAAGAGATGGCCAAGAGGAACCGATTGAGGGCCCTCCTAACCGAGACACACCCAACCGAAGTACCACCAACCAGCCAGCCTCAAGAGACGGTGGTGGCCCTTCTAACCCAACAGCCCTCCTCTTCATCACGGCTAAGTAAGCGCGCCCAGACTACCCAGACCGAGTGCCGCCTTGTTGACGAAGATGAGACCGCTCTTCCACCTAGTCCACCACTGAGCCCACAACCGAAGCCTTCCAACCGAGCTGGCTCCTTCAAGTGGGCTCCCAAGCTCACCTTCCAAAACCAAGCTGTGCAGGATACCGATTCAGTGGTGGCTGATAAAGACCACATGCTAGCCTTCAATTTGGCTAAGGAGATGTGTCTGCCCCCTGATATGGAGCACCACAAGAACTTGACCGAGCTCAAGGCTATCCGGTCTGCAACAAAATTCATGATCCTAGTAAGTAGCTCCTCTTGTCTTGGTAATTTTCTCCCAACTTTCTGTTCGGTTTTGTCATTTCTTTCCATTCTTTTTCAGGCCTTGCAAAAGAACCAGATTGCCCACAAGCGAGTTTTAGAGCTTCGTAAAATGGCAAGGCAGGCCATGGCCAAAGTAACAGAAAAAATAGCCGAACTAGAGGAGGCCAGAAAGTAGATGGCCGAGCTACAGTCTGAGAACGGCCGACTTGCCGGACTTGTTAGCTCGGCTGAAGTGGAGAAGCAGAAGACTGCCACCAAGCTGAAAGACAAGTATTTGCGCCAGCTTGCAAAGCTTGAGAAGAAGAAGGATGCCGAGATTACCAGTCTTAAGGAGAGTGTGAAGGATGCTGAACTGCGGGGTTTCCAGGAGGGGGAGGCCGCTTATTCCAAGCAATGTGAAGCAGCCAAGGACCTCTTCTTTAAGTGTGGCTGGAGGGGTGCCGTGGTGTAGCTTGGTCATGGACCTGAGACCGAGGTATTTAATCCTCCTCAGTACTTCATACCGAGCTCACTTGCGCAGTACGCCGCTGACCTCTAGAAGCAATTCCTTGAAGAGGGTGACGATGAAGACTCTGCTCCTGAAGACAACTCTTAGCCCGGTCGCCGATCTACTTCTCCAATTCTGGTGATCTCCAATCCACCAGCACCTGATGCAACTACTGTGGTGCCTCCAGCTGCTCCAAACCAAGTTCTGGGTACGACCGAACTTCCTGCTGAGACCGGACTCAGAATTGAGTTGGATGCTGATATCGATGCCGAGATAGAAGATTTGTTTAACTGATTTCTCTTTTTCTTTCTTTTCTTTGTTGAACAAACTTGTAACCGGGCTGAGTCCCCTTCTTTGTATTTGTTTGGAACTTGTCTTGGAACTTGCTTTGCTAATGAAAATTTTCTTTTTCTGCAAGTGTTACCTTGGGTTTACTGCCTTGTTTGTACTTGCTTTGTTTCTGCCATTTGAATGTAGTATTCCCTGGCCGAGATAACTTATCCCGGTTTCAGCTTTGTATCCTACCTGGCTATACCAGCCAACCACTCTTCAGTCGAGATACCTACTTCAGCTGAGGAGTACAAAGAGTTGGTCTAATCTAGCCAACCATTCTTCAGCCGAGATCCTTACTTTGGCTGAAGAGTATAAAGAATTGGTTTAATCCAGCCAACCACTCTTCAGCCGAGGTCCTTACTTCGGCTGAGGAGTACAAAGAGTTAGTTTAATCCAACCAACCACTCTTCAGCCTATACCTATACTTCGGCTGAAGAGTAATAAGAGTTGGTTTAATCCAGCCAACCACTCTTCAGCCTATACCCATACTTCGGCTGAAGAGTAATAAGAGTTGGTTTAATCCAGCCAACCACTCTTCAGCCTATACCCATACTTTGGCTGAAGAGTAATAAGAGTTGGTTTAATCCAGCCAACCTCTAAGTTGGTTTTTCGTGCCAACTTAGAACAGATGTTTGGTTATTACGACCAAACGTCCTGCAGCCTGGATCTTTATCCGGGGCTTAGGAAGGGTGTTGGTTTAATGCAGCCAACCTCTAGGTTGGTTTTTTTTTTTTTTTTTTTTTTTTTTTTTTTTTTTTTTCAGCCAACCTAGAATAGAGTGTTTGGTTATTCCGACCAAACGTCCTGCAGCCTGGATCCTTATCCTGGACTTAGAAAGGGTGTTGGTTTAATCCAGCCAACCTCTAAGTTGGTTTTTCTTGCCAACTTAGAATAAAGTGTTTTCTTATTCCGACCAAACGTCCTGCAGCCTGGATCCTTATCCTGGGCTTAGGAAGGGTGTTGGTTTAATCCAGCCAACCTCTAAGTTGGTTTTTCTTACCAACTTAGAATAGAGTGTTTACAATGTTTCTAACTTGCTACAACTATTTTTAATGAAAAACAACTATGTTGAAAAGAACTGTCTTTGTTTTATTGATGAAAAGAGAAAGAAAAAATTACACCAATTTTAAAAAAAAAAAAGCTAAAAATAATATAACTTGAGATTGGCAGTATTCCATGGCCTGGGAATTGCTTTGCCATCCTCATCTTCCAAGTGGTATGCCCCTTTGCCTGTTAACCCAACCACTTTGTAAGGTCCTTCCCAGTTGGGCCCTAACTTGCCGTCTTCCGGTACCAAGGTATTTCCCATTACTTTGCGCAGTACCCAATCGCCGATCTTGAATTGCCTTGGATGCACTGTTTTGTTATATTTCCTGGACAACTCTTGTTGGTATGAGGCAATGTGAACCAGTGCTTTTTCTCTTCTTTCTTCTACAAGGTCGAGCTCTAATGTGATGGCTTCGCCATTTAAGTCTGGATCAAAATTTTCGCTTCGAATAGTGGGGAGGCTAACTTCTAGTGAGATTACTGCTTCCATGCCATAAGCTAAGGAGAATGGTGTTTCTCCTGTCGATCGTTGAGGCGTGGTGCGGTAAGTCCATAAAACATGAGGAAGTTCCTCCGCCTATTTGCCTTTTGCTTTTTCTAACCTTTTCTTCAGTCCATCCAAGACGACCTTGTTTGAAGCTTCCGCCTGGCCGTTGGCTTGGGGATATGCTGGTGTAGAATTGTAGAACTCTATCTTGTACTCTTCACAAAAGCCTCTAAAGATTCTTCCGTCAAACTGAGTGCCGTTGTCTGAGATTAGGGCTTTTGGTATGCCAAACCGAGTGATAATGTTCTGCCAGATGAACTTCTTCACATCTTTTTCCTTGATTGATGCCAATGCTTCTGCTTCCACCCATTTTGTGAAGTAGTCTGTTGCTGCGAGAAAGAACTTCATGTTGTCGGGTGCTGTTGGAAATGGTCCTACTATGTCCAAGCCCCACATTGCGAAAGACCATGGGCTAGTCAATAGTAGGAGTTCTCTGGCTGGTTGGTGTATTTGGTGTGTGAACTTCTGGCATTTCTCGCACTTCTTCACATATTTCTCTGAGTCTGCTTGCATGTATGGCCACCAATAGGCTTGCGAAATGGCTTTGTAAGCTAGAGATCTTCCTCCTTGGTAGCTTCCGCACACACCTTCTTGTATCTTAAACAAGAAGGCTTCCACTTTGCTGGGGTGGACACACTTTAGATAAGGTCCTGAGAACGACTTTTTGTATAATGCCATAGATGGGGAGAGCCAAAACCGCTGTGACTTTGCTCTGATTTTGTTGGTTCTTTCTTTTCCTCCGGTAAGACGCCATCTTTCAAGAACAATATAATGGGATCCATCCATGAGGGGTCAAGATCGACGCAACATACCTCTTCTGCTTCGGGGTCTTCAATGCTTGGTCTTGGTAAGTAGTCGATGAGTAATGGATGAGGGATGGATGTGTCTGCCATTGAAGCGAAGCCTGCTAGTTCGTCTGCTCTACCGTTCTCCTCCCTGCCTATCTGTTCTATCCTCACTACTTTAAATTTCTTGATCTCTTTTCTGACTAAGTCTTGGTACTTAGCCATTCTGTCATCCTTCGCTTCGTAGTCGCCTGAGATTTGGTTTACCACCAGCTGCGAGTCATTGTAGACCATTAGCTCGGTGGCCTTCATGTAGAATGCTAACTTGAGACCTGCAAGAAGCGTTTCATACTCCGCTTCGTTGCTTGATGCTGGGAAGCCAAGGTTGACAGCTTGCTCTACCACAAGGCCGTCTGGAGAGATGAGGACTATGCCAAGTCCTGCTCCATGCCGGTTGGATGCTCCGTCCACAAAGAGTTTCCACATCTCTCCAACGAACAATTTCCAGCAAGTGGAGGGATCAGAAGATGCCGTGGGGTCAAGAATGTTGCTAGTGTTTTCTCCGAGATCCAAGTTTGCTGTTTGCCCCTCGCTATCTGATTGAACCAAGTCTTTATTTGTTGCTGAGTCTTGGCTTGGTGTAGCATGGTTCGCTTTTTCATTGTTCTCTTTATTCTGGTCTGCCTTGGAGTCTGACTGAGTATCCTGTACCAAGGGTTGCGCTATTCCGGCGTCAATTTCCATCCCTAGTTCAGTTGTGTCAGTCAGGTCGACTGGGCAGATATGATGACTTCCAGGAGTAAACTCTGCGACAAAGTCTGCCAAAGATTGGGCCTTTACTGCGGTTCTAGGTTGGAACTTGACGTCGAATTATCCCAACTCTACTACCCACTTCAAGATTCGCCCAGAAAAGTTCGCCTTCTCAAACAAAGCTTTTAGTGGGAAAGCTGTGAGGACGACTATGGTGTGGGCGTGAAAGTAGTGCGCCAATTTCCTGGAGGCCATCATTAAGGCCAATGCTAGTTTTTCCAGTGGCAAGTACCTTGTTTCGGCTCCCAGCAATGTCTTGCTGACATAAAAGATGGGTAAATGATGGATACCTTCTGTACGAACCAACACTGCTCTAATTGTGTGCTGAGAGACCACCAGGTACAAGAAAAGTTCTTCTCCAGGTATGGGGGTGACAAGCAGTGGTGGAGAAGACATATATTCTTTCAAGCTCTCCAGAGCTCGGTTGCATTCTTTATCCCACTGGAACTTGGCCTTTAATGACTGAAAAAATGGTCGCAGTCTGTCTGACGACCAGCTAATGAACCGGTTGAGTGCAGCTGCCATGCTGGTGAGATGCTGCACTTCTTTCACTAAGTTAGGTCTCTCCAGATCCTGAATAGCTTTGATCTGGGAGGGGTCTCCCTCTATACCCCGGTTGGTCACCAGGAAGCCCAGGAATTTTCCAGATCCCACACCGAATGTGCACTTGGATGCATTAAGGCGCAACTTGTGTTTCTTCAGAATTTGGAACATCTCACCCAAGTCCTTTAGATGGTCATTCTTATCCTTGCTCTTGACCACCATGTCGTCGATGTAAGCTTCCATTGTTCTGCCTAACAACGACTCAAACATCTTGGTGACCATTCTCTGGAATGTTGCCCCTGCGTTCTTTAGGCCAAAGGGCATGACCTTGTAGCAGTATAGTCCTCTTGGAGTGGTGAAGGACGTGACCTCCTGGTCTGGTTCGTACATGGCGATCTGATGGTAGCCTCTGTACGCATCAAGAAAGCTAAGTCGGTTGTGCCCCGCCGTTAGGTCTACAAGTTGATCTATCCGTGGTAGGGGGAAGCTGTCCTTTGGGCATGCTTTGTTGACTGTCTTATAATCGACGCAGACACGCCATTTGCCATTCTTCTTTGGCACCACGATTGTGTTGGAAATCCATTTGGGGTAGTGTACCTCTCTGATTGCTCCTGCCTCCAGCAGGTTTCCCACTTCTTCTGCCACTATCTCGGCGTGGTGGAGTGCCGATCTGCGGGAGTGCTGAATGACTGGTCTGGCAAATGGGTGGACATTGAGTTGGTGGCAGATGAGGTTTGGATCAATGCCTGGCATGTCGTAGGGTGTCCAGGCGAACACTTCGATATTGGAGGTCAAGAATTCCAGGACCTCTAATCTCTTAGTGCTGGACAACGACAAACCGAGCAAAAAGAACTTATCCAGGTTCTTTTCATCTATTCTTACCTCCACCAAGTCTTCCACCGCTTTTTGATCAGCCGCTTTGCCAACTTCTGCGAACAGTTCATTGCTCTCTGGTTCTTCCACCGAATAAACATATCCTTTGGCCGCTCGGCTGCCATTCACCGTGACAAAGTATTGTTTGGACATAATTTGGTCCCCATAGACTTCTTCAATTACTTCGGTGTCGTTGGGGAATCGCATTACCTGGTGGTAAGATGAAGCTACTGCTCGCATGGCATGCAGCCATGTTCTGCCCAAGATGATGTTGTAAGTGGAGGGGACTTTCAACACCCAGAACTCCACTTGTTTCGTCACGCTTCCTGCCCTGACTGGAAGGATAATCTTGCCGATTGGCCACTCCGGCATTGAGTTGAATCCAATCAGGGGGAACACGGCAGGTGCTAAGTCCTTGTCTTATAGCTTCAGTTGTTTGAAAGTGTCGTAGTACATGATCTCACACGAGCTTCCCTGGTCGATCAAAATCCGTTTGATGTCATAATCCTTGACACGGAGAGTGACGACTAGTGCGTTGTTGTGAGGGCAGTATATTCTGGCCAAGTCTCTATCTGAAAAAGAGATGACATTGGTTGGCTCTGTTCTTCCCTTCTTGATGATAGGTTGAGCGCTTAGTACCTCCCTTAAGTGCTCAACCTTCTTAATCGAACCTCTGAGCTCGCATACATGCTCAGGTTCGAATACTCCATGTATCACATTGATTACGCCTTGAGGCGGGGTGTCAACTGGCATGCCATTGGGGTTATTGTGGTCCTGGGGAGCTGGTTGCGTCCCTCCTTCAATGTATTTATCTAGGTGACCAGCTGCCACCAACTCCTCCAGATGCTGTCTCAATGGCATGCAATTTTTAGTGCGGTGCCCCTTTTCTTTGTGGAAGGTACATCGCGATCTTTCGTCATAGCCTTTCTGAGCTTCTCCTAGCTTGGCTGGCCATCTGAAAAAAGGCTCATCACGTATTTCGCTTAGAATCCTATAGATCAGTTTCTTGAATGCCGTGGTTATGGCAGTGCGGACTCTCAATCATCTTTTATCCTGGTCCTCTCCGTCGTCTCGCCTGCCTCGTCCGTTTCTGCTCGAACGGTCTACTGCGTTGACCTTTGTTGAGGCCTTCTTCTCTGGTACTGCGGTTGTGCCAGATTTTGTTTTGGCACGAGCGCCATCCTCTTCTACCTTGATGTGCTGATGCACTCTTTCCATCAAGGCCTCCATAGTGAGGGGTGGTGCCATGGTGATTGAGTCCCTTAGTCTGTTTCCGACTGGAAGGCCTCTCTTGTATTATGCAATGGCGAGATTAGTAGGGCAATCCCCAATTTGGTTGAAGGTCTCCCAGTAGCAGCTATTGTAGGACCTGAGTGTCTCCTTTTTGCCCATGTTGATGGAGAGTAACTGGTCGATCTCCACCGGGGTTTTGGTGTTTGTCCTGAACCTTGTTACAAACGCTTCTGCCAACTGCGCCCAGGAGGCTATGCTGCCTTCTGGAAGTTTTTCATACCAAGTCAAGCCTAGGTCGCCGAGGCTTGATGGGAAGAGGATGCACATTAAAGCTTCGTTTCGCCTATATACCGCCATAACCTGGCGGAAGTGGTTTAGGTGCATGTAAGGGTTTGTCTTCCCCTCGTACGTGGTGAATTTGGGCTGAAGGAAGCCTGAAGGTAGGGGCGCGTTTTCGATTGCTGGGACGAACGGTGAGGTCTGCAACCTCACCAGTACTTTGTCCGTTGGTTCGTAGGCTGGGCGCGGTATTGGCATTCCAACCTCGACGCTTCCATGCGTCCGATGAGCCAACCGCTGAAGGGCAGAAACTCTGCGAGGGTCGCGTGCCCTGGTATCCTCCTTCCATCGTGCCCTCTCCTCTAGCACGGTTCGTAGGTCGGATGATCTAGGCATCTCCGACTGCCTGGACGATGTATGGTGCGTTCGCGAGGGTCGATAGGTACTTCCCTCAGAGTACGACCCCTCAGTCCTCGCTCTCTCAGACCTGGAGTAACGAGTCCTGGAGTTTCTGGATTGAGTATCGCCTGTCCTGAGGCTTCTACCCTCTCCTTGTGATGGTGTGGCATTCCTACCACGACTTCCTAAGTGGCGAGAGGGCGTCTTGCTCTTGTGCCCCTCTCCTGTCACCACTCCTTTGCCTTTCATCTGGCGCTTCATAGATTCCATGTCTGCCGCCATCCGTTGTATCAATTCATCTTGCTCCTTCACGCAGTCCTCTAGAGTTTGAGGATCAATCCTTCTCCTTTGTCTGTCAGGGCTTTGTGAATGAGAGTGACGCGGACTGTTATTCCGCCTTCCCCTAGCATCCCTCCTGGGATTCTGCCGTTGGGGTTCCAAATCCGCCATGGGAGGAATAGGAGGCAAGCCTTTGCGCCTCCCACCTCCTTCTGGGGTTTGTCCATCAATGGCGGACTGCGGCATATCTTCGTTGTGCGCCATTACTTTTTATTAAGAAAAACTTAATCAAGAGGTTTTGTTCGTTCTGATTATTTCCACAGACAGCGCCAATTGTACGGGAAAGAAATAAACCTTCTCATATAATCCTGTTGATCAAGATTGCGTTCCTTCGTACGTTGTCGCTTTACTCCCTGAAAACACAAACGTGAGCCAGTCGGCGGGTGTGTGCCAGATACCTCTCCGATGCCTAAGTCAGTTCAATAGACAAATAGACAAAAAGCTCTGTATATTCGGGAATCAAAGTTGAGTTACCTCTCCATAGGTGATGTTTGTGAGCTTTTATAGGTTCTGTGTGGCACAATCCTAGTAGGACTTTTACTCCTCCATGTAGAGTCCTCCTAGGATTCAAACTCCTGAAGGATAATGCTTTTCCTTCAACACCCCCCTCACTACTTAAACCAAGTGAGATGGTTTTCACCATGGCCGAACTCCAATATGACCAAAGTAACCATGGTCACGCCGAGCCATAGAGTAGACCGTACTATCGTTAGTTCGGTTCTTCCTTATTTGTTCCTACCTCAGTTCCTCCTGCGTCAACAGTGGTAAGTCTAAACCGAGCTAACTTCTAGTTAGGCTCTTAGACCGAACTACCATATTGTGCCATAACCGAGATAAGACCTAGTATGGTGACCGGGCTAACCTTTTCGGGACCGGAGTAACCTTATGTCTTTTTGAGTCCGGAGTAACCTTCACGACCTTTTGCCCTAAGGCCCACAACGGCCCATTTTACCTAGCTCGGCCCAATTTCCATATAAATTACCCTCTCAGCCATCATAACAGTAGCCCTGTTTGGTAAAGCTGTGGAAAAGTACTTATCGCTTATGCCTAAACAGCTTATAGCTTATAACTATGAACATAAGCTGATTTCTGACTTATAAATTAAGCATCTCCTGCCCCACTCAAAGAATAAGCTGATTTCTGACTTCCAAAAAGCTATAAGCTATAAGTTATAAGTTAAACCAAACACATCAAAATAGCTTAAATTAAGCTGAAAGCTGAAACAAGCAACTTTTAAGCTGCACCAAACAGGCACAGTAAATAGTAGTAGTTCTAGCATTGGAACTAACAGAGATCTCTTTAACAGTAGCAGTAACAGTAGATTGCTATGGATGCCACAAATACAGTTCACAAATAGAACAAACATTCATTCAGTAAACATGTCGTTTAAGAGAATAGTACAGTCAATCGTTCAGAAAATAATCATAATTGAACATATCTTTACAACATTGTTACTCATAGAGTATTGGGCTATAGGCTAGCTAATGAGCGTCCTCGGATGCCAACCCTACACAATTGCAGAATGAACACACACTAAGTTACATACTCGGAATTAATAACTTAGCCCCTAATTGACTTGGTGTGGTTTTAAGACATTATCTTCATTAAGATGCCTTAAACATGGCCTAGGAATGCCTAGGATGAGATGAGGATGCAAAACTATACTTTGAAACACTTTTCAAAATTTGCTGAAAACAGAGATCTCGCTCGAGCGTGGCTTTCTTCGCTCAAGTGGACATGCAGACAGAGAAGCTTCGCTCGAGTGTGACTTCCCTCGCTCGAGTGGACTGCAAACTCATGAAAAGTACTAGATACACGTTTTTCACGCTCGATGGATGCTCGACCCACGATCGAGCGTGAGACTCAGACCCTTACTCAAGCGCAGATCGCCTCGCTCGAGCGGACCTGTAAAATACATGAACTTCTGGGCATATGCATTTCACGCTCGAGCGTGACTCTCGACACTCGAGCGGAAGTGCATGTACTCGGGGTGTACGCTCGAGCGTGAAGTCCTACGCTCGAGCGTGGATCAAAAATCTGGAATTTCTAAAAAAATCATGCACATGCAAGCCAAGTGTACTCTTTCAGAAAAAAGCCTCTCTCTCTCTCCCTCTCTCTAAAAACCTCCTCCCCGGGTCTCTCTTTGGGCTGGCCGGCCGCCGCCTTTGCCTATGGCGGTCGGCTGGGCTATTTTTTTTTTCCGTGCTTGTCTGTTGTTTTTCCTTAATAAACCTGATTCTCCCATTATCTTCCCACCTAGGTGTGTTGTGTTTTGTGTGCTGCGCTAGAAGCTTGAGGGGTGAACTCCCATTATGGTCTTGGTGTTTCGGGTCTGTTATAGCTGATTCTTCACTCGAGCGCTCTTTTGCGAGTAGGAACTTGAGGGGTGAACTCTGGTTCAGATATTGGAGAAGTATCGATGCTTTGTTTGGGCGGAAACATGGGTGTCGGAGTTGATTCAGATCTGTCTGGTTTCATTCGAGCGTTCCTCTTCGTGTGGGAGTTTGAGGGGTGTAAGAAGGAGATCTGGAGGGGTGGGTTCGGGAGCTGCATAGGCGGTGGTTTAGTAGCATGGAGGTGGATTTGGTAGCTGCAGCATTGGTGTGGGTTCGGGAGTTGCAGCAGCTGTGGCGTGGAGTGAGGATCTGCAGTGGGTGTCTTCGGTGGATTTTGTTGGAGCTGGTGTGGGTGTTTTTCGGTGATGGATCTGCAGTGGCGTGGGTGTTTTCTCGGCCGGATTAGCAGAATAGGGGTGGGTTTTGGGTGTCGTAGCAGCATAGGTGTAGTGTTTGCGGTGGTAGTATGGAGTCTTCAGCAGGGGTGTTGGGAGTTGGGAGTTGCAGAGCTGGTGTGGAGTTTTCCAGTGTGGTGTATAAGTTGGCTATGGAGTTTTCCGTTGTGTAGCCTTGGGAGTGCCGCAGCTTAGGTGTGGGTGGTTGGCCTTGGGCGTGCAGCAACATAGGCGTGGGTGTGTGCAGCAGGTGCAACAGGCGTGGGTGTGTGCAGTAGGTGTGCAGCAGGTGTGTGCAGCAGGCGGGTATGTGTAGCAGGAGTGTATGCAGCGTGGGTCTTGGGTAGTGTGGGATTTGGGAGTGTATTTGGGTTTCAGTTTGGGTGTTAGAATAGTTTATTGTTTTGGTGGGTTGATTTTGTGGGGAATCATGGATTTTATTTTTTGTTAAGTCCTTCTTAACTTTTCTGTTTTAAAAAAAAAAAAATCGTGAGGTCAAGGGGTTGGTTGTATGGTTGCGAGTAGCAATAGTAGGGGTATTTTGTACTTTCCGAATTTCTCTCAGTGCAATTTCATCTTCCTGTACCTTTAATTTCATATTGATTAATGAAATTTTTCTTTGCTGATCAAAAAAAAAAAAAAAAAATCTGGAATTTCTAGATTTGATCACCAAGCACAAATCCAACTTTTGAAGTATCAAATCTCATCCTTCTGGGCCAAAACTTGAAGAAATACATGAAAACTCATAAAACAACATGTTTTGAAGATCATTTTACAAAATCAAAGCCCAAAAGTATGCCAATTGAACACCAATTTCAAAGAAACTTGAAGAACAATGCAAGAACATGACATGCATGAGTTCTTATGAACTCTCATGCTCCAAAACATGATCAAATGTAATATTGAGCTCAAGAACAAGGTGAATTCATGGACCACAACTAAAATATGGACATGCATGTGGAAATTCTATGCAAAACAACTTCAAATTTCAAGAACATGTATATACATGCATGAATTTCCTCTCAAATCAACACTATAAGCTAGTTCTTGACTTTAAACTCCAAATCTCCATGAACCATGCATGAAACAACTTAAATTCATAATCAAGAGGATGAATTTCCTACCTTAGGTCTTGAACTCCAAGTTTGATAGCTCAATTTTGCAAATTCTCTTTGATTCCTCTAATCCTCCAAGCTAAATTTCTAGATGAACCAATTTTCTCCTATCTCCCTCTCTCTCACGGTTTGGTCTAGGAAAAGGATGAAGAATGGTGTATGAATTAAGTTTCAAACAAGATTTGTAAAAGTGGCCCACTCAATGGCAATTTTGTAGTAAATGCAAACTAATGTAATTTAACATCAATAATTCTAATTTAATCATTCCAAATTGAATTTCAATTAAATCTACCATAAAATCACATAAATTCTAATTCGCATATAACACTAATCAACTTCTGAATCGGTTGCCGATAAGGCTTTCAATTCGCAATTCGAAGTTAAAACATGAACAGATCATTCTGTGGTTCACCAGATAGAAATGCAATTAAAGCAACACACTCACGCAAACAATTTAGGATTTCATTCTAATAAATTACTCATCATGCTTAATTACGGATTAGCACTAATTAGAGGTGAGGGTTGTCACAATAGGATTGCTATGTGACTTTGTTTGAAAGCAAAGATGAGACAACTCGTTGGGTGGGTGAATATATTTTTGAATTTTTTTCAAATATATTCTTAAATTGGTGGCTCCTAGTGAATACAAGATTGCTGATCACAGAGATAAAAAACTAGTGGTTTCCAAGAGGTGTTAGACCATTGGCTACACAGTTATGAGATTGTGGTTCCTAGTAGTGAAGAAATTACTAATCACATGTCAAGACATGATGGTTCCTAGTAGTGAAGAGGCTACTGATCATATGTCAAGACATGATGATTCCTAGTAATGAAAGAGTTTATTAATCCTATGTCAGGACGTTGTGATTCTTAGTAGTAAAGTGATTACTGATCACATGTTAAAACATTGTGATTCCTAGTAGTAGAAACTCTATTTACCACATGCTAAGAAATTAGTGTTTTCTAGTGATAAGACTACTGGTCATGTTATGAAGTCTTGAATAGTACACTATTGAACACTAGATTTGTGTTTCCTAATAGTAAGACTATTGGCTTCAGAGTGATAGGTTGGACCGAATATGTTTGGGTGCCAAATTCGGTTGATGACATTCTGGGAATGTATTTACTGTGATATGATTTTGAGAGTTTCATAATCATTGTGACATAAGGAATTGTTTAAAGACCTTGTATGAATTTTTGGAAAAAGCCAAAAGCCTTTGTATAAATTCTACAAATGTAGGGGTGTCATGCAAAAGGTGGTAATACCTAAACTCAAGAGGGTTAGGATAAGCCTAAAAATCCGTTGACTTTGTATTCAACGGTTATGCACAATATAACAGTGCATATCGATTTCTTGTGTTTAAGTTTGCTATTCTAGATATACACAAGAATACTATCATGAAATCCAGAAATGCATCTTTCTTTGAAAATGTATTTCCTTATCATATCCAAGAAGGGGTTCTGAGTTCCATGAAAGAGGTTGAAGGTGACAATGATCACATAGATGATCAAGTCGATGATCAAGTTGAGGAAGTAGATGAACCAAGAAGGGGTAAAAGGGCTAGGACTGTAAAGTCCTTTGGTCCGAACTTCTTGACTTATATGTTAGAGAGAGAACCTCGAAACTTTCTATGAAACTGTGACTTCATCTGAAAGTCCTTTGTAGAAAGAAACAATTAAGAGTGAGATTGACTCTATCTTATAGAACCATACTTGGGAGTTGGCTGATCTACTCCTAAACAGTAAGACCTTGGGAAGCATGTGGATCTTTAGAAGAAAGATGAAAGCAGATGGATCAATTAATAAGTACAAAACTAGGCTAGTTACCAAAGGATACATGCAGCGAGATGGTCTGGATTACTTTGATACGTATTCATCTGTGACAAGGATAATATCCATTCGCATGGTGATTGCGATAGCAGCTTTATGTGGTCTGGAGATACATCAGATGGATGTAAAGACAACTTTCTTAAATGGAGATTTGAATGAAGAAATCTACACGGAGCAACCCGAGGGGTTTTCGGCTCCATGACAAAATAAAAAAGTCTGTAAGCTTGTCAAATCATTGTATGGTTTGAATCAATCTCCTAAGCAATGGTATGAGAAGTTTGACAATACCATGTTATCAAATGGATTTAGAATCAATAAATGTGACAAGTGTGTACATGTTAAAGACACTGACATAGGTTATGTTATTTTGTGTCTATACGTCGATGACATACTCATTGTTGGTAGTAATGATGAAATGATTTGAACTACCAAGAGGTTGTTAAACTCCAAGTTTGACATGAAAAATATGGGCCTTGTAAATGTCATTCTGGATATTAAGATTACCAAAACATCTAGGGGTATAATACTTTCTCAGTCTCACTATGTTGAGACGATACTTCAGAAATTTGGTAAATCAGATACATTTGTGTCTAGGACACTGATAGACGTGAGTCTACATTTGACCAAGAATAATGGTGAGAGTGTCTCTCAGTTAGAATATGCTCGGTCATTGGAAATTTGATGCATCTGATGAGTTGTACAAGGCCAGATATAGCCTACTCTGTTAGTAGGCTTAATAGATACACAAGTAATCCGAATGCCACTTCTTAGAGAGGCATTATACGGGTGTTAGGTTATCTATGCTACACCCAGGATTATGGACTGCATTATACCAGATACCCAGCGATACTAGAAGGGTACAGTGATACTAATTGGATATCTGGTATAAAGGACTCTAAATCCACTAGTGGTTATGTGTTTACCCTTGGAGAGGCAGCCGTGTCTTGGAAATCTTCCAAGCAAATGTGTATATCAAGATCAACGATGGAATCTGAGTGTATTGCTTTGGATAAAGCAACTGAAGAAGCTAAATGGCTTCGCTAGTTCGTTGAGGATATTCCACATTGGCCAAGGCCTGTGCTTGTTATCTATATAGCTAATCGACGATTGGACGGGTGCAGAGTCATATGTATAATGGAAAGTTTAGACATATCCGTCATAGATATAATTCTATACGACAACTACTCTCTAAATGGGGTGATCTCTCTAGACTATGTAAAGTCTAAAGACAATATTGCGGATCTGCTAACCAAATGGTTAACTCGAGAGTTAATAGAAACGTCGTCAAGAGGAATAGGGTTAAGGCCTTTAGTAATGTTATCGAAACGGAAAACCCAACCTAGTTGGTTGGAGATCCCAAGATCTAAGTTCAAAGGAACAACCTAATTTCGTGTAACGGGTGAGTCACAGAAGAGGTAAATCCACTTGCCCATTCTTTTGTACAGTGATACGCTGTGAGGGTGGAAAGTTAAGCTAATGATTTTAATGACCTAAGTGATATAAATAATCAACCATGGTATAATGAAATACCTTATATAGGTCACCTATGTGAGTGCAAAGTGGGGCCACTTTTTTAAGAATTGGTAAAGTAGAATTCTTTAAAACCACTCACTGAACTAGACTAGTGTTCTAGGGGCATATCGGACACACTAGTGAGAACAAGAATAATGGTTGCACTAACTCCTGTGTGAGGTCTATTGCCTCGGTTTACATAAACAACAGAATAGTTCAAGACATCATATTCACTGGTCAGCCAGTACATTCGATAGGCTTTCATTACGAAAGATTCAAGACCAACAACTACATTTTTTGATGCAAGGTTAGTCTGAGTGCTTTTTCTCCGAGTCTTTGTTGTAAACGTTGTCCGTTTCTTTATTCGGTCAATTTTTATTCATGTGGGGGATTGTTGGAAAAAATGATTTTTTGGTAACTTTAATGTGAAATTAAACTAGGTCCCAACCATTGGTTGATGTGTGATTAAATGGGTTTAGATTCTTTGTAACAAGATCTTTACACCATAAAAAGAATGACCAAAAACCATTAAGATTTAAATGAGAAATTGACTCATTAAGCTGGCTTCATGAAAGAGGTGTTGGAAAAAGTGGCTGCAGGATTATACACAATATACATGTGTATAAAACCTGGTAACTCCTTTGTATTCATGATAGATTAAAGCCTTCAATTTTGCAATTTATGTCTTGGGAGTTTTACAAAATTAAAACTTGCATTTGTGACAGGAGCCTTTTCCTCTCTCCCTCCATATGTACAAAAGGAGACCCTCTCCTTCATTCTTTTACACTAAAAAGTTTGCTCTCCCTTTGTGTTCAAAGTTTTCCTCTAGAATTTTTATTCTTCCTGTGTGAGAAAGTACTGCCATTGTTGCTTCACCAAAACTAACAGAAGGTGCTTTTGTGTTAGCCGGTCTAAATCGTCGTATCTTGGGAAACAGAAGTCGACATACCTTCAGCATCCACGGTGAGGTGGCTAATCTGTTTTAAGGACACTATGGTATCATACAGGCTTCAATTTGTTTTCTTTTGCTATGTTATTTTATTATGTATTGTAATTTTCAGCATGGTTTGTTTGTTTTCAAATTTTAATTGTCAATTATGAATCTATTTGGTTTATGTGATCACACAATTTTGTACAACATGAAGAAGAGTCTTAACAGACTTGAATTTCTTTGATCTTCATCTCTTATTTATTTAGAGATAAATACCAAAATATCACTTTAACGATGTGCCATAATTTTATTGGTTTGGCCACCTCAGACAAGTGGCTTAATTTAATTTGTCAAAAGCTTATATACATACTGGGATTATATTGATGCTTTCACCCAGGTGTTTTACTATCAGAATCCTATCCATTCCCATTCTTGGTTTATCCGGGTTTGCCCTGATGTCCTTAAACACGATGTTCCAAATTGGTTCCTCGTGTGGTGGGATAAATTTGGGTTATCTCTTGAGATTTTACCAGAAGAAATCCGTCATGCATACAATGATTGGCATTATGCTTATTCCCGAGCTTATGCCTATCTGAATAAAAACCGAGACTTATCCATCAATAAATCATTAGTCCATTTCACAATCCGATTCAGTATCCCGTGGATATGGAAGTGGGATTTTGCCTGCGATTACCAGAACAAAGTACCCCGCCTAAAACGCATTTTCTTTGTTAAATGGTGGGATAAAGGTATGAATCCGATTATTGCTGAAACCGTTACTAAAATACAGGAACATGCCCAGGCCTGTAGAGAAACAGTTAAACCAACAGTTGTAGCTGCTCCATCAGCATTATCACAAAATCCGATCCTCCAAATTCAAAAAGAATTTAAACAGAAGTATCCTGATTTATCTGACCATGAGATAATTATCAAAAGCATGAATTATCTCAAAGAACAGTTTCTCCAAACTGTACCTCCAGAAGATGACATCTCCATGAGGTCA
Source organism: Camellia granthamiana (assembly GCA_036172215.1). NCBI lineage: Eukaryota > Viridiplantae > Streptophyta > Magnoliopsida > Ericales > Theaceae > Camellia > Camellia granthamiana. The sequence goes on from CM069907.1 coordinate 143,020,216, forward strand.
GGTACCAGTCAGCCCTCATCCGAACCAGATGTTGATCCAGCCGAACACGTGTTAGCTGGAGAAAGCCAACTACCCGATGATGAAGATAATGACACCCACTTTGGTGATTTTTGGGACGCTATGACAGATGTCCTAACAGAGAAACTTGCCAAAAGCAACCGAAAGGGAAAACGACATGATTAAGGTGTCGGCAGATCAGGACAAGGAACTTTGTAAAAAGAAGATTCCCATTATCCGCTTTTTCAAAAAATATCAGCAGATGTCATGCATGACCTCAGCAGTTAGGATAAGGTGTAATATCGTCAGTCGAGTCAAATTGTAACACCTGTCCCTTATCTTTATCCGTAATGTATTATAAAAGGGCATGCCCTCACCCTTGTTGAGGCAGAGCAGTCAGAGTCTTTTAATTTTCTTTTCTTTCTTTGTAATCGTTTCCTCCAACTCCCTCTTGTAAAATAGTGGTACTTCTTAAATAAAATTTCGTTTTTCATGTATGCCCTCTGTAGATGCTCTTGAACAGTATTTGTGGTTATTAGAATTCTGGCAAAATCAGAAAACCCATTATCTTAATACACCAGTAGATTATTATACTCAACCGTATATTACTGCTCGAATCGCAGAGTGTGACCAGCACATAGCCGAGATCCAGGCTCTGATTCAGGAACAGGTGGTGGCCTGGGCGGCCAGGAGGCCTCCTCCGCCTCCTCAACAGTAAGGTATATGAGATCATATATGTCATAATTTGTTTTCTTTATACTCGTATTATGTATGTAATTATTCCTGGATTTGTGCTAATGTAAGGTTAATTAATTGTGAACGTTTGAGGTTAGTGGGACGTCACTCAAGTCGCGTAAGGTTAGGTCAAGTGCAGAGTGCGTGAGGACCGTTGATGCCTGTAAGTCGTTGACAGACGTGCTAACCATTTCATGCGGAAACCTTTAGTGAGCACTCATTACCAAATGAAACAACAGAATTTAACAGGACGAAAAGAATTAGGAGAATTCTGTGATCAGTTCGCATATGAACCTGTAGTTCACTATCCACAGAAAACCAGAAGACTTTCTCAAAAGAAATCTTCAAAACCCAATCGAAAACAACATAGGACTAGCCATCCTAAAACCAGTAAGAAGTTTTATTCTAAGAAATCCTCTACCAGCAGACCCACAGGAAAAAGAAAAAATAAATCTGAAGTCAAATGTTATAAATGTGGTCAAACAGGACACTATGCTAATCGTTGTAGATCCAAAGCTAAATATAAAATTAATGAGTTAATCTTAGATAATACTCTTAAAGAACAGTTAATAAATGCTTTAGAAGAAGAAGAAGCAAATTCATCCAGTAATGAATCTCCATCAGAAGATGAGATTAATCAGTTATATTCCTCATCCTCCCCTAGTGATGAAGAACCAACCGAACCCTGTCCCTGTAGCACTAGTCAGGAACAGATATCAGAAATTAACTACTGGAAATCCATAGTGGAAATGAATGGTTTACACTTAGGAGAACCCAGTAGTATCAATGTTTTAACTGATACCCAAAGGGATATGCTTGCTGTAGCAGACCAGATACAAGATCCAGAAGTTAACTAAAATATTTAAAAATGTGTTATGAACACCAACAAGCAGCACCAGAAACACCAAACATACCCGATTATTCTTATAATTTAAAACATGTGGTTGACAGGATTCAAACCATAAAATCAGTAAATAATCAGCCAACAACAATTCAAGATTTGAAAATGGAAATAAATATTTTAAAAACAGAAGTAAAACATTTACAAACTGCTAGTGCAGCAGCTATAAAAGATATTAAATATCTTCATACACAATTACCACAAAACCAGAAACAAAAAGAATTAATGCAAGAAATTGAACAAAAACTTGAAACAAAAACAGAAGAAAACCAGTATTTGTTACTTGTAAATCAGGTAACCTTTCAAAAATGGTATATTAAAGTATCTTTTATGATTAAACCCGATTTTATTATTAAAGACGCTATTGCTTTAGTAGATAGCGGAGCAGATATGAACTGTATTCAAGAAGGTATAGTTCCTACCAGGTATTTTGAAAAAACTACTCAGAGTTTAACCAGTGCAAGTGGTAATTCCATGCAGATCAGGTATAAGATACCAGAAGCTTATATTTGTAATAATGATCTCTGTCTTCCAACATCATTTGTGTTAGTCAGAAATCTTGCTACAAATATTATTTTAGGCACACCATTCTTATGTCTTTTAATGCCTATTGATAAAATTGACTCAACAGGAATTTATTCTCAATTGCAGGGAAGATCTGTTATTTTTGAATTTATCACACAACCATATACAAAAGAATTAGATCAAATTCGAGATCTAGTTACTTTTAAACAGAATCAAATTAATTTTTTAGCCAAGGAAGTTTCCTTCCTAACAACAGAACAAAGGTTACAACAACCTTCTTTGCAACAGAAAATCAAAATTTTGAAAAAGAATTTCAAACAGAAGTTTGTGGTACTATTCCTAATGCTTTTTGGAATAGAAAGAAATATACAGTAACTCTACCATATGAACCCGATTTTGATGAAAAATATATTCCAACTAGAGCTCGCCCTAGTCAAATGAAAAAGGAATATATGGAATTGTGCAAAACAGAAATTAAAACTCTTCTAGATAAGAAGTTGATCCGATCCAGTCAATCTCCTTGGAGTTGTACCGCTTTTTATGTCAATAAAAATGCTGAAATTGAACGAGGTGTTCCTCGCCTGGTTATCAATTATAAACCGTTAAATGATAAATTAAAATGGATCAGATATCCTCTTCCGAATAAAAAAGATCTTCTAGATCGCTTACAGGATGCAATCATATTTTCTAAATTTGATTTAAAATCTGGCTATTGGCAAATTGAGATTGCTGAACAGGATAGATATAAAACTGCCTTTACAGTACCATTTGGACATTATGAATGGAATGTAATGCCCTTTGGTCTTAAAAATGCTCCATCTGAATTTCAACATATTATGAATGACATTTTTAATCCGTTTTCTGAATTTACTTTATCATATATTGATGATGTATTAATTTATTCTTCATCAATAGAACAGCATATTAAACATCTCAATATTTTTAAGCATGTCATCCATAAAAATGGCTTAGTGCTTTCTGCACCAAAGATGCAACTGTTTCAAACAACTATCAGATATCTTGGACATAATATCTCCAATGAAAGTATTATTCCAATTAACCGCAGCATTGAGTTTGCCTCCAAATTCCCTGATGAAATTAAGGATAAAACTCAATTGCAAAGATTCTTAGGAAGTCTTAATTATATCCGTGATTATTATCCTAATGTTGCAACTGATTGCAGTATCTTATTTACCCGACTCAGAAAGAATCCTCTTCCCTGGAGTGAAGCCCATACAGCAGCTGTACAAAAAATAAAAGCCAAAGTTAAACAGTTACCATGTTTACAGTTACCTAATCCAAATTGGAAGAAAATTGTTGAAACTGATGCTTCCAATGAGGGATTTGGTGGGATTTTAAAACAGCTTAATCCTAATACCCAGAAGGAAGAACTATTAAGATTCCATTCTGGCCATTGGAATAAAGCCGCTTTAAATTATCCTACAATTAAACAGGAATGTCTAGCCATTGTTAAATGTGTTTTAAAATTTCAGGATGATCTTTTAAATCAGCATTTTCTCATCAGAGTTGATTGCTCTACTGCAAAACAGATTTTTAAAAAAGATGTAAAAAATTTGACATCTAAACAGATATTCTTAACTTGGCAAAGTTATTTATCTAATTTTGATTTTGATATTGAGCATATCAAAGGTGAAAATAACTCTTTGCCTGACTTTTTGACCAGGGAATATCTACAGCAATCTGCTCCCAACGAGGAGCATGACCAGTAGAGGCCATAGAGGCCGTGGACGTGGTCGTGGTGGTCATACCCCACGCTATGAAACAGAATATCCAGTTCTCTGAATCCGCTAAGGATATACTTCTGAAACCAGAAGATCCGTATACTCCAAACAGTATTACAGAGGAAACAGTTCTCTGGATTGATTCAGCCGATGAACAATGGATGCAAGATCCATGGGAGCTTAAAAAGCGTTATCTGACCACTCAACAGTCACCACCGCATTTTGACCAGTACCGGTATATTTATGAACAAATCTTAACAGAAACAGGAGCTTGTGAGTTCAAGCATCATCTCCATGATCCGAATAAATCTACCAGTCCTATTTCATTCAGTAAAATTACAATCCGTAATGTTATGCCCATTGCTAATTGGGGTATTCATCCGCATACTTTACGAGATCTGGATCTCCGTAATAAACAGACAAAGTATACATACTGGGATTATATTGATGCTTTCACCCAGGTGTTTTACTATCAGAATCCTATCCATTCCCATTCTTGGTTTATCCGGGTTTGCCCTGATGTCCTTAAACACGATGTTCCAAATTGGTTCCTCGTGTGGTGGGATAAATTTGGGTTATCTCTTGAGATTTTACCAGAAGAAATCCGTCATGCATACAATGATTGGCATTATGCTTATTCCCGAGCTTATGCCTATCTGAATAAAAACCGAGACTTATCCATCAATAAATCATTAGTCCATTTCACAATCCGATTCAGTATCCCGTGGATATGGAAGTGGGATTTTGCCTGCGATTACCAGAACAAAGTACCCCGCCTAAAACGCATTTTCTTTGTTAAATGGTGGGATAAAGGTATGAATCCGATTATTGCTGAAACCGTTACTAAAATACAGGAACATGCCCAGGCCTGTAGAGAAACAGTTAAACCAACAGTTGTAGCTGCTCCATCAGCATTATCACAAAATCCGATCCTCCAAATTCAAAAAGAATTTAAACAGAAGTATCCTGATTTATCTGACCATGAGATAATTATCAAAAGCATGAATTATCTCAAAGAACAGTTTCTCCAAACTGTACCTCCAGAAGATGACATCTCCATGAGGTCAGGTACCAGTCAGCCCTCATCCGAACCAGATGTTGATCCAGCCGAACACGTGTTAGCTGGAGAAAGCCAACTACCCGATGATGAAGATAATGACACCCACTTTGGTGATTTTTGGGACGCTATGACAGATGTCCTAACAGAGAAACTTGCCAAAAGCAACCGAAAGGGAAAACGACATGATTAAGGTGTCGGCAGATCAGGACAAGGAACTTTGTAAAAAGAAGATTCCCATTATCCGCTTTTTCAAAAAATATCAGCAGATGTCATGCATGACCTCAGCAGTTAGGATAAGGTGTAATATCGTCAGTCGAGTCAAATTGTAACACCTGTCCCTTATCTTTATCCGTAATGTATTATAAAAGGGCATGCCCTCACCCTTGTTGAGGCAGAGCAGTCAGAGTCTTTTAATTTTCTTTTCTTTCTTTGTAATCGTTTCCTCCAACTCCCTCTTGTAAAATAGTGGTACTTCTTAAATAAAATTTCATTTTTCATGTATGCCCTCTGTAGATGCTCTTGAACAGTATTTGTGGTTATTAGAATTCTGGCAAAATCAGAAAACCCATTATCTTAATACACCAGTAGATTATTATACTCAACCGTATATTACTGCTCGAATCGCAGAGTGTGACCAGCACATAGCCGAGATCCAGGCTCTGATTCAGGAACAGGTGGTGGCCTGGGCGGCCAGGAGGCCTCCTCCGCCTCCTCAACAGTAAGGTATATGAGATCATATATGTCATAATTTGTTTTCTTTATACTCGTATTATGTATGTAATTATTCCTGGATTTGTGCTAATGTAAGGTTAATTAATTGTGAACGTTTGAGGTTAGTGGGACGTCACTCAAGTCGCGTAAGGTTAGGTCAAGTGCAGAGTGCGTGAGGACCGTTGATGCCTGTAAGTCGTTGACAGACGTGCTAACCATTTCATGCGGAAACCTTTAGTGAGCACCTTTATTGGTATCAGAGCCACGTCTGTTGGTTTGGCCACCTCAGACAAGTGGCTTAATTTAATTTGTCAAAAACTTATTTGTTGCATCACTATGGTTTAATTTAATTAAGCAAAAGACTTTCTGCATCAATTTAATATGTTGCAATATTTGATTTGACCACTATGTAATTTTGATTTGAGACCAATTAGACACGTGACTAATTGATATTAATGACTTTATTCCGTTTGTTAAAGACTATAAGTACATCCATATAGGTTTAGTACAGATAGCCTCAACAGTCACCTCCCCATTTTGACCAGTATCGCTACATTTATGAGCAAATACTAACCGAAACTGGAGCTTGTGAATTTAAGCATCATCTCCATGATCCACATAAATCCACTAGCCCTATCTCTTTCAGTAAAATTACTATCCGTAACGTTATGCCTATTGCTAATTGGGGCATTCATCCACATACCTTACGAGATCTTGATCTGCGTAATAAACAGACTAAGTATACATTCTGGGATTATACTGATGCCTTTACCCAGGTGTTTTACTATCAGAATCCTATCCATTCCCATTCCTGGTTTATCCGAATTTGCCCTGACGTCCTTAAACACGATGTCCCAAATTGGTTCCTCGTGTGGTGGGATAAATTTGGGTTATCCATTGACATTTTACCAGAAGAAATCCGACATGCATATAATGATTGGCATTATGCTTATTCTCGAGCTTATGCTTATCTGAATAAAAACAGGGATTTGTCTATCAGTAAATCACTAGTCCATTTTACCATCCGTTTTAGTATCCCATGGATTTGGAAATGGGACTTTGCATGTGATTACCAGAATAAGGTCCCCCGCCTAAAAAGAATTTTCTTTGTTAAATGGTGGAATAAGGGTATGGATCCGATTATCACTGAAACCGTAGCTAAAATCCAGGAGCATGCTCAGGCATGTCGAGAGACAGTTAAACAATCAGCAATTCCTGCTCCTCAACCAGCATTAGCTAACAATCCGTTCATCCAAATTCAAAAAGAATTGAGAAATCAGTATCCTGACTTATCCGAAAATGAGATAATTCTCAAAAGCATGAATTTTCTCAAAGAACAGTTTTTGCAGACCATGCCTCCGGAGGATGACGTATCCATGAGGTCAGGAACTAGTCAGCCTTCATCCGAACCTGATGCTGATCCAGCCGAACACGTGTTAGCTGGAGAGAGTCAGCTACCCGATGATGAAGACACCCACTTTGGTGATTTCTGGGATGCCATGACAGATGTCCTCACAGAAAAATTAGCCAAAAGCAACCGCAAAGGAAAGCGACATGACTAGGTGTCGGCACATCCGGCCAAAGAACTTTGTAAAAGCAGATTCCCATTATCCGTTTCATTATCATAACAGCCAACGTCATGCATGACCTCAGCAGTTAGGATAAGATGTAATATCGTCGGTCGAATTAAATTGTAACATCTGTCCCTCTCTTTATCCGATTTTGTTTATAAAAGGGATGCCTCACCCTTGTTGAAGGCAGGTTGAATGGTAGAATTGTAGTTTCTTTCTTCGGTTTTCTTTGTACTATTTCCTTCCAACCCCCTCTTGTAAAATAATCGTACTTCCTCAATAACATTAGTATTTTCTATGTATGCCCTCTGTCGATGCACTTGAACAATATTTATGGTTGTTAGATTTTTGGGAAAATCAAAAAAGACATTATCTTAATACACCTGTAGATTACTATACCCAACCGTATATTACTGCTCGTATTGCCGAGTGTGATCAGCATATAGCAGAAGTCAAGGCGTTGGTCCAAGAACAGGTAGTGGCCTGGGCGGCCAGGAGGCCTCCTCCGCCTCCTCAACAGTAAGGTACATGAGGTCATATATGTTATAATTTGTTTTCTTTATACCTGTATTATGTATGTATTTATTCCTGGATTTGTGCTAATGTAAGGTTAATTAATTGTTTAAGTTTGAGGTTAGTGGGACGTCACCCAAGTCGCGTTAGGTTAGGTCAAATACAGAGTGTGTGAAGATCGTTGATACCGGTAAATCGTTGACAGACGTGCTAACCATTTCAAGCCTAAACCTTTAGTGAGCACCTTAGTGTGGTGTGAAAGATGCCCTAGATAAATGGACAATTCCACCCGTAGATCCAAAAACCATTTACAAGAAAGGAAAATTTCAATGGTTTAGTAAAACAATCATTAAAACCTTTGAACATGCATCATGTATTCAGACTAATGATGAAATAATCCGACTAATTGATATTAATGACTTTATTCCGTTTGTTAAAGACTATAAGTACATCCATATAGGTTTAGTACAGATAGCCTTTAAACCTTTGACACTTTTAGGTCAAAATACCAGTATTCAATGCACCCTCCGTGATGGACGATGTCTTAATTGGAGAGCATCACTCATGGGAGCTATTGAAACCAGCCTATCTCATGGACCCGTATATTTTGATATATATCCGAACATTAGTATTTCCATGACTGATAAAAATATATCCGACCTTCTAGAACTTCGAGTTCTCACTCATGGTTATGAGTATAAACCCGGATCTCCTCTTTTTTCAGTACATTCCAGAATTTACATTAAGGCTTTAACAACTTTAAATCCTTATGTAAGAAAAACAACTGAAAAAGAAAATACTGTATTAATTGAAACCAATTTATACAGTAGTCAAGTAGCTGTACCTAAACAAATTCCGTGGTCATCTATAACCTTTCCAGAACGATGGCATATTCCTAATGCCGTTCCTCCTCAACCGATGATTCAGCATCATTTAGATGATGTTATCCAGACACAAGAAGGTAATGTTTATCTTCAATTCCAGAAACCTCAATTTACTCGAAGCACTTCATCTAATGCTAGTTTTAGAACAGCCCCTAGAAGCTTGTCTAATAATAGCTTTAGATCTGCTAACAGAAGTTTTTCCAACAACAGTTTCCAATCAATACCCCCTTATAGGGTTGATTTACCTGAATCCAGTCGGCAATCTATAGACTCTTTACAAATACCTGATAGACCACCTAGTAGACCTTCTAGTGATCCACAAGAAGACCAACTAGATCCGATGACATCAGAAATACAAGGAATCCGATTTTCTAAAAATAAAATTCCTCATGGTGTTTATAACAAACCAATTCAACCACCAGATAGCCCAACTGCCAGTGACATGAATTTTGACATCTAATGGATTTTACACCAGGAAGTGAAAATAGAAAATTAATAAACCAGGAATTTTATCAGGATGAAAATAAAGAATTTAGAGAATGGTATTTTATCACTCATACTCCAGAACAATTAACCCAGTATAAAACTCAATATTATCAACATCTTGAGTTATACCAGAAAATAATATTTTTTAAGGAATGGTTTCAATCTGAAACTCAACCAAAAATAACTGTTATAGAAGACCAATTTAAGACATGGACAACAGCTGATGGTCAAGTTATCAATTCTATTCATCCACCTCCTCAGGCTTTAGAATTAGTTCCTAATGGAGAAACCACTAGGCAACCTCTAGTTGCCACAGCATATGTTGATGCACAATCCGGTAGATTTTCAACAAAAGAATTTGCTCAACTTAAAGATTTAGGTATAATCATCCGCCAACATAATTATACTAATTTGATCTGTCAAACCATGAGTAAACAATTAACCAGAGTTGAAAATTTAGTTTCTACCTTTAAAGATAGAAGCTTAGCTCCACCCGTATCTGGGAGTTCTCTCATCCATCCAGTATCCACTAAACCTCCCTTGGAAATCAGTAATTTTAAGCTGAAAGCACCTGATAATGAATTCATGGATGCTCTGTTACAGAAAATGCAACATTTAAATGTTCGCCCTCCAGAAACATTTCCAGAAACCACTAGTGGAACAATTAACATGTTGCGATCCGAATTTCCTACTAATGAAGAATTATCACCAGAACAAATAAAGGAAATTCAACTTAATTTTCAGGAACCGTCTCATGTGAATAAATTACATGGTTATTCATCTAGCCGACCACAATTTCTTCCCTATACCAGAAATTATTATGCTAGACCTACTCCTCCCGACTTGTTATATGAGGAAACCTATATCCCTAACCAGGAAAGTTATCATGGTAAAACTATCTATGAATGGAATATAGATGGTGATTCTGAATATGCTATTCTTAAGAAATTACACCAGATGTTAATGTTTGCTACTATCTGTAGGCAATATAGTAATCAGGATCATGCCATTGCTAAATTTATTATAACTGGCTTTACCGGACAACTTAAAGGTTGGTGGGATAACGTCATTTCCCTTGCCCAACAAAATGAAATTTTAACATCCGTTAAAACTGAGATAGATCCCACTACTAACCAACCTGTTCAACACCAGGATGCTGTTTATACCCTTATCCAAACCATCATCCTCCATTTTATTGGTACTAGTACCAGTACTCAGGATCGAAGTCGCGAACTTCTCCAGAATCTCCGATGTCCATCCCTTACCCATTTTAGATGGTATAAGGACGTTTTCCTCATCAAGGTTATGCAACGCCCTGATGCTAACAGTGAACATTGGAAAGCCAAATTCATTGATGGCCTTCCGACCCTTTTTGCCGAGCGAGTTAGGAAAAAACTTCGGGACCGCCATGACCGGATGTCTATTCCTTACGACCAGTACACTTATGGACAACTTTGCTCCATCATAACAGATGAAGGACTTTCTTTGTGTAATGATCTCAAACTCCATTACCAAATGAAGCAACAGAATTTAACTGGTAGAAAAGAATTAGGTGAATTTTGTGATCAGTTTGCCTATGAACCCGTAGTTCAGTATCCGCAAAAGGCTAGAAGAATATCCCATAAGAAATCCTCAAAACTTTATAGGAAATCTCATAAGACTAGCCATCCGAAAACCAGTAAGAAGTTTTATTCTAAGAAACCTTCAACCAGTAGATCCACAGGAAAAAGAAAAAATAAATCTGAAATTAAATGTTATAAATGTGGCCAAACAGGACATTATGCTAATAGATGCAAATCAAAAGCTAAATCTAAAATTAATGAATTAATCTTAGATGACAAGCTTAAAGAACAGATAATTAATGCCTTAGAAGAAGAAGAAAATTCATCCAGTAATGACTCTCCATCAGAAGATGAGATTAATCAGTTATATTCTACATCATCTCCTAGTGATGAAGAACCAACAGAAGTCTGTCCTTGTAGTACTAACCAGGATCAACTATCAGAAATTAATTATTGGAAATCCATAGTTGAAATGAATGGTTTAAACTTAGGAGAACCCAGTAGTATTAATGTTTTAACTGACACCCAAAGAGATATGCTTGCTGTAGCAGACCAGATACAAGATCCAGAGATAAAATTAAAATATTTAAAAATGTGTTATGAACATCAACAAACCACACCAGAATCGCCAAACATACCCGATTATGCTTATAATTTAAAACATGTGGTTGATCGAATTCAGACCATAAAATCAGTTAATAACCAACCAACAACAATCCAAGATCTTAAAATGGAAATAAATATTTTAAAAACCGAAGTCAAACATTTACAAACAGCTAGTGCGGCAGCCATTAAAGATATTAAATATCTCCATACTCAACTGCCACAAAAACAGAAAGAAAAAGAAATAATTCAAGAAACTGAACAAAAACTTGAAGCTAAAACAGAAGAAAATCAGTATTTGTTACTCGTTAATCAAGTAACTTTCCAAAAATGGTATATCAAAGTATCTTTTATAATTAAACCCGATTTTATAATTAAAGATGCTATTGCTTTAGTAGATAGCGGAGCAGATATGAACTGTATTCAAGAAGGTATAGTTCCAACCCGATATTTTGAAAAAACCACCCAGAGTTTAACCAGTGCAAGTGGTAATTCGATGCAGATCAGGTATAAAATACCAGAAGCTTATATTTGTAATAATGATCTCTGTCTTCCAACATCCTTTGTTCTAATCAGGAATCTTGCCACCAATATTATTTTAGGCACACCATTCTTATGTCTTTTAATGCCTATTGATAAAATTGACTCAACAGGAATTTATTCTCAATTGCAGGGAAGATCTGTTATTTTTGAATTCATCACACAACCGTACACTAAAGAATTAGATCAAATTCGTGATTTAGTGTCTTTTAAACAGAATCAAATTAATTTTTTAGCTAAGGAAGTTTCTTTCTTAACAACAGAACAAAAATTAAAACAAACCTCTTTGCAACAGAGAATTAAAATTATTGAAAACGAATTTCAAACTGAAGTTTGTGGTACTATTCCTAATGCTTTTTGGAATAGAAAGAAATATACAGTTACTTTACCATATGAACCCGATTTTGATGAAAAATATATTCCAACCAGAGCTCGCCCTAGTCAAATGAAAAAGGAATATATGGAATTATGTAAAACAGAAATCCAAAGTCTTTTAGATAAAAAATTAATCCGACCTAGTCACTCCCCTTGGAGTTGTACCGCTTTTTATGTAAATAAAAATGCTGAAATTGAACGAGGTGTTCCTCGCCTTGTTATCAATTACAAACCGTTAAATGAAAAATTAAAATGGATCCGGTATCCCCTTCCGAATAAAAAAGATCTTTTAGATCGTTTACAGGATGCAATCATATTTTCTAAATTTGATTTAAAATCTGGATATTGGCAAATAGAAATCGCTGAACAGGACCGGTATAAAACTGCATTTACAGTACCATTTGGACATTATGAATGGAATGTAATGCCTTTTGGTCTTAAAAATGCTCCATCTGAATTTCAACATATCATGAATGATATCTTTAATCCGTTTTCTAAATTTACTTTGTCATATATTGATGATGTCTTAATTTATTCTTCATCAATAGAACAGCATATTAAACATCTTAATATTTTTAAGCATGTTATCCATAAAAATGGTTTAGTTTTATCCGCTCCAAAAATGCAATTGTTTCAAACTACTATCCGTTATCTTGGACATAATATTTCTAATGGTAGTATTATTCCAATCAACCGTAGTATTGAGTTTGCTTCTAAATTTCCTGATGAAATTAAGGACAAAACTCAATTACAAAGATTCTTAGGAAGTCTGAATTATATCCGTGATTATTATCCTAATGTTGCATCTGATTGCAGTGTCTTATTTACCCGACTTCGCAAAAATCCTCCTCCTTGGGGACCCGAACATACAGCTGCAGTACAAAAAATTAAGGCTAAAGTTAAACAGTTACCATGTTTACAGTTACCTAATCCTAATTGGAAGAAAATTGTTGAAACTGATGCTTCTAATGAAGGATTTGGTGGGATCTTAAAACAGCTTAATCCCAAAACCCAGAAGGAAGAATTGTTGAGATTTCATTCTGGCCATTGGAATAAAGCCGCTTTAAATTATCCAACCATTAAACAGGAATGTTTAGCAATTGTTAAATGTGTTTTAAAATTTCAAGATGATCTTTTAAATCAGCATTTTCTCATCCGTGTTGATTGCTCTGCTGCTAAACAGATTTTTAAAAAAGATGTAAAAAATTTAACATCTAAACAGATATTTCTTACTTGGCAAAGTTATTTATCTAATTTTGATTTTGATATTGAGCATATCAAAGGTGAAAATAATTCTTTGCCTGACTTCTTAACCAGGGAATATCTGCAACAGTTCGCTCCTGCAGAGGAGCATGACCAGTAGAGGCCATCGGGGCCGTGGACGTGGCCGTGGTGGTCATACCCCACGCTATGAAACAGAATATCCTGTTCTCTCTCGAGGACAAACCAGTACTGAATCTGCAAGAGATATACTTCTGAAACCAGAAGATCCGTATACCCCAAACAGTATCACCGAGGAAACTGTCCTCTGGATTGATTCAGCCGATGAACAATGGATGCAAGATCCATGGGAACTGAAAAAACGGTATCTGACCACTCAACAGTCACCTCCCCATTTTGACCAGTATCGCTACATTTATGAGCAAATACTAACCGAAACTGGAGCTTGTGAATTTAAGCATCATCTCCATGATCCACATAAATCCACTAGCCCTATCTCTTTCAGTAAAATTACTATCCGTAACGTTATGCCTATTGCTAATTGGGGCATTCATCCACATACCTTACGAGATCTTGATCTGCGTAATAAACAGACTAAGTATACATTCTGGGATTATACTGATGCCTTTACCCAGGTGTTTTACTATCAGAATCCTATCCATTCCCATTCCTGGTTTATCCGAATTTGCCCTGACGTCCTTAAACACGATGTCCCAAATTGGTTCCTCGTGTGGTGGGATAAATTTGGGTTATCCATTGACATTTTACCAGAAGAAATCCGACATGCATATAATGATTGGCATTATGCTTATTCTCGAGCTTATGCTTATCTGAATAAAAACAGGGATTTGTCTATCAGTAAATCACTAGTCCATTTTACCATCCGTTTTAGTATCCCATGGATTTGGAAATGGGACTTTGCATGTGATTACCAGAATAAGGTCCCCCGCCTAAAAAGAATTTTCTTTGTTAAATGGTGGAATAAGGGTATGGATCCGATTATCACTGAAACCGTAGCTAAAATCCAGGAGCATGCTCAGGCATGTCGAGAGACAGTTAAACAATCAGCAATTCCTGCTCCTCAACCAGCATTAGCTAACAATCCGTTCATCCAAATTCAAAAAGAATTGAGAAATCAGTATCCTGACTTATCCGAAAATGAGATAATTCTCAAAAGCATGAATTTTCTCAAAGAACAGTTTTTGCAGACCATGCCTCCGGAGGATGACGTATCCATGAGGTCAGGAACTAGTCAGCCTTCATCCGAACCTGATGCTGATCCAGCCGAACACGTGTTAGCTGGAGAGAGTCAGCTACCCGATGATGAAGACACCCACTTTGGTGATTTCTGGGATGCCATGACAGATGTCCTCACAGAAAAATTAGCCAAAAGCAACCGCAAAGGAAAGCGACATGACTAGGTGTCGGCACATCCGGCCAAAGAACTTTGTAAAAGCAGATTCCCATTATCCGTTTCATTATCATAACAGCCAACGTCATGCATGACCTCAGCAGTTAGGATAAGATGTAATATCGTCGGTCGAATTAAATTGTAACATCTGTCCCTCTCTTTATCCGATTTTGTTTATAAAAGGGATGCCTCACCCTTGTTGAAGGCAGGTTGAATGGTAGAATTGTAGTTTCTTTCTTCGGTTTTCTTTGTACTATTTCCTTCCAACCCCCTCTTGTAAAATAATCGTACTTCCTCAATAACATTAGTATTTTCTATGTATGCCCTCTGTCGATGCACTTGAACAATATTTATGGTTGTTAGATTTTTGGGAAAATCAAAAAAGACATTATCTTAATACACCTGTAGATTACTATACCCAACCGTATATTACTGCTCGTATTGCCGAGTGTGATCAGCATATAGCAGAAGTCAAGGCGTTGGTCCAAGAACAGGTAGTGGCCTGGGCGGCCAGGAGGCCTCCTCCGCCTCCTCAACAGTAAGGTACATGAGGTCATATATGTTATAATTTGTTTTCTTTATACCTGTATTATGTATGTATTTATTCCTGGATTTGTGCTAATGTAAGGTTAATTAATTGTTTAAGTTTGAGGTTAGTGGGACGTCACCCAAGTCGCGTTAGGTTAGGTCAAATACAGAGTGTGTGAAGACCGTTGATACCGGTAAATCGTTGACAGACGTGCTAACCATTTCAAGCCTAAACCTTTAGTGAGCACCTTAGTGTGGTATCAGAGCCAAGTTTAAGAATTTACATAATATGAGTATAACTTAAATAAATTATACATATATGACCACCATACATCATGACTGAACCACAGGAGAATACCGTAACAGTATCAGAAAATGAATCCGTCACCTCTTTAGGAAATACAATCTCCTCTTTAGCAGAAGCAGCCGAAATGGTCGCCTACCAGGATGTGAAAGATGCCCTAGATAAATGGATGATTAAGCCTAAACCTTTAGTGAGCACCTTAGTGTGGTATCAGAGCCAAGTTTAAGAATTTACATAATATGAGTATAACTTAAATAAATTATACATATATGACCACCATACATCATGACTGAACCACAGGAGAATACCGTAACAGTATCAGAAAATGAATCCGTCACCTCTTTAGGAAATACAATCTCCTCTTTAGCAGAAGCAGCCGAAATGGTCGCCTACCAGGATGTGAAAGATGCCCTAGATAAATGGACAATTCCACCCGTAGATCCAAAAACCATTTACAAGAAAGGAAAATTTCAATGGTTTAGTAAAACAATCATTAAAACCTTTGAACATGCATCATGTATTCAGACTAATGATGAAATAATCCGACTAATTGATATTAATGACTTTATTCCGTTTGTTAAAGACTATAAGTACATCCATATAGGTTTAGTACAGATAGCCTTTAAACCTTTGACACTTTTAGGTCAAAATACCAGTATTCAATGCACCCTCCGTGATGGACGATGTCTTAATTGGAGAGCATCACTCATGGGAGCTATTGAAACCAGCCTATCTCATGGACCCGTATATTTTGATATATATCCGAACATTAGTATTTCCATGACTGATAAAAATATATCCGACCTTCTAGAACTTCGAGTTCTCACTCATGGTTATGAGTATAAACCCGGATCTCCTCTTTTTTCAGTACATTCCAGAATTTACATTAAGGCTTTAACAACTTTAAATCCTTATGTAAGAAAAACAACTGAAAAAGAAAATACTGTATTAATTGAAACCAATTTATACAGTAGTCAAGTAGCTGTACCTAAACAAATTCCGTGGTCATCTATAACCTTTCCAGAACGATGGCATATTCCTAATGCCGTTCCTCCTCAACCGATGATTCAGCATCATTTAGATGATGTTATCCAGACACAAGAAGGTAATGTTTATCTTCAATTCCAGAAACCTCAATTTACTCGAAGCACTTCATCTAATGCTAGTTTTAGAACAGCCCCTAGAAGCTTGTCTAATAATAGCTTTAGATCTGCTAACAGAAGTTTTTCCAACAACAGTTTCCAATCAATACCCCCTTATAGGGTTGATTTACCTGAATCCAGTCGGCAATCTATAGACTCTTTACAAATACCTGATAGACCACCTAGTAGACCTTCTAGTGATCCACAAGAAGACCAACTAGATCCGATGACATCAGAAATACAAGGAATCCGATTTTCTAAAAATAAAATTCCTCATGGTGTTTATAACAAACCAATTCAACCACCAGATAGCCCAACTGCCAGTGACATGAATTTTGACATCTAATGGATTTTACACCAGGAAGTGAAAATAGAAAATTAATAAACCAGGAATTTTATCAGGATGAAAATAAAGAATTTAGAGAATGGTATTTTATCACTCATACTCCAGAACAATTAACCCAGTATAAAACTCAATATTATCAACATCTTGAGTTATACCAGAAAATAATATTTTTTAAGGAATGGTTTCAATCTGAAACTCAACCAAAAATAACTGTTATAGAAGACCAATTTAAGACATGGACAACAGCTGATGGTCAAGTTATCAATTCTATTCATCCACCTCCTCAGGCTTTAGAATTAGTTCCTAATGGAGAAACCACTAGGCAACCTCTAGTTGCCACAGCATATGTTGATGCACAATCCGGTAGATTTTCAACAAAAGAATTTGCTCAACTTAAAGATTTAGGTATAATCATCCGCCAACATAATTATACTAATTTGATCTGTCAAACCATGAGTAAACAATTAACCAGAGTTGAAAATTTAGTTTCTACCTTTAAAGATAGAAGCTTAGCTCCACCCGTATCTGGGAGTTCTCTCATCCATCCAGTATCCACTAAACCTCCCTTGGAAATCAGTAATTTTAAGCTGAAAGCACCTGATAATGAATTCATGGATGCTCTGTTACAGAAAATGCAACATTTAAATGTTCGCCCTCCAGAAACATTTCCAGAAACCACTAGTGGAACAATTAACATGTTGCGATCCGAATTTCCTACTAATGAAGAATTATCACCAGAACAAATAAAGGAAATTCAACTTAATTTTCAGGAACCGTCTCATGTGAATAAATTACATGGTTATTCATCTAGCCGACCACAATTTCTTCCCTATACCAGAAATTATTATGCTAGACCTACTCCTCCCGACTTGTTATATGAGGAAACCTATATCCCTAACCAGGAAAGTTATCATGGTAAAACTATCTATGAATGGAATATAGATGGTGATTCTGAATATGCTATTCTTAAGAAATTACACCAGATGTTAATGTTTGCTACTATCTGTAGGCAATATAGTAATCAGGATCATGCCATTGCTAAATTTATTATAACTGGCTTTACCGGACAACTTAAAGGTTGGTGGGATAACGTCATTTCCCTTGCCCAACAAAATGAAATTTTAACATCCGTTAAAACTGAGATAGATCCCACTACTAACCAACCTGTTCAACACCAGGATGCTGTTTATACCCTTATCCAAACCATCATCCTCCATTTTATTGGTACTAGTACCAGTACTCAGGATCGAAGTCGCGAACTTCTCCAGAATCTCCGATGTCCATCCCTTACCCATTTTAGATGGTATAAGGACGTTTTCCTCATCAAGGTTATGCAACGCCCTGATGCTAACAGTGAACATTGGAAAGCCAAATTCATTGATGGCCTTCCGACCCTTTTTGCCGAGCGAGTTAGGAAAAAACTTCGGGACCGCCATGACCGGATGTCTATTCCTTACGACCAGTACACTTATGGACAACTTTGCTCCATCATAACAGATGAAGGACTTTCTTTGTGTAATGATCTCAAACTCCATTACCAAATGAAGCAACAGAATTTAACTGGTAGAAAAGAATTAGGTGAATTTTGTGATCAGTTTGCCTATGAACCCGTAGTTCAGTATCCGCAAAAGGCTAGAAGAATATCCCATAAGAAATCCTCAAAACTTTATAGGAAATCTCATAAGACTAGCCATCCGAAAACCAGTAAGAAGTTTTATTCTAAGAAACCTTCAACCAGTAGATCCACAGGAAAAAGAAAAAATAAATCTGAAATTAAATGTTATAAATGTGGCCAAACAGGACATTATGCTAATAGATGCAAATCAAAAGCTAAATCTAAAATTAATGAATTAATCTTAGATGACAAGCTTAAAGAACAGATAATTAATGCCTTAGAAGAAGAAGAAAATTCATCCAGTAATGACTCTCCATCAGAAGATGAGATTAATCAGTTATATTTTACATCATCTCCTAGTGATGAAGAACCAACAGAAGTCTGTCCTTGTAGTACTAACCAGGATCAACTATCAGAAATTAATTATTGGAAATCCATAGTTGAAATGAATGGTTTAAACTTAGGAGAACCCAGTAGTATTAATGTTTTAACTGACACCCAAAGAGATATGCTTGCTGTAGCAGACCAGATACAAGATCCAGAGATAAAATTAAAATATTTAAAAATGTGTTATGAACATCAACAAACCACACCAGAATCGCCAAACATACCCGATTATGCTTATAATTTAAAACATGTGGTTGATCGAATTCAGACCATAAAATCAGTTAATAACCAACCAACAACAATCCAAGATCTTAAAATGGAAATAAATATTTTAAAAACCGAAGTCAAACATTTACAAACAGCTAGTGCGGCAGCCATTAAAGATATTAAATATCTCCATACTCAACTGCCACAAAAACAGAAAGAAAAAGAAATAATTCAAGAAACTGAACAAAAACTTGAAGCTAAAACAGAAGAAAATCAGTATTTGTTACTCGTTAATCAAGTAACTTTCCAAAAATGGTATATCAAAGTATCTTTTATAATTAAACCCGATTTTATAATTAAAGATGCTATTGCTTTAGTAGATAGCGGAGCAGATATGAACTGTATTCAAGAAGGTATAGTTCCAACCCGATATTTTGAAAAAACCACCCAGAGTTTAACCAGTGCAAGTGGTAATTCGATGCAGATCAGGTATAAAATACCAGAAGCTTATATTTGTAATAATGATCTCTGTCTTCCAACATCCTTTGTTCTAATCAGGAATCTTGCCACCAATATTATTTTAGGCACACCATTCTTATGTCTTTTAATGCCTATTGATAAAATTGACTCAACAGGAATTTATTCTCAATTGCAGGGAAGATCTGTTATTTTTGAATTCATCACACAACCGTACACTAAAGAATTAGATCAAATTCGTGATTTAGTGTCTTTTAAACAGAATCAAATTAATTTTTTAGCTAAGGAAGTTTCTTTCTTAACAACAGAACAAAAATTAAAACAAACCTCTTTGCAACAGAGAATTAAAATTATTGAAAACGAATTTCAAACTGAAGTTTGTGGTACTATTCCTAATGCTTTTTGGAATAGAAAGAAATATACAGTTACTTTACCATATGAACCCGATTTTGATGAAAAATATATTCCAACCAGAGCTCGCCCTAGTCAAATGAAAAAGGAATATATGGAATTATGTAAAACAGAAATCCAAAGTCTTTTAGATAAAAAATTAATCCGACCTAGTCACTCCCCTTGGAGTTGTACCGCTTTTTATGTAAATAAAAATGCTGAAATTGAACGAGGTGTTCCTCGCCTTGTTATCAATTACAAACCGTTAAATGAAAAATTAAAATGGATCCGGTATCCCCTTCCGAATAAAAAAGATCTTTTAGATCGTTTACAGGATGCAATCATATTTTCTAAATTTGATTTAAAATCTGGATATTGGCAAATAGAAATCGCTGAACAGGACCGGTATAAAACTGCATTTACAGTACCATTTGGACATTATGAATGGAATGTAATGCCTTTTGGTCTTAAAAATGCTCCATCTGAATTTCAACATATCATGAATGATATCTTTAATCCGTTTTCTAAATTTACTTTGTCATATATTGATGATGTCTTAATTTATTCTTCATCAATAGAACAGCATATTAAACATCTTAATATTTTTAAGCATGTTATCCATAAAAATGGTTTAGTTTTATCCGCTCCAAAAATGCAATTGTTTCAAACTACTATCCGTTATCTTGGACATAATATTTCTAATGGTAGTATTATTCCAATCAACCGTAGTATTGAGTTTGCTTCTAAATTTCCTGATGAAATTAAGGACAAAACTCAATTACAAAGATTCTTAGGAAGTCTGAATTATATCCGTGATTATTATCCTAATGTTGCATCTGATTGCAGTGTCTTATTTACCCGACTTCGCAAAAATCCTCCTCCTTGGGGACCCGAACATACAGCTGCAGTACAAAAAATTAAGGCTAAAGTTAAACAGTTACCATGTTTACAGTTACCTAATCCTAATTGGAAGAAAATTGTTGAAACTGATGCTTCTAATGAAGGATTTGGTGGGATCTTAAAACAGCTTAATCCCAAAACCCAGAAGGAAGAATTGTTGAGATTTCATTCTGGCCATTGGAATAAAGCCGCTTTAAATTATCCAACCATTAAACAGGAATGTTTAGCAATTGTTAAATGTGTTTTAAAATTTCAAGATGATCTTTTAAATCAGCATTTTCTCATCCGTGTTGATTGCTCTGCTGCTAAACAGATTTTTAAAAAAGATGTAAAAAATTTAACATCTAAACAGATATTTCTTACTTGGCAAAGTTATTTATCTAATTTTGATTTTGATATTGAGCATATCAAAGGTGAAAATAATTCTTTGCCTGACTTCTTAACCAGGGAATATCTGCAACAGTCCGCTCCTGCAGAGGAGCATGACCAGTAGAGGCCATCGGGGCCGTGGACGTGGCCGTGGTGGTCATACCCCACGCTATGAAACAGAATATCCTGTTCTCTCTCGAGGACAAACCAGTACTGAATCTGCAAGAGATATACTTCTGAAACCAGAAGATCCGTATACCCCAAATAGTATCACCGAGGAAACTGTCCTCTGGATTGATTCAGCCGATGAACAAATTCTAAAGCCTGAGGAGGTGGATGAATAGAATTGATAACTTGACCATCAGCTGTTGTCCATGTCTTAAATTGGTCTTCTATAACAGTTATTTTTGGTTGAGTTTCAGATATTGTGAGAGCTTTTTCTCATTCTCTATGAAGGTTTGGATCCTTGCTTCTATGAAACTTATTTATCTCTTTTTGAGATATTGTGATACCACTATATTAGATTGATTTGACTTTTTATCAATTTTGCAATGAAGATTTTCTTCATGATCTAAAAAAAAAAAAAGTCAATTCCAAACAAAGCCTAAGATTTAACTATTTGATTGCACTTTTATTTCTATTTTACGTTCTTATTTTTCAATAAAGCATTTATTGAATAATTTGTTGAATTAATGAACTAAGATCATATCAAAATTTGACTTTAATATACATGCGATCAAAATACATATTCGAGCGATATTATTTTAATATATCAATTTATTTCTAATAAATATATTTATTTATTTATTATTTTTCAATAAGTGACAATAATATGTTGATTATCAAAAGCACTGGCCTAAATAAAAAAAGCTAGGGATCTAGAATCTGATAACCCATAATTGAACAAGAATGCCATGGTAGAGATTAAATTAATAAAATTTGAGGGTCTATAAGTGAAATAAATTTGAACCATTAATTCTCAATTCTGGGTAAAATCTAAGTTTATAGTGTTGTTGGGCTTGAATAGATGTCCCAATTCACTCGGTTCAATATTTATTATTTATTCAATAAACAAACATGGTATAAAAAAATGGATTATTTACCAATAAATCCTACTTTACAAACTGTTATACCAAATAGTCCCACTTTTATTCTATTATACCAATTAGTCCTATTGGTGGGTTAATTTGGTCATTTTTATTTTTATTTTTCCATTTTTGTTTAACTTCGTGGACGAGAGTGTCCTTGGTATAATGTGGACTGTGTGTAACAGTGTGTGTGCGTAACATTGTGTGTGTGTGTGTGTGTGGATGTGTGTTGAAACAGCACTGTGTGTGTGTGTGCGTGTAACAGTGTGTGTGTGCGCGCATATAACAGTGTGTGTAACAGTGTGTGTGTGTGCGTGCATTATACCAAATTGTTCATCCCTGTAGCGACCTAGTCCAGAGTATTCGATGTGAACCTGAAAATCAAGTATGGGCAGACCCTCAGAGATTCGTGTGTGCTGTGTATGTTTCATTGTGTGTGTGTGTGTGGGGGGGGGGGGGGAGGGGTGTTTTAGATTAAAAACCAGACTCTCTCACTCTATCTAGACACTGTTGCCGCTTCGTCACAGCAGATTGTACTCCGACTGTCGCCGCCGAATCAACGGCGGTTTCCGCCACCGCAGACCATCATCATCGCGGCCTCTCTCTCTCTCTCTCTCTCATACCAACGGTGGTGGAACCCCCACGATGGTATCCAGATTCATCGCCTGGATTTTTTAGAGATGTGAAGCCGTTCTTCCAAATCGTGATATCCAAATCCAGATACGTTGCCTCATCCTTTGTGGCTTTACATAGCTATTCAATCTCCCTCGGCGTTGTAGAAAATTATCTTCAAATTTGAATCGAGTGCTTCAGCTTATCTCCTCTACTTCAGCAATGGCGTCTTTCGATCAAGCTCCTCCTGGCGACTCCAAATCTGGAGAGAAGATCTTGAGGAGTGTAACTGTGAGGATTTGTTTTTGTGCGGTTGTTGAATGGGTTTGGATTGGAGGAGAGTTTTTTCGAGAGAGATAGAGAAAGTTTTTCTTTGATGAATGTGTGTGTGTCTGGCTGTGTGAACCCCCAAACACACCAACCCAGTCCAAAACAAAAACCCTTTACAGTGCTTT
This sequence comes from Camellia granthamiana, assembly GCA_036172215.1. Taxonomy (NCBI): domain Eukaryota; kingdom Viridiplantae; phylum Streptophyta; class Magnoliopsida; order Ericales; family Theaceae; genus Camellia; species Camellia granthamiana. The sequence goes on from CM069907.1 coordinate 143,043,873, forward strand.
GTCATTCTGTGACACCCTCTCAATGTATCACATGCCACACACCACACATCCATTCAATAATCATGTACGTGAGACACACATGCACCACACCCAATTTTTCCCTAACAGCCTTATTAATAAGGGTTAAATGAGGGTAATTATGTCCCTCACAATTAAATGGGACTAAACGGTTTAGTAGAATAAAAATGGGACCAACTGGTTCATGAGTTCAAATTTTGGGATTTATTGGTAAATCTCCCTAAAAAAATTTAAGAAAGACAATAGTAAATATATATAAATTGTTAAAATGCAATCAATTCTAACTATACAACTATATAAATGGACTTTGGGGTTTAGTCTAGTGGTCTTGTTCATGCCTTAAGATGTGGTGAAGGAAATATCAAGGATTCAAGTTGATGGAGTAGTAACGACATTTTATATAAAAAAAGAGACTATAATTAACGGAAAACAGGCAATTTAGACAATCTAATAATTTTATTTTTTTTCATCATTACAATTGATAGTTCCCATAATTATAAATTTGTATTTCCATTTCATAGTCATTAGATTTGCATTACATACATAGAATAGATAGGATCAAAGTCTATCATCTCCCATCCTTACCTTTGATAGATCACTACTCATCCTCTTTCACAATCCATTGCTACTGTTCTATCATTCTTGCATGTATACCACTGTTACTTCCATTTTTAACTCATTGTCACCACTCTCATTACTTTCTACTCCATAGCCACCGATGTAGTTCAACACTACTAACAAAAAGTGGTTAAATTGCCCCCAACAAATAGTAGAAATTGATTAGGATTTAAATTGAAATAACAAAAAAGGTAGGATTTGATAAGCCTTAACCTAGGTATATATATATATTTTTTCGTAATTAACTTAGGGAAATGTTACAATGTTACACGTTTAAAAAAGTGTATATAGTATGTCTTTCATAACTTTTTTTTTTTTTATAAAATTTCATAATTTAAATTTAAAATGTCATAACTTTTTCATTACAAAAGTCATAACCTTTTTTTTGTGAAAAATGTCATAACAAAATCTTAAAATGTCATAACAAAAATTATAAAAATGTCATAATATTATTATTCTTAACTTTAAGATACATATCATAAATTTGCTATTTATATCTCTACTATAAAATGTCATAACACATATCACAAATAATCATAATATTTATCAAAAAAAATTATAATTTTTTTATAATGTGCACCATACATTGTTAATTCCTCCGTTAACTTATAATTTTTTTATAATGTGCACCATACATTGTAAATTCCTCCGTTAAGTTATCCTAAAATCTTGAGGAAAAAACCAAAGGGGCTTATAATGAGTCTAGCGAAACAAACAAGGCTCGAGTTGTATGTGCTTTTAACCTGGAGCAGGACCCAAAAATATACACGGTGGAAGACAATCGAGGGGCTGTAACCAAACAGACAGTAGATTGCACTCGGCTATTAAACGGTAACTAGGGTTTTTTTTGGTAGGGCACGGATTTTGCGCAGAAGGAGGAGAAGAGAGGTGATTGATTCTGCGTCAATTTTAGGGTATATGTTGAAACCCTAATCTTTCTTGATTGTTCTCCATAGATCGCTTTTATATATTAATTTTGATTTATTGATTGATTTTGCGTTTCTTGGAGTGGACATCATTCATTCATGGTTTCTTTTCTACTTCGTATTTGTTTTGATTTGATTTGATCCGATTGATTCATCTGTTTATAGAGTTAGAAGAATTTCACAGCCAAAGATGGGGTTTATTACTGAAATTTTGAGGAGGAGATATAGCGAAAAAACAGTAGGCAGTAAGTTTTGGTTTTTGTATTATTGATTCTTTTGAATTCGCAGCCTTGTTGTTATTGTTATATAAATGAAGTATTGAAACTTTGTTATTGTGCCAGTCGTCCTGATTGTAGGCTGTCTTGCTGGAGGTTTTGTTGGCAGTCGTCTTGGCCCGGCGTAAGTGTTATTTTTCTCCCATCTTTAGTTTAATGGTTTAGATAGATAGATAGATAGATAGGTAGATTAATTTACTAACCATCCAAATATGTTTCAGGAAACCAGAAACAAAAATCAAATGAAATAAAAACTGATGGCCTGTCCTTGGCTCAAGGATTTGGGTAGTGTTTTTTTTATGGGTTCCTTCCTCCCTTATCCACCCAAATCCTGGATCATTTTTGATTCATGATTTGTATGTGAATAGTTTTCTTTTAATAATTTATCTAAATCTACAATATATGTAAGCGCCCTTACTTAATTTGTGTAGCCATTTTTGGCCTGGCCAAAATACCAATTTTATTCCTTGTTTATCCTGGAAAACAGTAGTCGCATTAGAACAAAACTTCAATGGAAAAAATTAAGAGCATTGAAATCAAAAGGGGTAGAGGACAGAAAGATGGCAATGAGAGAATCATGATATAATCTCTCTACATTTTCATTTCCTTGTGCCTTCCGCTCATGTACAAGTAACAAAGTTCAAATTGAGGAAGTTGCTTTTGTATGGAATAGCACTTGCTTTTTTCTAATATCAATCAATTTGGATTTCATCAACTTCTACTTTTTTTATTTTATTTTTATTTTTATTTTTATTTTTTTTAACTACCATATTATTTGGTCTGAATCAAACTGTTGTTGGTGCATTTTCTTGATATCAGGACTTTAAATGATTCCTGCTTACATACCATGTGAACTTTAACTGAAGTAATATAAATGCATGGTTTAACCATATAGACTTTCATTCTTTTTGTCCAACTACTGAAGAAAATATGTTAGTGAAACTTAGTAACATAAATCATTGTTCATGTTATTGTTAAATATCGTGGGTGTTTGGGAAGTGGGTTTTTATGTAGGTTTTTTTAGTTGTAGGATATTATTGGATAAAAAAATTTTAGTGTTTGGAAAGATAGTTGGGTTTTTTTGTGGTTGGATGTGATGTTTCTGAGGGAAAAAGTGAAATGATTATGGGGTTGGATGTGATATTTTGTTTGGATGTGTTTTTTTTGGTTTTGCAAAACTTTTGTCTTTTAGTGGAAAAAATGAGAAAAAAATTTGGGAACCAAGTTCCCAATCACCACCATCATTTCATTAGTTCAACTTAAAATGATAACTGATTTAATCGTTTAATGCAGAAAATGGCTTCATTTGGTTTTATTCTATTTGAATTACATAAACTGTAATACCTATTTAATTATCAATTCACTACAATTTTGCCTACATATTAGAAATATACGTTTTAACAATGTACTTTGTATATTTCTCAAATTAAACCCATTGATTTGTCCAACTTGTAACGACATTCAACTGCATGCCTTGCACGCAGCCTGCTTGATTAGTATTGATCTAAGTATAAATACTTGACATAATCTATCTAATGTTGACTAAATTCTTGCAACAGGCTCGCCCAATGGGAATATCAGAACCGGCCAATGAAACGGTAGGGTGTGCTTTTTTCTTTTTGTTTCTTTCAATATAAATATTATTTTGTATTTTTGTATTGATTTTAGATTGCATATGATATTCATGGTTGATGTAATGATTTTACTCTGTTTCTTGTTATATTAGTTAGCCTAAAGTTAAATTTGTTAAAGACACTTTAATTTTTCCCAACAATGGTATGTAATCTTTTGGGCCATAGACTGGACTGGATGCATTGTGATTCGTGTGCTTCTTGATCTCCCTGTTGTCCCCTTAAAAAAAGCTCTGGGATTAATGTCTAGTGCAATACTTGGTGTAGTGTCGATGGATTGACTCATTTGTGTTCCCATGATATGGTGTTTTGTTCCCCTTCTGCTCTCTTTCTTTCTTTAGCCTTCTATTGAGATTTAGGTGGGGTGGTCTAGTTCATGATGACGTATCAGCATATTGACAAGTTTTATTGTGGTACTCACACTTTATCTTAAGCTTGAGCATGCGTCTGAAATGATATCCAAAGAAGCTAAGTTTGGGGATCCTAAGATTGGGTACGATGCTAAGTTTCAAAATTACAAGGTCGTGGTTGTTCTCTTTTCTAGAGTTGATTAACGAACCAAGCAAGCTACTTGAGTTTGTCTCGTGCCCTGCTTGTCAAAATTTTGTTTTAGATTAAATCGTTAAGTTTTCAAGCTGAGCTTGAATAACCTACTACTCAGATCGATAAGTTTGTATGCATTATAAAAAATCAAATTTAATTGTATATTTCAAGTTACTTGTGCTTTTTTTGGTGTTTAATCACTTGCCAAATCAATTCACATTTGTTTGGAAATATGTTGTGTTATCAATATCTGTACTGATGTTATTTCCTTGCCTTGTTTGATGTGTTTTTTTTTTTTTTTTCAGCGAGAGGAAGAATGTTCATGGAGAGTGACACATACGCGCATCTGGTTCGAAGGATGGAATTTAGATCATGCAGTACTCATTACCTACTGAATGAATATTATATCGACATTTAGTTGTAATCTAACATATTAACTTTTATGATACATTACTTTATGTATGTTTGGAAAATGTACTCTTGTTAGTGTGTTCGGATCCTCTAGAGTGATATGCGTGAAGTGAAATGATGAAGGCGCAATATGTCTCACTTAAGGGTTGAATGACTGATTTTTCTTTATTAAAATGACATTTTTCCCCGAAACTCTTCTTCCTCTCCTCTCTCCAGCCCCTCTCCAAGTGGAATGTTACTTCTTTTTCTTTCTTTTGTTTGGTTTTTGTTTTTGTCTTCAAGTTAAATCTTGTTTTATTTTTTGGCTACCTATTTTTTAGGTCAAACACACTAGGTTACTACTGTTTTTTGCTTTTTTATTTTTTAAAACAGTAGTGGTGACTCTCCTTAGGTTATCTGCCACTTTTCTTATTCTGTCCTCGTTTTCCATGTGTTGTTGCTAGTACTTTTTTTTCTCAATTTCAAAGCCAAAATTATACAACAAAATGAGATTTGGTGCATGAGAAGAAAGGGATTCTCAAGTATATGGGTGTATTAGCGGCTCAAGCATGTTGAACTTCTTGTGTCGTGGTCTTCAATTTACAATTGTCATTGCAGCAGAAATTTCTATATCAAATACGAAATTGTCAGTGTTGCACTTTTTCGTAGATCTTTGTAGCATATCAAGGCTTCATTATGGGTTCTCATTATTATGGGTTTGCCTATGCATTGTTCGAGCGCACTCAGATTACAATAGTGCATCAAATAATGTATGAGTCAAACAGATTTCACTGTTCTATTGTTATTATTCGGTTCTCTTAATAGGTAATTTCCTTGTGTTGTATGTGCTTTTGCTGCTACTATTATTAGAAGTGCTTCCTTTTGAGGCATGATTTGTGATACGAAATTAACAATAGCCTCCTCGGGATGTAATTTGGGCCTGGCCTGGTCCATTCGGGCCCGGTTTGGACCTGCTTGCCTTTGGGCCTTGCGGGCTCCTACTTTTTTTGGGCTAGGTTGGGCTAGTCCACTAGCCGAAAAGTCTGGCCTAAGCCTAATCCCACTCAAATTAGGGCCTTAGGCTAGGCTTAGGCTTGGGGGCCAGGGTTCGAGCTACGAGTTGGGCTTTTTTTTCTTCTTTTTTTTTTTTTTGTTGTGAAAAATAAATGATAGATATATTACATATATAGATTATTTATGAGGGATAAAAAATAAAAGAAAAATTGTACTAGAGTATTTTAGTTAAGATTAATGAACTGTTTAGTTATATTTCATGTGGTGGTCTTTAATTATATATGACTTATGTTTTTTTTGGTTATGATTAAAAAAATATGAAATTATGTAATTTTATTATTTTGAAATGAATAATTATATATATATATCAAAATGAAATGAAATATTACAATTATTAAATTAAATAGATGACATTTATTTAATGAATAATATTTATTTCAAAATGATATAAAATATTACAAAAATTTATATCATTAAATAAAATAGATATAGATTATCAATGATGGTAGATCAATTGCATCACTATAGGTCAAGAACATCCAAACTAGGTTGGCACCTACTAACCTACCAATCATTTGCATTATATTCCACCTCAATAATATAATGAAACATCACGAAATGAAATAGTAAAAAAAAATTAAAAAATTGTTGATCAATTATTGGAGGAGGCAAACAATTCACTCATGTTGTGCGAGGATATATAATCCAAGTCGTCTTGAATTATGTCATTTTCAGTGTAATTTTGTCTTCTCGTAAACGTATATATATGATCTATGGATATCATCAGTGCCTCAACCATTTAAGGTGAAAGCCTGTTGTGGTAATCGCTCAGCACTCGTCCACCTACACTAAAAGCTTTTTTCGGAGCAACTGTAGAAATATGAACAGTTAGTACATCACGGGCCATCTGTGAAAGTACAAGCCACGTAGGTTCATTTTGTTTCCACTAATCCAAAATATCAAATTCATCGCTATCATCCACTAGTGGGCTATCCAAGTAACGTTGTAATTCAGAACTATTTACGCTTGTATATTGAGATATTTTTCTACTTTTAATTGTTGAAAAAACACTTAATTTTCTACCTCGAGATGAGGCTAGTGTAGTGTATGCAGGTGTATTTGCAGATACAACTATCCTGTATTTTTCAAATAATTTTTTGCATGTTTTCATAATAGGGGCAAGTTGTTCTTGATCAATGAAAATACGTTATAAAAATTATTGTAAACCAATTTCTTTACATCTAGGATCAATTATTCTAGCTAAACCTAAAAGATGAGGTAATTGATCAAAATATTTATCAAAATTTTCTTTCATTGTAGTAATAATGGTTACATGATATTTATTGCCCATATATTTTGTGAAAACTTTCATTATTTCTGCTAACATATGTAAAACAAATGGTGAACTAGGAATATATATACATAAGAAAATAATTTTGTTACAGTATCAAAAACTTTTAGAAAATCTTTATATAAGACAATTTGGCGCCAATTAAGTTTTGTGGGAGTCAGTACTTCTCCTATTGATGTTGTTGCAAAAAATAAATCTATTATTTTTCTTTGTTTATAAGCTCTATTTAACATATTATACGTTGAATTCCACATTTTGGCTATATCCAAAATTAATTTTTTAAATGACATACCTTCTTGTTGACAAATTTTCTTATATTCCGAAATTCGATTAGCAGAAGACATAATAGTAACAAACGCATTTTTTATTACCATTACAAAAGTCTCATATGCATGCGTAGCTTCTTTAACAAGTTTAAACTAGGAGCACAACAACGAATATGAAATAAATCATCATCAACAAGTAATTGTAAAGTTAATTTCAAATAGGCTATAGTCTGATTTCAATATGTTGCATTATCTAAACTAATGGTAAATATTTTATTCATATAATACATTTCTTATTTCTACCTCAGGTGAATGATCAGTGTATGGAAGTTCAATTAATCTAAATGAAATAATTCTTTTATTTAATAAATCAATTCAAAATGACAACAATTTTATTGCAATATAAAACTTCACACATAAATATCTTTTAGCAAATTTCATAATTAAAGTTTAAAGAGAAAATTGTTGAAAAATTCAATCTAAAGGCATTAGGTTCAGTCAATTTTTTTTGTTGGTGAGAGGTCTACCCCTTGTGAAGTAGTTTGATGAGAAGTCCTTTTGTTGGTTATGACGGACATTTTGTTTTCAATTTTACACCTTATCTATGTGTTGATTTTTTATTGACTATCTGTTCAAATTTATATTTATCTATTCAAATTATTTTCTATCTGTTCAAATTTATATCTATTTGTTCAATTTTTTCCCCTTATCTGTTTAAATCTATCTGTCCAAATTTTATTATATGTTCAATTTTTCCGTAATTTTTTTTATCTATTAATTTGTTTTTATCTGTTCAATGTTTTTATTTGTTGGAGGTCTTTGTTGGAGGTCTGATTTGTCGAAAAAAATTCAATCTGTTTAAAAAAAATTAAATTTGTGCAATTGCTTTTGTGTTATCTATGTAAATTATTTTGTTTTTGTAATTTTTTTTTTAATCTATCTTTGTTGAACAAGTTGCACATAGTTATTGCAATATGTTTTACCATCATTATCATCAACCTCAACCAAATTTTTTATTTATTTGTTCAGTTTTTTCCCTTATCTGTTTAAATCTATCTGTCCAAATTTTATTATCTGTTCAATATTTTCATAATTTTTTTTATCTATTAATTCGTTTTTATCTGTTCAATGTTTTTATTTGTTAGAGGTCTGATCTGTTGAAAAAAATTCAATCGGTTTAAAAAAAATTAAATTTGTGCAATTGCTTTTGTGTTATTTATGTAAATTATTTTGTTTTTGTAATTTTTTTTAATCTATCTTTGTTGAACAAGTTGCGCATAGTTATTGCAATATGTACCATCATCATCATCAACCTCAACCAGGATTGTGAAAATGGCCCGCAGCCCGAGGTGGGCCCGGTCCAAGGTGGGCCCAACCCGTTTAGGCTTGTTTGGGCCTAGACCCGACCCAGTCCGAGACCGTGGGCCAAGGCTTGGGCCATCATTTTGAAGCCTGACTCGGCCTGCCTGGCTCGGCCCATCGGCTTGCTTAAGGCCCACTCAAGGTCCGACTCGTGGCCTGGCTCGCCTGAGGCCCAGTGTCTTTTTTAGTAGAAAATAATAAAATTTTGGTAGAAAAAATTTTAAAAAAATATTCATGCCCGCCCAAGCCCGGCTTGAATACCCCTTGAGCCTAATTTTCTAGCCCGTAGGCCGGCCTAGCCTGGCTCGAATTTTAGCGGGAACCCACGATGCCTGATATGGGGGGTCGGGCCGAGGCCAAATTTACACCCCTAACCCCAACAGCAACAACAACATTAGACCTAAACTTACATTTAAAAATAAATAAATAAATAAATATAGGAAACAAATAACTTCAAGCTCTCACTAATAGCATTCCACTAGGGTTTTGGTTGGTTGTAACTGACTTGGCCCAAGCCCAGCATGGTCCGTTGTCTCACATCTGATTTGACTCAGCACTAGCTGAATGTCCATGCCGAAGTGGCGATGAGTGGGCGAGTTTTCCAATCCAGCATCAAACACCCAGCATTCTCCTCCACTCTGTACCCATAACTGCCGTTGAACAAAGCCAACAACATACTCGCTTGCTTGAACGCGTTTGACTTTAATATACATGCAATCAAAATACATATTTCGGGAGATATTATTTTTCAGTAAGTGACAGTAATATGTTGATTATCAAAAGCACTGGCCTGAATAAAAAAACTAGGGATCCAAAATCTAGTAATTCATAATTGACCAATAATAGACGTGTGTGTGATAGAAATTAAATTGATGTAATATAGGGATCTATAAGTGAAATAAATTTCAACTATTGATTCTTGTAATATGGATTAAAAGCAAGATGTGTTGATGGATTGACTCATTCATGTTCCCATAATATACTTTCTTTTTTAGGAGAGGCTTCTCTCTAATTCACTGTGTAGATTAGAGTATATTGTTAGGCTTGTGGGGCTCCACCACGAGTCCCTTTCGATAATTCAAACCGTTCAATGTGTAGAGTTCGTCAAGTATTTCATGACTTCAAAATCGGATATCGATATCCCCCTGATCGGAATATATTTTTGTTAATAATTTATTTTAAAAATCATATTTACCATTGACAAAAATGTGTTTCGATTAAGGGGCTATCGATATCCGATCAATGTGATTTTTTGCAAGCATGAAGTACTTGACGAGCTCTACACATTGAACAGTTTAGATCATCAAAACAAGACGCGCAGTAAACTTCACAGACCTAACACTACACTCTAGCCCACACAATGATCTAGAAAGAAGCCTCTCCTTCTCCGTTTTTGTTTTCCTCCCTTGTGCTCTCTCTTTCTTTCTTGAGTTGAGATTAGATGGGGTAGTCTAGATCATGATGACGTTTTAGCATGTTGAAAAGTTTTATTGTGGTTAAGCTTAAGCATGTGTCTGAAATAATTTCCAAAGAAGCTACGTTTGGGATCATAAGATTGGATAAGATGCAAAGTTTGAAATTGTACCATTGGGGGGTGCTACATGAGCTCAACTCGTGCTCTAATCGTCAAAATCCTGTTAAGTTTTCAAGCTGAGTTTGGATAACTTACTACAAAAATCGATAAATTTGTATGCACTATAAAAAATCAAATTTATTTGTATATTTCAAGTTATTTGTGCTTTTGGTGTCTAATCACTTGCAAAAACAATTCACATTAGTTTTGAAATATATGGTGTTATCAATATTTGTATTGATGTTATTTCTTGGCCTTGTTTGATGTGGTTATTTTTTCACCAAAAGAAAAAATGAAAATACAGTTCACCGAGGGTGACACTAATGTGTCTACATGGTTCAAAAGATGGAATTTACAGCATGCAGTACTCATTACCAACTGCATGAAAATACATTATAAGTTATCATAGTTTCATGTCAAGTAAATTAGTTTGGGAATAAGTTATTTTAGTAATTTTTTTGCTAAAATATGAAGTGAAAAAAATTAATATGTTTGTGATATTTTTTGATTTCTTACAAAAAAAATATGCAAAAAGTAGAGAGGAAATGAAAATTTTGTTTTTTTTATATAATTTTTTAATATTTTTAGTGACTTTTTAACGACTACTGTTTGGTAGAGCTGTGGGAAAGTGCTTATAGCTTATGCCTAAACAGCTTATAACTTGTAACTATGAACATAAGCTGATTTTTGACTTATAAATTAAGTATCTCCTGCCCCACTCAAAGAATAAGCTGATTTCTGACTTCCAAAAAGTTATAAGTTATAAGCTATAAACTAAACCAAACACATCAAAATAGCTTAAATTAAGCTGAAAATTAAAATAAGCAGCTTTTAAGTTGCACCAAACAGGCACAAGTCAAACTTACTTATACTAATACATTCGATTACTATTGGGGAAAATTTATGGGAACTATAGACTCTTGTTAGCATGTTCGCAGTGGCGGATGCACAAATTTGGTCTAGAGAGAGCCAAACTATGTGCATAAATTACAAAATCTATGTCATTATTTTATCACATTTTCACAAAAAATTTGTATGTATGTTTGTATTAAAATATTTACTTTTACGGGCATAAATTTTGAACATTATCATTAAATACAAAACAAAAAGATAAAAAAATAGTAACATATAAATACTCTTTCCACATCATAGTTATATTGACTCGTAACTAATATCAATTACATTCATAACCAAAAATTATAAAAATCATTTTGATTAGAATCAAAGCCACCACAATGAATTGTAACAAACATTACTTTGAAATATAATTAAGCATAATAATGGGATGTAATTATTTTTTATTTAATAATATATCAGCTCCAGCATTATAATAGTTCACAACCAAAAATTACAATAATTCATAATTAACATCAATTTATACTATAATTTACATAAAATATATTTCAGATGTATTATAACATGACTCCAGCTATAGGTTTCAAACAAATTAAATCTTTAGCAAAAAAAAAAAAGGGTTAGAACTTGGGAGAGCCATCTCTTTGGAAATTATAGATTTACAAATAAATACAGCCATATCAATTGGCATTTTTTAAATGGGTTCAGGGGCTAGGCACCCCCTAGCCACCTTCTGCGCCCGTTAATGTGTGCGTTCGGATCCCCTGGAGTGATTATGCGTGAAGTGAAATGATTAAGGCGACACGTGTTCCAATTAAGAGGTGAATGATTGAGATTTTTATTTATTAAACCGACTCATTTTGGTAAAGAAAAACGGAATTTTTTTTTCTTCTTCTCAAACTAAGAAACCTTCTCCCCACCCTCCCCACCGACGGCCACACCTCTCCCACCTCTTGTAACAGCAGGCCGCTATAGCGGTTTGATAAAAATTCACAACTGTAACAGCCATCATCGTTTTGTAAAGGCCATAACGGTCGTTGCAACTGTTACACTTCTATTTTTTTTAATTTATATTTATATATATTTTGTATATAATGCTATGTTCTCTTTTTATTTTCTAGTTACATAGAGTTTAAGTAAAAATCTTATCTATATATATATATATATTTTAAATGTCTAATTTTCAATTTTACAAGATGTCATTACTTTTTCATTTAATTATATTTAAATATTAACTTAAAACTATTTCTCTTTTTAAATTTATTGAACAAAATTTTGATTTTATATTTTTTACTTTTATATTATTAGAGCATCTCCAACGGTGTATATATATATATATTTTTTTTTTCTCACTAAATTTGAGTAAAAACTCCATTTGATATCAAGTGCTCTCACGACGGATTTTAAACTTTTATCAAAATACCGATTGACTGGCTAGTGTATTTTTTTCACAAATTTTTGCAAAGAGGTGGCCATCCAAGAGAACATCCGGTAGTGAAAATCCAAGGGCTATGAACAGTGATTTGATAAAAACTACTAGGTGTCCTCAATTTGGCAAAAGATTTTTGATATCCTCGATTTGATACCCATCCGGTGATTATTTTTTCATCATCTTTAAATTTGATGAAAGAATTGATGAACCGTTAGAGATGTTCTTATGTTTACATTTGTATTTTGAACTTATATTTATGAGACTATTATTTTTAATATTAAACATACTTTGTTTATTTTCTTAATAAATTTAAAGTTATTCATTAGTATAATTAGTAAATCCAAGAAAATTAAACAAATACAACAATAGGAAAAAAATTCATATTGGCTTAAAACTAATATAAAAATTAGTATATATATATTGGATCATGTTTTAGAACTAAACAAAAGTACTAAAAATCATTTTGAACCTCACTAATTGTGATTCTGAAATAAAAACATGCATATCGGTATATTTTCTTAAAATTTGGTTGTCGTCACCATTACGTTACGACCGTTATACCCCACAACCAAGTCAACGTTACTGTTACCATTATGGTAATCGCCATCGTTATTTAAAATCTTGCTAGCAAATCTTCTTCAAGCATTATATAAATTGGACTAGGCTTTTATCCAGTTCGAGATCGAACTGGAACATGCTGTTGGGCCTGTGGGGGCCCACCAAAGATCATGTTTTGATGATCTGAACCGTTCAATAGGTAGAACTTGTTGAGTACTTAATCCCTGTAAAAATTCATATTGATCGGATATCGATACTTGCTTGATCGGATCAGATTTCTATCAACAGTAAATATAATTTTTAAAATAAAGTATTGACAAAAATTTGATCCGAAATAGCTATTGATATCCGATTAATGTTATTTTTTTATAGGGATTAAGTACTCGACGAGATCTACATATTCAACAGTTCGGATTATCCAAACAGGATTTGAAGTGAGCCCCAAGAGCCCAACAATATCATTTAATCTATAAAGTGAACTGAAAACGAGCCTGATCCATATAAAATTATAAGATCCATTGGGCAGGACTGTTGAACGCATATCTCACATCCTGTCTCTTGTCATATCCGTGTTGGACACGGGTACGTTGGGGAAAGTAGAAGAGTAAATGTAACGCAAGATACCAATTTAGTAAGCGGAACTGTTTATGAGTATACCCTTTCATGCATTGAGACTGGACATCTTCTAGATTGAATTTTATGGTGACTTTGATGGGAGCTTCGACAAGAGCTTGGACTTGGGAATAGATCTCTCTGCTGCTTTGCTTGGGCATCGACAAGAGCTTTGACAAGAGAATTTTGGCAACCTGAAATTCTTCATATGCTCTCTTCTTGCTCTTCCAATTTATAAAAAGTTCCTTCATGACCCTTTAGAATGTTATTCTAGCAGACTAGCACTCACCAACATCTGAGTATATCAGTGGCTGGGTCAAGAAAATATACCATTGGATTTCGTACTATAGAGCCATGCATGGTTGGTCAAAATAGCTATTTTAGAACTAATATGTACACTTCAATATTCCCTTTCTTTTTGGATGATTGGTCAAATAGCAAAAATGATCACTTTTAGTTATCTATTTCCTCTTTTACTTCTCTTCCAGGTTTACTCAAGTTACATAAGTCCTAACTTTTTGAAGGCTGTACAATCTGAGTTTCTCTATAATATTGGCTTAAAATTTCATCCCTGCCTAAATTTTTGTCAACTTAAACCAGGTTGGCGAAGAAACATAAATGGATGCACCCCTTCCGGAGTATGCCTGGTTTGTCCATTGATGACCCGTGCAAGTGACCTAAGTTTACAAATGTTTTGGAATGGAAAATTTTTGTATTGGCCTGCAGTGCCACGGTCACTTGCTTTTATATGTTTACGTTTATATTTTTCGGGCCAAGGGGCCTAAAAGTCATTAATGTATCTATCTTGATCTGCATCTTCTTGAAGAGCAACCTGTCGGATTAAGTACATTTACTTTAGTCTATGAATTTTACACTCACCATTATTTCTAGGAATTACATGGTCCAAAATGAGTGGTTAATATTGGGTGGATTGCCATGCCAAAAATGGTTGAGTGTTTCTTCCCCAATTTCAGCATAGATTTTTAAATTTTTGACATCTACAATGGTTCCCTCTTCTTTCAAGCATTCTCTCATACCATTGTGGGTGTTCTTCCTCTTCAACTTTTGCTTCTGGTAGCATCTGAAGTACGACAGCGGCGGCAGTGGCAGCGGCGGTGGTGGAATTGGGCAACGGCGATAGACGCGACGTTGATGGTGACAGTGAGTGTTGATGCAGATCTTACTTGGTTTGATGCAGATCTAAACTTCCAAATCACATCTATAAGAAGATTAGTAGTTTTTCCTTGATTGTAGCTACTTTTTTGACAAATTTGTTGTTTTTGTTGTATGTAGTTTGTTGTTTAGTTATTTGTTTTGCCCTTTAGGGTTTTGTTTTTCTTTGTTGTATGCTGTTTGTTTTATTTTAATGTAATTGCTTTTCTTTGTGATAAACTTTTTAAATATTTTAATAATATTATTTAATTTTTAAATTCACTCAATCTAAATACACTTAAAACTTATAAAACTTACGAAAATATCTTTTAAAAGATCACTAAATACTAATAAATAAGCTAAAAATTTAATAAATTTTCATATACCTTTTGTATTTGTTGAATTTTTTAGAAATTATTCACATTTTTTTAAAACTTTTTAAATTTAAATATTTCTAGATTAGATGTATCTCCAAAAATAAAAATAAAATTGGCCAATATATTAAAATTTTCCCTTATATTATAAATAAATAAAATATGAATTAAAAACTTAAAAATTGTTTTTTGAATACTTTAAAGCCAAATAGTTTTCAAAATTATTTGGGGCACTTATACAGGCTGGTTCTATTGAGCAGACTTTATTTACCTATAAGTCCTGCTCTTTTTTCACCTATCAATATCCCTAAAATGCCCTTTGTTCTCACATTCATCATCCCTGTAATACACACTATTATGAGACTCTCCTCCTTTGCCAGCAACTACCTTCGATACTAGCAACCACATATGAGGATAGTTTCTGGCAATATTTTTTTTGAATTATTTCAACAAAAATAACATCTATTAGCAACAGTAACAACATATAAAACGAAAATAAATGATGAACTTATCACTGAAAATTTCAATACAACAACAATCCACACCATATTAAACAAAATCAATGATAAATTTATCACTACATTTCAAAATTCCAGTACAACAACAGTGATAATTGAACATACATTCAATGATAAATTTATCATTTAATGATTTGTAAAAAAAATAAACGCCATTCACTTATTCACATTCACACTTCTACTCACTTACTCACAAGACACTTTCATCCTATATACATATACAGAACCAACAAATGATAAATTTCTCACTAAAACATAAATTTACAACAGATATGTTTTAAAAATAGAGAGAGGAGGAGGAGGAGGAGCAGGAGGAGGAGGAAGAGGGGTAAAATTTGAAAAAATATTGTTATTTGGAGATATTTTGGAGTCAATTTCACCATTGAAGCAACTAAACTGATGTAGATCTAGAACTAGAACGGTGGATCGGTAACAATAGAGTGGAGATTGGAGATAAGATACCACATTGAGGCCACTTAAGTTACAGTTTTGGTCTTTTAATTTTATTTATTTGTTGGAGATGATGTGTTTCGTGCACTTATACAGATTTGGCAGGAAATATGAAACTTCAATAAAAAAGGGCGCGAAAGTAGATTCTCCATGTGAGAAGTGAAGAATCCGAGCCAGCCAGACTACTGCAGGTGCGGCCAAGCTTCACCGCACGTGCGGTCCACCACTGTTCGAGCCGCCCATATGGGAGCACGAGCGGCCCACCTAGGGACGCGTGTACAAAATTCTTGGTTTGTTTTGCTGCGAATAAAAGACAGAAAAATAGCCAAACCTAGGGTTCGAAAATTAATTCCGAAAAGAGGGAGGCTAGGGTTCCAAAGAGGTGATATTCTACCAAAGCTTGAAGGACACTACCATGGGAGTTTCTTCCTCATCTTCTTCTTCTTCTCACTCCTCCATGAGTGGCTAGTCGTCTTTTCTAGAGTTTTGATGAAACCCTAGCCATGTAATAGGATTTCTCATTAGCTTTAATTGTGAATTGGTTTGAATGGATGTATGGATGATTTAGAAGTTTTTAATATTCATTTCTTTCATCTCTTTAAGCATTTATACTCTCTGTGATTATCTAATGCTTTCCATACATTAGTTTTCTTTGTGTTTGTATTCAAAGTACGAGACGAGTCATGCTATGAGAGATGGGTCGTGTTGCTATCATAGTTTAGAGCAAATGACTTGTACTACAAGGGATGATTCGTGCCCGTACATTGAATGCAACAACGCTCTTGATCAATATTTCAAACTTGTAGTTGTGAAATATTGGGTAATTGTAGACGTCCCATTTTTGACCGACCTTAAGACTCAGACGTCATCGATTGAGCGCTCGGTAATGGTGCATGTTATGCTCGTTTCGAGGTTTTGGAGTTTCGGCTGAGAGCCTTGCCTTTGAGCCTCTGAACTCTTTGTGCTTCGGCTCGGTTTGCGGACCAGGCCTTATTTCTCTTCCCTAGAGCGAGGGAGAGCTCTTGCAGACCATCTCTTTGTGGTCGTAGGCCACTTTTTTCGTTTGGAGACTAGTTTCTAGTTTTTGGAGCCTTCGGCCGTGCGCTTTATCTCGGGATCGCTTAACGTTCTCCGTTTGGCGTGGTTTTTGAACCACACCTTGTTGCCTCTGCCCAGAGGGACACTGTGGTCGGGGAGACCACTTTTGTGGTTGTATACCACTTTTGATGCCCGTAGACTAGTTTTCGAGGCTCCCGGCTGCGCACTTTGCCTCTTGAACTCTCGTCTTGTATCCGTTTTGGTTTGTTTTTGGTACAAACATTGTTTTCCTTGTTTGGAAGGTGGTACAAGGGTGAGAGACTAGTTTTTCCCCTTGGAGACCATTTTCCTTCCCGTCAGCCAGTTTTCTAGTCGAGAAACTGGTTTTCTTGGTCTTTAGGCCATCTTTTCTGGTCGGCCACCCCACTATTGGCTTGCTTTCAGTATGGAGACCACCATTTCCCCCTGCCGACCACTTTCTCTTCTGTCCGACCACTTAAAGTAGCTGGCAGACCACTTAAGGTGGTCAACAGATTTCCTCTTGTTTTGGCAGACTGTGTGGATGCTAGTTGTGCCAGCTGGAGGGCACAGACTGTATCCTCCATACACGTGTATGGGGGGATTGCATCCAAGCTTAGCTTTTCCAAGAAGCTTTAGCTTTTTTTTTTCTATAAGAGAGAGTCTCACTCTCCATTCCACAGGTTGAGAAAATTTCCTAAGGCACAAGCATATATCTCCCTCTATATCTCTATATTTGGGGCCTAAAAGGTGTGTTGTTCTTCACTTTTGCACCACAACTCTTAACCACACACCCCCATCATTGAGCTGAGGTTCTTGGAGGACATATTTGAGGGCTAAAAAGCTGGTTTTTGGCTGAGAAAGAAGCTATTGTTACAGTGCTTCAAGGGTAACCTCTTTTCTCCTTTTTAAGCTTTGTTTTGGTTGCTCTCTTGGTCCCATTTTCATGCTTACTTGGGCTTAGCTTCCAACTGAAAAAAGTCTTGTTTTAAGGTTCTTGTAATGTTTGTTTAAGGTCACTTTTTGGTTGGGGTTAGTCTACCCCCTCTTAGGCCTTGTTTGGCCTTGTTTTGTGCTTTCCCTTTTGAGCTTTGGAACCATCTTTTTTTGACCTTCTCACCATTGAAATCCAGAGGATTTTCGATGGTGGAGAAGTGGTTTTGGAGTCTTGAATAGGAGAGGGACACCTCCCTCTCCTTATGTCTCGTATGCTTGTGTTGTTGGCCCATAATGGTAGCATGTTTGCTTAGCATATTTTGGCTTCATTTCAGCAAGTATTCCGTGTTATTTGGCCATGATATACCTCTATTTTAAGTTGGTTTGATAGCTTCCTATATGTATCATGCACTTGTCTTGCAATCCTCTCATTTGCCTTAACATGTATCATGCATTTGGACCATCATGCTTGCATATTTTGGCTCAACTCAAAGGAAATTTTAGTCATATTTTACCATGTTTAAGCTCTTTTTGGTGTTGTTTTAGTCATGCATGTATCGTTTTGTATAGCCATGGTTCACTCTAGCTTGTTTGCTTTGAGTGTCCAAGTCATTAGTATGCATTAATTGGATCATTTTCATGATTTGGAATCATTTCATATGTGATTTCAGTCCATGTAGTGTAGCCATACACTTGCCTTTGTCACTCCTTTAATGCTTTGAAGAGTTGGTGTTTTATGCCTTAAGAGTGAGTCATTGTGCATGCCTCCATGCTTAGGTCTTTAGGATGCCATCTCAGTGGGTTTTTGGGCTTATTTTGACATGCCATAACTCTAATTTTTATTGGTTGAGTCATGCCATGTTTGGTTGTAATAGGTGTAGTATAATACTCCTTGTTGGCCTTGTATGCGTCATGTTTTGTGCTCACCTTTCTAGCATGTTTTGGCCTCATTCCATGTATGTTCTAGCCTTGTTTTGGCCTGCCTTGAGACTGTTTTGGGTCACCTTGGCCCTTTGGGGCTTGCTTTGCATGGCCATGGTTTAAGTCCCATTGTTGACCTTGAGCTTTGAGCTTTCTTGCATGCTATGCTTGACTTGTGTGCATAATTTGGCATCATTCCTCACATGATTTCAGAGCTTATTGCATTACCACATTCTCATGTTTGTCACATCTTGCTCATGTTTGAGGATTGTGCATTGTTGCATAGGTTGTGGACCAATATGTGCACATGTGTGTTTTGCCCTTTTGGTGCCTTGGTCTTGGCATTTTGGCCACTGATTTTGGACATGACTGAGGTCTATCCATCTTTTGTTTAAGTCCATTTACCATGTTGTTCAAAGTTGCTACTTTACATCATGTTGCATGCTTGCTAGTTTGCATGTCGTTGCATGCTTGTCTATCTTTGCATACCATGTATGTTTGTATGTTTAGGTTGCATTTTGCATACTTGCTAGTTTGCATTTTGTCACATGCTTATTGCCTTAGCCTTGTGTGCATGTTTGAGTCATATTGCATTTGGCATGCTTATGTTGCTTTGCATAGCTTTTCCATATTACATGCATTGCATTGTGTTTGGTTTGGGGTGTCAAACCAAACACGAGGAACGAGGGACGTTTCGTACTTGAAGTGACGAAACGTGCCTCAATCCTCGGTCGCCAATACCCTTGATCCAACATGATAGAGTATGAGGCATTTGTGCGTTTTTGTGCATTCATTCCATATTGATTTGTGCAACTTGGCCTCTTTGGCCATCATGCATCGAAATGCGTGATTGATGGCCTGAGGGTCGAGCACTACACTCCTTTGAGTCCCAAACATGATAAGGCGTATAGTTGCACAACATTTTGTTGCAAATACTTTGCCGTGTCCTTTCTTGCTCTCTGTTGTAGCAAACTGGAATTCAGCAGCAACAACTGGTCGGCCGACCAGTATTACTAGCTGGCCGACCACTTTTTCTGGTTTTTCAGCACAGAAAGTGGTCGGCAGGTGGTCTCCAATGCCAACAACTGGTTGGCAGCGCTCCCACAGGTTCCCATGATGGAGTTTCAGCTTTTTGGAGCTTTGTGCAGTGTTCTAGAAACAAGTGCAAACAGAGGCAATTTGGGGCATCGCGATGGATTTCGGAGCGAGGCGATTCAAGCATGCATGCATCCCTCGTCATGAGGCCATTTCAATGCTTTTGTTAACTTAGAATAGTTATTTGTTTCAATTCGTTTTGTAATAATTAATTAGCTTGTTAGTTAGTTGATTAGTTAGTTTGTATTATTTATTCAGACCCTCCGTCGCGAGGGAAAATTTTGTAATAAGTGTGCATGTGTGTGATGCATGTCTTCCAACCCCACGTCTTTCTCCCTTTTATTTACCAGCTTACGATGGTTAGTTTTAGGGCATGTTTCAATTAGCATACTTATGCTCGCATGTTTGCATTCATTCATCTGTCTTGCATGCACCGGGCTCGGCGCATCATACTAATTGCATTGTATTTCAATTCCTATTTGAATACATGTTATCCTGTTGCATTTCACATGCCATTTTAGAATAGCTGATCCTATTTTAGTTTCATTTTGCATGTGTTGCATTTGGCATTCTCGACATAGCTAGGATCATGCATGATTACTAACTAGCTTCTGTTTTGGCTCGTAGTACTCGGTGAGTGTTTATGCTTTAGCGTCCTTACATGTGTGTGAGTGACTGCCATGATAGCATGCTTGCCATGAAGCTATTTGCTTATGTGATATAACTGCCTGAATGCCTATGGGTGAAGGTTGGATTACTTGAATTGGAACAATTCATTGATTGCGAGTTCTAAGCCCACTTGAGAGTGGCAAATCATCATGTTTTCTAAGCCCACTTGAGGGTGGCAAAATCCGCATTTTAGCCTACTTGCGAGTAGCAAATCGTTTTCAAACAAACGGACATGCAATGTTTTGTTCCAACTTAGGCGATCTAGTCTATACTTGTATGCTGTGCGCATCACATAGTAATTCTAGGTTAATAACCATAATAAGAGCACATGTGTTTTCAAAAAACAACATATCATGTTAGTAAAGGCCGATCTTTGATCGGGCGAGCGGAGGTGCTCATTGCATGACCTTCCCTGCTCGTACCCAAGTTCCCAAGCCGAGGCAACTTTGGTGATGACAGACACGTGGCCTTAGGCACAAGTCAGGGTTTCCTAAATTTCCCAAAGTAAAACATTTAGGTGGCGACTCTATATCTAGCAAAACAGTCCATGTTTGGCACTTCTTTCTAAAAATCAATTTTCCAAAACGATTTGTCGGATTTGGACTCTTTGGTGATTTATCGATCTTGCATTGCACTTTGTGAGATTAGATTCAGAACCATGACAATGTATGCGAACTGTAGTAGCTCAATGAACAAAATGGATTTCGCGTCATTCGCGCGTGGAGCCGGGACGTTTGGGCGCGTCTACAGTAGTTCAAACCGAATCGCAATTGGTGGCCAATATTAAATCTCATTCATGTGGTTAGTGGTGAATTCTCTACCCTATGATTTTTTCCGAAAATTAATATCTCAAACCCTAATTTTAGTTGTCAGTCTAATTCCTCAATTTCTTTTAATTGCTTTTTAGTTATAAAATCAATCTTATCTTTTTAATCAAAATTAATTTAGGAATTTTGCGATTGAATTAATCTAATTTCACATTTGTCCCTGCGGATCGATACCTGGACTTGACATTATTCTGATAGAATTTGGTATAGTTTAGTGATTTATATTTGGTGTGTTCAACGACCCATCAGAGATGTAAAGTGCTGATCGGTGATGGTTGATGTGGTTGGTGAATGGCGGTGGTGGATTCATGATGATGGAGTGTAGATCATTGATGGTAGCAAATGGAAGATGATGATGACGGTAGTTGTGGTGGTTGGACAACGACGGTGGTGATGGTCTTGGTGGCTAGATGGCGGCGATGGTGATAGTGGTGAACAATGGTAGTGTGAAATTTTGGAGATATGGTAGAGAGACGGGCGAGGAATATGAAAAGATTTGCTAAAGAGATAAGATAAAAGATTTTGTTGGATAATATTTTAAAGAGGGCAACATAGGTAACATAAGATTTTTAGTGCATTGAAAAAGTAAAGACGGCTAATTGGTATTTATGTCCACTTAATGGGATTAGTTGGTAGTTAATCCAAAATATTTTACTCATTCTACATTGGTCTGAATTTAAATTTAACACATTTTTTCCACTATTTTCACAAATATTTTTTATTAATTCGAAATACAAATTCATTTTGTTTTAAATTTTATATGAATTGACAAATAATTTCTTTATAAAGTTTCATCCAAAAAAATTTGATTAACTTGAAAATTTGATATACTGCATACTTCAGCATAGATAATGATTCAATTAATGTAGTTTTAGTAATTAGAGATTAAATTTGATTTGAAATTGTTAAATTTGGAATAGTTTTGAAATAGTTTTGGGAATGGAGATAATATGAAATTGATTTGAAATAGTTTTGAGCTAAGAAGGAAGGACACAGATATGAATGTAGATGTGGACACAGACATGGATGCGGATACAGATATTTACTTTGTCTCAAATTATTTGTTATGCGGATGCAGATATTCACTTTGTCTCAAATTATTTGTATTGTGCATAAATTAAAAAACTTAAAAATATAATTTTTATTTTGTTAGTTATTATTAATTATCTAATAATGAGGAGTTCTAATATTTGGCTTAGTGGATAGGTTAGGTTAGATTAGATGTGACGTGGTGTTAGTAGATTGTTGGCGGATTGTTATCTAGTTTATGGAGGTGAGAGTCACCTTGAATTGAACCAACAGGATCTTCCCAATCCAGTTTATTCTTTTTTCCCTCTTCTCTATTTTTTATTTATTTATTTATTTATTATTATTTATTTATTTATTTATTTATTTATTTTTTGTGTGTGTGGATTAATTTTGTTAAGAAAAGGGACTTGACAATGAACTTTCTACCCTTCTAAAAAAAAACAATAAACTTCTAATTACTAGATAATGAATAATAATAACAAAATAAAACTTACAATAATATTCTAAAATAATACGAATTTATCCCTTAAAATCAACCATGGCCTCAAGGTTGAAATATAACTGGATCCCATATTTTTTAAAACAAAAAATCTATTCACTTATCAAATTTATTTATTTATGATTTTTGTATAAAAAAAAAAAGCACCCATTAAAAAGTATTATATATTTCAAACAATTTAGAACGAAGTATTAGTTAATTCCAACTCACTTGTGATATCCAGATCCTTAGATCTACCTTTATGTCATCGCGATTCATTACGTTATCGTGATTCATTGGCTGTTAAATTTTGTGGAAAACATGGTCAACAGGATAAAGCTTCGAAGCTCGAAATTCTCATGGTTCGAGTGGCCCGAAATTTCAAAACGACGTTGTTTTCAAAAAAAAAATTTTTGTTGTTTTTTTCTTTTCTTTTCTTTTCTTTTCTCTTCTCTGAAATTGGTTTGAGAACAGGAGAGAGAAAGAGAGGAAGAGAGAAGAAGAACAAAAAGAGAGGAGGAACAGAGGAGGAAATTTCCAAGTGAGTTTTGTTGCTTCTGTGAAAATTCTTGCTTCATATATCTGAATCTGGGTTGAAGGTAAATAATTTGATGATTTGTAGCTTCAGTATTCATGGGCATTCTTTGGAAAAGAGGATGACCCATTTTCCATGGAAGATATTCTGTAAGTGTTAGCATCAATTTTCATGATTTCTAACTCGTAACTCGAAGCTTTGGTGAAAACTCTGGCTGTTTGATAAAGTGGAGTTGAATTTGAAGATGGGTTTGGATTGGTGAGAGAGATTGATTCACCTGAAGAAACATAAACTGACTTTGTTTTTTATATCGAAGTGTGAGGATATATTTTCTGAGTCCCAACACGTGGCCAAGGTGACGCCGACGTGTCATCCGAGGTGCCACGCGTCCAGATTATGACGCTGAGGTGATCTCGGCAAGGCCGAGGTTATCTCCGAAGATATCAGAATTCGGGATAAGCAAATAAGGGACAAGAGTCCTAGAATGGGAGAAGACTTCAGTTTGGGTAAAGATAAGACTCTTAGAGAGTTTATCCTAATCCTACTGGGAGTCCAAGATCAGCAGTAATCCTAAGTCTATTAGAGCTAAGCTTCTGTTGGGACTAGGTTTGTGTTGGCTATAAAAGAGAGGCACCCTCATGGGTCTAAAGTATGCAATTTATATTATGAATAGTGAGTTAGCATTATTGATTATCTTTGAGAGATATACTAACTTGATCGTCGGAGAGCCCCTGGGTGGACGAACCACCACCGGAATCTTCTCTTTCTGTTGCAGGTCAAACAGGTGCCATCTATGCTGCCAGCGCTCTCCAGTTGAATACTGAGTTGGCAGTGTGGTCAAAAAATCACTCACATAATTTGGCACCGTCTATGGAAAAGAAAGGAGAATAGATGGCTAATGACGGAAAGAAAGAGAAGGTTGGGGACAACACCCCTACTGGGAGCGAGAAACACATTGACCTTGACGTCGAAGAAGACAACTGCAACGAAGAGACTCGTGATAAGAATCACGGAAAAGAGGACATCGGCCAGGAGGGCGGCGTACTGAAGAAATCAGACCAGAGTGAGTATTATAACGAGGATGACCTCCAAGTATGGAAAGATAGATGCCTGCGGAGGAACGATGAGATAAAGGGAATGGCGACTAAATTGGCGGACCTGCAAACGGTTGTCAATTTCATGATGCAGAACAACGTCATGCGCCACCGTTCCCGTTACAAGATACGTCAATCCCAGTGGCTAAGAAAGATGCCCAGACAGGGAAGTAGAAGACAACTCCTACGACTCCTCATCACGGTAGGACCAAGGAACACTGTCACCGGTCTTCAAGGGAGGTCGGGCGAAGAGAATCAAGAAGGGGAGATTCACGGAGGACGCATCACACCAAGGAAGCTGACCCCAAAGAACATCAACATGATCAGGAGAAGGAACTCTATTTCGACGCAACCAACAGAGGGAGGTCTAAAAGGATTCATAATGACACTGGAAGTAGTGCACCAAAGAGGCTGAAATTCGGAGATAGCCAAGATCCTGGACGAACCAAGGAAGATATGAGGGATTACCTCTAGAGAAAGCGAAAAGATGCCGAGGTGACCTCTCCTGTCAAGCAGAGATGATAATAGTCACGCCGACGCATTGGCCAACTTAGCTAGTGCAGTACAACTTGGAAAAGCAAGGACAATAATGGTCGACTATTTGTCGGGCCCGAGCATAGAACCACTAAGCACAGGGCGTGAAGCAATTTGTGTGGACATGGGACCAAGCTGGATGGATGCAATTGTTGCATTCCTGAAAGAAGGAAAGCTACCAGACGATCACAAAGAGGCACACAAGATCAGATTGAAATCGGCAAGATACAATCTAACAGCAGAGGGGCATCTCTACAGAAGGTCCTTCATTGGACCCCTTTTAAGGTGCGTACATCCTTTACAAGTTGAAGATTTTTTATATGAAATTCATGAAGGAATTTGTGGAATCCACGCTGGAGGCAGATCACTCGCCCATAGGGCCATTACCCAGGGGTATTGGTGGCCTTACATGCAGAAGGATGCAGAAGCATATGTGAAGAAATGTGAAAAGTGCCAAAGATTCGCACCACTGATATACCAACCACCAGCAGACCTGAACCCTGTATCCAGTCCTTGGCCATTTGCCCAATGGGGCATGGATCTCGTTGGGCAACTACCCCAAGCAACTGGACAAAAGAAGTACTTGCTGGTAGCAACAAACTACTTCACTAAGTGGATAGAAGCTGAACCCCTTGCCAAAATCCGAGATGTGGATGTGAATAAATTCATTTGGAAAAATATCATCACCAGATTTGGGATTCTAAGAGCAATAGTTGCCGACAATGGAACACAATTTGACAGTAAGCTAATTAAGAGCTTCTGTGCAAAGTTCAAGATCAAGAACTACTTTTCAACTCCTAGCTTTCCCTAAAGCAATGGACAAGCAGAAGCATCCAACAAAGTAATCTTGGATGGGCTGAAGAAGAGGCTGCAGGCAACAAAAGGGAAGTGGGTGGACGAGCTGCCCAATGTGCTCTGGGCATATCGGACTATGCCGAGGGGATCAACAGGGGAGTCCCCCTTTGCCATGGCCTATGACACAGAAGCTGTCATCCCGCTGGAGGTCGGCATCCCAGGGATCAGAACTCAGGGAGTTGAGAATAGGACTAATGACGTACTCTTAGCCCGAGATTGGGATCTTCTAGAAGAACGAAGGGAGAAAGCTGCAATTCAGCTCGCAACATACCAACAACAGCTAGCTAGGGCTTATAACAAGAAGGTCAACCCAAGGGAGTTCCAAATAGGTGACCTCGTCTTATGGAAAGTCGTCGGCAATAAAAAGGATCCCAGAGAGGGGAAGCTTGGCCCAAATTGGGAAGGACCCTACAGAATAATCTCGGTACTAGGTAATGGGGCTTATCGACTTGAAAATAATGAGGGCAAAGAGTTGCCAAGGCCTTGGAACAATTGCAATTTGAAATTTTTCTATCATTAGAATTATTTGTTCAACTATCATTTGCCAAAGTAAATAAATAAAGTTTTAACTTATTTTTATTTGTTTCTACACTCATAACTGATAACGATACACAACGTTGCTTCTGGAATACATGTATAATGAGAACCCAAGTGGAACTTAGGTTCACATTAGGGGGCAGAGAGAAGAAGGATGATGTTTACTTGTTGAAACTTAAGAAAAGTTTACAAGTTAAACCGATAGGATGTTTACTTGTTGAAACTTGAGAAAAGTTTACAAGTTAAACCGATACGATGTTTACTTGTTAAAACTTGAGAAAAGTTTACAAGTTAAACCGATACGATGTTTACTTGTTGAAACTTGAGAAAAGTTTACAAGTTAAACCGATACGATGTTTACTTGTTGAAACTTAAGAAAAGATTACAAGTTAAACCGATATGATGTTTACTTGTTGAAACTTAAGAAAAGTTTACAAGTTAAACCGAGATGATGTTTACTTGTTGAAACTTGAGAAAAGTTTACAAGTTAAACCGATATGATGTTTACTTGTTGAAACTTGAGAAAAGTTTACAGTTAAACCGAGATGATGTTTACTTGTTGAAACTTGAGAAAAGTTTACAAGTTAAACCGATATAATGTTTACTTGTTGAAACTTAAGAAAAGTTTACAAGTTAAACCGATACGATGTTTACTTGTTGAAACTTGAGAA
Organism: Camellia granthamiana; assembly: GCA_036172215.1. Classification (NCBI taxonomy): domain Eukaryota; kingdom Viridiplantae; phylum Streptophyta; class Magnoliopsida; order Ericales; family Theaceae; genus Camellia; species Camellia granthamiana. Next base: position 143,071,028 of record CM069907.1, read on the forward strand.
AAGTTTACAAGTTAAACCGATACGATGTTTAACACTTGTTGAAACTTGGGAAAAGTTTACAAGTTAAAGTTAAACCGAGATGATGGATACTAAGGTTAAACACTTGTTGAAATTTTTATGAAAATTTACAAGGTGAAACCAAGCTTAGGCCGAGAAAGGTACTTGGGTACTTACCGAGGTAAATCATCAATTTGCATACCCGAGGTGCGTCACCCCGAGGAGGTTACACAAGGATTGAAGTGTATATTCAAGACATGCAAAAATATTCAAAGTATGGAGGACATACAAGAGCAATAAAGTGAAAATAAAGATTCAAGCATTCAGGGAAAGCAGTTGCATTTGTACACAAAAGATGACACTACGGCCTAACCAAAAAGTAATTGTTCAGAAATTACAAAGAAGGCACATCGGCCATGAGAAAAGCTTATAATATTTCAAAAAACAAAGTACAAGAAGGAAAAAAAAAACATAAGGCTAAGACTCCTCAGCAGTAGCAGTTGGTTGAGTTTGAAGTTTAGACGATTGTTGGGAAGACATCTCCGTAGCCATATACGCCGCAAGCTCGGCGTCAATTTCTGCAAGGGTTTCATCTAGCCTCTTATCGGCAAGGGGAACGACGGCCGATGTCTTATCAGCCGCAGTATCTTTAGGGACTTCCTCACCCTCCTCATCTTGAGTCAAGTCTAGAACTTGCTCATTCAGAGAAAGGGACATGGTCCCAGTAGTCTCTTTTGATTTCCTCACCAAAACTTCCTCGTCGACCTCATCCTCAGAATCAGACTCATCGTCAGATTGATTGGGAGGTGGAGTTGGAGGGAATGGCAGGGGAATGGCATCGGCGTTCTTAAAGGTGGAGTCCTCGGGGACATCAAGTTTCTTCAGCAAGGTCATCTAACCAAGGGTGAAACCCTTGTTTTATGCTTGCTTGACTTGCTTTTCGTAGACCTCCGTAACATCGGCCATGCCCTGAGCATACGCCTTCTCATCGGCATCTTTGATTTCAGCCTCTTTGGTGGCCAAGGCGTCTTGAAGCTCCTTCTGGGCTTGGGCCACTTTTTTCTCGGCCTCCTTCAGCTAGGCTTGAAGGACTTTGTTTATCGCTTCAACAGCACCAACCTTCTCTTCGGCATCATCCTTGGCTTTAATAGCGACCTCGGCCTGATCCTCCAGGGTCTTCATCTTTGATTGCAAGTTTTTATTGGTTTTCTGAAGGCTGGAGACCTCCCTCTTCTTTTCGGCTAGCTTCTCACGGTTCTCAAAAGATTGCATTGAGAAAGAGTGGGCATGCTGGATGGCCTGAAAGAAAACAGAAATATTAAAAATATTCTAAGTATGAAATGAAGAGAAAGAAATAAAAAGTACCAAGCAAAAACACTTACCTGAACAGAGCGCTGAAGCATCAGAGCGTAGTTCTCGTACTCGCTGAACTCGGTGTTTCGCTCCAGATCGCCTGGAAGAAGCAGAGCAGTACTGAGGGCAACGCCGACATTGATATCATCGGCGCTATCACTAGCCATCACAGGCTTATCCTCCAGAGTGATTTCAGGGGCCCATGGGGCATCAGGCTTTTTAGACCCCGAAGTAGTTGCAGCGGATGACCTCGGCCTCTTTGATCTGGATGATTTGGGTGGTTGCGTTCCAGCGGACCTCTTCTGGGGGACAGAGGCAGTCTTCTCACTCTCAGCCAATTTAGAAATTGGCAAAGTGTCTTCAGTCTCAACTTGAGTCACCTTTGCCTTTGGTTGAGCCTTTTTGGTTCTTTTCGGCTTCGGTGGAGGCAAGGTTTGTGTTGATTGAGCATCAACATCAGTTGGAATGTTGGCTAAGAGGTCTTTTGCAATTGGTTTTGGGCGGCCCATCTTGGCTACAAGAACAAGTTGTCGACGACGTTTTCGTTGAGATGGTGGGATCAGGTATGGAGCCGAAGTAGACGGCTGTTCTGCTGGATCAGAAGTTGATCCTTGATCTGGCCGAGATGCGGTAGCAACTGAAGGAGTTGTGGCAGAGGGAGGAGAGAGGCTTTTCTTCTTTTTCCTCTTAGGAACGTCGGGGAGAGCTAATTTGTACGTCGGGATGAAATTGAGCACCAGTGGGGCTTTTCGCTTATGAATAGGAAGGTCCAGTAGTTTCTTTAAACCCAGACTTGGGTAAAAGGACTTGCGGAAGTCTTTTCCTAGTTTTGGAAGAGCTGTAAGGAAAAACAAATGTCAGAATATTTGAAGTATTAAAGACTTTGAAAGCAAGTAAATGTGAAACACAAGGCTCTTACCATTGCCTTCTACGAAAACTGTCCGAGGAAGAGGGTAGAGGTGGAGGTCCTCATATGGAGCAAATTCCCAGTTCCCCGAAGTAATAAAGTAATCATCTCCAGCTCCCTTGTTGGAGTCTGGGAGGTCGGCAACGATTTTGTACTCCGTTGATCTCGGCTTGAGGTAATAAACATAGCCCGTGTCCTTTTTTTTTTTGATCAGCAAAAAAGATACTTTATTGATGTAAACACTAGTACAAGGAATAAAATTACACCAATAAAGAAAAGAAGAGTGCAGGAGCATCATAATGAGCTAAAAAATCCCAACTAGGTTGGCACCAAATAGCCCATCCTATCATTTGCTAGCACCCCCAAGTTGGTGAGGAACCAACAAAAGAAACAAACCAAAACACCAATCCAATGCTACTATGCTACTAGACAACATTTGCTAGTTACCAGCAGCAGCCAAAAAAGAAACAACCATACATCACAACCCACTAGCAGATCATACCAAGATGCCAAAAGAACTTAGAATCTACACCAAACAGCTGTGATACTTGTGATATCAACTTCTTTCCTTTCCTTAGAAATCTTTTTCCTAGCTTCCATCACCTACCCAGCAGAGGATGCACATCAGCCATCCCGCAGAGGATGAACCCAGCCCATGTCAGCTACCCAGCAGCACACCACATTTTCTGCTGCAGAACCCATCTTCAGCCCCCTAAACATTTTCTAATCTGAGAAAAATTGAATAAAAAATCAGAGATAGAGTACTGGTACTCCTTGGAGTAAGCTTTCAACCAAATAGCTAATTTGACGATGATTGCCTCCTTCAGCTCCCCCATCACTGGTTTTATACCGTTGAACAAACAATCATTTCTATACTTCCATACAGACCACAAGGCAACCAGAGGTAAGGCCAACCAGATTCTCTTCTCAGATTTTTTAACTCTATTACCCTCCCACCATTGTAGCAACCTTTCCACTGATTCAGGAACCACCCATTGAACTCCCCACCACTGTAACAAATCAGTCCACACCTTCCAAACCAAAGGGCATAAGATTAGCACATGTTGAACTGTTTCTAGCTCATTTTTGCAGAACGCACACTGATACGACGCACTGCCATCCAAAATTCCTAACCTCTACAGAAAATCATAAGTTTTCACCTTGTGTTTCCATGCGAGCCACCCAAAGAATTGAACTTTAGGAGGGAGATAATTCACCCAAACCAGTTTACTCACAGTAGATTGTTGCTCTCCAGCCTCCAAATCTGTATACTTATAGAGAGTGGAAACAAAGGACTTACCTGATTGTGCTACTACCCAAACTAGTTTATCCTCTACGTTTCTATTTAGTGATGGAGCTCGACATAACTCCTCTCTGAGCTTGTTTAGATCCTCCTTCTCCCAAACAAATAAATTTCTCCTGAAGCTAATTTCCCAATCACCAGTGCTATCTTTCTTTTCAACAAAAGCCTGTAAAGAACCACCTCTGTCATTGGATACCCTAAACAACCTGAGAAATTTCTCTTTGAAACAACCATCACCACACCATTTGTCCTGCCAAAACCTCACTCTGTTTCCATTACCCACACTAATCTGTACAAAGCTTGTGAAAAAATTAAACATCAAAGGCCTGAGCTCTGCAGCAGCTAAAATATCACTCCACAGCTTTGATGCCCTCTTACCTTGGTTCAAAGTTGGAAACCATACTCCCTCATTCAGATTATATTTACTACAAACCACCTTCTTCCATAAAGCTTCATCTTCATTAGCAAACCTCCACCACCACTTTATCAAAAGACAATCATTAAAGTCTCTAATTCTTCGAATTCCCAGCCCACCTTGAATCTTACTCTTAGTAACCTCCTTCCATCTCACCAAGTGTAATTTCCTCTTCAAATCTGGTCCTCCCCATAGAAAGGCAGCTTGAATTCTGTCAATTTCCTTTGCTATTCCTGCTGGCATTTTAAATAAAGACAGATAGTACACTGGCAAATTGGATAACACAGCCTTAATCAAAGTCAACCTTCCAGCAAATGATAAAAGCCTTCTTTTCCATCCAGCGAGCTTGAGCTTGACCTTATCGACAATTGGCTTCCAAGATTTCTTCCTACCTGGGCTAGCCCCCAATGGCAATCCAAGATAATGAAGAGGTAAGTTTGACGTTTTACAATTTAGCAAATCTGTAAAATCTTTTTGCAGAGTATCAGATACTCCCACCCCACACACCACACTTTTATGATAGTTGATCTTCAGCCCTGATAGAATCTCAAACCACCTTAAAATCCTTTTTATATTTAATATTTCCACCCAGTCAGCTTCATAGAAAAGTAATGAATCGTCTGCAAATTGTAGGTGAGACACTACCACTCTATGGGCACCAATCACCACACCTTTTATAATTCCCAACTCCCTAGCTCTCTTTAAAAAAATACCCAAGCCCTCTGCTACCAGAGTAAATAAAAATGGCGACAGAGGATCACCTTGACGAAGGCCTTTTTTAGGACAAAATTCTTTAGTTGGAGAGCCGTTAACAAGCACTGAGATCCTTGCTGTTGTTACACACTCCTTCATCCAAGATATCCACTTTGCTCCAAAACCAAAATTTGAAAGCATTGAAAATAGAAACTCCCAATTGATGGAGTCATATGCCTTCTCAAAATCCAGCTTAAACAGTATACCTTTACTCCTTGATTTCCTCCATCCATCCACTATTTCATTAGCTATCAACACCCCATCCAAAATATTTCTCCCACCCAAGAAAGCCGATTGTGTATCACTAATTACCTCAATTAGAACTGATTTCAACCTCTTTGCAAGTACCTTTGTAAGTATCTTGTACATAGACCCAATCAAACTTATAGGCCTATACTCACTTAAACTACTAGCAGTCTCCTTCTTGGGGATGCGAGTGATGAATGAGCAATTCAACCCATTAACCAGTTTACCTTTGCTGTGGAACTCCTTCATAAACAAGATCACCTCTTCTTTAAATACCTTCCAAAGCTTTTGAAAACACAACAAATTAAAACCATCAGGCCCAGCAGCTTTATTTCCATTGCAATCCTTCACTGCTGCCCAAATCTCCTCCTCAGAAAATTCTGCTTCCAGGTTTTCAAAACACTTGCTGTGAGTTACACTCTTAAAATCACCCACTAGTACAGGCCCACTCACCCAATCTTCTATAAAGAGGTTCCTAAAATAATCCCACACCTCATGCTTTACTTGATCAGGATCTTCCACCACAACTCCTCCTACTGAAACACTGTGCAAGGCATTCCTATTCTGCCTACAATTAGCTGTCACATGGAAGAATCTGGTATTTCTGTCTCCTTTTAAATTCCAATCCAATCTTGATTTTTGGAGCCATGTCCATTCCATCATTCTGCTAAGCTTCCACACTTCATTCCTTAATTCTCTTTTTTGTTTCAGTTCTGCCTTTTCCAAAGGCCTATCTTCAGCTATCAAGTCAAGATTATTCAGCTCCTCCTCAGCAGCCTTGATTTTGGATTCAACATTGCCAAATACCTCACTGTTCCATTGTTTCAAAGACAATTTTAGAACCTGTAATTTCTTATACATAACATAACCTGCAGCCCCATGAAATTGTGATTCTTTCCACACCTTCTCTACAAAAGGACCAAATTTTGGATGCAAACACCACGCATTCATGAATTTAAAAGGTTTCGGGCCCCAATCCTTCACATCCTCCATCAGAATTAATGGGTAGTGATCTGAAATTAATCTTGATAAACCCCATAATTTAAATTTAAACCTCTCCATCCATTCAGGACATATCAGAAATCTATCAATTTTACTCCATTTTGAGCCATCTTGAGCATTACATCAGGTAAACTTTCTACCTAGCATTGGAATTTCATTTAGCTCACACCTGTCTATGAATTCATTGAACTCTTTCATACCCCTATCTCTTCTTGAGCACCCTATCCTCTCACCCACATTCCTTATTTCATTAAAATCCCCACCAATGCACCATGGTTTTGGAAAACTACTTTTAATGTTCACTAATATTTCCCAAAGTTTACCTCTTTTCACCACATCATTAGGAGCATATACATTTACAATCACACACTCAAAAGAGTTTTGAAAAGTACCTGAAAGCAAGATAAAATTACTGTTACTGCAGCACTCGGATAGATTGAAGACTCCAGGGTCCCAAATGCAGAGCAAGCCTCCAGCTATACCTTTAGCATCAACTATCATAGACTGCATACTATCTCTAGCCCGTGTCCTTTTTTAGGCCACACATGGTATAACAATACTGGATATCGGTTAAAGTGACCCTAACATTTTCTTGTTTTGCTAAGGCTGTGATGCCATTAATAACTCGGTAGGAGTTAATGGCGAGCTGCATTGGGTTTAACTTGTAATAGTGGATAATCTCGCGAAAAAGGATATTGAGTGGGAACCGAAGTCCACACTCGATGAAAGCTATGACAGGCAGGGGCATGGAATCAGCTGTGGGCATGATAGAGTCATCCTTCCCTGCCAACCTCAGCTGAACGTTGGCCGGGATGTCAAACTCTTGCCTAAAGTGCTCTAATTTGCTCGGGGTATCTACCCTATGTTTCCACATACCCATGATATCGGCTCAACTGAAGGGGTTGGATTTCAGAAAGGTGTGTTTCTAAAGGGTTTTTGTGGACCTCGGCTAAAACACACAGAGTCTATAGGGAATCGTTTCAGTTTTTCCTAAAATTTGTGGGTTCTACAGACAAATCCCAAACCTAAATCTATGAAAACGAAGAATGAAGGCACGAATCTGGAAAACAGAAAAGCAAGAATATGCTTCAGAATCAAGAACAAAGATGGACTATCAAGAATATTGTAGATACGAAGGATAAGGGGTCAAGAACAGTGGCAAAAGTACAGAAAAGTTGTGAACAGTGCGAGTGTTTAAAACATAGACAAAGAGCAAAATCGTGAAATAAACACGCTCAGATGCATGATTCATGAATCAAATGTTCGAGTAAAACAACAATGGCAACTAATGATGAAACAAAATTTCATAGAGGACAAACAAGAATTAAAACCAGAAGGAATAGTGACTTACCAGAGAAAAGAAGCCGATGCTTGAGATCGCCGAAGTCAGACAAACGGCGGTAGCAAAAAAAGAGCCTCGCCGGAAGAGGTGAAACAACGGTAGCAGTAGAGCTTTAGAGCTTGGAAAAATGGAGGATTAGAGAAAGCTAGAGAGAGAAAGAGTTTTCGAATAAAGACGATGTAAAGTGAAAAGATGGGGGAAAAAAAAGAAATTTTGATAAAACAGAAACGCGGCAAAAGGGTTATAAATGTACCTAGAAAAACGTATGCGCCAGCCAGCGCATGTGGGAATGATTTGATTCACAGACGCGTATCAGGTACGATCCAGTAAGAAAAAGACGCGTGGCTAAAAAACGGTTGAGTTGTGATGGATGACAGCTCATGCGCGTGAAGAAGTTCTTGGAAATCTTGATCTTTAAGAAGATATGTCGGCCTAAAGTGATGAGCTCGGCTTAAGCCGATGTACTGGCAGGAAGTACCGATATAGGTTCCATCACCTCAGAATGTCAAGGTAATAGAACCTAGGGGGCAGTTGTGGGGATATATTTTTTGAGTCCCAACACGTGGCCAAAGCCCACACCAAGCTCTACAACATTTACAAAGGCACTAAGGGAGTAGATCATTCTAACTAGATCGATCCCTAGAGAGAAGGTATTTTCTAGAGAGAGGAGCTCTCAAAAATTGATTTTTGGGAAAGTGAGAGAGAGAAAAAAGTTGAAAAAGTGATTTAAAATCACCCAGCTGATATCTGATATACAACTCTCCCGCTTGAGCGGAGAACAGGACGCTCGAGCGTTAAGCACAAAAATTAGACCCGCTCGAGCACAAGAAGACCTGCTCGAGTGCCAAGACACAACTGCAAAACACACCCGCTCGAGCGCAAAAGGAAAGCCGCTCGAGCACAGATTACCCCATTCCAGGACTTTTATAGACAATGAACTACCTGCTCGAGCGCCAAGGCACCCGCTCGAGCGTGAAAAACACACCTGCAGAAGTTTTGCAGAGGCACGAAATACTGGGAGTGTGTAAACCCCGCTCAAGCGCAAGAAGACCCGCTCGAGCGGACAACCAAAAATCAAACTCTGCTCGAGCGCACCACCAAAGATCTGGGCATCAAGGTATGGGACTAAAGCTCAACCAACCTGTTCGAAACACGCCCAATACATCCTAAAACTCAAACATGCGGAATTAAAGGACAACAACAAGATATACAACCACCAACTCCACGGAACCTAAGTCCGGAATACAATAAAGAGAGAGAAAAAACCGGGATCGCTATAGATTTCATCTTTGTATCTAATGGGTTGGGATCTTCTACTCATTTGATCCTTTTTTTTTTCTTTTTTTTTAAACTACCATATTAAATAGTCTGAATCAAACTGTAGTCGGTGCATTTTTCTTGATATCAGGACTTCAAATGATTCCTGCTTACATACCATGTGAGCTTTAACTGAAGTAATATAGATGCATGGTTTAACCATATAAACTTTCATTCTTTTTGTCCAACTACTAAAGAAAATATGTTAGTGAAACTTAGTAACATAAATTATTGTTCATGTTATTGTTAAATATCATTTCATTAGTTCAACTTAAAATGATAACTGTTTTAATCGTTTAATGTAGAAAATGGGTTCATTTGGTTTTATTCTATTTGAATTATAAATTGTAATACCTATTTAATTATCAATTCACTACAATTTTTCCTACATATTAGAAATATACGTTTTAACAATGTACTTTGTATATTTCTCAAATTAAACCCATTGATTTGTCCAACTTATAACGACATTCAACTGCATGCCTTGCACGCAGCTTGCTTGATTAGTATTGATCTAAGTATAAATACTTGACATAATCTATCTAATGTTGACTAAATTCTTGCAACAGGCTCGCCTAATGGGAAAATCAGAACTGGCCAACGAAACGGTAGGGTGTGCGTTTTTTTTTCTTTTTCTTTCAATATGAATATTATTTTGTATTTTGTATTGATTTTAGATTGCATATGATATTCATGGTTGATGTAATGATTTTACTTTGTTTCTTGTCGTATTCGTTAACCTAAAGTTAAATTTGTTAAAGACACTAATTTTTCCCAACAATGGTATGTGATCTTTTGGGCCATAGACTGGATGCATTGTGATTCGTGTTCTTCTTGATCTCTCCATTGTCCCCTTAAAAAGCTCTGGGATTAATGTCTAGTGCAATACTTGGTGTCATGTTGATGGATCGACTCATTTATGTTCCCATAATATGATTGTTTTTTCCCCCTTTCTGCTCTCTTTCTTTCTTTCTTTAGCCTTCGATTGAGATTAGGTGGGGTGGTCTAGTTCATGATGACGTTTCAGCATATTGAAAAGTTTTATTGTGGTACTCACAGTTTTGTTGTTCTCCTTCCTAGAGTTGATTGACGAACCAAGCAAGCTACTTGAGTTTGTCTTGTGCTCTGCTCGTCAAAATTTTGTTTTAGACTAAATCGTTAAGTTTTCAAGCTGAGCTTGAATAACTTACTACTAAGTTCAATAAGTTTGTATGCACTATAAAAAATCAAATTTAATTGTATATTTCAAGTTTCTTGTGCTTTTGGTGTTTCATCACTTGCCAAAGCAATTCATATTTGTTTGGAAATATATGGTGTTATCAATATCTGGATTGATGTTATTTCTTTGCCTTGTTTGATGTGTGTTTTTTTCAGTGAGAGGAAGAATGTTCACTGAGAGTGACACTTACGCGGGTCTGGTGCGAAGGATGGAATTTAGATCATGCAGTACTCATTACGTACTGAGTGAATATTATATTGACATTTAGTTGTAATCTAACATACTAACTCTTATGATACATTATGTATGTTTGGAAAATATGCTCTTGTTAGTGTGTTCGGATCATCTAGAGTGATATGCGTGAAGTGAAATGATGAAGGCACAATATGTATCTCACTTAGGGTTGAATGACAGATTTTTCTTTATTAAAATGACATCGTTTTGGTGAAGGAAAACAATTTTTTTCCCGACTAAGAAACTCTTCTTCCTCTTCTCTCTCCAGTCCCTCTCCAAGTGGGAGTGTTACTTCTTTTTCTTTCTTTTGTTTGGTTTTTTGTTTGTCTTCAAGTTAAATCTTGTTTTATTTTTTGGTTACCTATGTTTTTTTACATCAAACACACTAGATTACTATTGTTTTTTGCTTTTTTATTTTTTAAAACAATGGTGGTGACTCTCCTTCCGGTGATCTGCCACTTTTCTTCTTCTATCCTTCTTGTTTTCCATTTGTTGTTGCTAATATTTTTTTTCTCAATTTCGAAGCCAAAATTATGCAACAAAATGAGATTTAGTGCATGAGAAGAAAGGGATTCTCAGATATATGGGTGTGTTATAGCGGCTCAAGCATGTTGAACTTCCTGTGTCGTCTTCTTCAATTTACAATTGTCAATGCATCAGAATTTTCTTCTATATCAAATACAAAACCCGTCACTGTGTTGCACTTTTCGTTATGGGTTCTCATTATTATGGATTTGCCTATGCATTGTTCGAGCACTCTCAGATTACAATAGTGGATCAAATAATGTACCATGGATGAGTCAAACAGATTTCACTGTTCTTTATGAGACTTCTAATGTTATTATTCGGTTCTCTTAATAGCTAATTTCCTTGTGTTGTGTGTGCTTTTGCTACTACCATTATTAAAAGTGCATTCTTTTGAGACTTGTTTTGTGATACGAAATTATCAATAGCCTCCTCGGGGTGTAATTTGAGCCTGGCCTGGTTCATTTGGGCTTGCTTGCCTTTGGGCCTCGCGGGCTCCTATCTTTTTTTGGTCCAAATTGGGCCAGTCCACTAGACGAAAAGTCTAGCCTAGGCCTAATTCCACTCAAATTATGGCCTTGGGCCGGGCTTAGGCTCGGGGGCCAAGGTTCGAGTTGTGGGCTAGGCTTTTTTTTTTTTTTTTTTTCAAAAAATAAATAATAGATATATTATATATATAGATTATTTATAAAGGATAAAAAATAAAAGAAAAATTGTACTAGAATATTTTAGTTAAGATTAATAAACTGTTTAGTTATGTTTCATGTAGTGATATTTGATTATATATGACTTATGCTTTTTTGGTAATGATTAAAAAAAATATGAAATTATGTAATTTTTTTCTTTTGAAATGAATAATTTTATATATATTAAAGTGAAATGAAATATTACAATTATTAAATTAAATATATAACATTTATTTAATGAATAATATTTATTTCAAAATGCTATAAAATATTACAAAAATTTATATCATTAAATAAAATAGATAGATTATTGATGTTGACAGATCAATTGCATCACTATAGGTCAAGAACATCTCAACTAGGTTGGCACCTACTAACCTATCAATCATTTGTATTATACTCTACCTCAATAATTTAATAAAATATTACGAAATGAAATAGTAAAAAAAAATAAAAAAAATTTGTTGATCAATCATCGGAGGAGGCAGACAATTCACTCATGTTGTCCAAGGATATATCATCCAAGCGTCTTGAATTCTGTCATTTTGACTATAATTTTGTCTTCTCGTAAACGTATGTATATGATCTTTGGATATCATCAGTGCCTTAACCATTTAAGGTGAAAGCCTGTTGTGATAATCGCTCAGCACTCGTCCACTTGCACTAAAGGTTGTTTCAGAAGCAACTGTAGAAATATGAACAGTTAGTATATCATGGGCCATCTATGAAAGTACAGACCATATAGGTTCATTTTGTTTCCACCAATCAAAAATATCAAATTCATCGCTATTATCCACTGGTGGGCTATCCAAGTAATGTTGTAATTCAAAACTACTTACGTTTGTATGTTGAGATATTCTTCTACTTTTAATTGTTGAAAAAACACTTAATTTTCCATCTCGAGATGAGGCTGGTATAGTGTGTATACGTGTATTTACAAATACAGTTGTCCTGTATTTTTCAAATAATTATTTGCGTATTTTCATAATAGGGGCAAGTTGTTCTTGATCAAAGAAAATACGTTATAAAAATTCTTGTAAACCAAAAGATGAGGCAATGGAACAAAATATTTATCAAATTTTTCTTTCATTGCAGTAATAATGGTTACATAATATTCACTGCCCATATATTTTGTGAAAACTTTCATTACTTCTGCTAACATATGTAAAACAAATGGTGAATTAGGAATATATACATAAGAAAATAATTTTGTTACAGTATTAAAATTTTTTAGAAAATCTTTATATAAGACTACTTAGCGCCAATTAATTTATGTAGGAGTCAGTACTTCTCCTATTGATGTTGCAAAAAATAAATCTATTATTTTTCTTTGTTTACAAGCTCTATTTAACATATTATACGTTGAATTCCACTTTCGGTCTATATCAAAAATTAATTTTTTAAATGGCATACCTTCTCGTTGACAAATTTTTCTATATTCCGAAATTCGATTAGTAGAAGACATAATAGTAATAATCTTATTTTTTTTATTACACGTACAGAAGTCTCATATACATGCATAGCTTTTTTTTAACAAGTTTAAAATACGAGCACAACAACGAATATGAAATAAATCACCATCAATAAATAATTGTAAAATTAATTTCAGATAGGCTATAGTTTGATTGTAATATGTTGCATTATCTAAACTAATGGTAAATATTTTATTTTACAAAGCCCACTCATATACATTTCTTATTTCTACCTCAAGTGAATGATCAGTGTATGGAAGTTCAACTAATCAAAATTAAATAATTCTTTTATTTAATTTTCAATCATTATCAATAAAATGTGTAGTGATACATTTATATTCTAAACTATTATTTGACCACAGATCAGATGTTAAACAAATTTTTTCATTCAAATTTTTGAAAATGTCAAATAATTCACTTTTAATATTATCAAATTTCTTTAAAATCCTATTTCTAGTAGTGTTTCTTGAAAAACCTTAATATTGCGGTGCAAAATCTCTGTGAATCATTTCTAAAAAATGGGGATACTGTAGTTGGTTTTTTGCGCTCCTTAGAGGGGTTTGTTTTCTCAGATGCAATTCCCTACAGTTCGGACTCCTCGTAGTTTTGAACCTGGTTTCACAAGTGCAATGTGAAACAAATAAAATGAGAGTCCAAATCCCAGAAACATCCACCAATAGCAAGAGATGTAAAAAATGGACTGCATTATCAGATTTCAGAGTCGCCACCTAATATTTTTTGGGAGAATTAGGAAACCCGTTACTCGTACCAAAGGCCATTTATCTGTCATAACCAAAGTTGTTTTGATTCAGGAACTTAGGTATGAGAGGGGAAGGTCATGAATTGAGCACCCCACTCACCCGATCAAAGATCAGTCTTTACTAAGTCATGATGTGATTTTTATTAACATTAGGCACTCATGTTCTGATTATTAATATGCTAACATTACTTTGTGAGGCAAGCAAGTATAGACTACGTCACATATTTTGGAATGTTTTGATTTCATGCTTTTTTGAAAGAGTTTTTCTAATATGTGCAACTTTTAAGGAAAAATACTCATATGTGGAACAATCAAAGTCATCCCAATTTAAGTAAAATAGCCTCCATCCACAAGCATTCATAAAGATATTTCAGGTTAGCAAGTAGCCTCATGGGGATATGCTAGACATGGTAACACAAGCACAAATGATATGCTAAAGCAAAAATACTCACCTAGTACTCCTTCGTGGCAAGCCAAAGAAAAGAGAAATGAAAAATAAATGCATGACCCTAATATGCAAAAATGGCTAATGCAACACATACAAAATGAAACTAATAAATTCGGTTACTAATATGACATGTGAAGCAACTCAAAGCATGAGGTAGCGCACATAATCATTCAGGAATTGGTAAGAGCATTTATGAATGATAAGCCAAATTTTAATGCGTGCGAAAATGGATACAAGGCATGGGAACGATAGAAACGAAAACATGATGCTATAAATAATGATAATAAGCATGTAAATAAAAGGGAGAAAGAAATGGGGGGTTGGAAGACATTCATTGGATATTACGAATTTGCTTTCTTACAAGAGGGTCCGAATGTCCTAATTAACTAATTATTACATCAACGAATAAATAATTACCTAATTATTACATTCACAAATATTACAACAAGAAATATTAAAACTAAACATGAATGACACGCATGCCAATGAGAACATCTCTCAGAAATAACCCTGCCTGCCTTTTGGGAGAACTGCCCTGTTTTACCCTCAGCCACTACTCTGTTTTTCCAGCAAAGTGTAGACTCGACTTTCTTCGCGCACCCCCCTTTCGGAGAGGCGCGAATTGGTCTCCTACAGTTCGGACTCCTATCACGGTTCTTAATCTAATCTCACAAAGTGCAATGTAAGAGTGATAAACACCAAAAAAGTCCAATTCAGCAAATCATTTTGGAAAATCGAATTTTTAATCAAATAATGCCAAAACTGGACTACTTTGCCAGATTACAGAGTCGCCACCTAAATATTTTATTTTTGAAAAATTTAGGAAACCCTAAATCGTGCCAAAGGCCACGTGTCTGTCATCACCAAAGTTGCCTCAGCTCATAAACTTGGGTACGAGAGGGGAAGGTACTGAAATGAGCATCTCCGCTTGCTCGATCAAAAGATCGGCCTCTACTAAGCATGATATATTGTTTTATAAACACATGTGTTCTTATCTTATTATTACCTAACATTACTATGTGACGCACACAAGCAAGTTATAGACTAAATCGCGAGAATTGGAATAAAACAACTCATGTTTGTTTTCAAAAATGGTTTGAAAATGCCACCCTCAAGTGGGCTAAAGTGAGGATTTGCCACCCTCGGATGGGCTTAAAACATGATTTTGCCATTTTGCAAAGTGGGCTTAAAACTCACATTCGTTGAATTGTCCCAATTCAAGCAATAAAGCCTTCACCCACAAGCATTCATGCAGTTAATCACTTAAGCAAATAGCCTCATGGCAAGGATGTTATCATGACAACACTCACACTCATGCAAGGATGCTAAAGCGTGAAACTTACAGTGTACTCCAAGCCAAAACAAAAACTAGTTAGAAATAATGCATGATCCTAACTATGCTAAGTGCCTAATGCAACACATGCAATATGCAATTAATAGGCTCGTCTATCTAATCATGGCATATGAAGAAACTTGATAACATGCTTTGAAACACGTATTCAAATAAGTGTATTTGAAATTGCGATGCAGTTTGAATGATGCGCCGAGCCTCGGTGCATGCAATACAAATGAATGATACAAACATGCAAGCATAAGGTATGCTAATTGAAACATGATCCCTAATCTAACCATCGAAAGCAGATAAATAAAAGGGAGAAAGAAGTGGGGTTGGAAGACATGCACACACACACGCACGCTTATTACAACATTGTGCCCTCGCGAAGGAGGGTCTGAATAAATAAGCTAAGCTAATTATTACAAAATGAACTAATTAATTATTCCAGCTAATTAATTATTAAAAACCAAATTTCATAACTAGCTATGTTAAGCTAATTAAAATATTTACAAAACAAATTAAACTAATTAATTACAACACTTGTATGAATCAGCTACAACTAGCTAATAAAGCATTAAAGTGGATTTGCAGGTGAGGGAGACATGCATGCTTGGTTGCTTCCTCCCGAAAATCCATCGCCTTGCCACCAGTTGCCTATGTTTGCACTCTCTTTGATCTCTGAACACTGAACCAACATTCCAAACTGTTCTGCTCCAAAATAGGATCATTTCTGCACAAAACTAGACTGGTGGCCGGTCGGCCACAAAAAGTGGTTGCCGGCCACTTGCTTTTCCAGACTTTTGTTTTTGCTGCAACAGAGAACAATAGAGGCACAACAATGTATTTACAAGGAAATGTGTGTACTGCCACCCTTCTCATCATTTCTCAAGCTCAAAGGAGTGTAGCACTTGGCTCTCAAGTCACCAATCAAGCACTTTCAATGCATGATGGCCAAAGAACCAAGCTTGTACAAGCTTAATGAATGTGCACATAAGACTCAAAGGGTCGCCACCCCATCATGCGTGATCAAGGGTGACAACGACCAAGAAATGTGACAAGTTTCATCACTTTGAGTATAAAACATCCCATATTTCTTGTGTTTCGATTAACGTCCGATCCAAACACATGCAATGCAAGACAAATGCTTATCTTGCCAAGTTTTACTTTGCTCATTCTTGTTTACACATTTTACATTACCGATTTATCCTTTAACCGGTTAAGTCCAATGTGATTGTCCTCTAATAGGAGAGGGGTCAACCAAAGGATGGTTTAAGACATGAGAGAGATCATGCCTTTGACTAGTAGAAACCCTCAAAAAAGGATTAAAGCCATTGAGCACAAGCTTTATCTCAAGCTTAAACACAACCATAAGGTTAACCAACCCTCAAAACAAATAGAAAAAATGAAGAAATGAGGGAGGCTGCAGACTTTTTAGTGCTGAAATGGCATGCAAAAGAAACTAAATCATGCAAGCAACACATGCACAATATGTTAAGAGCCGAAAGCATTAAAGCTAGTGAAGAGCACTACACTAGAGGCATGCAATGACCAAACCAGCTCTGGACAGAGCTTAAATATGCCAAAATAATGGCTAAATCATGCTGGAATTGAGGCATAGAAAACAAGAAAAACATGTTCATTTGTTAGCTCGCAAGCAAGGCTCAAAGCACAACTCTCAAATGCAATGAAAGAGTGAAATACATGCGCACATGATAGAGGTTCTGATGCTGAAATTACATGCAAAATAAGGCTACAACATGCAAACAACTCCAATACTTCATGCTCAGAGCCTCAAAGCTGTGGACTAGTGAAGACCATTACACTATAGCCATGCAAAACAAGCCCTGAAGGACTTAACCGACCCAAAACAGAGTTAAAGCATGTCAAAACATTAGCAAAAATGTGTTGGAGTCAAGCTAACATAAGCTAGAATAATGGGCTAACTCATTAGGCATGCTAGACTAATAAGCATAATTGCACTACAAGTACAAAAAGCAAGCTTCAAGTGCACCAACCAACCCAAAACATAGTTGAAACACATCAAAACAAAGCCTAAAACATGTTGAGATTAAGCTAAGTTAAGACACAAAATCATGCTACTTTATGATGCTAACTAGGTATGAAAGAGAGAGCCAAGGATGGGAGGCTAACCCCTCCATTTTTGGACTTCAAAACACACTTTTTACCATTGAAATAACTTTGAATTTCAGTGGTTTAAAGGTCCAAAAAGTTTGATTTATGGGTGGCAAGACGTGGCACAAAAAGCTATACAAGATAAGGAACAAGAGGGAGGGACAACCCCCTAACACAAAATAGGCTCAAACCATCATTTTTAGGACTGAAAAACAGAGGTTTTTTTAGTTGAAAACTAGCTCAAAAATAGTTTGGAAAGATGGCAAAACAAGTATTCAAAGCAAGCTTAAAGAAGGTAAGTATTATACCTTTGAAGCAAAGAGCACTCTAGGCACAAATGAGGCAACAATCCAAGCCACAAACACCTACTAGAGCTCAAAGAAGGTCCCAAGGAATCTCAGCCCAAAGATATACAACTTTGGTTAAGGATGTCTTGGCAAAGGAGAGGCGTCTCTCTACTTGTATGCACAATCTCTACTTGTAGGCACAAGAAGGCAAGAGAGAGAGAACTCTAGAGAGAGAGGAATGTAGAGAGAGTATTTTTAGAGAGAGAGGCTCCCAAAATATGCTAACCCTCAAATATGAGAGATATAGCCTCCATATATAGCAAAATACAAGCCTCAGCTCGAAATATCTGAATTGGGATAGCTGGAGGTTGTGTAGAACAATTGGAGGGAAAAGATCTACAAAATATCTGAGTTTGGGACATTAGTGGCCGACCGGCCACCCCTGGTGGCTGACAGCCCACATTTGTGGGCGACAGCAAAATTCTGCTCTCCAGGTCCAACTTAAAATGGGCATATCTCCTTCATCTGAACTCCTTTTCAAGTCATTCTTATGTCTAAATTGAAGCCACGGAAGTAAGCTTTCCAATGGTGAAAGCCTCACATCAAAATTCTAAGTGTGTAAAAAGTTATGCCCATTTTAGTGAAGACTGCTCAGTTTCGATTTAACCTGATTCATGCCTAACTTCTCCTCAGCTAGTTTTCTTCCCTCCTCTCCTCTTTTATTCAACCCCAAACACCTAAATAAGGTGTTTTGAAGGATTTTTAAGAGATTTCACCTCTATTTCATTCACTTCCACTTTGTCCTTGCTCGGTTTACCGAAAAGCGCAACATTTAACAAAATGAGAGCCTCGGAACATCGTAGGAACTCTTTTTCAAATATATTTTGAAAGAGAGGGTTTTAAGCTCTAAAATCTTTGGTGAAAATAGTTTTATTCCAAAAATGGGGTGTAAGGTTGGGATTTGAAGCTCCTCTTGCCAAAGAAATCGAACCTTTGCATAGCATAGCCTGGACCATCAAATGATCAATCAGTGGCGCCCAAGTCTTAAGGATGGTCAAAAATGGGGTGTCTACACAAAGGTATTCAGTTTTTTCCACGTGGCAATGAAGTTTTTTTTTATAGTCATACATTTTTTTTATAACATTTCTTACTGTGTACTCACAATAAAAGTGGGCTACATATATCATATGATGATGTAGGGTTCACTCTTATTATGAATAAATGATAAGAAAAATTGAAAAAAAAAAATTGATTGTGGCAGGACTCATTTTTTATTATTATTTAGACCTTTAAGTGTTACATTTTCCTATCATAGGCCTATTTTGAGAAATAGGAAAAAAAAAAATCAACTTTTGAATTTTTTTTTTTTTTTAAAAAAATGTGCAAAAAGTAAAAAGGTAATGTAGTCCAAATAAGCTAATAAATTGGGTTTTTTTTTTCTTAATTGCCAAAATAGGCATAAGTAAAAATGAATGCTAAGGGTCTATTTGGTAACGTTTACGTTTTCAGTTTATATTTACAAAAATTTTATAAACTGGTTTTTGTTTATTTTTAGAAAAACACAAACTACAAATGCGTTTGGTAATGGACAAAATGTTTAAAAAAATTTAAAAATATAAAAAAGAGTGAGAAATGGCAAGTGGTGGCAAGTGGCAGCGAAAGACGATGGTGAAAAGTGGTGACGGTGGGTAGCTGGTGGTGGTAGGGGGGGCGGGGTGACGGTGGTGGTGGTAGCGAGTGGGTGGTGGTGGCAGGTGGGTGGCGAATGGCGGGTGGTGTGGTGAGGTGGGGTGGTGCGTGGTGGTTGGGGAGTGGGTGACTGGGTGACGAGGTGGGGTGGTAGCGAGTCGGTGGTGGTGGTAGTGGTGGTGGAGGGTGGTGCGTAGGTGGACGGCAGGTGGGTAACGGATGGCGGGTGGTGGTGTGTGGTGGTGACGGGTGGGTGGGTGACAATGGTGGGTGGTGGGTAGTAGCGAGTGGGTGGTGGTGGTGGTGGTGGCGGGTGGTGGTGGCAGGTGGGTGGCGGATGGCGGGTGGTGGTGGGTGGTAGCGGGGTCGTGGCGGTGGTGCATGGGTGGGTGACGGTGGCGAGTGGTGGGTGGGAGCGAGTGGGTGGTGGTGGCGGGTGGTGGTGGCAGGTGGGTGGCGGGTAATGGTGGTAGTGGCGAGTGGGTGGCTGGTGGTGGCGGGTGGTAGATGGTGGTAGCAGGTGGGTGGTTAGTGGTGGTGGCAAGTAGGTGGCGGGCGGTGGTGGCAGCGGACGGTGGTGGCGGCGTTGGTGGATGGTAGTGGCGGGTGGATGACAGGTGGGTGGTGGTGGTGGCGGCAGCGGCGAGGGGTGGGTGGTAGTGATGGCGGTATGTGGGTGGTGAGTGGTGGTGACAGGTGGTGGTGGGGGGTGGGTGGTGGTGGCGGAAGACGGTGGTGGAAAATGGTGGTGAGGGGTGGGTTGTGGTGGCGGAAGACGATGGTGGAAAATGGTGGCGGGTGGTGGCTAGTGTTGGGTGGTAAAAAAAAAAAACTCAAAACTCAAAACGGAAACACATTTTTTGTGTTTTCATTTTTTGGCCAAATTTATAAACTGAGACCACTGATTTATAAATCAAAAATTTTACCAAACAAGTTTTTATTTGAGTTTTTTAAATTTTTGTAAATATAAACAGAAAACTGAAAACGTAAGTGTTACCAAACGACACCTAAGTGTAATATTTTAGGTTTTAATTTTATCATACTAAACAAAAATTAAATGATTTATGTACATATATATAGTAAATATAAACGAGATGGAGTTTGTTAGAATGAGATGGAGAAAGTAAAATCTGTCTCTGCCCCGCTTCTTCATCTTGGTAGAGAAACCTCGTATAAAACGGTGTAGGATGTGAGGGTAGAGCGGTAAAAAATGACCATCCCTACACTAATCCAACATTTGGACTTAGCAATCTAGTCTAACCCATAAGTTTATCATGAGCCTCATTTGTTAATCTTAATTATTAATTTTTTTTCCCTTTATGATATCTTTTTTTGTTCTCTCTGTCTATATATATTTTGCTTAACTACAAGGAAACTCTAGAAATGATCTACTCTACAGGATTCAGACACACTAAAGGAGCCTGGAACGTAAACTCAAAAGAAATTAAGAAGCAACAATACTTGGAGGTTTAATCTAATGTAGATCTTTAGCTAACAACAAGGTAACAGAAGTTAAAGGCACTCGAAAGACTCGTTTCAGAGCAATTTGACATATATATGCCTTAGCCAAACAGCCTGCATACACATTTGTTTCATGCCAAAACATTTAGAGATAACATTGCTCGTCCATTACTAGGATTTTCCTAATTTTTTTGACACATGTTATAGTTTAGGTCTATCTTCTCTAAATCTTAGACAATTTAGATAGCTGTGGAGACATATTTTGTGAGTGAAAGCACGTGGCCAAGGTGATGCCGAAGTGTCAGCTGAGGTGCCACGTGGCTTGGTCATGACAGCGAGGTAATCTCGGTCAGGCCGAGGTTACTTGTGGAGATGTTGGAATCCGAGATAAGCGGATAAGGGATAAGAGTCCTAGAATAGGGGAGGATCTCAGTCTGGATAAAGATAAGGCTCAAGAGGAGTTTATCTCTATCTAGATGAAGATCCAGGATAGGCATTGAGCCTGAGTCCATGGAAGTGAGGCTTCTACAGGGATCAAGTTAGTGTTGGCTATAAAAGCAAGGCACTCTCGTGGGTCTAAGGTATGATTTTTGTGTGTGTGATATACTGTTATTTATTGTGAGTGAAGTACAATTTGCTATCTTTGAGAGATATTCGATTACTGACTTGAGCATTGGAGTGCCCCTGGGTGGAGGAACCACCGCCGGATTCTTATCTTTCTGTGACAGGTTATTCAGGCTTAATCTATTTTGTCGATGCTCTCCAGCTGAGTTCCTGGTTTGGTTGTGTGGTCGGAAATTAACACCCACAATTTGGCGCCGTCTGTGGGAACGTAAGGAGAATAGATGGCTGACGACGGACAGAAAGAAAAGATCGTTGACGACATCCCTAGTGGGAGTGGTAAGCATGCCGACCCAAACATGGAGGAAGAAAACCATAACGAAGGAACAGGGGATCAGAATCCCAGGAAGAAACATGTCGGCCAAGAGGCAAACGCACCAAAGAAATCAGGCCGAAATGAGTATTACAACGAAAGCAACCTTCGGGTATGGAAAGATAGATGCCTGAGGAGGGATGGCCAGATGAAGGGAATAACAAGTTGGCAGACCTGCAATCGGTTGTCAACTTCATGATGCAAAACAATATCATGCAGCCACCATTTCCATTGAGGGACTCACCAATTCCAGCAGCCAAGAACGGCGCCTAGAAAGGAGGGAAGAAAGCAATTTCAGCAGTCCCTTAACATGACAGAGTGAAAGAACACTCACATCGGCCTTCACGGGATGCCGGGCAAGCAGAGTCGATAAGAGGAGAATCTCAGAGGACGCCTCATAACAAGGGAACTTACATCAAGGAACATCGGCATGTTCAGGGGAAGGAACTTTGCTTTGACATGGTGAATGAGGAGAAGTCCAAGAGGACGCCTAACAACACCAGGAGCAGCACACCAAAAAGGCTGAAATCAGTTGACGCACTAAGGAGGATTTAAGGGACTACCTCTAGAGGAAACGGAAAAATGCCGAGGTCACATCACTCGTCAAATCGAGAACACCATTCTCAGTCGAGTTAGATAAATTTGAGGCCCTAAAAAGGTTCCATATGCCGAGGTTCCAGATATACGACGATAAGTCCGATCCAAATTTTCATGTCGACTTGTACCTGAATTCCATGGCCTTATATAATGGGAAACTAACCGTTGTTGTGCAAGGTGTTCCTCTCGTCCTTTGGGGAAATTGCATCGGATTGGTTTCACAAGTTGCTGGAAGGAACTGTGAAAAGTAGGGAAGGCCTGGCCGAGATGTTCGTGGCCAGGTTTTTCACAAATAGGTTGCAACCATTAAGGGTAGACTCCCTGATGGCTTTGAAAATTAATGAGGGTGAGAGCCTCAAGGCTTATGCCAAAAGGTATTATGAGGTGTTCAACCGAATACCAGGATGCAACAAAGAGTTGGCGGTCGTTTCTTTTAAAAATGGCCTGGAAGATGATTGCATGCTTCAAAAGTCACTGGCAAGGACTTTGCCAAAGAGTATGGAGGAGCTCATGGCAAGAATATAGAAATATGCCAAAGTAGAAGAAGATACATCGGGAATGGAGGCACCTAAGCAGAAGAAGAGAAACGGCTCGTCGAAGCGAAGCTGAGGTAATACTGGGTTTAACAGGCAAGAAACAGGGTTGAGGGCTGCATAGGCAGTCACCACTGTGTTCCGAATCCCAGTTTATAAAGTTCTAGAAAGGATTAGGAACCAGCCATATTATAGAGCGCCAGAGAAGATTCTGGCGAATTTATGAAGAGAAGCCTTGGGAAGCATTGTGTCTATCGCAATGAGGGTGGGCATCTGACTCAAGGGTGCAAAGCCCTGAAGACATATTTAGAAGACCTGGTCAGACAGGGTCACTTGAGGGATTTGGTAAATGAGGCTAGAATAAGGGAAGAGCAGGCAAGACTGCCCCATGCACCAGCAGCACCACCTCTACCACAACCACAACAAGCAGAACCTCGGGTGATCAATGTGATCCACTCAAAGGTTAACGAGAATGATATACGAGGAGAGACACAGAAGGTGAAACACTTACAGCATGTGTGTTAGGTCCAGCAAAAGAGGCCTAAGACAGACGAGTACCAGGGACCCATGGTGTTCTTTACTGAAGCAGACCTAGACATGGTGTAGTATCTACACAATGATGCTCTAGTAGTAACCCTCAAAATTGAAGAATGCTAGGAAAGGCGCATTCTAATTGACCAAGGCAGCTCTTGTGACATCATATATGTCAGATGTTACAAGGAGCTCGGCCTTCACTGAGATGATCTGGAGCAGTTCGACAGCCCAATGGTCAGGTTCAATGAAATGCCGACATGGCCTCTGGGAGCAATAAATTTAAAGGTACAAGCAGGCACTAAGAAGATAAGCATAGAGTTCACAGTAATTGACACCCCCCCCTTACAATGTTATCTTGGGGAGGCCATGGTTGCATGCAATGAGGGTTGTTCCCTGAACATTACAGCAGCTGTTGCGGTTCCCAACAGAGCATGGAATTGAGGAGGTCAGAGGAGATCAGGTGCAAGCGAAAAATTATTCCATGGCAACAATGAAATCCACCTGCAACGTGCAAAAGACAGAAACAGTAGAAGATGAAGATGAGGACATGGAGGTCCTGGATGATGTCGGCAAAGAACCGGCAGACAAAAGCGAAGAAGCCTTAAAGAAAATTCTGGTCCAACAAGGAGATGAAGAGCGCTTCTTCCTTCTCGGCTCAGGCTTGGCCAAGGATGAGGAAAAGGAGTTAGTAGCTTTCTTACGGGAAAAAATAGAAGTATTCACCTGGATGCCATACGAGATGCCAGGCATTGACCCCGAGGTCATGTGCCATATGCTCAATGTAGACAAGTCGGCTAAGCCTGTCGTCCAGCGAGCGAGGAGGCCGACGTTAATGCATGTTGAGGTAGTTGAGGAGGAAGTGGACAAACTGTTAGAAGCCAAGGCCATTCGTGAGGTGAACTACCCTACTTGGCTGTCCAACACTACGGTGGTAAAAAAGAAGAACGAAAAGTAGAGGGTTTGTGTTGATTTCACTAGCTTGAATAAGGCTTACCCCAAGGATAGTTTTCCACTCTCCAAAATTGACCAATTAGCGGATGCCACTTCAGGGAATGGAAGGATGAGCTTCCTGGATGCATACAGGGGGTACCACCAGATAGTAATGTATCCCCCGATGAAGAGAAGACTGCATTTATCATCCCAAAAGGGCTGTACTGCTACAGGGTGATGCCTTTCAGGTTGAAAAATGAAGGAGCAACCTACTAGAGGTTAGTGACCAAGATGTTCAAATATCTGATTAGAAAAATAGTGGAAGTGTACATTGATGACATGGTCGTGAATACCAAAGAACCTGAGAATCACCTGGCCAACTTAAAGGTAGTTTTTGACATCTTGAGGACATATCGGCTCCGACTCAATGCTTCAAAATGCGTATTTGGATTCAGTTCTGGTCTATTTTTGGGATACTTGGTTACTAGAAGGGGCATCAAAGCAAGTCCGGATCAAATCAAGACCATCCTTGACTTGAAGAGCCCGACGTCGGCAAAACAAGTGTAGATATTAACTGGAAGGGCCGTACCCCTGAACAGGTTTATAAGCAGAAGTTCGGATAAGTGTAAACCATTTTTTAGTTTGTTAAAAATGGCCACAGATTTTTTATGGACGGAAGAATGTGAAGTCGCCTTGGCTGACTTGAAGAAGTACTTGACTATGGCCCTAGTTCTGTCAAATCCAGTACCCAGAGAAGAGTTGCTCCTATACTTGGCAGTTTCAGAGCATGCAGTAAGTGCAGTGGTAATCAAAGAAGAGAAGGGAGAATAAAGGGCAGTATACTATGTGAGTAAAACCCTATCAGGTGCAGAGACCAGGTACTTATCCCTGGAGAAATTGACACTAGCCTTAGTGATGGCTTCCAAAAAGTTGAATCATTATTTCTAGGCCCACAAGATTATGGTGTTAACTGAGCATCCCTTGAAGTCCCTGTTACAGCAAGGAGATCTAACAGGCATGGTAGCTAGATAGGCAGTGGTATTAGGCCAATATGCCTTAGAGTTTAGGCCCAGAACGACAATCAAAGGCCAGGTTCTGACTGACTTTGTAGCCGAGTTCACACATGGTGCCATCCCACGTTGGGCTCCCGTAAGCCGCAACTTAGGGTGTCTAGGGGAACAAGAAGAGGCCTAACTAGGAATGACAAACCCCATAGCAGAGCAGAAGAAGGTAGAGAAACCAAAGCCCGGTGACATCTACATTGGCGACTCTTTCCACATATTTGTTGATGGAAGTTCAAATCGTCAAGGCGTGGGGGGCATGAGTAGTGTTGGTATCATAAGATGGGCGAATGTTAGAGCAGTCTCTTCATTTGGGGTTCAAGGCCTCAAACAATGAAGCAAAATATGAGGCACTGATCATAGGGTTAAAGTTAGCAGCACCAGCAATGGAGGCCCACAAGGTGGTAGCCTTTTGTGACTCCCAACTTATTGTGAACTAAGCAACGGGCGAGTATGCAGGCCGAGATGAAAGAATGATAGCCTATGTTAAATTGTTAGACTGCTATCCTTGTTTCAGGATTGCTGACTATAGCAAGTTAGCTGAGATGATAACAGTCACGCCGATGCCTTGGCTAACCTGGCTAGTGCAATGAAATCAGGGGAGGCAAGGACAATAATGGTGGATTATTTGTTAGGCCTAAGTGTGGAACCACTAATCATAGAGTATGAAGCAATGTGTGTAGAGATGGGTCCAAGTTGGATGGATGCAATAGTGATGTTTCTTAGGGACGACAAGCTGCCAGATGATCACAAAGAGACACATAAGACCAGACTGAAGTCGTCAAGGTTTAGCCTAACATCAGAAGGATATCTCTACAGGAGATCTTTTATTGGTCTCCTTTTGAGGTGTGTACATCCCTCATAGGTTGAAGACTTCTTGTATGAAATATACGAAGGGGTATGTGGAAGCCACGCTGGGGGCAGATCACTTGCTCATAGGGCCATTACTCAAGGGTACTGGTGGCCCTACATGCAGAAGGATACTGAAGCCTACATTAGAAAGTGCGAGAAGTGTCAAAGGTTTGCACCTTTGATACATCAACCAGTAGCAGATTTGAACCTAGTGTCCAGCCCTTGGCCATTTGCCCAGTGGGGCATGGATCTTGTTGGACAACTGCCCCAAGAAATTGGGCAAAGGAAGTTTATGCTGGTAGCAACTGATTATTTCACAAAGTGGGTAGAAGCTAAACCCCTTGTGAAGATTCGAGATATGGACTCAAAGAACTTCATATGGAAGAACATCATCACCAGGTTTGGGATCCCAAGAGCAATAATAGCAGACAATGGTATACAGTTTGACAGTAAGCTAATCAAAAGCTTTTGTGCAAAGTACAAAATCAAGAACTATTACTCTACTCCAAGTTTCCCTCAGAGTAATTGTAGCGATCTCGGTTTCGACCATTCTTTCATGTTTTGCCACTTCGACTGGGTAGGTTGGGGATCGAGCTGCCCGGTCAGCTCACGGAGGTCTAGGGGGTAGCGTCCCTTGGCGAGTTTGAGGGCAGTACCCTGGCGGGGTCGAGGGGCAGCGCCCCCAAAGCAAAAATGCAAAATACATTCGAAGTTTCTTGTCCGCTCGAGCGGCCGTTTATGCACTTAAGCGGAGAATGTTTGGTTCCAGAAGTTTGATCTGTTTGCAAAAGTACTGGGAAGGTGTATTCGAGGCTTGAGCAGGGCTTTTCATGCTCGAGCGGACCATGTTATATCAGTTCGTGAATCTGATATTTTAGATCACTTTTGTATATATCTCTTTCTCTAAAAACTTTTCCTCTCTCTTCTCTCTACATTTCCCTACCCCAAATTGGATCAAAACCTTAATTTCTCAAGATCCATTAGAGTTCTGCTATAGGTTCTTCATCAAAGTTGGTTAACTTCTCGAGGGTTTCGTTGTGTGCGGTGAAGATCGAGTTTCAACACCGTTGATTTTGGGGGTTTCATCTCATTTCTTCTTCAAAACTTGAGGTAGGGATTTTCTTAGGGTTATATATATATTTTTACAAGATCTAGATGATTTTTGAAATCATCCTCTGATAGCTTTGAAAATTGATTGTTAATTCAAGAAGTTGAGCAATTTTGAAAGTGGGTTTGTCTCTTGTTCTTTTAAAATGATCTTATGGGTTTTGATCTTCGTTGATTAAAGAAAAGATGATTTTAGAAAGTTTTTTTTCAAAAGATTTGAGTTGTATAGTTTTGGTGAGAAAACCTAGAATTTGGGGATTTTTTTTGAAGAGACTGAAAATCCATGAATGATATTGAATAAATGGATGTTTTGAAAATTTCTTATTTATATTTATATAAATGATGAATTTCAGGGAATATGAGAATTGTTATTCATTTTGGAAATTATTATTCAAAACGTTAAAATAGTCTTGAAATGACTAATTGTTAAGGATACTTGAGAAGAGAGAATTGTGTTATTCCTTGGATGATGAATTGGAATAAAAGTATTTATATTTATCTTGTGTTATTGGCATATCAATTCATTTGATTACATTAAACTTTGAAAGTTGATTTGAAAACTTACATTGAGAAAAGAATGTTGAGAAACAAGTTTCCATGAATTAGTTTTAGGGTAAATACAGTGGTAAGTCTTTACAGGTGGTGTAGATGAAATTGAATAGGTATCGAGCCTTCCAGTTAATACTGGTAAAAATGACAGATTATGGGTGTCGAGCCTTCCAGTCAATGCTGGTAAAAATGACAAATTGGTAGTACTTGTATAGTCTACTTGCAGACACCAACCTAGGAATTACCAAAGTCGTATTTACCGCTTTGGAAATGAGTTGTTAAGTTTTGAAGAATTGAAATTGCATGACATCATTGAGCATGATGGTTTTCAAAGATGAAGATATGATTTTCTTTCAAAAGGACATAGCATGGCATGTGCATTTCATCTCTTGAGACTTGTATAAAATGTATGTACTTTGTTAAAGATTTCCTACTGGGCTTTATGCTCACCCTACGAGATTTTTGTGCAGGAAAAGATGTGGTGATGCCTCTTAACTAGAGGCGAGGAAATGTGTGTTGAGAGTACGAGACTCTCATTTTGCTGTGACTCTGTGTGTAAGCCAAGGGCTCTATGTGTGTGGGTTTAAATAACTGTTTTGTGTAACCAGGTTCAAGCCTTGGAAACTTGTAAACCCCTTGGGGATATTTATTTATTTATTTACTTGTTGTTAGATTAATGTATTGTTGCATGAAGAACTATTGTATCATGTAATGTAAGTATGGAGATTTATATTCGGTTTTTCGTAAAAGAGCCATGATTGTTGTATTATCATTTGGGCTAGAAATTTGGGGCGCTACAGTAATGGTCAGGCAGAAGCATCCAATAAGACTATCTTGGATGTGATTAAAAAGAGGCTGGAAGTAGTAAAGGGAAAATGGGTGGAGGAGTTACCCAATGTACTATGGGCATATCGGACTACGCCGAGAAGATCAACAGGGGAGTCTCCATTTACCATGGCTTATGGCATCGAAGCAGTTATCCCACTAGAGGTCGGGATTCCAGGGATCAGAACCCAGGGAGTAGAAAATGGGACTAATGAGGCATTCCTAGCCTGATATCTAGACCTACTAGAGGAGAAAAGAGAGAGAGCAACAATTCGTCTGAGGGCATACCAGCAACAACTTGCTAGGGCTTATAACAAGAAGGTTAACCCAAGAGAGTTCAAAATTGGAGACCTTGTGCTAAGGAAAGTAGTCAGCAACAATAAGGATCTTAGGGAGGGCAAGTTTGGCCTAAATTAGGAGGGGCCTTATAGAATCATCTCGGTCGCTGGCAATGGGGTATATTGGCTTGAGGACAGTGATGGCAAAGAGTTGCGAAGACCTTGGAACACTTGCAACCCGAAGTTTTTCTATCATTAGATTTTTGTTTTTCGAAGTTTGTCATTAGCCGAAGTAATAATAAAATTTCAATTTGATTTTTATGAATTTGAAATTTGTGTTATAGGACTGACTAGTCCTATGGCGATGTTTCTGAATGAAACATGATGAATTACTTAGATTTTTTATATGGCAGAGTTGAATTATACTTGCATATAATAGAGTTGAACTAAGTTGGTGATGTTTCTGAATGAAACATGATGAATAACTTAGACTTATTATATGACAAAGTTGAATTATACTTGTATATAATATAGTTGAACTAAGTTGGCGATGTTTCCAAATGAAACGTGATGAATAACTTAGACTTATTATATGACAGAGTTGAATTATACTTGTATATAATATAGTTGAACTAAGTTGGCGATGTTTCTAAATGAAACGTGACAAATAACTTAGACTTATCATATGACAGAGTTGAATTATACTTGCGTATGATAGAGTTGAACTAAGTTGAAATAACCTAGACTTGCCATGTTGGCAGAGTTAAACTCTGAATGGAAATAAGTGTGCTTTAATCGGATTAACAGAGAAACTAACGGTGAACACCTCGGTTAGTCTTTGCTCGAATCTGACTTCGGCGAAAGGCTATAAACGCATAATGTGAACTTAAGTAGAACTTAGGTTCACATTAGGGGGGCAGAGAGCTAGAGAATGATGAATAAACTTAAAAGTTTAAGAGCTTGGGACTAATTGAAAATTTTTAGAAGAATTTACAAGCTAGAATTAGCTTAACACTTGTTGAAATTTCAGAAAAATTACAAGTTGAAGTTAGCCAAGGTAATATTGAAAAAAGTATCCGAGATACATACTGACCGAGATGACCAACCAGGTTGTCAAAACTTGGAAAGGGTGAAGTCTTAATAGAAGATAACATATGGAGGTAAAAAAGCCATACTGAATAACACTTGTAAAAATATTTAGATATTTTTAAAGTGTTAGCTGAGGTATGCCAATGGTCGGCCGAGGCAAACAGTCAAGGTTTATATTCGAGGTATTATACCCCGAAGTTATTATACAGTTAAGGTATACTTTGAAGAAATACAAAAATATTCCAAGTATGGAAGCATGAAAGACATGAAAGAAAGCAGTAAACATACATAGAAGAAAAGAAGGCATACATTCAACACTTGGAAGAAAATATAAGACTTGCATTCAGGAAAGAGACAACTTTTTTAAGTACATAAGCAGGCACATCGGCCCGACAAAACAAACATTGTTTAAAACAAAAGGGAAAAGTACAAACAAGGGGAAAAGTACAAATAAAGAAAAGATTCTAGACAGACTGCTCTGCATCGGCAGTTGGCTGTGTTTCGGCCTCAGTAGACAGCTGGGAAAGCTTCTTGGCAGCCTTCTCGGCGTCGATCTCTAGAAGAGTCTTGTCAAGACTCTTCTCGGCGCTTTCAACTTCGGCTTCAGGCGTGTTCTTGGGGACCTCATCCTCATTGTCTTGAGTTAAGTCCACGGCTTGCTTATTCAGAGTTGGGGACTTGGCCCCAGCAACTTTAGTCTTTTCAGAAATGTTAGTGACGCCGTCTTCGTCGGCCTCGACTTCTTCGTCCCCCTCAGCCTCATCCTCAGATTGGCTTGGAGCGGGAGGGAATGGCATGACAATTCGGCTTTCGTCCTAGAAGAGCGAGTTGTCAGGGACAACCAACTCCTTTAAAACCGCCATCTAACCAAGGGTGTAACCCTTGTTGCATGCTTGTTTAACTTGCTTTTTATATTCGTCACGGACGTTGGCTGGCCCTTCAGCATAGGGCTTATCATCGGTCTCCTTGATCTCGGCCGCCTTAGTGGAAACACCGCTTGCAGTTCTGTTTAGGCTTGGGCCTCCTTTTCTTTGGCTTCTTTTGCCTCAGCCTGAGCAACCTCGGCCATATTCTCCACAGCCTCGGTGCGGTCTTTGGCTTTCTTCAGAGTCGATTCAGTAGCCTTGGCTTGATCCAGAAGACCTCAGATACGAGCCTCGGCTTTGTTTAGCGAAGTAAGGAGTTTGGCTGCCTCATTTGTTTTTCGGGTTAGTTCTTTCTTGAACTCATCGGTCTTGACTGCAAGGGAGTGACCCTGCTAGATAGCTTGCAAGAATGTGAAGAAAATTCGTTAAGTATAAAAACCAAAGTTGAAATTAAAACAAAAATTACAAGTGTTGAGACTTACCAAGACACAATGCTGTATCATCATCGCGTAATTTTCATACTCTGAAAGCTCGGCCATCCGATTAATGTCGGCTGGGAGTAGAATGGTAGTGGAAATGGTGGCACCGACTTCCAGACTGTCAAGAGCACTGTCCCTAGCTAGAAGTGGTCGGTCTCCGATGTTGACGGATGGAGTCTAGAGAGCATCAACCTAAAAGCCAGAGGGCTCAGAAGACCCGCCGGACCTCGGCTTTTTTTATTGCGGTTGGTCAGATGCCTCGACTTCGGCAGGCCTCTTCTCAGCAGACTTGTTGTCACAACCCAAACCTGCCCATACAGGTTTAGCGTCGTTACCGGCCAGTAATCCTTGGATTACCAAACGCCACTTAACAGAATAACATATAATTAGGGGCTGCGAAAGCAAATAGATAAAATATATTTAGTCCATCGAGTTATGAAGACATACATGGGACAGATAATCTAAACTTTTATGAGCATACAAGTGACTTCAAAGGGTACAGTATTTACATGTCATTCCATGTACAAATAAATAGAAAACTTGATCGTAAATCGAAGAAACAAAGTCTTATACATTCACAAAAACATAGCCACTAGACTTAACTTAATCCGGAACCTCTACGGGAGGCACAAAGGCTGGCTGACAAAACAGAGATGCCAGGTCCTCAACTCTGAGCCTGGTCATATGCCTGATCACCTACATACATAATATAAATAGTGAGCGGAAACCCAATGAATAATAACAGAGTAAAGATTTTACTGAATGATGTCCACGCAGAAATAGAGGCTTATGCATATTCAGATTCCAAATCAGAAACAGATTCATTGACATGTTCATATTCACATTCATAATCAGATTTTGCTTATGATCATATGTGGTACATCTATTAGTGCTAACAAATCCGATGACCCATGCGAGGACGGCCGTGAAGTCATTCTGATGACTCATGTGTACAAAGACGTTTCTGATGACCCATGAAGGGACGACCACAAGTATTCCGATGACTAATGTGCACAGAGACGTTTCTGATAACCCATAAAGGGACAGTGTAATACCCCTATCCCGTATTATGTTAATTGGTCCTTATTTTGAATATGAGTATGTGTATGATATGATTTTGTGTACCATTATGTGGTTTTGAATTTCTATCTGTTTACCGTAAGAATATTTGTTTGATTTTTCCGCTTTGGAAATTAGATTGAAGGCCTTATCAACCACAGAACCCGAAATTGATTACGCCATTGTGATTGGCATAATTTTTAAAGCCTACGGTGAAATTTAATTGAAAATTGATTTGGACCAGATTAAATTGATTAAATTATTGAATTAGTGCCCATTTATTATTATTATTAAATTGAATTGGTGGGGTTTGTTGTCTAAGGGCACTACACCCTCAACTCTCTTCATTTGTTGCATTTTGGCTGATCATAAACACTAAGAAAGGAGAGGGTCAGCTAAGAGAGAGGGAGAGGGAGAGAATTGTGCATTTTGACTCAAGCTTGGATATTTGAAGCCTAGTTCAAGAATTAACCATAGATTGGGCTTCTAGGTAAGCAATTGATTCTTGAATTCTTTGGTTTAATGTGTAATCTTGTGTATTCAAGGTTTGTTTGTAACCAAGAGCATGAGTTGAGTTGGTTTTGTTGGAATTAAAGCTTGATATGTGCATGCATGTATAGAATACATGTCGAATCACAAAATCTAGCATGTAAATTGTAAATTATGAAAGATTGGAAGTGTAATCCCACATCCAAGTATGTTTTTGTTGAGTTTCATGGGAATGAGCACTAATTGCATCATTAGAAGTGAAAATGTAAGTCAAAATGGGCATGCATGTTGTTTATTAGAAATGGGAACCTTGAATGCATGAGTTCGAGTTAATTTGGGGCATGCATGTGACTAAATTATGAAATTGAGCTTCATTGTGTTGTAAATTGATGTTTATACCATGTTAGAACATGTATATGTGAAGTTTGAGCTATTATGTGCATGAAATGTTGATTGGAAGGTCGAATTGAGCTCAAAGAACAATTCTGGGTTTTCCAGAATTTTGATGTCCGCTCGAGTGGGGAATCTAATGCTCGAGCGGGGAGCTTTGTAGGAAGATCTTCAGCTCAAGCGCCATACTTCATGCTCGAGCGTAATTTTCATGCATCCAGCACTTTTGCAGACCTCATAGGTCCGCTCGAGCGGGGAAGTCGACGCTCGAGCGGGGACCTTGTTTCTGAAAAGTTTGAAAAGGCTTTCTATGGTTCGTTTTCTGTTCTCTTTCACTTCTAAGTACTCTTAGGCATGCATTGAGCATTGTAATTGAGTTAAAGAGATAAGAATGAAGCCTAAAGTGGAAAATGTGAATTTAGAACGGATTGAATTGTTTGTGACCCTTTTGTGTTCATGGAATGTGTCGGGTCAAGCTCCAGGGCAAATCCACAAGCCGATCATTGTGAGTAATATCTTAACAAGATATCTGAAACATGCTGTTGTCCAATTGCTTATGTAATTTTTGAAAGTTTATTAATTTGAATAGTGGACAACGATTGACATAAATGTGGGCCGAAGGCCGATTGATATAAATGTGGGCCGAAGGCCGAATGGCATGAATGATTGGGCCGAAGGCCGATTGACATGAATGACTGGGCCGAAGGCTGATTGACATAAATGTGGGCCGAAGGCCGATTGATATAAATGTGGGCCAAAGGCCGATTGACATAAATGATTGGGCCAAAGGCCAATTGATATAAATGTGGGCCGAAGGCCGATTGATATAAATGTGGGCCAAAGGCTGATTGACATAAATGATTGGGCCAAAGGCCGATTGATATAAATGTGGGCCGAAGGTCAATTGATATAAATGTGGGCCGAAGGCCAATTGACATAAATGATTGGGCCGAAGGCCGATTGATATAAATGTGGGCCGAAGGCCGATTGACATCAATGTGGGCCGAAGGCCGATTGACATAGATGTGGGCCGAAGGCCGATTGATATAAATGTGGGCCGAAAGCCGAATGGCATGAATGATTGGGCCGAAGGCCGATTGACATGATGACTGGGCCGAAGACCGATTAACATAAATGATTGGGCTGAAGGCTGATTGATATAGACGATTGCGCCAAAGGCCGTCTGCCGTAACTGTTCAATGATTGCTTATGTATTTTCTTTAATCGATATTATTCACTGGGCATTCGCTCACGCTCATTCATGTACATGTAGGTGAGCCAAGGGACGTCCAAAACCAGCCCCAGTGAAATTGTGAGAAACAGTCAGAGTTTTGAGGAGTTAGCCCAAACGTCTTATGCACGAGACTGTCTTCGCTCTTTTGTCCTCTGTCTATAGTTTTGTTTTGTTGGCGAAAACATCAGACCATTTTTGTATATAAGTCTTGGGTTTTACTGACTTAAATCTGTATGATCCTGTATGTATAGTGTTTTGTGCTAGTACATATTCTGATGTGAGTTATTAACATATAAATGTTTGGAATGTTATGGTGTGTACTTAAGCACAGCTCTATGGGCAAAATATTAAATTTGCTTCCGTTTGGCCCCCATTAACTCTGTTAAAATACGTTTGGTTCGGTTTGAGGCCGGATATAGTCTCATGATTACTGGCCGATTGTGTCCTTAACCCACGGGGGCGGGTTCGGGTCATGATAGACAGCCATAAAGACATTTCGATGACCCATAAAGGGACGCATATCATATGATGTTAAGAATGCCACGAATACCTTTTAGAAACTTGGACAATCATTCATTAATATAAAACATAGCATTTCAGAAAACTAATCATTTAATATCATCATAAAATATTTAAAGTCAAACATAACTTTACAGAGTTATTACTCACAATTAACAGATGGCTTCAAGGTAAACAGACAGAATGGGCAAATCAGATGTCTTGTGGTGCGTGACCTACACAGTTACAGAACGAACACGTACTGAATTACACACCCGGAAACATTAACTTAATTCTTTCTTATCTTGGTGTGTTTTCACTTCTTATCCTCATTATGGTGTCTTAATCTTGGCCTAGGGATGCCTAAGATACAATGAGGATGCTAAATATACTTGGAAACACTTAACAAAATTTGCTGAAAACAGGAGTCTCGCTCGAGCGCAGCTTTCTTCGCTCGAGCAGACATGCAAAATGTGAGTGGTTACTCAAGCGTACATTCCTTCGCTCGAGTGGTCTGTAAACTTTGCAAAAGTGCTGATTGCTTGATTTTTTCGCTCGACGCTCACTCGAGCGTGAGACTCATGCCCTCGCTCTAGCACAACTTTTGTCGCTCAAGCAGTCTGCAAAACTCATAACTTCTGGGAACACGCATTTTACGTTGGAGCGTACTTTTGGTCGCTCGAGCGGAAGTGAAAAAATAAAGGCGGTTGCTCGAGCGCAGAATCTGTCGCTTGAGTGTGGAAGTAGAATTATGGAATTTCCAGATTTCCTTCCAAGCTTCAAACTCAAACTTAAAGCTGCAAATTAGGTTTTTTTAGGCCAAAAACTTAAGGAAACATTTAGAAACTTGTAGGATATCATGAATCGAAGATCATTTCACAAAATCAAGGCCTAAGAACAAGTGAATTTTGTTGAATTCAACTCAAAACTCATGATACAAACATGCAAATAAATTTCCTTGAACTTAAACCTTTCAAATGATGCTCAAACAAAGGAACTTGATGAAAAACATGATGAAGTTTCATAATTAAGTTGAAAACATGACATGCATGGAAAATTTACTTGAAATCAACTTCAAAATTACCATAAAATGCTCATGCATGCTCTACTCTTCTCCTTTTCTACTTCCTTAGTTCATTTCATACACTAATATTTCATTTTCCTCTGAATTCACAAATTAAATGAGTTAATTACATAATTCAAAGGTTGAATTCCTTACCTACAAGTTTCAATTCTTTGAATTCTTGAGTGATTCTTCCCAATGTCTCAAATTCTAGCTAAGTTCAATTCAATTCCTCCAAATTCCCTAGCAATCACCCTAGTTGAGCTCAAGTCTTCTCTTTTCTCTCCCTCTCTCACATTTTGAGCTATGAAGAGCATGTAATGAGAGTGTAAAATGTATCAAGGAAGTCAAAGTGGCCATATATAGGCTCCATTAGGAAGACTTCATTAATAGCTAATTAATTGATATTATTTACTCTAATTTAATCGTTCTGAATCAAATTTCAATTGAACCTACCATAATGTTCTAAAAATTTCAAATAACACATATACCAAGCCAATTTCATGATCGGGTGCCGATAAAGCGTTCAATTTGCAAACCGAAAGTGAAACGGAAACAAATATTTCTACGTTAAACAGATATAAACACAAAGAAGGCAAGTCACACATGTAATTTAATTTAGAATTTTTGTTCATAATTACTTATTAAGCTT
Source organism: Camellia granthamiana (assembly GCA_036172215.1). Classification (NCBI taxonomy): domain Eukaryota; kingdom Viridiplantae; phylum Streptophyta; class Magnoliopsida; order Ericales; family Theaceae; genus Camellia; species Camellia granthamiana. Next base: position 143,107,932 of record CM069907.1, read on the forward strand.
ATTTAACCATGAATTAACGTAATCAAAGGTTGGAGTTGTTACAGTCTTCCCCCTTTAAAAAGTTTGGTCCTCCAAACTCGAATTACCTTCATTTCAGAAAAACATCGGATCCAAAGGGAACAAATCTGGGTATCTCTTCATCATATCCTCCTCCGTCTCCCAAGTTGCATAGGTCTCTCTGTGGTTTTGCCAATCGACTTTTACCAACAGTATCTCCTTGTTCCTTAGCTTTTTAATTCGACGGTGTACAATGTGTATCGGCCTTTCTTCGTACATGTAGTCATCCTTTAAAAGCACATGTGTCGGCTCGATAACATGGTGTGGATCTTGTAAGTAATCCCATAACATCGAGACATGAAAGACATTATGCATATGTTCCACAACTGGTGGTAAGGCTACCCAATACGTCACTGGGTTAATTTTCTCCAGAATCTCATATAGCCCAACATATCTCGGTGCTAACTCGACTTTAACACCAAACCACGTTTGCCCTTTCATTGGACTCACTTTGATAAATACGTGATCCCCGACTTCATACTCCCTGTCTCTTCTTCGAATATCCGCATAACTCTTTTGGCGACTTTGTGCAATTTTCAAGCGTTGTTGGATCAATTTCACATTTTCCGTTGTTTCTTACACAAGTTCTGGCCCCAACAATGGTCTGTTACCTACCTCAGCCTAACAGATAAGAGAACGACATTTCCGTCTATACAGAGCTTCATAAAGTGCCATCCCAATACTTGAATGATAGCTGTTATTGTATACAAACTTGGCTAAAGGAAGGTAAGTCTCCTAATTCCCTTAGAAGTCCAAAGTCTGATTGGTTCTTTTAGATTGATCGTTTGTTTGTGGATGGTAAGCACTACTCATCCACAGTTCAGTTCCCAAAGCCTGTTACAAACTCTGCTAAAACCTTGACATGAACTTTGAATCTCTGTCAGATAAAATGGATACTGGTACACCATGTAACCTTACAATCTCATTCACATAAAGGTTAGCTAACTTATTTGCATTATAGAAAGTTTTGACAGGTAAATGATCAACAATGACCTAGATAGAATCCATACCTCGAGAGGAGCGAGGCAATCCCACAATGAAGTCCGTAGTAATATGTTTCCACTTCCATTCTGGTATTGGAAGCGGCTGTAGCAAGCTAGCGGGTCGTTGATGTTCGGCTTTGACTTGTTGACATTGTAGACATCTTGCCACAAAATCTGCAATGCTTTTCTTCATTCCCAGCTTTGTGAAATTCTGTTTTAAGTCATCATAGATATTTGTGTTCCCCAAATGCATAGCAAATTTGGAATTATGGGCTTCAGTCATAACACGTTTCCTCAAATCAGAATGGTCCGGTAGACAAAGTCTATTTTGGAATTTCAGCACATCATTTTCAGCCACAAATCCCGGTTTCGATTTTGAGCCAATTTCCTCAATAATTTTCTTCAAATGCTCATCTTCACATTGTTTCTCCTTAATTTCTTCAATGATAACAGGTTGAGCAGAAATAGCGGCCAAGATCCCACCTTGTTCACGTAATACAATTTCAATCTCATTATTTTCCAAGTCATGCAACAACTCTCTCTGACTAGTGAACAAACACGACAAATTCCCAATGGATTTTCAACTCAATGCATCTACAATGGTTTTTTCCTTCCCTAGATGATACAGAATTTGCAAATCATAGTCCTTGATCAATTCCAGCCATCTTCTCTGCCTCATGTTCAGCTCCTTTTGAGTGAAGAAATATTTTAAGCTTTCATGATCTGTATACACCTCACAAGTTACACCATACAAATAGTGTCGCCAAATTTTTAGGGCAAACACCACAGTTGCTAGTTCGAGGTCATGTGTTGGATAGTTCTTTTCATGTGGTTGCAGTTGCTGAGAAACATAAGCAATCACCTTACCATTCTGCATTAGTACACAACCCAAACCTTTGTAAGATGCATCACTGTAAATCTGAAACCCATCAATACCATTAGGCAGTGTCAAAATTGGTGCAGTTACTAATTTGGTCTTCAACTCTTGGAAGGAAGATTCCCATTGATCGTTCCAATCAAATGGTACATTTTTCTGTGTTAACTGTGTCAATGGCATGGCAAGTTTGGAGAAGTCTTTCACAAATCTGTGATAATAGCCTGCAAGTCCCAGAAAACTTCGAACTTCTGACACATTAGTTGGTCTAGGCCAGCCCACAATAGCTTCAATTTTCTGTGGATCAACGGAGATACCATCCTTACTGATTACATGCCCCAGAAATGCTACACTCTCAAGCTAGAATTCACATTTGGAAAATTTTTCGTATAAGTTCTTGTCCCTTAGAGTCTATAGGGCAATTCTCAGATGAATTTCATTTCCTGTTTTTGGATAAATCAATATGTCATCAATAAATCCAACAACAAATTCAATAAGGAATTGTTTAAAAACCCTGTTCATTAGGTCCATAAAAGTTGCGGGTGCATTGGTTACTCCAAATGGCATGACTAAAAATTCATAGTGCCCATATTTAGTTCTGAATGCCGTTTTCTCAACATCTTCTGCTTTGACCTTTAACTGGTGATATCCGGATCTGTTGGCTTTTTGGCTTTCGAAGGTTATTATTGTAATTTTAAGCGTGCCAGCAAGGATCAATCAGTCCTTACAGAAGATTAATTGCCAACCAATTATCAGACAATTGTGTTTTAGTTCTTTCAGTCTCAATGAAGAAGACTTTTATTGGTGGCTTTGTTTAGGAGAATTAAGCAAACAACGATTAAATGAAGAACCATTATAACATTTCATTAAGTAAAAATGAAAGACTTACAATGATCCAATTTAGCCTCGTAGAGGTTATAGCAACAAACTACTTGAAACTACTCCTATGAACGAAGTGCAGTGTAGGAATTTAAAGTACAGAAATGTAAAGAACACGAAATGTAAAAATTGGAAGGAAAATAAAGTAGATAAAACTGGTTTTTTGGATCTGAGTATGGGGCTTCTTTCTGAGGCCTTCTCTGCTATTTATACTTCTTAATGATAATTGTCGAAATGAGTTTTTAATCATCGAATCATCCATCCATGATTGCTGATCATGTCTCCTCACAGTTAGCTCCACTACACCATGTTGAATTCAAATATACGAGTAACTGTTAAAGGCACATTATCTTGCTTCTCTTTGCTGATCCAGTGCTATGCAGATCCATAATAACCAATACTAACTGCCACGTGTGTGATTATGATTGAAGATTTAAATTGTCTTCCTGTATTGCCCTCATCTTGCCACGTGTTGAACTGTGATTGGCCTATACAAAATATGTAGCCAACATTACCCCATGCACTAATATACCCAATACTTGGTGATATTAGTGGATCAAGGTATTTTATCCACATTTAGAACGTGTATGGGTTTTGCATTTTTCAGAAATGCAATCGTTATTCATCAATGAACATTTGCATTAAATTCTTTTCTATCCTTTGAACATTCCCACTATCTCAGTATTCAAAATGACTAGTTCAGCTCTCATGGCCAAGCAAACCTTTTCTTACCTCGATCAAGCATATGAAGAGTTGTTTGATAATGTTGTTCGTCCTCGAAAGAACCTTCATGCATTGATTAGCCACCTTTACCCACCTTCCTATATTCAAGTCATGGAAGCTTTTGCAAACTATCAACCTTTGGATTATGAACCTATTGTCCACAATTCTTTAACCCAAAATTTTGCAAACATGGATATTGGAAGCTCTTCCTCTGACCCAAAACCTTCTGCGTGGGATGAGGCTATAACTTCTTCTTTTTCTGGGGCTTCTGGTTGGAGAAGCTGGCCAGAACCTAAGGAGTCCAAGTTGAGAGAGCGAATCAATCATCATTTTGTCGAATTTGTTGATCCTCTAACTTTCCTTCCCTTTTGCTTGGAGTTCGGTGGTTTACCCATATGTACCCATCGACCGCCGATGCCGTTTGGAAGACAACTTGCTTGTAGCATGGTACACGTCTTCTATGCCTGCGAAGATAGTACAAGCTACTCGTCGTCCAGAAGAGGCTCAAGGGTATAGCCCGTCATTCTTAGCCCAGAAGGCAAAACTTTGCTCTTCTGACTGGCTTGATATCGTCAACAACCCCAAATTTCCTCATTCTTTCGAGATGGAAGCTCCTGCACCTCCTCTTCCGCAAAACCTTCACTGGATGGAGGATCTGAGACTTACTCTATTTGAGGACCAGTTTCTCCCCTCCTATCACCCTCCATCTCCTTCTACTAAATATCAACGACAGTGAGTCCAACTTCTGCTTGCGGCCTTTTCTCACTTGCCCTTCAATGTTCTCGAGGACGATGTTCCTTTCAAGAACTTTCGATGGGCTTGTGATGTTATGACCCGAGGTCATGTCCTCAACCCCATCGCCTAAGCAGAGCTCCAGATGTTTTTAGACCAACTCCCACTGCTTCTTCATTGGCATCACATTTTTGTGGCCACCACTCGATCTTTGGACCAAATCTCAGCCCGTCGAGTTCATACCCGGTATGAAGCAGAACCTCATCGATGAATATGATGATTTCAAGAATAAAGACTCTGCATACTGGGATAACTTGGACATGGATGAGATAGAACAAGGGTTGAAAGAAACAAAGTTTGAAATAAAGACCGAAAAACTTTTTTATCAAGTAAGAGCATATCAACTTCAGCAACCTAGCCTGGAGAAGATAGAAGATAGAATAAAGAAGGAACAAAAGTTCATTGACTATAGTTGGAACAGGTTCCATGATCTTGTCATTTATTCTATTCCTTATTTTTATGAACTTGAATATGTAGCCAAAGAAGGCTTCTGATGTAATTGCTTTTGTCTTGATCAAGCTAAGATGTTTTCTCTTTATTTGGCATGGTTTGATTTTACCCCATTTGCCAAAGACAAACAAACTTAGGGCTTCGAATTCAACAATTTCATCCTTCGAATCTCGATTCAATCATACCCAATGAAATACTGGAAACCCAATTTGAACTTTTCCAACTTATGGAGTGTAATTGACAACTTTTGCCGGTTTCCTTTCAGAATCAGAGCTTCGAATTCACTAATTTTGCCCTTCGAAACTTGATTTGATCATATCCAATTCCCCAACATATGGTTAATACAATCAAGTAATTTCAAATCAACTAATTTTGCTTCGAACAAACAGTCTATATTTTCCAAAATATGGAAACCTCTTGTAAGGACTACACTGTTTTATTCTAAAAAAAAAAAGTGATTTCTTCTGTATACTACCAAACCAACTATTGGTTTGAAACCTAGAACAAACAACTTCTAACCGTAAGGTATTTCAAATTCTGCTTCGAAGGATTTTACTTTCATCAAGAAACCTAAAAACAAGTTTTTAATCCTTTTGATGTAAACAAATACCTGGGCATTCCTGCACCTTTAGGTGGGGAATGTGCTTCGAAGTCGACTTCCTGTTTTCGAAGCTATTTGTCACTTGATTTTGGCGCCAAAACTTGGCTTCAAAGCCAAAAGTTTGATTTCGAAGCCAACATTAGTATTTGAGATACATTTTCCTCCCAAATTACCACCGTTGAGGGAACCTTTTGTATCCATACCTTTAACACTTCTTTATGAATTCAACCCACTTAAAATGATTGGGTATATTTTTCAGACAGAAAGGTTTAAAAACCCTTTTTATTTTGTGCTTTCATTTCACTCGTTTGCCTAACACACAAACCCTTCATCTCTATTGACCCTCTCTTTCTTGCTGCTCGTTACCAATGGAGTCTTCTTCCTTGAAAGTACCAACTGACGAATGTATAAGCCCAACAATGGCTTTGAAAAGATGTATTGACGAAGAAATTGCTAAATTTAAAGCTGGTGGATCGAGTGCCATAGACGGACGCCTCTTTATTCCTCGCCACAGCGAAAAACAAGAATATGTCCTAGGTCTTATCTTTCGAGAGGTTCCTACCCAACGTCCTGCTTTGTTTCCTCGTTTGGAGGACCACTTTCTTCTCTATAAGGGGGGCTTGACTGGGGAAATTGGATGGTGAATCGACCTTATCGTTGCTGGCCAACATTTAGGGTTGAGTGGAAGGAGTGGTATGACAAGGTCGTGCCTGCAAGAGAATGGGACCTATAAGAGCTCTATATTCTTGATGCCTTTCATCTTTCCAGGTTTATCATTCTTGAAGACCCTTTTTTGATTCCTGGCGCTCTTTGTTTTTAGAATATGGGCTTTAACTTTTTTCAGTTTTGGTGTGGTATGATGGCCTCCACCGTTCTTGATATCTGCCATCTCTTAGGGCTTTCACCACTCGGTACTCCCTTTACACCAAGCTATCCAGACCTTTCGGTTAAATTTTCTCTTTCACCTTTGAATTCTTCCTTTAATGACTTTGTAAAGGCTGAGAATAAAAAGGAGGGCCCTATGAGTGATCGAGAACTCTTCTACTTTATTTTATATTGGTTGTGTAAATTTCTCTTTTGTACATCATCTCAATGAATCATGCTTGAGTTTACCCCATTTGCAAAGGCCCTTGTTTTGAAGAAATGAATAGCCTTGGCCCCTTATCTTTTAGGCCATGTCTATAGAGCTTGCTCCCAATTCTGTGAGAAACCTCTTGATATCAACCAGGGAGGTCCCCCCTGGGTGCTTCAACTCTGGCTCTTTGCATACTTCACTGATCTACATCTGAAGTGCTTGAAGTTCTTAGTTCAAGACCCTAGAACTTATGGAGAAAAGTATGCTAGAATTGTCCTTTATCTTGCTTCTTTTGCCTACTATCTTACTTTTTTTCACCAGCTTCTTGTTTCCCCAACTACCACCTTCTTTTACCCCTTCGATGCCAATAAAGGACCGACTTGGCTGATAGACAGTGTTTCATCCCATTGCACAAAGATATGTGAGCCTTTATTTTGTTGTCGAGGGAACTTTTTATTGGTACATTAAACCCTCGAGCTTATAAGTGCATATCTGAGGTATATTGCCCCTCTCAGTTTGCCAGGCAATTTGGCCTTACCCAAGGAATTCCTATTCCATTCTGCAGTATCTCGAATATCCATCTTATAGCCAAAGACCTGAGAGTACCCAAACCTAAACTAGAGGAGACAACATTTAAATAGTTGTAAGATTTGAGTGAGTTTAAATTTACGCCATTCCTCCCCTCTGGCTCAGTTTTAAAAAGACTTCAAAATTGGTGGACAGTCAATATGGAAGTGCATCTAGCAATACATCCTCATGATTTACTAATAGGGCTAGGTGTGCCTTCTAAGGCTAAACCAAAAGAAACTGGGACCATCCCCTCTCCTTCTACAGCTACCAAGACTATTCCTGTAGCCTCACTCACTCCTTCTAGAGTTACCAGAGCTGCTTCGAAAAAGGGTATGCATTTTTAGGTTTCTTTCCTTTTAGAATTTTCTATTTGTTTTCTTCATATTCATATTACTTGGTGTAGGGTCTCCACAAGAAGATTCTCCTAAGAGAGCCGAAGCTTTAGCTGTTCTCAAAGATAAACACCAACAGAGAAACAAAAAAAAAACTACTACTCACTCCTAAGGAGTCTGAGTCTCAGATTACAGAGAAAAAGACAGAGAAAGAGCAGGAAATACCACTGCAGAGGAGAAAGAGAAAGAAGATAACCGTCTCTCCTTTTGACTTGGATGAAGATCCTACTCATGAGGCAGTTGCCAAAATAGTGGAGAAGGGACACTCTAAAGAAATAATTGTTTCCCAGAGGGCTGAAAAAGGGCGGCAGTAGCAACTACTAAGGGATGAAGCTGCTGCTGCTGATACAACCCAAAGAGAAACTACAAGAAGGCAACATACTGCTGAGCATTATTCCCTTCGTAGTTCTTCCATCATTGCCACCACCTCTGAAACCAGTAATTTCCTTTCGTGTCTCCACTTTCATTTCTCAAATTCTTGATACTGAGACTTAACATTACTTTGTATTTCTTCTTTTGCAGCAACAACTACTCTACCTTCTCCTTCAATAAGGACTCCTTCAATTTCATTTGAAGTTGAAAGACGTCAAAATGTGGAGCCAATTCAAGCAATACTCCCACTCCCTTGTCCTACATTCTTTACACCTTTCTTGAGGCAAAGCATTCCTGCATCCCTATCTTTCGACTTAACTCCATATTTTCCTCTTCTATCCTTTAACTCTACTCAATTTGTTCCTCCTTTAATCCTTGCTGCTCCTTCCCGCTTGAAGAAATTCCAGCTATTACTTCATCTCCAGTGATAGTTGATTCCCATAGAGAAGACACTGGTAGCTCACCAATTTCTTGTCCACTAATCTTATCTAGCTCCAGTCCCTCTTCTCTTGACTTACTGGTAGCCAAAACTATGGAGACTACTAGGGATGCTTCACCTTCTTGTCCTATTCCTATGCAGTCATCTCTTTCTTCTACTAGAGTCCTTTCTGCACCCTCCATGTCAATGGATGAGGTGGACATCTTCGAGGCTAGGCTAGCTAGTCTTTTTGACATGCCTTCTATGACTTTAACAGCTAGCAATGAAACTGTGCCATTAGTCCTAGCTAATTCTCTATTAGAAATTTTTTAGAGTTCTTCCTCTATTATTAGGACTTCCTTGCCTTCATTAGACTTGGATAGTTGTTTGGAGTTGCTGACATTCTTTTCAAGGATCCCCTTTGAAGCCTTACAAAGGCCTATAATCAAGAATGGCTTCCTCCAGTGCTGCAAGGTTGTTGAGCAATCTAGCATGACTATTTCAAGTCATTTATCTCAGGTGGCAGCTACCATTGACTTTTACATCAACATTTGCCATGCTGCCAAAGCTGTAGAAGAGAAATTACTAAGAGACCAGAGATTTGTTTCCCGGATACATGCTAAAGTGTCAGAATTAAAAGAACAACATTTTTCTATCTCCCAATTTCAAGCCCAACTATTGGAGAAGAAAGCTCAGCTTGAATAAGAGTTATCAGTAGTCAACCTGGCTTTAGATTGAACTACCACCAAGCTGCAGATTACTAACCAAGAACTGATTGATCGAAAGCAGGAGATGGCTACAGCCATTCAGTTGTTCTTGTCTCTTAAGAGTAGAGTCAATTGTAAAGGAACAACTGAAACATTGTACTGACTTTTGGGCTAATCTATGGCTACATATATTCAACTCATTATGAAATAAAATCCTTATTTATTATTTGAGTGTTTTCATGCTCTTTTCATTTAGCACTTATTATATTCCTTGTGTTTTCCACACGGTTAGATAATAAAGCTTCAAATATCTGCCTTTAATCTTCTTGGGGTGTACATATCTATTCAAAATTTTCAAATGATATGCTCCCGAAGGTAAGACTCTATAAACTTGATATGGTCCTTCCTAGTTAGGTGACCATTTGCCAAACTTATGGCTTTTAATCCTTATTTGGAGTATTGTCTTCCATACCAAATCACTTTCATCAAAGCTAATGTGCTTGACCTTCTTATTATAGTTTTTCGTTGTTTTCTTCTTTTGGAAAATAATGCTATTTAATGCCAGAATTCTAGCTTCATCCACATTCTCTAATTCCAAGCACATACTCTGATGGTACTGCTAAATAATTAACTGATCATGGCATCTCACCCTCAAGGACTTGACATTAATTTCTACAAGTAGTACTGCATCATGCCCATATACTAAAGCATAAGGAGTGATTCCTGTACTTGATCTTGTTGAAGTCCTATAAGCCCATAATACATCCAACAGTAAGTTATGCCAATCCCTGTGATTGTCTTCCACAACTTTCTATATTCCTTTCTTCAAAGATTTATTGGATGATTCTGCCTGACCATTGGCTTGTGCATAATAGGGGGTAGAATTAACAAGGCTAATTCCAAACTTTGTAATAGGGGGTAGAATTAACAAGGCTAATTCCAAACTTTGCCACAAAAAACTTTACCATTGTCCCATCAAATATAGTCCCATTATCAACAGTTATAGTTTGAGGGATGCCAAATCTGTGGATCAGATCTTTAATGAATCCAATAACTTTAGTCTGGTCTACAGCCTTATATGGTTTAGCCTCAACCCACTTAGTGAAGTCGTCTGTGGCTACTAAGATGAAACAATGATGCTTCGAAGAGGGTGGGTGTACTTTCCCTATCATATCCATAGCACATCCTCTAAACGGCCAAGGCTTCACAACCACATGCAGATCAGTTATGGGTACATGTCTTATTGTGCTATACTTTTGGCATGCCTGACAATCTCTAGCATATTCTATGCAATCTTTAAGGATGGTTGGCCAATAGTAGGAATGTCTTCGAAGCAGCCATCTCATCTTCACACCAAGCTGTTGAGCACCACAGATGCCTTCATGAACCTCAGCCATGGCTGTCAATGCTTCATTTGGACCAAAACATTCCAATAATAACCCATCTGCCCCCCTTTTGTAGAGAGCATTACCATACAATATGTATTGCATAGATTGCAATTTGATTCTTCTACTGGCTTTCGAAGATGGACCAACTAGATACTACATTATTGGAGGCCTCCAATCTTATTCTTGTAAGTCATTATGATTGACTTCTAAGACCACATTCCTTTTATTTAAGGGTGGTATTACCTTTTGATATGTTGTTTGGCTTATGTTCATTTGAGTGTTATCCCTTATCTTGAAATTCGAAGCTTTCTAAGCCACATCATTAGCTTTATTATTCAAGAATCTTGGGACATAAGTCACATTTGCTGTCTGAAATTGAGAAAGCAAATGCAATGCAACAACATAGTATGGCAGCATGCTTACACTTTGACACTTGAAAATTCCTTTCACCTGGTTAACCACCAATTGAGAATCTCCAAATATATCAATTACATGAGCTTGTAATCCAATAAGCATTTCCAGTCTCATTATTAAAGCTTCATATTCAGCTTGATTATTAGAACAAGTAATTTCATACACTCTGAAACCATGTGTGGCTTCTACCCCTTGTGGTGACTTAATCACTACACCAATTCCAATTAAATCATTAGCTTTTGATCCATCGAACCACATTTTCCATGGTTCAACACTAACCATACCAAGTTCCATTATCTCTTGGCTTTTTGTTTGACATGGATGGTCTGCCAAGAAATTAGCTAAAACTTGTTCTTTTACTGCCTTTTGGGGGATATATTCTAAATGAAATTATGATAAAGTTAGTATCCATTTGCCAATTCTTCCTCTCAACATAGGTCTAGATAACATATATTTAACCAAATCTATGGTTGCAATTACCAAGACAGTTGTAGGCAAAAGATAGTATCTTAATTTCATTGTAGCAAAATACAATGCAAGGCACAGCTTTTCTACAGCTGAATATTTACATTCACAAGAATTTAGAAACCTACTAAGGTAATAAACTGCTTGCTCTTTGCCTTTGTCATTATCATAGGCTAGAAAAACTCCTAGTGAATCTTCTGCCGCAACAATATACAACTTCAAGGGCTTATCACCCTTTGGTGGCATTAGCACTGAAGGCTTGGCTAAGTAGGCTTTGATTCCTTCGAAAGTAGTTTGATGCTCTGCTGTCCACACAAACTCCTCTTCATCTTTCAACCTTAATAAGGAATAAAATACTTTAGTTTTCCCTGCAGTATTAGAAATAAATCTTTGAAGAAAATTAAACTGCCCAAGGAATTTTTGTAATTCTTTCTTACTTGATGGAGGTCTGGCTTCAATGATAGCTTTGGCTTTGTTCTGATCAATCTGTATTCCCTTCTTGTGTACTACATAACCTAAGAATTTTCCAGCTGATACGCCAAAAGCACATTTGAGAGGATTAAGTTTCAACTTGAACTTTCTTATTCTTTCAAAAGTTGCTTCCAAGTGAAACAAATGTTCCTTCATGGATTGGGACTTTACTACAATGTCATCAATGTAACACTCTAAATATCCTCCAATGAGATCATGAAAGATAGTGTTCATAGTCCTTTGATATGTGGCCCCAGCATTCTTCAGGCCAAATGGCATTTTAACCCATTTGAAGGTGTCAATGTTCCCAGGACATTTGAATGCTGTCTTGTGGATATCCTCTTCTACAATGCAGATTTGGTTATAACCAGAGTGCCCATCCATCATTGATAAAATCTTGTGCCCTGCTGAACTATCCACCAATAAATCTACTATGGGCATGGGGTACTCATCTTTTGGAGTTGCTAAATTCAGGTTTGAAATTGATGCATACCCTCATTTTACCATTCTTCTTAACTACAGGCACAATACTGGATAGCCATTCAACATACCTGGCTGTCCTAATAAAGCCTGCCTTAAAGAGCCTATGAATTTCTTCGTTGACCTTCTAAATCACTTCAGGACTCATCCTTCTTGATTTTTGTTTGTATGGCTTGAAATTAGGCTTCATGGGGAGCCTATGTTCTACTAATGACCTGTCCAACCCTGGAAGTTCATTGTAAAACCATGCAAAACAATCTTTATATCTCTTTAAGACCACCAACAACTGGTCCTTGTCAAGAGCACTTAAGTAAGCACTAATGTAGGTGGGTTGCTATGTAGAACCTTCCCCTAAGTTAACTTCTTCCAAGGGGTCTTGTATCTGAGAACTCACTAATGCTCCTTTTTTGATTTCTTCTATCTTCGAAGCAATCTCCTTGCTTTGTCCTACTCCCAGTTTCTTTGATTCAACATCTTTACCCTCCTCCTCATAGACAAAGTCTGTCCATAAGGCTTCTTCTTCCTGTATCTCTTGGACTTTTGTTTCAATGTCCAAAGCACATTATTTATCAAAGGCCAAAAACCTGACCTATTGTTGTGCCTGCTTACAACCAATTACCATGGTTTCTTTCTCTTTCTCTTGCACCTTTTGGACTATTGATTTTATGTCCAATATTGAGAACTTAATTAAAGCCAAAGATTTGGCCTCCTGGGTTCTATCTTTTTGCCTACAATCAAGCATCATTGTCATCCTTGGTGACAAATTCTTTATCAGCACTTTCCTGGACTAAATGCTTCAGGTGTGCTAATTCCTCATCAGCCATTACTTCGGCTGATCTATTAGGTTTTCTCAGTATACTGAGTGGTGTCACTCCTTCAGTGTACAATTTGGCCTCTACAAAATCTGCACAAGCTATGAAGGGTTAAGGGTCTGCATTGATCTCCTCTATCTCTCCATTACACAAGGCCATCATTATCTTCTGATGTAGAGATGAAGGCACACATTTGTTGGTGTGAATCCAATCCCTACCAAGTAGAGCATTATACTTAGCATTGCTGTCGATAGTGAAAAATGCTGTCATGCAGTTCCTGGTTCCCATACTTAGGTTGATGGGCAAAATGCCCTGAGCCATCTGTTTGTCTCCAGCGAAACCAGTAATGGTTGTGCTGGTTGGGATTAATCTGGGGTTTCTCTTTCCTAATTTCTTCAAAGATGATTTCGGAAGTAGGTTTACTGTTGCCCTATTATCCACTAATACCCGGTTCATCTATATCCCATCGAAGAAGGCATTGATATACAAGGGTTTCACATGCTGTGTCATGGATGTCGTGGGATACTCAAAAGGGTATGAAAGGTTAATACTCACCTCTTTCTCACTCTTGTCTCTAGTTTCCATTGGTATGGCCACTTCGGATTCGTCTTGCACCATACTCACTTGTGAGTTTTCACTAGAAACTGGAATTGGGTCAATCTCCTGACCTTCTTGGTTTTCATCTTCAACTTGGAACTCCTGTGGTAGTATATGCACCATATTCACTGACACTGAAGGAAACGAACCAAATTGGATGACTGGCTGTACCTGCTTCTTTTCTTGGCTAACTTATTCAATTACTTCAGAAGCATCTTCCATGCTGTATTTTGGCACTTCAGTACTAGTAACTTTCTTCGAATGGTCTGTTTCTGCCGGTTTTTTGACCAAAAATGTCTGTTCAGCCATGAAGGCTTCGAACATTTCCTCCTTAACCATCTCCTTCCTTTGGCCTAGGCCAACTTCTCCCTCTGTCTCACTATCGCTTTCTATTAAAGCCCTTTCCAATCCTGCTAAACTAGATCTTTCTTTGGCTTTTAGTTCGGAGTGAACTTTGGCCAACTGCTCTCTGCTGCAGCTCATTTTGTCTTGAGGAGTTGATTTTGGACTATGATCTAACTTTGGACTTTTCTTTCCCTTTGTCTGGCCTTTTGATTGTACCAATGATGAGCTTTCTCTACTTTCTTTCAGATCCTTCTGGTACTGAGTGTACATTCGCTGGATCTTCCTCTTTTGGGATCTAGAAATCACTAGGACCATATTTGGTTCCTTTGTTTTTGGATGCTTTAGTAACACCCAATTATTTGGAGCCACCAAGGGAGGTTTGACCATCCTACCCTAGTCTCCAACAACATTTCTTTGGGTAGGTATTTCTTTAGGTTTGTTCTGCATAACAAATCAATCTGGAACTCCAGGTACCCATGAACCCACTAACTCAGTTGTTGAACTGTCTCTTTCTTCCTTTGAAGCCAGTTTCGAAGCTGCCTGTGAAGGCCACTGCTTGGCCCTGGCTCCCTGTTTTGGGCCTAATTCAGGCCTTCCATGAAGGTGGCCACTTTTCATCTTGTGTGAGGCTAGTCTAGGAGGTCAATCTCTGGCTTTGATCCCATAACTTAAGCCCATTTCAGGTCTCCTTTCAGGATGATTGCCCTCCATTCTGTAATAGTTGAGTGGTCTGAACTCATGTAGAGGTCTCTTGCCCTTGGAGTGCACTCTAGTGGCTATTGACCCAGCCATGAATGGTTGCTGCCTAGGACCAGTTGGATATGGCCTTTTGTTATAGGCACTGGTTGGTTTAGGACGCCTTTGCACATCCTTGTAATGTTATTTCCCATCAATCGGAAGCTCTTTCAACCACTTATAACTCAACCTACACCTGGGACACATTCTTTGCATGACAGCTGCCTCTAAAGGATCATTATCCAGTGCCTCCTCATCAAAGTCTTCCCTCCAGTTTACAAATCCCTGTCCAACAGCTAGTGAACTTCTAGCATCTTTCTTGACAGTAGTCTGGCTGGCAACATGCATTGGCACATTGACCTCTTCCAATTCCTTCAAGGATAAGTTCTGAAAGTCTGGCACAATAACATTGGTTGCAACTTCTCCAATTTATGGGAATGGATTAGTGTTAATCCCCATAACCTTTTCTTCTTTAGCTTGGAATTTTAAACTCCCATTCCGAATCTGTTCTTGGATCTTGTCCCGAAAAACAACACAGTTTTAGTTGAGTGAGACTAAGAATTATGCCATTTACAATACACTTTTCCTTTAAGTTGCTTTGGAGACAAAATTTTGAGTCCTTTTGGTAACTTCAGGAAGTTTGCCGCAAGCAAATGATCAAAAATGTCATCTGCCTTTGTTAAATCGAAAGAGTATTTCCTATGAAGGTCTTTCTTTTTAAATTGCTGGCCTATTGTTGTGTCTTTATGAATTAATGCATCACAGATCACAGGTTCTTTCCCTACAATCTTTGCTATATCAATCTCATAATTAGGATCTCTATAATACGTCTTGTATGATGCATTACTTTGATCGTGTTATTCCTCTAGTGATGCATCATACCTAGACAACTTATAGGTTAGTTCCACCAAGTCTCTAAACTCAGTTGAGTCAAACTTTTTTCGAAGCCTAAAGTCTAAACCATTTTGAGCCAATCTCACGAATTTAGGCTCTGGTAGGATGATCCTACATTTGTTTCGTGCTCTTTTGAATCTGGAAATAAATTGAGCAGCCTTCTCGTCAGGCCTTTGAAACAACCTTGCCAAGTCTACCATGGAAACTTTTGGCTCTGTTTGGAAGAATTGGGCATGAAATGCCTCTTCCATTTGTTGCCAAGTTTGGATAGAGCCAAGTGTAAGGTTAATATACCATACAAAAGCTGCCCCAGTTAGAGAATTTGAGAACAGTCTTAACTTCATGTAATCATTATTGGTAAATTCACCACATTTAGCAGCGAACCTAGCAATATGCTCTACCGTTGACTGGTTTCCATTCTCATAAAAAAAAGCAAAGTCTGGTATCCTAAACCCTCTTGGGTATTCATGTACCCTATCTACCTATTCTGGATATGGTTTCCTATACATAGGAGTTTGAACCCCCGAGCCATCGGTCCATACATCTCTCTAATAATATCAGCAATTTGGTCCCTAGGAACCATATTTTGTGCTTGTTGAACCACTACTAGAGGAACAAACATAGGATTTGGTGGACAACCTTGTGCCTGAGATCCTCTTGGTCCATAGGGCAGTATATTTGGGATTGGTTGTCCCTGTGGTGTTGGCTGCTGTTGAGGGTATGGGTAACCCCTCTGAGCCTGTCCTACGAAAGGACCTGCGAAAGGTGCTGGAACATGTGTTGTGTCTCTTCCAGTGACAAGAAACACTTCCAACCCCCCGAGAACAAATTTGAACAAAGGATTAGTGAACCCCATTGTACCAGGTATGGCTTCGAACATGGGATTTGGAAGCATCCTTATGCCATTTTCTTGTGTTGCCCCGGATCCACCAATTTGCATGGTTTCATTGTTAAGTAATGAGGCATTTTGATTTGTCACAGGCCTCGAAAGAGACTCATACCAAGAATGAGGTGATGGTCTTTCATAGTTTTGGTTACTAGTTTGACCATTAGTATGTCCATTACTTTGCATAGGCTGTTTATCTCTAGCCAATCTTTGTTGAGGGACATTTGAAATTTCCTCTATGTGTCTTGCGTTAGTTGGTTGATGAGTATTCATTTGATCCATAAAGGATGTTGCCCATCTTTCCATTGTGTTTATTAACTGCTATCCCATGGCATCTACTAGGCCTCCTCATGGATTCATTGGCTGAGTAGATGGAATAGCGAATGGTCCAATTCCTTGGCCTCGTCCAATATTTTGAACATGTGGTACATGCTCTGAAGTGCTAGTCTATTCGACCATAGGTTCTGATAAAACAGGTACCTCCACAGGATGTGGTATCACATTATCCTCTGGATTAGGTATTTCTACCTCTCCTTCCACGCCTTTTTCCAAGCATTCATTTACTCCTTGTCTCCTATGTCTAGCCATTTAAATTAGTCCCACTGGGCGTGCCAAAAATATATGTTGGCTTTTTGGCTTTCGAAGGTTATTATTGTAATTTTAAGCGTGCCAGTAAGGATCAATTAGTCCTTACAGAAGATTAATTTCCAACCAATTATCAGACGATTGTGTTTTAGTTCTTTTAGCCTCAATGAAAAGGACTTTTACTGGTGGCTTTGTTTAGGAGAATTAAGCAACAACGATTAAATGAAGAACAATTGTAGCATTTCATTAAGTAAAGATGAAAGACTTACAATGATCCAATTCAGCCTCGTAGAGGTTTACAGCAACAAACTACTTGAAACTACTCCTATGAACGAAGTGCAGTGCAGGAATTTGAAGTACAGAAATGTAAAGAACAAGAAATGTAAAAACTGGAAGGAAAATAAAGTAGATAAAATTGGTTTTTTGGATCTGAGTCTGGGGCTTTTTTCTGGGGCCTTTTTTGCTATTTATACTTCTCAATGATAATCGTCGAAATGAGTTTCTAACCGTCGAATCATCCCTCCATGATCGCTGATCATGTTTCCTCACAGTTAGCTCTACTACGCCATGTCTGCAGTTAGGCTTTCCTCCTGATTTTGAATTCAAATATACGAGTAACTGTTAAAGCCACGTCATCTTGCATCTCTTTGTTGATCCAGTGCTGTGCAGATCCATAATAACCAATACTAACTGCCACGTGTGTGATTACGATTGAAGATTTGAATTGTCTTCTTGTATTGCCTTCATCCTGCCATGTGTTGAACTGTGATTAGCCTATACAAAATATGTAGCCAACATGATCTAAGGTCTATTTTAGAGAACACTTGTGCTCCTTGAAGTTAATCAAACAGGTCATCTATTCGGGGTAGTGGGTATACACTGCCTCAAAGACCTGTCTTTCTTTTTGAAAAACAACACTGGAGCTCCCCAAGGTGAGGTACTTGGATGGATAAATTTTTTGTCTAAGAGTTCTTGGAGCTAGACTTTTAACTCTTTCAGTAAAGAAGTTGACATTTTATATGGGGTCTAGGAGATAGGTTGTGTTCCAGGTACTACATCAATTGTAAATTCAATTTCCCTATCAATTAAGTCCCTGGGTAGGTCATTAGGAAACACATTAGGAAATTCACGGACCATGGAGATATTTTCCATACTAACACTATCCAAAGACACAGTCAACACACAACACAAGTAGCCCTGACACCCTTTTCTTAACAATTTCCTGGCTTCATAAATGAAATCAAGTATGGCAGAGGAACTATCCCATTTCCAATAAAAACAAAATCAGGCATACCCGGTGGCCTAAACACAACAGATTTACTTACAAAGTCGATGGTGGCATGGTATCTAGTCAACCAATCCATACCCAAAATACAATCAAAATGGTCAATGCTCAAAGGCAGTAAATCCACGTATGTTGTCATATCACCAATCATAATATCATATCCGGATTCACATATGCACACATCATAGAACCCCAAGCAGGTGTAGATACAACTAACAAATATGTCATGGGTTCTAGTGGTCTAGTAAATTTTTGAGAAAAAGCATGCGACACAAATGAATGTGTGAAACCAGAATCTATCAACACATGCGTTTTGAGTACAAATAGGGAGTATACCTGACACCACAAATTCGGTGTTCTGCACATCACTAGGCACAAGTGCAACACGCAACCCTGCCTCAAGGTTTCCTTTTCGGTGTTAGCTTTTGGGTTCATTCTTGAAGTAGAAGCGGAACCGGCTGAACTTGCCGCTGAACGGTTGTTATTTTCGAGCATGACAAGACAATCGTTCATTATATGGCTGGTTTTACCACACCTGAAACAGGCACCTGTCGCTCGATAACACACCCCCTTGTGTTTCCTACCACATTCTGGGCAAGTCGGTGTAGATCCACTCCCTCGGCTTGAGCTACTATAAGATCCCATATTTTGCTTCTTTGCGAATGACATACCTCTTTTAAAATTAGATCCCGACCTTTTGCCCCTCCATTCACTTGTTGGGGCCGGAGCTTGTTTCTTTGCTGCCAAAATAGCTTTTGTCATAAATGCCCTATCAAGCATATTCACATACGTAGGTAGGTTGAGGACTCCTACCCGATCTAATATATCTAAATCCAATCCACCTTCAAATTTTTGTGTTTTCTTGTAGTCAGTATCCACCATATGCGGAGCAAATCGAGCCAATTCGATAAACTTGGCCTCATACTCAACCATTGACATCCTGCCTTGTTTGTGTTCTTGAAATTCAAACACTTTCCGATCTCTGAAGCATTAGGGAAAATGCTTGTTGTAGAAAATCTCGTTAAACTGAGTCCACGTCATATTCCCATTGTTAGTTTGGATCAGTAACCACCATCTCCGGGCTTCATCTTTTAACGTGTAAGTGGCTAAAAGAAATTTTTGTGTTTTGGAGCAAGGAAATACTTCAAATAATTTTTCCATCTCAAGTAGCCATGTTTCTGCCTTCAACGGTTTAATACGACCTACGAAAGTTGGAGGTTTCATTTTCATGAACATTTGGGTTAAATTGATGATGTCATTGTTGTCACGACCCAAACCTGCATGTACTTAGGTCTCAAAACAAAATTTCACAAATATTTATTCAAATATGAGGCCTTAAGAGGAAGCAAATACCAAAATAATAATGTCCATTGAGCTTGTGTCTACATGCCAGGATCATTAAACAACATATTCAGAAGGTTCACATACATAGTTCATATATACAAGTATAATTCAGGTACACTAGCAAGACAAAAATTACAAATCCACAAGAAAACCGGTCCATCAAAAGTTTCCTGAAGCTGACCTAGGACTGCCCTCCAAGCTGATCACCTACATGCACACATAAAAACGGAGTGAGCAAGGCTCAGTGAAGAATAATACTGTAAGGAGGTTCGGGTGAATAAGCATGTGTCTTGGAGGATATTTATCTAGCGTATACATAACCTCATAATCATATTCCAAAACGGCTTCGGGCCCACAAAAGACGGAACGGCCTAGGGCCAAACCTAACACAAAACGGCCTTAGTCCCAACATAATAAAAAACGGCCTCGAGCCCAACATAATACAAAACGGCCTCAGGTCTAACATAATACAAAACGGCATCGGGCCCAACATAATACAAAATGGCCTCAGGCCCAACATATCCACAGCTGTTCTGGACTTTATAGGGTAGATGGAACATCGGCATTTCTCTACCCCCCTTGGCTTTAAAGCCACTAATCATAACAATTCATATCATGGTAGGGTAGATGGAACATCGACATATCTCCACATCCCTCGGCCTTAAGGCCATCATATATAATGGAAACAGAACGACCTCAGGTCCATTACATATGCCATTGCTCATACTCGTACCTTTACATAATTGTTTCCATCAATTTATACCTTATCTAACGTATACCATTCATAATCAAAATACATGAATCATAACACCTTTTATCCCAAACATTCTATTCACAATCATAATACATAAATCATAGCATAATTTATCTTGAACATCCCGAACACGATCAAGGTACATAATTTATAAACAGTAATACAGAAATAAACATATCGTTACACCATTATTACTCACAGTGGTTTAGGCGAGCAACGGTCTCTTCCCGCAAGTGACCTACACATGGCATACATACATAAACGGATAAACAATGTATTCTTTCCTTAGTTTATATCTTTAATCATTTGTTCGATTCGTTCACTTCTTATTCATTTCAAGCATTTTAGAGGCATCAAATAGACACATTAACAATTTCAAAGGGTAAAAAAAGCAATAAAAGTTAACAAAATTTCCCGCCATTTGCCACACATGCAGAAGTCCCCCACTGCACGTGCGAGAAGGTATGCCACACGTGTTTTTATTGCAGTAAACTTCAGTTTGTTTCTCCTGTTTTCTGCACGTGCAGTTATGAGCCTCGCACGTGTGGCCATGCATCCCACACATGTGGTCCTGGGCTCTGTTTGAGTAGTCCGACACTTCAACAAAATCAACCTTTCCAAAGGCATGCCAAGGCTCTAATTCAAGCAATTCAAGAACATAATATATAATCATAACAACCATGAAATTCAAACCCAATGAGATCAATCTCCTTTTAATTTGACATATATATATACAAACATATATATATATATATGAGTTCAAAACATGCCAAAACTAAAGATGAAAAAAACATTCTAACTCAAGGAAACTTAAAACACAAGAATCAATCCTTTAGTTAGCCAAATCCAAGGATTACATCTTCAATTTCATGAAATTGGTTAAGTTAAGATCACAACCCAAAACCGTAACTTAGTGAGTGTGAAACTTCATCTTAGGGCTTGATGTTAATCAATTAAAGGGAGATTGAGAGTAGTCTAGTTGATTCACGCTTACCTTGAGCTATAATCTTGATTTCCCCCATTCAATTCCCAAGTTCCAAGCTCCTTTGGTGAGCTCTCTTCTTCCTCTCTTTTCTCTCCACGTTTTCTTTTTCTCCCCCAAGGCTAAAGATGAGGTCACTTATATACAACAAATCATATTTACCTAAATAGGCCAACCAAACATAACTTAACGAAGGAGATGAAATTAATTTTCAATTAAACTATCCAAATGACTCTAAAAATTCCCATTAGCATATCCATGTACTCAATTTCGGTTCCTAAACTCATTAAAGTCGTCAATTTCAATTCCAAAGTGTTAGCTCTACGAAATTTAGCCAAATAAAGCTAATTAATTCATTACGAATCAAATTTTTACAAAACTCCATATTATGTCCTAAAAATCATAATAAGCACAATTGTAAAGTCAATTTTCGGTTATCGTGCCACTAAGGCTTTCAATTTGTAGTCCGAAGGTCGTAATTTTAATAGTTTTTCTTATAACCAACGAGTACAATCTCATAAGTGCATAATTCACACATTAAATCACATACATAATAACACAGATAATGAGGGAATTAGAACATAGACAGTGTATGAAAGAGTCGGGTTATTACAATTGTTCTCCGGTTCAACTGGGACCGGCGAGGGCGGAGGGGGTAAAGGTTGCTGCCTCTATTATTGCGTCATTGCCTCAGTCAGGGCAGCAAGTATTTGCTCCATGCGGCTCATTCGAGCCTCAAATGATTCAGTCGTTCCATCACTTCTTGTATTTTCCATTTGCTATAGGTAAACAGAGCATTTTAAACATAGATAAATAGTCCTTTTCACAATATTCAGATCATTCATTTCAATGTCATGTGATCATGGTCAGATTTACTTTTCACTTTCAATTAATACACACTTACACATGTAGATGGAATGCCCCTACTTCTTACGAGGACATCCTAAGCTCGTATGGACTCGTGTGTGCGGTAAAACGTGTGCTCTAATACCACTCTGTCATGACCCAAACCCGGCCCCATAGGTTTAGCGTCGTAACCGGCTAGTAATCCTTGGATTACCAAATGCCTCTTAACAGAATAACATATAATTAGGGGCTGCAAAAGCAAATAGATAAAATATATTTAGTCCATCGAGCTGTGAAGACATACGTGGGACAGATAATCTAAACTTTTATGAGCATACAAGTGACTTCAAAGGGTACAGTATTTACATGTCATTCCATGTACAAATAAATAGAAAACTTGATCGTAAATCGAAGAAACAAAGTCTTATACATTCACAAAAACATAGCCACTAGACTTAACTTAATCCGGAACCTCTACGGGTGGCACAAAGGCTGGCTGACAAAACAGAGACACCAAGTCCTCAACTCTGAGCCTGGTCATGTGCCTGATCACCTACATACATAATATAAATAGTGAGCGAAAACCCAGTGAATAATAACAGGGTAAAGATTTTACTAAATGAGGTCCACGCAGAAATAGAGTCTTATGCATATTCAGATTCCAAATCAGAAACAGATTCATTGACATGTTCATATTCACATTCATAATCAGATTTTGCTTATGATCATACGTGGTACATCTACTAGGACTAACAAATCCGATGACCTATGAGGGGACGGCCGTGAAGGCATTCCGATGACTCATGTGCACAGAGACGTTTCCGATGACTCATGAAGGGATGGCAACAAGTATTCTGATGACTCATGTGCACAGAGATCCCGATGACCCATAAAGGGACGACCATAAAGGCATTCCAATGACCCATAAAGGGACGCATATCATATGATACTAAGAATGCCACGAATACCTTTTAGAAACTTGGAAAATCATTCATTCATATAAAACATAGCATTTCAGAAAACTGATCATTTCATATCATCAAAAAATAATTAAATTCAAACATAACTTTACAGAGTTATTACTCACAATTAACATATGGCTTCAAGGCAAACAGACAAAATGGGCAAATCAGATGTTTGATGGCACGTGACCTACACAGTTACAGAATGAACACGTACTGAATTACACTCCTGGAAACATTAACTTAATTCCTTCTTATCTTGGTGTGTTTCTACTTCTTATCCTCATTATGGTGTCTTAATCTTGGCCTAGAGATGCATAGGATACAATGAGGATGCCAAAATGTACTTGGAAACACTTAACAAAATTTGCTAAAAACAGGGGTCTCACTCGAGTGTACATTTCTTCGTTTAAGTGGTCTGTAAACTTTGCAAAAGTGCTGGTTGCTTGATTTTACCGCTCGACGCTCACTCGAGCGTAGGACTCATGCCCTCGCTTGAGTGCAACTTTTGCCGCTTGAGCGGTCTGCAAAACACGCAACTTCTGGGAACACGCATTTTATGCTCGAGCGTACTTTTGGTCACTCGAGTGGAAATGCAAAAATAAAGGCAGTCGTTCGAGCACAGAATCTGTCACTCGAGCGTGAAAGCAAAATTCTGAAATTTCCAAATTTGCTTCCAAGCTTCAAACTCAAACTTAAAGTTTCAAATTAGGTTCTTTTGGGCCAAAAACTTAAGGAAACATTTAGAAACTTGTAGGATATCGTGAATTGAAGATCATTTCGCAAAATCAAGGCCTAAGAGCAAGTGAATTTTGTTGAATTCAACTCAAAACTCATGATACAAATGTGTAAATAAATTTGCTTGAACTTAAACCTTTCAAATCATGATCAAACAAAGGAACTTGATGAAAAACATGATGAAGTTTCATAATTAAGTTGAAAACATGACATGTATGGAGAATTTATGTGAAATCAACTTCAAAATTACCATAAAATGCCCATGTACGCTCTACTCTTCTTCTTTCCTACTTCCTTAGTTCATTTCATGCGCTAATCTTTCATTTTCTTCTGAATTCACAAATTAAATGAGTTAATTACATAATTCACTGGTTGAATTCCTTACCTACAAGTCTCAATTCTTTGAGTTCTTGAGTGATTCTTCCCAATGTCTCAAATTCTAGCTGAGTTCAAGTCAATTCCTCCAAATTCTCTAGCAAACACCCTAGTTGAGCTTAAGTCTTCTCTTTTCTCTCCCTCTCTCACGTTTTGAGCTATGAGGAGTATGTAATGAGAGTGTAAAATGTATCAAGGAAGTCAAAGTGGCCTTATATAGGCTCCATTAGGAAAACTTTATTAATAACTAATCAATCGATATTATTTACTCTAATTTAATTGTTCCGAATCAAATTTCAATTGAACCTACCATAATGTTCTAAAAATTCCAAATAACACATATACCATGCCAATTTTGTGATCGGATGCCAATAAGGCTTTTAATTTGCAAACCGAAATGGAAACGAAAATAAATATAAACACAAATAAGGCAACTCACATATGCAATTTAATTCGGAATTTTTTTTCATAATTACTGATTAAGCTTATTTAACCATGAATTAACATAATCAGAGGTTTGGGTTGTTACACTTCTCTACTTTGGCCAATTTTGAAATTGGCACTGTGTCTTCTGACTTGACCTTGTGGCACTGGGCTTGGCCTTAGCCCTTTTTACCCTTTTTGCCTTGGGTTTTGGTTGAGATTGAGAAAAGGAGGAAGAATGAACCAACGCCACGTCGGGAATGTCGGCAAGAAGGTCGTTCGAAATGATCTTTGCACGGCTTATTTCTTCGACGGTGGCGGCAATAGTGACCTTGGTGCCAAAACGGATTGCAGGAAGGGCTATGAGAGGATTGGCTGGATTGAAGGCCGATGCTTCAAATTCTTGGCGTTGGCGACTACGAGTTTTGCTTGCAGGAGCGGAGAGTAGAGCTCGGCGTCGGCGTTGACGCTGGGATGGAGGAATCAACTGAGGGGCAAAAGTGGATAGCTGGTCAACTGGGTCAGAGGTGGATGCCTGATCTGGCCTCGGAGATGAGGCTATTGGAGGAGTTGATAAAGAATGTGGAGTTTTGCTTTTTTTGGGGACGTCAGGCAGAGGACTCCTATATGTCGAAATAAAGTTGAGGAGGACTGGGGCCTTGCGTACTTTAATGAGCAAACCAAGAAGACACCCCAGATCCTTGCTTGGCATGTAGTATTGACGGAAGTCCTTTTCGGGCTGAGAAAGGGCTGTAAAAACACAAAGAGAACATTAGAAATAGAAAGACAGTTAAGTAAAGCTACAGAGAAAGGGACTTTGGTAGGGGACTAGGTCCTTACCCTTGTCATCCCTAAAAACTTCATAGTGCAACGGAAAAAGGTGGAGTTCATCATCTGGCACAAACTCCCAATTGCCCAAGACAATTAGGTAGTCGTCTACCGCTCCTTTATTAGAATCTGGGATATCGGCTATCAGCTTGTATTGCATAGATCTTGGCTTGAGGTAGTAGGTGTAACCTTTGAGTGTTTTTAAGCTACACATGGTGTAGCAGTATTGGATGCTAGAGAGTGATTCTGGCATTTTGCCGACGTTCTAGTTTGGCAATACCATTGATGATCCTAAAGGAGTTAACAGCCAGCTACATGGGATTGAGTTTATAATCGTGGAGGACATCCCTAAAGAGGATATTTAGGGGAAACCTAACTCCTCCTTCAACAATAGAGACGACTAGGAATGGCATGTAATCCTGGCCATGCATAATTGAGTTGTCCTCCCCAGCCAACCTCAAATGGACGTCGGCTAGAATGGAAAACTCTTGCCTAAAGTACTCCAGCTTGGTAGGGGTGTCTACTCTCTACCCAAACATTCCTATAATGTCGGCTTAGTAAAGATTAGTGTAAAATTTCAGAAAGGAATATTTGGTATGGGTTTAAAGACCTCGGCTGAACCCTAAACTGGCATCGGAGCTAGGGTTTTTTAGATCTAAGGGGGGTTTTGGTTTAGTTTTTCCTAAGTATTTGGTTTCTAGGCAAATCCCAAGCCTATGGTCTACGCAAATGAACAAAAAATTTGAAGGCATAATTTGGAAACAGAGCAAGAAGACTAGACAAGAAATATAATTCAGAAATCAAGATTGAAACAAGAAACAAGAGCAAGAATATGAAAGACTGACAAAGCAAACAAAAACAGAACGAAGTTCAGGGCCAAGAAGGATTCAAAGGCAAAATTCAAGAATCACAAATGTAGAATCCCAAATCCACAAAACACTGAGTGAGTGTGTGGAGGCAGTGTGCACAAATCACAAGCAAATGTGATCGATAGTCAAGAGACACAATCACAAACTTCAAAATATAAAGCAGATTCAAGAAATCAACTCATGATACAATTATGAATGCGAGATTCAATAAACAACGAATGCAGTAAAAAGAGTATATGGCGAGTTCATAAAAGAAACATATTCAGAATAGAGGAAGATTGAGATTTGAAAAAATAGAAAATGAGAACTTACCGAATAAAGTCGAGGAAACGAGGCTAGAAAGAAGTTCGCCGGAGTCCAACAATGGTATTGTCTAGAGCCCGATGGTAAAAAGCTCGCCGGAAGCAGTAGTCAGATGATCGCAGAAAGCTTGAAAGGACGGTAATGGAGGTTTGAGGGAAATTTCGTAGACAGAGAAAAACTTTGAGAGAGAGTGTGAGAATGCGAAGTGAAAAGACAGAGAGAGAGAAAGAGTTTTTGTTAAAAAGTGAAAAGGGTGGCAAAATGCAATTAAATGCTTTGGACGACGTGCTTGTTAGGCGGTGTGCGCAAAAGCGACGCGACCTGATGCTGCGTGTCAGGTACGAACTAATAAGGAAAGGACAAATGGTGGAAACGGTTGAGAAAGACCATGCGTGACAACTTATACGCAGATAAAACTTTTGGAGTTCTTGATTTAATGAAGCAAAAATCTCGGCTAGAGGAACGATCTCGGTTAAGGAACTCAAAGAACTTGGTTCTTGGTTCTTGGCCATTGATAAAGTCGACTGCAGAGTCTTGGTCATATGAAGTCGACGAGTGATGATCTAGGTCGTGAAGAATAAAGTAAGTCTTAGCCGACGTGCTATGTGGACAAATGGTGTAGGTTCCATCACCTCAGGTTGCCGAGGTAATAGAACCTAAGGGGTAGTTGTGGGGACATATTTTGTAAGTGACAGCACGTGGCCAAGGTAATGCCGAGGTGTCAGCCAAGGTGCTACGTGGCTTGGTCATGACATCGAGGTGATCTCGGTCAGGCCGAGGTATCTGCGGAGATGTCGAAATCTGAGATAAGTAGATAAGGGACAAGAGTCCTAGAATAGGGGAGGATCTCAGTCTGGATAAAGATAAGGCTCAATAGGAGTTTATCTCTATCTAGATAAAGGTCCAGGATAGGCATTGAGCCTGAGTCCATGGGAGTGAGGCTTCTACAGGAATCAAGTCAATGTTGGCTATAAAAGCAGGGCACTCTCATAGGTCTAAGGTATAATTTTTGTGTGTGATATACTGTTATTTATTGTGAGTGAAACACAATTTGGTATCTTTGAGAGATATTCTATTACTGACTTGAGTGTCGGAGTGCCCCTAGGTGGACGAACCACCGCCAAATTCTTATCTTTCTGTGACATGTTGTTCAGGCTTAATCTATTCTGCTGGTGCTCTCCAACTAAGTTCCCTGTTTTGTTGTGTGGTCGGAAATCAACACCCACAATAGCCTCTAACGAATCCATTTCGACAAATATGAACTGAAAGCCCTTCATTCCAAACCAGTTGATGGGGGTGTATACAATTTAGATTGGTTCAATTCAAAGAAAGTCTAAGAACTAAACCGGTCATAACAGTTTTGAAATTTTGAGAACTAAACAGAACCATCCACACCTATAGAACCAGACAAGAACAAATCGAAAAAATGGTTCAATTTCGGATTGGTTAACGGTTCTATAAATTTCTGTTTATAAAGATAAATTGTTAACCCAAGTAAATTATCAATATTTCATAAAAGGTAAAATGATTACTCTAACCAATGATCAAAACTAATAACATTAATAAATTAATTAGTATTACAAAATTTTAACATCTTAACATTATAACCATTAATAAAAACTTAATAAAGATTGAAGTCTAAGAAGACTAAAGATTGAGGTTTAATCCAAATTTCAATGAGTAAATGAATTTTATCAAAGTCTGAAACTCCTAACAAGTCTTTAGAATTTCCAATAAATTCTAATTGGTTCATTATATATTTTTATATTTCAATAAATCCTATTATTTAGACATTTGATCCATCAAAGCCTAATTCTCATATTTAAGATATTTTATGGACAATTTTACTTTTACAAATATTTTTTGAACCCTTACTAATTTGGTGATATGAACATTTATGCAAGCGATTCAACCGATTATTATTAGGGATATTTTGATAATTGTGTCAACTATAAAACTTATTAGAACATAAAAAAATAATTTAAATGAAGTGAAACATAAATAGCTAAAGAAAAATTTATGAATAAATACCCTTTATTTTATAGGATTTTTCATTTTTTGACTAAAAAAAAAAATGACAGGCTTAGGGAAAGGAAAACAAGCATGATTCTGATATTGTTTTATTTTGTGTGTTTGTGTTTTTGGAGTTCAGTTTTTCGTCCTATTGTAAGAAAAACATACATA
Organism: Camellia granthamiana; assembly: GCA_036172215.1. NCBI lineage: Eukaryota > Viridiplantae > Streptophyta > Magnoliopsida > Ericales > Theaceae > Camellia > Camellia granthamiana. The sequence continues at coordinate 143,136,790 of CM069907.1, forward strand.
TATATAATATAATCATATGTGTGTGAGTGGTTTTCCGATCACACTGCCCTCCTTAGTGATTCAGCTGTAGACCACAAGCAGAGTAGATGGCACCTGGCTGTCCTGCACAGAAAGAAAAGGCTCCAGCGGTGGTTCTTCCACCCGGGGGCTCTTCGACGAACAAGTCAGTCCAAATATCTCTCAAAGATAATTCAAGTTCTAAAAGTACTGCTCAAGACTCAAAATTGCGTACCTTAGACCCGCCGGGGGTGCCCCTCTTTTATAGTTTCCTCAATCCCAGTCCCACTAGAAGTCCTCCTCCGATGGACTCTCATTCTGTGCTTACTTAGGACTCTTCAAGAGATAAGGATAAACTCTACAGGAGCGTTATCCTTATCCATCCTGAAGTCTTTCCTCGTTCCAGGACTCTTGTCCTTTATCCGTTTACTTCGGACTCCGATATCTTTGGAGATAACCTCGGCAACTCCGAGATAACCTCGGCATAACTACCAGAACATGTGGCTCCTCGGCTGACACGTCGGCATCACCTTGCCACGTGTTGGTACTCTGGAAATACATCCCCACAACTGCCCCCTAGGTTCTATTACCTCGGCATTCTGAGGTGATGGAACCTATACTGTTCTTTCTTCCATTACGTCGGCGTAAGAACCCTTTAGCCGAGATTATTCACCTTAGGCCGACATGCCTTCATCAGAGAACAAGAATTCAAATAAATTCTTCCACGCGCATGAGCTGTCATGCATCACTCCTCAACCGTTTTCCATACGTGTTTCATCAGTATTCGCCTGTGCCTTCCACGTGCTTGCAAGCCGTCTTTTGTCTGTCTGCGCCGTCTGACGCCTGCGTTACTCCAAGCGCACTAAATGCTGTACTTTTTGCCGCCGTTTTGAGTTTTTGACAAAACTTTTCTTTCTCTTTTGTCTCTTCACTTTTGTTTTCGAATATTTGCACTCTCTCTCTCTAAAAGCTCTCGCTCTCGGATCTGCCATTGTTGAAGCCCCAAGCTTTGCAACCTTATTCAACCTGTTCTCTTGGTGAAGTTCTTGCCGTTCCATCTCTTCTGTAACCGTCGTCTGTCTTCGGCGAACTTTTCTTCGGCTTCAATTTCTCTGGTAAGCCACTATTCTCTTTGTTTTCGATTCACTGAAGTTCTTCCATCTTCTTGTTGCCATTACTAAATGCCTGAATGCGTTTTATTTCATGATTTTGTATATGTCATGAACACTTTTTCACCACTGTTCTTGGCCTTTAACCCTTTGTATTCCTTGTGTTTCTGATAGCCCATTTCTATTCTTGAATCTGAAACTTCGCCTTTGTTTTTTGCTTTTTGTATTTTTTCCAGATCTGTGCCTTTGATCTTCGTCTTTGTAGCCTTAGGCTTGGGATTTGTCTATAGAACCCTTATTCTTTAGGAAAAACTGAAACAAACCTGACCTGTAGCTATCCAGACTTATAGCCGAGGTTCCTGCGACCTTTCTAAAATAACTCTCTTCTTAAACCAAGCCCTCTGTGTTAAAGCCGACATCATGGGTATGTGGAGGCACAGAGTAAATACCCCAACCAAACTAGAATACTTTAGGCAAGAGTTTTCCATCCCCGCCGACATCCACCTGAGACTGGCGGGGGATGATGACTCTATCATGCCCACAGATAATACAATGCCTTTCCCAATTGTTGCTTTCACCGAGTGTGGACTTCGGCTCCCACTTAATCCACTTTTTCGCGAAGTGCTCCACTTCTATAGGCTGAACCCGATGCAGCTCACCATCAACTCTTATAGAGTGCTTAATGGTGCCATAGCCCTAGCCAGGCAAGAGAACGTTAGGATCACCCTGGCCGACCTTCAATACTGTTACACAATGTGCCCCCTGAATTTGAAGGAGAAGGGCTTTGTTTACTACCTTAAACCAAGGTCCACAAAATTTAAAATTATCGCCGACCTCCCAGACTCCAACAAGGGAGCTGGGGATGACTACCTGATCGCTTCAGGAAACTGGGAATTTGGCCCAGATGAAGATGTCCACATTTATCCTCTGCCTTGGACAATAAAAGAGGGCAAGGGTAAGAGCCCAGTGTCGATTACTTAGTTATTTTCTTCTCAAGTCTTCAATACTTAGTCTGTTTCTAATGTCTGTTTGTTTGTCTTGCAGACCTTCATCAGCCACCCAAAACCTTCCGTCAGAGCTACTTTCCCAGCAAAGGTCTGAAGAAACTCCTAGACCTTCCCATCCTCAAGCGCAAAGCTCCAGTGGTGCTCAATTTCGTTCCAATATATAGATCAACTCTGCCCGACGTCCCAAGGAGGGTAAAAAAGAGCCCTTCTTCACCTACCGCCACAACTCAAGGTGCCTCTTCATCACGAACAGACCAGGGCTCCACGTCTGATCCAGCCGACCTTCCATCAACATCGGTGCCATACTTGGTACCAATTTCTGAAAGGAAACGCCGGAGAAGACTTGTCAAGATAGCCGAGATGGTTCGACCGAAGCCAGTGGTTCAAGACCTCCTGGCCGACCTTCCAACTGATGGGGATGCTCAACCAGTCCCAACTGTGCCCCCACCAAAACCAAAGAGAATCAAGAAGGCCCAGCCAAAGGCCAAGAACACTGAGGTTGAGGCTGAGGATGCAGTGCCGATTGCCCAACTGGCTGAAAGTAGGAAGACTGCTTCCACTTCTGCCAAGAGGTCTGTCGAGGCTCCTCCTTCGCAGTCCACTCAAACCAAGAAGCCGAGGTCATCGTCCGCGACGACCTCGGGCTCCAAGAAGCCCGACATCCCATGGGCCCCTGAGCTCACTCTGGAAGATAGGCCAATCATGGCCAGCGAAAGTGCCGACGACATTAACGTCGCCGTTGCACTCAGCACGGCGTTGCTTCTTCCCACTGACCTTGAGCGCAATGCCCAATTCAGTGAGTATGAGAATTATGCCTTAATGCTCCAACATTCCGTCCAAGTAAGTGTTCTTGTCTGGTATCCTTTCCTTTCTCTTTGCTTCATACTTAAGTTATTTTCTAACATTTTGTAACAATCTTTGCCTTGTACTCTTTCCAGGCCATTCAACACGCCCACGCCATGTCCATACAAGGTTTTGAGAACAGATCGAAGATGACTGATATGAAGAGAGAAATCGCTGCCTTGAAAAAGGAAAGCAAATCTCTTCAATCAAGGATGAAGAAACTTGAGGATCAGGCCGAGGTTGCTACCAAAGCCCGATCTTCTGCCGAGGAGAAGGTCGGCGCTGCTGAGGCTATAAACAAAGTTCTTCAAGCGCAGTTGAAGGAGGCTGAGGATAAGAGGGCCCAGGCCGAGACAAAGCTTCAAGAAGCCTTGGCTACGAAAAAGGCTGAAATCGAAGAGGCTGATGAAAAGGCCTATGCTCAAGGCATGGCCGATGTAGCTGAGGACTACAAGCTTCAAGTCAGGCAGTCATGCAACAGGGGCTTCTCCCTTGGTTGGATGGCCGTTCTGAAGAAACTTGACATCCCAGCTGACTCGCCTCTGAGGAGTGCCGATCAGATTCCTCTGCCATTCCCTCAGCCTCCTCCTCCTGCAAGCCAAGCCGAGGAGGAATCTGGCTCTGAAGCTGAGGATGAAGATAACGACGATGATGAAGCCTTGGTGAGAAAATCCAAGGATGCTGCCGAGGCCAAGTCTCCTCCTCCCACTGAACAAGTCCTGGACTTGACTGTGGATGAAGAGGGTGACGTGGTTGAGGAAGCACCCAAGGAAATTGTTACTGGGCATTTTTCATCCGACCTTCACTTGACCGAAAGAAGTCTGGACAAAACGCTTGCCGTGATCGATGCCGAGCTGGCTGCAGAGAAGGCTGTCGAAGTAGTTTCGCAAGAAACTTCCGAGGTCTAGACCCAAACTGCTTCCGAAGCTCAGGAATCATAACCTTGATGTCTATTTTGTTTCTTTTTGTACTTTGTATTTGAATTTCTGAACAATGTAAGCTCCTTTTTATGGCCGATGTGCCTTTCTTTGTATGCAACTGCAACAGTTCTCCTTTGAATGCTTTAGTCTTTAACCTCTTTTGATTGCTTCTGCATGGTTCTATACTTAGAATATTTTGTATGATTTACATAATTCTTCCTTGGCATAATCTTCTCGGGGTTACATACCTCGGGTATGATAACTTCAAATTTTACGTCGGCGTCGGCAAGATACTGACCTGCAATCTTTAATTTCAACAAGTGTTTGCACAGTAATCTTAGTCTACCATGCTTGTAAATCGCTACAAATTTCAACAAGGACTTAAACAATATACTTAGCTTAACTTTAGCTTGTAAATTGCTACAAATTTCAACAAGTAAAGATAAGAAATTTATCTCAGCTTAACTTTAACTTGTAAATTGCTACAAATTTCAACAAGTAAAGATAAGGAATTTATCTCAGCTTAACTTTAACTTGTAAATTGCTACAAATTTCAACAAGTAAAGATAAGGAATTTATCTCGGCTTAACTTTAACTTGTAAATTGCTACAAATTTCAACAAGTAAAGATAAGGAATTTATCTCGGCTTAACTTCGGTTAAGCATACTCTCTGTTTAATTTCGGCTAAGCATTACTGTCTTATCTCTGCCCCCAATGTGAACCTAAGTTCCACTTGGGTTCTCATTATTTGGAAGAAAAAACAAAAACAACATTATGCATAGTTTCATAAGTTCTGGAAAATCCGGCTGAGATTTTATTGATCACATCGGCAAAAAATCAAACAACATCTAATGATAGAAAAACTTTAAATTACAAGTGTTCCATGGTCTGGGCAATGCTTTGCCCTCATTATCTTCGAGCCGATATGCCCCATTTCCTAACACCGAAGTAATTCTATAGGGTCCTTCCCAGTTTGGGCCAAGCTTGCCCTCTCTGGGATCCTTCTTATTGCCGACGACTTTCCTCAAGACTAGGTCGTTGACATGAAAATCCCTTGGATTAACCTTCTTGTTGTAAGCTTTGGCAAGCTGTTGCTGGTATGCTGCAAGCTGGATTGTAGCTTTCTCTCTTCTTTCTTCTAGTAGATCCAGATCTCGGGCTAAGAGCACATCATTAGTCCCGTTTTCAACTCCCTGAGTTCTGATCCCTGGGATGCCGATCTCCAATGGAATGACTGCCTCTGTGCCATAAGTCATGGCGAAGGGGGATTCCCCTGTTGATCTTCTCGGCGTAGTGCGACATGCCCAGAGCACATTGGGCAATTCGTCTACCCACTTTCCTTTTGCTGCCTGCAGCCTCTTCTTTATTCCATCCAGAATTACTTTGTTGGATGCTTCTGCTTGCCCATTACTTTGGGGAAAACTAGGTGTCGAAAAGTAATTCTTTATGTTGAACTTTGCACAAAAATTCTTGATGAGTTTACTGTCAAACTATGTTCCGTTGTCGGCAACTATCGCTCTTGGAATCCCAAATCTGGTGATGATGTTTCTCCAGATGAAGTTCTTCACATCCACATCTCGGATTTTGGCAAGAGGCTCTGCTTCAATCCACTTTGTGAAGTAGTCTGTTGCTACTAGTAGGTACTTCCGCTGCCCAGTTGCTTGGGGCAATTGCCCAACGAGATCCATGCCCCATTGGGAAAATGGCCAAGGGCTGGAAACCGGGTTCAGGTCGGCAGCTGGCTGATGTATCAAAGGTGCAAACCTCTGGCATTGTTCACACTTCTTCACATAGGCCTCTGCATCCTTTTGCATATAGGGCCACCAATACCCCTGGGTAATGGCCCTGTGAGCTAATGATCTGCCCCCTGTGTGGCTTCCACAGATTCCTTCATGAATTTCGTACAAAAAATCTTCGACCTGAAGAGGGTGTACACACCTTAAAAGAGGTCCAGTGAAGGATCTTCTGTAAAGATGTCCTTCAGCAGTCAGGCTGAATCTTGCCGACTTCAATCTGACTTTGTGTGCCTCCTTGCGGTCTTCTGGCAGCTTCCCTTCTTTTAGGAATGCAACAATTGCATCCATCCAGCTTGGCCCCATGTCCACACGCATTGCCTCCTGCTTTGTGTTCTGTGGTTCTATGCTCGGGCCCGACATGTAGTCAATCATAATTGTCCTTGTTTTTCCTATCTGCATTGAACTCGCCAGGTTGGCCAACGCATCGGCGTGGCTGTTATCATCTCGGCTTACTTGGAGCAGTCGGCAGTTCTAAAACAAGGCTGCTAGTCTGATGACCTCTTTTGCGTATGCTGACATCCATTAGTCTCTGGCTGCAAACTCTTCTGTAGTCTGATTCACTATAAGTTGTGAATCATAAAAGATTATTACCTCATCTGCTTCTGCTGCTACTGCCAACTTCAGTCCAGCAATCAACGCTTCATACTCCGCCTCATTGTTCGAGGCTTTGAACCCCAGTCGAATGGACTGCTCCAATATCTCTCCGTCTGGAGATATCAACACTACTCCTGCCCCTGCCCCCTGCCAGTTTGAGCTCCCATCAACAAAAAGTTGAAAGGAGTCGCCGATGTAAATGCTGCAGGGTCTGAGTTTTTCCTTCCTTGGTTCTTTAGCCTTTGGCTGGGCTTCTCCCTCCTTGTTCGGACATCGTTTATCTCGGCTCAACGGAGCCTGATGTTCGATGCACTCTGGTGAGAACTCGGCCATGAAGTCGGCCAAAACTTGGCCCTTAATTGCTGTCCTCGGCCTGAACTCCAGGTCATATTGGCCCAGAACTACGGCCCATCTTGCTATTCTTCCCGTTAAGTCTCCTTGTTGCAACAAGGATTTCAGTGGGTGCTCTGTTAGTACCACGATCTTGTGAGCCTGAAAGTAATGGTTTAACTTCTTTGAAGCCATTACCAAGGCCAGCATTAACTTCTCCAGTGGCAGATACCTTGTTTCTGCATCGGCCAAGGTTTTACTCACATAGTAAACAGCCTTCTGTTCTCCCTTCTCTTCTCGTACTATCACAACACTTACTGCGTGCTCCGAAACCGCTAAGTACAAAAACAAATCCTCCCCAGGTTCAGGTGTTGAGAGGACTGGAGCCGTGGTAAGGTATTTCTTTAGGTCGGCCAAAGCTGCCTCACATTCCTCTGTCCATAGAAAATTCGTGGCCTTTTTCACCAGATTGAAAAAGGGCTTACATTTGTCCGAACTTCGGCTTATGAACCTGTTTAGGGCTGCGGCCCTTCCAGTAAGCATTTGAACCTGTTTCGCCGAGGTTGGACTCTGTAATTCCAGGATGGCCTTGATCTGATCTGGGCTGGCTTCAATTCCCCTTCCAGTCACTAGGTATCCCAAGAACTTACCAGATCCGACTCCAAAAGCGCACTTCGATGCGTTGAGTCGGAGCCGATATGCTTTGAGTATGTCAAAGACCTCTCTCAGGTCAGCAAGATGATCCTTTGGCTCCTTGGTCTTCACGACCATGTCATCAATGTAGACTTCTACTGTTCGGCCAATCAAGTGTCTGAACATCTTGGTTACCAGCCTTTGGTAAGTTGCTCTTGCGTTTTTCAACCCAAAAGGCATAACTCTGTAACAGTACAGACCTTTTGGGGTGATAAACGCTGTCTTCTCCTCATCCGGGAGGTACATGGCTATCTGGTGATACCCCCTATAAGCATCCAACAAGCTCATCCTTCCATGTCCAGATGTGGCGTCCACCAACTGGTCGATTTTTGGTAAAGGAAAACTGTCTTTGGGACAAGCTTTGTTCAGGTTTGTAAAATCTACTCAGACTCTCCACTTGCCATTCTTCTTCTTTACTACCACGGTGTTTGACAGCCATGTCGGGTAACTGGCTTCTCTGATGGCCCTGGCCTCCAGAAGCCTGTCCACTTCCTCCTCCACTGCCTCGACGTGTATTAACGTCAGTCTTCTGGCCCGTTGTATCACAGGTTTGGCCGACCTGTCAACGTTGAGTCTGTGACATGTGACCTCGGGGTCAATTCCAGGCATTTCATAAGGTGTCCAGGCGAACACCTCAATGTTTCTTCTCAAAAAGGTTTCCAGCTCTCTTTCTTCTTCTTCGGCTAATCCTGTGCCGAGAAGAAAGAAGCGTTCCTCATCACCCTCCTGGACGAGGATTTTCTTCAGTACTTCTTCGCTTTTCTCGGCTGGTTCCTTGCCGACATCGTCTAGGACCTTCATGTCCTCCTCTTCGACTTCTGCCTTCTCTGGTTCCCGAATGCTGCAGGTTAACTTCATTGCTGCCATGGAGCAATTTTTCACCTGCAGCTGATCTCCTCTGACTTCCTCAATCCCATGTTCTGTTGGGAATCGTAGCAGTTGATGCAATGTTGAGAGAACTGCCCCCATTGCATGCAACCACGACCTCCCCAAGATAATGTTGTAAGGCGAGGGAGTGTCAATCACAATGAATTCTGTCTTGATCTTTTTCGTTCCAGCCTGTACCTCCAAGGTTGCTGCGCCTAATGGCCTTGTCGACGTTCCATTAAAGCCGACCATCGGGCTGTTTGACTGCACTATGTCATCAGGGTGCAGGCCTAACTCCTTGTAACATCTGACATACATGATGTCACAGGAGCTGCCTTGATCAATCAAGATGCGTTTCACTTGGCACTCCCCAACCTGGAGGGATACTACCAAGGCATCATTGTGCGGGTGCTGGACCATATCTAGGTCGGCTTCTGTGAAGGCTATCATTGGGCCTTGGCACTCTTCAGGCCGAGGTCTTTTTAGTCCGACCTGGTTGACATGTTGCAGGTGCTTTACCCTCTGTGTCTCCCCCCTTATGTCGTTTTCATTGGGCCTTGGCACTCTTCAGGCCGAGGTCTTTTCAGTCCGACCTGGTTGACATGTTGCAGGTGTTTTACCCTCTGTGTCTCCCCCCTTATGTCGTTTTCACTCACCTTTGAGTGGATCACATTAACCACCCGAGGTTCGCCTGCCGGTGGTTGCTGTGCTGGGGGAGGCGGGGCTGCTGGTGCTTGAGGCAACCGTGCCTGTTCTTCCCTTGTTTTGGCCTCATCCACGAGGTCTCTCAGGTGGCCTTGCCTTACCAGATCTTCTAAGTGTGCTTTAAGGGCTCTGCAACCCTGAGTTGGATGCCCCTCCTCATTGTGGTAAGCACAACGCCTACCAAGGTTTCTTCCCATAAACTCTCCTGGTGCCCTTGTTGGCGCTCTGAAGTAGGGCTGATTCTGAATTTGGTCAAGGACTTTGTGGACCAGAATTCGGAACACCGTTGTCACTGCCTGCTTAGCCCTCAACTCTGTCTCCTGTTTGTTGGGTCCATTGTTACCTCGGCCTCGCTTCAGTGAGCCGTCGCCTTTTTCTGGCTTTGTCTCCTTATTCCCCGATGTATCTTCCTCGGCTCTAGCATACTTCTCGATTCTCGCCATGAGCTCTTCCATACTCTTCGGCAGTGTCTTTGCCAAAGACTTCCGCAGTGAACAGTCATCCTTCAGGCCGTTCTTGAAAGACACGACCGCCACCTCCTGGTTGCACTCAGGTATACGATTGAACACCTTGTAGTACCTTTTTGCATAAGCCCTAAGGCTCTCATCTTTGCCGATCTTGAGAGCCATCAATGCATCCACCCTCAATGGCTGCAGTTTGTTTGTTATGAACCTGGCCACAAACATCTCAGCCAGGCCTTCCCAAGTCTTCACACTCCCCTTTGGTAACTTGTGGAACCAATCTGACGCAATCTCCCCGAAGGAAGAAGGGAACACTTTGCAGAGCAACGGCTCGTTCCCACTGTACAATGCCATTGAATTCAAAAATAAACCAACATGGAAGTTAGAGTCGGACTTACCATCATATATTTGGAACCTCGGCATGCTGAATCTTTTTGGCGCGGTGAATTTGTCCAATTCCACCGAGAATGGTGTCCTTGGTCTAATCGGGGAGGTTACTTCGACTTCAGCATTCTCTCGCTCCTCTTGAGGTAATCTCTCAAGTCTTCTTTACTTCTCCCTGCAGCCCGGTTGTCTACGAACTTCAGCCTTTTCGGTGCACTACTCTCGGCCTCATGTCGGCTCCTTTTCGACCCTTCCCTGTTAGATGCATCGAAACATAATACCTGCCCCTGAACATGCCGATGTTCTTTGGGGTCTGCGTCCTTCGCATGATATGTCCTTCGGGACTCTTCTCTTCTCGGCTCTTCTCGGCCGACTTCCCCGGGAGGTCGGTGAGAAGGCCTACCATTCCTCGTGTGCTGAGGGGCTTCGAGAATTTCTTTCTGCCTCTTCTTCTGGGCGTTTGCTGCTGGCATTGGCGTGTCCTGTAGCGGGTATGGCGGCTGCATGACGTTATTTTGCATCATGAAGTTGACGACCGATTGAAGGTCTGCCAACTTGTTTGCCATCTCCTTTAGTTCTGCATCCCTTCTCAGACATCTGTCTTTCCAGGTCTGTATGTTGTCTTCGTTATAGTATCTGCCCTGGTCCGTTTTCTTAGATGTGTCGCCATCTTGGCCGACGCCTTTCTCTCCGTGATTCTGATCACAAGTTTCTTGGTTGCGGTCGTCCCCTTCAACGTCGAGGTCGATAGGTCTCCCACTCCCAGCAGGAGTGTTGTCCCCAATCTTCTCCTTCTGCGCGTTACTGGCCATCTACTCTTCTTCTTTTCCCACAGACGGCGCCAAATTGTGTGAGTGGTTTTCCGATCACACTGCCCTCCTTAGTGATTCAGCTGTAGACCACAAGCAGAGTAGATGGCACCTGGCTGTCCTGCACAGAAAGAAAAGGCTCCGGCGGTGGTTCTTCCACCCGGGGGCTCTTCGACGAACAAGTCAGTCCAAATATCTCTCAAAGATAATTCAAGTTCTAAAAGTACTGCTCAAGACTCAAAATTGCGTACCTTAGACCCGCCGGGGGTGCCCCTCTTTTATAGTTTCCTCAATCCCAGTCCCACTAGAAGTCCTCCTCCGATGGACTCTCATTCTGTGCTTACTTAGGACTCTTCAAGAGATAAGGATAAACTCTACAGGAGCGTTATCCTTATCCATCCTGAAGTCTTTCCTCGTTCCAGGACTCTTGTCCTTTATCCGTTTACTTCGGACTCCGATATCTTCGGAGATAACCTCGGCAACTCCGAGATAACCTCGGCATAACTACCAGAATACGTGGCTCCTCGGCTGACAAGTCGGCATCACCTTGTCACGTGTTGGTACTCTGAAAATACATCCCTACAATATGTATATAAATATACAGCAAAATAATATTATACTACCATGCTCCCGCCATTAATCAAATTATGTGATTTGTGTATATCACATTGTAAGAAAAACATACATTGTGGTAAATTCTGATACCCAAAATATAAGAAATTCATACACATATATAATATAATTATATGTGTATAAATATACAACAGAATAATATTATACTAATCTCGTCCAATCATTATTGATCAAATTGTGATGTGTGTATCCCTTATAAACCTCTCAATAATATTATGCTGGCTCGCCGTTCATGGCAGTCATGTGATCCTCCACCGTGGCGTCGCGGGTTGCTGGGCTCTGTTCTAGTTGCCGGTGTTATCAGTTCAGACGACCTGGGATGGTTATTTCTTCTAGGTTGTCAGTGGGTGGTGTTTTAGGTTATAGGTAGTTGGTAAAAAATTAATTTTTTAAATTTTTTAATGATTTTTTTTATTTTTTTGATTTTTTTGTGCTTTTTTTATGACTTTTTTTTGATAAAAAAAATTAAAAAGTCAAAAAATTAATTTTTTACCAAATTTTCAAATTGCCACTTAAAGTTTCACCGGTGGAGATTTCAGTCTCCAATTTGTACAGGGTGTGTGGAGGTTGCGATCCACGTCCCTTGGTCCGAGTGGAGTGGATATGTTTCTGCAGTTTGCTGCACAAGCCATGCTTGCTGTGTAAAGCGGCTGGCTTTGTCGGACAGTTTTGACCCACAATTTTGATAGTGGCTTGGCACTTGTTTATCAGCTGGGAAATTCAACATGCAGAAATGTTTGAGGGATCGAAAGCCGTTGGCTCGAATTGGCTTGAAATTTAAAAACGATGTCGTTTTAGGTTTCATTTTTTTTTTCTCTTCTTCTTCCTTTTCTTGACCCACGTCTCATTTCTCTCGCCTCTCTGGACTCATCCCTTTCATGTCGACTACACATTCTCTCTATCTCTTTAGTCTCGCCTCTTACTATCTCTTCAGTCTCGCCTCTCTCACCAGTCTGTTGAAGCAGTATGAAGGACGACTGAGGTAAACCCCAAATTGAGCCATGTTAAGGTTTATGTTTGGCTTCAATTTTTTTGTAGAAATTAGTCGATTGGGAGTGTTTGGGTTTGGAGTTTGCTTGAAATTTGTGTTAGGGTTTGGAATTTGGCTTTAATTTCTGATGTGTTAGGGTTTGAGATTTGCATTTCAATCTGTTATCCTCTGTATACATTTGATTGGTTTTGCTTGAAATACACATATGTGATGACCTATGTTCGAAATATATTGATTGGTTATCCTCTGTATAAATTTGAGATTAGCATTGCTTGAAATACACATCTGTGATGACTTATGTTCAAAATATATTTGATTGGTTATCCTATGTGTCCATTTGATTGAATCTGTTAGTATTGCTTGAAATTAGCAATGAATCTGTTAGCATTGTTTGAAGAGAGTTGTCAAGATTCAATGCTAATAAGAGTACAATATCCCCAAAGCATTTGGTAAGTCAACAGGGAATCAACTTTTTCAATTAGTTTTGTTGAACAAGTAGGAATTTTAAAATTAATTGGGCATAATTTCAATGGAAAAAATTCGGTTGCACTTAATCATGCTGAGGAGTGGTTCTAATAACATTGTTGAAAGTTTTTTTGTTTTTAAATTTTACGGTGGATGCGTACATGATTTTTTGTTCACTTGCGTTGCATATTGCTTCTATCTTTTGTTGCTTGGGCATTGGTTTGATATTTCACTTTATTGAAGGTGTGGATATAAAGAATTGTATTATTCTGGTCTAAAGTAAGCTGATGATTTAGTGATTCTAGTGGAGTTTTAGCTTTACCCAAATTTAGAAAGGGGGAAAAAAAAAACCACTCTTCAAAGTAATCCATGAAAAGGCTAGCTAAGTTGTTGGGCTTTCTTTTATTTTTTATTTTTATTCAAGAAGTTAAACCTATATGTTAGTATTACCCTATATCCTCCTTCAGGGAACAATAACAGGACCCAAGGAATGAGGGCTTCCTGCCAGCTATAGTTTACCACCAGGTGTTAGCATTGCTTGAAATTAGCATTAATATGTTAGCATTGTACTCTTATTAGCATTGAATCTGTTAGCATTTCTCACTAGTCAAAAGTAAAAGAGAGTTGTCAAAAAAGAGGAAATACAAGGGTAAACCAGTGGGTTCTTGACTTTTTGTGGTACACATCATTTAGATAATAAAGCACCAAATTCATAAGTAAGTAACAGATTCATAAAACTTAACAAAACCCCAAACAGATTCATAAGTAACAGATTCAAAGAGACTTATCATCTATTTTAGATGGATACCTTTGAAAGATCATTCTAAGTGTCAACATTGATTTTATGCATTCACTTTGTTATCAACATTGAATTTATGCATTTAACATTCATAAGAATTTAAAGTGGCTTTGTTATCAAGATTGAGGTAGTTGAATCTATTGGTATTTTTTATGCAGATAAAAAAATGGCTTCATCTTCTACTAATCATAGGAAAATAAGATTAAAGCCAAGATTCTGTTATTGTGGAAGAACAGCTTCCATGCACATTGTACGAACCAATGAGAATGGAAATGAAGGACGTGTGTTTTTTGTTTGCCCAGACAAATATGTAAGTATCTGTTATATAAATTAATGTTTCACTTTTTACAAATTTCATTTGTCTGATTTGATTAACCGATTCTTGTGCATTGTAGAGTGTGAACGAACACTGCAATTACTTCAGCTTCACAGATGATGACGACGACGATGTTACCTCCACAGATATAAGAACTGAAGAAATTAATGAGCTAAGGAGAAGGCTTGGTGAGCATGATAAAAGGCTCGAAAGGATGGAGAAGGTTTTCAAGGCAATGACTTATGTCATTGTATTTTGTGTATTTTTTTACTTTATCATGTAAATGAATGTAATGAACATATTTTGGGAAGTGTTTGAATGGATGTGATGGACGTATTTTGTGTATTCTATAATGTAATTTGAATGTAGTGTTAATTATGGATCTGTTTTATTATGGATTGAACGACCATAACAGATTGAAAGGATGAATGTAGTGTTTGAACAACCATAACCTGGAGCATTTTATTATGAATCTGTTTGAATAGATCTGGAGCATAACAGATTGTGCATAACAGATTCAGCATTCAGGCAGATGCACAGAATGGATCTGTTTGAATGGATCTATTAAAAATCTGGAGCATAACAGATTGAGCATTCAGGCAGATGCACAGAATGGATCTGTTTGAATGGATCTGTTAAAAATCTGGAGCATAACAAATTGAGCATTCAGGCAGATTTACATAATGGATCTGTTTAAACGGATCTGTTCAAAATCTGGAGCATAATAGATTGAGCATTCAGACAGATTTACAGACATACAGATTCAGCATTCAAAATCTGGCTCATTCAACGTACAATTTGCCATCACTCAACATCCATTTGCCATCATTCAACATAAAATATTACCATTAACCTGGAATATTACTGTACGGGAAAGAAACACATCTTCTCGTATAATCCTGTTGATTAAGATTGCGTTCCTCCGTACGACGTTGCTTTACTCCCTGAAAACACAAACGTGAGCTAGCCGGCGGGGGTGTGCCGGAAACCTCTCCGATGCCTAAGTCAGTTCAATAGACAAATAGACAAAGAGCTCTGTATTCAGGAACCAAAGTTGTGTTACCTCTCCATAGGTGATGTCTGTGAGCTTTTATAGGTTCCGTGTGCATAATCCTAGTAGGACTTTTACTTCTCCAAGCAGAGTCCTCCTAGGATTCATACTCCTGAAAGATCATGCTTATCCTTCAACACCCCCCTCACTGCTTAAACCAAGTGAGATGGTTTTTCCCACGACCAAACTACCACAGGACCGAGATAACATTGCCATGTTGGACTAACTAGTGTGACCGATCTAACGGTTGCACCGGCTCCACCCTTCCTTTCTCCTACCTCGGCCTCACATGCAAAGGCCGAGCTACCCATGGAAGAACAAAGCCGAGCTAACTTCACTCCGGTCCTAAAGCGGGCTAAACCTACCTCGGCTCTGAACAGCCGGTCTGAGCTAACCCAAATAATCAGCGACCGAACTAGGAACACCTACCTAATCCAGTGGCAACACTTTGACTTCGGACCGGACTACCACTTGCCAGCGGCCCATCTTCTAAGCCTCTTTAATACGGCCCACAGATCGGTCCACTACTCTAGCTCGGCCCAATTTATACATAAATTACCCTCTCAATTGCCCCTTAATTCCATCTGCGCAGCATGATAGGGATTACCTGTCTACAAACCGGGCTAAAATTTTAGCCTTTCTAGCCGAGCTAAAAAACCTTTTAGCCTTTCCAGCCGAGCTAAAACTCTTAAGCTTCTTTGGCCGAGATACTCTTAGTCTTCTCAGCCGAGCTAAGCTCAAGTCGAGCTGTGCACGTCCGGTCAAAACGTCTCTTCAGTCCCAGAAACTGAATCGATTGTCCTTCTAATGACACGTGGCACGCTGGTATTGGTCTTCCACAGCTGTAACGTCGTCTTTGTGTTTTGTAATTTTTGAACAGTTCCCGCCTTTTTCCTTGTGTCAAAACAAAATCCCTTCGTTTGTCCAAAGATTACTCACCTTACTATTCAGTCTCTCTTCTCTCTCTTCTTGAGTTCTTACTGTTCTTCAATCTTCCAGCAACCTTGAAGCTCGTGTTCTTGCCACTGCTTCTGCCATCTTCTCTTGACCTGGTAAGCTACTCAAAACCTGTTCTTGCTTTCTTTACTTTTGTATTTGTTTAATCCAGAGCTTCAGTTCATGTATTTTTACAAAACACTCTTCGTGCTTAGCTTCGTGTTGTTTCTGGAAACACTGTATAAGAACCTCATGAACTTCAAAAAATAGCTAGTAGAACACTTGTTTGATCCACAATCACGTCCAACCGAACTAGGAAACTGTTTGTACTGTACGTAGATTCAGGCAAACTAAAACCGAACTAGAACTTGTGCATATAACAGTAGTTTCAACAGGTCACCACCTGATCCACATTAGCCGAAATAAAAACGTACTAAACTTAGAAATCTTGGCCTTCAACCGAGCTAAGCCTTCAGGGGCTAAGCCAGCTTTCTCAATTCCTAAATCGAACTCAGAAAGCTGCCCCTTGAAGCCTAACCGGAATAACAAAACCAATAGGTAGAACCGAGATAACCACTCGTCTTACCGAGCCAAGATATCAAGTAATTTGTTGAAACCAAGGTAGACCTGTAGCACCCTCTGCAGCCGAAGTAAGACTTGTCTTTTCTTGCTTTGTTTTTGTAGCACGGTCTACGATCTGTGCTTAACACTTGTTTTTCCACTTTGCAGACTTAGGTTGCCCAGGCACTCCCTCTATGCGCTCAACCGAGCTCTTGAGCACAATTTCTCAACCGAAGTAACTTATTTATAACTTATAAAATAAATGGGGAAATATAGGTTCCTAGTAGAAACACCAGGGGGTTTGGCCAAATTTCGAAAAGATTACAACATTCCAACCGATGTAAACCTTACCTTAGCCGAACAAGACGTTGACCCATGGGACAACGAAGGCTTTGTCCCCTTTACCCTACAGTCAATAATAGAAACCGGACTACGATTTCCAGTTCAACCATTAATTTGCGAATTCCTTAGACAAACCAGACTATGCCCAACCCAACTCTCCACCAACACATACCGTATAATAATGGGCGTGGCCGAGCTAAATCGCCAAACCGGCCTCAACCTCGGTTTAGCCGAAATATTCCACCAATATTCCATAGGATCCAAAAATAGCGGCTGGTGTTACTATTTAAGAATACGCCGTGGCCGAGAGAAAATAATAAAACACACACCGGACAAAGACCTGAATGATGATGATTTCTTCTAGGTGTCTGGGAACTTTGAGGACCACCAAGCCCAGATTCCTGGCCGAAGAATAAATTGGAAAAAAGGAAAACCGGGTATACATACTTTGGTTCTATCTCATGCTTTTCTCTATTTCAGCTTTTTCCTCTGAGCCGAACTAACAGTTAGTCTCCTTTTGCAGATAAAGCTCATATTGTTTCATTGTACAATCACCCCAACCTTGCTACACTACGCGCCGCACTACGGGTTAAAGAGAGAAGTTGGGCAAAACTTCTAAATTTCGAGCCGACCTACCGATACAGCGGTCGCCGAAAAGCGAGGGTGACTGACTTTCTTCTTGAGGAAGCACCGCAACCGAACCCATCCTTGCCCCAGATAAACTTAATCCCTCTCACAGCCGAACAAGAAATGGCAAAGAAGAACAGACTGAGGGCAATGCTGACCGCAACAACCAGGGCCGAGGTACCACAAATCGGTCAGACCACTGAGGCCGTGGTGGCCCTTCCATCCCAACAACCAACTTCTTCTTGCCGAAACAAGCGTGCCCGGACTAGCCAAACCGAGTCACGACTTGTTGACGAGGACGAGACCGTTCTTCCACCAAGTCCTCCCCCAAGCATTCAACCAAGCCATCAACCGGAGCAATCAGACCGAACTGCCTCCTCCTCCAAATGGGCTCCACCTCTCATCTTTCAAAACCGAGATATCCAGGAGACTGACTTGGTTGTTGCTGAGAAGGATCACCTAATGGCTTTCAATCTAGCCAGGAGTGTTTGCCTTCCCAAGGATATGGAGCATCACAGCAAGCAACTGAACACCGAGCTAAAGTCCATCCGGTCAGCAACAAAGTCAATGATCCTGGTGCGTGTAGCTCATTGTTTTCTTTATCTAACTTTTCCCTACTGTCAGTCCGGCTAAAGACAGATATTAATCTTGTGCAGGCCATTTAGAAGAACACCATATCCCATAGGCAAGTGCTGGAGCTTAGGAGACATACAAGGAAGGCCATGGCAGAGGCCGAAACAAGAACAGCCGAACTGGAGGAAGTAAGAAAACAACTCGCCGAACTGAGATCTAAGAATGGTCGGCTGACCAAGATCGCTAATTCAGTTGAAGCCGAAAAGCAGAAGGTTGCCAACGAAGCAAAAGACAAATACCTGTGCCTTTTGGCAAAGATTGAGAAGAAAAAAGACGCCGAGATAAACCAACTGAAGGCCGAACTAAAGGAAGCCGAAAAATGAGGCTTTAAAGAGGCCAAAGATGCATACACCCTCCAATGCGACGCAGCCAAGGATCTCTTCTTTAAGTGCGGATGGAGGAGTGCGGTGGCGAAGCTCGGTTGTCTACCCGACACCGAAGTCTACAATGCTCCACCATATTCCATTCCGGCTTCACTGTCGCAATACGCTGCTGATCTTCAACAGCAATTTCTGGAAGGGTCTGATGATGATGAAGATGAACCAATTGACACTCCGGTCGTCAATGAGCCACCCCATGATCAAACAGTTCGATTGGAGCCGGTAATTGAAGACCGAATTGAAACCGAAGTTCATGTGGAGACCGAACTCCCACCTCAAACCGTGCTCCCATCTGACGCCGGACTCCCGGCAAACGCTGATGCAGAATTTGATGCCGAAATTGAAGAACTCTTCAGCTGATTGTCTTTTTCCTTCTTTTCTTTTTGTGTGAAACTGTAACCGGGCTGCGGCCCCTCAGTTGTATTTGCCGCTTATGAATGAACATCTTCTTTTTGTGCTCCAACTCTTAATTCGGTTTACTTTCCTGTTTGAGCAAATTTTGAATTTTTGAATGAAGAATGCCTCAACTTTCGTTTCGGTCTTATGCTACGCTTGCACTTATTTTGAACTTTAGACAATATTCCCCTGCCGAGATAACTATCTCGGTTACCTACCCACCACTCTTCAGCCTTGAGCTTACTTCGGCTGAAGAGTAATAACAGTTGGTTTAATCGGGCCAACCACTCTTCAGCCTTAAACTCACTTCGGCTGAAGAGTAACAAGAGTTGGTTTAATCTAGCCAACCACTCTTCAGCCATAAACTTACTTTGGCTGAAGAGTAATAAGAGTTGGTTTAATCCAGCCAACCACTCTTCAGCCATGAACTTACTTCGGCTGAAGAGTACAAGCAGTTGGTTTAATCCAGCCAACCACTCTTCAGCCATAAACTTACTTCGGCTGAAGAGTAACAAGAGTTGGTTTAATCCAGCCAACCACTCTTCAGCCATAAACTTACTTCGGCTGAAGAGTACAAACAGTTGGTTTAATCCAGCCAACCACTAAGTTGGTTTTTCCAGCCAACTTGGAATAACATGTTTGGTTATTCCGACCAAACGTCCTGCAGCCTGGATCCTAATCATGGGCTTAGGAAGGGTGTTGGTTTAATCCAGCCAACCTCTAAGTTGGTTTTTCTAGCCAACTTAGAATAATATGTTTGGTTATTCTGACCAAACGTCCTGCAGCCTAGATCCTAATCCTGGGCTTAGGAAGGGTGTTGGTTTAATCCAGCCAACCTCTAAGTTGGTTTTTCCAGCCAACTTAGAATAACATGATTACAATGTTCCTAACTCACTAAGACTATCTTCTACTGAAAAACGACCATGCTGAATAAAGAATTGACTGGTTTTATTAAGAAAGGAAAAAGTTACACATACTTAAAAAGAAAAAAGCTAAAAATAAAAAAACTTGAGATTGGCAATGTTCCATGGCCTGGGAATTGCTTTTCCATCCTCATCTTTCAAGTGGTATGCCCCTTTGCCTGCTAGTCCGACCACTTTGTAAGGTCCTTCCCAATTAGGCCCTAGCTTGCCATCTCCTGGTACCAATGTATTTCCCATCACTTTGCGAAGTACCCAATCGCCGATCTTGAACTGTCTTGGATGCACTTTTTTGTTGTATTTCCTGGACAACTCTTGTTGGTAGGATGCGATGTGAACCAGTGCTCTTTCTCTTCTTTCTTCTGCAAGGTCAAGCTCTAATGCTATTGCTTCGCCATTTAAGTCTGGGTCAAAATTTTCACTTCGGATAGTGGGGAGGCCAACTTCTAGTGGGATTACTGCTTCCATACCGTAAGCTAAGGAGAATGGAGTTTCTCCTGTTGACCGCCAAGGTGTGGTGCGATAAGCCCATAAAACATGAGGAAGTTCTTCCGCCCACTTGCCTTTGGCTTTCTCCAGCCTTTTCTTCAATCCATCCAAGACTACCTTGTTTGAAGCTTCTGCCTGTCCATTTGCTTGGGGATATGCCGGTGTAGAATTGTAGAACTCTATCTTGTACTCTTCACAAAAGCCTCTGAAGATTCTGCCGTCGAACTGAGTGCCGTTGTCTGATATCAGTGCCTTTGGTATGCCGAAACGAGTGATGATATTTTTCCAGACAAACTTTTTCACATCTTTTTCCTTGATTGACGCCAAGGCTTCTGCTTCCACCCACTTTGTGAAGTAGTCTGTTGCTGCAAGAAAGAACTTCCTGTTGCCGGGTGCTGTTGGGAGTGGTCCTACTATGTCCAAGCCCCACATTGCGAAAGGCCATGGACTAGTCAATGGTAGGAGTTCTCTTGCTGGTTGATGTATTTGGTGTGCAAACTTCTGGCACTTGTCACATTTTTTCACATATTTTTCTGAGTCTGCCTGCATGTATGGCCACCAGTATCCTTGCGAGATAGCCCTGTAAGCAAGTGATCTTCCTCCTTGATGGCTTCCGCAAACACCTTCATGTATCTCGTATAAGAATGCTTCCACTTTGCTGGGGTGGACACACTTTAGATAGGGTCCTGAGAACGACTTCTTGTACAATGCCATAGATGAAGAGAGCCAAAATCTCTGCGACTTTGCTCTAATTTTGTTGGCTTCTTTCTTTTCTTCTGGTAGGGTGCCATCTTTCAAGAACAGTATGATGGGATCCATCCATGATGGCCCTAGTTCGGCGCAACATACCTCTTCTGCTTCAGGGTCTTCAATGCTTGGCCTTGGTAGGTAGTCGATGAGCAATGGATGAGGAATGGGGGTATCTGCCGTTGAAGAAAATCCTGCTAGCTCGTCTGCTCTGCTATTTTCCTCCCTTCCGATTTGTTCTATCCTTACTACATCGAATTTCTTGATCTCTTTTCTGACCAAGTCTTGGTACTTAGCCATCCTGTCATCCTTTGCTTCGTAGTCGCCAGAAATTTGATTTACCACTAACTGTGAGTTGCTATAGACCATCAGTTCGGTTGCCTTCATGTAGAATGCTGACTTAAGCCCTGCAAGAAGCGCTTCATACTCTGCTTCGTTGTTTGATGCTAAGAAGCCAAGGTTGACAGCTTGCTCCACCACCAGGCCATCTGGAGAGATGAGGATTATGCCAAGTCCTGCACCATGTCGGTTGGATGCTCCATCCACAAAGAGCTTCCACATCTCTCCAACGAACAATTTCCAGCAAGTGGAGGGATCAAAAGATGTCGTGTGGTCAAGAATGTTGCTGGCGCCTTCTCCAAGGTCCAAGTTTGCTGTTTGCCCCTCGCTGTCTGATTGAACCAAGTCTTTATTTGCTGCTGAGTCTTGGTTTGGTGTAGCATGGTTCACTTTTACATTGTTTTCTTTACTTTGGTCTGCCTTGGAGTCTGACTGAGTATCCTGTACCAGGGGTTGCGCTATTCCGGCGTCAATCTCCATCCCTAGTTCGGTTGTGTCAGTCAGGTCGATTGGGCAGACATGATGACTTCCAGGAGTAAACTCCGCGACAAAGTCTGCCAAAGATTGGGCCTTTACTGCGGTTCTAGGTTGGAACTTCACATCGAATTGTCCCAACTCTACTGCCCACTTCAAGATGTGCCCAGAAAAGTTCGCCCTCTCAAACAATGCTTTTAATGGGAAGGCCGTGAGGACGACTATGGTGTGAGCATGAAAGTAGTGTGACAGTTTCCTTGAAGCCATCATCAAGGCCAATGCCAGTTTCTCCAGTGGCAAGTACCTTGTTTCAGCGCCCAACAATGTCTTACTGACATAGAAGATGGGCAGATGTTGGATCCCTTCTGCGCTGACCAACACTGTGCTAATTGCGTGCTGGGAGACGGCCAAGTAAAGGAAGAGTTCTTCTCTTGGTATTGGGGTGACAAGCAGTGGTGGAGAAGACATGTATTTCTTTAAGCTCTCCAGAGCTCGGTCGCATTCTTTGTCCCACTCGAACTTAGCTTTTAATGACTAAAAGAATGGACGCAGTCTGTCTGAAGATCGGCTAATGAATCGGTTGAGTGCAACTGCCATGCCGGTGAGATGCTGCACTTCTTTCACTGAGTTAGGCCTCTCTAACTCCTGAATAGCTTTGATCTGGGAGGGGTCTGCCTCTATACCCCGGTTGGTTACCAGGAAGCCCAGGAATTTTCCAGATCCAACACCGAAGGCGCACTTAGACGCATTAAGGCGCAACTTGTGTTTCTTCAGAATCTGGAACATCTCGCCTAGGTCTTTTAGATGGTCATTCTCGTTTTTTCTCTTGACCACCATGTCGTCGATGTAAGCCTCCATTGTTCTGCCTAACAATGGCTCAAACATCTTTGTGACCATTCTCTGGAATGTCGCCCCTGCGTTCTTTAGGCCAAAAGGCATGACCTTGTAGCAGTATAGTCCTCTTGGAGTTGTGAAGGATGTTACTTCCTGATCTGGTTCGTGCATGGCAATTTGATTGTAGCCTCTGTATGCATCCAGAAAGCTAAGTCTGTTATGCCCCGCCGTAAGGTCTACCAGTTGATCGATTCGTGGTAGTGGGAAGCTATCCTTCGGGCATGCTTTGTTGACCGTCTTATAGTCGACGCAGACACGCCACTTGCCATTCTTCTTTGGCACTACGACTATGTTTGAGATCCATCTGGGGTAGTGTACCTCTCTGATTGCTCCTGCCTCCAGTAGGTTACCCACTTCCTCCGCCACTATCTCGGCGTGGTGGAGCGCCGATCTGCGGGTGCGCTGAATGACCGGTCTGGCTGATGGGTGGACATTGAGTTGGTGGCAGATGAGGTTTGGATCAATGCCTGGCATGTCGTAAAGTGTCCAGGCGAACACTTCGATGTTAGAGGTTAAGAATTCCAAGATCTCTGATCTTTCTGTGCTGGACAACGATGAACCGAGCAAAAAGAACTTATCCGGGTTCTTTTCGTCTATTCTTACCTCCACCAAGTCTTCCACCGCTTTCTGATCAGCCGCTTTGCCAACCTCTGCGAACAGTTCATTACTCTCAGGTTCTTCAACAGAATGAACGTATCCTTTGGCAGCGCGGCTGCCATTTGTTGTGACAAAGCATTGCTTTGACATAATCTGGTCCCCATATACCTCTTCAATTACACCGATTTCGTTGGGGAATCGCATGACTTGGTGATATGATGATGCGACAGCTCGCATGGCATGCAGTCATGTTCTGCCCAGGATGACGTTATAAGTGGAGGGGACTTTCAACACCCAAAACTCCACTTGCTTTGTTACACTCTCTGCCCTGACTGGAAGGATGATCTTGCCGACTGGCCACTCTGGCATTGAGTTGAATCCAATCAGGGGCGACACGGCAGGGGCCAAGTCCTTGTCCTGCAGCTTCAATTGTTTGAAGGTGTCGTAGTACATAATCTCACATGAGCTCCCCTGGTCGATCAGAATCCGCTTGATGTCGTAATCCTTGACGCAGAGAGTGACGACTAGGACGTCGTTGTGAGGGCAGTATATTCTGGCCAAGTCCCTGTCTGAAAAAGAGATGACATTGGCTAGTTCCGTCTTTCCTCTCTTGATGATAAGTTGAGCGCTTAACACCTCCCTGAAGTGCTCAGCCTTCTTGATCGAACCTCTGAGCTCGCATACACGCTCTGGTTCGAATACTCCATGTATCACGTTGATCACACCTTGAGGTGGTGCGTCAACTGGCATCCCATTGGGATTATTATGGTCCTGGGGGGCTAGTTGCGTCCCTCCTTCGATGTATTTGTCCAGGTGACCTGCTGCCACCAACTCCTCCAGGTGTTGTCTCAATGGGGTGCAATTTTCAGTGCGGTGCCCCTTTTCTTTGTGGAAGGTGCACCGTGATCTATCGTCGTAGTCCTTCTGAGCCTCGCCTAGCTTGGCTAGCCACTTGACAAAAGGCTCGTCTCTTATTTCGCTTAGAATTCGGTAGATCGGTTTTTTGAAGACCGTGGTTATGGCAGTGCGGACTCTCAACCATCTCTTATCTTGGTCTTCTTCGTTGTCTCGCCTGCCTCGTCCGTTTCTGTTCTGACGATCTACCGCATTGACCTTTGTTGAGACCTTCTTCTCTGGTACTGCGATTGTGCCAATTTTTGGTTTGGCGCGAGCGCCATCCTCCTCCACCCTGATGTGCTGATGCACTCTTTTCATCAAGGCCTCCATGGTGAGGGGCGGTGTCATGGTGATAGAGTCCCTCAATCTGTTCCCGACTGGAAGGCCTCTTTTGTACTGTGCTATGGCGAGATTGGTTGGGCAGTCACCAATCTGGTTTAAGGTCTCCCAATAGCGACTATTGTAAGACCTGAGTGTTTCCTTCTCGCCCATGTCGATGGAGAGTAGTTGATCAATCTCCACTGGGGTTTTAGTGTTTGTCCGGAACCTTGTTACAAACGCCTCTGCTAATTGTGCCCAGGTGGCTATGCTGCCCTCTGGGAGTTTTTCGAACCAAGTCAAGCCGAGGTCGCCAAGGCTTGATGGGAAAAGGATGCACATTAGAGCCTCGTTTTGCCAGTATACCGCCATAACCTGGAAGAAGTGGCTTAAGTGCATATAGGGGTCCGTCTTTCCCTCGTACGTGGTGAATTTCGGCTGGAGGAAGCCTGAAGGCAGGGGCGCGTTTTCGATCGCCGGAACGAACGGCGAGGTTTGCAGCCTTGCTAATGCCTTGTCTGTTGGTTGGTAGGCAAGGCGCGGTACTGGCATTCCAACCTCGACGCTTCCATGCGTCCGAGGAGCCAACCGCTGCAGGGTAGAGACTCTGTGAGGATCGCGCCCCCTGGTATCCTCCTTCCGTCGTGCCCTTTCTTCTAGTACGATCTGTAGGTCGGACAATCTAGGCATCTCCGTGTGCCTGGATGATGTCTGATGTGAGTGTGAGGGCCGATAGGTGCTTCCCTCAATGTACGACCTCTTAGATCTCGTTCTCTCAGACTTGGAAAATCGAGTTTTGGAGGTTCTGGTTTGAGTATCGCCCGTCCTGAGGCTTCTACTCTCCCCTTGCGACGGTGTAGAATCTCTGCCATGGCCTCCTGAGTGGCGAGGGGGCGTTTTTTTTTTTGTGCCCCGCTCCTGTCACCACTTCTTTGCCTTTCATCTGGCGTTTCATGGATTCCATGTCCGCAGCCATCCGCCGTATCAGTTCATCCTGCTCCTTCACGCGGTCCTCCAAAGTTTGAGGATCAATCCTCCTCTTCTGTCTGTCTGGACTCTACGATCGAGAGCGACGAGGGCTGTTATTCCGCCGTCCCCTCGTATCCCTTCTGGGATTCTGTCGTGGTGGCTCCAGGTCGGCCATAGGAGGAATAAGAGGCAAGCCTTCGCGCCTCCCTTCTCCTTCTGGAGTTAGTCCATCAACGGCGGACTGTGGCAACTCTTCAATGTGCGCCATTAGTTCTTTACTTAGTAAGGATGACTTAATCAAAAGGTTTTGTTCGTTCTGCTTATTCCCACAGACAGCGCCAATTGTACGAGAAAGAAATACACCTTCTCGTATAATCCTGTTGATTAAGATTGCGCTCCACCGTACGACGTCGCTTTACTCCCTGAAAACACAAACGTGAGCTAGCCGGCGGGGGTGTGCCGGAAACCTCTCCGATGCCTAAGTCAGTTCAATAGACAAATAGACAAGGAGCTCTGTATTCAGGAACCAAAGTTGTGCTACCTCTCCATAGGTGATGTCTGTGAGCTTTTATAGGTTCCGTGTGGCATAATCCTAGTAGGACTTTTACTTCTCCAAGCAGAGTCCTCCTAGGATTCATACTCCTGAAAGATCATGCTTATCCTTCAACACCCCCCTCACTGCTTAAACCAAGTGAGATGGTTTTTCCCACGACTGAACTACCACAAGACCGAGATAACATTGCCATGTTGGACTAACTAGTGTGACCGATCTAACGGTTGCACCGGCTCCACCCTTCCTTTCTCCTACCTCGGCCTCACATGCAAAGGCCGAGCTACCCATGGAAGAACAAAGCTGAGCTAACTTCACTCTGGTCCTAAAGCGAGCTCAACCTACCTCGGCTCTGAACAGCCGGTTTGAGCTAACCCAAATAATCAGCGACCGAACTAGGAACACCTACCTAATCCGGTGGCAACACTTTGATTTCAGACCGGACTCCCACTTGCCAGCAGCCCATCTTCTAAGCCTCTTTAATACGGCCCACAGATCGGTCCACTACTCTAGCTCGGCCCATTTTATACATAAATTACCCTCTTAATTACCATAAAATATAACCTGGAGCATTCAAAGACATACATTTCAGCATTCAAAATTTGGCTCATTTAGTGACATTCATAGGCATAATCTGAACCATAACCTGGAGCATTCAAGCAGATTCATAGACATACAAATTGAGCATTCAAAATGTGGCCCATTCAACATCCATTTTCCATCATTGAACATAAAATATTACCATTAAAGTGAAAGGTTTCATCTTGAAATAAATGATTTACAACAGGATTTTTTTAGTTCTCATTGAGCATTTTTTTACAACAGGATTTTTGTAGTTCTCATTGAGCATTTACAACAGGTTTCATCTCCAAATATTCTCATTGAGCATTTTTTTAGTTCTTCAACATTCAGCATTTTTTAGTTCTCCCAGCCAGGTCCTTTCAGAGGAAGTAAACTGACAGCAAAGTCTATCTGTATCAGCAATTAGATTTAGCATTCTGCACCAACAATCAGATTCACCCATCTTCAGGTAATGCACCAGTAATCAGATTCAGCATTCTGCATTTTCTTCATCACAGAGCAAAGACAGCAGCTCCTCTTTGTGAAAAAAATGACATCTTTATTTAAATACTTTAACATCTCCATTACATCCCAAACTTCACCAATCAAAACATCTCATATCTGGAATTGGCCCCCTATATAGAACTTGGCCAAGTCAATGCATATAGCTCCCAATTAAAAGCAGTGATAAAATATTAATGGGACATTTGCCATCATTTAACAGAAAATATTACCATTAAAGCGATTGTCGAACTTTGACAGATGTGCCTCAAATATTGTCCATCGTTTGTATTTGACTAAACTGTGCCTATTCAATAAACAAGTACACTTTACAAATATTGTCCATTCAACATATATATCAATTAAAACAAGAAAAAATATTTTACTTTAAACATTGACTACATACCGGTACATACATACTCTGTTATGTGCCATCCATGCAAGGAAAATAGTAAGGTGCAGTTTGCGTCGCCTTATGATCATAGTAACACAATTTCATTATACATAAAAGACATTAAAATAAAAAATAACCAACAACATAAAAATTCAAAAACATATCGGGTCATGATAAGTATTGTATTGCACATCAACGGTACTAGGAAAATTTAACTTCTGAGGTTGACATTGACGAACCACGTGTCCCTATAGTAAGACACAGACACAGGTGAATAATTTATCTTAAATACATTCGACAATTTCCATGTCACACACAACAAAAAAACTTACCTGTGCTTTTGGAGTCTTTTTACTCTTTCCCTTCAACCGATTCACTATCGCATCCACTTTGCTAACCTTTCGTTTGGTACATGGACGTCCTCTTCGGCGAGCAACCATTGGACTAAGCATGTTGCGAGACATGCTTGCTTTTGTAGTACTACGAGCAGACAGACTTCTCAATGAACTATGAGAAGGTGGTACATTACTAGTAGAAGGTGGCACTTCACTAGTAGAAGGTGGTGCATGACTCGCACTACCTGATTGATCTTTTCTCACTCTATCCTTGATTTCTATCAACCCAAGATCAAGCACTTCGTGTTTACCATCATCGTTGGCAGTAATTTCTATGATTTCGTCCAACATCTTGTGGTATTTGTCATGCAACTTTGCATTAAGAACAGCCCCGACTTTAGTGTATGTGGTTGGAATGCATGTGTAACCTCTTTCGATATCTTTTCTCCATCTTGATACAATGTATTTATCTGGCACCTGATATATACACCTCTCAAGTAGCATAGTAATTGCATGGGCACACATAATGCCCCTAAACTCAAACCACCGACACATACAATGCAATTCACATTCAGTTGCATTAAAGTACACAACAAATTCCACAGTCTTCATTTTCTCACCCACAAGAACAGCTTCCTTCACATGATAAGTACAAATTGCTCCCTTCTCTTTGACAAGATTCACACGACAATACAATAGTCGTTTCAATTCTACTTGCACTTCTTTAAATTTTGCATTCGTGTAGGCTACACGAAATTGCTTCTCAAACTCATATACCGTTAAGCAGTCATGCAATTTGTTTCGAGATTTAAAGTCTGCTTTCATCTCTTTCTCAACCTTACTTCTCAAGGCATTATCATATTGTTCAACAAATTGTTTTAAAGTTGTCTTTGAGTTCACATATCCATCAAAAAATGCGTTCATGCTCTCATTTCGTTGTGTAGTCGACATGCCAGCCCAAAAAACATCTTTCACATACGCAGGAATCCACTTGTGTTGCTCACTGTATAATACCCCCAACCAGTCATTATCATCTAGGTTGAACTTTCCAATCATCGCTTGCCATTCTTCATCAAATTCATGTTTTGTAAAACAATCATAAACTGGATTTTCCAAAGCAAGCTTGATGGATTCATATTGGGCATATCCTCTTAATTTCTTAGGAATTTTTTTCATGATATGTCATAAACACCAACGATGTCGAGCTTCTGGAAAGACAACTTCAATGGCATTTTGCATTGCTCTGCACTGGTTTGTTATTATAGCTTTTGGAGGAACGTTAGACATGCAAATTAACCATTCTCTGAATAGCCACACAAATGTTTCAGTTTTCTCATTAGATAATAGCCCACAACCAAGCAAAATTGACTGCTCATGGTGATTAACTCCTACAAACGGAGCAAATGGCATATCATATTTGTTTGTCAGATAAGTGTGTCAAATGAAACCACATCCCCAAATGCTTTATAAGTTGCCCTACTCCTTACATCCGCCCAAAACAAGTTTCACATGCGACCATCTTCATTGAGGTCAATTGCATAATAGAAGTTCGAATTTTGTTGTTGCATCCTATGAAAATAAAGTACAACTGATTCAGCATCTCCTACCCTAAGCCTCAATCTTCTCATACTCTGAATATGATTCCTTGCATCTTGTTCATCAAATGTTAATGCCTCATACCCCCCTGCTTCAACAACTATAAAATGAAAATTCCTAACCACCCCTATCCCTGCTTCATCGTTTATTTCTAGTCTTCTCTTCACAGGGGTAAGAATTCTCTTATTCATTGCAAAATGTCGTGAGTCACTAGGAATCAAGTCATGCGTATGTTCAAGCACAACTGTGGTCAACTTAAATCTTCCATCCTTTTGTAGAGTTGCTCTAACCTTTGCTTTACACTCAATGAATGATGACAAAGATGGTTCGAGAGGGTGTACTTCTGATCGTTTTGTTCTCCTGCATGCCCGAGTACATTCAATTCCAAAGTATTTTACTTCCCCATCTTGTCCAATATTCTGTGTTCTATAAGCTACAACAAATCCGAGGTGCTTCACATATTTTGCATAAAACGAATATACTTCTTGCTTTGAGCTAAAACACATGCCCTTCTTAGGTTCTACAACTTCACCAATCTCATTTAATGACGGATTGTTTTCCGCCTCTTCAACTTCCTCACTCCGATTCAATGACGGATTGGTTGAATCAATGTCCATTGAAGCGTGTAGTTTGTGTAGCTTCAAACCAAATAGAAACAAAGAAATTGGATAAAAGCTTAATTTCATATAAATCGTTGTAATAGATAAACTTAAACCTAAACATAAATTCAAGTAAAGATTCACTAATGGCACAATATTAAAATTGAGGGACAAAACATAGCCTTGAAATTTAAGGAGATATTTGAGTTTCCCTTTATTTGAGTAAAAATTTAAGTAGAACTTAATTTTGGTATAAACTTGGGTCAATAAATGTATGGTTACTTTGAGTGATTTTTATTCAACTTTAAATTTAAGAAAGATGTGCAATAAGAACTGTAGATGTCTTAACAAGAACTGTATATATATTTTTTATAAAGATCATTTTGAGTCACAATCAAAATCACAGTTTATTTTATAACCAATATCTATTTGTCAATAATTACTTGATACTTTTGAAATGCCACGTGTTACTATTAACAAATGAAAATTACAATATACATAAATATGTAAAGTTTTGTCTCTCAGCTATCTAGTAAAAGTGAGTCAGTATATTTCATCTGTAAAAATGTTCTGTAACATCATTAGTTTTGGAACACTATATGTAATGTGACATGATATTTCAAAACTTCCTTTCTTGAATAGGGTCACTTGTTGGTGTGAATTATGTTGGGTCAATTATGAATAACACTACACATGATGCTTTGATTGAATTCTGAATTGTGTTGGGTCAATTATGAATAACCAACACATAAAAAATCAGGGCAATTTCTCTATGCGGACTTTCATCAAACAATTGGCATGCATCACTACCATGGAAATGTTTAATAGAGGGCTTGCTTCCAGAACAACCAAATTTCTTTTTTTCACATACACAGATCAATAACGACATGTTCAATCTATGTCTTACGAAATGTTGACCACAGATCAATGTTAGCAAAATAAAAATGCATCTCAGAAATGAAATGTTGACCACAGATCAATGTTCAATCAATAACGAGATGTTCAATCTTGTTCCTACAGTTCATCTATTCGTTTTGTTTATGAGTAAGAGACAAATGCATCTCAAATTACTTACCTACATGCACAGATACAAAGTGGAGATTCTGAACAGTGGTGGACGGTGGTCAGTGACGCCCGTCAGTGAACACCAGGTCGGTCGTCATCATGGTTGTCTTTCTCGCCGTCGTCGTCGTGGTTGCAACCTCCCTCTCTCTCCCTTCTCTCCTCTCTTGTTGTTGTTTTCTGTTTCATTTTTCTTCATCACTTTGTGCAGAACACGTGAGCTCCATGTGCATCAAAATTTCGGCGGGAAACCATTTTGAGCCATTTGAGCCATTGGGTCTTTCGGGCCCAGTAACGGAATTGTTCAAAATGGCTATAATTGATTCAACAAGGACATTCTTGCCAGTTTATCTAAATTTTATTTTAAAATATTATTAAAAAATTATTTTTTATTTTAATAATTTTTTTTCATCTACTTCTTCTAACAAATTTCTTATTTTTTTTATTCTATTAACAAATTTCCTATTTTTTCTCCATTTTATTAAAATATTAATTTTAATTATAAATTTTGAAAAAATAAAAATCATAAATGTATATTACAGTCCCTAAACAAAATAAAGCATAAAATAAAAAATAATATATATATGTATATAAGGGAGCTACAATGACTATTTGCAAATAAGGAGTCACTGTAACAATACTTATATTTGAGCATTCAATAAAGGAACTACTGGGGGTAATTTTCAACAAAAGAACTCTTTATTTTGACAAAAAAGGTAGGGGAAATTACAAAAAAAAAAAACTCCAGGGTTTCTCGTGTTTTTCAAATTAAACCTCATAGTTTCAATTTTGACAAATTAAACCCTAGAGTTTTTTCATGTTTCAATGTGAACCCTCCATCTATATCTGTTTGATTGAACTAACGGAATCTAGGCAAAATTTTCAGATTCAAGCACACATGTTCAAACATTTGTATCTCCCTCGTCGTAACTCTATTTCACCTCATTTTTACGTCGTTGGATTCACCTCATTGCCTAGTTTTCATTCCATCCCTCATACGCCTTGTTCCACCTCTTTTTGTGTGCTGTTGGAACTCCGAAAGTTAACCAAAAATAAGATTTCTCTATCTTCGGGCAAAATTTTCATATTCAAACACACATATTCAAACACTTGTATCTCCTTTGTCGTAACTCCGTTTTCCCTCATTTCTAGGTCGTTGGATTCACCTCATAGCCTAGTTTTCTTTCCACCCTTGATACGCCTTGTTCCACCTCTTTTTGTGTGTTGTTAAAGCTCCGAAAGTTGGCTAAAAATAAATATATTTTTTTTCTTCGTCTATCTTATATCTCCATACTTCTTCCTTCCTCCTTCCTTCCTTTCCACAATTATTCTCTCTTTTCCTCTTCCTTCATGGCCCTTCCCCCCACTCTTGTGTTTCTTTCTGTTCTTGTAAGTCATATACATTCATACTCGACGACACCACCACCGTCAGAGGTTCGGTGGCCACCACAAGCTCGGTGGAAAGGCCATGAAGAAAAAGGAAAAAAGAGAATAATTATGGAAAGAAAGTAGGAAAGAAAAAGCATGAAGATAAAAAACAGAAGAGGGAAAAAAAATTATTTTTTGCCAACTTTTGGAGCTTTGGCGGCATACAAAAAGAGGTGGAATAAGGCGCATGAGGGGTAAAATGAAAATTAGGCTATGAGGTGAATCTAACAAAGCAAAAATGAGGCAAAACGGAGTTATGATGAGAGAGATACGAGTGTTTGAATATGTGGGTTTGAATATTAAAATTTTGCCTAAAGAAAGAAAAATCTTATTTTGGCCAACTTTCGGAGCTCCAACAGTATGCAAAAAGAGGTGGAACAAGGCTTATGAGGGATGGAATGAAAACTAGGCCATGAGGTGAATCCAAAGACACAAAAATAAGGCAAAACGGAGTTACGACAAAAGATATACAAGTGCTTGAACATGCGTTTGAATTTGAAAATTTTGCCCAAAGAGAGAAAAATCTTATTTTCTTTCCAACTTTCAGAGTTCCAATTGCACACAAAAAGAGGTGGAACAAGGTGTATGAGGGATGGAATGAAAACTAGGCAATGAGGTGAATCCAACAACGTAAAAATGAGGCGAAACGGACTTACGACGAGGGAGATACAACTATTTGAACATGTGTGCTTGAATCTGAGGATTTTGTCCAATTCCAATTGTTCAATCAAACGGATATAGACAGAGGGTTCACATTGAAACATGGAAGAAACTCCAGAGTTTAATTTCTCAAAATGGAAACTATGGGATTTAATTTGAAAAACACGCGAAATCCTGAGACTTTTTTTCTAATTTCCCCTTTAAGGGAGTTGATTGGGATGCTCTAACATGTGTTTTCAATGGGGCCTGCCACATGTTTTGTATAACAGCTAATGGGCCGTGATGTGTTTGGGCTTTCTAGATACTAAGTAGGGGTTGGTTTAGGCCTACTTACTCATGGTTCTCTAGTTCCGCGTTGGTGTGATTCACGTTGATGGCATGGGCTCGTGGGTTTATTTTCAGACATATGGGCTTACAGTTGTTTGTACATCTAGTAGTTTATTTGTTGTTTGGCTTTTTAACTGTTAGTCGATTGGTGTATTGGTCTATTCTCTTTTTGGACCGTGATTTACAAGCTACTATAAAATTAAAAGGTCACATGGTTTTTTTTTTTTCTTTCTTTCTTTGGGCTCACTATTTGGTTACTATATTGGTTTTAGCCCATTGGTCTGTTGTCTACTATATTTAGTTTTTTGTTTCTGGTTGATGATTTGCCCATGTTCATGTGATCCAACCTAGAGCGGTTCTCTGTCCTCTTCTAGTGTGGAGTGAGAGAGACACTGCCATGGGAAATTGAGGTGTGGAATTTGCCATGGTTGGAATTGATAGGTGTGTGGTGAGTTAATTGGATCTGAATAGCTCTTTTGTGTGGACATCATTTTTGTATGTGGCAATATTACCTGTGTTCTGGGGAGATTTCTTGAGATTCACTGTTTCCTATATTTTGGCCAAATTTTTGTGCTCTATAATTTTGGATTCATATGTTTTTTTTTATGTTTTTGTTTGTTTGTTTGTTTGTTTGTTTATATGAGGTTTCTTTTGTTGAGCCACTGGTAGCAGTTTATTGTTGCAACGATTTATTTATGTTGATTGTTTACGTGATCCTCATGTGACTCCATATGAGGTTGGTCTTGAGCCATGTCTGCCAAGGGTGATTAAGGGGTTACTGCTATGGGGAATTGTGGTTCAATGACTAGCCGAGTTAAAGACCAGAGATGTGAGGTCTATTGGTTTGTTCTGGTTGCCTCATGTCTTCACGTGACCCATCCTGATTGGTTTTTAGCCACTCTTGACATGGAATGAAGGGGACACTGTCGTGGAGATCGAGGCTTTGTGATCAGCCAAGGAAGGGACTGGAGGATGTGGTGATTGCTTTCATATTGGGATCGACTTTAACTTTGACTGTTGTTGTAATGGTTATTGGATTACATTATACATCCATTAGACTGATCAATATGGTTACTGACCGTGCGAGTTTCATGTGACGCCATCCAGATCTTGCATAGGGTAGATATTTTCCTCCGTTATGGCTTTTGTTGAGTGGCTATAGATGTCACGACCATGAGAAGAGAGATGCTTATTGGACTCTGTGTTTTATCTGTGGCAAAGACTAGAAGCCTGTGGGGATGGTTATCATATCTTAATTGATCTTGGTGGGCATTCAGCTTGTTGATTTTGTTTAGTACGTATCTACTAGTTTATCATGTGTGTTTTAACTACACGAATTTGCACTTTTGCCAACTAAAAATTTAGTAGGCAAAAGTTATCCGCAACTAATTTTTTTGGTCGCCAATTGAGGGTCGCGGAAAGTAATTAATGACTAAAAAGTTTTTTAGTTGGGAAGAAATTCTATTTGCCAACCAAATTCTTGGTCGCTAAATATATAATTACTGCGACTAATCCATTTAGTTGCTACAACAATTTAGTCGCGCTAAATATATAATTATTGCGACTAATCCATTTAGTTGCTACAACAATTTAGTCACAAAAAGTCATATTTTCCTAACCAATCATGTTAGTCGCCAATTTTCACATTCCACTACCAAACATGTTAGTCGCCAATTATCACATTCTACGACCGAAAAGTTTGGTCGGCAATTCGCACATTCAACAACCAAGAAGTTTGGTTGGCAATTGTCAGATTCCACAACCAAAAAATTTGGTTGACAATTGTCACATCCATGACCAAAAAGTTTGGTCAGCAATACATTCCATGACCAACAAGTTTAGTCAGCAAATGGCACATTCAATGGCCAAAAAGTTGGTCGCAAATTGTCACATTCCACAACCAAACATTTTAGTCGCGAAAAATAATGTTTGCGCAACTAAAACTTTAGTTGGAAATTTACCTACTAGCGACAAAATTCTTTGGTTGCCAAAATTAATGATTTTAACGACTACATATTTAGTCGCCAAATGTACCCTCTCGCCTACCTTATTTAGTTGGCAAAAGTATTACTTATCTTTCCCGACTAATCAATTGGTCGCCAAAACAAGAAAAACAAAATCAAAATTTGGTCACCAACATCCAACATAATAAACCTGTAATTCGTAATAATTCATCTAATCCATTCAATATAATATGTAATTTGTAAGCATCATTCAAATCAACTAAATGATTAACATTCGACAATAAATCATCCAATCCTGAACCTGTTTAATGAAAGCCAGTAACTATTATAATTTTTCATCCACAAATAATTTCAAACTACATATTCCTCCAATTAAAAATCCACTTGTAATCTATATAATCATCGAAGTCACATCCATTTAGTATAACAATTTAAAACATAACAAGTACTTGTTATTATGTTTTAAATTGTTATCCATGCGCATCTATCAAAAAATATAACTAGTAGTCTGCCCAAATATTTTCCATACACATCCATCCAAAAATATAACTACTAGTCTACCCAAATCTTTTCCATACACATCCATCCACAAATATATAATCCTTCCAAAAATGCTTATAGTGTCAATTAGTCCTGTACAGTTTAGCTTCGTGCATGAGATCATCCATTTGTACCAAAGAAAATGAGAAATAATGTCAGGTAATTGTTTTATGAAAAGATTTGCACCACTTTATTGTAAAAGTGGACAAAAAATGAAAAATGTACATGGAAAGTAAAGGAAACATGAACATATTAAATGACTATCAATACCATTTTGTAAATAAAACAACAACATTCATATGTATATATTAATTTTAACTATTGTTCAACAATTTGCCAATATTGACCTGTGCTTCAACAATGGAAACTAAGTTCAAATAGTCTTTCTAATTCTGAATTCACAATGCTATGGTTGAACGTTTACTTGGAGGAGGGCAAGCGTGCGAGGGGGGTGGAAGATACAAGGTTGGGATTATCACAATTTTTGGTCTAAATTTGTAACCGTGCATCATATTGACGCGCCGCTTGCTCTCACAAGTTTGTTTAATCAAGGCTGAGATGACCGTTTTGATATGGGGGCTAATTTGAGTTTGTTTACAATTGTTGCCCCCAAACGGCCTGTTTTTTGCTTGCTTTATCACATTGTTTGGTGTATATATCTAACCGTGCATCCTATCAACGCATTGCTTGCTATCACAAGTTTGTTTAATTTGGGCCGAGGTGACCGTTATGATATCGAGGTTGTTTCCATTTGTTGTCCCCAAACGACCCTTTTTTTTGCCTATTTTTTTTTATCACAATCGAGTATGTTTCCATTTTTTATCAACACAAGCTTCAGCAAAACAACAAGCCAATCTCTCTATCAAACTACTCATATTTTTTATGCTACTTATTTTGCATTAAGGTAAGTGTAGCTTGACTTTTCTGTGCCCCCTTTCGGAGAGCTCGAATTGGTCTTACAGTTCAGACTCTTGTCACGGTTCTGAATCTAATCTCACAAAGTGCAATGTAAGACTGATAAATCACCAAAGAGTCCAAATTCGGCAATTGGTTTTGAAAAATCAATTTTGAATCAAAAAACGCCAAACATGGACTGCTTTGCCAGATTCCAGAGTCACCACCTAAATATTTTATTTTGGGAAATTTAGGAAACCCTGACTCATGCCTAAGGCCACGTGTCCATTATCACCAAAATTGCCTCGGCTCGAGAACTTGTGTACGAAGGGAGAAGGTCATGAAATGAGCACCCCCACTCGCCCGATCAAAGGATCGTCATCTACTAAACATGATATGTTGTTTTGAAAACACATGTGTTCTTATTCCGGTTATTAATCTAGAATTACTATTTGATGCGACAACATACAAGTATAAACTAAATCACTCAATTTGGAACAAAACATCTCATGTTTATTTTTCAAAAATGGTTTGAAGTTGCAACCCTCAAGTAGGCTAAAATGCGGATTTGCCACCCTCAGGTGGGCTTAAAAACATGATTTGCCACAAACAAGTGGGCTTAAAATGCACATTTTGATGAATTGTTCCAATTTAAGCAATGAAACCTTCATTCACAGGCATTCATGCAGTTAATCACTTAAACACATAGCCTCATGGCAAGCATGTTATCATGGCAGTCACTTACACACATGCAAGGATGCTAAAGCATAAACACTTACAGTGTACTCCGAGCCAAAACATAAGCTAATTAGAAATCAATGCATGATCCTAACTGTACAGAATGTCGAATGCAACACATGCAAAATGACATTAAATAGGCTCGGCTATCTAAGATGACATATGAATGAAACACTTGATAACATGCTGTGAAACACGTATTTAAGTCGGTATATTGAAATACAATGCAGTTTGAATGATGCGACGAACTCGGTACATGCAATACAAATGAATGATGCACGCATGCGAAGCATAAGGTATGCTAATTGAAATATTCCCTAATCTAACCACCGAAAGCGGATAAGTAAAAAGGAGAAAGAAATGAGGTTGGAAGACATGCACAAACGCACGCACACTTATTACAACATTTGCCCTCTCGACGGAGGGTCCGAATAAATAAGCTAACTAGCTACGCTAATTAAGCTAACTATTACAAACCAACTAATTAACTAACTTTTCTAGCTAATTAATTATTACAAATCAAATTGAATAACTAGCTAATCTAAATTAATTACAACACAGGTAATCAACTACAACTAGCTAACAAAAGCGATAAATGGCCTCGCGGGCGAGGGAGATATGCATGCTCGGTTGCGTCCTCCCAGAAATCGACCGCCTTGCCTCAAGACGCCTCTGTTTTCACTCTTTTGAATCTTCGAAAATTACACCGATTCCCATATTGCTTCTTTCTGATCTCAAGAACACCTTGAGGGATGAAATTCCTCCTATTGCTGCAACAGAGCACAGACAGAGGCAAGACAATGTATTTGCAAGGAAATGTATGCACTTCCACACTCCTTATCATATCTCAAGCTCAAAGGAGTATGGCACTTGACTCTGTAGCCAACAACCAAGCATTTTCAATGCATGGTGACCAAAGAATCAAGCTTGCGCAAAACTCAATGAATGCACACATAAGACTCGAAAGACCTCCACC
The DNA here is from genome assembly GCA_036172215.1 of Camellia granthamiana. Classification (NCBI taxonomy): domain Eukaryota; kingdom Viridiplantae; phylum Streptophyta; class Magnoliopsida; order Ericales; family Theaceae; genus Camellia; species Camellia granthamiana. The sequence continues at coordinate 143,175,204 of CM069907.1, forward strand.
CTATCATACACAATCAAGGGGGACAGCGACCAAGAAATGAGGCACGTTTCATCACTTCAAGTATGAAACGTCTCTCATTTCTTGTGTTTGGATTAACGTCCGATCCAAACACATGCAATGCAACACACATGCAAACAACATGCTTATCTATCAATGCTAGAGTGGCATGCACAAGGCTCTATCATGTAAGCAATGCATGCGTGGCATGTTTAGAAGCTAAGGCATCGAGACTAGCAAAGAGCATAGCACCATAGGCATACGATACCAAGCCTAAATGGCCAAACTAACCCCGGACAGAGGTTAAATATGTCAAAACAGTGGCTGAAATATACTAGGCATATAGCACAAGGAAAATATGCACACTTGATGGCTCGCCAACAAGGCATGAAGATACAACTATCAAACACATTGAAGGAGTGGAAAATGTGAGAGTGTGGCAATGACATATACTCTGAAATTACATCCCAAGTGATGTCATATCATGCAAACATCACAAATATAGCATGCTAGGGGGCCCAAAATGCAAGGCTAATCAAGGGCATTACACTACAACCATACTAAGCAATGCTCAAATGACCTTAAGTGCTCTAAACAGACCTAAGGCAAGTCAAAATGGTAACAAAAACATGCTAGACTTGCAACATAGACGGCGAGAAAGATATGCTCCCGTATTAGCTCACAAACAAGGCATAAGGGCACAACTCTTAAACACAATGAAAGAGTGATAAACATGAGAGTATGACAGAAGTTTATGCTCTGAAATTTCATATCAAATGAAGCCATATCATGCACACATCACAAATATAGCATGCTAGGGGTCCCAAAATGCAAGGCTAGTAAAGCCAAATACACTATAGCTATGCAAAGCCAAGCATGTATGACCAAAACCACTCAAATCAGACCTAAAACATGCTTAAACATAGCAAAAAATGTGCTGGAGTAGAGCATACACATGCTAGATCAATAGGATAAAACACCAAATACACTAGGCTAGTGAACAAAATTGCACTACAAGTGCAAGGAGCATGCAAGAGGCAACCAAACCAACCCAAAACTGAGTTATGACCTGGCAAATAATGGCTAAAAACATGCTAAAATGGAGCCGATACATGCTAGAAAGACATGATACTTTGCAAGGCTACAAGTAGGATTACACTACAAGTACAAGAAGCATGCAAGAGGTGCCCAAGACAACCAAAAATAGAGTTATGGCAGGTCTAAAAAGTCACAAAAATGAGCCCAAACAAAGCCACTAAGAAGTAGAAACACATGCTCCTTTGATGGGCCATCAACACACGCAAACAAGAGAAGGGGAGGAAGGACCACCCCCACCCATTTGGGACCTCAAAACCACTTTTCCACCACTGAAATTCCTCTAAGTTTTAGTGGTGAGAGGGCCAAAAAGAGATGGTCTCAAAGGCCTTAAAAGATGGCACAAAGCAAGGAAAAACAAGCCACCAAAGGGGGCAAACCACCCCTAACTCAAACAAACCCTTAAACAAACCATTTTAAGCACTTAAATATAGAACTTTTTTCAGTTGAAACTTAGGCCAAAAAAAGCATGCAAAGGTGGCCAAGATTGTCTACAAAAATAAACTTAAAAGAGGGAGATGCTCACCCTTGAAGAACCATAGCAAAACAACAACTTCTTCAGCCCAAAACCAGCTTTTAGAACTCAAATATCACTCCCAAGAACCTCAGCTCAATGATGGTGGTGTTTGGCTAAGAGGTTGTGTGCAAATATATGAAAGAAACTCACTTTCAAGCACTAAAAGAGAAGAGAGAGAGGATTCTAGAGAGAGAGAGAGAGGAAAATTTGCTCTAAATTTTCTGAACCTCTTCTAAGGGGGAAGCACTTCCCCTTGTGTAGAAATGCAAGCTAAAGCTTGCTCAAATCCCTCCCTACACGTGTAGGGAGGAAGCATTCTGTACCTAACAGTTGGCACAGCTGGCACCAAAAATATCTGCAAAAAGTGCAGAAAGGCCGCCGACCAGTTAAGGTGGTTGACCGACCACTCAACCTAGCCGACCGACCACCCAAGGTGGTCGACAGGGACAAAAGTTAGTCGACGGGGGGGAAAAGGTGGTCTACACAAAGAGAAGAAGGTGGTGGCAGGCTGCCGACCACTTAAGGTGGTTGACCGACCACCCACCCTAGCTGACCGACCACCACAAGTGGTCTACAGGGGAGAAAACTGGCCGGCAGGGGAGAAAAATGGTCTACACCTCTACTTCTCCCTCCAGGCAAAAGGGGGCACCAAGGTTTGGCTTAAAACAAGCACAAAACCAAGAGAGTTCAGAGACTCAGGGGCAAGGCGTGCAGCTAAAAACCTCAGGGACTCCAAATGAGCACGAATAAGCGCAATCATCGAGCGCTCAATCGATGACGTCCAAGTCTTTAGGATGGTCAAAAATGAGGTGTCTACAGTAAGGCAAAGTGTTTTTGGGAGGCACGGGTTGTAAAGGGTTTGATGCTAAGTTGCTGATGGGACTTGTGGTTAATCTGTTTTTACCTCATGTGCTATTATAAATTGTAATTGTTGCTTTGTGCTACTGGAGCTGTTACAATGGGATTTGTGAAGAGTGTCTCAATCTAATTGGGATATATCCTTGCTTCTTGAACACAAATACAATCTGAATAATATCCTTTGATCAACAGATAACACCTAAGATCTTTCATTTGGGCTGTTATGCAACGTTTGTCTTTGATCTAGTGTTGACCTGTACTAAAATGATCAATAAATGCAGTGACTGTGCCATAAGGAACAGAAAGACCAACATTAAAGTACTGTAAACTCCACTTTCTCAGCTGAAAAAGGAAACCCTAGATCAGAAATATTGGGATATCAAAGATGCACATCACTCTGATCCATCGTATAAAGTATTTTGTTGATCCAAGTATAGTATTCACAATATTTCTGATCTAGCATGTAAAGTATTTTGTTGATCCAGTATGTAAAGTATTCACAAATTAAAGACATATTTTCCTTTTCCAGTATCTGATTACACCAATCAATACCATTTTTTTATCTATTATTTATTTATTTCATCTAAGTATACCTGAAAATGAGGCATTTGAACTAGAAGTTTTAACTTTCAAGGAAAGAACTCAAGCAGTAACATTCATGACTAGAGGACTAAAAGAGGAGAAATTAATGTTGTCTCTATCTATCTATTGGAGAAGGTCGAACTGCACTGATTCTTTCTTTCTTGTTTAATGTTTTATCTTAGAGAACAAATATAAAGTGTAAGAATATGAATACATTCACTTTCTATGGACTAAAGAAAGCGGTTGCTAAATTCCTGAGATCTACAAATTGTATCCTGCAATTTCAAACAGAACCGTTTCCCAAAACTGTATTCCAAGGTTGGGATCAAAATCAAGAAAATACTAGAGCACTAAAGCTACCAGAGCATTAGAGGGGCACAGAATACTATTTTTGTAAGGCCGCTCTAGTATCAAATCTCCTGCAAGGCCCACTCGCTTAGTGCTTGAGCACTTGCTTTCCTATGAGGCCCGTTCTACTTGTTTAGTGGTAAAGAGCTTGATTACTTGTAAGGCCCCCTTGCTTAACGCTGTTGGTGCATACTAAGGCCTGTTTATCATCATTTTTGCCCTTGAACTGTTTTAAAGTTCATATTTCATCATTCTTAGCATGTGAGTCACAGCCATTAAAACCTTAAATTCTCTTTCTCTCTGTGTCTGTTCGTCAAGACTCCATTGATGAATCTCACTCTATCTTCACTCTATAGCTTTAATTCATGGTTTGAGACCATTCAATTTACCTAGATACACATCTTAAAAATTCACAATTCTTTAGATCCCTATAACACCATGGCCATTGAAGACGGAGATTAGAGCTTAGAGTTTCATGGTTGCTATTGGGTCTAGTTGGAGGTGACCGTGATGACCTCTGGGATGTTTAGGGGTTTTTTTTGTTCATGTTGCCCCCGTTTTCACCTTTTTTATCACATTTTTTGGTCTACATTTCTAACCGTGCGTCCTATCGACACATCACTTGCTCTCACAAGTTTCTTTAATCTAGGCGGAGGTGATCATGATGATCTCTAAGATGTTTGGGGTTTTTTTTGTTCAGGTTGCCCCCCAAATGGCTCATTTTTGCCTTTTCTATCACATTTTTTCGGTCTACATTTCTAACCGTGCGTCCTATCGACACACCGCTTGCTCTCACAAGTTTCTTTAATCTAGGAAGAGGTGACTGTGATGATCACCGGGATGTTTGGGTGTTTTTTTCTTCATGTTGCCCCCAAATGGCTCGTTTTCGCTTTTTTCCTCACATTTTTTTGTCTAACTCTTTAACCATGCGTCTGATCGATGCGCCGCTTCCTCTCACACCTTTTTTTGACGTAGTTCGAGGTGACCATTACGATATTGAGGCTGTTTCGGTGCTGTTTCCAATTTTTTTTTCCCTCGAATGGGCTGTTTTCTCTTTTTTGCCCAATTTGTTCTCTAGTATTCTCATAACACGTTTATTTGCCTTTACATATCAATAAATAAAATGCAATATGGTTTAACACACTTACCTATTACCATGAGTAGCTATGGTGCGGACTTTGGTGGATTGAGCTTTTCCAAAACTTGCGCTAACATGCTTTGAAGTCCAAAAATCTACCCCTGCATCTCTTCACGTTGCCTTGCATTCTCTACATCTTTTATTTGTTGCTCCTTTTCCTTTTTTGTTGCTCCACACATAGTATCTCTAACTCGGATGCAAGCCTTTTCAAGTGCTCCTCACATGCTTGTGATGCTGCATTTGATCCAGAATCACAGGACGAGGGCTTTGGTCCGACCCTAAAACCTCTCAAGTATCCCTTCTTCTTCCTAAGACCACTCTTGATATATCCTCTTGCGTCATCGGCGTTCCAAACTCGATAGAGTCATCCCACACTATCATCATTTGCTCCTGTAATTGTGACATATAAATATTGTTAATATAAATCAAACACAGTAGTTACTATAAGTGTCCAAATGATTGGACTACTTGCATGTAAATCACCATATATAGGATCAATCCATTCTTTTGTCTTCTTATGCTGATGAGTGTCCTTGTAGAAAATATCTGGCAACAAGCCACCGTTTTCCTTTACTTGTCATATACCAAACACCGAGATCAACACTCCTTCATTAATATGATAACATATTAAATAAGTGTGGATAAAGTTAATAAAATCAATGACACACATCTCATCGCAATGCTCATCGCCGCCAGAAAAGATCACGACCCACTAGTGTGATTGTAGGGTAGCTTGCTCCTATTAAGTTTTTCGGCATCGTAGCGACACTACATAAGCCAAATTGTAAGGGTTTGTTACTGTAGACACCCCATTTTTGACCGCCCTCAAGACTTGGGCATTACTGATGGTTTGCTCGGTGTTGAGAGATGTGCAGGGCACAGGTTCAGTTTCTTCGGCAAGAAGAGAGGCAAATCCTTCAAAACACCTTGCTTAGAGGTTTGAAGTTGAAGAAAATAGGAGAAGAGGGGAGAAAACAAGTTGGAGAAGAGGTTCGGCGTGAATCCGGGTAGGAAAGAATCAAGCAGCCCTCGCTGAATTGGGCTTATTCAATTGCATACTTGGAGTTAATCTATGAGGCCACCATCGTTGGAAAGAAGACTTCCAGGGCTTCATTTTGCACTCAAGAATATCTTAAACCCAAGTCCGGGTGGGGGAGATCTGATCAGCTGAAGTTGGGCATCATCCCGGTTGGACCGAATCTGCGCGGCTTCACCAAAATGGGCTTAACTTTTTCCACAGGAGGAATTTTAATGCAAGGTTTGCTGCATTGGAAAGCTAACTTCCGGGGCTTCAATTTGTATATCCACCAGCACTTTTTTGACCACGGAATCATCTATCGGCACTATAAAGTGCCGACCGGCACAAAAAGAGTGCTGGCCGGCACAAAAGAGTGCCGACCGGCCAAAAATGCCCAGAACTCAGTTTTTTTGACAGATATTTACCATCCAGCTATTGTTTACTGCTCCAGATATTTCCAAGTAAGATATTTCGACCAAAAGCTCCTTTTTGATATATATAGAACCTTATATCTCATGTTTTGCAAGGTTAGAAGATTAAGGCAAGCTTTGAGAGCTTCTTACTCTAAAAGACCTCTCTCTCTCTAGAAATTCCACATCCAAATTTCAGCCCTCTCTTTCTTCCTATATTGTATATATAGAAGCATATAAGTGCCCAAAAGTGAGTGTTCTTCCCATTTCTTGAGCCTTCATCCTTGATCAAACTTGCCTATATTGAAGAGGTGATCCTTGGAAGTGTATTTGGAGCTCCTAAGGCTGGTTTTGGTCCAAGAAGGACCTGTTTTGGTGTAGACCTTCAAGGGTAAGTTCTTACTCTTCTCAAGCTTGGTTTTGTGCACTTGTATAGCTATCTTTGCATGCTTCTTTTGGCCTGATTTTCAACTGTCAAAATCTCTATTTTTATGTGTTAAAAGTGGTGGATTGAAGTCCTTGTGAGTTAAGGGGTGTCCTCCCTTTGTTTGCTCCTTGTTTTGTGAGATTGTGATCCACCTTTGAGCTCTTTTAAGCAAACCTCTTGGGACCTAAAAACAACTTTTTTTCAGAGGTTTTTTTCAGTGATCAAAACCAGCCTTGAGGTCTCAAATAGGAGGGGTTAGCCCCTCCTCCTTGTAGCTAGTTGTTATGCCTTGTTAGGCTTGTGAAGTAGCATCTTTTTGTGGCTTGTTTTAGCTTAAGCCAAGCATGTTTTAGGCCCTATTTCGCCATGTTTCAGATCTGTTTTGGGGTGGATAGGGCCCTTGTTGCTTATTTCTTGCACTTGTAGTGCAATCTCGCTTTCAAGCCTAACATGCTTCGTGTTTTAGCCTAACTTCCTAACATGTGCTAGCTTAACTTTGGCCTACAATAGTCCACATTTTGCTGTGATTAAGCTCTGTTTTGAGGTCTTACTGTAGCTTGTGCATTGCTTTGCATGGTTGTGGTTTAAATGCTTAGAATTGCCTAAAAGAGAGCATGCTTTGCTAGCTTATTTTGTTTCTGTTTCAGACCTTGATCAGAACTGAAAATGGCCCTAAAATGACCTCCTCTTCATGTTTCATTAAGGGTCTAGGGCTGTTTGGGACACCCTTTATATACCTCATGTTATGGCTCTCTTGTGGCTTCCATTTTGCATGATGTTTTGGCCAAGCATGCTAGCTTATCTTGGCTATATTTCATACATGTTTTAGAATTATCTAGGGCTGCTTAGGGACTGTTTGGGGCTGGTTCCATCATTTGAGCATCGCTTTGCATGTTTATAATGTATTGCACTTCACTAGCCTTAATGCTTGAGCCTTTGACAATGCATTACATGAATGTTTGCATGCTTTGAAGTCATTTTGGAGTCACTTGATATGCCATTTCAGATCTGGAACATGCACCATTGTATGCCATGTCATCTCCTTGCCATGCTTTGGTGGAGTTGCATTTTTGTGCCTTAAGCTTGGTTAATGCGTTGTGCATGCATTCCATGTATTTTGTTGCCTCATTTGCATCATTGTGGCCACTGATTTTGGGCCTACTTGGAGTTGCCTAAGTCATGCTTAAGTCCACCCCGTTGCTTGGTTTGCATGCTTGCCTTGTATATATGCTTGCATGCTAGCATTCTTGTTTGCATCACATGTTGCATACTAGTATCACATGCTTAGGTTGCATCCCATGAGCATGCATACTTAGCCTCTTGAAGTGAGTGTGATAGAGGTTAAGTCCCCTTTATTGGGCCATTTGGTTTGCATACATTTGAAATCAAAATGAACAACTTAGCTTCTTGGGCCATCACGCATTGAAGTGCGCGATTGGTGGTCCTAGAATCGAGCACCATACCCCTTTGAGTCGCAAACATGATAAGGGATGTGGTGGTGCACACATTTGCCTAGAAATTCTATGCTATGCACTGCTGGTTTGCTGTTTGCTGTCAAAACTGTCTCCTGCAGGAATTTAGTGCCGACCGGCACTCTTTAGTGCCGACCGGCAATCTTTTTGTGCCGATAAACTCCCCAGCAGCCGGTGGCCACCTCGAGCAGCCGGTGGTTACTTCCTCTAGCCGGTGGTGTATTGCAGTGAATTTGGAAGGTGTTCTGGGACCTTGACAATTTTCCAGGGAGGCAGGACAGTGAAACAGAGGCAGCAGTGGTGCGGTGTGGGCTTTCCGGGCAAGGCAGGCTCAAGCATGCATGCATCCCTCTTTCCGAGGCCATTTTACTGCTTTAATAGTTTAATTAATTTGTTAATTAGCTAAGGGTTTTGTAATAATTAATTAGCTAGAGTAGTTAATTATTTATTCGGTTCTGTATTATTATTCGGTCCCTCCGAGTGAGGGCAAAAATGTAATAAGTGTGTGTGAGTGGATGTATGTCTTTCAATCTCCACTTCTTTCTATCCCTTTTATTTACCTGCTTACAGTGGTAGATTAGGGCATATTTCAATTAGCATATCTTATGCAATGCATGCGTGCATTCATGCATTTGTTTACATGCACCAGGCTCGGTACATCATACAAACTGCATTGCAATTTTCAAATTCCAAATTGAATACGTGCTACGTGAAACATTTCACATGCCATATTTAGGGTTAGCCGAGCCTACTCTAGATTGCATTTATGCCTGTGTTGCATTAGCCACTTAACATGAACTAGGTCATGCATGTTTTGCTAACCGGGTTTCTGTTTTTGGCACGGAGTACGATGTAAGTTTTTATTGCCTTAGCATATCGCATGCGTGTGATTGTTTGCCATGACAGTATGATTGCCATGCGGCTAAATGCTTACATGATATAAACTGTTTGTATGCCTGTGGGTGGAGGTTAGATTGCCTGAGTTGGGACAACTCATTGAAATCCGAATTTTAGCCTACTTGCGAGTAGCAAAAACCAACACGTTTTTCGAGACAAAACGGATATGCAATGTTTATTTCCAAATTAGGCAATCTGGTCTATACTTTTGTGTTGCACGCATCACATAGTAATTCTAGGCTAATAACCGGAATAAGAACCCATAAAGCTTTCAAAAACGGATATCATGGTTAGTAGAGGCCGGTTTTCGGACAGGGCGAAAGGGGGTGCTCATAGCTGACCTTCCCCGATCGTACCCAAGCTCCCGAGCCAAGTCACTTTGGTGATGACGGACACGTGGCCTTCGGCACCGAGTCAGGGTTTCCTAAATTCCCCATTTTAAAATATTTAGGTGGCGACTCTGTATCTGGCAAAGCAGTCCATGTTTGGCACTACTTTTCAAAAAAAAATCTGTTTTCTTCAAAACGATTTGCCAGAGGTGGACTCTTTGGTTCAGATTACGAACCGCAGCTAAACAACAAAAGCAGGAGAGTCCGAACTGTAGCGGAGGTCCCTCGCGGGCTTGTTACAGTTTCTGGCGACTCCACTGGGGATTTTAGAGAGCTTGATTCGAACTCGTGATATCCTATTTTGATTTCGCTTATGTGTTTCTTTGCATTGCATTTGCATTGGTGCGCCTAGGAACACAGTGTTTGCCATCTGCCATTCCTGAACGGTTTGCCGGAGGCTTGTCTTGTCAAGACATGTCCATAAGGCTAACCGGTTGTGGGCTCTGACAGCATGGGAACACAAACCCCGGTTTACCGGGGCACCCTTTTCGACCATTCGACCTAGTGCATATTCGGAATCCATAGTGACCATTCCAAACTAGGACAGGTTGCTTACCCGATGCTAAGTTGTTTGAAACCGCTGTGTGCGTAGTGAAACCCTAGCTCCTGACAAAATAGGACAGGGAAACACTACCCCAACATAGGGGTGTTTTGGCTCTACTTTACGTGCTATGTGCTTTTAGAGTGTATCTCTACAAGACTGCATGTACCAGTTTACAAGTCTGAGTATCAGGCCTGTGGGCATCACTAGCTCAGTATTTGGGGAATCAGTTTTACCTGAGAGTATCAGTTTACAGGGCAGATATTTGGGGAACAGTGGCCAGTAATGAGTACAGTCGTTCTGCTATGCTTATATCCGTTCCAGTGTAATTGAGCTGAGATGCTGTCGATTTTCTCTTTTGCTAGGTAGTCCTGGAACTATAGCTTCGGAAGGCTCCACTATCCCCCGGGTACATTGGACTAGTGCTGATAGACTTGGTTAAGTCAGAGATTCAATTCAAGGGCAACCAGTTTTCCTTCGCCAACAGTAAGGCAAAGAAGGGCCAGACGGAGCTCATTGGTTCATCTGATCCGACAGTCACCAGTCACATCATCAGTAGACCTATGATGGCACAGGGTTCAGAAGAATTTGTGGCCGTGATAGCAGCATTAAATCAAGGAACTGCGATGCAGGCTGAGACCAGTATTGAAACGCAGCGCCCACTTGGGGCATCTGCCTCACATCCAGCTTTGGGACCCCAGCCGAACTTTGACCCACTTCCTCCAGCCAAAGATTTGCAGTGTCTGAATCCTCGAGAAAGGTTGACTCAAACCCGAGTTGTCAGACCCCTGGTGCAGCCTACTGAGAGGCCTCAACCCTTTCATGTTGATGAGTTCAATCTGACTGCAGTAAAAATTGCAAACCTTGAGAAGCAATTCAAAAAGGCATAGGGCCTTAACTCCATTCCCGACATTGAGGATGGGCACAATGAGTCTGCCGTACGGCTCCCAGAAAGATTCAAAATGCCATATATTGACCGTTTTGATGGGTCCGGAGATCCAATGGTACATATTCGGCTTTTCTTGGATGTCCTGAAGCCGTTGGGTCTGACTAAGCCACAAAAACTCTCTCTGTATGGAAGAACCCTATCGGGAGTAGCAGCCACTTGGTACGCTAAGTTGGAGGACAAAGTGAAGCAAAACTGGGAAGAACTGGCTGAGGCCTTTGTCGATCAGTATTCCTACAATACCCAGGTTGAAATGACCATCCAAGAGCTTGAAGCAACCCGCCAAGACCCAAAAGAGCCTTTTGTGGAATTTGTTGCGAGGTGGAGAGCAAAGGCAGCACAGATGACAGATCGTCGTCCTTCTGAGAAGGATCAAGTGCAGATGATGGTGCGAAACCTTGAGCATGATATGTTGCAAAAGTTGATAGTCGCTCCGCTATTCACTTTCAAAAGTTTGCATGAACTGGGGGTTCAGGTCGAGAATGCATTCAACAGTGGGATCATTCCCAGAACAAGTGAACCGACAAGGAGGGTGATTTCAAGGAATATCGATGCTCGTAGTAGCGCTATTCCCAAACCCACTGAAATCAATACAGTTGCCACAACCGACCCTTTTGCCAAACCAAGCCTACAACCAGCCGGCCTAACCCGAGCTCAGGGCAAAACTTTCACCCCCCTCTATATGAGCCTGACTAGCGCACTAAAAGCCTTGATGGAAAGAGGGCATCTCAAACCCCTCGATCCTCAACCTCTTCCTAACCCACTCCCAGCTAGACATAACCCTTCCAAGTACTGTATGTACCATCAGCAGCGCGGCCATGGCACTGACCGTTGCTACCACCTTCGTCATGAGATCCAAAATCTCATTGACAACCAAACGATAGCTCCATCTTTAGACCCCAATGACCAAATACCTCATCCACATCTCAATCTAATCCACACGCTGGCCGTCCCTTACGACCCCAGCGTATATATCACCCCAGTCCATTTGCCCAAACCAAAGGTGTTTATCCCGAAAAACATGGACTTATGCATGATGGGTGCATCTGAACCCCAATCGTCCCAAACCCATGAACCCACTACTTCTGAGTTGATAAGGATGATCGAAGATCTTCAGAGAACTGTGGCAGATGTAGCCTTTGGAGTTTTGGCTCCGTCATCAACCGCATCACATACCAGGGAGTTCATGTCAAAAGGCTCCCCAACTTTAGGACGGACTGCGTTGGGAGAAGGCCAATCTTTGGAAGCCAGTGATAAGAATAAGGCAGGGGCAAGCATTAGTCCCCATGAACATCTTCAGTTGGCTGCTGAGGCTTTGAAAGCCAAGGGATTAAACGAAGAGCAAGTACTCGTAGTTGTTGTAAAAACTGTGGGTGACGCTTTCGCCACTCAGAATGAGAGCAGTTCAAATCAAGGGGCAAACCGGGAGAAGGGTCGTCATGTCAGGAATGTTCCTTTCAGCTCTAACCCTACCCTCGAAAAAGATCAACAAACCCAGTCAGCGCCTATTAATCCCTTTGCCAGTGCATCTAGCAAAAAGCCACAAACGGACAAATACCCACTTCGGGGCCAGAGAGTGTTCACCCCACTGTACATGTCTCTATCAGCGGCCTTGAGGGTCCTGATTAGAAAGGGGCACCTGAAACCCCTGGAGCCGCGGCCACTGCCAGATAAACTTCCTCCCTCTCATAATCCAGCCAAGTACTGCGCCTTCCATCAACAAGTCGGCCATGTCACTGATAAATGTTTCCGTCTTCACCACGAAATACAAGATTTGATTGACAAAAAGGTCATCGCCGCACCAACTCAGCAAAGCCTATCGGCACTGGATCGGTGAACTTGGGGGATAATGTGAGTATGTATGATCAGGGGATGAACCACCTGCGGGCGGCACTCAGTTTACTCCAGATGTGGCGTTTGGCACGCACTGTTGTGAGCATTTGCAAATACTAATTTTTGTACTTTCTAGCTTGGGTATTGAGCCAGTTCTATTGTTTTGTTTTGAGTCTGTCTCTTTGTTTTGAGTCAGTCTTTTGGTTAAGGTCTGTCTTGTTGTATCGAGTCAGTCCTGTTATGTAGGAGTCGGGCGATTCCAGGGGTGTTACCTCGGACATCGCCATTTTGTTTTGTGTTTGTCTTTTCATTTTCTTTTGAGTCTGTTTCTGCCTTGGAGCCAGTTACACCAGAAGATTTGAATGGAACAGCAGTGATTTTCACACTCTTGTGTTTGTATCTGCCGTGTGCCAGTTGTGCCAGAAGTTCTGAATGAGATGGCAGTATTTGACTAGAAGCTGTGCCTTTTCTGTGCCTTGAATCCATTGTAATGACCTAAGTTTTCCAAAACCTTTCTTAAACACTGCGGTGAAAACAAAGAGGAAGGAATTCCTCGGGATTTGCAAAAATTTGATCAATTGAGAGAAAGAGAGGCGTGCTAAGCCCTTAATGAATGAGATCATGTTTGTTAATGTGAGTACTGAGAAGGATCCTAGCTTGATCCATATTGGTCCCACACTGTCTTCAGCGCGAGCGATTTGTCGCTTTCTTAAAAGATTTCAAAAAAAATGTTTTGCGCGGTCCTGCAAAGACTTGTGTGGAATCACTCTTGAGATTGTGCAGCCTAGGATCGCTCTCAGCCTCGAGACTCGACCCCTCACTTTCAAACCTTGAACTTGAATTCAAAATGTTCAACGGGCAACTACGATGTGAGGCCCGCGTGGCCAGATTTAAAGCAGCCCTCGAACAAGAGGCCAGGAAAGTCAGATCAAGAAGATCAGAAGAAGCTTGCAAAGCTAAAACAGAAGTACCCTTCAAAATAGGGGCAAAAATGTCCGATGTGCTCGAAGAGCCGAAGATGGATCCTTCAGTAAATCAACGCCACAGCCACTCTCCTGGATACGGATGGCTTCAAAACCCTTAAACCATTTGGCATGGACTTGTTACACTTTTACCCTTTAAGAGGCTCGCTGGGCCAAAAACCCGGAAGGGCGACCCAGGCAAAAGTTAGAGCAAGAGAAAAATACAAAAGAGAAAGCAAAAAAATGCAAAAAAGAGAAAAGGAAAAGAAATGCAAAAAATTGAAAAGAAAATAAAAACATAGCTCGCAAGGTCGAAAACCTGCAACGGGCGCCTTGGCAAAAGTTAGAGCCTAAAACGTTAGAGGTTACTACCCGAGTGTACCTTAACCCCGAACTACGTAAGGCTTGATTCCCATCTTTGGGATACGTAGGCAACTTCATTCTGAAGTCCAGCCATAAACACTTCCAAATTCAATTGTGTCCGTGTAATGGTTTTGACCATCCTTACCTTCTCTGTATCCGAGAGTTCGGTTGCAATCATCGCTCTGAAAGCTGACTACAAATGCGCTGTGGTGCCATTCAAACAAGGGGCAACTTTCCGTTGCCATTCAATGCATTGCGGTGCCGTCCAAACAAGGGGCAACTTTCCGTTGCCAGGCAGCTCCCTTCCAGCAAGGGGCAATTTCCCTCCAGATCCGAGGTTGTGCGTCTCAAGAGTAGGTTCCGTTCTTGTTGAGCATTGGCCGTTTGCAAAATAGTTTTCGAGAATTTTTACTAAGGTTGACTAATTCTCTCGAAAATTATCCCATCTTTTCCAAAAACTGGAACATTTCTTGGACCCAAAAAAGGAAAGTTTTCAGTGCTCATAGCCTGACTTGCATGATTTCAAATCAAAAATCGAACAAGCATGTTAATCTAACTCTCATGTTGGTCAAAATTGTTTTAGTAGAAAGCCAAAAATAAAAAAAAATGGTCAAAATGATGAACTAGGGGCACAGTTGAGTCAGGATTCCTGTCTTTCCCCCATTTTCAATGCATTTGCCAGGAAGGGCACCCTATTCGCCAGAAAGGGCACAACTGAAGTCAACAACAAAGGGCTGAAAGCTCTCTCACCCTCCAAGCAGTGAGGTATCAAGTCAAGTGCGAAGCACGAGCCAGAATGGGGCGAGATGTTCCACTTCCTCGTCTGGACAGATCTAACCGCGTCCAAACTCCCCAGCAGGGCATCATCAACCGATGTTAGCTACAGATTTGCTACACACCCAGTTGTAGCACAACCCCTCTGTGGGAGAAACTCACTGTTGTGAACAAGAGTCTGGTAGAATACCAGGGGCAAGAGCCCGCAGCTTCTTATTTATCCATCAACCACCCAGGGGAGGGATGAAAAATGAGAGATTAAAGAATAGAGAGATGTGCGTTGAGAGAAAAAGTGAGAAAAGGGCTTTTTCCAGAAAAAATAGAGATTGAGTGCCAGAGTGATGTGAGAATCACAAATGAGAAAGGGCGGGAAATAATACCCGAAGAAACTGGCTCCTCGTGCACCAAGAGGTCTCTTGCCTTTGTAACACATCCGAGTGTTGTATTTGTGTCTTTGTTTGTCTCGATTCTTATTTTGAGTCGTTTTGAGTGTCAACGGATGTGTTTAGGTTGTTTACCTTTTGTTTTTCGTTGTTGAGTCTTTTTCGCTGTGTTCAGTCGTAGACTCAATACCCAGTTAAGAACTCATTTTCAATTTCAATTTCAAAATAAAATCGTTTTGTGCTCAGAGTGCTGTGCCATCCTTCACGTTTGTGCAAAACAAGATTCGTTCTTTCATAAAACTGCAGGGTCCACCCCCGATAAGCGTGAATAGTAGAACCAGGACCTATCTGAAGCTATAATGGTTCCGGACTGCAAAGCAAAAGAAAAGAGTGAAAATTTGGAGCATCTCAGTGTGTTTCAACTTCAGTAAATTCCGAGACTGCATTCCAGGTGCATTTTGACAGGCCTCGCCTTTCTCTGGAGTATGAGT
The DNA here is from genome assembly GCA_036172215.1 of Camellia granthamiana. NCBI lineage: Eukaryota > Viridiplantae > Streptophyta > Magnoliopsida > Ericales > Theaceae > Camellia > Camellia granthamiana. The sequence goes on from CM069907.1 coordinate 143,190,645, forward strand.
GTACCTCAACCCCAAGCTTAAGCCTGCTTCAAGTCAGAATGGCAATTAAAGCAGCAGCAGATGTTGTCTCTTGCCAATATAAACAGGGTGTCCCCTTTTCGAGTAGATTGTGTTGCAAAGTCCTCTAAGAGGTAAATCAGAGGCACCAGAGTACATATTTGATGCTCCTCTACTGCATAGAATGTGAACTTTCATATACACTGTTGTTGAATGCGTGTCGCGCATCGTTATGATTCATGCATAGAATATGCTTGCTTTCGATTCCGCATAGAATATGCTTTGCTTGTTTCATGCATAGAATATGCTTGCTTTCAATATTGCATAGAAAATGCACTCCTCCATACTTGCATAGAAGGTGCATTCTATCGCACTTTCTTGTGCATTTTATCTCACTCGCACTATCTTGTGCACTTACACTTTGTATCTCACTTGCACTATCTTGTGCATCTTGTGGTTGTATCTCACTCGCTCTGTTTAGCGTACTATTTTGTGCATTTCAAATCAATCACGCTGTTTAGCGTATCGCACTGTTTAGTGCATTTCAAAATCATTCGCGCTATCTTGCGCACCTCTATCGCACTGTTTTGTGCATTACATTTCATTCGCGCTATTTTGCGCATCATACTATCTTGTGCATTCACGCTATCTTGTGCACTCGCATTGTCTAACGCATCGCGCTGTTTAGCGCATCGCACTGTCTTGTGCACTCGCGTTGTCTAACGCATCGTGCTGTTTAGCGCATCGCACTATTTTGTGCATTGTATCATTCGCACTGTCTTGTGCACTCGCGTTGTCTAACGCATCGCGCTGTTTAACGCATCGCACTATCTTGTGCATTCGCACTATCTTGTGCACTCGCGTTGTCTAACGCATCGCGCTGTTTAGCGCATCGCACTATCTTGTGCATTCGCACTATCTTGTGCACTCGCGTTGTCTAACGCATCGCGCTGTTTAGCACATCGCACTGTCTTGTGCACTCGCGTTGTCTAACGCATCGCGCTGTTTAGCGCATCGCACTATTTTGTGCATTGTATCATTCGCGCTATTTTGCGCACTTTACCTGGTTACATTTTGCATGCATTCATTGTTCGCGTTATTTTGCACATCGCGCTATCTTGCGCACCTTATCTGTATCGCACTGTTTTGTGCATTCACCCTGCTCATGCTATTTTGTACACCTTTAGCATCGCACTATTTTGTGCATCTGTTTAGCACTGTTTTGTGCATTCACTCCGCATCGCACTGTTTCGTGCACCTTACCTGCATTTTGCATCCATTTTATCACACTGTCTTGTGCGTTACACTTCACTTGTGCTATTTCGCACCTCGCACTATTTTGTGCACTTTACTTGTCAAAACCGGCTTCGCGAAAGCGTATAAGTCCAAATTTCAAACCGGCTTCGCGTAGCGTATAAGTCCAATTATCAAATCTTGCATCTTGCATATCATTTGCATCCTGCCCCCTAAACTACGCTGGTTTGATTCCTTGCAAAGGGATGCGTAGGCAACCTGCGGGCACAACCATTTGTTTATCGGTATTTTGTTTGTTTGTCCAATTCTTCGGCCCTGTCAAAAATGGGTCGTCTCGGGGCTTTGACATTCACTCCCGTCATTGTTATGACTTTCGAGTTCTGTCAAAGAGGGGCAACTGTAGACACCCCATTTTTGACCGCCCTCAAGACTTGGGCATTACTGATGGTTTGCTCGGTGTTGAGAGATGTGCAGGGCACAGGTTCAGTTTCTTCGGCAAGAAGAGAGGCAAATCCTTCAAAACACCTTGCTTAGAGGTTTGAAGTTGAAGAAAATAGGAGAAGAGGGGAGAAAACAAGTTGGAGAAGAGGTTCGGCGTGAATCCGGGTAGGAAAGAATCAAGCAGCCCTCGCTGAATTGGGCTTATTCAATTGCATACTTGGAGTTAAGCTATGAGGCCACCATCGTTGGAAAGAAGACTTCCGGGGCTTCATTTTGCACTCAAGAATATCTTAAACCCAAGTCCGGGTGGGGGAGATCTGATCAGCTGAAGTTGGGCATCATCCCGGTTGGACCGAATCTGCGCGGCTTCACCAAAATGGGCTTAACTTTTTCCACAGGAGGAATTTTAATGCAAGGTTTGCGTCATTGGAAAGCTAACTTCCGGGGCTTCAATTTTCATACCCACTGGAACTTTTTTGACCACGGAATCATCTATCGGCACTATAAAGTGCCGACCGGCACAAAAAGAGTGCTGGCCGGCACAAAAGAGTGCCGACCGGCCAAAAATGCCCAGAACTCAGTTTTTTTGACAGATATTTACCATCCAGCTGTTGTTTACTGCTCCAGATATTTCCAAGTAAGATATTTCGACCAAAAGCTCCTTTTTGATATATATAGAACCTTATATCTCATGTTTTGCAAGGTTAGAAGATTAAGGCAAGCTTTGAGAGCTTCTTACTCTAAAAGACCTCTCTCTCTCTAGAAATTCCACATCCAAATTTCAGCCCTCTCTTTCTTCCTATATTGTATATATAGAAGCATATAAGTGCCCAAAAGTGAGTGTTCTTCCCATTTCTTGAGCCTCCATCCTTGATCAAACTTGCCTATATTGAAGAGGTGATCCTTGGAGGTGTATTTGGAGCTCCTAAGGCTGGTTTTGGTCCAAGAAGGACCTATTTTGGTGTAGAGCTTCAAGGGTAAGTTCTTACTCTTCTCAAGCTTGGTTTTGTGCACTTGTATAGCTATCTTTGCATGCTTCTTTTGGCCTGATTTTCAACTGTCAAAATCTCTATTTTTATGTGTTAAAAGTGGTGGATTGAAGTCCTTGTGAGTTAAGGGGTGTCCTCCCTTTGTTTGCTCCTTGTTTTGTGAGATTGTGATCCACCTTTGAGCTCTTTTAAGCAAACCTCTTGGGACCTAAAAACAACTTTTTTTCAGAGGTTTTTTTCAGTGATCAAAACCAGCCTTGAGGTCTCAAATAGGAGGGGTTAGCCCCTCCTCCTTGTAGCTAGTTGTTATGCCTTGTTAGGCTTGTGAAGTAGCATCTTTTTGTGGCTTGTTTTAGCTTAAGCCAAGCATGTTTTAGGCCCTATTTCGCCATGTTTCAGATCTGTTTTGGGGTGGATAGGGCCCTTGTTGCTTATTTCTTGCACTTGTAGTGCAATCTCGCTTTCAAGCCTAACATGCTTCGTGTTTTAGCCTAACTTCCTAACATGTGCTAGCTTAACTTTAGCCTACAATAGTCCACATTTTGCTGTGATTAAGCTCTGTTTTGAGGTCTTATTGTAGCTTGTGCATTGCTTTGCATGGTTGTGGTTTAAATGCTTAGAATTGCCTAAAAGAGAGCATGCTTTGCTAGCTTATTTTGTTTCTGTTTCAGACCTTGATCAGAACTGAAAATGGCCCTAAAATGACCTCCTCTTCATGTTTCATTAAGGGTCTAGGGCTGTTTGGGACACCCTTTATATACCTCATGTTATGGCTCTCTTGTGGCTTCCATTTTGCATGATGTTTTGGCCAAGCATGCTAGCTTATCTTGGCTATATTTCATACATGTTTTAGAATTATCTAGGGCTGCTTAGGGACTGTTTGGGGCTGGTTCCATCATTTGAGCATCGCTTTGCATGTTTATAATGTATTGCACTTCACTAGCCTTAATGCTTGAGCCTTTGACAATGCATTACATGAATGTTTGCATGCTTTGAAGTCATTTTGGAGTCACTTGATATGCCATTTCAGATCTGGAACATGCACCATTGTATGCCATGTCATCTCCTTGCCATGCTTTGGTGGAGTTGCATTTTTGTGCCTTAAGCTTGGTTAATGCGTTGTGCATGCATTCCATGTATTTTGTTGCCTCATTTGCATCATTGTGGCCACTGATTTTGGGCCTACTTGGAGTTGCCTAAGTCATGCTTAAGTCCACCCCGTTGCTTGGTTTGCATGCTTGCCTTGTATATATGCTTGCATGCTAGCATTCTTGTTTGCATCACATGTTGCATACTAGTATCACATGCTTAGGTTGCATCCCATGAGCATGCATACTTAGCCTCTTGAAGTGAGTGTGATAGAGGTTAAGTCCCCTTTATTGGGCCATTTGGTTTGCATACATTTGAAATCAAAATGAACAACTTAGCTTCTTGGGCCATCACGCATTGAAGTGCGCGATTGGTGGTCCTAGAATCGAGCACCATACCCCTTTGAGTCGCAAACATGATAAGGGATGTGGTGGTGCACACATTTGCCTAGAAATTCTATGCTATGCACTGCTGGTTTGCTGTTTGCTGTCAAAACTGTCTCCTGCAGGAATTTAGTGCCGACCGGCACTCTTTAGTGCCGACCGGCAATCTTTTTGTGCCGATAAACTCCCCAGCAGCCGGTGGCCACCTCGAGCAGCCGGTGGTTACTTCCTCTAGCCGGTGGTGTATTGCAGTGAATTTGGAAGGTGTTCTGGGACCTTGACAATTTTCCAGGGAGGCAGGACAGTGAAACAGAGGCAGCAGTGGTGCGGTGTGGGCTTTCCGGGCAAGGCAGGCTCAAGCATGCATGCATCCCTCTTTCCGAGGCCATTTTACTGCTTTAATAGTTTAATTAATTTGTTAATTAGCTAAGGGTTTTGTAATAATTAATTAGCTAGAGTAGTTAATTATTTATTCGGTTCTGTATTATTATTCGGTCCCTCCGAGTGAGGGCAAAAATGTAATAAGTGTGTGTGAGTGGATGTATGTCTTCCAATCCCCACTTCTTTCTATCCCTTTTATTTACCTGCTTACAGTGGTAGATTAGGGCATATTTCAATTAGCATATCTTATGCAATGCATGCGTGCATTCATGCATTTGTTTACATGCACCGGGCTCGGTACATCATACAAACTGCATTGCAATTTTCAAATTCCAAATTGAATACGTGCTACGTGAAACATTTCACATGCCATATTTAGGGTTAGCCGAGCCTACTCTAGATTGCATTTATGCCTGTGTTGCATTAGCCACTTAACATGAACTAGGTCATGCATGTTTTGCTAACCGGGTTTCTGTTTTTGGCACGGAGTACGATGTAAGTTTTTAATGCCTTAGCATATCGCATGCGTGTGATTGTTTGCCATGACAGTAGGATTGCCATGCGGCTAAATGCTTACATGATATAAACTGTTTGTATGCCTGTGGGTGGAGGTTAGATTGCCTGAGTTGGGACAACTCATTGAAATCCGAATTTTAGCCTACTTGCGAATAGCAAAAACTAACACATTTTTCGAGACAAAACGGATATGCAATGTTTATTTCCAAATTAGGCAATCTAGTCTATACTTTTGTGTTGTGCGCATCACATAGTAATTCTAGGCTAATAACCGGAATAAGAACGCATAAAGTTTTCAAAAACGGATATCATGGTTAGTAGAGGCCGGTTTTCGGACCGGGCGAAAGGGGGTGCTCATAGCTGACCTTCCCCGATCGTACCCAAGCTCCCGAGCCAAGTCACTTTGGTGATGACGGACACGCGGCCTTCGGCACCGAGTCAGGGTTTCCTAAATTCCCCCATTTTAAAATATTTAGGTGGCGACTCTGTATCTGGCAAAGCAGTCCATGTTTGGCACTACTTTTCAAAAAAAAATCTGTTTTCTTCAAAACGATTTGCCAGAGGTGGACTCTTTGGTTCAGATTACGAACCGTAGCTAAACAACAAAAGCAGGAGAGTCCGAACTGTAGCGGAGGTCCCTCGCGGGCTTGTTACAGTTACATATATAGTTAAACAATGATAAAAGTACTAAGTAATAACTAAATCATAACATACCGTGTGTAGACACCCCATTTTTGACCGTCCTCAAGACTTGGATGTTCTTGCAGGTACATCCAATGACGAGTTTGATTGCTCGTTGAGCGCTCGAGATCCGCGGCGGAATGCCACAGGTTTGAGCTTTCTAAACCCAACATCAATTCTATCTCATTTTTGGACCATGTTTAGGTTTTTTCAGCATGTTATTTTTGATGCACTGCCGGCCATGTTGAGGCACTGCCAACCATGGACTTTGGCCTGCCGGCCATCAATGAGCCCCTGTCGGCCATCACTGATGGCCGGCCGGCCACCACTGTACCAGTAGATATTTTCTGATATTTTGTGCCAGCTATTTCCACAGGTTGAACTATCTGCTAGCACGTGTATGGCTGGATCTCTTTGAGGGGATTTTGTATCTTCTATATATAGAATCCTTCTTCTTGCATGTGAGAGGTTGGAAATTTTGAAGACAAAAATTTCTCTCTCTCTCTCTCTCTCTCTCTCTCTCTCTCTCTCTAGAATCCTCTATTTCTTGATATTTCATGCCTTAAAGCCTAAATTCTCTACACTCTTGCATGTGAGCCCTTGATCAAACTTGATCACCATTGTGTTGAGGTTGCTTGAGGTCCTATTTGAGCTTTAGAAGAGAGTTTTGGCTTGGTTTGGCTTGATTTTGGTGCTTAAAGTGTATCTTGTCTTCAAGAGGTAGAACCTTTGTGTTTTAAGCTCATTTTAAACACTTCTTTTGCCATCTTTGCATATTGTTTTGAGGCTGGTTTTGACCTCTAAAATCTCTATTTTTATGGCTTAAAATGATGGTTTGAGGTTTGTTTGGAGTTAGGGGTAGTCTACTCCTCTTATAGCTTGCTTGCTAGCTAAATTGTTGTGCCATCTTTCAAAGCTTTCTAAAACAACTTTTTTTTTCCTTTTAACCACTGAATTCTAGAGAATTTTCAGTGGTAAAAACCATGTTTTGAGGTCCAAAATAGGAGGGGTTGGCCTCCCCTCCTTGTGTCTTGTTTGCATTTTGTAGACGTCCCCCGAACGCCCCGGGAGGGTGAGTCCCGTTCTGTTCGTTTTTGAGGTTCACTACAACTCGGACTCAAATTGTTACGGTTCTTAATCTTGAACCAAAGAGTCCAAATCCGGCAAATCGTTTTGAGAAAACAGATTTTTAGAAAAGAAGTGCCAAACATGGACTGCTTTGCCAGATACAGAGTCACCACCTAAATATTTTTTAAGGGGGAAATTTAGGAAACCCTGAGTCGGTGCCAAAGGCCACGTGTCCTTCATCACCAAAGTTGCCTCGGCTCGGGAACTTGGGTATGATTGGGGAAGGTCACTTCGTGAGCACCCCCGCTCGCCCGATCAAAGATCGGCCTCTACTAACCATGATATCTATTTTTGAAAACATTGTGTGTTCTTATTCCAGTTAATTAGCTAGAATTACTATGTGATGCGCACAGCACAACAAGTATAGACTAGATCGCCTAATTTGGAACAAAGCATTGCATATTCGTTTGTTTGGAAAATGTTTGAAATTTGCTACTCGCAAGTAGGCTAAAACGCGGATTTCAATGAATTATCCCAATTCAAGTAATCCAACCTTCACCCACAGGCACTCAGGCAGTTATATCGACTAAGCATTTAGCCACATGGTAAGCATGCTGTCATGTTAACATTCACACTCATGCGAGATGCTAAAGCATAAATACTTACATCGTACTCCGAGCCAAAATAGAAATCAGTTAGAAATCAATGCATGATCCTAACTATACAGAAATGCCTAATGCAACACATGCAAAATGCAACTATAGCAGGCTCGGCTATTCTAAACATGGCATGTGAAATGGTACAGCTAACACATATTCAATTTGAAATTGAAATTCAAATGCAGTTAGTATGATGCGCCGAGCCCGGTGCATGCAAAACAGATGAATAAATGCAAACATGCAATCATGCTGTATGCTAATTGAAATATGCCCTAACCTAACCATCGTAAGCGGTTAAATAAAAGCGAGAAAGAAAAGGGATTGGAAGACATGCACACACGCACGCACCCTTATTACAACAATTGGCCCTCACTCGGAGGGTCCGAAAGAATAATACAGTCCCAAATAAATATAGTCCGAATAAATAATACAAAAATCCTATTTAATTAACAAATTAATCTAGGAAAGCAATAAATTGACAGTGCAAGCCAGGGATCGCCTCAGCTCTGATCCAGATGATGAATGATGCGTGTTCAGGTTGCCTTGCGCGGAAATCCACTGCGATGCCCCAATTAGCCTCTGTTTGTAGTTGTTCTTGGAATGCGTGCCAAGCTCCGGAAGACTGCTAATTTCTGATTTGCTGCAACAGGGAGCAACAAAGGGGCATGGCAAAGTATTTTCACACATGTATGCATGACTACTCTTCAGGGAGCGTAGTCCTCGATCCTCGTGCCACCAATCACGCATATCGATGCATGATAGCCGAGGAGTCGAATTGCATGACTCGATGTGAAATGAATGCACATGTAAAGCAAGTAATGCCTAGAACTCTATCATGAATCATCAAGAGCTTCGGCGACCGAGAATTGAGACGCATCCCATCACTTGAAGTATGAAATACCCCTCGTTTCCCGTGCTCAGATTAACGTTTAACCCGAACAATGCAACACATAAGCATGGCAACATACAATATGGACTAAGTATGCAAACATGCAACTAAACCAAACATGCGACAAGCATATGAACATAATATGAGGCGACAACCTTGGATAATCATGGCAAAATGCAATGTGAACATGCGAGCATGCAAGGCATGTAAAGCTAAGCAAGTATGCAATGACATACTATGTGTAACAAGCATGCGACAACATGGTAAAATGGGCTTACACCAATATGGACAACTCTCAACTAGGTCCAAATTAGTAGCCATTACATGAAAATGAGACACTCAAAATGCGTGCGCACATGCACGCAAACCGAGGACCGAACCTAAGGCACGAATGCCACTCTACCAAAGCATGGTAAGGCATGGAACATGGTATGCAAACATGCAAATTTCAGCACTTAAACATGATGCTAAACAGCCTCGAAACATGGCAACATGGCACCCGATGCATGAGATGAACCTTGAAATGCAAAACTAGGCACATAGAATGACTTACAGCTATACAAAGCATGCATTATTTGATCATGAAGCATGAAGAAAGAAGCAAGACAGTCCCAAAACATGGACTTTTCCAGTTTAAAGCAAGGCCAAAAAGCGCTAACAAGATGGACTAAATTAGCATGCGAATTTGACTAGCAAACATGGTTTACATGGCAAACATATGATGCAAGCGAGAACTCATCAAACCAGCAAAAATCAGTGAATAAATCATGTGAAAATAGGCCCAAATAACCATGGAAATGCAGCCAATGCATACCAAAATGAAGGGCTCCTTTAGAGGGTCATGCAAGGAGTTATTAGGCACATACAAGATAGACAAGTGGCATGACATATACAACTCTGAAAATCAAATATGATAGTCCTAAAACTCACAAAATTGGCCCCAAAAACAATCCACAAAGCAAGTAGGATAGGGCCTCTTTGGAAAGCCAAAATGACCATCAAGCAAGTCAAGGAGAGAGAGGGTCACCCCCCCTCTGAGTTGGGCTCTCAAAACAGAAACTAGACCACTTAAAATCCACTGGATTTCAGTGGCCAAAAGGCCAAAACAAGGCCAATGCAAATGTTCACATATATGGCTCAAAACATGAAGCAATAGGCATGCATAGAGGGAAGGCAATCCCAAACAGAAATGGAACCTTAATAAAACTTGAAAAGCATGTCAAAACAAGACTTTTTTCAGTTTACAACATGCTTCAAAAATGAACACAAATAGGGCTAATCTATCATGCAAAAATGGCCCTAAAAGTGAAAATAGAGACAAGGGGCAGTAGCAGACCCGAAACAGCAAGGATCCCTTCAACAAAGTTGAAGAGGGGCTCAAAATAAGGCATTTCACAGTTTATATCAAACCACGAAAGTAAACACAAGTAGGCCTAAACTAGTATGCAAGAAAAGGGCCTAAAATAAAGGTAAAGAGGCAAGTGGTAGTAAATGAACTCAAACAAAGGAGAGCCCTTCAACAAAGTTGAAGAAGGGCTCAAAAAAAACCACTTTACAGTTTACATCAAAACTCAAAACAGTTCACCAATAAGCCTAAAATACTATGCAAAAATAGGCCTAAAAGAGAGTTAAAGAGGCAAGTGATAGAAGGAAGTCTCAAACAGAGAAAGACCCTTGATCAAACATGAAAAGGGGCTGAAAATATGATTATTTGTAGTTAGGGTCGGAGCCCAAAGATGCTTGCAAGCAAGGCTTATAAATGAAACAAAAAAAAGGCTAGTTTTAGGGAAAAGTGTACTTACCCTTGAAGAACAAGTCTTTAGCAGCCTTTTGATCCAAAAATCTGAGCTTCTAGCCTCTGAAGATCGGCCTCAAGGTGCTTGAATAGAGGATAGAGGGCTTGTGCTATGAGGTGTAGTGCAAAAATGCAAAGAAATCCAACTCTGAGGCACAAAATACACACAATATAGAGAGAGGCAGCCCTTTTTTCTCCCTAAAACTCCAGAACCTGGTGCTTGGACGAAGCCCCTTGCTTATATAGAGGAATGCAAGGCTAAGGCTTCTTGAACAAGCTTCCAAAGGCTTTGATCCCTCCATACATGTGTATAGAGGGCAGATATGAGGAATCCAGCTGGTACAACATATCTTCACGGAAACCAGCTGAAATAGGGGGGTGCCGGCCATCAGTAATGGCCGGCAGGTGCTCATCAGTGGCCGGCGGGGCAAATCCATGGTCGGCAGTGCCATGCCTATGTAGACGTCCCCGAACGCAATCCCGGGGTCTCCCCCGATTCTGGTTCGATATTGGGTCACCACAGTTCGCAGGACTCAAATGTCGCGGTTCGTAATCTTGAACCAAAGAGTCCAAATCTGGCAAATCGTTTTGAGAGAAAACAGATTTTTTTGAAAGAAGAAGTGCCAAACATGGACTGCTTCGCCAGATACAGAGTCGCCACCTAAATATTTTTTAAAATGGGAAATTTAGGAAACCCTGACTCGTGCCAAAGGCCACGTGTCCGTCATCACCAAAGTTGCCTCGGCTCGGGAACTTGGGTACGATCGGGGAAGGTCAGCTATGAGCACCCCCTTTCGCCCGGTCAAAGACCGGCCTCTACTAACCATGATATCTGATTTTGAAAACATTGTATGTCCTTATTCCGGTTATTAGCCTAGGTAATTTACTATGTGATGCTCGCAGCAAACAAGTATAGACTGGGTCGTCTGAATTGGAACAAAACATTTCATGTTTGTTTGTTTGAAGATGGTGTGATGGTGCTACCCGCAGGTAGGCTAAAATGTAGATTTGCCACCCTCAGGTGGGCTTAGAAAACATGATGTGATTTTGCCACTATTCTAGTGGGCTTAAAACAAACAATCAGTGATTTGTTCCACTCCAAATAACCCAACCTTCACCCACAGGCATTCAGGCAGTTATAACACATAAGCAAATAGCCTCATGGCAAGCATGCTGTCATGGCAACACTCACACACATGCAAGGATGCTAAAGCATAAAAACTCACCGAGTACTCCAAGCCAAAACAGGAAGCTTATTAGAAATCATGCATGATCCTAAATATGCTGAAATGCCTAATGCAACACATGCAAAAATGCAACTATAGCAGGCTCGGCTATTCTAAACATGGTATGTGAAATGCTACAACTAACAAGTATTCAACTTGGAAATTGAAGTACAATGCAGTTTGTATGATGCGCCGAGCCCGGTGCATGCAAAACAGATGAATGAATGCAAACATGCTATCATACTGTATGCTAATTGAAATATGCCCTAATCTAACCATTCAAAGCGGGTAAATAAAAGGGAGAAAGAAATGGGGGTTGGAAGACATACACACACACACACACGCACCCTTATTACAGTTGTGCCCTCGCGCAGAGGGTCCGAATAAAAGAATAATACAGTCCCAAATATTACAGTCCAAAATATTACAAATTTCTAATTAATTAAACAAATTAACTATGAAAGCTGTAAAAGCTGGCATGCAAGCCAGGGACTGCCTCACTTATGAAGGATGATGTATGTTGTAGCTGCCTGGCGCAGAAATCCACTGGGATGCCCCAATTAGCCTCTGTTTGCAATTTACCTCGAAACGCGTGCCATGCTCCGGAAAGTCGCTGATTCCTGATTTTGCTGTAACAGAGAGCAGGAAAAGGGCACAGCAGTGTATTTCACAAATGTATGCATGTCTCGATCCTCGCGCCACCAATCACGCATACCGATGCATGATGGCCGAGAAACCGAATTGCACAACTTGATATAGGATGAATGCACATGAAAAAACTACAATGAAAACCTAACTCCATCATGGGTTATCCGGAGTGTCGGTGATTGGGGAATTGAGACCCGTTCCGTCACTCGGAGTACGAAACGTGCCTCGTTTCCCGTGCCCGGGCTAACACCTATCCTGAACACAATGCAATATGCATGATATGTATGAAATGCAACTAATATACAACCTAGCATGCACAATGCTATGAAAATGAGATGTCTCGAAATGCGTGCCCACGGGCACGCAAACCGAGGAAATGACATACGGAGTGAAATGGACATGAAATGGCATATATAATGCAATATATAAGATGAAAATAAAATGCCTCGAAATGCGTGCCCACGGGCACGCAAACCGAGGAATGCGCGGAATGACATGCGGAATGCAAAATGGACTTATACTGACATGAGTGAGCCTCAGCCGCACTCACATGAGAAGCCGTCGGATAAAAACAGAGTGCCTCGAAATGCGTGCCCACAGGCGCGCAAATCGAAGCGATGGTATGAGATGCAAAATCGGATAAAACAGAAGTGCCTCGAAATGCGTGCCCACGGGCGCGCAAACCGAGGCGATGCTCCACAACACAAAATCGGATAAAACCGAGGTGCCTCGAAATGCGTGCCCACAGGCGCGCAAACCGAGGCGATGCTCCACGATACAAAATCGGATAAAACCGAGGTGCCTCGAAATGCGTGCCCACAGGCGCGCAAACCGAGGCGATGCAAAAATGATACAAATGGCATACGGAATGCAACGATGGGCTTACACCAACATGGGAGAGCCTCAGCTCACTCACATAGGAGGCCGTCGGATAAAAACGAAGGTGCCTCGAAATGCGTACCCGCGGGCACGCAAACCGAGGCAAAGCATTAAGGCACAAAATGACATGCAAACATGCAACATGGAATTTCAGCAGCTACAAGAGGGGGAAAACAGCCCCGAAACACAACCAAAGCACACCCAAAGCGAGAAATGGTCCCGAAATGCGATAATATACACCCGAAATGGCCTATAGCCATGCTATACATGCAAAAAATGATCATGGCAGCAAGGACAGTAGCAAGGCAGTCCCAAATACAGCATATTTCAGTAACAATCATGGCCAAAATGGAGACATAGATATGGCAACAAAATCATACAAGATTAATGGCCAAAAGAGCATTACAATGGGAGGTGGTATATACAAACACCAAATGGACAAACTTTCTTCTACAACATGAAAGAGGGCCCAAAAATAAGCATATATGCAGTTTATGGCAGCCTCTAAATCATAAGACAAACATGCTAGAAATGGAAGGCAAAATGGAGCCACAAAAGGGTATAACATAAGACATGCAATCTATACATCAAATGACCAAACCTTCTTCATGAAACATGTAAAGGGGGTCAAAAAAAGACTAAAACCAGTAGGGGTCGAAGTCCCAAAAACAAACACAAATAGGTCAAAAATTGCATGCAAAAATGGGCACACTTGATGAAATTTGAAGGAGGTGGTAGATACAATGGCCAAATGAAGTTGAGCTCCTCTACAATGTTGTAGAGGGGCTCAAAATAAGCAAGAAAGAAGTATGGGTCGGACCCCTAAAAACCAACACAAATAGGTCAATTTTAGCATGCAAAAATGTGACAAACTTGGTGAATATTGAAGGAACTAGTATATAGAAATACCAAATGAAGTTGAGCCCTTCTACAATGTTGTAGAGGGGGACAAAATTAGCACAAAAGAAGTAGGGGTCGGATCCCCAATTCTCAACCAATTAGAGTATAAAAAAAGATCAAGAAAAAGCCCTAAAAGTTGGTTTTGAATACTTACCCTTGAAGACTTGTCTTTCTTTGCTTCTTGGCTTTGATTTGTAGCTTCTCAACCTCTGAAATTCACTTCCTAGCTGCTGGAATCGAAGTTGGAATGGTGAGGCTAGGTGTTGGTGAAGGAATCAAGCAACACTTGAAGAAATTTTGGAGCTTTTGGCTATGGAAATTAGGTTTTTTGCTTAAGTGTTCTTGAGACAATTTTTTCCAACCTTGAAGATGAAGAGGTCCATGCCTTTAAGAAGGCTCAAAATATGGGTGTAGAGATGGGAGGACATAGGCTAATATTGCCCTTCAAAATATCCCCCGGATATAGATATTTTCCGGGGGATACAGCTTCACAGCTGTAAAGTGCAAACAGAGAGGAATCCGGCCGGACTGTTACTTTTCTTGGAGGTGTCCGGCCGGACACCCCCCCTATCCGGCCGGATGGGTGCAAAAAATGAAGTTGACAATTAGCATCCGAGCTCTAGAGGGTAGGGTCCTCCCATGGGTGTAGAACAAGGCCCTATGGTTGGAATTTGGCAACTCTGAACCAGGAGGCACAACAATCCAATTGAAAGAGGGGGTCAAAATGGTCAATCACAATTAGGATCCGAGAATGTGTTTTTAGGGTCCTCCCATGTCCCCTCATCACAGATATGTAGCTTTTGTTGGAAGCAAATGGGCCTAGGGTGTTCAACATTAGCCCGGAAGTGAGCAAAACGGGCGCCGGAGAAGCATTTCTGGTTTCCTGGGATAATTGTTGTCCTCCCGCCCTCCAGTGTTCTTTGTAATGATGAAACAGAGGCACCTGCCAAAATTGAAGAAAAACTAATGAGAAACGAATGCTCGGGGGCCAAAACCGAGTGATTCGGGGTCCCGAAAATGGACTGCGAAGCACCGGGAGTGGCACTTGGGACCGAAGTGGGGTTCTGAGACCCCAGTGTTCCTTAGCAGGGTAAAACAGAGGTACCTGCCAAGTTAGAACAGACAACAATACGAAATGAATGTTCGGGAGCCAAAACCGAGTGGTTCGGGGTCCCGAAAATGAGCTGCGAAGCACCGGGAGTGGCACTTGGGACCGAAGTGGGGTTCTGAGCCCCCAGTGTTCCTTAGCAGGGTAAAACAGAGATGCATGCCAAGTTAGAACAGACAACAATACAAAATGAATGCTCGGGAGCCGAAACCGCATGGTTCGGGGCTCCGAAAATGGGCTGTGAAGCACCGGAAGTGACACTCGGCCACGAAGTGGGGTTCTCGGACCCCAGTGTTCCTCGCAAGGATGCAAATGAGATGTATGCCAGAAACCGGAGGAAACGGAGATGGTTGAGCGGTCCCGAACCGAGGCACACGGCCTAACGGCTCCGAAAACCGGGAACCGGGCTCCGAAATGGGCAAAATGGCCTACGACCACAGAACGTAGCCTACGGCCACTGAGAGATGGTGTACTGGACCTCTCCCTCCCTTCTCAAAGAGAAAACAGAGAAACCGAGCCTGGTTCGCAAACCGAGACAAGGTACAAAAGAGAGTTCGGAAGTCCGGAGGCAGGGCGCGCAGCCGCGACTCTGAGTCTTCTGAACGAGCGCGATATGCAACATCACCAAGCACTCAATCAGTGACGTCTGAGTCTTAAGGTCGGTCAAAAATGGGGTGTCTACAGTTGCCCCTCTTTGACAGAACTCGGAAGTCATAACAATGACGAGAGTGAGTGTCAAAGCCCAGAGACGACCCATTTTTGACAAGGCCGAAGACTTAGACAAACATACAAGACAGATAGAGATGTGCCCGCAGGCGGGGGCAAAATGCAAAGGGAATGCACAAAGCCGGATGTAACTCAATGATGATGCAAATGCAGCAAGCTGTAATGAAGCAAGTATTCGCAAATAGATGCAACAATTTTAAGCAAGAATGCAAAGCAAACAAACTACATTTCATGCAGTTAGGAATGCGGAGAATGATTCGATTCTCATCGCGTCTCACACGGAGAAGATACGATACCTGCGCGATTCGTCTGGACGCACCAGCCTCGAATGAACCGTACATACAATATCGTGCCTGCAAAAGAGAGAAATTCAACAAGAACAATATGCTAACAACACATATTCAATGCAATTCCTATGATTCCAAGAGTTTGACACACGCAGTGTCGGCAGATGAACGCATCGCAATGCAAGAAGAGAACGTGCGTGACAACGCATGCTCGAGCACAGATGCATGATGATAAGAAATGTGCATGACGATGCAAGTATATTCATGAGAACGCAAGTTACGTGCACAACAGTGTAAAATGAACACAAATCAAGACTCCCGTTTGACATGAAATAACGAGCGAAGAAAAAGCATGTTTCGGCAAGAGCGACTCGATCGCGTCCTCCGGTTTACCTCCCGGGGAGATCGCAACATGTTCAAAAAGGATACACCTCGATTTCGATGAAGGATGATGAGACTCATGTCAGAAATTGCAGCTGAAGTTCCGGCAGAGCAATTCGGCGCCAGAAAGTGCACTTTTCTTGAACTTTTTCAGGTCCCGGGAACTCCGATCTTGCTCAAAATTTGCAGAGAGGTAGGGGAGGGGGTAGGGACCACCACCAGCCAGCCCATTTCCCAAGGGGAAGCCACCGGACAGGGGCAAAAAGGGGATTTCCGGCCGGTTAGGAAAGGTGTCCGGCCGGATCCCCCCCCAAAGCAGGGGCATTTTGGTCATTTTCGGGTTTTTCTATATATTTGCACCTCCATTGCCTCCGAAATCACACCCAAGGTTGTGGAAACTTCTCTTCTTCCTCTCCACGCTCTTTCTCTCTCTAGATCTGAGTTTTATACACACCCTCCGAGGTCCCACGCAAGTTGTTTTCGCAAAAACATACAGTTTTAAGCACTTTGAGCCGACTGACTTTTGACTTCGGGGCTTCTCTTCTCATTTTCACCACTTGAGGTAAGTTTGCATCAACATTTGGAAGATTTTCCCGGGGGTTGACTTTTGTTGACTTTTTATTTCCCGAGAGTTGACTTTTGTTGACTTTCTTTCAATTTTGGCTCATTTTTGTTCCTCTTTGCAGATTTGCTGAAATGGCGGGCAATTTCCCTTTTGGCGAAGGTTCTTCGGGTGCTGGGGGTGGCTTTGACCCCATGACATTGCCACCGAGGGTCCGGCCTTTCATTCCAGAGAGATACGCCCCAGCGGTACACGTGCTTCCGCGGGCCGTTTTCCGTCATTTTACTCAATTCAATGATCGGGCTCCTGGAGATCTACTACTGCGAGAGCCGGAGCAACACCGTTCTCATAGTGCACACGAGGTATTTTACTTCATCTCCCATATTTTTCGTGCATTTTGTAGCTTTGCCATGCTTGAACACACAGTTTAGCTTATGACATAGTACTTTCTTTGCACCTTGAGCATATGACTTAAGCACGTGAATTTCATGAACACCTGGCACACTGAATAATTGTGAACGCACGGCACACATTAGTTAGAAATTGAACACACGGCTCAAACATTGATTCGCCGAACACACAGCCCGAAGTTGAAAATGAGCACACGGCACATACCGACTAAGAATAGAACACACAGCCCAAAACTTGATTTACTGAACACGCAGCCCAGATTTGAAGCGAACACACAGCCCACTGATTAAGAGTAGAACACACAGCCCTAAACTCTGATTTACTGAACGCACGGCCCAGATTCGAAGTGAACACACAGCCCACTGATTAAGAGTAGAACACACAGCCCTAAACTCTGATTTACTGAACACACAGCCCAGATTTGAAGTGAACACACAGCCCACTGTTTGAAGAGTAGAACGCACAGCCCTAAACTCCGATTTACTGAACACACAGCCCAGATTTGAAGTGAACACACAGCCCACAATTTGAAGAGTAGAACGCACAGCCCTAAACTCCGATTTACTGAACACACAGCCCAGATTTGAAGTGAACACACAGCCCACAATTTGAAGAGTAGAACGCACAGCCCTAAACTCCGATTTACTGAACACACAGCCCAGATTTGAAGTGAACACACAGCCCACAATTTGAAGAGTAGAACGCACAGCCCTAAACTCCGATTTACTGAACACACAGCCCAGATTTGAAGTGAACACACAGCCCACAATTTGAAGAGTAGAACGCACAGCCCTAAACTCCGATTTACTGAACACACAGCCCAGATTTGAAGTGAACACACAGCCCACAATTTGAAGAGTAGAACGCATAGCCCTAAACTCCGATTTACTGAACACACAGCCCAGATTTGAAGTGAACACACAGCCCACAATTTGAAGAGTAGAACGCACAGCCCTAAACTCCGATTTACTGAACACACAGCCCAGATTTGAAGTGAACACACAGCCCACAATTTGAAGAGTAGAACGCACAGCCCTAAACTCCGATTTACTGAACACACAGCCCAGATTTGAAGTGAACACACAGCCCACAATTTGAAGAGTAGAACGCACAGCCCTAAACTCCGATTTACTGAACACACAGCCCAGATTTGAAGTGAACACACAGCCCACTGAAGTCCCTTGCACACAGCATTTCGTTTGCACACAGTATTTCATTTCATTGGCACACAGCCCACTTCGTTTGCACACAGCTCATTTTCACTTCATTTGCACACAGCTCATTTTCACTTCATTGGCACACAGCTCATTTACTTCATTGGCATTTCATTTGCACACGGCTCATTTATTTTCGTTTCATCGGCACACAGCTCATTTCATTTCATTGGCACATAGCCCATTTCGTTGCATTGGCACACAGCCCATTTCGTTGCATTGGCACACAGCTCATTTATTTCATTGGCATTTCATTTCATTGGCACACAGCTCATTTCGTTGCATTGGCACACAGCCCATTTCATTTCATTGTGTACTGATACACGTATTCGTTCTGAATGCAGGTTGAGTCTCGCATAGTGCGAGGATATGGCTCGACCGCAGCCAGAGAGTGGTACGGAGAGCTTCCGGAGGCCGTCCGGGATTTAGTTGACTTGGCAGGATTTGGAGTATTCTGCAGGGGATTATCACACTGTCCTTCCAGCAGGACACTGTTATCTGCTCTGGCGGAGAGATGGTGGGACACCACCAATTCTTTCTATTTTTCTGCCACTGGGGATATGACCATGACCCCATTAGACTTCGCAGTACTCACCGGCCTAGACATAGGCGGTAGACCTATTCCTTATGACGAGGATATGCGTCAGTGGGAGGCGGCGTGGATGTATTTGCTGGGGGCTCACCCGCCTATTGACAGGAGTTCCGGGAGAGTGCGGTACACCTGGTTCTATTCTCATTTCCGGAGGCCAGAGATGGAGCCTGTGACTCCTGAGGAGATCGAGCAGTATACCCGAGGCTTTCTCATGTTCCTCTTTGGCACCACCCTATTTGCCGACAGAGGGAACACTGTGGAGCTATATCTGTTGAGTGCCCTGGTGGACCTATCACAGGTCAGCCAGTATGATTGGGGCGGCGCCGCACTGGCTACACTTTATTGTTACATGAGTGCAGTCTCTCGCCTACGGGGGGACTTACTCGGTGGCTACTGGAGAGCCTGGGAGGTACATTCTGTCCTCTTGATTTACATTTCTGCCCCATATCACTTGTTCATTGCACACGCGGCACACTTTACATTCTGCATTCTGCATTTTAACACCTTGTATTCACATTCTGCACTGCTTTTCTCAGCTGTGGGTGTATGTGTATTTTCCCATACTAGCCCCGGAGATGGAGGTGGTAGGGATCCCCGTGACTCCCTATTCATTAGTATTCGAGGGCGAGCACCTACCGAGACCTCGAGAGACTCTTTTCTATTTCTGGCAGTACTTCGATACCGTACGCGTGTCAGAGGTATTTCAGAACTCTCAGTTCCTTCCCTTTTCATCTTTGATCCGCTTTGTATATTCTTGATTTCTGATTGATTCATGCACTGGTTATCCGCAGATCACTTGGCAACCTTGGGCAATTCTCGGCGATGGTGTCACACTTCAGTACCCCGGAGGGTCGACTGCCTCCCAATTTAGGTTCCTGCTTGAGGGACCAGTTGGTAGGGCGTGGTTCCTGGGGGAACGCTTTCAGCGCCAGATGTGGGGGTATAATGCTCAGGACCCTCCCGCTGTACCTCCGGCCAGTATGCGGACAGCCGATAGACTCTCGATCCAAGAGATCATCACTGACATGGAGGGCACCGATGCTTTGATGCATCACATGGAGGGGAACTACGCCACCTATCGCCACATTTATTTGATGCCCCCTTTGACGGGAGTACGCGCTCCACCACGGAGGTCTACTGACGCGTCATCTTCGAGCAGGGCTAGTGTTCCTAGGGGTAGAGGCAGTTCGATTCCTCCGATCCCCCCATCCCTTCACGGTGATCATCCTGGGTGGCCTGACATGCCAACCAAGTTGATGGGTTGGCGATTAGGGACTCCTTACAAGATTCCGCTAGAGCCACCTCTGCCCGACCATAGATATGTCAGCGATCCTGACTCTCCACCGGTATGTTCCACTATTTTCCATTCATCACGCAGATACTTCGACATTTGTTTGTTCATTGATGACTTGGGTTTGTATTTGTAGCCACCCAGGGAGTACACAGATGATCTGCTCGGGATGTTGGCCACCTTCGAGGGCATGATCTTACGGAGGGAGACACACCTATCCGTTATGGGTGTGGAGGTATAGCCCAGTTTTCTGCACTTATCACATCTTCGATGACACACTTGTTTTGGACATTCTGTTGTATTGATAGACTGTGTAGAGCACATCCGACACACATCCCATTCACATACTGTATTTGCATCTGATTTCCATATTTGAACTGATGTATTGCACTTTTCATTTTCAGATGCCTCCCTTATACGCTCCACCACGGGCCAGACCACCCGGGCCTTCTCAGAGGAGTCAAGGTGCTAGAGGAGGGAGACCGTCCCGAGGAGCTCGAGGAGCAGGGTCGTCTCGTAGACGCAGGGCACCCATTATCGTGGACGAGCCTGGCGAGGACGAGGAGGAGGCGGTCGCAGATCGTGTGTCAGAGACATCCGCCGAGGAGGAAGGCGAGGCTGAGGGGAATCCCGAGGATGACAGCTCTGATTCGGGTGGTGACGGTGATGCAGAGGTTATCCCACAGAAAAGGATGAGAGGGCCTCCTCATTCCCGCTCCCGAGAATTTTGATGCTGCTGCTCCCTGCTTTATTTTCTTTTTGCTTGTAGTTTTTAGCACTTTGCATTTTGTTAGGCAGTTTTAATTTCTGTAAAAACGTGTGCCTTTGCTTTTTGTAAAAACATGATGGAATGAAACAGCTTTTGAAAAGAGATGTTGTATTTGAAATCCTTGGCATCGCATCGCATCGCATCATTTTGCACAAAATGGAATTGGATAGAAATGTGCCCTGTGTATTTACCAGGTCAGGTAGTGAACCGACGCAACAAATCAAAAGAACTCAACTCATTAAGATATAACAAGATCTCAACAAGTTTACAACTCGATAAGCAAAATACAACAACGTTAGCGACTCAATAAGCAAAAACTTAACAAAATTGCGTAAACAAAGAGCAACGACTTAAAACACAAAATGCGACAGCTCGACAAAACTTACAACTCGATAAACAAAACAACAACTCGATAAGCAAAAAAACAACAAGATGTATTTCAGATGCTCCAGATGATGGAACGTGCCTGAATCTGAGAGAAATGGAGGCTTTCGTCATTCCCGATGCAACGAAAAGCCTTAAACTTCCTTCCGGAGGGCAAAACAAGACCAACACGCGGCCGAAAGCACTTTGTACCTAAAACCTAGAGGGTGACCGGCCTAATAGGATAGGTGGCCGGCCGGCCACCCCTCCCACAACCTCCAGATTTTTGACACGTGTCCCTTGAATAGTGTTTTGCTCCCCTATAAATGCCCTAACCTTGGAACTCATTCATTTCATCACCATTTCTCACAAAAATGGAGGCATTTCTTGTAGAGAATCTCATATCTTGGATTTCTTCTCTAGATGGCTCGGAAAAGTTGAATTTCCGGGGCTTCGGCTTGAATGCACTATTCACACTGAGCCGGACCCGACTGCAGCTTCCTTTCCTCCATGCCGCGGCGAGGTTTTGGAACCCGGTAACGCATGTCTTCAGCTTCGGAGGGCAAGATGTATGTCCTACTTTTGAAGATTTTCAAGTCCTGATGGAGTCTGAATGTCCAGAAGAGATCTTGCCTCAGTCTCATTTTGGCCACGCCCAAGCTTTAGGGCGGATGTGCGGTCTCAACGCGTATGATGCTCGATCCCTGATTGGTAACGGAATGTTGGATATCCCAAGCTTGATTTACCGATTTTCTGATGCCGGTGACCGTGGCAACCATCATTGGCAAAGTTTCCGGCAACATGCGCTCTGCTTGTGCATGCTATCTCATTTTCTGTTTGTTTCGGGCTCCGGGGGAGCTAGCATCCGTTTGATTGAAGTCGCTCAAGGCTTGAGAGAAGGAAAGAGCTGCATCGCCATGACATTGGCTGAGACGCTGATGGGTTTGGATGCCTTCTACCGCCGGGAGACAACCAGATTTGCAGGGAGTCCGCTGCTGCTGCAGGTAATGTTTCCCACCCAAGCTCACATATGCATTTGCTCACATCACTCGGCCCTCAGGCTCGATTTTTCTCACGAAACCCTCACCTTACTTTTCTCTCCTCGCACATCTCTCTATTCTTTATTCTCTCATTTTTCATCCCTCCCCAGATATGGTTGATGGATAAATTACAAGTTGTGGACTCGTGCCCTGCTTACTCAGCCCGCGGCTACTTCTTCCGGCGCCGTCTAGTGAATGCCCTTGATGAGGCATGGTGGTTTGAGTGGATGTGCAATTTGTCCGCAGACCGCATTGCTTGGCGATGTTCTTGGCTTAATCTCCCGGCGATGAGTTACAGCATGTTCCAAGATACTGGGATCCGGTTGATTGGCCTGACCCATTGTGTATTCTATTTTCCATTCCGCATTCTGCGCCAGTTCGGCCATGATCAGACTTGCCCACCAGAGGGGATCGAATACCCGGTTGCATTTCCGGTCCGAGGTGCACAGCTGGCTCGGCAGGCCGCAGCATGGAGAGTTAGAGAAATCCTGTCCCCTGCCCCTAGTTTCAGTTGCACTTTGTCTGATGAATGCTGGGATTGGCTCAATGAGGAGGCACAGATTGGGCCTAGGTCGGCATCAGAAGCTTCGACTAGCTCTGGGAGGGGGCGCAGGGACACCTGACTTGACTATGCCCCAGATTTATTGCTTTATTAGTACTTTCAAGTTTTCTGCATGAACGTAATAAAAAGCAACTTCGATTGTATGCAAGAGCAAGGGAACTCTGTTTTGAAATCAATGAAATTGAAGGTTGTGGTACTGAAAATTTTCCGCTTTGGTCCAAAAATGGTCTTAGTTGTAAAAAAGATTAATTTGAACAAAGTCAACTTTTATTAAAACTTTTCAAAACTATTTTCGATATGGATCAGAACTGGACACACCGGAGATCTGTCACTGAGATGCACAACCCCGGATCCTAGCAACTGGAAAGTTGCCCCTGGTTTGAAAGATGCCGCGGCAATTCCTGGCAACGGAAAGTTGCCCCTAGTCTGAATGGTACCACAGCACCTTGGAAACGGAAAGTTGCCCCTAGTCTGACTAGCACTGCACCGGAGATCACGGTAAATGCTGATGAACAGAGATGACTGAGAGGATCAATATGGACAAAGTTGATCGGGGAAAATGATTATGGCTGAACTTCAGGGTGAAGTTGCCTACGTATCCCAAAGATGGGAATCAAGCCTTACGTAGTTCAGGCTCAGGTTCACTCGGGTGTTTTCACTCTCCTTTTGCGCTCTAACTTTTGCCAAGGCCGCCCTTTGCGGGTTTTCAACCTTGCGAGCTCAGTTTTTATAATTTCAAATTTTTTGTGCTCTGAGTTTTGCCTAGGTCGCCCTTTCGGGTTTTCGGCCTAGCGAGCCTCTCAAGGGTAGTATTTCTTCAACTTATCCATATTGATCGGTTGGGAAAACTCTAAGCCATCTAGATCCATCAGAACCACAGCTCCACCAGACCAGATTGACTTGATGATGTAGGGACCAGTCCAATTGGGTCTGAACTTGCCCCTTGGGTCGTGGATGGGAGCTCGGTTGTCCTTGAGCACCAAATCTCCTTCCTTCAAGTTCCTGGACTTAACCTTCTTGTTAAAAGCCCGGGCAATTCTGCGTTGATATCCTTGAACATGGTACAGTGCTTTCAGCCTCCTTTCATCAAAAAGCATGAGTTCCTCGAATCTACTTTGCTGCCAATCTGCCTCGGCTATCTGGCACTCAGCCAATACTCGCAAAGACGGAACCTCAATCTCGATAGGTAGAACGGCCTCCATCCCATAAACCAATGAATATGGAGTCGCTCCAGTTAAAGTTCTAATCGAAGTTCTGTATCCCCATAAGGCAAATGGCAGCTTGTCTGGCCAGTCCCGATAGGTTTCCACCATCTTCTGTAGTATGCGCTTGATATTCTTGTTGGCGGCCTCAACTGCTCCGTTGGTCTGCGGCCGATAGGTAGATGACTTATGGAAAGCCACGTTGTATTTCTCCAATAAATCTATCACCTCCTTCTTGAAGTGGGAACCATTATCTGAGATTATCTCGTTTGGGACCCCATAGCGACAGATGATGTTGTTTCTGATGAATTTTGCTACATGCGAAGCCTTCAACACCGCGTAAGATTGGGCATCAACCCACTTTGTAAAGTAATCTATCGCCACTAGGATGAACTCATGCCCATTCGACCCTTTTGGCGTGACAGCCCCGATTACATCAATTCCCCAGACCGAAAATGGCCATGGCGAAGTCATGTTGTACAGCTTCGACGGCGGGATGTTCATGCGATTTGCATGGATCTGACATTTGTGGCATCGCCGAACAAAACCAATACAATCCTCCTCCATGGTGGACCAGTAATAACCCTGTCTGAGAATTTTTCGTGCTAGCATTACTCCATTTACATGTGCTCCACATTCTCCTCCATGGATGGCTTCCATTAGACGCTTTGACTCTTCGGCATCAACACACAATTTATGCATTCCCAGATGACCCCGTTTATACAGTTTACCCCCGCAGATGATGAACTGGATGGCCATTCTTCTGATTGCCCTCTTGTCCTTGGCATTTACCCCTGGCGGGTATGCTTCCTTCTCCAAGAAATTCCAGATGTCATAATACCAGGGGCTTTCATCCTGAACTTCATCTATGGTAGCAATCGATTCATAGGCTGGTGCAAATTTGTGGTCAATGATGACTGGACGCATCCGGACTCCAAACGGGATGTCTATCATGGAAGATAGAGTTGCTAAAGAATCTGCGAACCTGTTGTTTTCTCTTGGAAGATGAGCGAAGTTTAACTTCTCAAACCGAGGAATTAGCAAATCCAAGGTCTGGTGATACAGCATCATCTTTTCTTCCTTGACTTTCCAATCTCCTTTTGCTTGAGACACAACAAGGTTCGAGTCCCCGATGACATCCATCCGTCTTGCCCCTAGTTCTAAAGCTGCTTCTAAGCCAGCAATGCACGCCTCGTATTCTGCTTCGTTGTTCGAGACTTTGAATCGGAGTTTGAAGGCTAGAGGGATACGGGAATTGTCGGGTGCCATCAGCAACACCCCTATCCCATACCCATATTGATTTGACGCTCCGTCAAAGTACATCGTCCAAAATTCGTCGTCAATATGCAAAATCGATTCATCTGGGAACTGGTATTCAACCGCTTCATCCCCCTCAACCGGGTGGTCGGCAAGGAACTCTGCTACCGCTCTTCCTTTCACAGACTTGCGCGTCACGTATGTGAGATCAAATTTGGAGAGCAACAGCAACCAACGAGCTAGCCTACCCGTAAGCGCTGGTTTCTCGAAAAGATATTTGATGGGATCGAGACGTGAAACCAACATTACAGAGTGAGCTAACAGGTAGTGCCGCAGCTTCCTGGTAGCCCATACCAAGGCTAAGCAAGCCTTTTCCAGCGGTGTATACCGGGTCTCATACTCCAGCATTTTCTTGCTCAAATAGTAGATGGCTTTCTCCACCCTGTCTTCTGATTCTTGCGCAAGCATGCAACCCATCGTGGTCTCAGTTACTGACAGATACATTATCAACGGTTTCCCCGGTTCTGGCGGTGACAACACGGGCGGGTTCTGTAGATACTTTTTAATCTGTTCAAACGCTGCTTGACATCGGCCGTCCCACTGGAACTTCGTTCCTTTCTTCAGGAGACCAAAAAGTGGTTCACAAGTCAAGGTTAATTTTGAGATAAACCGTCTTATGAATTGCACTTTACCCAGAAAGCCTCGCACCTCCTTTTCAGTCCTTGGTGGTGGCATTTCTAGGATGGCCTTGATTTTGGAAGGGTCGACTTCGATGCCCCTTTGTGTAATCAGAAACCCCAGCATTTTTCCCGCTGTAACACCGAATGTACACTTCTGTGGGTTCAGCCGCAACCGGAATTCCCTGATCCTTTGGAAAAACTTGTGTAAGGCGGTGTAGTGGCCCTCTCTATCTTTGGCTTGACAATCATGTCGTCCACGTACACCTCAACCTCCTTGTGGATCATATCATGTAATATTGTAGTTGCGGCCCGTTGATAAGTGGCTCCAGCGTTCTTCAGCCCAAACGGCATGACCCTGTAGCAGTATGTCCCCCACGGGGTGGTGAATGCAGTCTTTTTCCCGGTCTTCGGGTGCCATCACTATCTGGTTATATCCTGAAAAGCCATCCATGAATGAAAGCAAAGCATGCCCTGCTGTGAAATCTACTAATTCGTCGATGTGCGGCAAGGGAAAGTCGTCCTTCGGACTAGCTCTGTTCAAATCCCTGAAGTCCACGCACACTCGGATCCTGCCATCTTTCTTCGGCACCGGAGCGATGTTGGCCAACCAAGTTGGGTATTCGGATACGAGCAGGAAGCCTGCGTCGATTTGCTTGGTGACCTCTTCCTTAATCTTGAGAGCCCAATCCGGGCGGATCCTTCTGAGTTTCTGCTTGACAGGTCTGGCCTCTGGGTCAAGGGGGATCCGATGCTGTACAATCTCAGGATCGATTCCAGGCATGTCTTCGTAGGACCACGCGAAAGCATCTTTGAAATCTTTTAATAAAGCGACTAAGCGCTCGCGTTCCTCCGAAGACAACGTGGACCCAATCTGGACCAGCCGCGGGTCCTCCTCAGTACCAATGTTCACGGTAGTGATTTCATCCATTAAGGGTTTAACAAATCTCTCTTGCTCTTGCTCAATTAGACGTTGTAAAACCGGAGGCACCTCGTCCTCGTCGTTTTTATCAAAGTTTTGAAAGTCTGAATTAATGCAATAAATGAGGGGCACAGAAAAGTACTCGGAAACCACAGATTCATCATTCTCATTAGGTACGTCCAAATCCTCTGATTCATCGGTTACAACAGACTCAAATGAAAAAGAAAAAGACGACCTAGACAGAACTGTGGCGTCCGGGTTAACATCCCCAAGATCACCAGACTCAGACTCAGTCGAGCTGGAACCTGATTCCGACTCACAAGACTCGGTGGAATCAGACTCCGGCTCACTACCTGACCCGGTGCTGCTGGATAGAAATCCCTCCTCGTACTGCCAAGTGAGAGAGGGTGCGATTGATGCATCCAAAATTGCTGCTGGTAGGCCCGCAGCCGTTTCATTCCCTATCATGGAAACCACGAAGTTATCCCCCAAGCACTCTTGGTCGATCGGAGGATCTGAGAGGAGACATGCCAGCGCTACCCCCATTTCAAATTCAGTGCCCTCAGAATCCACTGCTTTACACTGCTTAACCTCAGCTGATGGGTCCGTCTGCTCTTCGGCAACATCTTCCCCGGGTAATTGCAGGTCGAAGAAGATCTCGAAGCCTGGCACGCGCTTCTTCTCCGCGTTGATCCACGACTCTGGGAAGCCGCAAAATGGAAAGTCCTCCCCCTCCCGGACGAAGCGTCCGTTTAGGGTACCCTGAATGGGCCTGTGCATCAAATCAAAAGGCTTCCCAGCCTGCTTTGCTCTGGCTCTTCCGGCCATTTCTCTTCCTTTCCTTGCCCAGTCTTCTTTGGTGGGCAGATAACCCAGTCCAAAGGTATGTCGGTTGTGTGGCACTTCGGCCAAAGCTGCGACTCCTTTCCTGCCGCTCCTTCCTAATCCCATCCCGGGGATGTGTTGTAGCTTGTTCATGAGGTAGACGGATTGAGCACTGACATATATTCCCTCATTCACAGCCATAATGTTCTGCACTACTCGGGCCTCGGCCAAAGTAAATCCCGACAAGAAGACATCCTCAGTGCCGTGCTCGATCTCCAGAACTGGTGTGGACACTTCCGGCGGCGGATGGATGGATGAATTCCCAAAGACAATGGCTACTCCCTTCCCACAGGGGTATTTCACCATTTGATGTAGAGTGGAAGAGACTGCTTTTACTTGGTGCAACCACGGCCGCCCCAAGAGTAAGTTGAAGGTTGCAGGAACGTCCAAGATGTGAAATTCGATGTCATGTTGTCCTGGACCAACCTTTGTCTGAATCTGGACGGTCCCCATCACTTCCCTGCTGGTATTATCATAAGCCCTGATCACCTGGGTAGTTGGAATGAAGTCCCCGGGCTTCAACCCAATCGCATAAGCCGTTCTGGCTGAACAGACGTTAATCGCGGATCCGGTATCAACAAGTACCACCGGTATCCATTTATCTCTGCATTCCACCGAAATGTAGAGGGGTTTGTTATGATTCACACCCTCAGGTGGCAATTCTTTGTCTGAAAAGGTCAGTGCCGGGGAACCTCCTCCCGGAAAGACCAGCCCAACTAGTTGTTCCGGCGTAGTTTCAATAGAGAGCTTGGCTTTGTCCATGGCAGAGAGGACAGCCTGTCTGTGCACCCTTGAAGCCATAAGCAGCTCCCAGATGGAGATGTCTGCTTGTATTTTCTTTAACTGCTTGAGCACCGCCTCTTCTTCAAATTGCTTCTCTTTCTGCTTCTCCGCCTCTTTATCTTTCCCTGATGCCTCGGGTTGGTCCAGGTGTGGGGGCTTGAAGTACCGCCCACTTCTGGTCATGTGGTCCACCTCGTCAAGATACCAGGTGCCGTCCGGTTGGTCACCTACCCAGTCTTCGTCTGTGTGGGCAAGATACAGGTCGTCATCTTCCTACCACATGCCATTAGCATCTAACAGGCACCTATCCGGTTCCGGCACATTTGTACTCTCGGCACCTTCATTCCACATGCTCACAGCATGTTCAATTTTCGTGCCCGCAGCACTTTCAACTTCTTCATGATTCTTTGCTTTTCGGGCTCTCTCAGAATCCCACCTTCTTTCTTGTTCCTCCAACATCAATTGTGCGGTTTTCAAAATGTCTTGTTCCTGAGCGAAATTCTTCGTACCGGCGCTCTCCGGCAATTTGATCTGATCCTCGGCCCTTCCGGCCACAAATGGTACTCCTACCCCTGCCGGGACTTGTTCTGACTGAAACTCCACAATATCTGGCTGATCATCCAACCATCCAACGGCTTCTGCCGACTCCTCGTATTCGAACCAGTTGATAGCCGCATCCCCTGATTCTTGATCGTTGAGAAAATGCAAGTTGGCAAAATCCTCCTCCATGGTAGTCAAATCATCTGCCCCTTGTTCGGGTTCATCTCCCCGGATCATACACAATTCAGTCTTCTCCGGCAGCCCCACACTCAGCTCAGGCTGGCCCATTGACAAGATATATCTGCTCGGATCATAAGCTCTGCCAGCTAAATTCTCAGACTGCTCCACCCCAGATTCAACAGTTCTGCTCTCCTCGGAAGCCTGCCCCGTTTCATTTTCGGTGGTCACCACCTTTGGCTTGGATGGGTTTGTGAAGGTGTCCATCATGCACAAGTCAGTGCTGTTGGGAAGGATCACCTCTGGCTTGGGTAGGTGAGAGGGAGTAATATAGATACTGGGATCGTATGAAGTAACCCCAGTTTGGATGAAGTTGACTCTTTTTGGTGGATCTTGGTTGTGTTTGGGGAGCGGGTTGTTTGTGACATTGGGTCCTTGGGGAGGTAGAATGATGTTCTTGTCAATGAGATCCTGAATCTCATGACGCAGCCTGAAACATTGGTCGGTATCATGACCATGCTGCTGGTGGTATTTGCAATATTTGGCTGGGTTATGGGAAGGAGGGAGTGGATTTGGAGGGGGCCTCGGTTCCAAGGGTTTCAGGTGCCCTTTTCTGACTAGAACCCCGAGGACTTTAGACAAAGGCATATATAGTGGGGAGAAGTTTCGTTGACCCCTGGATTGATATCTTGAAGCTTGGTTACTGCTCCCAGATGCATCATCAGAAAAAGGTGTGGCCGCTGCGGACCTTGGTTGGGGAGGGGGAGTGGTGGTGACCATGCCGACCTCTGGAGTTCTTGTATTGGAAGAGCCACTCGGGCCCGCATTGCTATTCCGGTTGAATGTTCTTCGGGACTGTTCCCTCTCTTGATCCGGGAAGAGGCCCTGTTTCATGGCGTCCTCAATTTGCATTCCCATCTCATGCAACTCTGCGAAGGTGGGAAAGGAGATCAAGATCATCTTCAGCATCAACTTAGGGTGGAGATTGCGCACAATCATCCTGATCTGATCCTTATCGGTTGGCCTAGTAGTCATCATGGACGCCTTGGCCCTCCACCGAGCCACGAAATCGGAGAAAGATTCCTTAGGCTCCTGCCTTGTAGATTCGAGATCATGAGTTGTGACCTCGATTTGGGTGTTGTATGAATATTGTCCAACAAAGGCCTCAGCCAATTCATCCCAATTTCCCTTGACATTATCTTCTAGTTTGGCGTACCAATTGGAGGCTATCCCTGACAAGGTCCGGCCAAATAATGAAAGTTTCTGTGATCTAGTCAAGCCCATTGGTCGCAACACATCTGAAAATTGCCGGAGATGAACCATGGGGTCCTCAGATCCGTTGAAACGGTCGATCTGCGGCATTTTGAAACGGTCAGGCAATGTCACAGCTACATCAGTATAGCCGTCTCCGAGGTCCGGCATGGCCTTCACCCCTTGGGATTTCTTAAAGAGCTTCTCCAACTTGCTCAATTTCAAGGCTGTATGATCTACCTCGAACTCAAAAGGGGAGTCCGGGTGATTGACAGATATGTTCGCCTTGGACAGTTGAGGCGGAAGTGGGGGCTGAGCCGGCCCCTTTGGAAGGCCCGTGTCCTCCTGAGTATTCTGAGGATTAGGTGGGATGTTCTGAGTATTTGGGAGGGCATTCTGGGGATTCGGCAAAGTGTTTTGATCAGTGGGGGTCTGCTCGGGTAATGGGGCTCCAGGTGGAGGAGGAGCCTGATGTAAAGCAGATGGCGCGCTCTGCTGTTGCAACCTATTGATCAGTTCAGCCTGTTGGGCCATGACTGTGGCCTGCTGCTTAGAAAATTCTGCTTGGCGTACAGCATCGTCCTGCATCCGTTTCATGTTCTCATGCATCTGGCGCATCATCGCCTCCATCTCTGATGTAGTCTGCGGTTCCATTTGAATAACTGGTAGATGTATTTCTATAGCAGATACAGATATCTCAACCTGACTGTTTACTGCTAAAACAGACTGCTGTCTTGGTGATCCCTGTTCTGACACAGTACGCCTCCTCGGCCTTCTTCTAGCAACTGGGGGTAGAGACTGAAACACAGGATGTCCGTCAACCAGATCCTCAGATCGAGTGAGTCGACGACCTCGTGTCCAAAGTGCTTGGGGAATATCTGCTGGTCCGGAAGCAATTGTGCTGAAAACTGTCCTAGCAAAAGATAAATAAAGCAAAAAGAAATAAATAACCAGAAATAAAACGGGCAGCATAACGGCTTAAATTGAATACACCACACACAGTCGGGTATACAATACAAGGTTGATAAACCGGGCCAAAGAAAATCGGGCAGCATAACGGCTTAAATTGAATACACCACACACAGTCGGGTATACAATCAACACACAGTTGGTAAGCTGGCTATACACTGTCCTCAAATACTGGTCAATATCCCTGTATCACTGTCCTGGAAACCGAATCATGATAACCATAGATACCCGATTCTCGGATAACTGACTGATGCCCGCAGGCCTGGTGCCCGCAGGCCTGATGCTCAAAACTGACAAACTGATGCCCGCAGGCCTGATACTCCACACTCACAAACTGATGCCCGCAGGCCTGATGCCCAGACTCATAAATGATACATGCATTCCCTGTAGAGACGCACTCTAACAAGCACATAACAGATAAGTGAGAGCCAAAACACCCCTATGGAGGGGTAGGGTTTCCCTGTCCTATTTTGTCAGGAACTAGGGTTTCACTATGCACACAGCAGTTTCAAACAACCTATAAACGGGTAAGCAACCTGTCCTAGTTTGGAATAGTCACTATGGATCCGAATATGCACTAGGTCGAATGGTCAAAAAGGGTGCCCCGGTAAAACCGGGGTTTGTGTTCCCATACTGGCAGAGCCCGTAACCGGCAAGCCTTATGGACATGACTTGACAAGACAAGCCTCAGGCAAAACCGCTCAAGAATAGCAGATGGCAAACACGGTGTCCTAGGCGCACCAATGCAAATGCAATGCAAAGAAACACACAAGTGTAGTCAAAAACAGATATCATGAGTTCGAGTCAAGTTCTCTAACTCCCCAGCAGAGTCGCCAGAAACTGTAGACGTCCCCGAACGCAATCCCGGGGTCTCCCCCGATTCTGGTTCGATATTGGGTCACCACAGTTCGCAGGACTCAAATGTCGCGGTTCGTAATCTTGAACCAAAGAGTCCAAATCTGGCAAATCGTTTTGAGAGAAAACAGATTTTTTTGAAAGAAGAAGTGCCAAACATGGACTGCTTCGCCAGATACAGAGTCGCCACCTAAATATTTTTTAAAATGGGAAACTTAGGAAACCCTGACTCGTGCCAAAGGCCACGTGTCCGTCATCACCAAAGTTGCCTCAGCTCGGGAACTTGGGTACGATCGGGGAAGGTCAGCTATGAGCACCCCCTTTCGCCCGGTCAAAGACCGGCCTCTACTAACCATGATATCTGATTTTGAAAACATTGTATGTCCTTATTCCGGTTATTAGCCTAGGTAATTTACTATGTGATGCTCGCAGCAAACAAGTATAGACTGGGCCGTCTGAATTGGAACAAAACATTTCATGTTTGTTTGTTTGAAGATGGTGTGATGGTGCTACCCGCAGGTAGGCTAAAATGTAGATTTGCCACCCTCAGGTGGGCTTAGAAAACATGATGTGATTTTGCCACTATTCTAGTGGGCTTAAAACAAACAATCAGTGATTTGTTCCACTCCAAATAACCCAACCTTCACCCACAGGCATTCAGGCAGTTATAACACATAAGCAAATAGCCTCATGGCAAGCATGCTGTCATGGCAACACTCACACACATGCAAGGATGCTAAAGCATAAAAACTCACCGAGTACTCCAAGCCAAAACAGGAAGCTTATTAGAAATCATGCATGATCCTAAATATGCTGAAATGCCTAATGCAACACATGCAAAAATGCAACTATAGCAGGCTCGGCTATTCTAAACATGGTATGTGAAATGCTACAACTAACAAGTATTCAACTTGGAAATTGAAGTACAATGCAGTTTGTATGATGCGCCGAGCCCGGTGCATGCAAAACAGATGAATGAATGCAAACATGCTATCATACTGTATGCTAATTGAAATATGCCCTAATCTAACCATTCAAAGCGGGTAAATAAAAGGGAGAAAGAAATGGGGGTTGGAAGACATACACACACACACGCACCCTTATTACAGTTGTGCCCTCGCGCAGAGGGTCCGAATAAAAGAATAATACAGTCCCAAATATTACAGTCCAAAATATTACAAATTTCTAATTAATTAAACAAATTAACTATGAAAGCTGTAAAAGCTGGCATGCAAGCCAGGGACTGCCTCGCTTCTGAAGGATGATGTATGTTGTAGCTGCCTGGCGCAGAAATCCACTGGGATGCCCCAATTAGCCTCTGTTTGCAATTTACCTCGAAACGCGTGCCATGCTCCGGAAAGTCGCTGATTCCTGATTTTGCTGTAACAGAGAGCAGGAAAAGGGCACAGCAGTGTATTTCACAAATGTATGCATGTCTCGATCCTCGCGCCACCAATCACGCATACCGATGCATGATGGCCGAGAAACCGAATTGCACAACTTGATATAGGATGAATGCACATGAAAAAACTACAATGAAAACCTAACTCCATCATGGGTTATCCGGAGTGTCGGTGATTGGGGAATTGAGACCCGTTCCGTCACTCGGAGTACGAAACGTGCCTCGTTTCCCGTGCCCGGGCTAACACCTATCCCGAACACAATGCAATATGCATGATATGTATGAAATGCAACTAATATACAACCTAGCATGCACAATGCTATGAAAATGAGATGTCTCGAAATGCATGCCCACGGGCACGCAAACCGAGGAAATGACATACGGAGTGAAATGGACATGAAATGGCATATATAATGCAATATATAAGATGAAAATGAAATGCCTCGAAATGCGTGCCCACGGGCACGCAAACCGAGGAATGTGCGGAATGACATGCGGAATGCAAAATGGACTTATACTGACATGAGTGAGCCTCAGCCGCACTCACATGAGAAGCCGTCGGATAAAAACAGAGTGCCTCGAAATGCGTGCCCACAGGCGCGCAAACCGAAGCGATGGTATGAGATGCAAAATCGGATAAAATAGAAGTGCCTCGAAATGCGTGCCCACGGGCGCGCAAACCGAGGCGATGCTCCACAACACAAAATCAGATAAAACTGAGGTGCCTCGAAATGCGTGCCCACAGGCGCGCAAACCGAGGCGATGCTCCACGATACAAAATCAGAAAAACTGAGGTGCCTCGAAATGCGTGCCCACAGGCGCACAAACCGAGGCGATGCTCCACAACCAAAATCGGATAAAACCGAAGTGCCTCAAAATGCGTGCCGACAGGCGCGCAAATCGAGGCGATGCTCCACAAGCAAAATCGGATAAAACCGAAGTGCCTCGAAATGCGTGCCCACAGGCGCGCAAACTGAGGCGATGCTGAAATGAGATGAAATGTCGGATAAAGCCGAAGTGCCTCGAAATGCGTACCCGCGGGCGCGCAAACCGAGGCAATGCTCCACAAACAAAATCGGATAAAACCGAGGTGTCTCGAAATGCGTGCCCACAGGCGCGCAAACCGAGGCGATGCAAAAATGATACAAATGGCATACGGAATGCAACGATGGGCTTACACCAACATGGGAGAGCCTCAGCTCACTCACATAGGAGGCCGTCGGATAAAAACGAAGGTGCCTCGAAATGCGTACCCGCGGGCACGCAAACCGAGGCAAAGCATTAAGGCACAAAATGACATGCAAACATGCAACATGGAATTTCAGCAGCTACAAGAGGGGGAAAACAGCCCCGAAACACAACCAAAGCACACCCAAAGCGAGAAATGGTCCCGAAATGCGATAATATACACCCGAAATGGCCTATAGCCATGCTATACATGCAAAAAATGATCATGGCAGCAAGGACAGTAGCAAGGCAGTCCCAAATACAGCATATTTCAGTAACAATCATGGCCAAAATGGAGACATAGATATGGCAACAAAATCATACAAGATTAATGGCCAAAAGAGCATTACAATGGGAGGTGGTATATACAAACACCAAATGGACAAACTTTCTTCTACAACATGAAAGAGGGCCCAAAAATAAGCATATATGCAGTTTATGGCAGCCTCTAAATCATAAGACAAACATGCTAGAAATGGAAGGCAAAATGGAGCCACAAAAGGGTATAACATAAGACATGCAATCTATACATCAAATGACCAAACCTTCTTCATGAAACATGTAAAGGGGGTCAAAAAAAGACTAAAACCAGTAGGGGTCGAAGTCCCAAAAACAAACACAAATAGGTCAAAAATTGCATGCAAAAATGGGCACACTTGATGAAATTTGAAGGAGGTGGTAGATACAATGGCCAAATGAAGTTGAGCTCCTCTACAATGTTGTAGAGGGGCTCAAAATAAGCAAGAAAGAAGTAGGGGTCGGACCCCTAAAAACCAACACAAATAGGTCAATTTTAGCATGCAAAAATGTGACAAACTTGGTGAATATTGAAGGAACTAGTATATAGAAATACCAAATGAAGTTGAGCCCTTCTACAATATTGTAGAGGGGCTCAAAATTAGCACAAAATAAGTAGGGGTCGGATCCCCAATTCTCAACCAATTAGAGTATAAAAAAAGATCAAGAAAAAGCCCTAAAAGTTGGTTTTGAATACTTACCCTTGAAGACTTGTCTTTCTTTGCTTCTTGGCTTTGATTTGTAGCTTCTCAACCTCTGAAATTCACTTCCTAGCTGCTGGAATCGAAGTTGGAATGGTGAGGCTAGGTGTTGGTGAAGGAATCAAGCAACACTTGAAGAAATTTTGGAGCTTTTGGCTATGGAAATTAGGTTTTTTGCTTAAGTGTTCTTGAGACAATTTTTTCCAACCTTGAAGATGAAGAGGTCCATGCCTTTAAGAAGGCTCAAAATATGGGTGTAGAGATGGGAGGACATAGGCTAATATTGCCCTTCAAAATATCCCCCGGATATAGATATTTTCCGGGGGATACAGCTTCACAGCTGTAAAGTGCAAACAGAGAGGAATCCGGCCGGACTGTTACTTTTCTTGGAGGTGTCCGGCCGGACACCCCCCCTTATCCGGCCGGATGGGTGCAAAAAATGAAGTTGACAATTAGCATCCGAGCTCTAGAGGGTAGGGTCCTCCCATGGGTGTAGAACAAGGCCCTATGGTTGGAATTTGGCAACTCTGAACCAGGAGGCACAACAATCCAATTGAAAGAGGGGGTCAAAAGGGTCAATCACAATTAGGATCCGAGAATGTGTTTTTAGGGTCCTCCCATGTCCCCTCATCACAGATATGTAGCTTTTGTTAGAAGCAAATGGGCCTAGGGTGTTCAACATTAGCCCGGAAGTGAGCAAAACGGGCGCCGGAGAAGCATTTCTGGTTTCCTGGGATAATTGCTGTCCTCCCGCCCTCCAGTGTTCTTTGTAATGATGAAACAGAGGCACCTTCCAAAATTGAAGAAAAACTAATGAGAAACGAATGCTCGGGGGCCAAAACCGAGTGATTCGGGGTCCCGAAAATGGACTGCGAAGCACCGGGAGTGGTACTTGGGACCGAAGTGGGGTTCTGAGACCCCAGTGTTCCTTAGCAGGGTAAAACAGAGGTACCTGCCAAGTTAGAACAGACAACAATACGAAATGAATGTTCGGGAGCCAAAACCGAGTGGTTCGGGGTCCCGAAAATGAGCTGCGAAGCACCGGGAGTGGCACTTGGGACCGAAGTGGGGTTCTGAGCCCCTAGTGTTCCTTAGCAGGGTAAAACAGAGATGCATGCCAAGTTAGAACAGACAACAATACAAAATGAATGCTCGGGAGCCGAAACCGCATGGTTCGGGGCTCCGAAAATGGGCTGTGAAGCACCGGAAGTGACACTCGGCCACGAAGTGGGGTTCTCGGACCCCAGTGTTCCTCGCAAGGATGCAAATGAGATGTATGCCAGAACCGGAGGAAACGGAGATGGTTGAGCGGTCCCGAACCGAGGCACACGGCCTAACGGCTCCGAAAACCGGGAACCGGGCTCCGAAATGGGCAAAATGGCCTACGACCACAGAACGTAGCCTACGGCCACTGAGAGATGGTGTACTGGACCTCTCCCTCCCTTCTCAAAGAGAAAACAGAGAAACCGAGCCTGGTTCGCAAACCGAGACAAGGTACAAAAGAGAGTTCGGAAGTCCGGAGGCAGGGCGCGCAGCCGCGACTCTGAGTCTTCTGAACGAGCGCGATATGCAACATCACCAAGCACTCAATCGGTGACGTCTGAGTCTTAAGGTCGGTCAAAAATGGGGTGTCTACAGCCTATGGCCAGCAGTGCACTAGGAGGGCCACTCTGAAAGGACCTAGTCAGGGTCCAAAAATGAGGCAGAAAGGATACAAGGTCCGGAAACTTGAACCGGTGACGTTCCGCCGCGACAATCGAAAGTTGGGCGAGCAATCGAACCAGTTGTTGGATGTACCTACAAGCACAACCAAGTCTTGAGGACGGTCAAAAATGGGGTGTCTACACATTTGTAGATAGCTTAGCATGTGAGCATGTTTTTCTAGCATTTTGTACCATAATATCAGCATGTTTTTGCTACTTTTTCGACTAACTTTATCTCTATTTTGAGTTGGTTTGGTCACTTGAGGCTTGCTTTGTATGCTTGTAGTGCAATTGTACTTAATAGCCTAGCTTGTGCTATTGTTTTAGCCTCTTAGTCTAGCAATTCTTAGCTTATTTCAAGCCTGTTTTAGAACTCCTTTTAGGCTGTTTTAGGATTGTTTTGGACTGTTTACCCCTTTTGAGCTTTGTATTGCATGTTTATAGTGTAGTGCTCTTCACTAGTTTGATGTTTTTGGCTTTTAAACATGTTTTGCATGAGTTTCTTGCATGTTGTAATATCATTTTGCATGTGATTTCAGCACATACAATCTCTGCAACCTCCCTCATTTTATCACTTTTCCATTTGCTTTGAGGGTTGGTTAACCTTAGGGTTGTGTTTAAGCTTGAGATAGAGCTTGTGCTCAATGGTTTTAATCCTCTTTTGACTGTTTCTACTAACCAAAGGCATTATCTCTCTCATATCTTAAGTCATCCCTTGGTTGACACCTCTCTCATTAGATGACACTCACCTTGGACTTAATCGATTAAAGAATTAATCAATAATGTAAAATGTGTAAACAGAATTGGACAAGTAAAACATGAACATGATAAGCATGTTGTGTTTGCATTGCATGTGTTCAATCGGACGTTATATTGAACACAAGGTAGATTAGAGTATTTCATACTAAAAGTGATGAAATGAGCCAATCTCCTTAGTCTCCATTGCCCTTGATCATGTATCATAGAGTGGTGGTCTTGAGTCTTGTTTTGTGCATTTATTGAAAGTGTACAACTTGGATCTTTGGCCATCATGCATTGAAAATGGTTGATTAGTGGTTTTGGATCCAAGAGTGCCACTCCTTTGATGTTTTGAGATGATAAGGAGAGGCACAGCACAAACATACCCTTGGAAAACCCTCAATTTTTCTCTGTTTGTGCTCTGTTGCAGTGTGGTGACTCAGAACACCAATGGCTGGCAGTGGCTCATTGGTGGCCGGCAATGCTTCACTTTTGGCCGGCAGGTGTTCGGCAGCAAGCATTCATGGCTGACAGGCCACTGGTGCAATCCTCAGCATTCAATTGGTAGGTTAGAGCAGAAAGTTCTTGGAGTGAGCTTAACCCTGCAAACAGAGCCTCTCAAGAGCAAAACCGGAGGGCTTTTCGGGGCAAAAACCGAGTGCATGCATCCTCTACTTCTCGAGGCAGAGCTAAGGCAGTGTTGTTTAATTTGGTGTTGTAGTTTAATTAACTAGTTTGCTAATTAGTTAAGTGTTGTAATAATTACGTAGCTTAGCTTAACCATTTCTTTATTTTGACTTGTAATAATTAGTCTGATTAGTTTAATTAGATTAGTTTGATTAGCTTAGCTTAGATTAGCTTAGCTTATTCATTCGAACCCTCCTTCGTGATGGCATAATGTTGTAATAAGTGTGCGTGCGTGTGTGCATGTCTTCTAACCCCACGTCTTTCTCCCTTTTATTTATCAGCTTTTGATGGTTAGTTTAGGGTCATTTACAATCAGCATACCTTATGTTTGCATGCTTGCATCCATTCACTTGCCTTGCATGCACCGAGGCTTGACGCATCATTCAAACTACATCGTATTTCAATACTTATTTGAATACGTGTTTAATCGCATGTTATCAAATTGTATCATATGTCATATTAGTAGTCGAGCCTATTAGTTTCATATTGCATGTGTTGCATTAGGCATTTTATATAGTTAGGATCATGCATCTTTCTAACTAGTTTTTGTTTTGGCTTGGAGTACTCGGTAAGCTTTTATGCTTTAGCATGCTTACATAAGTGTGATTGCCATTTTTCCATGTTTTGCATGCGTGCCATGAGGCTATGTGCTTATTTTCTTAACTGCATGAATGCCTGTGGATGAAGGCTTGTTGTTTGAATTGGAACAATTCAACGAATGTGAGTTTTAAGCCCACTTGAGGTGGCAAATCATGTTTTAAAGCCCATCTTGTCATATGGCATGTGTTGCATTAGGCATTTTATATAGTTAGGATCATGCATCTTTCTAACTAGTTTTTGTTTTGGCTTGGAGTACTCAGTAAGCTTTTACGCTTTAGCATGCTTACATGAGTGTGATTGCCATTTTGCCATGTTTTGCATGCGTGCCATGAGGCTATGTGCTTATTTTCTTAACTGCATGAATGCCTGTGGATAAAGGCTTTGTTGTTTGAATTGGAACAATTCAACGAATGTGAGTTTTAAGCCCACTTAAGGTGGCAAATCATGTTTTAAAGCCCATCTTGTCAGATGGCAAAACCGCGTTTTAGCCCACTTGAGGGTGGCAAATTCAAACCATTTTCGAAAGCAAACATGAGTTGAATTCGTTCCAAGTCTTGTGACTTAGTCTATACTTGCTTGTGTGCGTCACATAGTAAAGTTAGCTAATAACCGGAATAAGAACACATGAGATTTATAAAACAACATATCATGTTTAGTAGAGGCCGATCTTTGATCGGGCGAGCGGGGATGCTCATTTTAGGACCTTCCCCTCTCGTATCCAAGTTCCTGAGCCGAGGCAATTTTGGTAATGACAGATACGTGGCCTTTGGCACGAGTCAGGATTTCCTAAATTTCCCAAAACCAAATATTTAGGTGGCGACTCTGTAATCTGGCAAAACAATCCAGTTTTGGTGTTATTTGATTCAAAATCGATTTTCCAAAATGACTTGTCGGATTGCACTCTTTGATATTTATCAGTTTCACATTGTACTTTGTGAGATTAGATTCAGAACCGTGACAGGAGTCCGAACTATAGGACCAATTTGAGCTCTCTAAAAGGGGGGCGCGAAAAAGTCAAGCTACAGTTTCTGGCAACTTTGCTGAGGAATTAGAGAACTTGACTCGAACTCATGATATGTTGTTTTATTTGCACTTATGTGTTTCTTTGCATTGCATTTGCATTGGTGCGCCTAAGTCATAGTGTTTACCATCTGCTATTCCTGAGCGGTTTGCTGGAGGCTTGCTCGGAAAAACGTGCCATATGGCTGACCGGTTGTGGGCTCTGCCACGATGGGAACACAAACCTTGGATCTGAGCTACCGTTGTATCGTTTGATCCTCCTTTCACTTCTCGGTGTTAGGAGCAAGAGGTATATTAGGTGGTCTTGCTGAGGCACCCCTTTTGACCAATTGACCTAGTTGCATATCGAAGGCCTTAGAGACTGTTCCAAACTAGGACATGTTGGTCACTCGAATGCAGGATTGTTTGAAACCGCAGGCTTGCATAGTGAATCCCTAGCTCCTGACGAAACTAGGACAAGGTAACCCTACCCCATTAGAGGGGTCTTTTGGCTTTCACTTGCTTGATATATACTTTTAGAGTGTGACTCTGTAGGAATGTATGTATCAGTTGCAAGCTTGGGTATCAGTTTGAGGGTATAAGTTTTGAGGCAGAAATCAGTGGCCTCATTTGGGAAGTGGCTATTTTAGTAGGCTATTTGGCTTTTTGGCTATTTTAGTAGGCTATTTTAGTTTTTGTGTTTGGGAAAATGGGATGGATTTTATTTGAGTTATTGTATTGAAAAATGTGTTGAAAATTTGTCTTGTATTTATACTTGTGTTACCTTTATGTTGCACCAGTTTATTGATCTACTTGAAGAGCACACTAAGCTGCTTCTAAGGGTGAGCAGCGAATATACTAATCCGCTCAAACTGACCAAACCGATTCGATCTATCGCATTTTGGACGGATACGTGATGACGAGGGGATGATTGTGGATTGATTTTTTTCAATCTGCCTAATTTTGGACGGATTGCGGATTTAAGGTTCCTTTGGCCGTGACTGAACCGTCAAACCGCGAGCACCCCTAGTAATTTGTAAGACTGTTTTCAATTTGTTTAGATATTCTATTTGTGTTTTCAGTTGAAAAAGAGTTTAAATATTTTTTTGAATATATTTTGTTGAAAAAGAATTTTTAACTTGAATATATTTTTTGAATATTTATCTATATTTTTTAGTTTTTAAATCTAATAATAAATAAAAAAAGATGATATATGTTTGTTGATTTTTGTTTTCAAAAACAGATATAGATGTAACAATACAGAGGCATACAATCGCTATTACTGCTCTGTTCATAATTTTGGTAGTTTGAATTATTTTTATATTTTAAGAACCACAGATTGTAATACTTTATGTAGATGAGACATGCTGTGATTGTAATATTCTAAAATTTCAAACTTTCTTTTTTTGGATGAGACATGTACTGATTGTAATACTTTTTTAAGTCATTGACTGTAATATTTTTTTTTTTTTGAGGAAGTGCACAAGTTGAATTATGTTGAAAATTTATAAAATTTTAAACCATTAAACCAATTCGTATCCATCTGCCAATCCGTTCAATCCACATCTGTCAGATTGACCGACGGATGCGGATTGATTTTCTCCAATCCGCCAATCTGACGGACGGATGACGGATTGGACGTTTCATAGCCGCAACCGACCCGCACCCACTCCTAACTGATTCTATCCAAAGCAAGTGTTACGGATCAAGAAAATATCGTCTTTGAGGAAATTACGTGTTGTTTTCAAGGAAGTTGATGGGGTTGCTGATATGGACACTGCTAGCGGGGCATAGTTTACTCAGCCTCCGTTTGGAAAGTGGGTTGGCTTTTTGGCTTTTTGACTTTTTTGGCTATTTTAGCCTGTGCTAAAAAGCTTGGTTTGGGAAGGGCTTTTTGGCTTTTTGGCTTTTTTGACTTTTTTTGTGAGAAAAGAGTGTAATGATTATGGATTGGATGTGATGTTTTATTTTTTGTGGCTAAAATAGCCTATTTAATTTTTTGTGGCTAAAATAGCCAAAAAAGCCCAACTTTTGGCTTCCCAAACGAAGCCTCAGGTGATGGAATCCCAAACTATAGTTGCAGTGTGTTTTTTCTTTTATTTTCTTTTCCTACTAAGAAGGAAAAGCATAGAAACGCAGGAATTGGAGAGTTTTTTTCAATGTAATACTTTTTACTGAAGATGTATCTTTGGAAGAACACTTGAAGAACAGTGAATTGATTACCAAGTAAAACGAAAATAATATTGGGCAAGAGTATTTCATGAGATTTTAATGTAATTTTAGTAGGAACTGTGTGTATATCAAAAGACTCAGAATTGAGAGCCATTTCCAAGGGGCATTCCTTGGGTGTACAAATTGGTTCCTTTTTTTTATGTCATTTACAAATCTATGATCTTCCAAACACAGCATTATCAACAATAAAGGTGATTTGTAATAATCATAATTTTGGGTTTTGATTGGCATACATAAGCACACCCAACTTCTCAAGACACCTGACTTACTAGTTACTCTCAGTTGGTTAAAATTAGAAAGTCAATTTAATTTTTCCACTTATTTTTGTTTTTTTCTATACTTTTTTGAACTTTGAGTTAATTTTTTTTTTAATTTTTATTTTTTTAATCTGTCTCGACTGGACAATTTTAATTTTTTTAAAAAAATCAATTTAAAAAAAGTCATTAAAAACGAAAATAAATTAAATTTTATTTAAAAAGTTCTCAAAATTCTTCTTTTTGTGTGTGTGTGTGTGTGTGAACTTATTTAGATTTCTTTTTTTAATTTTTAAGAATTTTTTGCTAAGATGATTCTAAAAAGTAAAAAAAAAAAATTGTTATAATTTTAAAATAATTTACTAAAGATAAAAATAAGAGAAAGTTCAAAAAAGTAAAAAAAGACAACACAAAACTCGCACTCTCTCAACCTAACATTTACCCTCCCACTTAAGACAGTAAGATTGTATTTGATTTATCAATTTAAGTAGAAATTTAAAAAAGAAAAAAAAAATGTGAAATGTGTATAAAATATAATTATTTTTTACATATTTTTTTTATACATTTTTTTATTTATTTTCTTATTTAAATTTATAATCTAAATACAACTTTAAGAAAAATTAGACATTAGACATTGTTGATTGAATACCACAAAGAACAAAGATCTAGATCAACGTGGCACTGAAAAGTAATGAAAATCTGCGCACGTATATATGAATTGAAAATAGTCCCTTTGTACCCAGAAATAAAGGTATATGTATGAGAGGGAGATTTGTGCCGAACAGTTAGGTCGAGATATGGGCAGCATAGATTATGGTGTTGACCCGCGTGGGGATCAGACATTGTGCATGGCTAAGCTGTACCAACACAATGCTTCGATCCACTACGATTGGCCGGGCTATATGTAGCCCGGGCATACTGTGGGTTGCGGATGTTTAGTTGGGTGAAGACCATGCGGAACGGGATGGTTGCCGAGCTATGGATAGTTTGGACTGACATGGGGACAAATGACTCTTGAGATCAGTGTGTGGGGCCAAGATGTCGAATGGCCCGCCCTTGTCTAGGCGGTTCTCATGGACCGGTTCAGTTTTGCTCGACTATGTCTGTCCATCGTGATGCTTGTGTTTCACCAAGTAATGGCTCGGCCCAGCACTCCACATGGACCAATGAAGAGAAATGGGGGAATCCATTCTTGGTATGCGTCAATACCGTTTGGCGGTGCGACAAACACTATTCGGATGTTTTGGTCTCTACACATGTAAGAAAGGTAGATGGGAGCATAGCCACCTGTCCAAAGAAGGACAACAGAGGTAGTGCGCCCACAACTTCTGAGGCTGCATGGCCAGCCTTTAAAAGGAGGAGCATGCAGACATTGAAGGTAAGCAATCTAAAGGAATTCCCAATTCTCTCTTCCTAGAGTGCTCTCTCCATTCTTTTTTTTCTTCTCCAAGTGTGCTGACTTGATCATCAGAG
This sequence comes from Camellia granthamiana, assembly GCA_036172215.1. Classification (NCBI taxonomy): domain Eukaryota; kingdom Viridiplantae; phylum Streptophyta; class Magnoliopsida; order Ericales; family Theaceae; genus Camellia; species Camellia granthamiana. Next base: position 143,235,577 of record CM069907.1, read on the forward strand.
GGTTTATCCAGCAGCACACCGCCAGGGAGCTCACCATCTTTCTGTTCTCAAGTTAAGCAGCGTTACGTAAAGCTTAGATTCAAAGAGTACGGAGAACTGAAAATATTTCATCCACGTACAATGTACTTGTCCAATTCGCTGGATCAACAGTTGGGAGCTTTGCCTGGGGCTAAGGTTTGGCTAAATCTGAGTCACTCACTGCTGGAAAATTTACTTTTAGCGGCGTTTAAAAACGCCACTAAAAGTACTAAAAACGTCGCTAATTCTTTTTGTGACATTTAATACCAAACGCCGATGACGCGGCCGTCGCTATAACTTTATGACATTTGAAAAACGTCGTTATATTAGTATAGGCGGCGTTTTTAAAAACGCCGCCAAATGTCCTGCCTAACTGCACTATGACATCACTAAGACATTTAGCGACGTTTTTAAAAACGCTGTCATAGACATTAATACATTTTAAAAATCTAGCTGTTGGGGTGGGATATAGTGACGTTTTTTAAACGCCGCCATAGCCCTTTTTTTTTAATTTTTAAATTTTGTTAATTTTATATGATTGAACAAAAAAATACCTGTCGAACAATTATTAAGAACTAATAATTAATGTTTATTAAAATAATAAATAAACTGAGCTTGAAAATAAAATTAAAAATAAGAAACAATGCATTGCATATCTAAGAATATCAACAATTCAGACTTTAAATACATCAATTAAAATCAAAATGGTCAAGAAGTGTAATTTGCCCAAAAAAATCAAATCCTATCCTATCCGGCTTCCCTTCGAGCTCTACTTCATAAAACACCATGTGTAGCATTTCACCCAATCAAATCAATATATGCTGTGATGGTGAGTTCTGAACCAGTTATGGGATAAAAACTTTCATGAAACAATCCAGGAAACTAATTGATGCTCCACCTCATCCCAACTGTTCACCTTAGTGACCAGGGGATGTTGATTAACAGACTCTATCTTGCACCAAGGGTATGAATTCTCAGAATCAAAAAGTAGAACCCTAATTCCAACTTCAGCACACTCCATGGCATATCTAGGGTTATCATCAATCAAAACCTTTGCTCCTAATGACCTGGCAGAACAAAGAAAACCATGACTAAGCAAGATATACATATACAAAAAATTCAGTTACAGACTGATAATCAAAATTCTCATAATCAAAATTCTCATAAAAGGTTCAACACATTGATCACATAACCAAAATTCTCATACACCATTCTTTCTTCAAATGCAAGAAACATGAAGAGTAACTGTCTCCTCATTTTAAACTCAGTTACAGACTGATTACCTCTGATCTTCAGCTCAAGATATACATATACAACATATAGAAAACAGAAAATGCTTTTATTATTATTTAACTCAGAAAGGTAACAAAGATGAAACAAAACCATTTTATCAACATTATTTTTTCATATACTTCGTCTTTTTGCCAGTGAAGTCTAATGTATTATCATAGAAGAAGCTTTTTTTCAAGAAGATAAATGGTCTCTTTGTTCAGTGAATCAGTCAAAGAAAAACAGACAAGTAATACCTTCATCACGGGACCAGTTCCATATCTGCAACAAAGACATAAATAAATAAATAAATAATTCAGATTACATGAGAATGAATATTTTGATCAAATAAACATTCAATTTCATTCCAGTGAACAGGACACTATCTTCTAGTTTATTTTTTTGATCCACAAGAGAGAAAAGGCTGTACTCCACCCTATGGGGTTTATGAAAAAAATATGCACTCTAACCCTACGGGAGTCATAGGTTGAACAAAATCAACACAGCATGTGCACATTGAAAATCTTTTACGGCAAGCTTGAGAAAAGGCTTCTATTAAAAAAATTTCTGTTTATCATTATTATTAGATGAAAATTTAAATTCCACGACAGCTTAACTTTTAACAAGGTCATTTACATGATTTAAATTAAATTCCATATACTTATGTTCGAATGAAAATTAAACGGCATCATTTGAGTTTAAATGGATTGAAAAAATCAACTTCAAATCAATAACACTTCTTGGAGAACAGATCTTATGTTCGAATGGATTGAAGATAGCTCAGTACAGAATAAAATGAAACAGGAATGGTTTTGGATTTTCAAGACAAATTTTCATCAACATCTTCGAGAACAAGAACTTGGGTTGATCATTGAACAGGAAAGAAGTCTATCCACGACATGCACTTTCACACTATATGTTCTAGCAAACAAATACCATAAAATTTATCCAAGTACAAAGGGGAACCATGAAGAGTGATCAATACATGTATGAGTGCCAAAAGTCCAAAAAATATATAACATTACCCATTACCCATTGAACATGAAGAGTGATCAATACATGTATGAGTGCCAAAAGTCCCCATGTATGGCTTCAGCAATCGGGTGTCACTCGTGCGCTCTTCCTCGAGTGAGAGTTGGAGGGGTGATCTTCTACCCTGTTCGGTGGGTGTCTTCGGCAGTGGGTTTGTTCTGTGGAGTTTGGCAGCAGAGGTATAGGTGTTCTGTGGAGTTTGGCTGCAGAGGTATAGGTGTGGGGTTTGGGTGTGAGCATGTAGTAGACCTGGGGGGAGATGTAGCAGGGGTGGTTTTCTTGTTGGCAGTGGGTGGCCTCGGCAGTGGTGGTGTTTCCGGCAGTGGGTGTTTTCAGCAGGGGCGGCGTTCGGTGGGTGTGTGGTTCAGCTGCATGGACTTTTCCGTGGGCTGTAGTAGAGGCTTAGGCGTGGTTCTTGGGTGTGAGTTAGTAGAAGTCCTGGCGGGGGTTGTTCTGCGGGTGTGGTGGCTGTGGGTGTTGTGTTTTCGGCAGCTTGGAGTATTCTCGGTGGCAGCTTGGAGTTGCAGCATCACGCAAGTGTAGTCCCGGTGGTGGCTATGGTGTATTCTCAGCCGGTGTGGGCATGGGGAGTTGGGAGTTGCAGCAGAGGCGTGGGCTGGCAGCAGAGGCGTAGGGCTTTGGGAGTTGTAGCAGCAGGTGTAGCAGCAGGTGTATCTAGTTTGGTGGGTTGATCAGATTAGATTAGATTTTCCTTGGTGTTTGGGGCTGTTGGGAGTGTTGTTTAGTTTATCTAGCTTGTTTTGGGGGGTTTGGTGGGAGGATTATGTGGGGATTCATGTATTTAAATTTTTTAGTTAAGTTCTTCTTAACTTTGTTGTTTAAAAAAATCGAGAGGCTTAGGGGTTGGTTGTATGGGTGTGAGTAGCAGTAGTAGGGGTATTTTTATACTTCCGAATCTCTCTCGAAGCATGTCATCTTCCTGTACCTTAATTTCATGCTGTTAAATGAAATTTTTCTTTGCTGATCAAAAAAAAAAGCAATCATGTTTAGAAGTAACATTTCCAAAACTTCCCTATTACTCATCTCAAAATGACATCAACCTTGCTGAGATCAGTAGAAGTTTAGAACCATAGTAATAGTGAAGACCATTCCTTAATATTATCAATATATAACAGGGAAGCAAATTCATACATATAGTAAGCCAAAGAATTGAAGATTTTATTGCAGCAAATGTTACCAAACTGCATGAAACTAATATAAGTAAGGTTCAAAATCTTCTCAAACAGTCAATCAGGGTGTCCATCAAATAGCCACTTAAAGTCCTTTTTATCTTAACATTTTTAATAACGAGATTAACGAACAAAATAAGAACAAAGCAGTACAGGGAAGTTCGATGCAAACATGTTAGGACAAAACATACTGACATGATGAAGCCATCAAAAAAAAAAAAAAAAATGATGAAGCCATCAAAAATTCAAAGCACTTCAAAAATGAACTGCAGCTACTATTTCATTGAGGGATGACGGATAAACTATTCTATTTTACAGGGCTATTGTAAAAGCACTGGCTACTTCCAGAAGAGGTGATCTTTTGGACGGTTGCACAGGCTCGTGTGCCACACGGAACAACCAACTTGAATTGTAACATTACTACAAGACATGCAATACAATATTATTTGAAAATATGAACTTTCACTGCATGCCGTAATTTGGAGAAAATATTTAAAAATGCTACATTTGATATGTTTAAGTTTGCTACATTTGACATATTATTGACTTGATCAGATTTTGCCCGATTAGTCTTTATCCATATATTCATTGCATTTGAATGAGCATGACAATGAAACTTTGCAATTGTGAATTGGCATTTTTATGATGAGGACCTACCTCAACTCAAAGATCAAGAAAATAAACTAAAGTAAGACACTTCTTCGGGTTTTGGATGGGGACGGGCCAAGAGGTTCTGCCACTGGGCTATGACCAGACTACCAGAAAAGGTGAGAAGCTACTTTTTTTTCTTTTTCTTTTTTTCCAAAGCTAATATTGGTTAGAGCATTTGTTAAATGGATTCTTCTAAATTTGTGAAATTCCCATGTCAGACACTCTACACTAGAGTAAAAGTACGGGATAGAAGTTCAACAAGCTTAGCTGGACAAGCCTAAGTAATCAATTTCATTATATAACAATGCACAACTCTCATTTTATCCACAAAAAATAATAATAATAAATAAATAAAATGTTGGTTTATATACAAAAAAGAAATATTTGAGAATTATGAAATCCAACCATGTCCTTGGACATAAGAATTAGATAAATCCGACACTTAGACACATACACCAAACATCACACCCAAATCTGTGCAACATAATATAGAGATAGAACATTCACCAAATAAAATGGCTAATAGTTAAGCCTGCTTAAAATTGTAAGGTATATGATGAGTTGATGTTTAAATGAGAACTTATTTTTGTAACAAACACTAGCAAAAGAGATGCATGCATTCGTATTCATGCCACTACTTCTACGTCTACGAGTGCACAGAGTCTAACCTTATCTAGGATGAAGGCCCAATCCTTCAAGTAAGACAAAAGTGAAGTATGTGTTGTGGTGCACGATCATACAAATGAGGAAAGTGAGGTCGTAGAGAATAAAACCGCTAGGCTAGTTCGGTAAGCTTTTAAGGTCAGCAACAGAGCTACATTTCTGAATATCGGTTTTTTTGCTTTTTAGTTATGAGAAAGCAACAGTACTCCTTAAGAAAGGTCTTTTCACTCATTCCTTGTTTAAGTTCTTTCCTGTTCAAATAAGAAAAGAAAGAAAAAATGCTTCAGAGAGAAAAAACCTCTTTCCGTTTCGGGTAGGCGAGTTTCAGGTAGGCGCCTATCTATGGTTTTCAAGCAAGCTCTTTCAATCCTTTCCGCCCGCCAGATGCTCTTGCTGTGACCTTCGACCATCTTTGTTTGGAAACTCATTTACGTTCTTACCTATCCTATCTTAGCTATTCTATCGTATGTTAGTTAGAGACTGCAGTCAATCTACGCGGAGATAATACGAGGGCGACAACCAACTACGGCTATTTTAGGCCTATACAAAGGCCCCTCTCCTGTTTGGTTGCCTCTCCTTTGATATGGAGGTGGCTGCTATTTAGGTTTGGGTTGTTTATCTGGTTTTTGGGATTTATATATATATATATATAAACTAGCCCCAGTGAAGGAAGCTCTCTGATTGCAGCACTGCGATTGCGTGGTCATGGTGTATCGATTACATTTTCTCTATTTTGCTAGTGCGAAACCAGTCACTAAACAAACCCTCTCCTTAACAGCTGTTGGACATATTCTTTAACGAGTAGCTCGTAAGGTGTTATGAGAGGACGGAACTAAACCGTCTTTCTATAATCTATTGATCATCGCTATGGCACAATAGAGAAAATTGCTTTTTTCTATCTTTCGGGCATTCCTTCTCTATCTACGACCGTCCTTAGTTGCCGAATCTAATGGAGGTTTCAATCCGACGGATCAACCGTAATTGGCAGGTAAAACGAGGCCTCGACGGAGATGATGGATGGGAACTCCTACTCTGACTATAGTTGCGATCTCTAAGCGGGATTTTCAATCATCTATCCCTTTTCTTTCCCTAGCGAGTGAAGAACGAGTGTTGAGCGAGTGAAGTGCCCCATAAGCTATAAGGGCGAGCTATATGTATAAATTCCGTGAGCAGCGATTGAACTGAACGTTCCAAGTGACCTGACCTCATGAGCTGGACTCGAACCAGCACCTCTGGGCAAAAGACAGACTCAGCGAACTTCCCTTTGATTCGAATCGTGCCTTTATAGGTCTACTTTTCATATTTCCGTATATTATTCAAAGCATCCGAGAATGGCAATGCCTGCAAGGTAAACATTCCTTGTTTAGAAAGTAAACCCATCCATGTCCACAATCCAAAATGGAATCAAGGAATTACTAACCCTTTCAGGTTTTATCAAAGGATGTTATCTAGAATTCTGCTGTAAAGAAAATGGCTAATAGTTAAGCCTACTTAACAGGGTCAATAGGATCCACTACAAACATTAATGAAACATACCACAACCAAATGAACTTCCAATCCTCTATGATGGGACTCATACAGAATATGTAATTTGTAAACAAAGAGGTACCATCAGAAAACAAAAGCTCATACCTTATACCGCTGAATAGAAACTTCACCCATGTAGTTTGATTTGATCAACATGTCTAAACTGCAAATTCCTTTCTAAATTCTAATACACTTACATACAAGTGAATTTTAATATCAACACCAAGCTTTGCAAAGAAACCTACAATTTGTGAGATATATAACTAACAAAACACAGTGGATATGATAGAGCATCAAATGTAATAATCAAACTCAAAGGATATCAAAAATTTCTAGTTGGTCAATGGGCTCCACAGCATACTCGTCGACATCATCCGGTGTAGTTCTAGTTCAACGCTCCTTTATTTCATAGACAATGGGATTGGCATTGATTAAACCGGAAACCATTTTCCTCAATCAGCCTGATGCAGTTTGCAGAAGCTCCACATAAAAAAAACATTAAAAACTATGGTCCATGCTCAAAACTGACCAAATTGAAGCCAAATTGATATTGAATTATTGCATAAGCATTGAACACTATTGTCCCCTTGTTCATAAATCATAGGATGATGTGCAAAAGGAAACAGAATAACAATAAATCAGCAAATTACATATTCAATTCCAATTGAAATTCTTTGCCGCCTAAATCTGCTTAACAATTTGTCCTTTATTATAATACATGATCACTCACCGATACATCATTAACCCCAAATTGTGTAAATAACAAAACTTTGAGGCCGGGATATCCAATGATTTCTATAATCAACTCATAGGAAAAAAAAAAAAAAAGAAGAAAGAAAGAAGGAGAAAACCTGATGTTTCATTATGGGGAAGAAATACAAAAAATTAAAATAAAAAAATAAAAGGGGAACCAAATTGATAAATGGTTATATATAATATTTATACATATATAATATTTATATACATACATCCAATTTCCTCACTATATATTTATATATAATATATATACATATATAATAGTAATATACATCCATCCATCCATCCATACATATTTATTTATACATGCATCATGTAGACTAAAAGTTTGTCATCCATAGTTATCCTGATCTATTTCATTTTTAAGTGTCCAAGAGAGGAAGACCAACCTTCAGACAGCGCTGATCTTGCACAACCTGTTTAGCACCGGCCCTAACCTCATCTGGATCAATCAGTATGAGATCTAGAGAGAGAGAGAGAGACGGTGGAGCTCGCTACCTCGCCGGTGCAGATGACGGTGGCGATGGAGCATCGAAATCGATCTGAATCTTCGAAAACGCTCTGAACAGCCGATTGATATCGATCTGTATCTTCGAAATCGCTCTGAACAGCCGATTGATCTTTCGAGAGATGAAGCCTCTTCGTAGAGTTATCTCCTCCATCTTCTTTGTCGCTGAGACAGAGAGAGATGTCTGCGTATAAGATAAGAGAGAGGTGTGCGTAGAAGAGAGAGAGGGCTCAGATTAAAAAATAAGGGTTTCAGAAAAGGGGCGCATGTATCTACCATTTGGAGGCGCTTTTAGACGCCTTTAAATAGAAAACAGTGCCGTTTTGGTTAATAAAATATGCGACGGTTATAAAACGCCACTAAAAAAAATGACGTTTAATTAAACGCCGCAATTGAACGCCGCTGAATCCCTGATTTCCTGTAGTGACTCCTTTTTCTTTTATTTACCAAAAATAAAATAAATAAATAAATAAAAAAGAAGAGTAGTATATGTACTTGACCTCCCTAGACTTCTACAAGAGTTTCATATATACTGAGACTACCTCCTATGCCCTTCCAGCTAACCAGTGGTGTGTGGGCCTCTTCACACCCATAATCGATGACTACTTGCTTTCTAGAAAAAGACGAGCAAAGTACTTGCACCTCAGTTATGAATTTTAGCAAAGAAAAAGTCAAGATCCAAGAAGAGTATTGTGTTGAATTATGCCGCATATGAGTTAATAAATGTATGGATTATTGAACCCCCCAACGCACTCCGCACTTCATTGAATTATTGTTCTCTTCAGAATCACATGCTCTACTAGGCTTTAGGAACTTTTATTTTTTATTTATTTATTTATTTTTTTATCAGGGTTCAGGCTAATTTATAATTTTGAAATTTTAAAATTAACTGCCAGACAAATTTCTAATGATTATAATCTCAGAATTCTAAAATTAATGACTAAACAAATCTCCAGTGGTCTCAAAGTTTGAGATATTTGACTTTCGTGAGATTCAAAGTTACGATTTTTTAGGTAATAAGCCCTTTGGTTGCATTCTCTTCCCACCAAACAAAACCCCTTAGAGTTTAGGCTTTAGGTATTTTCATCATCATAACTTCTCATCTTCGTCAGAAGTTAGTTTGTCAATCTATTTCAAAACACTTGTAAGTTGTAAACGCTAGATTATGTCTTCAAAATTACCTATTTTAAGATTCTTAAAATTATTTAATAATTATAAATGATTTAAGATAAGAGCACAAAAAGATTTGAATTAAAAAGATCTTTAATCCTGAAACAATTGGAACACAAACACTAGTTTGGGAGAGAGAGACAGAATAGAGAGAGACAGAATGAACAACAAAATGTTGTTGTATTTGATATTAGTTATGTATATCTGACAACCCTTTTTATAGAGAGAAAGGGGGAGACAATGATCAATAAATAAACTAAGCACTAACTGGTGCACTGCCGAAAGCAACACTATATATATGCACTACACTATTATATATGCACTACATATGCACTACACTATTATATATGCACTACATTATATATGAATATATTAACAATCCTATCAACCAAACACCTCTCTCTTTCACTCTACTTTTCAATGGGATTAGCATGGAATGTCATCCAATTATGAAAATTGTAAGGCTGGGTTTGGTTGTATTTTCAAAAGTTAATTCTACTCTTTTATTTATGTTTGACATTGTTTACGATTTTCAAAAGTTAATTTCACGTTTAATTTGGAAAACTTTGTCAAAAGGCTGGAAAATTTGGCCTAACCGGTCGTCCCACCGGTTGATTGGAACAGTACAATTCTTTTTTTTTTTTTGTTGCAATTTACACATGTTAATTTTTATATATTCAAAAAAAAATATTTTCCAAATTTTTAAATTTTTTTTGTGAGATTTAATAGAATTTTAAGTTGTGTATTTGATTATGAGTTGTAAGTTGTAAGTTTTGTATCAAATATCATATGTCACATCAAAAATTTCTCACTCAATTCAAAACTCATTCACCAAACAAATTTTTTACACTCAAATCATAATTCTAAAATTCACAAATTCAAAATATAATTATTATGCTCAAATCATATTTAGAAAATTCTACCAAACGCCATCTAAATTTTTTGGTATGGTAATTTATGACAAGACTTCTGACAAAATTGCTTAGCTATGAACCACTGCAAGATGAAGAAATGGGAATTTTTTTCCCAAATTCAAACTAGCTCATCAAGTTGGTCACCCATGCATGTGTGACACCTGATTCTCGAGAGAGGGAAAAAAAAAAAAAAAAAAAAAGTGAAAAAAATTATTAAAAAATAAAATACGTAGATTACTATATTAGATGTCACATCAAATTTAAATTTACCCCACTTATTTTATTTTGGAGTGTCAAGCTCTCTACTTATCCCCTGAGTAGCATAGAGAGAGAGAGAGAGAGAGAGAGGGAGAGAGATCGTAGTAGAACATTCACAGCCAAGTATGATGGAGATTCAAGTCTACATTGGATCAGATGTCTGGGTGTGTGGACCTTCTGCCTCGTCTATTTCCCCAATTGGATCATAATATCATAATACACTTTATATTGGAAAGTTATTAGGTGTCCTAGGGCGATTACGTGTTCCTACTTTAATTAACCACCAATTGTTATGTCTTTTGTTATTTTTTTCATCACTAATAGAAATTAGTGAATCTTACTATCTTTATCAATCATATTTAATTTAGCAATAAAGTCAGTTCGTATAGGACATTTGCTTTGATTTTAAATAGAACCTTTATAAATGAGTGATAGAATTAATTCTTGAAATTAATCAAAATGTATATAAACTGATCCGAATACTCAATTATTCAAAAAAAAAAAAAATTACATTCAATTTAAAATACTACTACGTAACTGTGCCGTTATAACCACGAAATGGCTTCTCCACTCCATTACTCTTGTTGGGTTGTGTCGGTGTTGGACTTGCATAGATTGGCCAACTGTCCTTAGATGACCCACCGCCCACATGTACTCCAACCCATGCATGGAATCTTTCTCCTAATTAAGTTAATCCCTACACTGGTTTAAGATATTCGCAATAGTTAAATTATGTCTTATAATTTTTTTTTGTAACTATGTTGTGAGAAATGACACAGAGAATGCTAACCCTAATTGCCCAATTTAATCATAAATTATCACATGACTCCGAAACACCATATAGGTCATGTGCATGTCCAATGAAATTTTGTAATTTGTTTATTATATTTTTTTTGTTTTCGAATCATGTAAGTATTATCGGACAGACATATAACTAATATAGTATTCAAGATAGAATAATTACTCTTATTTTAAGATCTTAATTTGTTATTTCTAAATCTTTTTCTCTCTGACATTTTTTATTATTGAATTATGTCTTACGACTTATGTATGATTTTATGACTAAAAATACATTGAGATACATGAACATAAATTTAGAAATATAAGGTCCTTGGCCCTTACTTTGGTGGAGTTTGACATTTGTGATTTTTTTGTCACTACAAGAAAAGTGGGCTTAAATGATGGAACATTTTACGACAGCACATTTGCCGTTGCAAAAAGTGACTTTTTGCGATAGCACAACTTACCATTGCAAAAAATGTGACTTTTTGAGACGGCACGAATTGTCGTCGCAGAAAATGTGACTTTTTGAGACGGCACGAATTGCCGTCGCAGAAAATGTGACTTTTTGAGACGGCACGAATTGCCGTCGCAAAAAATGTAACTTTTTTGAGACGGCATGAATTGTCGTCGCAAAAAATGTGACTTTTTGAGACGATACAACTTGTCGTCGCGAAAAATGTGACTTTTTGCGACGGCATAACTTGCTGTCACAAAAAATAGAGTATTTGCGACGGCAGAAATTGCTGTCGCAAAAAAAATAAAAGAGTATTTGCGACGGCAGAGATTGCTGTGGCAAAAAAACAGAGTTTTTTCGACGGCACCAGCTGTAGTCGCAAAAAAAAAAAAAAAAAAAAAAAAAATTTGCAACTGTAATAGGTACCGTTGCAAAAAAAAAAAAAGAGTAATATATATATATTGTGGCTTTGAGACGGCTTCCTTTATATAGTCACAAAATGGTTTAAATAAATGCAACGGTATTTTTCTGTCACAAAAAAAAAAAAAAAAAAAAACGACATCGTCTTACTCTTTTGATATAACATTTCTCTTTTCACCCATTTTTTTCATCTTCCTGTCTCTCTATCTTTGTCTTTGTCTCTCTTCTCTTTCTCTCTCTCAGTCATCACTCTTCTCTGTCTGTCTGTCTCTCTCTTTTTCTCTGTCTCTGTCTCTCTCTCTCTCTTTCTCTCTCTTTGTGTCTCTCCCCCATCTTTCTTCTCTCTATCTCTCTCATCTTTCTTCTCTCTATCTCTTTTCTCTTTCTCTCTCTTTCACTCATCTCTCTTTCTCTCGTTTATCTCTTTTCGCTCTTTTTCTCTCTCTCTCTCTCTGTCTATCTATTTTCACCTATTTTTTCATCTTCCTCTCTTTATTCTCTTTCTTTCTCTCACTCATCACTTTTGTCTCTCTGCCTGTCTGTCTATCTGTCTCTCTCTCTGTGTGTCTCTCACTCATCTATCTCTTCTCTCATCTCTTTTCTCTCTGTCTCTTTCGCTCATCTCTCTTCTCTATATCTCTCTATGTTTCTTTCGTTCATCTATCCTCTCTCTTTCTGTCTCTTTTTCTGTCTCTCACTCTCTATCTCTTTCCTCATTGTCTCTCTCTCTTTCTCTCTCTTCTCTTTCTCTCACTCACTTGTCACTCTTCTTTGTTTGTCTGTCTTTGTCTCTGTCTCTCTTTCTCTTTCTCTCTTTGTCTCTCGCTCATCTCTCTTCTCTCTATCTCTATCATCGCTCTTTTTTCTTTATCTTTCTCCTTCATTTCTCTTCTCTCTATCTCTCGCGTTCATATTTCTTCTCTCTCTGTCTCTCTCTTTTTCTATGTCTTTCTTTCGATCATCTCTTTTCACTCTCTTTCTCTCTCTCTCTCTCTCGCTTATCTCTTGCTTCTCTTTCTTTTTCTGTCTGTTTGTCTCTATCTATCTCTTTCTCTCTTTGTCTCTATGTCTTTTTCCGTCTCTGTCTCTCTATATCTCTTTCTGTCTCTGTCTCTCTCTCACTCATCACTCTTCTCTTTCTCTCTCTTTCTCTCTCTGTGTCTGTCTGTCTGTCTCTCATTATTCTCTCTATTTTTTTCTCTCTGTGTCTATCTGTCTCTCTTTCCTATTGTGTTCACTTTGCTCACTTTCTCTCTCCCCTCTTCTCTATTTACAGAGCTCGCCACTACAAGAAAATGCACTTTTAGCGACCACTTTTTCTCTCTCTCTCTCTTCTTTATCTGTCTCTCACTTACCTCTCTCTCACCACCCATCTCCTCTACCACATTCACCACCTACGTTACACGAACTCGGGTGCGGGTACCGGATACGGGTATGTATCTAAGGGTCGGACACTTTAAAATTAAAAATTAAGGATACGTGGATACGGATCTAAATTAGGATACGGGTACGGGGATATGTTAAATAGTTATTTTTAAATATATTTATTATATGAAAATGAGTTTAAAAAGTTTAAGGAATAAAAAATTTTATTAAAAAAATAACAAATAAATAATAAATAAATATTATAAACATTATTTTAGACATAAAATAAATTATATTATATATGATAAAATAAATTATTTTAATTTTAGACATAAAAGTTATGTTATTTATGATATATTATATTATATAATATTTTTTTGAATAAATAATATTATATAATATGAATAATATTATATTAATATAATTTATATTATATGTAATCTGTTTTATGTATTAATATTATATTATATATAATTCAAATGATATTAAAAAGAAAAGTCAGAGAGACTGGTCAAAAAAGAAAAGAAAAGAAAAGAGAGAGAGAGAAAGATGTGACGAAGAGGCTTCGCAGAGACGACGGAAGGGGAAGATGACGACTTCGCAGAGACGACGGAAGGGGAAGACGACGAAGAGAGTCCGAGATCAAGATCAAAGGGGAAGACGATGAAGCACAGTACATCGATTTCGCAGATCAATCTCGATGCTCTACAACCGATTGAAGTCGAAGGCCAGGTAGGTTCTCTCCTTGCTCTCTTCTCTTTCGATTCTTCTGCCGTATCCGTTTCTAAGGAGCCGTATCCCGGCCGTATCCCGCACCCGTACCCGTGTCGTGTCGTGTCGACACGGGTACCTTCGAAATTCCAAAGAGTCCGTGTAACATAGTTCACCACTACTGCAAATGTCATTCTACTACCACCATTATTACCACTGTTGCCACTCCACCTCTACGACTACCATTACTACCACCATCACTACCACTCCACTACCACTACCACTACCATCATTACCACTGCTATCACTACTACTACTACTACTACTATTACCTCTCCTCCACGACTGCCACTCCATCTTCTTTGCCACTACCACAACTTCATTAAAATAAAAATGAAATAAATAAATTTTCAATCTTAGTAATTAAAAAAAAAATGAAAGTTTTTTTAAAAATTCATCAACTACAAAAAAAAAATTATTTTAACAAAAAAAAAAGTTTTTTGGCGACGGCAACCCCCGTCGCAAAAAAAAAAAAGAAGTTAAACGGCGTCATTTTATTGTTTAAATTTCATTTGTGACAAAAAAAAAAAAAAAAAAGATTTTTGTTTTTTGTTTTTTTTCTTTTTACCATTTCATTCCCGCTTTGTTTCCTCCCCTTTATTGTTTAAATTTTCTTTGGAGACAGTGAAACTTTACGTCGCAAAAAAAAAAACCCTAGCGAGCGCTCATCTGTTTTTTCCCTTCGAGCTCGTTTTTTCCCCCCTTCAACCAAAAATTTCCAATCTAAAAAATGCTTAATCTTTTAACCAAAAGCCTATCAAAAGTTCCCATCTCTCCTCTCGACTCTCGATCTCTCGATCTCTCGATCTCGACTGTGAGCAACGGCGGACGACGGCGCGCATCGAATCAACGACGTTTAGCGATGGCAGCGAGAAGCGTGAGACGGCAGCGAGTAGCGTGCGACGGCGGCGAGCGAGCGACAATGGTGCGGCGTGTCTCTCTTCAACTCTCTCATCCTCTAGTTCTTCTAAGACCTCACGCACACAGACTCACAAAACAAAAGGCGATGACAGATTCTCATCGTCTTTGCGTTCGTCAATCTTCAGATAAGGTAAATTCAGCTCCATATTTACTCTAATTCTCCGTAGCTTCACTGCTTTTCCAGATTAGGGTTTCGATTCGTGGTTTTTTTTTTTTATTTTCTTCTTCTTCTTCTTCTGAGATCTCGTGTTTCTTTCATCTCAATCGATGTTGGGTTTGTGTTTGTTTTTGATGGATTGTTGTAGTGGTGGTCTGTAAGCAGTTGGGTATTGATTTGTTGATGCTTGTGTTATTTGATTTTGTTTTGTTGATTGATGATTGATTGTCTCAGTTTCTAAGCACTACTGGAAAATATTCATTTTTGGGTTTTTAGGTGAAATAGATAGAGGGCATTTGAAAATTACAATAGATGTAGTTGTCTACTGCTTAATCAGTGAAAATGCCTTCTGCATGTGGATTGTGAACCAGGTGATTGTGGTGCCTTCTGTATGTTTTGAACCAAGTGATAGTTGACATAGTGCTATTCCTATTTGGCCCAAGCTTTTTAGGGAATATTGGGTTGTGATGGTTTTTTTTTTTTTGGATTTTCCTTAATTCTTGTGCTGGGTTCGAAGTTTTACTCTCTTGGTTGGTCTAATTTTGGCAGTTTTTTGGTTATTATTGTTTTGGGTTTTTATTGAAATTTGATTTCTTCACTAGTTTTGCATTTTGGGTTGGACAAAATTATGCATTACAGTTGACATATAGGCCATGTTTGTTTGGGCGGACTGGATTAGCATTCCCATGACTAATAGTCCTAGGACTACGAATTCGTTGGATTATGTATCCTATCTTAACTAATAGTTAAGTTTAAAATAATTAGTCCGTACTTTAATTGTTTAACCAAACAGCGGATTAATAATTTTATTGGACTATTAGTCCAATCCCAAGCTCATGTCCACCCAAACAAACATGGCCATAGTGTTCTTCCTACTTGGGGCAAGGTTTTTACAGTATTGGTTTTGTAGTTTGGATCTTAATTCAGAGAATTTTGGTGTTCTGTTTTTGTATTTTGTTCTCACTACTGACACAACTGGATCACACACTGCCTTTTCCTTTAGTTCTAAAAGTTTCATCAATTGAATTGATATGTAAGGTTAGTGTGGTTTTAAGGGATACTTGCCCCCCAAAAAAATGGTTTTTAAGGGATGGCCAAACAAATAATGTTTCCTGATGTGATTTTTTCAACTTGGAATGTAAATTTTTATATTTGGATAAATTCTATTGTGGTAAAAGGTTTGTTGTTTGGATTTTCCTGATTTATTTTGATAAATTGAATTTGTGGATGTGGTGAGGGATGACCCAACAAACAATGTTCTAATTTTTTTTTAAGGGACAAACATATCTGGCCTTATATGTTGGTTTCTGTATGAGATATAATTTACTTTTCTTTTTCGGCGTAACACCTTTTGAGAATTTTAGGTTCTGTGGAAATGCATTGGATTGACACTTCCATTTACCGATCCATCATTTGAACTCAAGATATATTTTTAGGTATGAATTTTCTTTTCTTTTTACTTGGTGGGGCTTGATTGTACATGGTTTGCTTTTTAATTTTTTTTTCTTTGATTGCGTTAACCATAACTTTTTTGAGAAGCTTGATTTTGAACTATTTTCTAGAAGAATTTTTCTTCATTAAAATCCATGGATTCTGTCTTGGTTCATTTGATACATTTTTGAACTGTTATAATGCAAATGGAGCAGTAACAGAAAAACATCAAAAAAAATTCAAGTTTAAATAAAAAATCGAACAATCTGATATGAAATTGTTTCAATTTATATACCTAACAAACACGTATATATATATATGATGATGATGATGATGAAAGACAAAATGAAGACACTTGAGAAACTCTTGACTCAACAATCTCTTTTTGAGAATGGTAGTTGAAAAAACAAGCTTGTGTTTAGTCCATATTTTAGATTGGAGGAGTATACAATTTTCGTAATTGTGGTGAGTCCGTTTTGATAATCTGAGTTATTTAACTATCAAGTATTTATTCATGTCAAAAAGATTGGGCGTTAGGAGTTTAATGAATTTTACAAATTGAACGGTTCAGATCATTAAGACGGATTTGAGATGAGTCCACAACCATGAGAACTAGACTCTTTAGTCCAAATTAATGAGTCTGCTTCGCAGTTGGTAGTATATTGAGACAAAATGATAGAAAATTTTGAATAAGGAAAATTTTGTCCCATAAAATTAATTACAAGTACATGGAATTAAATTTTGATTAAACCCGAGCTCACGTTCTAGAGACATATAAAATGTTGCATTATTATTATTTTTTTTATTGCTTTCATAATAATCATGTTTGCGTTTTTTATTTCAAATTTTATAATGTTTGATTAAGAGAGGGTTTTACAAGACAACAACCATCTGGAGATGATCAATGATGGGATTAAAAAAAAAAAAAAGATTTGAGCAATTACTTTATATTAATAATGAATTCTTAAAGTGAAAGTTTATAATATTAAATATATGACATTCACATGAGTTAGTAAGAATTAAATCAAGGATTAGGGACTCACGTGCATGTCCTAGACTAGCAGTATCTTTTGGATCAGTTCAGTGATTGGATTTAATTTAGGGAACCAAAAAAAAAAAACTAATTAACTGGTTTGTTCTCTTTGACAGGATTGCATTGTAGTAATTTAAAATGGAAATTAACGAAGGTCTAGAGAATCAAACTAAGAATCCTACCAAACAAACCGTAAAGTTTCAAATAAATTACCTTGAGTGGTTTGAACTAGGATTTACAAACAAAAAATGCAAATCATTTTGATGAGCTATGTGAGTCGTCATCACTATATTGATTTAATGATTTTTATTGAGTGCGTGTGATAATCTTACTCACATTTAGTGCCTGTTTGGCACAGCTTATAATCAGCTTATTTCAGCTTTTAGCTTAATTTAAGCTATTTTGATGTGTTTGGTTTAGCTTATAGCTTATAACTTATAGCTTTTTGGAAGTCAGAAATCAGCTTATTCTTTGAGTGGGGCAGGAGATGCTTTAAGAATAAGTTGGAAATCAGCTTAAGCTGAAAGTTATAAGCTATAAGCTGTTTAGGCATAAGCTATAAGCACTTTTCCACAGCTCTACCAAATAGGGCCTTAATGTACCGAGTTGTCACCACTATATTGTATTAATAAGTTTGATCACTCATATCTGTTTTTAATGTGGTGGTGACAACTCTTATTACGATAATGTACATAATAAACAAAATATGATATAAAAATATAGCTATTGTAATATTACTCTTTTATATTGAGCTCTTTTAGCCCCAAAAAAGCTTATTTGGATGCTGTTAAATGGAGTACAAGTAATAGTATACACAAATAGATTTATATGGTTTTTTTTTTTTTTTTTTATCACTACACAAAGCTAGCAAAGCCCGTGTTAATCAATATAAATACGATCTATTATCTTTGTTTCTAGTAGTAAAAATAAAATTTGACGTGAAATATATTTACATATATTATTTTTGTTGGTGATATGCTTTTATATTACCTACCTAATAAGTTTAGAAAGATAAAAATCAAATTTTATAAGATTTGTTTATGAGATTCGCTTTTAAAAAATTCTACTTATTAACATTTTTTTTGGGTCTAATTTTGTGTTTAATTTTTTTGTATGTAGAAAAAGATTACCTAACCTAATTCAAACCAATTTAGGCAAAATGCCAGCCTTTGAAATGAATGAACCAAATGAGAAGACCAACACTTCTCAAGTCTAGAAAAACCAAAAAACTTTTAGTCTAACTATGGTATCAATAAGAATTCATACCTACAAAACCTCAATTAGTAGGCTGTTGATGTAGGGTTTAGAGAATCAAATTTGGGACCGTCGTAGGATTATGACCAATTTGATGGTTTTGTTTCATTGCATTTTGAGCATCAGTGTTTTACTACTTTTAGTAGGCAGCAGGTCTCTCTTGTGCATTAGTTTATTATTTTTGTTTTTAAGGTTTGCCATATGGAGAATATGTTGGAACAATCTTCTATGTAAATAAAATAAATTGAAACAAAACCAAACAAATAAATAAATAACGTACTGAATTTATTTATCGAACCGAATTAAAAAAAAATTCAAAGACCAAGTCGAGTGTGTGACACTCTGTCCTTAAGACAGATTCGCCCCGTTACAGTGCTTACGGTTGAGTGGCATCTATCTCTCATGATACAATGATCTTCACAAATTTGTAGTAGCATTCCAAACAAATTTGTTCAGCGAACTAGAACCTTGTGTTCTATACTCTCTTTGATTTTTCTCTAAAACTAGAATGAAGAATAATGCACCAAAAGAGCAAAGTTGGACAAAAGAAAGGATTTTTCCAAACTGTTTTGGATCATTTTGTGGTGTACAGACTGCTGGAAAAGGATATCAATTTATAGGCAACTTAGTGACTGTTGGGACAACCCGAACAGGTACAAAAAGAGGACAACATGTGCCAAATTCAAATGAACAGATCTGTAGTAGTTTTATTATCTGTTTAGCAATTTTAAAACTGTCTAAAAACTGCGGAGCAGTTATCCAATCTGTCAAGAACAAATTGAACCTGTTGAACTATGTTTTGAATCTGTTCAAATCTGCCTAGCAGATTTAAATCTATTTGAAAATCAGAATCTGTTCGAAATTTGCAGAAAATTGTTTTGGACAGTTTTGAATTTGTCCGACAGTTTAAAAACCTGTTTAATAGTTTGGAAAAAAATGGAACTCGAAGGCACAATTATTGGACAATAAATTTGAATTCAAATTTGAATTTGAATTCAAATTTGAATTTGAAATAATTTCCTGCAATAATTTTTGAAATAAATTCAAAAGAATTTTGTCCAAAAAATTAATATTAAAACTGACCCGACTCACAACCCACACCCGAGCCGGGACGGACGGACGGCGGCGCGCGTATGGTGTTGGTTTGGGCTAAGGTTCACTTTGTCCATAACTCCTCCCTTTTACAAACTTGGGGTGCCCCTTGGGGTCCAAACCCAAGTGTTGTAGTCTAAAGCTTATCTACATAAACAAGCTCTCTTAAAGTTTCAATGTGGGACAACCCATTAAAAGGAAACCCACATTTAAATCTTTAAATGTCCATTCTACGAACTCGAAAATGACGTCAAGTTCCTATTCACTCATAAATGATTTTGACGAATCGTCTTTACCGTGTGACTTGCCACGCGGCAAGGAACACGCCACCTTTTCGGACCCACCCCAAAAGACGTTTGGGGCCCACTCCATTTTGGGCGCGAAATCGGCCCAAAATAAGCCTAATAAACCAAATTTTCCAATAGAATATTCTTGTTAAGGGTACATGGGCATATACATATATATATATATATATAAAATATTAATATAGGATTTGGTTAAGAATGTTATGGTGGTATGGATAAAATTGTGTATTGAAGTGTTTGTTAATTGACAAAAAATCATAAAAGTATGATTTAATTTCGTTTCTAAACATATTTGTTAATTTAGGAAGTTATTGGATGTTCAAATGATGTAGTTAAAATGTGTGTTAAGTATGAAAATAAGATCCAATTATGTCTATCCCTTCTCTCTCTTGTCAAGGGTTTTGCCGCAATTGCCTATCTAGGAGTGTTTCAAACTGCACAATTCCATTGTAACAAACTAGTTTCTCGAATCGGATTCCCGTTTTGAGAGTTAGAGCGGGATTTCACTCTTAAGAAACAAACTAGTTTCTTAAGAAATTTAGAATTTAAGGTGTTAATGCCCCAAAATCACCAAACGGCGTCAGAGTAGCACGAAACTTGGCACAGAGGACTGCCTAGGCACAAGAGACTTGTGAGAGAAGACGGGATACCAATCAGGTTCCCGATTTGGGAGTTAGAGCCGAATTTCACTCTAGGCAAACTAGTTCCTTAAGAAACTTGAATTCGAGGTGTTGCTGTCCCAAAATCACCAAACGGTGTCGGTTTAGCAGGAAACTTGGCACACACAACCGCCTAGGCACGAGAGACTTGTGGGAGAAGACGGGAATCCAATCGGGTTCCCGGTTTGGGAGTTAGAGCCGGATTTCACTCTAAGCAAACTAGTTCCTTAAGAAACTTGAATTCGAGGTATTGACGCCCCCAAAATCACAAAACGGCGTCAGTTTAGCACGAAACTTGGCACACACGACCGCCTAGGCACGAGAAACTTGTGGGAGAAGAAGGGACTCCAATCGGGTTCCCGGTTTGGAAGTTAGAGTCAGATTTCACTCTAGGCAAACTAGTTACTTAAAAAACTTGAATTCGAGGTGTTGACGTCCCAAAATCACCAAACGGTGTCGGATTAGCACGAAACTTGGCACACACGACCGCCTAGGCACGAGAGACTTATGGGAGAAGACGGGACTCCAATCGGGTTCTCGATTTGGGAGTTAGAGCCGGATTTCGGTCTAGGCAAACTAGTTTCTTAAGAAATTTGAATTTGAGGTGTTGATGCCCCAAAATCGCCAAACGGCGTCGGTTTGGTACGAAACTTGGCACACACGACCGCCTAGGCATGAGAGACTTTTGGGAGAAGACGGGACTCCAATCGGGTTCCCGGTTTGGGAGTTAAAGCCGAATTTCATTCTAGGCAAACTAGTTTTTTAAGAAACTTGAATTCGAGGTGTTTACGCCCCAAAATCACCAAACGACGTCGGTTTGGCACAAAACTTGGCACACACGACCGCCTAGGCACGAGAGACTTGTGGAAGAAGATGGGACTCCAATCGGGTTCCCGATTTGGGAGTTAGAGCCGGATTTCGGTCTAGGCAAACTAGTTCCTTAAGAAATTTGAATTCGAGGTGTTGACACCCCAAAATCTCCAAAGGCGTCAGTATAGTACAAAACTTGGCACATACGACCGCCTAGGCACGAGAGACTTGTGGGAGAAGACGGGACTCCAATCGGGTTTCTAGTTTGGGAGTTACAGCCGGATTTCACTCTAGGCAAACTAGTTCCTTAAGAAACTTGAATTCGAGGTGTTGACGCCCCAAAATCACCAAACGGCGTCGGTTTGGCACGAAACATGGAACACATGACCGCTTAGGCACGAGAGACTTGTGGGAGAAGACGAGACTCCAATCGGGTTCTCGGTTTGGGAGTTAGAGCCGGATTTCACTTTAGGCAAACTAGTTCCTTAAGAAACTTGAATTCGAGATGTTGACGCTCCAAAATCACCAAACGGTGTCGGTTTGGCACGAAACTTGGCGCACACGACCGCCTAGGCACGAGAGACTTGTGGGAGAAGACGAGACTCCAATCGGGTTCTCGGTTTGGGAGTTAGAGCCAGATTTCGGTCTAGACAAACTAGTTCCTTAAGAAATTTGAATTCGAGTTGTTGACACCCCAAAATCACCAAACGGCGTTGATTTAGTACGAAACTTGGCACACACAACTGCTTAGGCACGAGAGACTTGTGGGAGAAGACGGGACTCCAATCGGGTTCCCGATTTGAGAGTTAGAGCTGGATTTCTGTCTAGTCAAAATTGTTTACTTAATTATCTTTGTAGTTATATAGTAGTTAATTTTTTTATGTTTTTTTTTGTAATTAAAATATTAACACATAATTATATTGTCATTAATTATTTTTATTTTTTGTTTACAGATATTTCCCGAGTAGCTGTTTGCTTTTTCTGGAATGCAGGCGGGAGTTAGATTGCGACTAACTTTTGTTTTTGTTACCTATGGAAGAATCATGAGGAAAACTTTTGTTTTTTATTTATGTTATTTTGATTTGTGAACAACATTATGTATTTAAACATTGTACATGTATTATGCAACATTATGTAGTGGGATAATTTTGCTGGTGTGTTGTTATGAATGGAAGAATATTTTTATTATGGATGAATTGTTGTTTTTATATTGGAATTTTTATATTATTATATAATTATTGGTTTCTTTTTTAGTTATTTTTCATTTAATATAGGTAATTTTCATATTTTTAATATTTTTATTGCTTTTTTTTTTTTATGAGACGGCACCACACCGTCTCAAAAAAACATAAAAACCATTTTTTTTTTTTGCAACGTCAGCATTGCCGTCACAAAAGATATTGCCAATAGTTGGAAAAAAACCTTTCCCGACAGTCTTGTTTGCCATCGCAAATAATATCTTAACGACGGCGTGTCTGTGCTGTCTCAATAACTTTTAGCGACGGCAAGTACCTCAATCACAAATAACACTTTTAGCGACAGCAACATAATGCCGTCTCAAAAAATTTCAGATTTTTACATATTATTGTCGACGGCATAATTCCGTCGCAAAAAAGGCAACTTACCGTCGCAAAAAAAAAAGGCGACGGCACTTTGCCGTCGCAAAAAACTTTTAGCAACACCCTTTGTTGTGACCCCCTCTTTGCCGTCGCTAAAAGTCAGTTGCCGTCACAAAAAAGTTTTTGAGATGACGTTTTGAGTATTTGCGATGGCAACTTGCTGTCGCAAAAAGTCAATTTTTTTGTAGTGTGTAATATATAAAAAAAAAATATTTTGATGTGTCCAACGTTTTGGTTAGTGAAAAAAAAAAAAATTTAGTGACTTTTTTTAATCTTGCCAAACATACTTTTGCTTTTTAATTTATTTAACAAAAAAATAACATTTTAGTTGATCCCCAACAATGCCTTAATACCCATTTATATCCCATATAACTTGAGAAAAAAAGGACAGATATAGAAAGAGAGGGATCTGAAATTCTCTGTTCTCTTTTGTTGTTGCGCAAAGTCACACTTGCAAGCTCTAGCTGGCTCAAGGAGAGAGAAATAGAAATAGCCATGGAAGTGGAAGATGATGTGTTTCTTGCAGACTTGAACAAGCAAGTTTCTCTTCTAATCATGGATGATGATGAAGACCAAGTCATCCATTGTCCTTCAGTTTCTCTTCAAGTTCTTCACACCCCCTCCTAAATTTTCTCACTTTTACTAGAAAAGAAACTTCTAGGTTTAGACTTTGAAGAAAAACTATCTTGCACAAAATTTTATGTCCTCAAATCCCTTTTGGCTTGGTTTGGGAATTGTACGAGCACGAAATAATCTTCTCGTATAATCCTGTTGATCAAGTTTGCGCTCCTTCAAATGTCGTCACTTTGCTTCTTGAAAACACAAACGTGAGCTAGCCGGCGGGTGTGTGCCAAATACCTCTCCGATGCCTAAGTCAGCAAATAGACAATAGACAAAAAGCTATGTGTTTGAGAGTAGAAATTGTGATACCTGTACATAAGTTCTGCCATGAGATTTTATAGATTCCGCCTGGCACAATCCTAGTAAGACTTTAACTCTCTTTAGTAGAGTCCTCCTAGGAGTCACAAAGATAATGCTTATCTTTCTACACCCTCCTCACTACTTAACCAAGTGAGATGGTTTCACCACGGTCGGATAGCAGCACAACCGAGCTAACACTGCCCTGTCTGACACCAGTTCTAACTGTGCTCACTCAGCTCGGTGCTATCATGGGCATCGCCTAGCTCGGTCCTCCGTCCACCTATACCTCGGTTCAGAATACCCAAACCAAGCTATTGGCAGCCATCTTTGACCGAACGGACGGGATCAAGGACAGAGCCATGCGGGCCATTACCTCGGCCCATAGTTCAGTCCATTTAACGTCTGGGCTTAGCTCGGCCCAAGTTCATACATAAATTACCCTCTCGATTGCCCCTTAATTCCATCTGCAATTCATGATTTGGAATTATTTTTCTCCAGCAGAGCTAAAACATTCACACCAACCGAACTAAAATAAGCAACACCACCGAGATTAAAATATTCAACCCCACTGGGTTGGGTTAGCTCGGTCTTCAATATTGTGCTTGTCACAGCCTATCGCTTCACGTACCTGACACCATGTCCTACCTGTGACACATGGCACACACCTATTGCTTTTCCATACTATGACAATCGTCCCACATTTACCAAAAAACGTTTGAAAAGTCTGTTGTCTTTGCACCTTTTCAAAAACCCATTTACTCGAATCAAACCCTTACTGTTCACCTTCTTCCTCTATGCATTTCTAAGACCTGCTCCTGCGCCTCCTGTGCTCCCGTCCCTTTCCCTTGTCTTGCTCTCTTGCTGGCTGGATTTTGCTCTCACGCTTAAACCCGTAAGTTGTTCAATACTTCTTCCTAATGTTCCTTTGTACTCATTTCTATACATTCATCATATATATGCATGTGTATCCATAACTGAACATTTGAGTAAATACCACCAACCAAAAAACCTCATGCCTGCGCCCAAAGACTCACAATCCAAATTTTGAATCAATGTCAAACATGATTTTTGATCCAAAATCGTGTTATGACCGAGCTAGTAACTTGTTTGCAACCTTCAAGGTTGTATCTGACCGAACTAGGACGTACTGATCACCAACCGTACTAAAAAACATTGAGTTGGCATTCGCCACTTGACCGAACTACAAAATGGTTTGCCACCATTCGCAACCGAGCTAGGCTTTCTTTTGTATTGCCCATTTACTTAGCCCGGTCCAGTTGTCTGGGCATAACACTTCTTTATTTCCACTTTACAGACTTGACTAGGTTGGCCAGGCACACCTTTGCACCCTGCCCCTAGACGGCTTTGCTCAACCGAGCCAACCAAAGCCTCAGCCGCGCCGCTCTAGGCCACTGTGAACATATTAACAATTTTTTAAGTTAACATGGTAAATACTGGCTCCTAGTGAATTCACCTGGAGCCATGGCCGAATTTCGCCGAGACTATCAAATTCCTGATGACGTCCACCTCTCTCTAGCCGAGCTGGACACCACACCTTGGGGTAAACCGGGCTTCATTCCCTTCACTGTGATATCAATCGTAGAAGTTGGGCTTCGGTTCCCCATTCAACCCTTCGTATGCGAATTCCTCAGGCAAACAAGATTATGCCCAACCCAGCTCTTCACCAACACCAATAGAATAATAAATGGCATTGCCGAGCTAAACCGCCGGCTTGGCCTTAACCTTGGATTGGCTGAGCTATTCCACAAATATTTTGATAGTTGGGTGTATTATTTAAGGGTAAGAAGAGGCCGAGAAAAAATTATAAAAAACACACCGTATAAAGACTTAAATGACGACGACTTCCTTTGGGTTTCTGGTAATTTTGAAGACCAGGAAGCCCAGATACCGTGCTACAATATAAATTGGAATAAAGGAACGGTTGGTAAGAACACTTTGGTTTATTCATTTTTTGTTGTTTCATTTAACCACCGTGTCGACCCGTTCCTTGTCTTTCTTGTTTGCAGATTTAAACCAACTCAAATCACACTACACTTACGCCAATCAGGACGCCATTCGTGCCACGCTCCGATACCTTCAACGTGATTGGGCCTAGCTACTGAACTTTGAACCGACCTATCGATACAGTGGAAGAAGGAAGACTAGGGTGACTTATTTTCTCCTCGAACCATCACCTGAACCGGACCCAAACTTGCCCCAAATCAACCTTATTCCTCTCACTGAAGAATAAGAAATGGTCAAGCGCCGTGCTGTCCGCACCCTAATCACCGAACAAACCGCAGCTCCAGCAGTCGAGCAGCAAACTGAGGCACCATAGGCCGGTCAATCACCCGTGGCTGTGGTGGCCCTCCCCACAGCTCGGGCTTCTTCATCTCGGCCAAGCAAACGACCACAAACACAACGCCTAAGGGATGAGGATGAGCCATCCAAAATTGAGCTTCAAGAAGTAACACACTCCCAAGGTCACGACCGACCTAGCCCTTCAAATCCTCCCACACCGCCGGTGTGGGCACCATCTGCCACATTCAGGGGTTGCGCCATTACGGCCTCTGACTCTGTCAGCGCCGAGAAGGATCACATGTTGGCCTTCAACTTAGCAAAGAGTGTTTGCCTGCCCGCCGACATAGAGTGGCATGAGGGTTTGACCGAGCTGAAGGCCATTCACTCAGCATCTAAGTCGATGATACTGGTAAGGCCCGAAATCCCTATAACTTGAACAAATGACATTTGTTAAGGTCCCGGTGCATTGGTTGTTGTAGACGTGCCCGAACATCTCGGGAAAAATCCTCGTTTTGTTTCTTTAGGGCTTACTATAGTTCAGACTCAAATGTCACGGTTCTGAATCTAATCCCATAAAGTGCAATGCGAGACTAATAAATCACCAAAGAGTCCAAATCCGGCAAATCATTTTTGGAAAACTGATTTTTAAGAAAGAAGTGCCAAACATGGACTGCTTTGCCAGATACAGAATCGCCACCTAAATATTTATTTTGGGGGGATTTAGGAAACCCTGACTCGTTGCCTAAGGCCACGTATCCATCATCACCAAAGTTGCCTCCGCTCGGGAACTTAGGTACGATTGGGGAAGGTCATCTATGAGCACCCCCGCTCGCCCGATCAAAGATCGGCCTTTACTAACATGACATTTTGTTTTTGAAAACACATGCGTTCTTATTCCGGTTATTAGCCTAGAATTACTATGTGATGCGCACAACACACAAGTATAGACTAGATCACCTAAGTTGGAACAAAGCATCTCGTGTTTGTTTATTTGAAAATGGTTTGAAGGTGCCACTCGCAAGTAGGCTAAGACGTGGATTTGCCACCCTTAGGTGGGCGTAAGAAAACATGATTTTGCCACTCTCAAGTAGGCTTAAAACACACATTTTGATGAATCGTTCCAATTCAGGTAATGAAGCCTTCATCCACAGGCATTCATGCAGTTAATCACTTAAGTAGTTAGCCTCATAGCAATCATGCTGTCATGTTAACACTCACACACATGCAAGATACTAAAGCATAAACACTTACAGTGTACTCCGAGCCAAAACAATAATTAGTTAGAAATCAATGCATGATCCTAGTTTATGTTAAGATGGCTAATGCAACACATGCAAAATGCAACTAGAAATAGGCTCGGCTATCTAAGAATGGCATGTGAAATGCGACAACTCAATACACGTACTCAAGTTAGAATTGAAATACTATGCGGTTAGTATGATGCGCCGAGCCCGGTGCATGCAATACAAATGAATGATGCAAACATGCGAGCATAAGAATGCTAATTGAAACATGACCTAAAACTAACCACTGAAAGCAGGTAAGTAAAAGGGAGAAAGACGTGGGATTGGAAGACATTCACACACTCACGCACACTTATTACAAAATTCGCCCTCTCGACGGAGGTCCGAATAAATAATACAAACCGAATAGTTAACTAACTAACTAGTTAATTAGTTAATTAATTATTACCCAACACTTAACTAATTAAATAAATCAATTAAGCTACATAAGCAGTAAAGAGGCCTCAGGAAGAGGGAGAAATACATGCATGCTTGGCTCCGCTCAGAAATCTATCGCCATGCTCATGTCGCCTCTGTTTACACTGCTCTGCATCTCTGAAGACTGCGCAAGTCTCAAGGGTGCTCCTGGACCATTCCCTGAGTGTTGTGGGAGGTCACCGGCTAAGATATAGGGCCACCGAGCAAGGGATAGTGGTCATCGACCATTTGTGGGGATCTCGGCCAACAATGCATGGCCGGCCGGCACTGAGGATGGCCGACCGACCATCTCTTTCTGCAGAATCCTGTTTTTGCTGCAACAGAGGACAGACAAAGCATGGCAATGCATTTTCAAGGCAATGTTTGCACCACCACCCTCCTTATCATGTTTAAGACTCAAATGAGTATGGTTCTCGACCCTCGGGCCACCAATCACGCATTTCAATGCATGGTGGCCAAAGGAGCCAAGTGTGCACATTAGTGTGAAATGGATGCACAAAACACATATGAATGCTTCACACTCTATCATGTTGGATCAAGAATGTCGGCGACCAAGGATTGAAGCACGTTTCGTCACTTCAAGTACGAACATTTCTCGCTCCTCGTGTTTGGTATGACACCCCAAACCAAACACAATGCAATGCATGTATGCCAAAACAATGCAAAGCATGCAACCAATGCGATGCAATACGAGCATGCTAACTTAATGCAATGCAATGCTACCTAAGCATGTAAGCTAAGCTAATGTAACATGAACATGCCAAGTATGCAACAAGGTTATGTAATGTAACTAGCTAAACATCATGTAATATACCAATCATGCAAACATGATATAATGCAAACAGGAAAATAATGTAATGCAACGTGCGCATGCCAAATGCAATAGTACTCGAATGTACACATAAGGCTAAGGTAACAAGCATGTCAAATGCAATGCATCCTAAACCTACAATGCAACAAAACGCAAGCTAGCAAGCATGCAAAATGAAAACTAAGCATATGATGCGATTAGCATGCAACAATTATGCCAACAACGAGCATGCAACAACATGCAATGCGATAA
The DNA here is from genome assembly GCA_036172215.1 of Camellia granthamiana. Classification (NCBI taxonomy): domain Eukaryota; kingdom Viridiplantae; phylum Streptophyta; class Magnoliopsida; order Ericales; family Theaceae; genus Camellia; species Camellia granthamiana. The sequence goes on from CM069907.1 coordinate 143,264,613, forward strand.
GCACGCAATCAACACACGAACCACACGACTCATGGACTTATACTGAAAACGGATAGGCCTCAGCCACACCAAAACAATGGCCAAAGTAATGAATTAAGGCACCGAAAGGGCAAAACACATATGCGCACATATAGGCCCATAAACTATGCAACAACGCACAATCATTAAGCATGAGGAAGGTTTGATAAACATGAGAATATGACAATGCAATAATCTCTGAAATCATGTTAAGAGTGATGCCAAATCAACCATATAACACAAGCAAGGCATGCTAATGGACTTAAAGTTCAAGGCTAGCCAAGGGACTTGAACCATGGCCATATCAACCAAGCCCCAAAGGACCAAGGTGATCCAAAACAGTCCCAAGGCAAGCCAAAACAAGGCTAGAACATGCACGAGATGAGGCCAAAACATGCTAGAAAGGTAGGCACAAAACAAGATGCATACAAGGCTAAAAAGGGCAATTGCACTACACCTATTACAACAAAACATGGCATGACTTAGGCCAATAAAATCAGAGTTATGGCATGTTAGAATGAGCCCAAAAACCTACTTAGATGGCATCCCAAAGGCCTAAGCACGATGGCATACACAATGACACATTCTTGGGGCATAAAACACCAATTTTCCAATGCATGGAATAAGTGATAAATGCAAGTATGTGAGCATGAAACATGGATTGAAATCACATTTCGTATGATGCCAAATCATGAAAATACTTCAAGTAACACATGCTAATGAACTTAAGGGCCAAAGCTTACAAGCTAGAATGAACCAAGGCTATGCAAAACAATAGATGCATGACCAAGACAACACCAAACAGAGTTTAATCATGGTAAAACATGAGGGAAAGCTCCTTGGAGTCGAGCCAAAACATGCAAGAATAGTGGTCCAAACACAAGATGCATGTTATGGAAACATGCAAGATTACTCTACAAGTATGTGAAGCATGCAAGATGCCATCAAACCAACATGGAATAGAGTTAAGGCAGGTCCTAAAAGTCACTAAAAAGTGCTGAAATAGAACCAAGACATGCTAAGTAAACATGCTACTCTTATAAGCCAACAACACAAGCATATGAGACATAAGGAGAGAGGGGTGTCCCCCTCCTATACAAGACTCCAAAACCACTTCTCCACCACTGAAAATCCTCTAGATTTCAGTGGTGGGAAGGTCAAAATGAGATGGTTCCAAAGTTCGAAAATAAAGGCACAAAATAAGGCCAAACAAGGCCTAAGAGGGGGTAGACAACCCCCAACCAAAAAGTGACCTTAAACAACCATAACAAGCATACAAAATCAGAACTTTTTATAGTTTATAGCTAAGTTTAAAACAATATGCAAGATAGGCTAAAAGCTTATGCAAGAATGAGGAATAAAGAGGATAGTTTCTCACCCTTGAAGAATCTCTTCAAGAACACCACTCCAGTACCTCCTTCTGATCAAAACCAACTCAAAAACTCTAGAATCAACTCTTCTAGTGCCTCAGCAACCAAGGATAGTGTAACACTAGGTGCCTTAGTGCAAAAATATGAACAAAACACACTTTTGGCCACAAATACACACACAAATATAGAGAGAGAGAAATATATAGAGAGAGAGGGATATATGAACTCTATATCTATTTTGCTCAACCCCCGGAAAGGGAGAGGAGGCTCTCCTTTTATAGAAATCCAACTTTGCAATGCTTCCAAGAGAAGCTAAACAAGGCTCAAATCCCTCCATACACGTGTATGGAGGGCATAGTCTGTGTTCACCAGCTGGCACAGCTGGCATGCACAATGCCTGAAAAAGGCAAAAAAAAAGGCCTCGGCCAGAAAAAGTGGCCGATCGACCAAAACAATGGCCGACTGACCAAACACAGTGCTGACCGGCCAACACTCTTGGCCGGTGGCAAGAAAACATGGCCTCAGGCCTTAGGCCTTGGCCGGTGGGTTGAGAAAATGGCCAACAAGCCACCCTCTTCCCTTAGAAGCAAAAACACAAGTGTTTGGTCCACAACCAAGCACAAAACAGACAAGTTGAGAGATCATGAGGCAAGGCGCGCGGCCGAGATCTCCGAGAACTCAAAACGAACACGAACATGGATGATCATCGAGTGTTCAAACAATGACGTCCAAGTCTTGAGGACGGTCAAAAATGAGGTGTCTACAGTTGTCCTCTAACCACTCTGAATTATGCAGGCCATGCAAAAGAGCCAAGTGGCTCATAAACGAGTGCTTGAGCTATGGAAGATGGCGCGGTTAGCCGTTGCCGAAGCAGAATCCAAGGCAGCCGAGCTAAAAGAAGCTCAGGCCAAGCTAGCCGAACTAGAAGCTGAAAACGCGAGGCTGGCCGAACTGGTCAGTACAACAGAGACTGACAAGCAGAAGGCTTTAGCCAAGAAAAAAGACCGCTATCTGTGAGAGCTGGCCAAGCTGGAGAAGAAGAAGAATGCCGAGCTGGAGGACGTAAAGAAAAAAATGCAGAACGCAGAGGACCGAAGCTTCAAGGAAGGAGAGGAGACTTATGTCCAGCAGTGCAAAGCCGCCAAGGATATTTTCTTTAAGTGCTGTTAGAAGGCCGCTGTTGAAATGTTCGGTTACGGACATGACTTTGAGGTCTTCCTGAATCCCCCTCCCTACTTCATACCAGGATATATGGCAGACTACGTTAACGCGGTCCAACAAAAGTTCCTTCAGGAGGGAGAGGAGGATGAGGTCCTTGCTCCACAAAATGCTTCCAACACTCAGCTTGGCTGCCAGTCTACCTCTCCTACTCCAGTGGACTCCAATCCACCCTGCACGGGGCAATTAACGAGGCGCCTGTGACCGAGCCTAACCAGGGGCTGATGTTGTAGCTGAGCTACCCTTGGGCGAAGTCCGGGTTGATTTGGACGCCGACCTAGATGATTTGTTTGCTTGATTTCTCTTTTTCTTTTTAAGAAATGTAACTAGGCTGCAAGCCCCTCTTGTATTTGCTTGCTAATGAAATTGTTACCCAAAAAGCAATCTAAGAGGGGGGTGAATTAGGTTTCTACAAATTAAAATTAATAATATCCCGATAAAATTAACTACTAGTATAACAAATTATTAACAAACATGATGATGAACTTAGCAGTAAATAATCAAGCAAGATAACAATGAAGTATAACTAACATACATGGTAAATCAAATGATTAACACATGAATATTAGATAGCTATAGCAGTAGTAGGAAAGTAAAGAGATTAGGGAAAAGGAGACAAACAGATTTATAGTGGTTCGGCTTCAACCAAGCCTACATCCACTCCTCAAGTTTCACTTGAGATTTTCCACTATCTTCTAGCTTCACAGGGGTGCTAGCAACCTCTTTACAAATGGAGCAATTCTCCACGGATTTTACATAGACTTCACAAGCCCAAACCCTTGCAAATCTTAGGTGATTCACAATCACTCTTAAGACTTCAAGAACACAGTGTTTGCAACACTTTTACAAGATGAAATGGTATTTTTGCTTTCAAAGAAAGCTTACAATAAATATCTCTCAAAGATAGATATATAAAATGAAGCTTTGATTTTTCTGTAAATCTCACACAAGAAAGATGGGCTTAAAGCTATAAGGCTCGGTGTATAATTTCTGAGAATAGATGTGAGTGATTATAGATCAAAGAATATTTTTAGGTTTTTATTGTAACTTGTTTACATTAGAGGTTTTGGTATATATAATGAAAATTATAGCCGTTTATTGCCGTTGTATTTCCATCATTACCAATTTGAATATCTTCCACTCCATCATTACAAACTTGAATATCTTCAACTTGAACCTTTTGAACCTTTTGGCCTTTTGAACCTTTATAGCCGTTGTACTTCCATCATTACTAATTTGAATATCTTCCACTTAAACCTTTTAAACCTTTTGGCCTGCTGCTATGCTAGGCTGTTTGAACCTTTGTTTTGGGCTGTTTGAACTCCTGATTTAATCAAATATTAAATACATTCTAACAACATTTAGGATAAAGGTTTAAGTGAGAAATAATGGGACAAAATAAATTTTGGATTCTATTTTTCTCTTTCAAATAAATCATCAAAATAAATTTTGATTCTATTTTTCTCTTTCAAATAAATCATCAAAATATTTTTCTCTTTCAAATAAATTAAAACATAATTAAATAAATCATAAAAATAAATAAGTCTAACAGAAATGAAAGAAGCTTCCCTCTTTACGTCTTTTTGTTTGGTTCATATTCCACTTTTTGTAATTATCTTCCAATCATAATGGAAAAAAAGTTAACTCTTTGCTCGGTCGCTGTGTTTTAATGTTTTTGCACCATGCCAAGCCAGACTAATTTAGCTAGGTCTTATCTAATCCTGCCAACATTCTTTGGCCGAGATAGTTATCTCGGTCCCAAGAGCCCGAAAAAATGTTGGTCATACCTGCCAACTTTCTTCAACCTAGATCCTTATCTCGGCTGAAGAAGAGAACTAAATGTTAGTCTATCCTACTGTAGACGGCCCCGGAGAACTCCCGGCTCCGCGCTCGAGGGTGCAAATCTGTTTGTTCTTAGCTACTATAGTTCGGACTTGTGTCACGGTTCTAAATCTAATCTCACAAAGTGCAATGTGAGACCGATAAATCACCAAAGAGTCCAAATCCGGCAAATCGTTTTGGAAATTTGATTTTTATAAAGAAGTGTCAAACATGGATTGCTTTGCCAGATATAGAGTCGCCACCTAAATATTTTGTTTTGGAGAAATTTAGGAAATCCTGACTCGTGCCTAAGGCCACGTGTCCGTCATCACCAAAGTTGTCTCGGCTCGGAAACTTGGGTACGATAGGGGAAGGTCATGCGACGAGCACCCCTGCTCGCCCGGTCAAAGATTAGCCTTTACTAACATGATATTTTGTTTTTGAAAATATATGTGTTCTTATTCCGGTTATTAACCTAGAATTACTATGTGATGCGCACAACATACAAGTATAGACTAGATCGCCTAAGTTGAAACAAAACATTACATGTTCGTTTGTTTGAAAACGATTTGAAATTGCTACTCCCAAGTAGGCTTAAAACACACAGTTTGATGAATTGTCCCAATTCAAGTAATCCAACCTTCACCCACAGGCATTCAAGCAGTTAATCACTTAAGCAGTTAGCCTCATGGCAAGCATGCTTTCATGGCAGCATTTACACACACGCAGTATGCTAAAGCATAAACACTCACAGTGTACTCCGAGCCAAAATAGAGAACTAGTTAGAAATCATGCATGATCCTAGTCCATGTTAAAATGGCTAATGCAACACATGCAAAAATGCAACTCAGATAGGCTCGGCTATCCTAAGATGTCATGTGAAATGCAACTTGGTACATGTATTCAAATTGGAATTGAAATGCAATGCAGTTAATATGATGTGCCGAGCCCGGTGCATGCAAGACAGATGAATGGATGCACGCATGCAAAGCATAAGGTATGCTAAACAAAATATGCCCTAAAACTAACCATCATAAGCGGTTAGTAAAATGGAGAAAGCAATGGGGGTTGGAAGACATGCATCACACACACGCACGCTTATTACAACAGTTGGCCCCCTCGAAGGAGGGTCCGAATAATGAGCTAACTAGCTAATCTAAGCTAATCAAACTAATTATTACATCACAAAACTAATTAACTAACCCTAGTTAACTAATTAAGCTATTACAACGCAAATCGAATAGTTAAACACAATAACTACTTAGGTACAAAACCAAAGCATAAACTAGCTAAGCAAATTAGCTAAATAAAGCAGTAAAACAAGGTCCTCAGAGAGAGAAGAATGTATACATGCCTGGTTGCCTCGTTCAGAAATCCAATGCGATGCCCCAACTTGCCTCTGTTTCCATTTGACCTCAAAACATTGTACAAAGCTCTACAAAGCTTTAACTCCACCATGGGAACCTGTGGGAGGGCTGCCCACCAGTTGTTGAGGAGGGAGACCACCTACCGACCACTTTTTTTTGCTGAAAACCAGGAAAAGTGGTTGGCCAACTAGGTTTACTGGTCGACCGACCAGTTGTTGCTACCAGACTCCACTTTGCTGCAACAGAGAGCAAGAAAGGGCATGGTAATGTATTTGCAAGATATGTGTGCACAACCACCCTCCCTATCATTTCATAAGCTCAAGGGAGTGTAGTTCTCGACCCTCGGGCCACCAATCACGTATCTCGATACATGATGACCGAGAAGCCAAATTGCACAATTCAATATGAAATGAATGCACACATAAACACATAAAGCCTTGACCTCTATCATGTATGATAAGAGGGTCGGCGATCGAGAATTGAGGCATGTTTCATCATTTCAAATATGAAACGTCCCCCGTTTCTCGTGTTTGGACTAACACCTATCCAAACAAATACAATGCGACTCAAGCATGCAAACATGCAATGTAGCTTAAGCATGCAAACATGCAATGCAAGGCATGCAAAACACAATGCAACTACATGGCATATATAATGCAAAGAATAACATAGCATACACAATGCAATGTAACAACATAGCATACTCAATGCAATGTGACATGATCAACTTAACAAAGCTAATGACATGCAAACAATGCTAATGTATGCACACAATGCAAGGCAACATAAGCATGCAACAACATGATGCAATGTAACAACACTTACATAACATGCTCGATGGACTTAAACAAAAAATAGACAGACCTCAATCATGCCCAAATCAGTGGCCATAATGATGAAACCAAAGCATGAAGATCAAGACAAGCATGCTCAATGCAATCACCTATTGACTAGGCATAAGCGCACACCTCTCAAGAGTGCTCAAGGAGTGAAAAAAGTGGAAGTGTAACAACACTAAGTGCACTAAAATAAGGTATGAAATGATGCCAAATTACTCAAACAATACAAGTATAGCATGCAAGGGTCTTTAAAGCATGAAGCTAGTAAAGAGGACTATACAAAGAGACATGCAACCATGGCACAAATGCATGAATCAACCATGGATAGAGCTTAATTAGGTCTAAAAAAATACCAAAACATGCTAAGATGAGGGCTCGAGGACCTAGGCAAGAAGGCATACATGCTAGGCCATAAGCTAGGCAACAATGCATAACACTCAAAGGCACTTAAAGAGTGAAAGAAATAGGAACATGGCAGTCCTAAATGCTCTGAAATGTCATGATAAATGATGCCAAATCATCCAAACAACACAAGTGAAGCATGCTATGGTACTCAAAACTCAAAGCTAGCATAGGCACTTGTACTACAACTATGCAAAACATGAAGCATATAGTCGAGGCAACCCAAAACAGTCCTAGAACATGTCAAAATGAGTCTAAAACATGCATGGAAGGAAGCCAAAATAAGCTAGCATGAAGGGCATGAAACATGGAATATGCAAGGCCAAAAAGGAGGATTACACTACACCTACTAAGACCAAGCATGGGATGGCTTCGCCAACAAAAATCAGAGTTATGTCATGGCAAAATAACTCCAAAAACACATTGAAATGATAGCTCACAAGCTTAGGCATGAAGGCATACGCAATGGCTCATGTCAAGGCATAAAAGACTAACCCTCCAAAGCATGGAATAAGTGAAAAATGCAAGTGTATGACCAGACTACATGGACTGAAATCTCATAATAAATGATGCCAGATCATTCAAGTAGGCCAAGCAATACATGCTAGTGGACTCAATACACAAGGCTAGTAAGCTAGAATGCACTATAGCTATACAAAGCATGACATGCATGATCAAGACAACACAAATCAGAGCTAGATCATGCTAAAACATGGACAAAAGCTTCTTGAAGTTAAACCAAAATCATGTTAGAATGATGGTCTAAAGCATGATACACATTAGGCTAGTTCATGGAATTGCACTACAAGTGCATGGAGCATGCAAAGGGGCTATCAAACCAAACCTTAACAGAGGTATAACATGGAAAAACAACACCACGAACATGCTGAGATGGACTCAAAAAAAGCTAGAAAGGCATGCTACTTCATGAGGCATACAAGACTAGTTTACAAGATTTACACTACAAGTGTACAAGGCATGCAAGGAATGACAAACCAAGTAAAAATAGTGGTATGCCATGTTAAAATAACCCCAAATACATGCTAAGATGGAGCCAACATAAGCTTAACAAACATGCTCAAACAAGAGGCACATAAAGCAAGTATTCAAGAACACAAGGAGAGGGGATGACCCTCTCCTATTTGGGACCTCAAAACACCATTTCCACCACTGAAATTCCTCTGAGTTTCAGTGGGGAGAAGGCCAAAACAAGCTGGTCCCAATAGCTCAAAAGATGGCACAAGAACAAAGCCCAAACAAGGCCTAACAGGGGGTGGACCACCCCCAATGCAAAAGTGACCTTAAACAAACATTATAAGCATGCAAAATTAGAACTTTTTGCAGTGGAAAGCTAAGCTTAAATCAGCATGCAAATAGGGCTAAAAGCTTAAGCAAAACAAGGGGACTAAGAGGTTAGAAGCTCACCCTTGAAGAACACCTTCAAAGCTGCAACTCCAGCAACTTCTTTGAGTTCAAACCAGTCCAAAAACTCTAAAACCAACCTCCAAGAGCCTCAGCAACAAAAGGATGGTGTTTGAGTGTGTGTTTGTGTGCAATAGTATGATAAAACTACACTTTTGAGCACAAAAATGAAGAAGAATAGCAAGATAGATACAAAGATGTATGCATATCTCTCAAGGCAAATTTTCTGACCCTAGAGGAGGAGGGGGGAGGTTCTCTCTTATAGAGAACCAAAAGCTAAGCTTGTTGAGCAAGCTTAAGGTTCAAAGCCATCCCTCCATACACGTGTATGGAGGATAGTTCTAGTGCCTTTCAACTGTTACAGCTGTAAAGAAAATATCCCCAAAAGGTGATGAAAAGCTGCCGACCACTTCAATTCTACTGGTCGGCCGACCAGTGGAAGTGGTCGGCCAGGGAAAAAGGTGTTCGGCCTTGGGGGGGAGATGGTCTGCAGCATGAAACCAAGCTAGTGGTGTGGTGGCCGACCAAAAAATGTGGCCCAAAGACCAAGAAAACCAGTTATCCTACCAGAAAACTAGCTGACAGGAAGAAAAGTGGTCTCCAAGGGGAAGAACTAGTCTCCCACCCTTGTACCACCTTCCAAACAAGGAAAACAAGGTTTTTACCAAAAACAAACCAAAACGGATGCAAGACGAGAGATTGGGAGGCAAGGCGTGCAGCCGGGAGCCTCGAAAAGTGGTCTATGAGAACCAAAAGTGGTCTACAACCACAAAAGTGGTCTCCCAGACCACAGTGTCCCTCTAGGCAAAGGCAACAAGGCATGGTTAAAAAACCAAGCCAAACGAAGAATGTTAAGCGGTCCCGAGACAAGGTGCGCGGCCGAAGGCTCTGAAAATCGGAAACTAGTCTCTAAACAGGAAAAGTGGTCTACGACTACAAAAGGATGGTCTACAAGACCTCTCCCTCCCTTTAGGGAAGAGAAAACAAGATTCGGTCCACAAACCGAGCCAAAGCACAAAGAGTTTAGATGCCCGGAGGCAGGGCTCTCAGCCAAAAACTCCGGAAACTCGAAACAAGCTCAAACGTGTATAATCACCGAGCGCTCAATCGATGACGTACGAGTCTTAAGGTTGGTAAAAAATAGGGTGTCTACACCTACCAACCTTCTTCAGCCTAGATCCTTATCTCGGCTGAAGAAGAGAACTATGTGTTAGTCAATCCTGCCAGCCTTTTTCAGCCTAGATCCTTATCTCGGCTGAAAAAGAAAAAAATGTTGGTCAACCCTGCCAACCTTCTTCAGCCTAGATCCTTATTTCGGCTGAAGAGAGCTAAATGTTGGTTAAACCTGCCAACTTTCTTCAGCCTAGATCCTTATCTCGGCTGAAGAACAGAACTAAATGTTGGTCAATCCTGCCAACCTTCTTTAGCCTAGATCCTTATCTCAGTTGAAGAGAGCTAAATGTTGGTCAAACTTACCAACCTTTTTCAGCCTAGATCCTTATCTCGGCTGAAGAAAGAGAAAGTGTTGGTTAATCCTGCCAACCTTTTTCAGCCTAGATCCTTATCTTGGCTAAAGAAGAGAACTGATTGTTGGTCAAACCTGCCAACCTTCTTGATTGCCCCTAGCTGGCAATGACTAAGAACAACTTTTACAGTAGAAAGAATTATACTGGAAAAACTACTTGCTTTATTTAAAAAAAGAAAAATTACAAGTATTTTAAGGAAAATCTAAAAATAAAATAGTTTGAGATTGACAGTGTTCCATGGCCTGGGAATAACTTTGATATCTCCATCTTCCAAGTGATATGCCCCTTTTTCCTGCTAAACCAACCACTTTGTATGGTTCTTCCCAGTTAGGTCCTAACTTTCCATCTCTAGGTACCAAAGTGTTGCCCATTACTTTGCGTAGTACCCAATCTCCAATCTTGAATTGCTTCGGATGCACTGTTTTGTTATATTTTTTGGATAACTCTTGCTGGTATAAGGCAATGTGAACTAGTGCTCTTTCCCTTCTTTTTTCCGCAAGGTCGAGTTCCAAGGTTATGGCTTCACCATTCAAGTTTGGGTCGAAATTTTCACTTCTAATAGTAGGGAGGCCTACTTCCAGTGGGATTACTGCCTCCATGTTGTAGGCCAAGGAAAAAGGCATTTCTCCAGTTGATCGCCAAGGTGTGGTACGGTAAGCCCATAAAACATGAGGAAGCTCCTCAGCCCATTTGCCCTTTGCTCTCTCCAACCTCTTCTTCAAACAGTCTAAGATGACTTCGTTGGAACCTTCAGCCTGGCCATTCGCTTAAGGGCATGCTGGTGTAGAGTTGTAGAATTCTATCTTGTACTCTTCGCAAAAGCCCCTGAAGATTTTACCATCAAACTGAGTGCCATTGTCGAATATTAGAGCCTTGGGTAGGCCGAATTGAGTGATAATGTTCTGCCAGACGAACTTCTTAATGTCTTTCTCTTTTATAGATGCGAGTGCTTCTGCCTCTAGCCACTTTGTGAAATAGTTTGTTGCTACGAGAAAAAACTTTCTATTGCCGGGCACAGTTGAAAGTGGTCCCACTATGTCCAGGCCCCACATTGCGAAGGGCCATGAATTAGTCAATGGTAGAAGCTCTCTGGCTAGTTGATGTATTTGGTGTGCGAACTTCTGACATTTCTCGCACTTCTTGACATATTTCTCTGAATCTGCTTACATGTATGGCCACCAATATCCTTCTGAAATTACTCTGTAAGCCAATGATCTTCCCCCTTGGTGACTTCCGTGGACACCTTTGTGTATCTCGAACAAAAATGCCTCGACCTTGCTGGGATGGGCACATTTCAGGTAAGGTCCTGTGAAGGATTTTTTGTACAATGATAGTGATGGAGATAGCCAAAATCGCTATGATTTTACTTTAATTTTGTTGGCTTCTTTCTTTTCTTTAGGCAAGATGCCATCTTTTAAAAATACTATGATGGGATCCATTTAGGATGGGCCTAGTTCGGCACAACATGCCTCAGCTGCTTCGTGTTTTTCAATACTTGGTCTAGGTAGGAAGTCAATCAGTAATGGGTGTGGGATAGATGTATCTGCTATTGAAGCAAAACCTGCCAGCACGTCTGCTCTACTATTTTTCTCTCGGCCGATTTGCTCTATCCGGACTACTTCAAACTTCATGATCTCATTTCTGACCAACTTTGGTACTTAGCCATCCTATCATCTTTTGCCTCGTAGTCGCCTGAAATCTGGTTGACTACCAGCTAGGAGTCACTGTACACCATCAGCTTGGTGGCCTTCATATAAAGTGATGATTTTAAGCCTGCTAACAGTGCTTCATACTCCGCCTCGTTGTTGGATGTTGGAAAGCCAAGGTTGACTGCCTGTTCAATTGTTAGGCCATCCGGTGAGATGAGAACTATGCCAAGTCCTGCACCATGCTTGTTGGATGCTCCATCCATGAAGAGTTTCCACATCTCTCCGACGAATAGCTTCCAGCAAGTAGAGGGCTCGGATGATGTCTTGGGATCAGAGGTGTTGCTGTTGTTTTCTTCCAGGTCGATGTCCGTTATTGGGGTTTGATCTTCACTATCTAACTGCCTCAAGTCTTTACATTTTGGTGAGTCCCCACTGGAAATAGCATGGTCTGTTCCTTCTTCCCTGTCCTCAAACCTGTATGGCTTGTTATGTAGCTGGGCATTTTGCTTTGGGGGCTACGTAATTCCCACGGCACTTTCCCTCTTTCTTTCGGTTGCATCGGTCAAATCGATTGGGTAGATATGATGACTTCCTGGTGTGAACTTGGCCACAAAGTCTGCTAAATCTTGGGCTTTTATTGCGGTTCTTGGTTGAAACTTGATATCGAACTGCCCCAACTCCACTGCCCATTTCAAGATTCGTCCAAAAAAATCCGCCCTCTCAAACAAGGCCTTTAAGGGGAAAGCCGTTAGGACAATCACGGTGTGGGCATGAAAATAGTGTACAACTTTCTTGAGGCCATCATCAAAGCTAAGGCCAACTTTTCCGATGGTAGGTACCTTATTTCAGCGCCCAGCAAGGTCTTGCTAACATAAAAGATAGACAGGTGTTGGATTTCCTCCGCTCTGACTAACATTGCACTGACTGCATGCTATGAAACTGCTAAGTACAAAAAGAGCTCTTCTCCTAGTACCGGGGTTACTAACAACGGAGGAGAGGTCATGTAGTCTTTCAAGCTTTCTAGGGCACAGTTATACTCATCATCCCACTCAAATTTGGCCTTCGGTGCCTAGAAGAATGGTCGACATCTGTTTGACGACCGACTTATGAATCGGTTAAGCGCGACTGCTAGGCCAGTGAGATGCTGTACTTTTTTTACTGTGTTGGGCCTTTCAAGATCTTGGATGGCTTTGATCTGGGAGGGATTAGCTTCTATACCCCGGTTGGTCACTAGAAAGCCCAAGAATTTACCTGACCCTACGTTGAATGTGCACTTAGATGCGTTTAGACGCAACTTATGGAACTTCAAAATTTGAAACATTTCATCTAGGTCCCTGAGATGGTCCTTCTCATCTCTGCTTTTGACTACCATGTCATCTATGTAAGCCTCCATTGTTCTGCCTAACAATGGTTTAAACATTTTGGTGATCATCCATTAGAATGTAGCCCCTGCATTCTTTAGGCCAAAGGACATGACCTTGTAACAGTATAGTCCTCTGGGTATTGTAAATGACGTGACCTTCTGGTCCAGTTCATATATAGCGATTTGATGGTAACCCCGATACGCATCAAGGAAGCTAAGTCGGTTATGCCCTACTGTCAGGTCTACCAGTTGGTCTATCCGTAGTAGGAGGAAACTGTCTTTTGGGCATGCTTTGTTAATTATTTTGTAGTCCACGCAAACGCGCCATTTTTCGTTCTTCTTTGGCACTACTACAGTGTTGGAGATCTACTTGGGATAGTGTACTTCTCTGATGGCTCTTGCCTCCAGCAAGTTTCCCACTTCTTCTGCCACTATCTCTGTGTGGTGGAGTGCCGATCGGCGAGTTCGCTGAATAATTGGTCTGGCAGTTGGATGGACGTTAAGTTGATGGCAGATGAAATTTGGGTCAATGCCTAGAATGTCATATGGTGTCCAGGCAAACACTTCAATGTTAGAGGTTAAGAATTCCATGACCTCTATTCTCTCAATGCTGGACAAAGACAAGTCGAGCAAAAAGAACTTTTCTAGGTTCTTTTCATCTATCCTTACCTCTACCAAGTCTTTTACTTCCTTCTGTTTGGCTGTTTTGCCGACATCTGCAAACAGTTCGTTGCTTTTTGGCTCATCCACCATCTGTACAAACCCTTTTGCAGCATGACTGTCATTTACCGTGATGAAGTACTGTTTTGACATGATTTGGTCTCCTAAGACTTCTTCGATCACTCTGGTTTCGTTGGGGAACTACAATGCCTGATGGTAGGTTGAAGCCACCGAACGTATGGTGTGCAGTCATGCTCTTCCCAAGATTATGTTGTAAGTGGAAGGAACCTTCAATACCCAAAACTCCACCTGCTTTGTCATTATTCCTGTCTTGACTGGCAAGATTATCTTGCCCACTGGCCATTCTGGATTGAGTTAAAACCGACAAGGGAAGATGTTGCAGGGGCCAAGTCTTTGTCCTCCAGTTTTAGTTACTTGAAGGTCTCGTAGTACATTATCTCGCATGAGCTTCCTTGGTCGATCAGAATCCATTTGATGTCGAAATTCTTGATGCGCAAAGTGACCACTAGTGCGTCATTGTAAGGGCAATGTAGCCTTGTTAGATCCTTGTCTAAAAAGGATATGACGTTCATTGCCTTCGTTTTCCCCATTTTGACGGTAGGTTGTACACTTAGTACCTCCCTCAAGTGCTCATCCTTTTTGATCATCCCTTTAAGTTCACTTACCCGCTCAGGTTCGACGATCCCATATATAACGTTGATTATGCCTTGAGGTGGGCCATCGACCGGTATCCCGCTCGGCCTGCTGTGGTCCTGGGGGGTTAGCTGTGTTCCCCCTTCTATATACTGGTCCAAGTGACCAACGGCCACCAACTCCTCTAGATGTGTCTCAATGGTGTGCAATTTTCAGTTCGGTGCCCCTTTTCATCATGGAAGGTGCAACGGTACCTTTCATCGTAACCTTTTTGTGCTTCTCCCAACTTGGTTGGCCGCTGAACGAAGGGTTCATCGCGTATCTCGCTAAGAATCTGGTAGATAGGTTTGTTAAATACACTAGTAATGGCAGTATGGACTCTTAACTTCCTTGTTTAGGGGTCCTCTTTGTTGGCTCGTCTGCCTCGCCCATTCTTGCTTAGATGTTCTACCATGTTGCCTTTTGCTGTAGTCTTTTTATCCAACATCGCTGTTGTGCCAAATTTTTCTTTAGCGCGGGCACTATCTTATTCTACCCGGATATGTTGATGCACCCTCTCCATTAGGGCCTCATTCGTGAGGCGTGGCATCATCGTCATTGAATCCCTCAACTTATTTCTGACCGGTAAACCTCGTTTATACTGTGCAACGGCGAGATTTGTAGGGTAATCTCCAATCTAGTTGAAAGTCTCCCAATATCGACTGTTGTAAACCTCAATGTTTCCTTCTCGCCCATGTCAATGGAGAGTAGTTGGTCAATCTCCACTGGTGTCTTGGTATTCGTTCTGAATCTAGTCACAAACACTTCTGCCAACTGCGCCCATGAGGCTATGCTGCATTCTAGCAGCCTTTCGAACCATGTTAGACCCAGGCCACCAAGGCTGGAAGGAAACAGGATACACATTAGAGCCTCGTTTCGACCGATATACCACCATAACCTGGCGAAGGTAGCTTAAGTGCATGTAGGGGTCTAACTACCCCTCATAAGTGGTGAATTTGAGCTGGTGGAAACCTGAGGGTAGCGGTGCGTTCTCAATTGCCGGAACGAACAACAAGCTTTGTAACCTTGCTAACACTTTATCTGCTGGTTGGTACGCAAGGCGCGGCATTGGCATCCCTACCTCGACACTCCCATGTGTCATAGGGGCCAATCATTATAGGGCTGAAACCCTACGAGGGTCGCGAGCCCTGGTGTCCTCCTTCCATCAAGCCCTCTCCTCTAGTACTGTTCGGAGGTCTGCTGACCTAGGCAACTCCGTGTGCCTAGATGTCGTTTGGTGCGTGTGCGAGGGCCGATAGCTGCCTCCTTCCGTATACGACCTTTCAGTCCTCGTTCTCTTAGACCTGGAGTAACAAGTCTGGGAAGTCCTTGATTGAGTGTCGCCTGTTCTAAGACTCCTACTTTCTATTTGTGATGGTGTGACTTGCATGTCACAATCTTCCGAGTAGTAAGAGAGCGTGTTGCCTTTGCGCCCCTCTTTCGTCATCACCCATTTTTTCTTTATCTGGCGCTTCATAGTCTCCATGTCTGCCGCCATCCTCCTTATTAATTCGTCTTGCTTCCTCACGCGATCCTCTAGAATTTGAGGATCCAGCCTTTGCCTCTGCCTTTCAGGACTTTAAGAGCGACGAGGACTAGTGCCCCGTCTCTCCCGTGTGTCCCTCGAGAAGTTCCGTCGCTGGGGTTCTAATTCTGCCATGGGTGGGATATAAAGTAAACCCTCCAGCCTCCCGCCTCCCGCCTCCCTCCGGGGTTTGCCCATCGATAGCAGACTGCGAAAAATCTTCATTGTGCGCCATTGATTTCCACTAATGAGGAAAACTTGATCAAAAGGTCTTATTCTTTGTTGTTCCCACAGATGGTGTCAATTGTACGAGTACGAAATAATCTTCTTGTATAATCCAGTTGATCAAGTTTGCACTCCTCCAAACGTCGTCGCTTTACTTTCTGAAAACACAAACGTGAGCTAGCTGGTGCGTGTGTGTCGGATACCTCTCCGATGCCTAAGTCAGCAAATAGACAATAAACAAAAAGCTATGTGTTTGAGAGTAGAAATTGTGATACCTGTACATAAGTTCTGTCATGAGATTTTATAGATTTCGCCTGGCACAATCCTAGTAAGACTTTAACTCTCTTTAGTAGAGTCATCCTAGGAGTCACAAAGATAATGCTTATCTTTCTACACCCTCCTCACTGCTTAAACAAGTGAGATGGTTTCACCACGGTCGGATAACAGCACAACCGAGCTAACACTGCCCTATCTGACACCAGTTCTAACCGTGCTCACTCAGCTTGGTGCTATCACGGGCATCGCCTAGCTCAGTCCTCTGTCCACCTATACCTCTGTTTAGAATACCCAGACTAAGCTATTGGCAGCCATCTCTGACCGAACGGACGGGATCAAGGACAGAGCCATGCGGGCCATTACCTCGGCCCATAGCTCGGTCCATTTAACGTCTGGGCTTAGCTCGGCCCAAGTTCATACATAAATTACCTTCTCAGGAATAACTTTTTTTAAGTTTGATTTTTTGATTTATTTAGCCTAGTTAAATTAGTTCCATTTGGAAAGAACTTTTTTATTTTTTTTTAAGAGAAAAAATGAAATAATTATGATTTTAATATGATATTTTATGTTATTAATTTATTTAATCTATTTTATCTTTTTATGTATTTTTTTAGTCCTAACTCACTTTATCTTCCTATCACAATACACTTTTTTTTTAACTATTAGATTGCGTGATAGAAATTTTCACAAATACTAATAGTTAAAAGCTGGTGGCGAAGGAAGTTAGGGATAAAAAATCTTTGATCAGAATGAACTTATGGGTGTGACTTGGATAACCGCCAACCATCCCCAGAGTTTTAGAAACTCATCTCATATTATAATAGTATTAATATATAATTAAAAATATTTTTACCCTTGAGATTATAAGTTCAGTAATTAAAATTCGGTCTACAAACCTTGAAATTGTGAATTTAAATATAAAATCAGTTATTTCGTGCAAATTGTGTCAGAGGAACCCAATTTACCATCCCAAACCACCATCCAATGACAATTAATTTACTTTTCTTTTTTTCTTAAAGTTTATCCCAAAAGGAAAGTTTTTTTTTTTTTTTTGAGGGGGCGGGGGAATTTAGTATTGATCCCCATAAATCTTTCTTTTGAAAAATATTAGTTGTGTTGTAAACCCTAATTAGTGTACAATTTTGTCTTTAATTATATATATTCTGTTAAAATTAGTATCTTTCGTCAGTTCCCAACATTAAATTCTACCTTTGCTAATTAAGTGATTTTTTTTTCTTCTTTTTTTTCATTTGTAGGCCTTCACTAGAGAAAACTATGTAGCTCCATCTCCCCAGTCATCATCACTTTCTGCTCAGTAAATTTGCAGAAGAGAAAGCAAAGGGACTGGTGTGTTTATCCCACAGTCATCATCTCATGTGAGAAGAAAGAACAAGCAAGGAAGGTTCTTCAGAAACTCATCCAACACTACTACAAAGTTCCAAAGGCACTCTAATGATAATTCAAGAGGGCCTTCTCCACATGCATCTTCAATGAATAACCCATCTCATAATTCTTTTAACCCTTCTAAGAGGTGGAGTATCTATGTAGTGATGTAAAGAAGCGTATATATATAATTAATTACTCAATAATTTCTACTTGTGTTTTAATAAGGAATTTGAAGCACGTATGCATGAAAATGCCATTTGATTCATGGTTCCTAATACAATAATGTTATGTACTAGGGATTTTTGTCTTGAAATTTATCTTTAAAATGATATGTATATGTAGATTTAATCAGTTTTGATGGCAAGAGACCTAGTTTTTATTTACTAAAAACTTAATCAAACTTTTACATTTAGGATATGTTTAATTGAAGTTAAAATGTTGACAGAAAGAAAGAAAGAAAAAAAAAAAGAGAAGAAGAAAAAAAGAGGCAAATTATAAAACAAAAATGAATTTTTTTTGTACTAAAATATATATATATATATATGAATTTAGTTTGATAGTGCTGCTAATCGCAAGCCCACGCTTCCAACGTCGTTCCCTGATCACTGAGCCCACTGGCGTACCTGCACAAAAGCCTAGCGAGGAACGGGAGTCCCCCAGCAGACCCTCTGACGGTCAAGTTAGAAGAGAGAGGAGTTTATGGCGAATGATAGGAGAATAACGATAGAGCACCGAACCTTTTTGTGTCTTGGAAGCCTTCTTATATTCTTTGTTCATCATTTCCTTGTCCATTCTGACCTGTCACGTTGGCCGAAAGTCTACACTCTAGCTTGCCTTGTTCATGGTGAGGCTGCCTGCTCCGACACGAAGGGATTATCGCATTTAATGCTGCGGGGGCTCATTAATGGCTGATGTGTGGTCAATAACTCTGTAGGATCTTTGTCTACTTATATGGCTGGTTCTCCTCTTGACAAGTGTTTAGATGCCATTGGTTCTTGGTGTAACGTTGGGTTCCAGTAATGTTGGGCTTTAGTGTTTGAACTGTGTGTTGGGCTCTAAGTGGTTGGCCAAAAACCTCTATGGGCCCACCTATGTCAGTAGTCCCCCATTTCCAAGTGCAGCTTTAATCCAACGAAGGGAATAAGGAAGAAGACAGGGATTGTGGGTGGCCAAGTGAGAGAAGGCCGACGGCGAAAGGCGACTGGAAAAGAAGGCCGACCGAGAGGAGGGTTGACCGGAAAGGGAATCAAGGGGTAAGACCGACCGAGAGGAGGCCGACCACAAAAAAGGACCGAGCAAGAAAACCGACTGTGAGGAGGGCTGACCGCAAAGGGTTTCCGAGCGAGAAGACCAACTGGCTGGGAGGAAGACCGACTGGGAAGAAGGCCGACCACAAAGGGTTTCCGAGCGAGAAGACCAACTGGCTGGGAGGAAGATCGACTTGGAGGAAGGCCGACCGCAAAGGGTTACCGGGCGAGAAGACCGACTGAGATGGGGGCCGACTGCAAAGGGTTTCCGAGCGAAAAGACCGACTGGCTGGGAAAAAGACTGACTAGAAGGAAGGCCGACCTCAAAAGGTTATCGGGGGAGAAGACCGATTGAGAGGGGGGCCGACCGCAGAGGGTCACCGAGCGAGAAGAGGGTCGATCGCAAAGGGGGTCGAAGGAGAAAGTGGTGACGCGCGGGGCTCGAGAGGCGGCGAGGCATGTGGTGATATGAAATGAAATAGATAGGGAAAAGGAAGAGGGTAGTGAATCGTGGTCGTATACGTGGCATGATCCCGTAATAAGGGAGGTGATGCATTAATATAGGGCATGGAAAAGGTAGGGGCGAAAGCTTTCGAAAATTTTCAAACTGGCGAAATTTAATCTTGATCCTTGGAATATAGGCAAACCGTGGGCATTTGGAGTTATTCATTTTGCTTATCTTTTCGCGAAAAACCAATACATCGCAGAGTTGAACTCATTTGTTTCGTGTGACATGCCTCTGCAACACTTTATGAACTTCCTTGTGCCAACGTCCGAAGCGATACACAGACACGTAGGAGGGATAGCTCGAGATGAAGTGCCAGCCATGAGGCTAAAGGCATTGGGAGAGGACGACACAATGGAGTTGGCTGAACAATACAGAGTAGAGAGGAGGGAGGAGAATGGGGCTGGGCAAGCAGCGCGGGCTCGCTCGGCGATGATGATCGTAGCTGCTAGGCCAATTGGCCAAGTGGAACTGGACCACTGGCACACCAAGGCCGACAAGTCTACATGCATGGCGGAGGAGTTGGAGGAGGTACGAGGGAAGTACCAAATTTCAGCGAATATAGAGCTGAGGTTACCCATGTCTAAGGAGAGGGCGTCGAATGCACGACCGTCAGAATTTACGTTGTACGAGGAGGCATTGTGGGGGGGCTAAGGCTGTCGCTCCCCCAAATAGTGGCGGACGTACTAAACCGGCTGGAGGTGGCACTAGGGCAGCTGATGCCCAACACCTGGAAAATACTAATAGCCTACACAATCGCATGGCCACAGGCGACCGAGGGGGGGGCGGCTATGATAGTGGAGGAATTTTTCTCTCGCTACAAGGCCTCCGGCCAACAAGAAACATGGATGACCTTACAGGCAGTGGCGGGCCGAGGTCTAGTGGTAGGCTTACCATCTTCGGTGAAGGGGTGGAGGCCGAGATGGTTCTATGTATCGACGAACGATGAGAGGGGGGATCGCACAACGTGGAAAGTCCCCACAAAGTCAGTGGAGCCAAAGCTAGACGTGGAGGCTGAGAACAAGGTGAAGCGAGTAAAGGAGTGGAGGGAGAAGGAGGGTACGAAGTAGGACGACCTGATCCGACCTTCAACCCTGTTTGCCTTGAGTCTGGGGCCGCAGTTGACGGAGGAGGATCCTGCACGGGAGGAATTGGAGGCAAGGAGGAAGGTGGAGGAGGCAGAAGAGCGGAGAGCATTCGCCAAGGTGGACAGGTATAAGGAAACATAGTTGGAGCCTATGCCTAAACTGGTGATGAGGGAGTGTGTCCGACCACGGCCCAAACTGTTGGGGGACAAAGACCTAACTAACTTTTCCCCACTGCCGTCCCCAGTAGACCCACTAAAGAAGAAGGGCAAATAGGAGGTGGAGGCGGTGTTAAAGAAAACGAAGAAAAAAAGGGCGGCAGCAGAGGGGAGTAAGGGCGCCCCTGTTTTAAAGAAGATGAAAGAGGGGAGCGCGGAGGAAGCTCCAGAAAGGAAGGATGCCCAAGTGGTGAAAAAAGACATGGGCCCAAGTGCCCAAGTGGTAGCGACGGTGGGGCCTACGCCAGAAGTATCCCCTAGTCCTGGTGAAGCGAAAGCTGGGGTTAGCAAACCAGAGACGAGTGCCGCGTTGAAGACCACCATGTATCACGCGCGCGCATTGGCAGATCGGTCGGTAGAAGAAGGAGGCAAGGCCAAGGTCGCTGTCGACCGTCTCGTTGAAGTAGTGAAGGATTCGGCCGTGCGATCGATGGCACGATTAACAGAGGCCGACCTCCTGAGCGGGTTCTACTCAGCACAGATAGAGGCGACGACCCTGGCGGCTACCTTGATGAATAAGGCAGTGCACGCGAGAATGGAAGGAAAGCCACTAAGAGCCCAGCTAGAAGCAGTGAAGGTGCAGCTGCAAAATTTAAAGGCGAAGACAGTGAGCTGGAGGAAAGTCGCGCGGAGTGCGTGTGCCAAGGGGCTGGAGTATGCTCAGAGGGCAAGGAAGATGGAGATACTGGTGGTGGTGCAGAACTACTTAGCAGATCGTGCTGCTGCCGAGCTGACCCAGACCAAATCAGAGCTGGAAGTGGTGCGCCACAAAGCGATATCGCTGGAGTTTGAGTTGGCGGGCGAGCAGAAAAAGGTGGGCAAAACCAAGGAGGCCTGCACCACCACCAAGAAAATGTTAGAGGAAGCCCTGATTAACAACGAAGAGCTGCGGGACCAGGCGATTAAAGAGAAGAAAGAAGTAGAGGGGCGAATTGCAGACTTGGAGAAGGCCTTGGCAGAAGAGAGGGCCAAATTGGCATCTGAGAGGGCGGCGTACCCCGATTTATGTGTGGCTACTGTGGAGCAATTTAAGGGGTCTGCCGAATTCCAAATGGCCATTGACGCTGCGGTCGCACGGAGCTTGGCGAAGGATGGAGAAAGGGGGTGGTGGGCCGTCGGGGGTGGCCGCTGAAGGTAGGAGTGAAAAAGAAGTGATCCAAAGCTTTCAGCGATCAGACTTCTACAAGCACGAGATGAGCCAGTACTGGGACGGTGGCCGGATGAGCTTCATGTATAAGGCGCAAGAGCTGTTCCCAGACGTGGACTTTAGTCGCGTGACGGTAGGGGATGACGATGTTGCCCAGACTCCCTTGGATGAGGGGACTAAAGAGGAAGATCTCGCATCCAGTGAGAGCGATTAATCGTTGTAAATTTTTTTTTTTTTTTTTGTGCATGTAATTTTTGTAATGAATTGAATATAAGTGCAAGTGTGTTAATAAAACGACGAGTTCTTGTATTATTGTTATTGCTGGGATTTGTAAAGTTTTAATGGAAAAAATGGTTGAGTATAACTGGACCAAAATGGGTAAGAAAGATTTTGGAATGTGAAATTTGATAAATTTGGTAAAAATAGACAAGCAAGTTGTCTTGTATAAATAGTACGAATTAGTAAAAGTGGATAATTACAAACTAATTTTAACCAAGTCTGGTAGTGACTGATTGTAATTGCATACTTGGTTTGGATGAGTTCTTCATGCTTAGTTTGGCTGAGGCTTGAAGGGCTCAGTCGGGCTGAGGCTTTAGTTATCTCAGTCTGGCTAAGTTCATCATGCTCAGTCTGGTTGAGGCTTGAAGGGCTCAGTCAGGCTGAGGCTTTAGTTATCTCAGTTGGGCTGAGTTCGTCATGCTCAATCTGGCTAAGGCTTGAAAGGCTCATTCGGGTTGAGGCTTTAGTTATCTCAGTCGGGCTGAGTTTTCCATGCTCAGTCTGGCTGAGGCTTGAAGGGCTCAGTCAGGCTGAGGCTTTAGCTATCTCAGTCGGACTGAGTTCTTCATGCCCAGCCTAGCTGAGGCTCGGTCAAAAAATTGTCATTAAAATGCAACACAGATAATAGAGATACCATATTGTTGTCATTTAAGGCATAGCCTGTTGATCACAAATTTACACCAGTTTGGAAAGAGCGTAAATGAAGAAGTGTGCAGATCAGGAAAAGAGCGCATACAACAATTGAAAAATACAAAAACAAGAGATGCCATTTTACTGAAAGTAACACTTTAAATGCTCGGTATTTCATGGATGGGGGAGGTCTTTGCCTTCCATATCTTGGAGACGGTAAGTGCCCAGGCGGGGTCTGGCCTTGACAACATAAGGTCCTTCCCATTTGGCTGCTAGCTTGCCCTTGGTCGGATTTTTAGTGGCAAAGGTTTCTTCGTGTAAGACTAGGTCGCCCACAGCGAACTCTCGAGGTCGGACCTTGCGGTTATAATTTGTTCTCATTTTCTGCTGATACGATGTTCGTTTGACAACAATTGTCTCTTGGAGTTCCTCAATCAGGTCCAAGTCAGCCCGATGCAACTCTTCGTTTAGTTCTGGATTCGGGTGTAAAACCCGGAGGGTCGGTAGGCCAATTTCCACTGGGATGACGGCCTCAGCACCGTATGTTAGGCGGAAAGGGGTCTCCGCAATAGGGGTTTAGGTGGTCGTCCGATAAGCCCAAAGCACGTTCGGTAATTCCTCAGCCCAGAGTCCTTTAGCGACTTCTAGCTTAGTTTTGATGATCTTCAGAAGGAAGCGATTGGTGACTTCGACTTGCCCATTAGCTTGGGGATGACCTGGAGAAGAGAAACATGGCCTAATGTAGAGCTCTGCATAGAATTTCCTGAACTTGGCATTGTCAAATTGCTTGCCATTGTCCGAAACGATGGCTTGGGTGATTCCAAATCGACAAACAATCGACTGCCAAATGAACCTGGTGGTGTTTCGCTCAATGATTGTTGCGAGGGGTTCTGCTTTCATCCATTGGGTGAAGTAGTCAATGGCAACAATAGCGAACTTGGTTTAGCCTCTACCAGTGGGCAAGGGACCGACTAAGTCGATGCCCCACTTGGTGAAGGGGTAGGGGCTGCTGAGCGTAATCATCTCTGTTAGTGGAGCATGGGAGATGTTGGCAAAGCGTTGACATTTATCGCACTTGAGTACAAATTCGGTGGCATCTTGATTAAGAGTAGGCCAGAAGTAGCCGGTGCGAAGGATTTTATGAGCCAGAGACCTTGCACCCAAATGATTGCCACAGATGCCCTCGTGGACTTCTTTCATCACATAGGTCGCTTGAGCAGCACTGAGACACCTGAGGTATAGGCGTGAGAATCCTCGTTTGTACAGTAGGTCGTTGATGAGGATGTAATTGGACGACCGGGATCTGACTTTGGCGGTCTGCTGTTTATCGTCGAGCAACTCCCCTTGCGTCAAAAACAGAAAGATGTTTATAACCCATGGGATAGGTTCGTTTTGGAGGAAATGAACCTCCTGCTGATTTGGCGAAGTAGCCGAATGGGTCGGGTATTCAATGCGAATGTTGTGGTCGAGGTCTGACTGGTCGACCGAGGCTAATTAGGCCATTTCGTCTGCTTTGGAGTTTTTTGATCTATGGATGTGTTTGATCTGAAAAGTATTGAAAAGGCAAATAAGAAGGAATGCAATGTCCCTGTAGGCCCGCATCGTGTCTTCCTTTGCATCAAATTCCCCAGTAATCTATCCGACGATCAGTTGGGAATCACTGAACACATGAAGATGGCTTACACCAATGTCTCTGGGCAGACGAAGACCCGCTATCAAGGCTTCGTGTTCGGCTTCATTGTTGCTCGCGTCAAATAAGAAATGGAGGGCGCACTTGAAGTACTCGCCCTCGGGGGCGGTGAGGATGAGACCGACCCCACTTCCTTTTTTGCGGGATGACCCATCAACATGAAGGGTCCAGGAATGGGGGTTTTTTGCCTCAAAGTTGGATTACGTTGGCGGTGAGGGCACGTTCAGTGTGAGATTGGTGAATTCCAAGATAAAATCGGCGACGATCTGTCCTTTGATTGCCGTTTAAGGTCAGTAAGAGATTTCAAATTGACTGAGCTCGACGGACCACTACATCAGTCTGCCTGACAACTCTGGCTGTTGCATGACCTTTTTCAAAGGCTAGTTAATAAAAACCACTATCTTGGAAGTAAGGCCGGAGGCGTCTTGAAGCCATAATCAAGGCGAGGGCCATTTTCTCCAACAAAGGATAGTTCTGTTCCACCCCCTTGAGAGCGCGGCTGATATAGCAGACTGGATGTTGTACTGAGCTGTCTTCCCTAATGAGGGCGGCGCTGACTGCAGTGTTTGATACGACTAAGTAAAGGAAGATAGTTTCGCCTGGGAGTGCTTGAGAGAGGATGGGGGGTTGGCCATGCACTGCTTAAGTTGTTGGAAAGCTTCCTTAGATTCAGTATTCCACTCAAAAGCCTGTCGGAGGACTTCAAAAAATGGGAGACATTTGTCTGTTGCTCGAGAAATAAAGCGGTTGAGGGCGGCGACTCTGCCTGTGAGCCGTTGAACCTCATTGACCGTTCTAGGAGACCACATTTCTATCAGGGCCTTGATCTTTTTGGGATTGGCCTCAATGCCCTGTTGGCTGACCATAAAGCCCAAGAACTTTCCAGATCCTACGCCGAAGGCGCACTTCTCCGGATTCAGCTTCATCTGATGTTTGCGTAAGGTTTCGAAGGTTTCTTGTAGGTCTGTCAAATGATCAGAGGAGAGTTTACTCTTGACTAGCATGTCGTCAACGTAGACTTCCATGTTCCGACTTATCTAGTGTTGAAAGATGGTATTGACCAGACGTTGGTAAGTTGCTCTAGCATTTTCAGTCCGAACGGCATAACACGATAGTGATAAGTTCCTCTGTTTGTGATGAAGGAGGTGTTTCCTAATCGGTCGGCTGCATCAGAATTTGATTATAGCCGGAGAAGGCATCCATGAAACTAAGCATCTGGTGTCCGGCAGTGGCATCGACCAACAGATCTATCCGGGGAAGGAGATAACTATCTTTGGGGCAAGCTCGATTAAGATCGGAATAGTCGACGCAGAGTCGCCATTTACCATTGTTTTTGCGGACCAGGACTACATTGGACAACCATCTGGGGTAATCCACATTTTGGATGAACTGTGCCTTCAATAGTTTGTCTACCTTAGAGGCAATGAGAGCATTGCATTTCGGGTGAAAGATATGCTGCCTCTGGTGGAAAGGTCGAAAGTGGGGCTCAATACTGAGACTGTGAGTGATGAAAAAGGTATCGATACCTGGCATGTCGGAATGGGTCCAGTTGAACATATCATTGTGCTCGATTAAGAGAGCAGTGAGGTCGATCTTGGCCTGCGAGGATAGTTGGCTACCGATCTTGGCTATTTTGGCTGAGTTCGTAGGATCGATGGGGACTTCGACAAGTTCTTCTACTGGTTCCCCTCTAACTAACTCTTCTTCGTCTCTAACGTCGAGTCTTTCGATGATCATAGCTTCCTTCAACTTGACCTCTTTTAGTGAGGTGACGTAGCATTCTCTGGCCATCGTCTGCTCGCCCCTCATGGTCCCCACCCCAAGGTCGGTGGGGAATTTCATGGCTAGATAGTATGTGGAGGTGACAGCTTAGAAAGCGTTAAGGGCTGTTCAGCCGAGGATTATGTTATAGACAGAAGGACAATCGAAGACAAGGAAAGTGAGTAGTTTGGTGGTCTACCGTGGTTACTCTCCGATGGTGATAGGAAGGTTGATGGAACCTATGGAGGTCACCCGATCCCCCGGGAAACCAACTAATAGGGTTTGGAGAGGGAACAATTTTTCTTCACCGACTTTAAGCTGGCGATAAACGTTCAGGAAGATAATATTGGAAGAACTGCCATTGTCGACAAGCACCTGTCTGACTTTGTAATTAGATAAGAGAGTAAAGATGGCGAGGGGGTCGTTGTGGGGGAAACAGATGCCTGTGCAATCGGCCTCTGTAAAAGTGATGGATTCAGTCCACTACTTGGGGTGTTTGAAGAGACGGTCCAATGTGGCGACTTCCTTATCGGAGCCCTGTCTGATTTTCCTAAGTTCGGCTCGCTGGGCCGAACGGGATGGTCCTCTACATGCAAGACCGCCAGTGGTGACTCTGATCCCTCCAACTGGGGGAGCAGGGTTGCCTTGGGGTTGGGGTTATAATGGGGGCCGATCATTGTCTCGATTAGGTTGTGGGGGTCGTCGGGGAGGGGTTTGTCAGCGGTGGCCCCCAGCCGGTTCGATCCTTGGCTGCTGTTGGGGACGGCTTGCCGTGAACCGACTGAGGCGACCCTGACATATCAGATTCTCTACTTGGTTCTTGAGGTTAACACATTCCTCAGTGTTGTGGTCGTGGTCTTGATGGAAACGGCAGTACTTGGATTGATCTTGCCGGTTGGAATGAGACTGTGAGGGTTGGGGCCATTTCAAGTCGTAATCTCGCTGGATCTGGTTCAAGACTTGTTCCATGGGGGAATTTAGGGGAGTGTACTGTTCGAACTAACTGGGCGATTGGGTAGGTGCCGATCGATCGAGGCGAGCAGGTTGGTCAGTATACTGAGGGGTTTGCTGTGTATATTGGGTGGTTCTGGTTTCAAATTCCTTTCTCTTCTCTCTAGAGGTTGGGTTTTTAGTTGTAGTATCCTGGCGGGCTGCCAGAGAGTCTTCGGCGTTTATATATTTTTGGGCTTTGGAAAGGAAAGTGGCCATGGAAGTTGGAGGATTTTTGGAGAGAAAGAAAAGGAAATCAGATGATCGTAAACCAGCCATGAAAGCCGTGAGGATGACCTTGTCGTCGTTTTCCGCCACTTGTAAGGCTTCGGTGTTGAAATGGGTGACAAAGCTACGTAGCGACTCCCCATCCGTCTAGCGGATGCTAAGAAGCTGTGCTGCCAGACACCGCTGGCGTTGAGCACCAATGAAATGGCTCAGGAATGAATCACTTAGGTGTTGGAAAGTAGAAACGGAGTTCGATGGTAGCTGACTAAACCATAGTTGAGCCGAACCCTTAAGCATCACGGGGAAAGCCCGACGCATGATCTCATCAAGAAAAGCATGGAGGATCATTAACGTTCTGTAAGTCTCCAAATGGTCAACTGGGTCCGTTGTGCCATCGAAAGAGTCGATCGAAGGCATTTTAAACTTGGGAGGTAGGGGTTTGTCTCTGATGGAGGCGACAAATGGGGAGTTAGCTATTATGAAAGGTTTATTCTGTATGTTTTGCATAACTCCTTAAAGCTGAAGTTTCATGACTCGAAGTTCCGTATCCTAGATAGGAACATTGTCACCTCCCGAGGGCAGTGGAGACTGAACACTACTAGCCTCTCCTTCAGGGGCAAGTGTTTGACCGGACGAATGTAAACCTCGAGGTGGCGGGTTTATGTCTTGGGGTGGAGCTTGCAAACCCTCTAAGTTGGAGAGATGGGCTTGCTGGAAAGTATGGCTCGGGGTTTGTTCTCGATTAGGAGGGATATCTTGTGGCAGTGGAGAAGGTATAGGGAGGTTTCGCTGGAGCAAAGCGTTGATCAAGGCTTGGTTTTGCTTAGTCAAGCAGTTGATGCTATTAGTGAGTTCTATGAAATACTGAGGTGGGTTGTTTGGATTGGTAAGGTCGGCTTGGGGATCGACGACGTTGTGTTGAGAAGCCATGGATCTTGTTGTGACCATTCACCTTGATGGCCAGCGATGAGGGATTATCGGGAACGGGTCTTCGGTAACAATGAGCACTGACATAGGTGGGCCCATAGAGGTTTTTGGTCCACCACTTAGAGCCCAACACACAGTTCAAACACTAAAGCCCAACATTACTGGAACCCAACGTTACACCAAGAACCAATGGCATCTAAACACTTGTCAAGAGGAGAACCAGCCACATAAGCAGACAAAGATCCTACAGAGTTATTGCACCACACATCAACCATTAATGAAGCCCCTGCAGCATTAAATGAGATAATCCCTTCATGTCGGAGCAGACAACCTCACTATGAATAAGGCAAGCTAGAGCGTAGACTTTCGACCAACGTGACAGGTTGGAGTGGACAAGGAAATGATGAACGAAGAATATAAGAAGGCTTCCAAGATACAAAAAGGTTAGGTGCTCTATCGTTATTCTCCTATCATTCGCCATAAACTCCTCTCTCTTCTAACTTAACCGTCGGAGGGTCCGCTGGGGGACTCCCATTCCTTGCTGGGCTTTTGTGCAGGTACCCCGGTGGGCTCAGTGATCAGGGAACGACGTTGGAAGCGTGGGCTTGCGATTAGTAGCACTATTAAGCACAAAATGGTGTTCCTACAGATGGTGCCAATTGATAGTGTTGCTAATCGCAAGTCCACGCTTCCAACGTCATTCCCTGATCACTAAGCCCATCGGCGTACCTGCACAAAAGCCAAGCGAGGAACGGGAGTCCCCCAGCGGACCCTTCAACGGTCAAGTTAGAAGAGAGAGAAGTTTATGGCGAATGATAGGAGAATAACGATAGAGCACCTAACCTTTTTGTATCTTGGAAGCCTTCTTATATTCTTCGTTCATCATTTCCTTGTCCACTCCGACTTGTCACGTTGACCGAAAGTCTACGCTCTAGCTTGCCTTGCTCATGGTGAGGCTGCCTGCTCCGATGTGAAGGGATTATCGCATTTAATGTTGCGGGGGCTTCATCAATGGCTGATGTGTGGTGCAATAACTCTGCAGGATCTTTATCTACTTATGTGGCTGGTTCTCCTCTTAACAAGTATTTAGATGCCATTGGTTCTTGATGTAACGTTGAATTCCAGTAATGTTGGGCTTTGGTGTTTGAACCGTATGTTGGGCTCTAAGTGGTGGGCCAAAAACCTCTATGGGCCCACCTATGTCATAGTTATTATTATTTTCTTTAACTAGTAACTATCAAATTTAAAATGTTGACAGGAAGAAAAAAATAGGAAAATTATATATAAAAATAAAATAAAATTTTAGTACTAATATATATATATATGAATTTAGTTATTATTATTTTCTTTAACTAGTCACTAAAATAGTTTGTGCATCTTAAATGAAGAAGAAACAGAGTACTCATATTCACACAACAAGAAAATGCCTAACGAGGATTTCTAAAAATCAAACCCATGTTACCCACCACACTTGGTTGAGTTTTTAACAAAAAAACAAAAAAACAAAAAAAAACTTTCTTAAATAAAAAAAATAGAAACTAATTTGATAAATATAAACACCAAATAAAATGTTTTTGAATTTTCATAAATTATTTTTGAAAAAAATATGAAAATATGAATTTTTTTTTTTTCTTTTTCAAATAGAACAGTAGGCCTAGTGATACATATATATATATATAGTCATTTTTTGCTACAATGAGAGTGTCCGAAATTTAGAATTTGAGGCGATGGAGACACTGCGGCCATTTTATAGTAATATAACTTACTAACTCGCTAACATCTTATCATTTGTTTAAATAAATAAAAAAATTTCATCAAGCTAATTTTTGAAATTTTTTCACGACCTCATATTTGTTTGGGTTTTTTACGGGCCAGTCCTATTTTGAAGGGTTATTACCCAACAGGTCCTTAATAGAGACTTTTTTACCTATAAGTCCTAAACATTTTTATTTATTCTGTTTTTGCCCTCAAGTTTTCATTCTCAGATTCAGATCTGGAGATGAAAAAAAAAAAAAAAAAAAGCTCTCTCTCTATACATCTCTCTCAGCCACACCATGAGTGGTCTGATCGAAGAAGAAGATTCGCTATCATCGCTGGCGCATTTAAGGAGAATGTTCACTACGAAGTCTAGATCTACAATCGCTGTAGTCCACCATCGTTGAGCTACACAGATGATTTCCAAAAGCTCGCCGACAAGACCTTCAAGGTTGCCGATTGCCCTAGCAAGCGAACCATTTCCTAATCCATTTCCTTTTCCCTTTCCTTTCATCTCTCTGTCTGTAAATCGATCTATCTCTATAGATTCACACATATATATATATGTGTGTGTGTGTGTGTGTGTGTGTGTGTGTGTGTGTGTGTGTGTTTGTGTTATATATCTGTGTAAAATATCTGATTCTGTGTTTTACGGCGCTAATGAATCTCTATGTTTTGGGTGTTTTGAAACCGTTTTGGCCTTTGATTTGAAAACTTTTAGTGAAAAGATAAATGTTTAAAGAATTGGTGATTGTGTTTTTAAATCGTTGTTTGTTTGTTGCTAATGGAGATTGTTAATTTTGATCATCAAAGTGTTTTTCAGTGATAAATTTGTTTAAATCAGTGATAAATTTGTTTAAACTAGTGATAAATCAGTGATAAATTTATTTAAACCAGTGATTAATTTGTTTAAACCAGCG
Source organism: Camellia granthamiana (assembly GCA_036172215.1). Lineage (NCBI taxonomy): Eukaryota > Viridiplantae > Streptophyta > Magnoliopsida > Ericales > Theaceae > Camellia > Camellia granthamiana. The sequence continues at coordinate 143,295,755 of CM069907.1, forward strand.
ATAAATTTATTTAAACCAGTGATAAATTTGTTTAAACCAGTGATAAATTTGTTTAAACTAGTGATAAATTTGTAGTGTTGAGTTTAGGTGTAAAAATGGAAAATACTGTTTGATTTTTTTTTTTTTTTTGCAAACTGTCAATGATAAATTTATCACTGAATGTACCTCTAATTCTTGTGTTGGTTTGTAATGGTGATTGCTTGATTTTCCTTCTATAATTTTTTTTACAAACAAATAGTGATAAATTTATCACTGAATCTAATTTTTGATACTGTCTTGATCTGTGAATGTGAAAAATAATGAGAACTATTTTATAGTAATGGCTTCTTGTCTCTCCCCTTCATTCTCTTCATTCTCTCCTTCATTCTCTTTATTTGTTCCAATTTCCAAATCAGAAATCGCCTGAGAATGGTTTCCAAATGTTCACATGTTTGTCTGCAACAAACCGTTGGAAAGCTTGTGACGTCTTCTTTGCTTCATGCGTGTGGTGTGATATTGAGGGGTAAAATCGGAAACAGAAATAAGACAGGACTTAGCTGGTATTAATTTACTTTCATGGGACCGGCTGGTAAGTCCCCCTATTTGTTTTTAGCTGTGAAAGCACACCTATAGCTATGAGGCCCATGGATTGCTCTAATTGGGCTACCTAGAAAGTTATGGGCCCTTATATGGCTTCATCGCAGAGTCAGTTTTCATCAATTTTGGGCCCTAAGCCCAAACAAATCTGGTTTGAGCCCAGACCCAAAAGATACTCTATACGGCCACATCAATTCAAATTGACAGCTCATAGGGTGTCGTATTTTACAAAGCAACTTAAAAATTATCGAATAAATTACAAATAAACTTTTTAAATTATAGTAATTTTTTATAATTTAAAAAATTATAAATATTTCTTAATAAAATTTTTTATTTAATAGAATTGATTTTTTTTTTTAAATCCTTAATTACTTTACCATATAAATTAAAATAAAATTTTACTTAAAAATCTCATATGGAAAAATATTGATCCATTTAGTTTTAAGAGTTTTCTTATAAATCAATTAATCTTTTTTGTTTTGAAATTTTTATTTATTTGGTTTGGTACCATTTGAGTTTAAGTGAATGTCCTTTTGTAATTCATTTTTTCAATTTTCTAATTATTTTTTTGGATGAGAATGGAAATTTGAGATATAAAATATTCTTTTTGAAGAGATTGGTGACTGGAGTGTTGGTTGTTGAGCGTGAAAATCTACATTTTTGATAGTGTAATTTTTTGATGTTATGTTGAAGTGTTACATTAGAGTGCTATGTTTGAAAAAAATATATGAAGAAGTTTTTGTGTGTTACATTGATTGAAATGTTACGATTGGAAAAAATACGCTAAGGAGTTTTTTTAGAATGTTACGTTATTACGTTTAAGAAAAATATACTAAGAAATTTTTTAGTATATTATATTAGAGTGTTATATTTTTTTAGTGTTACATTTGAAAAAAATACACTAAGAAGCTTTGGTGTGTTACATTGATTGGAGTATTACATTTGATAAAAAGACACTAAAGAGTTTTTTAGTTTATTACATTGGAGTGTTATAATTTTTAAGCAGTACGTTTGAAAAAAAGTACAATAAGAAATTTTTTGAAATATCCACATTTATCCTTCAACACATAACACACTCACATTTATACTTAGCCCTTTATGTAATTTACAATACAATAGGATATTTGGGTCCATGAAAAAAAAAAAAAAAAAAAAGGATCAAACAATATATAAAATCACTATTTAAGATTTATTAATTAAAATTTTAATATTATTAAAACTATTAATTAATTAAATAATTTATTAATAAAAATAATCAGTATTCGTCTTTGGCAAGTATTGAATCCCTGACTTGAGAGAGTATAGGATTGGCCAATTGAGCTAGCTTAGTTGGTTTGTTTTTAGCTTTTCTGAGCAAAAATGGCTAATTTAGTTTGTATTTGTAGAGTAATTTTTGAGATAGAAAGTACAAAAATTTGTTTGATTTGTCTTTTTTCAGAAATGATTTTGAAAAATTATTTTGGAAAGAGAGTTTTAAAAAAAAATGATTGATTTGATATGTGTAAAAGTGAGAGTGAGAGTGATTTTGAAAATAAGCAAACCAAACAAAATTTTGAAATTTTTTTTGAAAAAAATTGTTTGATTTAATTACTCTTAAAAAAAATTTTGTTTTCCTAAAAACAAACCAAACAAGCCCTTTTATTTTTCATGTTATGAAGCATATTGAATAGGGTAAATAGACACACACAATATATTTGTTGTTTAGTCAGGCTTCTCTTGAAAATAGAACTGAACGTTTCCTGCCCTCTTTTTGTTCTGCAGCCAACTATTAAACCTAAATTTCACCTTGTCCAGTTATGTCTCTTTCTTTTTGTTTTCCTCCCTGATCACTGGAAATTTCAGAGTAAGAAGCCTAATATATCACCTTTATTTATTTATTTATTTTTTTGTAGTCATATTATCATTGAATCATTTGGGGCGCTAATGAAACGGTTATTTCTGATTGCCATAAATCTTATTTGTAGGTGGTTATTTATGGTTACACTGCTTACTCAGCTAGTAAGTTTGTCCTCAGAGGCATGGCAGAAGCACTTCAACAGGAAGTTATTGTGGATAACATTCATATCTCTCTTATATTCCCCCCTGACACTGAAACCCCTGGTTTGGAGGAAGGTATGGCATTCTGATCCTGCTAAACTTGTGTTATGTGGTACTGCTAGTCACTAGACTGGATATTAGATTTGCAGCCACACCAAAACTATCGTTTTTCATGAAACTTAACTCATTTGTATTGTCTTATTGACTGTGACTATTACTTAAAATTTTTTGGAGAGAGTTAAATCTGTTAATGAAAAGAAAATTAACCCATTATTTTTATCTTATTTAGACTGTGAATATGTAGTTTTCAATGCACAATTTATTTTGGAGAGGGTTAAATATGTTAATGAAAAGAAAGTGCATTGCTAATTATCCGTTCCCCTACGAGAAATGACATTGTTAGTAATTACTGAATTACTTTCATTTCTTCAAATATATATATATATATTTTTTTTTTTGGAAAAAGTTTATGAATCTTAACATAGCTTCTTAGATTAGCGGTTGCCACTTCTTGCGTCCTTGACTTGGATTTTGTAGCAACTATTGGAACTCCATTTATGAAACAAAGCATTTGTTGCTGATCCTTTCCATGTCAAATAAGTATTAATTGATATTCATGACAATGTCTCTAGCTTCTCAATCTTGCTGAGAATCGAAAAATTGAGATCATTGTGGGGCGTTTGGGAGCAATTTTTCAATATAATGAGTCATTTGAAAGTAATTGAAGTTTAACATTGAGGATATTTAATGGATAGAGTTTTCAAAGGATGCATGTTGTGGAGACTTTTATCTTCTTGGAGGCAGTTCCTTAGTTTTTGTGACCTGGGAAGTGAAGATGATTGGGTGAAGATGTGGCCTGGAGAGATGTGAGTGTGTAGGAACATTGAATGCATTCAGAGGATTGATTAGGAGTTGAACCAAGTGTTTCTTTTTTTTTCATTATCTTTTCAATAGTACCTCAAATAGGCTGGAAGATATGGTTTCCTGACTTGAAAGTGCAAGTTTTTAGGTACACTTGGAGACAATGGAACTCTGAGAGGCAGCTCTCTCTCTCTCTCTCGGTCTCTTGGCCGTTGATGAGGATAAATGTGTTATTGTTGACCACTACTTGATTAGTTGGTGCATTCAATAAGGTGCATAATGTGAAGATAGTTGTAGTTGTTGGATCAACATTCTTTACATTTCAATTTGGTATGGGTTCTTGGGAACTTTGTGTTTTTATTTTTGGGGATTCAATGGGCTGTACCACAGATAGCAACATGTCTATTCTTGCTGTGGTGGATTGGAGATGGAGATAAGGAACAATTTTGGAGGTAAGTCCCATGCTACTTATTTTTACGTTTGGGAGGAGAGAAATGGATAAGCTTTTAAAGTTAAGGTGTGATCAATTCTCTTGATAAAATCCTTGTCTTTGTAGTACTTTTTTTCATTTGAGGTCCTTTGAAAATGTTAGTAGTTTTTGTTTGTCAAATTTCTTGATTCATGTTTTATATAGTTGGCTTGGTGTATACCGTGCCTGTAGGGAACCTTTCTTCAAATAAGAATGTGGTTACTTCACAGGAAGTCAAAGATTTTTTTAGCAATGTTATATTTTTATTGAAGAAGAAGAATTAAAAATGTGAGTCAATTTCCGACCACACTGCCAATCAAGCACTCACCTGGAGAACACTGGCAGAATAGATTAAGCCCAAACGACCTATCACAAAAAAAAGAGATTCCACCAGTAGTTTATCCACCCGAGGGCACTCCGACGATCAAGTCAGTTATCTCTCAAAGATAGCAAAAGTGCATAACTCACTATTCAGAACATAAAAAGCATACCTTAGACCCATGGGGGTGCCTCTCTTTTATAGACAACACTTACCTAATCCCAATAGAAGCCTAGCTTCAATGGACTTAGGATTACTGCTAATCTTGGACTCCCAGTAGGATTGGAATAAACTCTCTAAGAGTCTTATCTTTACCCAAACTGAAGTCTTCTCTCATTCTAGGACTCTTGTCCCTTATCCGCTTATCCCAGATTCCGGTATCTTTGCAGATAACCTCGGTCTAGCCGAGACGATCTCGGCGTCATGACCAGGACACGTGGCACCTTGGCTGGCACTTCGGTGACACCTCGGCCACGTGCTGTCATTCAAAAATTATGTCCCCACAACTGCCCCTTAGGTTCTATTACCTCGGCATCCTGAGGTGATGAAACCTATATCATTTCTTCCTTTAATCATGACCCCGATTTAACTTCAGTTTGTAAATTTTTCTTAAAATTTCAACAAATGTTAAATATGTCATCGGTTTAACTTCAACTTGTAAATTTTTAAAATTTCAACAAGTGTTAAACATGACCTCGGTTTAACTTCAACTTGTAAATTTTTAAAATTTCAACAAATGTTAAACATGTCATCGTTTTAACTTCAACTTGTAAATTTTTCTTAAAATTTCAACAAGCGTTAAACATGACATCAGTTTAACTTCAACTTGTAAATTTTTCTTAAAATTTCAACAAGCGTTAAACATGACCTCGGTCTCTTGTTTGTTGGATCTATTGTTACCTCGGTCTCGCTTCGGCGAGCCGTTTCCCTTCTCTTGTTTTGTCGCCTTCGTCCCCGGCGTGTCTTCCTCGGCTCTAGCATATTTCTCAATTCTGGCCATGAGTTCCTCCATACTTTTTTTCAATGTCTTTGCCAATGACTTTCGAAGCGGACAATCATCTTTCAGGCCGTTCTTGAAAGACACGACTGCCACCTCTTTGTTGCACTCAGGTATCCTGTTGAACACCTCATAATACCTTTTGGCATAGGCCCTAAGGCTTTCATCCTCACTGATTCTCAGAGCCATCAGGGAGTCCATCCTCAATGGTTGTAGTTTGTTTGTCACAAACCTGGCCACGAACATCTTGGCCAATCCCTCCCAGGTCTTCACAGTTCCTTTCGGCAACTTGTGAAACCAATCCGATGCAATTTCCCCGAAGGACGAGGGGAACACCTTGCAGAGCAACGGCTCATTCCCGGAGTATAGTGCCATCGAGTTCAGGTACAAGCCGACGTGGAAATTCGGGTCTGACTTACCGTCGTATATTTGGAACCTCGGCATGTGAAACATCTTCGAGGCTTCGAATTTGTCCAATTCTGCCGAAAACGGCATTTTCGGCTTGACCGGAGAAGTCACCTCGGCATCTTGTCACTTCCTCTGGAGATAATCCCTCAAATCCTCCTTGGTCCGTCCAGGAGCTCAACTATCTCATGATTTTAGCCTTTTCGGTGCACTACTTCCAGTGTCATTGTGAGTCCTTTTGGACTTCCCTCCATTGGTCATATCGAAGCAAAGTTCCTTCCCTTGAACATCCCGATGTTCCTTGGTGCAGGTTTCTTTGGTTCGACGTGTTTTCTGGGATTCTCCCTTCCTTGATCCTCCATGTCCAGCCTTCCGTGAAGGCCGGTGAGAATGTCCCTTGGTCTCGTTGTGCTGAGGGACTGTAAGAACCGTTTTCTGCCCCCTTTTCTGGGCACCCTACTTGGCCGCTGGAATCGGCGTCTCTTGCAACGGGTATGGTGGTTGCATGACGTTATTCTGCATTATGAAGTTGACGACCGTTTGTAGGTCTGCCAACTTGTTCGCCATTTCCTTCATCTTGTCGTCTCTCCATAGGCATCTATCCTTCCATACCTGGAGGTCGTCCTCGTTATAATATCCACTTCAATCTGATTTCTTTGGCACGTCGCCCTCCTACCCGGCGTCCTTTTCTCCGTGATTCTTCTTACGGGTCTCTTCGTTGCAGTTGTCTTCTTCGACGTCAAGGTCAATATGTTTTCCACTCCCAGTAAAAGTGTCATCTCCAACCTTCTCTTTCTATTCGTCGTTCGCCATCTATTCTCCTTTCTTTCTCACAGACGGCGCCAAATTATTATGTCAAAGAAGAGAACATGCCTCTAGAGAGAAACACCCACATCAACATGCGACATGTTAATTATCGATCAAACATTACAGGCTTAGTAAAACCGATGAGAAGCAACAAGTTCTCGGATTTTCAGCTGGACTACTTGAGGCAAACTTCGTTGTTCGATAGTTGGGGTCGTCCACTATTCACTAGCTATACCAGAATACAGTGCTAGTTTTTTTTGTTTTTGTTTTGTTTTTTGTTTTTTGTTTTGTTTTGTTTTGTTTTGTTTTTTTTTTTTTTTTTTTTTTTTTTGTAACTTTGATAACTTGCAGTTGAAAACACTTGACAGCATATATATAAATCAATGATATACTTCTCACATACCTATGTCTTTTGATGGTATATTTGGTGTTGATGTGTTGCGTGTGCTAAACAATATAAACTGTGAACATTCACATCTGTTTTCTTATGTTGAAGTTTGTGTGAATGTTTACATCTTAATTTATGTTCAATAAATGTGAATGTTCAAATTATATCTTATATTTATTGTGGTTGACTACAGATGTTAATATTCACATTGTACATTAATTATATGTATGATCATATTAGAATAAACGTGAATCTTCATGTCTATTTATTGCATTGTGAATATTCACATCAAACTGTGGTTGACTACAAATGTTAATATTCACATTATACATTAATTAGGTGTACAACCCATAAACAAACATATCATAATTAATGTGAATCTTCATATTTATTTATTGCATTGTGAATATTCACATCATGTTTGTGTTTAAAACAAAATGGTCCTTGAATATTCATATCATCAATATTGCATAATGGTAATGAACACAACAAAAACATATACACCATTCAATATTATATAAAAGTGTAAATATTAACATCAATTGACAATACATATGACAAAATTCTAGTACAAAAAACCAGAAATCCAGAAACAAAAAAAACCCATAAAATCTCAAACTCTCCAAAAACAAAAAAAAATCATCACCCACATTCTCATCTTCATCATTATCACTACCATGCAATTCCAACATCACATCAATCCAACAACAACCTCTGCATGTTGAACCCTTATTGATTTGGCAAGCAAGAACATATTTTGAAGCTCATCATCACTGTCCAAAATAACACCTATTAATCCCAAGTAGTCGATAGAACAATGAAACACAATCAGTAGATAACGCGCTCCATTTTTCACGCACACACTCCACGAAAAGTGAACAAGACAAAGCTTGCACCACATTTATTACAATAGTACTACACCCATATGAGCACACCACCAACATGAATGTTTCTATCTACTGCAAAAATACAAAAACAAGGAAATGAATAAACACACTATAGCCAATGATATGCGAACATTTACATTGTTCACATATTCTGAATTATCTAACCAAACAGAGATGAAACAAAACAAGGAAGTGAATATTCACATCATTTTTGTATCTAAATAAACATTGTGGCTTGTGATTTTATGATTGAATACAATGGTCTGATGTGAACTTTAACATTTTGCATAGTGGCAATGAACACAGTGAAAATATATATACTATTCAATATTATATGGATGTGTGAATATTCACACTGATTGATAAAACAAATGACAAATTTCCAGTATAGATAATGTGAATATTAACACTGATTAATAATGAGGTTAACAAAAAACTCAAAATAACTGTATATGCAACTTTTCACCAATGATCCACCACAATCAATTTGTTCAAACAACTGTATATGCATCTCTGTTAAATATCCGAAACTCAAACAACAAAAATATACATGCATTACTAGTAAAAAAATCAGAACCTCATTTATCGAACATGCACTTGCATTACCCATGTATTTTAGAAAATGCACATGAATAAAAAACAGAGCATGCAATCCTTCACATAAATGAACATGCATTCATAAACAAAATGATACTAAACTTGAGAAAGAAATTCTGTAATCATTCTCCATCTCCAATCAATGACTGATCTCCAACAATTGCGTAACGAACCAAAGCACACAAAAACACCAAAACTCCAAAACTGAATCAACGAAAAAATAGGAAACGTGTTATGTATTACCACAGTGTGTGTGTATATATATATAAGGGCATAATAGTCCAGGTAAAAATATAAAATTAGTAAAATGGACCTTATGGAATACAAAGAAAAATATATGGGACTAATCAGGTTATAATATTCCTTTGTGGACCTAATGGGTTATAACAACTCTAAAATGGATTTATCAATAAAAATCTCAATTATGTTTCCAAACTACCTCTGAATAGTTATTTCCCTTTTTGTTTTTGATTTTTTTTTTTTGGATAAATTAAACTTTGGCCCTTAAAGTTTGTTTTCCCTCGTTTTAACCATTCATGTTTCAAGTTTTTTTCACTTGCCCCTAAAGTTAATTTTTGTTCAAAATTAGATATAAAATGTCATAATAACTGTTACATAACGTAAAAAATATATTATTATATTAGTATTCAAGTTTATGTCAGAAATATTAGTTATAAAATATTTTTATGCCACAGGAGTGTCAATGTGTTATTTTCTGTCTAATTTTGAATAGAAATTGACTTTAAAAGTAAAATAGAAAAAACTTGAAAAAAATAAACTTTAATACTGTGTTTGGTTGAAGAATGTGGGGAGGAATTTGAAAATGGAAAGGAAAAAAGTGTGTGAAATTATGTGAAATGTAAGTATATTTTATTCTCATTTCACCTATATTTTCACTTTCATTTTTCAAATCCCCCAATCAAACACAGCGTAAAGGTCAAGGTAGGAAAGTGGCCAAACATAAAAAGAACACAATGTAAATTATAACAGTCATAAAAAAGGTAAAACACTAATAAATCTCAAACTGTGAACTTGTGAACAGTTTAGTCCTCTATTTTTTCTTATAAACCCAAAGGTTCCATTAAAGTGGAAATTACATAAAAAAGGTAGTCACTTACATGTTTGGGTTAATTTTTTAGGGATAAAAGTGATTTTCTGAAAATGTAAAATTACACATTTGAACAATTTGTACTATAGAAATTTTGGATTTTCCATCATTCTAGAACAAATCACACATTACGAACAAAAACCTAAACTCTAATGTAACACTTCAATAACGTAATTCTTCAATATAACAGACTAAAAAACTCATTTGTGTATTTTACCCAAATGTAACAACGTAATACTCAAAAAAATTCTTTGGTGTACTTTTCCCAAACGTAACACTCCAATTAGTGTAATTTCAAACGTAGCACTCCAATGTAACATATTCCAATGTAACACGCAAAAACATTAAAAAAATTTATTAGTGTACTTTTTTCAAACGTAACACTCATAGTTTGAAATTATACATTTGTTCAAAATTTACTAAGGAATACTTGTACTCCTTTTGGAATGGTTTGAAAAATCTCACATTCTTTTTTTTTTTTTTTTTTTAGTGTTACATTGAAGTGCTGTGTTTAGAAAAAGTATACTAAGAAATTTTTTTGTGTTACATTGGAGCGTTACGTTTGGAATAAGTACACCAAAGAGTTTTTTTGTGTGTTACATTAAAGTATTACACTAAGGAATTTTTTTGGAGTGTTATATTGAAGTATTACGTTTGGAAAAAGTACACTAAGGAATTTTTTTGTGTTACATTAGAATATCACACTAAGAAATTTTTTTAGAGTATTAGAGTGTTACATTTGGAAAAAGTACATCGACAAGTTCTTTTGTATGTTACATTAGAGTGTTACACTAAGGAGTTTTTGTGTGTGCTACATTAGAGTGTTATATTAAGGAGTTTTTTTTATGTGTTACATTAGAATGTTATGTTTGAGAAAACTATAGTAAGGAGTTTTTTTGTGTTATGTTAGAGTGTTACAATAAGAAATTTTCGTGTGTCTTACTTTAGAGTGTTACACTAAGGTGTTTTTTTTTTTTAGTATTATATTGGAGTGTTACATTTGAAAAAAATACAGTAAGGAGTTTTTTTTATGTGTTGTGTTAGTGTTTCGTTTGGATGTTAATTAATGTTAATTTTACAATAGGTATGAACACCACAAAAAGGAACGATCACCACACTAATAGCACCACAAATGGGGTAACATCATCCACCTACAAATCACTTCACTAAATCCCTACAAAAAAATAAATAAATAAAAAATAAATAAATAAAATAAAATAAAAACGTAAAAACTTACCTTATCCATGCACACCCAACATTAAGAAAACATCCAAACAAAATCACACACAAGAGCAAATAAGTAAACTTTCAAACTCCAAAATCAAGGAAATACGACATACCCAAAATAAAAAGAATTAATTGGTTTAAAAGAAAACTTCTTGGACTAAATGAAATAATTTTTCTCTAAATGGGATTTATGAATAGTTTTTTCTTACAAAAATATCTTATTATATAAGCTTACATCTCTAATATAACAATATTTTTTATATTATGAGACAGTTATTATGATATTTTTTGTTTAATTTTAAATAAAAATTAACTTAAGGAGTAAATTAGAAATATTTTTAATCAAAAGGAGAAAAAAATAAACTTTAATACTCAAAATGAGAAAATGATTACACAGAAAGAGGGGCAAGGTGTAATTTACCCTAAATAATCTATCCCAAAACCTATGCAAGGAGACGAGGGTGCGCAGAGGAGGAGGAGGAGAGAGAGAGAGAGAGAGAGGGGTATATATGAATTTTGATTTATTGATTGATGATGATTGCGTTTCTTGGAGTGAAAATCATTCATTCATGATTTCTTTTCTACTTTGTATTTGTTTTGTTTTGTTTTGATTTGATTTTATCCGATTGATTCATCTGTCTATAGAACTAGAAGAATTCCATAGCCAAAGATGGGGTCATTTTATCAAGTTGTAAGTGTTAGTTTTCTCCCATCTTTAATGGTTTAGATAGATAGATAGATAGATTAATTTACTAACCATTCAAATATGTTTCAGAAACTAGAAACAAAAATCAAATCAAATAAAAACTGATGGCCTGTTCTCCCAGCTAAATCCTACATCATTCTGTTACAATCTTTGAAGAGGATAAGAGAAACTCACTTTTACTAGAAAAGAAAAGAAACATATATAACTTAGACACATACATTGTTCAGAGGCTTTTAAAGAGCTTTATGAATTGCCATTTTTGGAAAGAAACTATTATATCTTGGGAAGAAGGACACTTGCTTATTGTTGAGACTTCTTGATTCCTGATTTGTATGTAAATAGTTTGCTTTTAATAATTTATCGATGTCTACAATATATGTAAGCTTCATTACTTGATTTGTCTAGCCATTTTTGGCCTGGCTGAAATACCAATTTTAGTCCTTGTGCATCCTGGAAAACAGTAATCTCAGTAGAACAAAACTTCAATGAAAAAAAATTAAGAATATTGAAATCAAATAGGAAAGAGGACAGAAAGTTGGGAATGAGAGAATCATGAAATAATCTTTCTACATTTTCATCTCCATGTGTGCCTTCCTTTCATGTACAAGTAACAAAGTTCAAATTGAGGAAGTAGATCTCTTCCTCCCACCATCTATTATCAATCATGATCATTATCTAATTTTCTTGCTTTCTTTGGGTTTTCTTTTTGTGGGTCATTCTTTTGCATGGAATAGCACTTGCTTTTTTCTAATACTGATCATTTTGGATTTCATCTTTGTATCTAATGAGTTGGGATCTTCTACTGTTTTGTGCCTTTTTTTGTTAACTATCCGTTAGGAGATGGGAAGGGTAGTACCCAATACCCATGAGGAATAGGAAAAATTAAATACAGGGAAATGGGGATGGAGAATTAATATCCACCCCATTAACTCCCATTGCCATCCCTAGTTGGGGAAAGTAGAAGAGTAAATGCAATGCAAGATACCAATTTAGTAAACGGAACTGTTTATGAGTATCCCCTTTCATGCATTGAGACTGGACATATTCTAGATTGAATTTTATGGTGACTTTGATGGGAGCTTCGACAAGAGCTTGGACTTGGGAATAGATCTCTCTGCTGCTTTGCTTGGGCATCGTTCTCACCGTGACTGTTGACTAACATCTCAAACCAAAGTACTTTACCTCGTCTTTTTATATTTTTTATTGTTAGAAATTATTTGTCAGATAGACATTTGAAGTATGAGATTCTAACTGAAACAAATTTTTTTTTCTCTCCATAGATGGTCAGAATATGTGGTTGATGAGAAGGTTAAAGTTCTTAATGTGGAGAAAGCCCCCTCTGAGTTTGAGGTTTTGGATGGGGATGTAATCTTTAGACAGATATGAACCGGTCTCAATTTCTTTCACAATCCGTACAGTCATCTTGATATTTTGTTTGTAGTTACACTTTATCCCCTATTGAAGTAGTGATTACATGGCTAATAATGCAAATGTTTTTTGTTTTTGTTTTTGTTTTTGTTTTTATCCTTAAAATTTTTGTTACCCTTAACCATGACGGAAATTGATAATTGAAAAATAATTTAGAGACCGAAGTGGAAGAATCTGTTTTAAGGATAAAAATGAGTGGTAGTCTATACTTTGGGGGTGAAAGTGTGATTTACCCAATCTAACAAATATATCGTTGGCTATTCCCTATTTTTGAGAATATTCTCTCTCTCGTCTCTTTTTTTGGGTTATATTCTTTCCTTGGCATAAATTTCCACTTCATTGACATTCTAGTTAGAAAAACTCTTTTTTCTTGAATTCTAGTACAAGGAGAAGAAGAAAAAAGGGTTCTCCATCAGCTTTGATACATAACTTTCAATAAAGTCTACCAAGCTATACAAGCATCTCCTTTTTGAGAAACTTTAAATATCATAAAATATTGTTCTTGTGATCTATTTAAGATTGTCATTTCATTTAGAGAATTTTAGTTTGAAAAGAGCTCTTGTTGATCAACTTAATTGTTAAAGAGCATATCCACTAATACAATATTTTTTGTGTCATTTTAACATAATGAAATTACTTTCTATACAAATTTGTTACAATTTGTTCCAGCAGTGTGTAATATTTACTGTGTTAAAATAGCATATTTGCTTTTATCAATACAGTATTTTTTTGTGCTATTTGTTTATTTATCTAGCTATTAACCACAATTTTTTAATACTAGTTCAATTTATAGGCTATTGCATAGATGTAATTTTTTATCTCTACATTTAATTTATCTTTATTTATTTGTATCAAATTAGTTTTCTTACTTAGGTGAAAAGTTTATTATCATGTGGCTAAACAGGTGACTAAATGATCCACTTTTCTCTAGGTGACTAAACAGGTCGTTATGTATATCTCTTGTTTGTTATCATGTAAACTATAATCCTGTAAATTTTCTACCTTTGTTACATTTTCCCTCCACTATTTTTGCAGGTTTAGATTACATCTCAAACTGAGTGCCTAATCCCTTTTGGAGTTGGTCTGGCATCAGATCCCATGGCTGTGCGCCGAGGAGGAAAGAAGCTGCCCATGGAAGATGTGTGCTATTACCATTGGCCTCTTCTTGGGGCTGATCGGGTTTTAGAGATGTATATTTGGATTTTATCCTGATAGTCTTGCACACTTACTTGAAAGGGCTAAATCTTGCACGTTTGCCGAACATGCAGTTTGGACTTTTTCATATATGTGATGGACATGGTGGAGTAGCTGCTGCCTCATCTGCAAACAAGTTAGTGTTTCATATCCAACTAGAAGAGTGCTATTTTCCATGGTGGCTAAATCCCCTCTTGCATTTTGATATCCTTACAGTTACCTACGACAGGAGTGTAATTTCAGTATACTCTTTTTCACCGAGTCCAGAATATATATGCAAATTTCCTGAGATCCTGTGTACATCCCTCTTAAAATTCATGCTATCCCCATATTTACTTACAAGTTACAATAATCAATTTGACTTTGAATTAGTTCAACTGATTGTGGCTCCAAATTTGCCTAGGTGGAATGAGACTTCATTTTCAGTATCTTCTTCCTAGCCCGATTATGTTTGTTAATTCTCACTGCCTATTGAACAATGGAAACTGATTTTGAATTTGGAGCAGATAGTGGGAAGCCTAGTTTGGTCAGGTTGGAAATAGATTGGCCTGATGTTTTGTTTCCTAACCAATCCTTTTGACCTTGTAGAAGAGGAAACTCACATTTTCTATCTTGCTTTGGGATTATGTGCGTGAGGGTGCAAAAATCACATCCAATTTTATTATTGCCCCATATTTTATCCTTGCTTACGCACAGGTGTACAAGTTACTGTTTGCATACTTTATTAATTACTTGACAATTTTATCTCCAGGATGCTGCCTGAGATGGTTGCTAGTATCTTGTCAGATTCATCTAGAAGGCAGAGGGTTCTATCACAATGCGATGCTTCAGATGTCCTTAGGGATGCTTTTCTACAAACAGAAGCAAGCATGAACCACTATTTTGAGGTCTTTACCCTGACACAACTATACTTGATCTCCTTGTCTTCAGCTTTTATATGTGCCTTGTTGATCTAATCTGAAGGAGAGCTCAATTATTTGCTTCATATAAAATAGATTTTTCTACTAATAATTCTCAACATAGATACATCTTTCACAATATTTGTTTCTTATAAATGGTTTCATTTTGCTACCAAGTTTGGAAATATTATGGTGGCCCCTTAAATGCAAGTGAAACCAAGGGTTAGGTTTTATAGTCCAATCCACCACTCCAAGTATTTCATATTGACAAGATCCGCACCAAGTAAAGGACTTTTATCTGTTATTAGAATCGTACGATTCGCGATTCGATTTGATTCAGTGGATAATCGATACGAACAGGTTGTGTGAATTGCAAATAGCTATGAATTGTATATGAATCGGTGAACCGAATCGGTGAATCATGAATTGATTCGATTTGCTAAAATCAATGTTTGACTTTCTTTTTTGGTTTTTTATTGTTGGAAAAGGGTTCACACAACCTTTTTAAGGTTTTTAGGATTACTATATGCCATCTTTTGACTTTCTCCCTCCCTATTTACTCTCAAATACTCAAACCTTAGTGAAAAAAAATTAACTCTCTCTCTACAATATTCTAGGCTTACATATTCAATTTTATCTAAGTACTTACATTTACAAAATGAATTTTTTGAAGGCATCAAGTGAGATTTTTGAAAATGTTTGAAGATTTTGGTTTTTTAACTTTGTAAAAAGTTAAAAAACATTGTTCAGGTATTGTTATTTGAAAATTGAAAGTTTGTCTTTGTTTGCTTTCTTTATTAAGAATGGTTGATAAGAAATAGTATTTAAAAGAGAAAAGGTGAAGTGGTAAACATGGGAACCCGTGTTAATGTCTTACCTAGACCACATGATTATCATTTAAAACAATATTTTCATTGATTTAAGTCTAAATATTTCATATTTGTTAGATGTAAGAAATATCTAAGTATATAGATATATTTTTCTATGTAATTTAAAAAAGGTAACCGAATCTTTATGATTCACAATTCGATTCGATTCGATTTGCGATTGGTACAATACCATTTTGATTCACGATTCGAATCCCGATTTGACAATTATGCTTTTAACAACTTCATTATGCTTGCTTTGTATGTTCTGGCACACTCACGTAGGTAATTGTGTAGTTGGACACTTTGTACATGCCCCAAACCTTGGAAACTACTGTATCACATGCATGCTCTCCTGCTTTTAAAACCTCCCTCTGCACTGCTCTACCTTTTGGCTCTAGTTGATGATTCCAAGGTGGGGCTACTATAGTTTTTGTTATTCATATGGGTTTTTCTTAGGTTGAATAAGCACCTTGACTGATGTTTTTTCATATCTAGCAGTGGCCTGTATTTGAGATTTCAACAACATAATAAGTTGAAAAGGACATTGAAAGTAGCTCTTCAGGAGTAGCAAACTATTTCAAAATTTTGATAAATGATTAGTGCTCAGAGATATCATATTTGTCTCTTTCTTATAAAGAGCTGAGGTGTGCAGGTTCTTTTGCATATAAAGAACTTTGTTATTCTTTTGCAAATGTGAATTGCTTTCAGGAATTGTAGCTTCACATGTTTAAATCTTTCTGAAAACAGGAAGAAGAGAAGAACGTGACTTGGGTAGATGTGGCTTTTCTGTACCCTATACTTTTTCTGTTCCTACCCAACTTGATTGTTGCATGTTTAACCATGGGAACAACATTGTTTAAGTTCTTGGATATTGAACGTTGTTATTTAAACCCACAGCAAATTGTCAAATTCTTCTCTTCTTTTATTTTTATTGTTGTATAATTTTGTTGGGTATTATAGCGTTATCTCTACAACCATGATTAAGGGTTATATCATCTTGTTTTCTAATTTATTTATTTTTGTTCTGGGAGGATTAAAGCTGTAGTGCTTTTTATAAGAATCAAAAATCTTTCAGGGCTGTACGGCAACAGTGCTTCTCGTTTGGGCTGATGGTCATGAAAATTTCTATGTGCAATGTGCAAATGTTGGAGACTCAGCATGTGTTATGAAGTATGTGCTTATTTTGTCATTCTTATATCTATTTTTAATTGTGATACTACGTCATTAGAATCTGTACATGTTTAGCATGACGTTCTTTACATTATCTCTTCCATAGTTCTGGATGAAGTCGATGGAGAATTTTTCTTATTTAAAAAGGGAAAAAAAAAAAAAAAAGGGAATAAGAGGAACATGGAGAATTTTGGCAACCTAAAATTCTTCATATGCTCTCTTCCTGCTCTTCCAATTTATAAAAAGTTCCTTCCTGATCCTTTAGAATGTTATTCTAGCAGACTAGCACTCACTAACAGCTGAGTATATCAGTGGTTGGGTTAAGAAAATATACCATTGGATTTTGTACTATAGAGCCATGCATGGTTGGTTAAAATAGCTATTTTAGAACTAATATGTACACTTCAATATTCCCTTTCTTTTTGGATGATTGGTCAAATAGCGAAAATGATCACTTTTAGTTATCTATTTCGTTTTTTATTTCTCTTCCAGGTTTACGCAAGTTACATAAGTCTCAACTTTTTGAAGGCTGTACTATCTGAGTTTCTCTATAATATTAGCTTCAAATTTCATCCCTGCCTAAATTTTTGTCAACTTAAACCAGGATGTCGAAGAAACATAAATGGATGCACCCCTTCCAGAGTATGCCTGGTTTGTCCATTGATGACCAGTGCAAGTGACCTAAGTTTACAAATGTTTTGGAATGGAAAATTTCTGTATTGGCCTGCAGTGCCACTGTCACTTGCTTTTATATGTTTACGTTTATATTTTTCGGGCTATGGGGCCTAAAAGTCATTAATGTATCTATCTTGATCTGCATCTTCTTGAAGAGCAACCTGTTGGATGCACTTAAGTACATTTACTTTAGTCTATGAATTTTACACTCACCATTCTTTCTAGGAATTACAGGGTCCGAAATGAGTGGTTAATATTGGGTGGATTGCCACGCCAAAAATGGTTGGACCCTTCTACCCCTTTATTGAACCATTATTTTTTTTTTCCCTTCTCTTATCATTACACGAACTGTTAGCACAAGTGGCATTCTAGTTGGTGAATATGTAGTTTGATTATCGCCTATCGATTGAAATAAGATCGTAATGCTTCATGAAATTGGGTTTTTGCTAGACAAGCAGATGAAGGGGGGATATTTGGCTGCAATTTATTGTAATGGGTGATATATGGCCGCTATGATTTCTTCTAAATTTCCAATTATTACTACTTTATGTTCTCAATAAGTAAATACTTAATATGTAACTTGCAAGAAACTACATACCACATACATTTTTTTCTTTTTAAAGGGTGAGTTTTTTAAATTTGTATTTTTAGAAGTAATTAATGAGGTAGAATATGACAGATGACCGGATAACTTAAATGTAGATCCTGCTAGTGGCATTTTTTTTCACTGGGGCATTATCTATTTATTACCATCGCATAGATGATAACTGAATGAACCATGAACTTTATATGCTAATGCAAATAGCTATCGTAGTAGCTTTGACATTTTTGGCATTATCTATTTCATTTTTGTTTCATTTTTGAAATAGTCCTCTTTCACGTAACCTCCCACCCTGTCTTACTAGTGAGTAATTTGATCCTGTTGTGACAGTATTGATGGAAAGCAGCAGATTAAAATGTCAGAAGACCACAGAATCAGCAGTTATTCTGAAAGACTCCGTATGCAAGAAACAGGAGAACCTTTGAAAGATGGGGAAACATGCCTATGTGGTATGGAAAAATTGTTTTGTTTAATCTATCGTTTACCTTGTTAAATATTAATAATCAGCTATAACTCTTTTTTATTTTTCCCTGGTTTTCCTTGTCCAGGTCTAAACCTTGGTCGGATGCTTGAAGACAAATTTCTGAAACAGCAGGAGGCTCATTTTAGTTCGGAGCCTTACATAAGTGAAGTTGTGCACATACATCAAGCAAGCAAGGGCTTTGCACTTTTAGCAAGGTGATCTTACTTCCAATTAATATCTCTGTTATTTACTGAACCATTTTGCTAATAGTTGCCCTCGGAGTCCTAGCTCTGGCTTTTCTGTCCGGCTCTCATTTGGCTGATCTTCCATTCAATGGGCCACAATTGTGAAATCACTATTGCATTTTTTTTAACCAGGTCTTGGAAGATGTTTTTTTTTCCTTTTCTTTCATTTGGAAATACTTAGAATTGGAAGTCTTTTTTTATTTTTATTTTATTTTTATATCTTGCCCTTCCTGGACTGTGCTTTTGCTTACTTTTAACATGGTGGAAATGTGACTCCGGATGCAGTGATGGCTTTTGGGATGTTAACTTCAAGAAGGCAATTCAGCTAGTCAAACAGGTATTGTCACTTGGTTGATACTTCCAGCCCATTTACCATTTTACACTTATTTTAAATTAATTTTAAAATTGGGGTCTTTTTCAACTTAGTTCCCAAACTCCGTGAAAGCGTTTTACTAAACAATGCTTTCTAATTCAAATTTCTTTGTTTTGAAGTTAGAGTAGAAGTCCGTTAAAAGTTGAAGTATGGAGAAAGCGTGATAACTAACAAAGCGTTGTTACTAAAAGCGTTTACAAAAATGCTTTTTATCAAAATGATGTTACTAAACACGCTTTCATGTAAATTATTAGAAAATAAGTTTTAAAAAAGGCCCTAGTTTTGGAATTAAGTTTAAAATTATTGTAATCAGGAAAATGAGCCAATACTTCCCTGTATTTTTGTCTGGAGGGTTTACGTACTGTTTTCCCATCTTGAACGAGGCCAGAACACAACGTACAAAGGGTAACACCTCTGTAATTTTCTTAGATTTTGACAGCATAAATAGAATCCCTTCTTGTAAACTTGACTCTTAGAATTAGCTCCCATGTAAAATACTACAATTTTTGTCGTTTTAAATTCTTTTTTTTTCCTCTGAAATTTCTCTCTCCCGTCATATTTTTCCTTATCCAAATTATATTTTAAATGCCTAGATTCTTGGCACTTTTGCTTCAGAGCACCGTCATATTTTTCCTTATCCAAATTATATTTTAAATGCCTAGATTCTTGGCACTTTTGCTTCAGAGCAGGAAGCTATTATATGTTCTCTAAAACTGTTAAAGGTGTGTTTGGATCTTGGAAAAAGAAGATAAAGTTTTAAGTATTAAGTTTAGAAGTCGAAATTGGGAGAGGCAATCAGTTATTGAAGTTTTGGACTGTAAGATTTGAATTCTTCTTGGTATTCAAGGTTGGTGATATCTTGTTAGACTCAAATTCATTCATAGCATGGTTTTTGAACCAAAGATTGACAAATAAAAATGGGAAGTCAAGTTTTCTTGATTTTGTTTTCTTTAGGCCAGTGGAAATGGATTAACTTGATTGTTTTCCGTTTGGAAAAAATTACTGTATACAGATAAGAGAATAAAGTAGTTTTCCAATAGGATGAAAAATTAAATTCTCATTCATGAGAATATAGAGTTTTAACTTTTTCAATATGACAAAAAAAAATTAGTGACAGTTCTCCAATACGAAGAAAAACTTTTAGAAAAATTCTGAATTCTATGAGAACATAGAGTTTAGAAAAATTCTCAATTTTATGAGCATATAGAGTTGCAACAATGATACATCCCACTAATTTGGGAGCACTAATGAGGTGGCAATTCAAAAAAGAAAAAAAAAAAAAAAAACTTAAGGCCAAAACATCACATCAGTCAGTGAGACCCACTCTCTAGAGCTCTTTTAGTGCTCCCAATTTAGAGCTCCCAAACATTTTTCAAGAGTTGGAAATTTTTTTGATTTCATAGAAATTTTAACCAATCACAAATAATTTTAGTTCGTGCTCTCTAAATGCCAACATAAATATGAAAGATATTTTTAAAGTATTTGCATCCAATAATTTTTCATTTTTATAACATTGGTTGACAAATTTGAAATAATTGTATTTTTTTTAATAAAAGGGTTGTGTTGTAATTATTTAAATTATAAATATATTTTCTTAAATTTACTAAAATATGGATTGTTCATTATAGTTTTAAAAATTATAAATATTTTCTAATTAGAAATTTTTATTTAACAAAATTAAGAAAAACTAAAATTGCTAACTACTCTTCTATATAACAATAAGATTATCAAAATTATTAATAGAAACATATTTTTAAAATCATTAAAATCTGTTAATTAACTTGGGACATATTTGATTGATAAGATTACAACATAGGATCGAGATTGTTAGTCTATAAACTCACAATACCATATTTGATTGCAAATTTTATTAATCAGATTACATTTATGACGGGTATTCAATCCGATGAAATTGACTAATTTTTAATATTAAGAGAGGCTAAGAATTATAGTTTCAAATATGAAAAAAAAATAATAATAAAATGAATATATAACAAATGGTTATCTCACTAATATAATTAGATAATTCATAGAATTATTAATCATTTCACTATTAATTCTATTAATTAAGCAAGACTTTAATAATTTATTAAGTAAAACATAATTTCACAACTACAAATGATAATTTATATTTTAAACAAAACTCAAATATATATATATATATATTTTAGAGATCTCAATTACTATAAAAATATTTCAGATTTGTTATGCTATAAAATATAGTAAATTTGAACTACTTAAATAATTATTAAAATATTACTCAATCTCTAGTAGCACATTTAGGAACAAGACTTTAGTAGGTAATGCTATCAATATATGTTCATGCACCACACAAGAAGAAATACAAGAACAATTTTAAATTACTAAAAAAAATTTTTGATCTACTAAAATGAGGTTTTTTGCTTAGTTAATAACTCAAAATATACATAACCAAAAAACATAACTCAAAATACAAACTGTTGATTGGTTGGTGAAAATTACAATTGAATTTGAATTTAAACTATCTATATTGAAAACCCATTTCTATATTTTCAATACTATAATAATGATTTCAAAATAGATAGCTTCAAATTACTCCTTCGGACACAAGACTACCAAAACCAAAACCACTTGTTCGTCTTCTTCAAGTTGTTTGTGCTTGTGTTCACTGACTGCAGCTTCTTCAACTCCGCAATGGTGTCAACCTTCACTTTCTGCACCTCAGCTATAATTTCATCCTTTACTTGCTTCAATTTAATTGTGTGTGTTTGTGTTGGTGTTTTTGGAGGTTTTGTTTTGTGATGTTTTCTTTTTTTTCTTTTTCTTTTTCAGTTACTCTGTCGAGATTAATTGGTAGCACCATACCCAAACCAAGTTTGAGTGGCGCCAAACTAGTTTCAACCCCCTTCTCATTGATTGGTGTGGAATTGTTATATATTGCCTTGTCGTTAGTTACCATATCAACCTTTGCTCTGGGGATTGGTTTGCTATAGAGGCTAATGGAAGGATCTAGAACTCCCTAACAAACTTTAGAAGACTATGGAGAACTCTAAAAAGACCTAGGAAAATCAAGAACCTATACATTTGTACATATAATTAGATATTTGTATAGATAGTTCTAGAAGGCTAGAACATTCTTGTAGCTTGTAAAAAAAGACTTCCAAAGGAAGCTTCTCCATGTATTTCCTAGTGGCTTCTAGAGTGTTTTATGAGAGGCCAAGAGTGCCTATAAATAGAAGAGGAGCTCATTTGCTCCAAACCATCTAAGAGTTGTAAAGCATTCTCTCAGGGAATACAAAGGCATTCTCTCAAACTCTCATTGTCTTCTTATTTGTCTTTCTTCAAAGTTTGTGAGTTAGGCTGACTTAGCATCATCAAGTAGCAAACCAATCCCTAGAGCAAAGGTTGATACAGTAACTAACAACGAGACAGTATGTAACAATTCCACACTAGTCAGTGGGAAGGGGCTTAAAATTGGTTCGGCGCCACTCAAACCTGGTTTGGGTATGGCACCACCAATTAATCTCGACAGAGTAACTGGAAAAAAAAAAAAAAAAAAATTACAAAACAAAACCTCCAAAAACACCAACACAAACACAAACACAAACACGAAAAGAAAATAGAGATACGTATGAATCTAGAAAGATATACCTTGTCTAAAGAAGTTTGCCATGGTAGCTAAATGTCTTGAGAGAGAGTTGCTGAGAGAGAGTTGCGAGCTGTTGAGAGAGAGAGCTGTTGCAGCGGGTGAATTTGCTGAATTTAGGGTTTCGCTTATACCCTTATATATAATGGTACAAGGGAATCAAAGTACACTAGGGGTTGTGGTGGTTTGGTTTATCCGAAGGTAGTTTTTGGTAGAGTGTATTTTGAATTTATGAGTTTTAATTATGATTTGAATAGAAAAAATTTGTTTGGTTATAAGTTTTTAAAAAAGTGTTGAATTGAGTTTTGAATTTTTGAAATAAAAAAAGTTGTTTGATTTAAAAATTTACAACTCATAACCAAACACACAACTCAAAATTTTATTCAAAACTCATAAAAAATTTTGAAAATATTTTTTATTTAAAATATAAAAAATAAGGTGTCAATTGCCCGAAAAAAAAAAAACAAAACAAAACACTATTCCAGTCAACTAGCCAGACGTGCAGGAGGATGACCGAGTAGAAGTGTTTTCAAAAGTGGGTGTGGAATCAGTTTTTGAAAATTCTAACCAAACACAGCATTCAAACCAAGGTGTCGAATCACATTCCCAAAACTCCACCAAACAATGATTCTCACTATTATTGAAAGCTAATAAATAATCACCTAGTTTGGTTTAAATTTTTTGAATTTATTTTTTTTTAAATTGAGTTTATTTTATTTTTCATATTTTTAATAAATGTTTTTTAAATTTTAAATATATTTTTTTATTTTTTGAGATGTACCGTAGATATATCTAAAGAGTAAAATATTTATAAAAAAAAATATTTTACAAAATCAATAATGCACAATAATATAAAGAGCTGATATAAAGAGCTGAGGTGTGCAGGTTCTTTTGCATATAAAGAACTTTGTTATTCTTTTGCAAATGTGAATTGCTTTCAGGAATTGTAGCTTCACATGTTTAAATCTTTTTGAAAACTGGAAGAAGAAAAGAACGTGACTTGGATAGATGTGGCTTTTTTGTACCCTAAACATTTTCTGTTCTTGTTGCATGTTTATTGTTTAAATGCTTGGATATTGACATTATTTAAACCCACAACAAATTGTCAAATTCTTCACTTCTTTTATTTTTGTTGTTGTATAATGTTGTTGGGTATTATAGCGTTATCTCTACATGCACGTTCAAGGGTTATATCATATTGTTTTCTAATTTATTTATTTTTGCTCCAGGAGGATTAAAGTTGTAGTGCTTTTTATAATAATCAAAAATCTTTCAGGGTTGTACAGCAACAGTGCTTCTGGTTTGGGCTGATGGTCATGAAAATTTCTACGTGCAATGTTGGAGACTCAGCATGTGTTATGAAGTATATTCTAAAAAATATAACTTTTACTTAAAAATTATTTAGAAATTCAATAATTACCTCACTCAATTTCTAATTCCAATTCCTCCATGGGATTGGTAGTCCTACTAATGCGGGTTTTACAAGTCTAAGGGGATACTAAGGGGATAGTTAATCCCCTCACTCATGTTAGCAAAACACTCTTTAGGTAGATCTCACGGACTAGCAGTCCAATCTTCCTCTCCAAATAGCTAAACAAACATGGTCTAAGAGTAGGGCTGCAAATGAATAAAATTGCTCACAAGCTATCTCGTCTCGTTAAGGGCTCGGCAATTCAGTAAAGGAGTCGAGCTCAAGCTCGAATAAGGTCGGCTCATTTATCTTTATTTAAATTATGTAATAAATATATCATTTATGTATTAAATTAAATACATTATTTGTGTATTAAATATAATATAAATAATAATAAAAAATCTTATTGAGCCAAGCTCGAGTTTCATTAAATATTACAACTAGAGCTCGAACCTAGTTAGTTATCAAGCTAAGCTCGAGCTCAATAGACGAGTTTGGTAAGCAAATGAGTTGAGCTAGAGCTCAACAAAATTCGACTAAACTCGTTTCCAGCCCTACCTAGGAGTGTGGATTGGTAGTCATACTAGTCCAAGGGGATAGTTAATCCCCCCACTCATGTTCCAAAGCAAATACTCCTTGGGTAGGTCCCATGGACTATTAGTCCAATCTCCCTCTCCAAATAGCTAAACAAACATGGTCTAGGAGTAGGGCTACAAATGAATCGAATTGCTCGCGAGCTACCTCGGCTCGTTAAGGGCTCGGCAAGTTTAGTAAATGAGTCGAGCTCAAACTCGAGTAAGGTCAGCTCATTTATTTTCATTTAAATTATGTAATAAATATATTATTTATGTATTAAATTATATATAAATATATATATGAATAATAGCATAAATACATTGTGTATTAAATAATATAAATAATAATAAAAAATCTTACTGGGTCATGCTCGATTTTCATTAACATTAACGAGACAACTCGAGCTCGAACCTAGTTAGTTATCGAGCAAAGCTCGAGCTCAATAAATGAGTTTGGTAAGCAAATGAATTGAGCTCGAGCTCAGC
Organism: Camellia granthamiana; assembly: GCA_036172215.1. Lineage (NCBI taxonomy): Eukaryota > Viridiplantae > Streptophyta > Magnoliopsida > Ericales > Theaceae > Camellia > Camellia granthamiana. The sequence goes on from CM069907.1 coordinate 143,321,153, forward strand.
AAAACTAAACTAGGCTTGTTTGCAGCCTCACCTAAGAGTGCAGATCTATCTACACTTATAAAGTGTGAGAAGGATGCTTGAGTACCATCGGAAATCTCCTATAGAGAGGAGCTCTCACTGTTCTCTGGAACTGGTAATAAAAAGTACATTTAGGGCCTCAATTAGTAGGATAAATATGTATAGGATTATTAATACTTACCTCCATATAATATTGAATATTCCATGATTTTGTGGGATTAGAAGTACTATGTATTTACTTAACCGGCCATCATTTATGTCATCCAAACGTAGAAATATGCATACCAATCCGATGCTCTAATACTGGAATCAAATAGGCTCTCAAATTAAATGCATCTAAAAAGTAAAAATAATTTACTAAAATACGAAAAAAAATTCACTAATTAAAAATAGAAAAATGGTTGGTGGCCCTAATTTCCTTGGCTAGAATGGCTCAAATTTGCCAGTTTTGGTAACTTTGTTTTTTTTTTTTTTTTTTTTTACCTGATAAGGAAATTTGAGCCATTCTAGCCAAGAAAATTAGGGCCACCAACCATTGCCCTTAAAAATAATTACCTAGTGTCATTTTGGTCCCCACACTTTCAATTCGTTCAATTTTGACCCTTAATCTTAGATTTTGTGTCAATTTGGTTAAATTGATAATACCGTTAGTGTTTCTGCAAAAAAATTATAACTAAATTAATTAAGATTAACTCACTAAATTGAGCAAATTTATAATTGTCTTTAAAATCTTGACACATGCCCACTTATGTGCTTATTTTTTTTATTAAAAAATGTCAATAATTTTATTGACTTGGAGTAAATAAAGACAATTATAAATTCAAAGTCAAAATCGAATGAATTAAAAATTACATAAACTATAATGACACAATGATTAAAATACAAAGACTAAAATATAATTTACCCTTGATCATCTAAACACGCTTTCTTCACTTAAAACCCTAAATCAAAACCCCACTCCGCTCAAAGCTTTCCTAGCTATGTGGAAATGGCGATGAGGCTGGGAACTGGTGAGTCCTAACTCTTTTATTTTATATTTGATTTTCTTCCTTTGATTGAACCCATAAAAACCGTAAATCTAATTTCTCTATAAATGTCATTAAATAAATCTATGTGCTTGGTATTGGGTGAATAAATTTGCCATCATTTTGTTAATTTTTTACTTTTTAAAAACTTTTTCATGCTTTTGTTTTGCTTGAATCGAATAATCTATTCAATTGTTGGTGAATTTCTATAGGTTTCTTGTTGGATTGTGGGTTGAATATCTCTTCTGTTTGGATTCATTATACAGTCACGAAGTGTTGCTCACTGTTTTCGATGCCTTTTTCCTGTTCCTTTTGGCTTCAATTAAGTGCAATTTGCGTAAAGCTTCATTTTCAGGTGAATTTTGCCAAGGTTTTGGGTGAATAAATTTGCCAGTATTTTGTTAATTTTTATTTTTTAAAAACTTTTTCATGCTTTTGTTTTGCTTAATCCGATAATCTATTCAATTGTTGGCAAATTTCTGTGGGTTTCATGTTGGATTGTGGGTTGAATGTCGGATAATCTTTGTGGGTTGAATTTATCTACTATTTGGATTCATGGGTTGAATTTATCTTCTATTTGGATTTATTATACAGCCATGGAGTGTTGCTCACTGTTTTGATGCCTTTTTCCTGTTCCTTCTGGCTTCAGTGAAATTTGCGTATTAGTTTCATTTTCAGGTGAATTTCGCCAAGGTTTTGGATGAATAAATCTATGTGTTTGGTTTTGGGTGAATAAATTAGCCATTATTTTGTTAATTTTTATTTTTTTTAAACTTTTTCATGTATTTGTTTTGATTGAATCAGATAATTTGTTCAATTGTTGGTGAATTTCTGTGGGTTTTCTGTTTGAATTGTGGGTTGAATTTCAGATAATCTTTGTGGGTTGAATTTCTCTTCTAGTTGGATTTATTATATAGTCATGGATCCTAGAAAATGTAGCTCTGGATATGAAAATGGGAAAAATAAGCAAAGAATAAAAATTAATTAATTCAATCTGAGGGAGCTCTTGCAAAGAGTTCAGATTATGTTGATAGTGAAGAATTTGAAGATTTTGTGAGTGAGGAACCTAGTCATGAAACTAGCAATGAGCACGAGTTGTATGAGTAAATGGATTGAATTGGAAAGTAAATTTCAATTTGAGATTTTTCATTTCTGTGTGTTTGTGTTGGTGTTTTTGATTTGTTTTGTGATGTTTTCTTTTTTTTTCTTTTTCAGTTACTCTGTTGAGATTAATTGGTGGCGCCATACCCAAACTAGGTTTGAGTGGCGCCAAACCAATTTCAACCCCCTTCCCACTGACTAGCGTGGAATTGTTACATATTGCCTCGTCTTTGGTTACTATATCCACCTTTGCTCTGGGAATTGGTTTGCTAGTTCATGATAATGGTAAATAAGAAATTAAATTGAAGCAAGCAAAGGATGAAATTATAACTGAGGTGCAGAAAGTGAAGGTTGACAACATTGCGGAGTTGAAAAAGCTACAGTCAATGAAGATTGACACCATTTCTCTGACTGCAGCTTCTTCAACTCCTCAGTGGTGTCCACCTTCACTTTCTGCACCTCAGTTGTAATTTCATCCTTTGCTTGCTTTAATTTAATTTCTTCTTTACCATTATCCTGTACTAGCAAACCAATCCCCAAAGTAAAGGTTGATATAGTAACCAACGAACAAACGACGAGGCAATATGTAACAATTCCACGCTAGTCAGTGGGAAAGGGTTGAAACTAGTTTGGCGCCACTCAAACTTGGTTTGGGTATGGCGCCACCAACTAATCTCGACAAAGTAACAGAAGAAGAAAAAAAAAAAAAAATCACAAAACAAAACAAAACCCAACCTCCAAAACACAAACAGAAATGAAAAATCTCAAATCCAGATTTACTTTCCAATTCTATCCATTTGCTCATACAACACGTGCTCATTGCTAGTTTCATGACTAGGCTCCTCACTCAAAATCTTCAAATTCTTTGAATCTGAACTGTCTGCAAGAGCTCCCTCAGATTGAATTAATTTTTATTCTTTGCTTCTTTTTACCATTTTCATATCCAGAGCTACACTATCTGGGATCCATCATTGTATAATAAATCCAACTAGAATAGAAATTCAACCCACAAAGATTATCTGAAATTCAACCCTCAATCCAACAGAAAACCCACAGAAATTCAGCAACAATTGAACAGACTATCTGATTCAAGCAAAACAAAAGTATGAAAGAGTTTTTAAAAAATAAAAATTAACAAAATAATAGCAAATTTATTCACCCAAAACCAAACACACAGATTTATTCACCCAAAGCCTTGGCAAAATCCACCCGAAAATGAAGCTAATACGCAAATTTCAATGAAGGCAGAAGGAGGAACAGGAAAAAGGCATCAAAACAATGAGCAACACTCCATGGCTGTATAATGAATCCAAATAGAAGAGAAATTCAACCCACAAAGATTATTTGACATTCAACCCGCAAACCAACATGAAACCCACAGAAATTTGCCAACAATTGAACAGATTATCTAGTTCAAGCAAAACAAAAGCATGAAAAAGTATTAAACAATTAAAATTTACAAAATACTGGCAAATTTATTCACCCAAAACCTTGGCAAAATTCACCTGAAAATGAAGCTAATACGCAAATTTCACTTAATTGAAGCCAAAAGGAACAGGAAAAAGCCATCGAAAACAGTGAGCAACGCTCCGTGGTTGTATAATGAATCCAAATAGAAGAGAAATTCAACTCACAAAAATTATCAGAAATTCAACCCACAATCCAACAGGAAACTCACAGAAATTCACCAACAATTGAACAAATTATCTGATTCAAGCAAAAAAAAGCATGAAAAAGTTTTTAAAAAATAAAAAATTAACAAAATAATGGCAAATTTATTCACCCAATACCAAACACACAGATTTATTTAATTACATATTTATAGAGAAATTAGATTTACTATTTTTATGGATTCAATCAAAGGAAGAAAATCAAATATAAAATAAAAGCGTTAGGACTCACCAGTTCCCAGCCTCATTGCCATTTCCACACAGCTAGGAAAGCTCTGAGTGGAGTGGGGTTTTAATTTAGGGTTTTAAGTGAAGAAAGCATGTTTATATAATCAAGGGTAAATTATATTTTAGTCCTTGTATTTTAATCATTGTGTCATTATAATTTCTGTAATTTTAATTCACTCGATTTGACTTTGAATTTATAATTTTGTCTCAATTTAGTCAATTGAAAAATAAGCACACAAGTGGACATATGTCAAGATTTTAAAAACAAAATTATAAATTTGCTCAATTCAATGAGTTAACCTTAATTAATTTAGTAATAATTTTTTCACAAAAACACTAATAGCATGTTTGATTGGGTGGATTAGAGCATGGGATTGGGATTATTAATCCGTGGGCCCAACATTTTGGTTTAAGATTATTAATCCAATGGATAATAATGAATGACTTGATCTATTATGAAGTTATCATATAAGCACTGCTCAATGAACTTAATTATATTTTGTTAGTGCTTCCGCTATTCCCCGATTATATATAATGATATGATTTTGTTATTGAGGCCAAAGGTAATCTGAAATTACTGGCCGGTCATGACCTAAGCCTCTAGGGGGGGGTTTGGATCGTGAGATAGGTGGTAGTTAAAGTTCACACGGTATGTATGCAGGAATCATTTGAAGTCCTGATATGAAGAAAAATGCACTGACTTCAGTTTGATTCAGACCCATTTAGTATGGTAGTTGACAAGAAAAACAAAAAAACACAAAACAATAGAAGACCCCAACTCATTAGATACAAAGATGAAATCCAAATTGATCGATATTTAAAAAAAATGCAAGTGCTATTCCATACAAAAGAATGCAACACGACCCACAAAAAGAAAACCTAAAGAAATCAAGAAAATTAGATAATGGCCATGGTTTATAATAGATGGTGGGAGGAAGAGATCTACTTCCTCAATTTGAACTTTGTTACTTGTACATGAGTGGAAGGCACACACGGAGATGAAAATGTAGAGGGATTATGTCATGATTCTTTCATTCCCTTCTTAATTTTTTTTTCATTGAAGTTTTGTTCTACTGAGATTACTATTTTCCAGGATGCACAAGGACTTTCGGCCAGGCCAGAAATGGCTAGACAAATCAAGTAATGGAGCTTACATATATTGTCAACGTAGATAAATTATTAAAAGCAAAATATTTACATACAAATCATGAATCAAGAAGTCTCAACAATAAGCAAGGGTCCTTCTTCCCAAGATATAATAGTTTCTTTCCAAAAATGGCAATTCAGAAAGCTCTTTAAAAGCCTCTCAACAATGTATGTGTTTCTGGTAAGTAAGTTATAGATGTTTCTTTTTCTTTTCTAGTAAAAGTGAGTTTCTCTTATCCTCTTCAAAGATTGTAACAGAATGATGTAGGATTTGGCTGGGTAAGGAACCAATCAAAAAACACTACCCAAAAATCCTTGCCATCAGTTTTTATTTGATTTGATTTTTGTTTCTAGTTTCTGAAACATATTTGAATGGTTAGTAAATTAATCTATCTACCTATCTAAACCATTAAAGATGGGAGAAAAATAACACTTACAACTTGGCAGCGCGACAACCGACATAACCTCCAGCAATAACGGCTGGAATTACCGCAACTGGCACAATAACAAAAAGTTTCAATACTTGATTTAAAGGCTGCGAATTCAAAAGAATTAAACAAAGATCTATGGAGAACAATCAAGAACGATTAGGGTTTCAACATATGCCCTAAAATTGACGCACCTCTCCCTCTCTTCTCCTTGTTCGTCGCACCCTCCGTGCCCTACCCAAGAAACCCTAGTCTCCATTTTATAGCCACGTGCAATGAACTCTTTGTTTGGTTACAGCCCCTTAATTGTCTTGCACCGTGTATATTTCCAGGTTAACAGCGCATACAACTCGAACCTTGTTTGTTTGGCCATACTCATTATAAGCCCATTTTTTCAAAAAGATTTTTGGATACACTAAGGGTGATTATATTAGTACCATTACTTTATCTGTTTATACCCTTCATCTCATTATATCACTAAAAAAAAATATGATTCTCATTACACCTATTATATTGTCAAAATTAATCTTAAAGTAAGACTCTTCAAAACCATTTTATCTCTTTACACCAATTACTTTGCTTGGTTACATTTTTCTAAAAACACTTTTTAGAAAATTCCATTTTTTTGTTTTCATATTTTTTTTTGTTTTTATTGAATTTTTTAATATTTTAAGCAATTTTTTTTACTTTTTAGACATACCTACTATAAATATACCTACAAAGTAAAAAAAAAAATTTGTGAAAAAAAAACCTTTTAAAAATTCACTAAATACCAAAAATATAAAAAAAAAATACGAAAAATCAGTACATTTTTTTTGTATTTTTATGTATTTATTAATTTTTTTAAATATTTTTTCATAAATTTTTTACTTTTTAGATACATTTAAGTAAGGTGTATCTAAAAAAGTAAAAAAAAAAAATGTTTAAAATTTTAAAAATATTCACTAAAAATTTAAATTTAAAAAAATACGCGAAAACCAAAAAACTTAGTTTTCAAAAAACTTAATCCAAAAAACTCAAACCAAAACACTGAATAGTTTTTGGAGCAAAAATAAAGGAATAGAGAAGGACGCAGCAAAGGGAAAAAGAAAGATGCAGGGAAGATAGTGAGTGGAATGCACAATGAAATGCATGTTTGGTTACACAATGCTAAACAATTTACATTCCTTTGGTGTTATGCTGCCCGAAAAAATAGATTTCTCTAACGTTTTGTTACTATACATTCATAGAGCCACTTTCTTTCAAATAATAATTTTTAAATTTATGCTAGGCTTGTTCGGTAATACAATACTAATGAATTTGAATTAATTCAGTGTCATGTTACAAGACAAACTTTTTTTCTCAGCAATATGTTGTCATTCGATTGGATGATAACAAAAAATTAATTCGGGGCCACTTGTGAAGTGACTGTTCAGTGATATATTGCTATATAAATTAGATTACTCTAATATCATATTGCCAAACTATTATCATGATGGTTGTTTGGTGATTTATTTTTTCCTTCAAGCATCCATAAATCAAACACACATCCATAAAATCATACATAAAAAGTATTCATAGAAATATTCATAAAAACATCAAGTGTGCGAATATCCATAAAAGCATTCATAAAATCTGACATTGTTTGTATCCATTAATCAAACATGTTATCACAATTCGTCTATATCGATAGTTTCGATAACTACTACATTAGGACTGACATGCGTACGGAATTTATGAATACGGGTAGTATATGCTTTCTCCCATCCACTAGCACGCGGGTGATGAAAACGAATCTAATTATTTGCTATCAGATCAGTACGACCAGGTTGCAGATAAACTTATAACAAACATCAATAAGTAAAATTACAAAATAAGACATGGTAATGATCTAAGTAAACTTGGCAGTTTATACTTGCACGGAATGGTTTCCATTTACAAACCCTATGTAGATATCTCTTCGATCAGGTATTGCAACCAGTACTAATCTAAGTGGTAGAAACGTCAAGCACTGTTGCATGGATAAATGATAAAGAACGACTCGATAGTATGATATTATCAAATAGCCTATGTCGAGCATAGTCATCCAATGATTAAATCCAGGGCTAGGTTTGAAGTAGGATAAGATAGAGGTAAGAGCATCCATCCTTTCTTGTGAACCAAATAATTACACGTAGTGCACTACATTTGAATGCAACTCAAGTGTAAGTTTTGGTTTTCTGCTATTACCTTCCGCATCTGATGTCTTTATAATAATAACAAATCTAGTCTTCTTCCCAACGTCAAAAGCTCATTTAATTAATGTCTGACGACTACTAAAAATCTGATGACAATAAATACATTTATACGTCAAATTATTAATAAAACTCAATACAAATCAAAAATAAGGAAAAAAAATCATATTTATAAAAAACTTTACAAATCTCGCCTGTAATGAATTCATGACTGGAGTCCACTAATAATGCAGTACTTGCATTGTCGCAATGAATAGAAGCATAATCCTTCTAACCAAAAAAAAATATTAAAAAATGAAACTGAAAATACATGGTAATGAGTAGTCAAATAGATTAAAAAAAAATCGGCCTTGGCTTGTCGGAAATGTATCTTTTATTTGACAGTTGGTTACCATATATATTTTTTGTTCGGAAATATGATGCCGAACTATTTTATTTTGTTTGATTTCGAAACATTGAACAAAAGTCAAAGAACAGTCCAAAAAATGAAACAAAAACCTACCAAACAAATAAAAAAAACTCACCAATTTCACTTTTTGATGGTTCTTCACCACCATTTCTTCGTCCATTGCTTTCTTCTATGACCAAAACATTGTGATTCTCACTTTTTAAAAAGAGATGTGTAAGAGAGAAGAAAAATTGAGAAAGAAAGAAGAGAAGTAGGGATTGAAGATTAAAGGGTGTAAGGAGATAATAAAACATATTTAATTTTAGTGTTTTGTTCTTAACAGTAATTTTACACATAGATAAAATTGGGGGGAAAAAAATCTCATATAAATAGTGTAAAGAGGTAAAATAATAGCGCAAGTAGAATCACTCTAAACTAATTACCAAAAAAAAAAACAAGTAAATTACAAATACAGACGTGAGCCGATTTTTTGACTACCCACACATATTACCAAACGAAACCTTAATGTTCAATAATTTGAGTTTAGATCAAATGACACTAAATTCATTCATTTTAAATTTATCAGTCCAAATGTTTTTTTTTTTTTGAACGCAAAAAAAAAAAAAAAACTCTAAGGATGCTCTGAAGTTGGAGTATTATAGAATTAATATGTATTGATATCAATGATCTAAATCATTGATCATATATAATAAGTTAAAAAGAATATATATACAAAAAATTAAGTTAATCATATATAAATAAGCACATTATTAAATCACTTACGTATTATAACAAAAATAAACGGTCTATTCTTAAAAACACGTAGGCCTTATAAATAAAAAAGATCTAATAATATATGACAATCAATATTTGATAAATTTAATTTTTTGCATGAATAATTTTCTTATTTATTATATAATATGTACAGTTTAAATTATCGAAATGAATCCAAATTAATTTGATAATAGATTAATTTTACCATAAAGTTGACCTTCAATTTTAGCAAATCCGAACTCCAAATAATTACACCAGTTTACAACTTTCTATTGCATATTTCTACAGAAAGCATCCTTTACTCTCTCTATTTTTTAATAAACCTAAAAAACCATATTTTTTTCTCTTTTTAGTGTTTTTTTTTTAATTTGTACAATTTTTTTATAAAAAAAAATTAATAAAAATTCAAGTCCATCTAATGTAGAATGATTTAAATTAAAAAACCAAATATAAAAATAAAATTCAATAAAAAAAAGAGAAAAAAATAGTATATATTTTTGTCTTTGGTGAACTTTTTTATTTTTTTGGTCTATCTAATAGAGTAAAGCCCAAAAATTTAAAGCTTTCAAGTTTTTTTAATTTACTACAATGAACTTTTGTTTTAAAAAAAATTCACTAGAAAAGTTAATCCCAAACACACGAGATTGTTGAACTTCTATAATTGTTAGACTATATGTAATTCTCTTTCATAATTCAAACAAAGAATTAAGGCAAAAAAAGCACAGTACCTTCATTAATGGGTGCTTCAAAATCTGCCCTAAAAATTGGCAGTTCCATGAGACAATAAAAGTAAACTCCTTCTTCACTTCCCATGCTCTCTTTCTAGTCCTTCAATTTACCTTTGAGACTACAATCCGTGTCGGTAAGAGACATGGGTATGTTTGGTTTGAGTTTGGGAGATGAGTTTGGGAGATAAAAAGTACGAAAAGTTGTTTGGTTTGGTTTTTTTGGAAAGATGTTTTGGAAAATTATTTTGAGAGAGAGTTTTGAAAAAAGTGATTGATTTGATGTGTATGAGAGAGAGATTTGTTTGGAAAACTTGTTTGGTTTACAAGTTTTGGGAAATTTTTTTGAAAAAATTTGTTTGGTTTGAATTTTTCTGAAAACTCATTTGTGGAGAAATTTTCCCAAAATTTTTTGGGAAATTCAAACCAAACGAACCCATAGTTAATGCTCAATAGCAGAGCATGACCTTGTTTGATAATCCATCACGAAAAAGTAAGTAATCACTTGCTTAATGATATGGTGTCAAAATCTGAGTTAAATGACTTCCTAAACTATCAACAAAAAGTGGGAATCCTAAGGCACACAGAGCAAAAGAAATCATTGAACAAGTCTACCTCTGGCAATAGCATTTTTGACGCTTCAACAACATTTGCATTATTACTTACCGACCAAAAACACAAAAACAAAAACAAAAACAAGAAAAACAAAAACATTTGCATTATTAACCATGTAGTCACTACTTCAATAGGGGATAAAGTATAACTACATACAAAATATCAAGATGGCTGATTGGATTATGGAAGAAACTGAGACTGGTTCATATCTGTCCCAAGATTACATCCCCACCTGAAACCTCAAACTCAGATGGGGCTTTCTCCACATTAAGAACCTTAACCTTCCCATCAACCACATATGCTGACCATCTATAGAGAAAAAAAATTGTTTTGGTTAGAATCTTGTACTTTTAATGTGTAGACAAACAATTTCTACCAATAAAAGATGTAAAAAGGCAGAGGCCAAGTGCGGTGGTTTGAGATGTTAGTCAACAATCACATACCGGTGAGAGCGATGCCCAAGCAAAGCAGCAGAGAGATCTATTCCCAAGTCCAAGCTCTTGTTGAAGCGCCCATCAAAGTCGCCATAAAATTCAATCTAGAAAGTCATAATAGATTATAAAATATGAATGCTTCAGCAGATCAACGATGTCCAATCTCAATGCATGAAAGGGGAGACTCATCAGCAGTACCCATGCTACATGTACTCTTCAACTTTCCCCAATGTATCCATGTCCAACGGATATGACGGGGGTGAGAGTGTGAGATATGCATTTGACACCCATGCCCAATTTAGGCACTTGGATCTTCTAATTTATATTATGTTTGAAGAAGAAAATGCTCACATTTGCTAGTAAAAAAATATTTTTAGCTTCTTACACAAATGAGAGAGAAATTTCATAATTTTTCTAAATCCTATTCAATATGAAGCATATTTCTAAATAATGTGCATAATTTTATCAACGAAATGTATACAATAGGCAATATATATGTGTGTATGTGTGAGTGTTTAAGACATGTTCCCATACTCATCTAAATTATGGATGCATATCCCAACAGCCTAAGATTTAGGTTTAGGAGGATTTGATGCTTGGATATATAATCTGTTAGCAAAAATTCGGTTTGGGCCAAATCGACAGACGAGCTTCGACAAAAAACCCAGAATTTCACAAACAACAACAAATCAGGCAATTGTGGTTTGAATGTCCTATGCCTTGACAGATTCAAGGACTTCTTTGGAGGTTGCAATGCGAAGAAACAAATGTGAATAAAATGAAAATCGATTGAAGAACAAGTAAACTTGCCACTTAATTACAAGAATTAAATTACAAGCTCAATGTACATGACAATCGACAGAGGGAAACTTGGCCACAGAGGTTGAATTCTACACAGACTACTCCTAAATACAGAAGCTATTGCTAACTAAGTTAAATTACTCCTAATTCCATATGAGTTATGTGTTAGATCGTCTTTCTTTCCTTCGAAATTCAAGCCTTTATGCTGCTTCTCTGCTGCCACGTGTCCCATCATGGAGCAAATTCCCTCCACTTCTTGCATAACTACTCATGATTTTCACAACTGCTGGTAACTGCTCCTCTGCTGCAGCACTCATTTTCTTTGCAAATAAACCACGTATCTTGTATCATCTGCGTGCCTCATCTCATAACGTGACACCTGGGCCACGTTTGGCCCCATCTTATCAAATTATCAGAGGAATTGACAGAATCTGTTCCTTTAATTGCGTTACTTAGCTCTACATTCTAGGGTACACCTCCCACTGGACACTTAAGATTTTCACCTCTAGCATCCCTTGGATAAACTCTCTGTATTTATTGTAGTTATTCGACAGAGATGATAAATTTTAGTGCTAATAATGCCACCCTCATTCAAGACAAAAAGATATTTTTGTTTTGAATGAATATCAGAAAGGACAAAATAAGGCTTGGACATTTATATATTTGGGCGATGCATTTAGGCTTATAAAAACGAGCCCACAGATCAAAGCCCAAATATTTAAAGTAACATCTGGACATTAAATTAAAATTAATATGAATTCAAACAAAAAAGGCCCAACCGTCAAGCCCAATTGGTAGTGACAGGCCCAAACTTAATTAAGAGGGTCCACCATAAGCTATATGAACATTAGAATTCAAATCATCACTTCACCATTCTCATGCCCTCAGCTCTACTCTGTTCTTCACCTTCTGCTTTGAAAACCCTTCTCTTTGCTTGTACACTCCAATGGCACCCAAACGAGCTCAAAGCAGAGGAAAGAAACAAGCAGAGATGCTATTTGTGCAACACTTCCCAACTGAGTTCCAACCAAAACTTCGCCAACATATTTTTAACAGTTGCATTATTCCCAGCAGCAATACCTCTACCCAAGGGGAATTAGGTCCAACCTTTTTTGCCAAAATCCCTGATGAACTTACCCTCTATTATCCCCTTGCAGATACTGAAGTGATGCTTTTCAAAAAAGCGAAACTAGCCTGGAACCAGTGGCATTCGAGCCCTAAACCCTTATGTTTGTGGCAAAAACCAAACCCTAATTGGAGATTATGGGTTCATCGCATGATGGTTTACGATATTGACCTTTGGAGAGCTCTTGGCATTTATGATGTCATTCGACTGTCAACATTAGCCCTAGATATGGACAAATGGGCTATTGGCGCTGCAGCTTGTTTTTGGTCTCTGTCCTGTAACTCTCTCATTTTAAAGTTTGGTATGATCTCTCCCATCATTCTTGATATTGTACATTTGACTGGCCTCCTTGTTACTGGCCAACATAAGTGCCCTTTTAACTCCTCAATCAGTAGTCCCACTTGACACTAACCTCAGTTATGGAAAGTTCCAAACAAAATATCAATAATTTTCTGGTCCACCAAAAAAGAAAGGACAGCTTTTTACTTGTTGTGGCCCTCCCAACATTTTCTATGTGTCCCAGGTCTCAAAATTACCAAAGAGTATTTGGTCCTGGCAACTTGTAGCACACAACTGGCCTTTGCCCCTTTTCTTTTGGGCACATTATATAGGGGTCTTTTCTCTTTAGTCGATAAAGAGATAGATCATAATGGTGGAGGTCCTTTTTGGCTCTTTCAAGCCTGGCTCTATGCTTATTTCCCTGAAATTAAGCCTACCACTCAAACCCCTTACTTTTCTCCTTGCGAAAGTTATGGTGAATTCTTCTTATCTTTTCGACCATCCTCATCCAATTCATTTACCAAGGTTTTCACTATTCTATTTAAGCTACCTGTCGATAGAGACCCTCAGCTTTTCATCTATTTCCATAACTTTCAGTTCACTTCCACAGGATTAACATATATCAATGCTGCTCCTCAAACATTGAATGACACTTAGAGGCAACAACAAAAAGACTTATGGGCTCAAATTCTCATTCCCAAATACATTCTAGTAGGTGGATCCATCTCTACCAGTAGGCTTTCCAACTGTAGCTTCAAAAGCTATAATCCCTGCCAGTGGGCCAGACAAATGGGACTTTATCAAATTGTCCCTTGTCCTTACTTACACTCTACCATCCATGAACAAGTGGGATCCAAGATTCAATTCAAAATCTCTCAAGAAGTGAAAGATCTGCTGGCTGAAAATCGAAAGTTATTTGATCAATTCAGCTTTTTCTATTGCCAGATTACCCCCTTTACTACCACACGGTTTAATGAATGGTGGTCTTTAATGAGTGCCTTGATCTTTGATGAAGATCTTCAGGCTTATCTTTGGAATGTGCACCCAAACAACAGGAGAGGAGCAGAGATGACCATTGGTAATTCTACCACTTTTTCCTTTCTTTATGTATACTGCTTACTTTTTGAGTTTATTTAGCCATTTATGCTCACTCATTCATATATATATATATATATATTTTTATATATATGTAGCACAACCTCCTAGAAAGATTACCCCCCTGGCTATAGAGATGCCTGCCCAGGCTGATCCAACTCATAAGGACAAAGGCAAGGCTCCAATGAACCCCCTAAAGAAACCTAAAGGCAATCCTTTAAACACCACTAGCTGTGAGGGGTTCATACCTTACAACCAAGGTATAGAGATTGAGAGGAGGACCAAGAGTAGGCAAGAAGAACTCCAAGAACTTTTACCTTCTCAGTCTCAATTGGAGGGTGGTGTTGCTCTTGAGAGGAGGTCAAAAAGAAGGCAAGAACAACCGATTCCTCCTCAAGTCATAGCTCCTGCTATACCAGCATCCTTTTCCTCTAGCAGTTTTTCTTTTCTTCCAATAAAGGTATAGCTTTCATTCAAACTCTTACTGAGTCAATATGTATTATGTTTGTTCATACTGACACCTTATTCCACTCTTCTTCCTCTCTTTTAGTCATACTTTCAATTATACAAGAGGAGAAAGCTTCTCTCTCCAGCTGCATCTCCTTTTGCTTATGAGAGATTGCCTGAGGCCCAAACCATTCCACCTTCTATGCCTGAAGACCAGACAAAAATGCCTTCTCCTCAAACAAACTCAGGGCACATGAATCCCTAACTCACTCAAGAAGAACAGACTGGTATTAGGGAAAAACAGGCTGATCCAGAAAGAGTTGACCCAGAGAGAGTGGGCTTAAGAGGATTAGCCCCTGAATTGGCATACCTTATGGCTGATATTCCTCACGGGATAGCCCTAGGGGATTTGATGGCCTTAACTCTTAGAGAAGTATGCCATGGAAACAATGAGATCATAAATTTCCCTGGTGTGGCCTCTTCCTCAGAGGAATCGAAAGCCCCTGGCCATGCTAGAGAGACTCCAATTGACTCAGGTTATGTCAGAGAAAACCCAACTGATTTAACTGACAACCCTGATAGCCAAACATCTCCTATCGACAAGAGCTCTCCTATTCATGAGCCTACCCCTGATCCAAATGATGACACTCATCAAAACAGCGAAATCCCACTATCGAATCAAAATGATGAAAGTTGACAAGGCTGATACTGAAATCTTGGAGAGTGAATCACCTTTAGATGAAGAAAGAACTTCCCCTGAAGAGATTACTCATCCTTTTACCATGAACATGGGGGTCCAAACCTCTCACATTCATAGTCCTGTCCAGGAGCTAACTCCAAAGGCTGTGGTCACCAACACCAACAATTCTATTGCTCAAGAATCACTGGTAATCACCTAATCTTTTCACATTTTTTTTTTATTTTTTATTTTAAGTTACACCAATGATTAACTTCACTTTCTTATTGCCACAGCCTGCAATTGTATCTTCTTCAATTAAAAACTGGTTTCTGGGCATTCTTGCTGTATGAGAAACTGTTGCTAGTCTTTCTGTCGAAGGCAGAATAAAGCAACTGACTGGTGAAGATCAAAAATTGATGGACCAGTTCTTCAACTTGCTTGATCAATCTTTGGATGATCTAGCCCTTTCGCAAACCACAATTCTAACTGAATGCCTAAAAGCCATTGCACCTCTAGTGCCTCAATTATTTGATCCAGACCAAGTGCAAGCCTTCCAGAACTTCCTTTCGAAACTTCTCCAACACTTGGCAGCTATCAATCAATTCCACTCTGAGCCAAAGACAACTGAAACTCAAGTGGACCAAATGAAAAAAGCAGTCACTGCTCTGACTGCCCCCACTGAATCACAAGCCTTCACCATCCAAATTGCTAACCTCACAGCAGAAGAAAACCAACTAGAAGCTCAACAAGCACTTGTGAGAACTCAAAGAGCTGCTGCTGAACAAAGACAAACCACCATTTCTCAACAAATCCCAACTCTATTTGCTCAAGTAGAAGGTGGTCCACTTGCCATTAGGCAGGCCCAAACCAGACTCAGGCAGAATAAAATCAAGCACCAAACTGCCCTCCAAGCCTGGAGTAGACTTTCCATGTATTTTTAGAAAGACCAGACCAAATGTAATTATTTTGATCTGTACTTATTGGAATTGTACTTTTGGCTAGTCATGCATGTCCCTTAAATATAAATAATATGGGAGTGAGACCTGGGGGGCAACTAAGGCCACAAATGTATGGTACTCCTGCATATGGTATTCCTGCATTTGATGGGCCTGGTTACCATGAACAAAGAAATAGGCCAATGAATCAAGTAAGGCCTCAGAATGCACAGGAACATGTCATACAACAACCCTATTATGAACCTAACATAATGCATCTAAGGCCTAGAGGGCCTGGTCCTCCTTTTCCTTACTTCCAACCAGAAGTTCAAGGAGGGAGACAGCAGCAGCAGCAACATTTAGACCCTCAGGTTAATAATAGGTAGCAAATAATGAACATCATACAAGAAATGTATGGTCCAGGCTTGAGAAGGCCAGATAGATCGATGTTTAGGAGTCCTTACCCTCCATGGGTGGAAACAACTCCCATTCCAAGAAATTATAGATTCCTGAGTTTACTTTGTTTACAGAAGAGAGACAGTCAACTATAGAACATGTAGGCAGGTTCATTCTTCAGTGTGGAGAACCTGGTTATGATGATAATTTAAAACTAAAACTCTTCCCTCATTCTCTGTCAAAAGTGGCATTTACATGGTGTATTAACTTGCCAGAAAATTATGTCCATACTTGGCAAGAAATGGAGAGTCAATTTCAGTCAGTTTCATGCCCAGCCTGAAGTGACAATGGTGGATTTGTCAAAATTTAAACAAAGGCAAGGAGAAAGTGCAGAACAGTACATCGACAGGTTTAAAAAAGCAAAAAATAGATGTCATGTGTACATGCCTGAAATAGAAGTTATAAGGTTAGCCCAGAATGGTTTAGACTTTGAACTTAGGAAAAAGTTTGAAAGCATGATGTTTAGAGACCTGTTTGAGTTGTCTTCAAGGGCAACTAGTTATGAGGCCATTCTTAGAGAAGGGCAGCAGAGAAATGCAGCCTCATTAGGAACTTACTATCAAGAAGTTGAATTTGATATGGATATTGATATAGATGTTGCTCAAGTAATAGGTAAAAAACCTGTGATTTGTGAAACATTAAAGAAAGCTGACAAACCTGTAAGTATGCCAGCAACACAGCCAACCAAAAAGAATGTGACTGTATCACATAGGCAGTATTCTTTTGATTTATCAAAAGTAGATGCACTATTTGATGAATGATTAGCAAATAAAATTTTAACTTTAACTCCGGGCCACAACATTCCCAAAGAAAGGGACAGGTTTGGCAAAGAGTATTGTAAGTGGTATAATTCTTTCGGGCATTCCACTAATAATTGTGTTACATTTCGCAATTGTGTGCAAGATTTGATTCAGAAGGGAATGTTGAAGTATGCTAAAAAAGATAAAAGGGTCATGGCAGCTAATGGTGATCCATTTCCTAATATTGTGGAAATTAATATGGTATCAACTGATTTTCAGTCAAATGATCAAAAGAAAAAGGGAAAAGACCCTAGAGTTCTCTTGGTAGAGTTAGAAAAACTTCACAAGGAGAGAATGGAAAAAATGGCAAAGGAAACAAAAGGGAAAAAAGTTCAGGAAGAACCTAGTGAGAGGTTCATTTGTTTCAGGTGTGGTACTGATAAAGAAAAGGCTAAGGCCATTGTGATTAATGGAATTCAAAAAATTGGAAAAGATGTTGGCCTGAGGTTTAACACTATGGGTAGTGGTGATTTGCAAATTTTTGATAATGATTGTATGTTCTATGATGGGACAGATCCAGGAATATTTGGTCCCGCAGAGAACTATGGCAAGGATGATGCTCCATTTTTATTCCAAGGAGCTCCTGTTCATCCATGTTTTGGTGGATCAAGCAATGTCAGGGCTATGCTCAAGCAATACAAGGGTGCTAAATCCTATGGAAGTCCAAAGGTTGTGACCAGGCCATACAGTGGCCAATAACAACAGTCTGGTTTGTCATACAGTGGTCATCAACAGGCGGGAAGGCCATATGGAGGGCAATAACAGTTTGTAAGACTATTTGGAGGATTTCAACAGCAACATCATGGCCCAAGAATGAGGCCAGAAATACATCCAGTTCAACCAAGGATGGTGAAGCCACCAGTACCATCTCATCTAGGGTGGCAAGGGGTTTCTTACCCAAAGTTCCCAATGAGTGGTTGGAGGCAAATGGGAGAAACAAGAACTCAGAAAAGGAGAGAACAAAGGAGATTCCATGCTATGATGTCTACAGCTGCAGGTGATAGGCCAGCTGGAAGGCAGGATCTAGTATGGACTAGAAATGGATTGGTTCCTACTGCTAGAGCAATAGGGAAGGAAGGGAAGGGTTCAACTTCTAGAGCCCATCCAGTTCAGCCAATTCAGCTTTTGAAAAGGAAAATGGAGCCCGAAAAGGCAAATGATAGACCTGTTGGGAAACTCTTTGAGAAGGCTTTGCTAAGGCAGAAGTTGAAAGAATTAGAGAAAGATCTAATGTCTGATGAAGATGACAGTATTGAGAAACATGTAGCAATGAAGGATGATCAGGATCAGGAAATGGTCACTGATAACATGAATATTAATGAGGAGGTTAAGGAAGATGAAGTCAAGGCAGATAGCTCTGATGGTGACTTTGGAGAAAAATTAGCTGCTATTCATTTTGGTTCTTTACCTCCATCCAAGGAGTGTAACATGATTATGACCATCCCTCAGAGATTTCAGGCTAGGCCAAACCAGCCAGATGAATTGGCAGGAGATATTGAAGATCTGACTGAACCAACAGTTCAGGTAGCAGTGGTTGAGACACAAACCAAGCCACTAAAGTCAATTGAGGTGGTTAGGTCTATCGATGGAGAGAAAGTTGTGAAGAAAAAACCAAAGAATAAGCTCATCAGGCATCTAAGGCCTTTATATGTCAGAGCTTATTTAGAGGGGGTCCCAATAGAAAGGGTTTTGCTTGATAATGGAGCCATTGTCAACATTCTTCCTTCTAGGACACTGAAAACTATTGGGAAATCTGTTGATGACTTGTTCCCTATTGATGTGAACATAAGTAATTTTGCTGGTGGATCATCTGAGGCCAAAGGAGTGGTGGCTTTACAACTACAGGTTGGTTCCAGGTCAATGGGAACAACTTTCTTTGTAATAGACTCCACTTTGAACTACAATGTGCTACTAGGTAGAGATTGGATAGACCTTAATGGTTGTGTACCCTCTTCTTTGCACCGGGCATTGATTTTCTTAACCAATGGTGGTAAAGGAGGGATGGAAGTTTATTGAGCAGATGCAAATCCCTTTGTTGCAGATGTTAATAACATAGAAGCTGTGTTGCATGATAAGGATTTGGGTCCAGTTGTGATTGATGAAGAAGAGGTTAAGTCTCAGGGAAAGAGTTTGACAAGTGAAGAATTCAAGGCCTTCATTGGAGAAGGTTTTAAGCAGATAGGCCAAGAATTGGCCAAGCCAAGCCTGATGCAGAAGTAGAAAAGGCCTGTGATAGAAGAGGTTGCTGAGGATGAAGAGTAATGCAAGTACAAGTGACAGAAGAAGACAAGTTGGATGAGACAGCTAATGTAATTAGATCTACTTTTTCTAGGCTTTTTTATTTCTTCTTAGAAAGTAAGTTTGGCTCTAAGTGTATGCCCAATTGTTCTTGGGTAGAATATGTTATTGACAGTAGCCCTCTGAGTTATAAAGAGGTGCAATTGGAGCATTTGAAGGCTGCTCCTGCCAAACTTGATGACCTCAAGGCAGATGTGCAGGACCCTTTATATGAATATAACTCAGGGAGTAAGGCCTGTAAAAAGCCCGTCTATGTAAATGCTAATCTATCTAATGAATGTAACAGCAAGCTAGTTGGTTTGCTTTTTGAGTATGTGGATTGCTTTGCATGGACTTGTAAAGAAATGCCTAGATTAGACAGAACATTGGTAGAGCATAGACTCCCAATTAAAGGAAATTTCCTTCCTCATAAACAACCTCCAAGAAGGATGACCAATGAAGTCACCTTATTGGTTAAAGAGGAAATTGAAAGATTACTCAAAGCAGGTTTTATTAGAACAGCTAGTATGTTGAGTGGCTGTCTAATATTGTCCCTGTAATGAAGAAAAATGGCAAGTTAAGAATATGCATAGACTTTAGAAATCTAAATCTAGCAACTCCTAAGGATGAATATCCTATGCCAGTGGCTGACTTATTAGTGGACTCAATAGCCAAAAGCAGGATTTTGTCCTTTATGGATGGTCATGCTGGGTATAATCAGACTTTTATTAACCTAGAAGATACACATAAGACAGCCTTTTCAGGTGTCCTAGTGCTTTGGGGACATTTGAATGGGTAGTCATGCCTTTTGGATTAAAGAATGCAGGGGCAACATACCAAAGGGCAATGAATTTTATTTTCCATGATTTGATTGGCAGATACTTAGAAGTGTACATAGATGATGTAGCCATCAAGTCTGACAATTTTGATGAGCATTTGGAGCATTTGCAGCAAACATTTCGAAGAATGAGAACTTACAAACTCAAGATGAACCCTTTAAAATGTGCATTTGGGGTATCTGCTAGAAATTTTCTAGGTTTCTTAGTACACCATAAAGGGATAGAAGTGGATGTCAACAAAGCCAAAGCAATTTTGGAGGCAAAACCCCCAACCAACAAGAAAGAGTTGTAAAGTTTTCTTGGAAAAGTAAATTTTTTGAGAAAATTCATAGCCAATTTAGCTGAGAAAATTTTAGCATTTTCTCTTTGGTAAAAATTAAGTCAGATCATGTGTAGAAGTGGGAGACATGACATCAAGAAGCTTTTGATCTACTCAAAAAATATTTGGCAAACCCTCCAGTGCTTATGCCCCCAGTGGCAGGAAAGCCTTTGAAGTTGTATATCTCAGCTTTTGACCTGTCGATTGGTTGTTTATTGGCTCAAGAAAATACTATGGGTCATGAGCAAGCCATTTACTACTTAAGTAGAAGGCTAAATGATGCTGAGACTAGGTATAACTCTGTCGAAAAGATGTGCTTGGCACTTTATTTTGCAGTCATTAAACTGAGGCATTACATGTTGCCTGCAGAGGTGTATGTAGTGGCACAAACAGATGTGATTAAATATATGTTGTCCAAGCCTATCTTGAGAGGAAGACCAGGCAAATGGATACTAGCTTTAATCAAATACTGTTTCAAATATGTACCACAAAAAGTGGTTAAGGGGCAAGCCTTGGCTGATTTTCTAGCAGAACATCCTTGTTCCTCTATCGATTTAGACCTGTATGAGGTCAATGTGGTGGAAAATGAACCTTGGAAGTTAATGTTTGATGGTTCAAAAATAGATGAAGGAGTTGGTGCAAGTGTTGTGTTGATTGCACCAAACAAGCAAATGTACTAATTTGCGTATCAGTTGGAAGCACAACATATTCACTCTTGCAATCAAGCTAAGTATAAAGCTTTGATAATTGGTCTAGAGTTGGCCATAGAATTCAAAATTAGAAGCCTCCAAGTTTTTGGAGATTCACAGTTGGTCATTAAGCAAGTTTTGGGAGAGTTCAAGTGTGCAAGTGGTGTGGTGTTCTAGGGGAGTATCTAATTGAGGTCAATTGGTTGATAGATTTTCCATTAAAGGGACATGCATGACAAGCTAGAGTAAAATATGACAAGCTTGAATAAAATATGATAGATTTTCCATTAAAATGCCAGCCAAAAGTACAATTCCAATAAGTACAGATCAAAATAATTACATTTGGTCTAGTCTTTCTGAAAATACATGGAAAGTCTGCTCCAGGCTTGAAGGGCAGTTTGGTGCTTGATTTTATTCTGCCTGAGTCTGGTTTGGACCTGCCTAATGGCAAGTGGACCACCTTCTGCTTGAGCAAATAGAGTTGGGATTTGTTGAGAAATGGTGGTTTGTCTTTGTTCAGGAGCAGCTCTTTGAGTTCTCACAAGTGCTAGTTGAACTTCTAGTTGGTTTTCTTCTACTGTAAGGTTAGCAATTTGGATGGTGAGGGCTTGTGATTCGGTGGAGGCCTCAGTCAGAGCAGTGACTGCTTTTTTCATTTGGTCCACTTGAGTTTCAATTGTCTTTGGCTCAGAGTGGAATTGATTGATAGCTGCCAAGTGTTGGGGAAGTTCCGAAAGGAAGTTCTGGAAGGCTTGCACTTGGTCTGGATCAAATAATTGAGGCACTAGAGATGCAATGGCTTTTAGGCATTCAGTTAGAACTGTGGTTTGCGAAAGGGCTAGAACATCCAAAGATTGATCAAGCAAGTTGAAGAACTGGTCCATCAATTTTTGATCTTCACCGGTCAGTTGCTTTATTCTGCCTTCAACAGAAAGACTGGCAACAGTTTCTTGTACAGCAGGAATGCCCAGAAACCAGTTTTTAATTGAAGAAGAAGATACAATAGCAGGCTGTGTCAGTAAGAAAGTGAAGTTAATCATTGGTGTAACTTAAAATATAAAAAAAAAAAAGTGTGAAAAGATTAGGTGATTACCAGTGATTCTTGAGCAATAGAAGTGTTGGTGTTGGTCACCACAACCTCTAGAGTTAGCTCCTGGACAGGACTATGAATGTGAGAGGTTTGGACCCCCATGTTCATGGTAAAAGGATGAGTAATCTCTTCAGGGGAAGTTCTTTTTTCATCTAAAGGTGATTCACTCTCCAAGATTTCAGTTTCAGCCTTGTCAACTTCATCATTTTGATTCGATAGTGGGATTTTGCTATTTTGATGAGTGTCATCATTTGGATCAGGGGTAGGCTCATGAATAGGAGAACTCTTGTCGATAGGAGATGTTTGGCTATCAGGGTTGTCAGTTAAATAAGTTGGGTTTTCTCTGACATAACCTAAGTCAATTGGAGTTTCTATGGCATGGACAGGGACTTCCGATTCCTCTAAGGAAGAGGCCACACCAGGAAAATTTATGACTTCATTGGTTCCATGGCGTACTCCTCTAAGAGGAAAGGCCATCAAATCCCCTAGGGCTATCCCGTGAGGAATATCAGCCATAAGGTATGCCAATTCAGGGGCTAATCCTCTTAAGCCCACTCTTTCTGGGTCAACTCTTTCTGGATCAGCCTGTTTTTCCCTAATACCAGTCTGTTCTTCTTGAGTGAGTTGGGGATTCATGTGCCCTGAGTTTATTTGAGGAGAATGCATTTTTGTCTGGTCTTCAAGCATAGAAGGTGGAATGGTCTGGGCCTCAGGCAATCTCTCAGAAGCAGAAGGAGATGCAGCTGGAGAGAGAAGCTTTCTCCTCTTGTATAATTGAAAGTATGACTATAAGAGAGGAAGCAGAGTGGAATAAGGTGTCAGTATGAACAAACATAATACATATTGACTCAGTAAGAGTTTGAATGAAAACTATACCTTTATTGGAAGAGAAGAAGAACTGCTAGAGGAAGAGGATGCTGGTATAGCAGGAGCTGTGACTTGAGGAGTAATTGATTGTTCTTGCCTTCTTTTTGACCTCCTCTCAAGAGCAACACCACCCTCCAATTGAAACTGAGAAGGTAAAAGTTCTTGGTGTTCTTCTTGCCTACTCTTGGTCCTCCTCTCAATCTCTATACCTTGGTTGTAAGGTATGAACCCCTCACAGCTAGTGGTGTTTAAAGGATTGCCTTTAGGTTTCTTTAAGGGGTTCATTGGAGCCTTGCCTTTGTCCTTAGGAGTTGGATCAGCCTGGGCAGACATCTCTATAGCCAGGGGGGTAATCTTGCTAGGAGGTTGTGCTACATATATATAAATATATATATATATATGAATGAGTGAGCAGAAATGGCTAAATAAACTCAAAAAGTAAGCAATATACATAAAGAATGGAAAAAGTAGTAGAATTACCAATGGTCATCTCTGCTCCTCACCTGTTGCCTGGGTGCACATTCCAAAGACAAGCCTGAAGATCTTCATCAAAGATCAAGGCACTCATTAAAGACCACCATTCATTAAACCTTGTGGTAGTAAAGGGGTAATTTGGCAATAGAAAAAGCTGAATTGATCAAATAACTTTTGATTTTCAGCCAACAGATCTTTCACTTCTTGAGAGATTTTGAATTGAATCCTAGATCCCACTTGTTCATGGATGGTAAAGTGTAAGTAAGGACAAGGGACAGTTTGATATAGTCTCATTTGTCTGGCCCACTAGCAGGGATTATAGCTTTCGAAGCTACAGTTGGAAAGCCTGCTGGTAGAGATGGATCCACCTACTAGAATGTATCTAGGAATACGAATTTGAGCCCATAAGTCTTTTTGTTGTTGCCTCCAAGTGTCCCTCAATGTTTGAGGAGCAGCATTGATATATGTTGATCCGGTGGAAGTGAACTGAAAGTTGTAGAAATGGATGAAAAGCTTAGGGTCTCTGTCGACAGGTAGCTCAAATAGAATAGTGAAAACCTTGGTAAATGAATTGGATGAGGCTGGTCGAAAAGATAAGAAGAATTCAGCATAACTTTCGCAAGGAAAGAAGTAAGGGGTTTGAGTGGTAGGCTTAATTTCAGGGAAATAAGCATAGAGCCAGGCTTGAAAGAGCCAAAAAGGACCTCCACCATTATGATCTATCTCTTTATCGACTAAAGAGAAAAGACCTCTATATAATGTGCCCAAAAGAAAAGGGGCAAAGGCCAATTGTGTGCCTTCTTGGATACAAGTTGTTAGGGTCAAATACTCTTCGGTAATTTTGAGACCTGGGACACATAGAAAATGTTGGGAGAGCCACAATAAGTAAAAAGCTGTCCTTTCTTTTTTCATGGGTTCACCAGAAAATTGTTGATATTTTGTTTGGAACTTTCCATAACTGAGGTCAGTGTCAAGTGGGACTACTGATTGAGGAATTAAAAGGGCACTTATATGTTGGCCAGTAACAAGGAGGCCATTCAAATGTACAATATCAAGAATGGTGGGAGAGATCATATCAAACTTTAAAATGAAAGAGTTACAAGAGAGAGACCAAAAACAAGCTGCAGTGCCAATAGCCAATTTGTCCATATCTAGGGCTAATGTTGACAGTTGAATGACATCATAAATGCCAAGAGCTCTCCAAAGGTCAATGTCGTAAACCATCATGCGATGAACCCATAATCTCTAATTAGGGTTTGGTTTTTGCAACGAACGTAAGGGATTAGGGCTCGAATGCCACTGGTTCCAAGCTAGTTTCGCTTTTTTGAAAATGGGATAAAAGAGGGTAAGGTCATCAGGGATTTTGGCAAAAAAGGTTGGACCTAATTCCCCTTGGGCAGAGGTGTTGCTGCTGGGAATAATGCAGCTGTTAAAAATATGTTGGCGAAGTATTGGTTGGAACTCAGTTGGGAAGCGTTGCATAGATGGCATCTCTGCTTGTTTCTTTCCTTTGGTTTAAGCTCGTTTGGGTGTCATTGGAGTGTACAAGCAAAAAGAAGGGTTTTCAAAGCAGAAGGCGAAGAACAGAGTAGAGCAGAGGGTATGAGAATGGTGAAGTGATGATTTGAATTCTTATGTTCATATAGCTTATGGTGGACCCTCCTGATTAAGTTTGGGCCTGTCACTAACAATTGGGCTTGACGGTTGTGCTTTTTTTGTTTGAATTCATATTAATTTTAATTTAACGTCCGGATATTACTTTAAATATTTGGGCTTCGATCTGTGGACTCGTTTTTATAAGCCTAAATGTATCGTCCAAATGTATAAATGTCCAAGCCTTATTTTGTCCTTTCTGATATTCATTCAAAACAAAAATATCTTTTTGTCTTGAATGAGGGGGGAATTGTTGGCACTAAAATTTATCATCTCTGTCGAATAGCTACAATAAATACAGAGAGTTGATCCAAGGGATGCTAGAGGTGAAAATCTTAAGTTTCCAGTGGGACGTGTACCCTAGAATGTAGAGCTAAGTAACGCAATTAAAGGAGCAGACATGGCAGACGCAGTTTTCTTCTGTCAATTCCTCTAATAATACAATAAGATGGGGCCAAACGTGGCCCAGGTGTCAAGTTGTGAGATAAGGCACGCAGATGATGTAGGATACGTGGTTTCTTTGCAGAGAAAAGAAGTGCTGCAACAGAGGAGCAGTTACGAACAATTGTGAAGATCATGAGTAGTTATGCAAGAAGTGGAGGGAATTTGCTCCATGATGGGACACGTGACAGTAGAGAAGCAACAAAGCCAGCAGCATAAAGGCTGGAATTTCGAAGGAAAGAAGGACGATCAAACACACAACTTATATAGAATTAGGAGTAATTTAACTTAGTTAGCAATAGCTTCTGTATTTAGGAGTAGTCTGTGTAAAATTCAGCCTCTGTGGCCAAGTTCCCTCCATCGATTGTCATGTACATTGAGCTTGTAATTAAGTGGCAAGTTTACTTGTTTTTCAATCGATTTTCATTTTATTCACATTTGTTTCTTTGCATTACAACCTCCATAAAAGTCCTTGAATCTGTCAAGGCATAGGACATTCAAACCAAAATTACTTGATTTGTTGTTGTTTGTGAAATTCTGGGTTTTTTGTCGAATCTCATCTGCCGATTTGGCCCAAACCAGATTTTTGCTAACAGTGTCGGTGTCCAACACGGACACAACACAGATACGCTACCTTTTTAGAAGTGTCCGTGCTTCTGAGCTAGGCATCCTAAGAATATTTTGAAAAAAGTACGCTCATTTAGTCCCACGGGATGGGGGCATCCTAAGAATATTTGACTGAAGAAAAGAGTTGGCCAAGATTTTTGAAGCGTGTTGGGCTGTCAACAATAGCAACTTGACCTATGTTTCCTCCCATACATGTGAAGGAGGAGAGGGGGCAGTACAAATGTATGCACATGGGATATGACCCCTCATATGATGATTACACAGAAAGGAAGAATAAAATAAACTAGATTACACCATCGAGTCCTCTTAATCCATTTAAACATCCAAAACAAAAGAGATGCATGATATGAGCTATAAACATATTAAAGCTGTATGTTTGGAAGGAAAAAGGATGACTAAGAGGATAACTTACAGCATCTTTGGCTTCAATTTTCTCTGCCCAACCATTCATGGTATATGGATCATTAACAGCTACGCATATTACATGATCAATTCCTTTGCCCTTGAACTTATCAATGTTTTTCTTGTAACTAGGAACATGCTGGGCCGAACAAACTCCAGTGAAAGCACCCTGAAAAAAGTAAAACAACAGTCATGACAGTTACAATGCATAATAACCAAAACATTAAACCAAAAAAGGCAGATTATTGAAATGGGTATGTAGGTGGATCTCATTTGCAGTCTTTGAAGGAATGAAGCGGAATCTCATGAACACCTGTTCTTCTTATGTCCTTTTGCTGAGAGTATTTGGGCAAAGTTGCTTGCTTACATTGAATCATATTTACAGTGATCCTTTGGGTTGGTCTGATGAGCTTTAGAGGGCAATTTCGTACTGTAATAACAGCAATCTGAGATGCACTATGTTCAAGCTTTCTTTGGCTTGTACTCCATATCAAGTCTGGCTAGAAAGGAATGGTAGAGTTTTTGCTCAGGATTTTAGACATCAATATGTGATTGTGGCTGACATGATTAAGGATATTAGAGCTAGAGCTAGCTCAATAAGGGAAGTTAAGAATTCTTTGCAAAATAGTTTGTATGGAGTAGGGGTTTCCTTGCTCTACGCTGCAATCATAACACTTGCTCCCCTTCTGGTTCTATAGTTCTTTTTTATGGTTTAGTTTCTGGGTTTGTTTTATTTTGTTTTGAAGTGTTGGGGTGTGCCCCTTGTTTGTTTTGTAATGGTGTTTTCTTGTGATACAAAATTTAAAGGTACGAGAAAAAAAAAAAAATTCAAATCAAGGAAAGAAACAGAAAAATAAATTATTGATGCCAGGGTATATTCTGTATATCTGAGTTATCAATCTGGAGTCCTGCGTTGCACACCCAAATCCTTTCACTAAAGCATTCGAAGGCACCGTATTGTCCCATACCAAATTCCTAATTTTGGGTATTTTTACATTTCTTCTTTTTGCCGTACAATTCAATTTCTTGAATCTCCAAGAAAGGGTCAGTAATTTTAAAGCATGTTACTGATAATTCTAGTAGAGGTAACTTAAATGCTGTGTTTGGTTTTCAGACAGAGGAGAAATAGGAATTGAAAGGACAATGATACAAGGAAAACTAATTGCCTCGTATTTTCTCCTTTGAAAAAATAACTAAAAATTAAAATTTATCAACCATGATTGAAGAAAAGTAGAAGGAAATATAACATCCACAACAAAGAATTTCTCTGCTAGTTTGCCTCAAATTTATTTTCCTTTTATTTTCCATTGTCAGTAAACAACATAAGATTATTTCCTAGCATTTTCTTTTCCTTTCAATCACTAAATCAGCAAACCAAATGGAGCCTTAGGATTGTTGCAAACAAACTATTTTGAGCATACGGAAGTAAATATTCTGCCGAAATGGTTCTTAATGGAAATAGTGTTGTTAACTCCACATTTCCAAGACATACTAGCTTCATTTCTTTTCTATGTTTGACATGATGTTCTTTAGTTCTATGGAACACCAAGCAACAAAATGAAATGTGAATGAGCAAGAGGGCTCAAATCGTTTGGATTACAACAGTGCCAAGTAATATTTCTTTGCATTTTTACAACATGCATGGATAAGGCTGCTATGCACAGTCCATTTTTTCAGAAGAAGAATCCAAAAGTAAATGAATTAAAAGCCTTTTGGTCCCCTTTTCCCAATAGGAAAAACTAAAAGCCAATTTTGGCAACTATGGAAATCTGTGGGGAAGTTTGGTGATTTTCCAATATCAATTGCGGAAAATATTCTTACCAAAAACACGAAATGATGTGAGAAAATCTATGGCTCCATTTGGTGGAGCTTTCAAAATATAATTTCACACTCACTTTTGAGTGTGGTGTTTGTTTAGCATTTTTAAAAATTAATTCTACATTCACTTTTGAAAACTCTTTCTAAGGCGGAAAATTTGAGCTAACCGATCATCCCACTGGGTTGTGTATTTGGTTATAAGTTATAAGTTTTAAGTTTTAAGTTTTTGTATCAAATATCATATGTCACATCACTCAATTCAAACTCAATTTAAAACTATTTTCAAAACTCATAACCAAACAAATTTTTCACACTCAAATCATAATTCCAAATTCACAAATTCAAAATACAACTCTATTTTCAAATCATAATTGTAAAACTCTACCAAACACTACCTATATTTTCCGATCATCATTTCATGAAACAGTATTTTATGTTGCACTTTATAGTTGCAAAAAGAGATCTTGGGTTTGTTATGCTCATTGTTTGGTATGGCAGGGGTGATGCCTGGGTAGTTTAAGGATCTTTTTCCTTATTGGCATAGGGGTTAGCCGAGGGGAGGAGATAAGAAAGATCTTTTTTTCCTTACTCAAAATTGTATTGAGAAGATCACCTTAAAGGAGATGGGAAGGATTGGGATGTGGCTCCTCTATGTTTAATGTGGTGTGTGTGGAGAGAGAAGAAAATGAAATCTTTTGGCAGTGTGGACTGCTCTACTGATATCTTGAAATGAACTGTTCTTGTTAGGCATTTTATCTATCTAAAAGTCACTATAACGTATATCTATATATATATATATTATTTTGCCTATCCAATTTTTTATGTTTTCATTCCAACCCTGTTTTTTATTTTAGCTATTCATCCGAATACTACTCAATTTATTGGAATGCCACATCAGCAACAAAGATAGAGGGAATGGATCATGAGAGTCAAATAGATTTTGCCTAGCCTTTGAAATCTAGCTAGCGAGTGAATATGAACTGAGACAAAATGCGTAACCATATGCCTAGTGGGTTGGAGATGCTCTTTTCTTTTTTGGCCCAAGGAGGATTATTCCATTTGTTGCATTCTTCTATAGATTTTTTAGGATTTATATATATATTACACTACTAATTTAAGCTGCAATTCAAAAAGATAAAATAAAATCAAATAAAAGCTGGGTATTCATTTTCTCCTTTATTGAATTATAAATAAATAAATAAAATAAAGTCACTCAATGATTCCCATAAATTCCATCCCCAAATGTTGTTTGCCTGTTTTCTAGCAGAACTTAACAATGTACACATACACACATATACATCTATATCCACAATATTATCGTCAGTATATAACAAACAAATGATTGAAATAGAAAATCAACTTACAGGAAGCCCAAAGATGACTACTTTTTTGTCCTGAAACATAACATTAACCAAATTAATAATAAAAAATAAAAAACTAAACCCAGGTCCAATAATAATAGAACAATCAAGAGGATTAAAATTAAGATTGAAAATTAGCGAACCTTAAATATGTCTTTGAGAGGTGTAGTGGCGAACTTAGAGGCGACGCCTTCGTCCCAGCTCCGAGCTTTCTGGAGAGAAACGTCCGGCGCGGAGGAGAACAGATCCGTCCCCACCGCCACGGAGGCGAAGGCTCGCCGCCATGACGCAGCCACCGTCGCCGATCGCTTTAACATTGCAGAGGCCATAGATTTGTACTGATAACACCTCGATTTTCTCAATTGCTCTCTCCGTTGATTCTTTGCTGCTGCTGGTTGGTTAGCATGTTCACAGGGGATTTTTATATATGGGAAAGACTAAAGATATAATTATATTATATATGAAAATCACATAATTTTATATTTTTTTCAGTTATAATTAAAAAATTAGGTTATAATTATAATTATAATTTTAAAATAATATTATAATTAAAAATAAAAATTTATCATAACTAAAAAAAAATGGTATAATTCAAAATGCATATATAATATGAAGGGGGTATATAATAGAATTTTCGTTACATAGTGTGAGTTGAACCTGGATGAGTAGATTGAGAGGGATTCTATTTGCACTTAAAAAATCATTAGGTACGCTTCATTTTTTAATACATTATATTAAATTATTTACACTTAAGAAAAGTCCAAAATTATAATTTACTTTCAATAAATCATATATTTTTTTCTATTTTATCCTTCAAGATACACCCTAATAATAAATAAATCAAAACCCTAATTTTACACACAAACTCAATTTGTGAGATCAAAATCAAAGATTCCTGTAATGAGTTGTTGCTCGTATATGTTGGAGTGAAATTTTTCTATCAACTAGGTCTTGCAGCAGATTATTGCTATGATTTGAAGGATTACCCCCAATGAAATTATATGTGAACTTTATTATGAAGTCATCCACTGATGATTACAAGATAATAATAGCAAACCACCTTACGGTAATTTTGTCATGGATGAAAGTTTGAAAAACAAAATGGGTTGAAATTGATTTTCCTTATAATAAACAAATAGTGAAGTCAAGGTCTGTAGTGGATGAAGCCTTCCATTACTGGTTTGTTTGTTTTTTTTTTTTTTTTTTTCAATCAAACCCATCAAAACAGTGGGGTTTTGCTGTCACAAACCCATCCCAAACCGATTGGTATTGATGATAATGTTAGGTTTTGGTGGAATGAATTGGAGTTTTAATGATAAATTTTGATAGAGTAAATTGGAGTTTTAAAATGAGGAAGAAGATGAAGGGAAAATAATTAAAACTTGAAAAAAAGATGAAAAGAGTTGAATATGAAAAATATGTATAAGTGATTTGAATGTACCATAATAAAAAATAAAAAAATTATTTTAAAGCTTAATATTTATTGTTTTTATTAGTAAATTTACATAAAAGTATAATAGAAATTATAATTTTAAAATTTTAATTGGACATACTGAGTTATTATTGGGTTTTTTACGGGCCAGTCCCATTTTTAAGAGTTATTACCCAACAGGTCCTGAGTAGAGACTTTTTTACCTATAAGTCCTAAACATTTTTATTTATCCCGTTTTTGCCCTGAAGTTTTCATTCTCAGATTCAGATCTGGAGATGAAAAAAAACGCTCTCTCTGCACATCTCTCTCAACCACACCATGAGTGGTCTGATCGAAGAAAAAGATCCGCCACCATCGCCGGCGCATTCAAGGAGAATGTTCACTACGAAGTCTAGATCTACAACCGCTGTAGTCCACCATCGCCGAACTACACATAGATGATTTCCAGAAGCTCGCTGACAAGACCTTTAAGGTCGCCGATTGCCCTAGCAAGCGAACCATTTCCTAATCCATTTCCTTTTCCCTTTCCTTTCATCTCTCTCTCTCTAAATCGATCTATCTCTATAGATTCACATATATATATATATATGTGCGTGTGTGTTTGTGTTATATATCTGTGTAAAATATCTGATTCTGTGTTTTATGGCGCTAATGAATCTCTATGTTTTGGGTGTTTTGAAACCGTTTTGGCCTTTAATTTGATCATCAAAGTGTTTAATGTTTGTAATGTTGTTTAACTTGGTAGTTATGCTCTGTTCCTCATTTTCTATGTTCAAAAAAAAAAAAAAAAAAGTGTTTTTCAGTGATAAACCAGTGATTAATTTGTTTAAACCAGTGATAAATTTATTTAAGTCAGTGATAAATTTATTTAAACCAGTGATAAGTTTGTTTTTGTGAATTTATCACTATTTAAACCAATAATAAGTTTGTTTTTGTGAATTTATCACTGAAATTTGTCATTGTTTAAACCAGTGATAAATTTGTTTTTGTGAATTTATCACTGTTTAAACCAATAATAAGTTTGTTTTTGTGAATTTATCACTGAAATTTGTCATTGTTTAAACCAGTGATAAGTTTGTTTTTGTGAATTTATCACTGAAATTTGTCATTATTTAAACCAGTGATAAGTTTGTTTGTTGAAGATGAATGAAACAGGGCATATAGATCGAAACGGTGGAGGAGCGTGTGAGAAGAAGCGTGTGTTTCACGCGCACATGGGAGACCTTGTGATTTGTTCTTTGCTTCACGTGTGCTTTATGACATTTAGGGGTAAAATTGGAAACTGAAATAGAGGAGGACTTGC
This sequence comes from Camellia granthamiana, assembly GCA_036172215.1. NCBI lineage: Eukaryota > Viridiplantae > Streptophyta > Magnoliopsida > Ericales > Theaceae > Camellia > Camellia granthamiana. Next base: position 143,354,128 of record CM069907.1, read on the forward strand.
TGGGTATTAGTTTGTTTGCATGGGACCGGCTGGTAAGCCCCCCGTTATTATTTGGGTGCAAATAGAATCACCTCACCCAATGTTGAGGATGTTGTAAAATGGTGTTGGGCTAGGATTTGCATTTGGGCTTACAACTGAGAGCCAACTTGGCGTATGGGCTTTCTCTAGGTTTCTACAGCAAGCAGGGTTGATAAATGAATCAAACAAACAATTAATTATTTAAATTTGATTTAAAAATTTTAAATGAGTTCTAAAAAAATTTTAAGCTTGATTTGTTAAAATTTTCGAGTCGGTCTCAAATGAGCTTTTATTGAACCAAGCTCGAGTAATTTGATGTTTTTATATAATTTTAGACATATCGAATTAAACCGAACGAGCAATTGATTGTTCAAGTTTAGTTTGAAAACTTTAACGAGTTTCAAAATGTATTCAAAGTTGACTTGCTTACTTAAAAAACTGAGCTCAAACAAGTTTTTAATAAGCGGAACATGAGTTCAGTTTAAACTGTTCAGTTCGTTTATCACTCCTAACAGCAAAAGTACAAGGGAGTTAAGTATATTGTTAAATAACTTCAAGGGGAATTAAGATATATACTCATATTTGAAAAAAAAAATATATAGTAAATTTTGTAAATTTAATATAATTATAGTAAGTTCAAATATGATTTTAATTTACTTAACATGTGTGTTAAGTTAGATGAGTGAAATACAATTTATTAGTCATATGAATAGAAAAATAATATTATCATCTATTGTATATTAAAATATATATTATCTTATTTATATTTTTGTATTTTCCTTCCATCAACATTAATTCATATCCTTTATTAAAACTGTAAGATTTATCATATTTTTTCAAAATCGCAATGGAAATAAGTGTAATTTTTACTCTTTATTTTACATATTTTATCCACATAGACGGTTTAATAGCCTCTTAAAGATCTTCAAACATAATCAGAATAAAGGATTTTCGTTAAAATAACTATTGTAATAACTATAATGTTGGAGAGAATAAAATAGGATAAAACCAACTACAATAAATAACCAAGAGAAATACATGAAGAAGAAGAATTAGAAGGAGAGCTTTGCTATAGTTGTTGAGCTTTCTAAGAAAAACAACACTGGATAAAGAACTGACAAATTCAGATCAAGCATTGAAGATTTGATTTGCAAGAATAATTTTCTATTTCCTTCAATTTGTCAAATATCTGATCTAAAAAAAAATATATTGCCAAATACAAGAACCATCCTCATGAATGGACAAAAATCTGTTGTAATCTCCAAAAGCTGCCATGCATAGGACTGTCCCCGTGTAAAGCTCAAAACTTCCAGGATTCTGAAACCAAACAACAAAAATAAAACTTGAATCAGTACTTATGCAACTGTCATTGCAATTTAAGTACTACCTCTTGTGCTACAAGATGGCACTCAAGAACAGCACAGTCAGCTTTTCAGTTCAGTTTAGCAATTCTAGACATAAATTTGCAAAAACAAATCCCAAGATACTAAAAAAAGATGACAGCATATAACAAAAGAAGGCTGCTGCTTTTCACAGCAAAAAAATAGAAGAAAAGGTAATGCTTACTAAAATTGGAGATCGAAATTCGAATCATTGTGAGCCGGATACTTAAATGGCACTTACTATATTCTACCAATTACTTGGGATATGGCAGTTGTAAAAATTATTGCAGATCATTTAACAATAGATACGACTGAATGTCAATCACTTTTAGAGTAACATGAAACAATGAAGCGATGAAGCTACATAAAACTTGTAGAAATGGCATCTTCCAAACAACATGGGGCAATATAATAGGCATCAACTACACTACATCAAAAAAATATGTAAAACATGGGGAACTTGCAACTATTGCCGAAGATCATAGGACTGGACTTTCTGAGGGGTTATCTCTGGATCATGGGCTAGGAGTTGACAGTGTTTCTGAGACTGATGTTGATGAATCTGAGCGATGGTTGAGAAAAATGAGTAAATATGTATCCTTTCCGTTGGAGGAAGGGAATGTCCCCCATTTTGTGCACTTGCTTGACACACTTGGGTTGTCCCTATTAAAGAATAATGGGTTTAAGTCTAGGTCCAAGAAGAGGGAGTTTGTATCCAATGGGGGCAACACTCAAAAAAGTTCGGGGCATAGAAAAGGGTGGAGGGAGCTGAGGAATCTTAAGAGTGGCATTAATTATGAGGGAAGGGAGAAGGAGGTTAAGGGTGGTCTAGGTGCTCAATGAAGATTTTGAGTTGGAATGTCAGAGGACTACGGTCCCGTAGAAAGAGGGTAGTAATAAAAGAATTTTTGAAAGTTCATCAACCAGATATAGTCATGTTTCAAGAGACTAAGTGCGAGGAGTGTGATAGGTCTTTTATTCGGAGCATTTGGGGGACTCGATTTAAAAATTGGGCTGTATTACCTTCTAGTGGGAGGTCAGGGGGTATTTTGATTATGTGGGATGATAGAATAGTTTCGCAGTGTGAAATACTATTGGGGGCTTTTTCATTGTCTTTCCAGTTTCAGAATCGGGACAATAGTGAGTGGTGGTTAACAGGAGTTTATGGTCCCAATAGACCTAGGGAAAGACAGGTTTGGTGGGAGGAATTGGGGGGTTTATTGGGGCACTGTACGCCTAATTGGTGTGTGGGCAGTGACTTCAATGTGGTTAGGCTCGTGTCTAAAAAGCTTAATGGGGCTTCTTCCAATAGAAGTATGAGGGATTTTGATTCTTTCATTAGGGAGGGTGAATTGATTGATCTTCCTTTGAGCAATGCTAGGTTTACTTGGTCTAACCTTCAAGAGAATCTTGTGTGTTGTAGATTGGATAGGTTCCTTCATACCTTGGGGTGGGAAGGATTGTTTCCCGATATTAGACAAGAGGCATTGCCTAGGGTTGTGTCCGATCATTGCCCGGTGATTTTTGAGAGTTGCCCCTTCAAATGGGGTCCTTGTCCCTTTAGGTTTGAGAATGCGTGGTTGGAGGATCATTCTTTTAAGGGCTATTTTAAGGTTTGGTGGGAAAGTTGTAGTCCCCAAGGGTGGGAGGGTTTTAAATTCATGCGTAAGCTGAAAGGGGTCAAGGAAAATTTGAAAGTCTAGACGCATGATGCCTTTGGTGATTTGAATGAGTTAAAGGCGGAGTTGGTTAGACGCATTAAGGAGTTGGATGCCAAGGAAGTTGGGGACGGTTTATCTAGGGCTTTGAGGGATGAAAGGAACATGCTTCGAATGAAACTAGAAGAGACAGTTTTTAGGTAACAGATTTTTGGAGGGCAACGGGCTAAGTTGAAATGGGCAAAGGAGGGTGATATAAATTCTAGATTTTTTCATAGAGTTGCGTCAGGAAAAATGATAAAAAACTTTATCAAGTGTTTGGAGGTTGATCAAGGGTTATTGGTGAATAGGGAAGAGCAAATTGTGAATGAAATTTTCAAATTTTACTCGAATCTTTACTCTGATGGAGGTGTGGATCGGCTAGGGATTGAAGGCATCAACTGGGCTCCAATTAGTGTCTCTAAAGCTAGATGACTTGAGAGACCCTTTGATGAGGGTGAGGTGCATCAGGCTGTGTTTGATTGTGAGAGAGATAAGGCTCCAGGCCCAGATGGTTTTTCAATGGCATTGTTCCAAGATTGTTGGGACGTTGTGAAAGGAGATTTAATGAGAGTGTTCGGTGAATTTTTCGAGAGTGGGGAGGTTAACCTTTGCACCAACGCAACTTTCATTTGCCTTATTCCCAATAAGGAGAAGTCGGTGAAGATTAGGGATTTCAGGCCCATTAGCTTGGTTACATCGCTTTACAAAATTTTGGGGAAAGTTCTGTCCAAAAGAATTAGAGATGTTCTTGGGGAAACGATTTCTGCTTCACAGGGCGCCTTCGTGCATGGAAGGCAAATTTTGGATGTGGTCCTAGTGGCCAATGAGGTTGTGGAGGAATATAGAGCGTTACATAAGAAGGGGGTAGTATTTAAGGCAGACTTTGAGAAAGCATATAATCATGTGAATTGGGGTTTTTTGGACTTTGTTTTGGAAAGGAAGGGTTTCGGTTTTAGATGGAGGAAGTGGGTTTGGGGGTGTGTGTTATCGTGCAATATGTCGGTTATTGTGAATGGAAAAGCGGGAAATTCTTTTCATGCATATCGGGGATTAAGACAGGGAGACCCATTATCACCGTTTTTATTTATCGTAGTGTTTGACGTGTTGAGGAGGTTAATTGACGTTGCTAGGGATAAGGGGGTTATTGAGGGGTTTGTGGTGGGTAGAGATATGATTAGTGTGACTCATTTGCAGTTTGCAGATGATATTATATTTTTCTCTTCTAAGGAGGAAAGTAAGATTTGTAATGTACTTACGCTTTTGAGGATCTTTGAAGTTGTATCCGGCCTCAAGGTCAATCTCACTAAGAGCTGTGTCGTGGGTATTAATCTTGAGCGTAGTTGCGAGCTTCATATGGCAGATGTGTTGGGTTGTCCCATTGAGAAGTACCCTCTCAAGTATTTGGGGCTGCCATTGGGTGACAATCCTAGAACAGAGGCCTTTTGGAATCCAGTCCTTGTTAAAATTGGGAAAAGATTGGAGGGTTGGAAGCGAGCATTGTTGTCTCAGGGTGGAAGATACACTTTGGTACAATCAGTGTTGAGTTGTATTCCTATTTATTTTTTGTCCCTTTTCAAGATATCGGTTCGTTTTGCAAGGCAAATTAAGAAATTGTTGAGAGATTTTCTGTGGGAGGGGTGTGATGAGGGTAAGAGGGATCACTTAGTCAGTTGGGAGGTTGTCTCTCTTCCTCGGCGTAAAGGGGGTCTTGCTATTGGGAACATTGTTGCTAGAAACATTGCCCTCTTGAGCAAATGGTTGTGGAGATTTCCCAAGGAAAGCGAGTCTTTATGGTGTTCTATTATTAAAAGCAAGTACGGAATTCAGGCTAATGGTAGAGATTCTATTGTGGTTAGCAGAGGCAATTGTCGTTCTCCGTGAAAGTCTATCCCTCGTTTGTTTCTCATTGTGTCTCGGTTTGTGTCTATGAAAGTGGGTGATGGGGCCAGTATTCGAAGTGATAGGGAGTCTCTTGAGTTGGCATCTTTGTTAGAATATTTTATATTAGTGTGGTAGGTGAGTGTAGTGTGGTAGGTAAGTGTGTTAGTAGTGTGTTAGTATATTCTCTTCCTCTCTTATATATAGGAGAGTCATTGTAGGAAATTGTATATCAATCAATAATATCAATACATTAATTTTCTACATGGTATCAGAGCTATAAGATTTAGGCCTGTATTTCCTTCTCACCGGCGGGCAGCCGGTCGGCAACTTTGCCTTCGCTGCCCGCTGGAGTTGTATACCCATACCTTCACTCCGCTACATCTTCTAACTCTTTCTTTGTAGCAGAAATCCAGTCAACCAAACTCTCATTGCCACGACTTTTCCGTGCAAATTTTAGTAACCGTTTCAATCCTTTGTCATATCTTTGCGCGAATGACTATGAGAAGAATTAGAAACTAGAACAGGTTTCTGAGTTCTCCCCCTCATCAGGCTTAGTTGTGCCAGATTGTGTACGACCACCTGTGAAAGCAACCTCAAAGAAGGTGTCACCATATCTTGAGAAGTTAAGGTCCGAAGATTCAATGCTCTTAGCAATGAGTTCCAGATCACCAGCATTATCCAGATAAATCTGGACCACTGCATCGGGTCTTATATCAATACTGGCGGGTTTCATAAGAACATGAATGGGCAGACATCTTTCTTGCTTTGAAAAAGGCAGTTTCTTCCTCGCTTCCAGGATTTTTGAAGCTTGTGAGAACTATGGATAGCATCGAGGTCCCAGACATTGCTCATTCTTATAATGATCCAGAACTGTATTCTAATCATGGAATGACCAATGATGATTCTGAAGATGACGACCTACAAACATCGGCATATGTTGTTTCAAGAATGAAGAGTCATATATCTGCACAGCTTCTCATTATACAGGTAATCACTGATTTGTTCAAGATGCATAAGCAATCGTTGTCATCAGGCAACATCAAGATCCTTCTGGATATATTCTCAACTATTGCGTCTCATGCCCACCAATTGAATTCTGAGACAACCCTTCAGCTGAAGCTGCAGAGAGCATGCTCTATCCTGGAGATCTCTGATCCGCCCATGGTTCACTTTGAAAATGAATCTTACCAGAATTACCTCAATTTCCTCCATGATTTACTTGTGAATAATCCATATGTGGCAGAGGGGATGGACATAGAAGCACTACTTGTGTCAGTTTGTGAAGAAGTTCTGCAGATATACCTGGACTGTTCTGGGTTGCGACCTGTCCAGAAGCAGAAACCAGTTGAGAAGCAGCAGGAGCTTCATTGGATTCTTCCCCTGAGTTCGGTGAAAAAGGAAGAGTTCCAACAGCCAAGGACTCCTTATCCGGAAAAAAAAAAAAATGGTTGAGTCAGTGAAACTCTTCTCCTTCCCTTTCTCCCCTCATCAATCTTCAGCACCACTTTATTTCTTTGCTTCTAGTTTTCAGTGTCTTGAGTCTCTCAGATCGGACACTGAAGCTCTGCTCTTTTCTACGATCCAAATCAAGAACCCAGTTGAAAGATCCTTTTTTGGGTGAATCAGTTGAAAGATCAGTGACCCATTTCTAGATTTTCTCTAGAAAACTAACCACTTTCTCATCTGTGTTGGGGGTTTCTCAACTTACCATCTTCTTTCAAAACCCAGTTGTTTCTCTCAAGTCAAGCCATGTGAAATAAAGGAGAAAGGGGAGACCACACACTGCCAGAGGGAAACAAAACAAAACAAAACAAAACAAAACAAATTTACACAACTTTGTTTTATTCATGCCAGGGATCAAACTCGATCACCATTTTACATCAAAAAAAAAAAACAATCTCCAACCACAACCTACAACCACCACATCAACCAGCCTTACTTTTTCACCTCTTCAGCTGTTCTCTTCTTTTTGCCTTTGTCTTGGGCGGCCTTTTCCGGTGCTGCCTCCGTGTTTCCCACGCCGCCGAGCACGTTCACTTCCCGTTGCTCCTCAACTGTCACATATGGCGGACCTCCAAATCTGAGCATCACGGTGGCCTTCCGCTTCAGTTCCTTATTTTCTGCCTTCAGCACACATATCTCTGCTCGGGCATCCGTATACATGCTCTGGAGCAGAGCCAGTTGGGCTTTTACCTGCAGCACCTCATTTGTTCTACTCTGAAGCCGGTGCGACAGGTTGTTGACCGCCGTCATTGTCTCAACACATGACTTCAGAGTATAATGATTGGCCTCAATATCAGATTGAGCAGCCATTATCTGCTCAACTGACAACATTGGAAAGTTCAACGACGTAAACCCAGGGGCGCTTGGCCCAGGGGCACTTGGTTGAGGTTCAAGGACAACTGCCCCGGCTATCTCTCTTGTGGCCTCGTTGAGGTCGGGAAAGAGCGTGAGACCACGGGACGAAGAGGCTATGTTCTGGGTAGCTGAACGGGAAGAAGAGGCCATATTCAGGGTTGGTTGTAGAGTGCTTCAGAGATAACAGCTCTCAGAGAACGACGAGTTGTTTTTCAGAGGTTTTCAGCTGGTTTGTTATGCATCAGCGGCAGCCTCGCCTTGGTTTAAATAGGCAAGGTAGACACGCGTATCACGCGCCTCTCAACGCCAGACGACAAATCGGCGCGCCTTTTGATGGCTGTCGGGCACATCTTTTGATGGCACGCCTTTTGATGGCACGCCTTTTGATAAGATTGGGCACGCCTTTTGAGGGTCCGGCAAGACTCTGTAAACTGTCCCGACATTGATTCCGGTTAGCTTCTATATGGGTCCGACAAGACTCTGTAAACTGTCCCGACATTGATTCCGGTTAGCTTCTACATGGGTCCGACAAGACTCGGTAAACTGTCCCGACATTGATTCCGGTTAGCTCCTATATGGGTCCGACAAGACTCGGTAAACTGTTCCGACATTGATTTCGGTTCTCTTCTACAACGGTCCGACATGACCCCGTAAACTGTTTTCTACAACGGTCCGACATAACCCCGTAAACTTTTTTCTACATCGGTCCGATATGACCCCATAAACTATCTTCTACAACGGTCCGACATGACCCCATAAACTGTCTTTTACCTTGGTCTGCCATAACCATACGGTCTTCTACAACGGTCTGATACGACCATACAGTGTCTCCTATCCACTTTTATTTTATTTGTCATTTTATTTTCCTGTTTTGTTACTCTCTCCAAACTCAAGTGGGTTGGTTCCTATCCCTCTTGAGTTTGAGGGGGGCTGTTAGAATATTTTATGTTAGTGTGGTAGGTGAGTGTAGTGTGGTAGGTAAGTGTAGTGTGGTAGGTAAGTGTGTTAGTAGTGTGTTAGTATATTCTCTTCCTCTCCTATATATAGGAGAGTCATTGTAGGAAATTGTATATCAATCAATAATATCAATACATTAATTTTCTACAATCTTTATTGACATTGATTGATGGGGTTTCCTTAGTTTTATCTCCTGATAAAAGGGTATGGAATATTAGTTCTTCAGGGGTCTTTTCTTGTAAATCTTTATTTGACAATCTCATTGATAAGTCCTCCGTTCCTTTGTTTCCTCTTCATATGAAAATCTGGAAAGCAGGCGTTCCTCATAAAGTGAAGTTTTTCATGTGGTCCTTAGCTCATAGAGGTGTCATGACCAATGACCTTTTCCAAAGGAGAAGGCCTAATCATTATCTTTGCCCTCAATGGTGCGTGATGTGCAAGAGGAGTTCGGAATCAGCGGATCATCTCTTTCTTCATTGTTCGGTGGCTATGCAGTTATGGAAGCGTCTATTTGGTTTGTGTGATGTTAAATGGGCTGCTCCACGGGATTGCACACGTATACTTCTTGTTAAGTTTGATGGGTTCCACGGCTCTAAGAAAGCCAAAACCTTGTGGTCTTGTATTATTTGTGCTATTTTCTAGATTATTTGATTGGAAAGGAATTCAAGGATCTTTGATGGAAAGGAGGCTGCTGTAGATTCTTTGTGGGATAGGGTTGGGTTTTTGGCTTCATTTTGGGCTTTTGTGTCTCCTCCGTTTAAAGGAGTTCCACTTTTCTTGATTTCTAAGGATTGGTTTGCTGTTCGCAACCCCTAGTTTTTGGATTTTCTTGTTTTCTCTTTCTTTTTTGATAGCTGTTTTTATTCTGATTGGGTTTTTGTTCATTGTATGAGGACTTCTTGTCCTCCACGCTTTCTTCTTTAATAAAACTTCTTGTTGATTTTCAAAATAAAAATAAAAATAAAAATCCTAATCACTCTGTACATCATTGAATGCAAGAAATATGTTTTTGACTGCTTTGCTTATTGTTTTTAAAAAAATTTAACATAACATAGTTCAATAAAGCTCTATATTGACTATAAGGAAACCTGAAACACTTTTTTGCCAAAACAGAAACAAAAGCTTGCATAAAATTATTGAGAACACAACAGAAATCTAATGCCATGCTTATAACAACTGAAAGCAGTTCTTATGTAAATTTTCCATCATCCAATAAAGGTCAGATAAATCAATTGTAATTATTTACTTTCAACATTACCAATAAATACTTATCAAATAAATCAGTAACAGAGAATTAATAAAACTACAGGGAATCAGATTTCTTAATGATAAATTCTCCACTTTATGAATTACTTACTATTTCTTTTGTGCATGCCACTTTTCTATGCTTCCGTACCAATTCCATTGGAAACATAGACCTGCAAGGCGTACTATACCAGCAGTAACCACCTCAACAAATGCCATTAGGTATGATCTTTGAGGGGATAGACCAGCAGTTGCAATGGACAACAACAGTCCCTCAAAGTTGCAGGGGACAATAAAACTACCAGATTTGATGCCATCCAAAGCTTTCTTGGCAACTTCATCGGCTTTCATTGCACCAGAGGAAGCTGCAATGATACTGGTAAGCTGTGGTCGTTTCTTGTTCTCTGCAATAAGCACAGATTTTTTAGAAAAATACGGTACTAAAAGTCAAATTTCCAAGGGCAACAACAAAATAAAGTTGCTTCAAAATTGTAACTAGACACAAATTAGACAACAGCCAAGGGCAATGAGTAACAGTGTTCACACAAAAAATTACTCATGCGTTTAAGGCATGCCTCGTGCTAAAAATTGAGCCTAAGAGTATTTAAAAGGTGCATCATTGGAACAAAAGAAGATCAGAAAACTTTTTTAATTAAATCCTGTAAGACAAATGCCCAAGGAAGGCATAGAAAATTCACAGCCTTGCAACACTCCTTTTTATTAATTTTTGGTCTTGGACTGCAAAACTCTAAACCTTTAAGGGCTATGCTTAACACCTCTCGCGTGAACCATATCAAGCTGATATTAAAAGAAAAAAAACAAACAAAAGAGAAAATCATCCTGGTTAGCTGATTGGTTTATAGAAAAATAAAAGGAAAGATGTTTTATTGGTGATAAAGCAGTGGAAGAAAAGGTACTTCAATCTGTTTTCAGTCAGATAAAACTAAAAGATTAGACAAAAAGGGAAAATCTAGGTAGCGTTTGGTAGAATTTTAATATTATGATTTAAGAATAAAGTTGTATTTTGAGTTTGTGAGTTTTGAAATTATGATTTGAAAAGAGAAAATTTGTTTGGTTATAAGTTTTGAAGTGAGTTTTAAATTTTTGATGTGACATATGAAATGAAAAAAGTTATTTGGTTATGAATTTTGAAAAGAATTTTCAAAACTCAATTCAAAAACTTAAAACTTATAACCAAACACACAACTCAAAACTCTATTGAAAATTTTATTCAAAACTCATAACCAAACTCTTTTTAGAATTCAACTCAAAAAAATAATTTGTCATTTTGATCTAAAAAAATAATTTGTATATTTAAAAAAAATCAAAAACAAATATAATTTTTTTATTTTCCAAATAACAAGTAGCGATTGGCAATTGTTTAAAAAAAAAGAGTACTCCAGTAGACCTAGCGGAATACCGGGTAGGCCAAAAATTCAAAAATTGTCTAGTTTACCAAAAATGTTTTCGAAATGTGTTTTGAAATTAATTTGAAATCATAATTTAAAAGCTCAAACCAAACAAAGCATTCAAATATAAGAGTAGAAAATTGATTAGAAACTCACACCAAACACAGCCCTAATTTCTGCAATCCAATATCACTGTCATTCTTAACCCCCCAAAAAATTAAATGTTGGTTCACAATAAGTGCTTTTTGGAATTTCCACAAGAAAATATACAATTCATCTTACTCATTGTTTCTTTGTTTTCTAAAACGAAACATCCTATGGAACCATATAATTATGGATAAATAAAAATATAATACATATTAAAGCCTGTCAGCTGATTAAAAGAAAAAAAAAAAAAAAAAAAAAAAAAAAAAATCAGTTTTTGCCAAGTTTCTTTCAAGATACATCAAGACTAACTTAGTAAAGGTAAGAAGAAAAGAACAGGCCCATGTGTGTTTGAGGAATATGCTAAACTGAAACATAATACAATCCAAATGAGAGACCTTCGGCCATGATTTCTTTAGAGAAGCTTTAAATAAGGTTTTTTCTTTCATTTTAAATTTTGTGTAAGTAGAGCTTCAAAGAATGTCATACATGATTCTTATAAAAAAAAGGTTGCTTCAAAAATCTTTGATTTACTGTGAGTATTTTTTTAAAAAAAAATTCTTCTTCTTCAATAAAAATATAACATTGCTTAAAAAATCTTTGACTTCCTGTGAAGTAACCACATTCTTATTTGAAGAAAGGTTCCCTACAGGCAAGGTACACACCAAGCCAACTATAGAAAATATGAATCAAGAAATTTGACAAACAAAAACTACTAACATTTTCAGAGAACCTCAAATGAAAAAAAGTACTACAAAAACAAGGATTTTATCAAGAGAATTGATGACTCCTTAACTTCAAAAGCTTATCCATTTCTCTTCGCCCATTACCTCCAAAATTGTTCCTTATCTCCAACTCCAATCCACCATGGCAAGAATAGACATGTTGCTATCTGTGGTACCGCCCATTGAATCCCCAAAAATAAAAACACAAAGTTCCCAAGAACCCATGCCAAATTGAAATGTAAAGAATGGTGATCCAACAACTACAACTATCTTCACATTATGCACCTTATTGAATGCACCAACTAATCAAGTAGTGGTCAACAATAACACATTTATCCTCATCAACAGCCAAGAGACCGATAGAGAGAGAGCTGCCTCTCAGAGTTCCATTGTCTCCAAGTGTACCTAAAAACTTGCACTTTCGAGTCAGGAAAACCATATCTTCCAGCCTATTTGAGGTAATATTGAAAAGATTAAAAAAAACAAAAGCAAAAAAAAAACAACGCCCAACTAATACACATTAATGTGTGTTTGGGAGAGAAAAGATTGAGTACACACCTAACCTTTGACATATTGCACAAAGCGGTGGCCCCAAGACTTAAACCCATAACCTTAAAGTTAATAGGCCAAGTCTTAACTATTAAACCAATAGTCACCCCTAGGTAATATTGAAAAGATAATGAAAAAAAGTAAGAAACACTTGGTTCAATCCTCTGAATGCATTCAATATTCCTACACACTATCACATCTCTCTAGGCCACATCTTCATTCAATCATCTTCACTTCCCAGGGTCACAAAAAATAAGGAACTTCCTCCAAGAGGATATAGTCTCCACAACATGCATCCTTTGAAGACTCTATCCATTAATAAACATCCTCAATGTTAAACTTCAAGGACTTTCAAATGACTCATTATATTGAAAAATTGCTCCCAAACGCCCCACACTATTCTCAATTTTTCGATTCTTAGTAAGATTGAGAAGCTAGAGACATTGTCATGAATATCAATTAAGACTATTTATTTGACATGGAAAGGATCTGCAACAAATGCTTTGTTTCATAAATAGTGTTCCAATAGTTGTTACAAAATCCAAGTCAAGGACTCAAGAAGTGGCAACCACTAATCTAAGACGCTATGTTAAGATTCATAAACTTCTTCAAAAATAAATAAAAAAAATAAAAAAATTTGAAGAAATGAAAGTAATATAGTAATTACTAACAATGTCATTTCTTGTAGGGGAACAGATAATTAGCAATGCACTTTCTTTTCATTAACATATTTAACCCTCTCCAAAATAAATTGTGCATTGAAAACTACATATCCACAGTCTAAATAAGATAAAACTAATGAGTTAATTTTCTTTTCATTAACAGATTTAACTCTCTCCAAAAAATTTAGTGCACTAAGGCCTTATTTGGGAACAGGCTTTTTAGTAACTTTTTGGCTTTTTGGCTAAAATATGTTATAAAAAAACTAGTATTTTTTAGATGACTTTTTGGTTTTTTACGAAAAAATGTGCAAAAAGTAAAAAGAAAATGAAATATTTGACTTTTTGGCATAATTTGTTGGCTTTTTTTATTTTTTTAGTGAATTTTTGACTTTTAGGCTAAAAAGTGATGTTGCCAAACAAGGCCTAAGTAAGAACCACATAGTCACAGTCTAAATAAGACAATACTAATGGGTTAAGTTACATGAAAAACGATGTTTTGGTGTGGCTGCAAATCTGATATCCAGTCTAGTGACTAGCAGTACAACATAACACAAGTTTAGCAGGATCAGAATGCCAAACCTTCCTCCAAACCAGGGGTTTCAGTGTCAGGGGGGAATATAAGAGAGATATGAATGTTATCCGCAATAACTTCCTGTTGAAGTGCTTCTGCCATCCCTCTGAGGCCAAACTTACTAGCTGAGTAAGCAGTGTAACCATAAATACCCACCTACAAATAAAATTTATGGCAATCAGAAGAACAATAATAACCGTTGCATTAGTGCCCCAAATGATTCAGTGACAATATGACTCCAAAAATAAATAAATACATAAAAAAAAAAAAAGATGACATCCAAAATCTAACAATCACCTAGAGTGTCCCTGATGATTGATATATTAGGCTTCTTACTCTGAAATTTCCAGTGATCAGGGAGGAAAACAAAAAGAAAGAGACATAACTGGACAAGGTGAAATTTAGATTTAATAATTGGCTGTAGCACAAAAAGGGGGCAGGAAATATTCAGTTCTAATATATTGCCTGTGTCTATTTACTCCATTCAATATGCTTCATAACATGAAAAATGAAAATTTTTGCTCCGAAAAGCTAAAAACAAACCAACTGAGCTAGCTCAATTGGCCACTCCTATACTCTCTCAAGTCATGGGTTCAATACTTGCCAATGACAAATACTGATTATTTATCCTCTATTACAGGATCTTTCTTTAGTTGTTTATTTCTTTCCTACTAGGGGCTCTTTCCTGTTTTGATGTAACGGTCGCTGGTGTTGGGCTTGTAGGTAGGTCTCTCGTTGGATTTTCTTATATAGTTGATTATCCTGTTTAACATAATTATCTGGCTACTTGTAAATAATTTAGACATCACGCGTTCTATTTGATATCATGTCATAGAAAAACCATCATAATATTAAAATAAAATTACGGCCTTTTTGTCAAAATCTTGACCACCAGTGCATATCATACAAGGAGATACGAATTCTCCAGAAAAGGCCAATTAGCATTAAGGTCCACTGTTAAGAGCAACTCCAATGGCATTTGTTGTGCCAAATTTGGCAAGAGGTTTGGCATTGCCAAACTCATCACATCATCATGGAAAGTAAATGAAGTGAAAACGGATTGTGATCTTCTCCATTACATCATCCAACAGTAAGTGTAATGCTCTTTTTTTAATTTAAAATAATTATAAATTTGGTAATGGGATTCTCACTAGTTTTCATCTGGACCGGAGAGGCATTGTCTGGACCGTGGGATCCACCACAAGGATCCGTTTCGATAATTCGAGTTGTTCATATTTTAGGACTCTTAGTGTATATTATTCAAAAAAAATTAAATAGATCTTATTTTCTCGCATTTGATTTAAAAAAATGAATGGTACATTTTAAAAAACACAAATGCTTTTTTTAGAAATGAACATTTACGATTATCAAAACCAACTATTTTATATATATATTTTTCATCAATAATATACATAAAGTCCTTAAAAAAATGAACCATTCCAATCATTAAAACGGGACTCAGATGGGCCCCAAGGCCCAAACAGCACCTCTCCATTTCAGATGATGACTGGAGAGAAGCCTCTCATTAGATATGTAATGATGGAGATTATCAAAGTACCATGAAAACCTAAACTATGGAAAGTATAAATACATTGATATCCAATTAAAGCTACATTCACAGTAACTTCACACCACAAAGACACAAACACACAATAATTGACAGTAAAAGGACTAGAAATGAAGCATATAGACCTATACCTGACCAGCCTGAGAAGACATAACCGCAATCGAAGCCGGTCCACGATCTCTCCGATTCTTCATCCCATTCAAAGCGGCCTTAATCAAATGAAAAGTCCCCATCAAATTCACATCGATCATGAACTTCACTTCCTCCAATTCCTGACTCTCCAATTCCTGCGGTACAAACACTCCTTGATTGCACACCAACACATCGACCGGCCCAGCCTCCTCCACCGCCGCCTTCACGGCGGCGAAGTCTCGCACGTCGGCGCTGAAGACGGCGACGTCGATGCCGGTGGAGAGATGGATCGATTGCTTCGCCTCCTCGAGCTTGTCGCGGTTGCGTGCGAGGATGGAGACCCGAGCGCCCTCCGCGGCGGCCTGGCGGGCCATGGCGAGGCCGATGCCGCTCGATCCGCCTGTGATGAACACGTGGCGGCCTTTGATTGGGATTCTGACGGGTTTGGGGCTGACGATGACGTAGAGTAAGACGAGGAGAGAGAGAGGGAAGAGGAGGATAAGAGAGAGAAAGGCTAGGTTTGAGTCCGCCATTGATGAGAGCTTCGATTGGAGGTCTCTCTCTCCCTCTCTGAAACAAACGAATGTTCGTTAGGACTGAGAGTCTGACTTTAATTTGATGATTTTAGCTGAATTAAAAGAAAATTTATCTACAAATCTCATATTTACAAATGATGATCTATTTAGGGCTGGTTTGGTTTGAAAAATTTAAAAATAAAAAATTATTAGAGAAGTTAAAAAAATTAGCACTATTCATCAAAATAATAATAATAATAATAACAGAGTCTGAACCGTTCACAGACTGTTGGTGAGTTGTTGAAATGATTTGAAAAAATTGCACAATTGAAGTGCACAAATAATACAGTGTTGTTCGGCCTATGGGCCTTATTATGAGTTTCGTTTTGATAATTTGAGTCGTTAATATGTAAAACTTGTCGAATACTATATGTTTGTAAAAAATCACGTTAATCGGATATCGCTAACTATATAATTAAATCAGCTTGGTATAAAAAAATGATGGTGTTATAGTTAACGGTTGAAAAAAAAAACTAATCTGATCAGATAGTTATCGATATCCGATAAGTGTGATTTTTTACAAGCATATAGTACTCGACGAGTTCTACACACTGTACGGTTCAGATTATCAAAACAGAACCCATAATGACCCCCACGGACCAAACAATACCGTCCAATGCAATATCCGAAAAGTAGGCAATCATTTCTTATCATCAATTCACTCCCTCATACGGTATGGCCTACTGCCTACTGTCCTTATCTTCTCCTACACACTAATTTATGTAATTTTTTAATACACATTTTTTCGTAAAAAGTTAAAAAGTTAACCCAAACAGCCATCTTTTTTTCCTCAACTTTTTAATCTAAAAAGTCAAAAAGTACACTTATTTAGGACACTCCAAACAACTCCTTAATCTCATAAAACTTTTTATAGACCACTTAATCTTATTAATTTTAGAAAATTAAATATAATATATTATTTAGAAATTAGATTTATGGTTATACTCTTATTTCTATTATGTTTCTTTTTTCTTTTTTCTTTTGTGCTAGAAAGATAAGGTATATAATATATGAGGATCAAATTTATGATGAATTTTTATATGAAATTTGTTTTTATTTGACAAATATTTCAAAATACAAAAATGACTTGAAATATGAGATTCTTCAAACATTTCAAAAAGATGTGGGATTATTCAAATATTTCAAAATGAGTACAAAAACTCCTTAATAAACTTTGAATAAATGTATAATTTCAAACTGTAACACTCCAATATAAAATCAAACGTAAAACTTCATTGTAACACTCAAAAAAAAATCCTCAGTGTACTTTTATCAAACGTAACACTCTGATATAACACTCTAAAAAAACTTCTTAGTGTATTTTTCACAAATATAACACTTTAAAAAAAATCCTTATTGTAACACTTTAATGTAACACACAAAAAAAATCTTAGTGTATAATTCTTAAATGTAACACTCTAAAAAAACTTCTTAGTGTAATACTCAAATGTAACATACAAAAAAAAATTCTAATGTAACACTCAAAAAAAAAAAAAACGATATTTTTCAAACCATTTCAAAAGGATGTTGGATTCTTGAACCATTCTAAAAAGAATACAAAAATTCCTTAGTAAGTTTTGAAAAAAGTGCATTAAGAAGTTTTTAAATATTTTTATGTGTTACATTGGAGAGTTATATTTGGAATTACATTGATTGGAATGTTAAGTTTGAGGAAAATACATAAAGAATTTTTTTTTTTCCTTGTGTTACATTGGAGTACTACATTCTTTAAAAAAATACACTAAAAATTTTTTTTAGTGTTACATTGGAGTGTTACATTTGAAAAAAGTACATTAATATATTTTTTTTTAGTATTACATTGTTACATTTTGAAAAAGTACACCAATAAATTTTTTAATTTGTTACATCAGAGTTTTACATTTTTATTCGTAATGTGAGATTTGTTTCAGAATGAGAGAAAATTCAAAACTTCTATAATGCAAATTATCTAAATGTGTAATTTTATATTTGGAGAAACCCACTTTTATCTCTAAAAAATTCAACTCAAATATGTAAGTGACAGCCTTTTTGTGTAATTTTCACTTTAATAGGACTTTTGAGTTCATAAGAAAAAAATCAAAACTAAATAGTTTAGAATAGGGGTGGGCGCGGGTCGGTTGCGGCCACGGAACCTCCAATCCTCCATCCGTCCACCAGATTGGCGGATTGGAGAAAATCAATCCGCATCCGTCCGCCAATCCGGCGAATGTGGATTGAGCGAATTGGCGGTTTGGCGGATGGATATGAATCGGTTTGGCGGTTTAAAATTTTATAAATTTTCAACATAATTCAACTTGTGCACTTCGTCAAAAAAAAAAAGAAAAAGAAAAAGAAAGTGTTACAGTTAATGACTTAAAAAATTATTACAATTACTGCATGTCTCATCCAAAGCAAGAAAGTTTGAAACTTTAAAATATCACAATCACTGCATGCCTCATCCACGTACTACAATCACAGCATGCCGCATCCACATAATGTATTACAATCTGTAATTCTTAAAATATAAAAACAATTCAAACCACCAAAACCATGAACAGAGCAGTAATAGAGATTGTATGTCTCTGTATTGTTACATCTATATCTGTTTTTGAAAACAAAAACCAACTACCATATATCATATTTTCTATTTATTATTTTCAGAGATAGATTTAAAAACCAAAAAATATAAGATAAATAATACGTTTATTTTTTTTCAATTCAAAAAAGATATTCAAGTTGAAAACTTTTTTCATCAGAATATTTAAACTCTTTTTTAATTGAAAACACAAACATAATATTTAAAGAAACTGAAAACACAAAATCTTATAAATTACTAGGGGGTGCTCGCGGTTTGGCGATTCGGTTGCGGCCAAAGGAATCTCAAATCCGCCATCCGTTTGCCAGATTGGCCGATTAGAGAAAATCAATCCGCAACCGTCCGCTCGTCATCACGTATCCGTCCAAAATGTGACGGATCAGTTCGGTTCGATCGGTTTTGACGGATCGGTATATTTGCTGCTCACCCATAGTTTACAAGATCACATTTTGAGATTTATTGGTACTTCATCGAATTATAAATTCTCCTAATTTTGTGTAAAATAAAATTTTTTCTCCATAATTTTAAAAATTATATTTTATTTATTAAAGTTTTTAATTTTATAGTAAATAATTATTTTTATGAATAAATTATTAAATTAATTAATAATTTTAATAATGATAAAATGTTATTTTAATTAATAATTCAGATAATTTGATTATTATATAAGAGAATAATTTTAAAAATTTTAATTAATTCTATTATATAAAAAAATTTAACAAGAAATATTTATATTTTTTAAAATTATAAGAAAAAAGCGTACAAAACCTACTTTCTAACTTTTAATCCACTTTCCTCTCTCACAAAAATTTTTAAAAAAATTTAAAAATAACTTGTAACCATCTTTTCAAAAAATCCCAAAGTTTATTCCGATAATTTTTAAGTTTTTTTTTTTTTTTTTTTTTTTTTTTTTAAACTGGAAAAAACATCGTTAATTTTTAAGTTGCTTTGTAAAATACGACACCGTGTGAGCTGTCAATTTGGATTGATGTGGCCGAATAGAGGTTCTTCGGAGTCTGGGCTCAAATCAGATTTTTTTGGTCTTAAGGCCCAAAATAGATGATACTCTGTGATGAAGCCATATATGGGCCCCTAACTTTCTAGCCAGCCCAATTAGCGCAATCCATGGGCCTCATGGCTATGGGTGTGCTTTCATAGCTAAAAACAAATATGAGCTTGTGAAAAAATTTAAAAAATTAGTTTGATGAAAATATATATATATATATTTTAAACAAACAATAAGATATTAATGGGTTAATAAGTTATATTACAATAAAATGGCCGCATTGTCTCCATAGCCTCAAACTCTAAACTTCTAACATTTTCACTGTACCAAAGGACGACTACATAGACCACTGAGTCAACTATTCTGTCTAAAAAAATAATATTTTCATGTTTTTTCGAAAATAGTTTATGAAAATTCAAAACCATTTTATTTGATGTTTATATTTATCAAATTAGTTTCTAATTTTTTAATTTAATTTAATTTAATTTATTTATTTACTTCTTTTTTTTTGTGAAAACTCAACCAAGTGCGGTGGGTAACATGGGTTTGATTTTTAGAAATTCTTGTCAGGCATTTTCTTGTTGTGTGACCATGAATACTGTGGCCTTGTTTGGTTTATTTTTCTGAAAAAATTTTAGAAAAAATTATCTACAAATAAATTTTTAAGAGTAATCAAATCAAACAATTTTTTTCAAAAAAAATCTCAAATTTTTGTTTGGTTATCTACTTTTCAAAATCACTCTCTCTCTCTCATACACATCAAATCAATTACTTTTTTTAAAACTCTCTCCCCAAAATAATTTTCCAAAACTATTTCTGAAAAAAGACAAACCAAACAAGTTTTCGTACTTTTTATCTCAAAAATTACTCTACAAACATAAACCAAACACATTTCTTCTTCATTTAAGACACACAAACTATTTTAGTTACTGGTTAAAGAAAATAATAATAACTAAATTCACACACACACATATACATATATATATATATATGTTTTAGTTCAAAAAAAATATTCATTTTTTTTATAATAAATTTTCTAGTCTTTTTCTTTCCGTCAACATTTTAAATTCAATCAAACATACTCTAAATGTAAAAGTTTGATTAAGTTTTTAGTAAATAAAAACTATTATAAGTCTCTCGTCATCAAAACTAAATAAATCTACATATACATATCATTTTTGAGATAAATTTCAAGACAAAAATCCCTCCTACATAACATTTTTGTATTAGGAACCATGAACCAAATGGCATTTTCATGTACAAGATGGACATACATGTTTCAAATTCCTTATTAAAACACAAGTAGAAATTATTGAGTAATTAATTATATAAATACACTTCTTTACATCACTACATAGATACTCAACACCTCTTAGAAGGGTTAAAAGAATTATGAGATGGGTTATTCATTGAAGATGCATGTGGAGGAGGCCCTCTTGAATTATCATCAGAGTGCCTTTGGAACTTTGTAGTAGTGTTGGATGAGTTTCTGAAGAACCTTCCTTGCTTGTTCTTTCTTCTCATATGAGATGATGACTGTGGGATGAACACACCAGTCCCTTTGCTCTCTCTTCTGCAAATTTGCTGAGTAGAAAGTGATGATGACTGTGGAGATGAAGCTGCATAGTTTGCTCTAGTGAAGGCCTACAAATGAAAAAAAGAAAAAATCACTTAATTAGCAGAGATAGAATTTAATGTTGGGAACAGACACAAGATTCTAATTTTAACAGAATATATATGTAATTAAAGACAAAATTGTACACTAATTAAGGTTCACAATACAACTAATATTTTTCAAAAGAAAGATTTATGGGGGCCAGTACTAAATTATCACAAAAAAAAAAAAAGCCCTTTTGGGATAAACTTTAAGAAAAAAAGAAAAGTAAATTAATTGTCATTGGATGGTGGTTTGGGATGGTAAATTGGGTTCCTCTGACACAATTTGCACGAAACAACTGATTTTGTATTTAAATTCACAATTTCAAGGTTTGTAGACCGAATTTTAATTACTGAATTTATAATCTCAAGGGTAAAAATATTTTTAATTAATACTATTATAATAACAGATGAGTTTCCAAAACTCCAGGGATGGTTGGCGGTCATCCAAGTCGCTCCATTAAGTTCATTCTGATTAATGATTCTCTCGAAATGGGTTCATTTTGCCGCACAATAGATGCTGCTACGCAGCCCCATTCCAACTTTTACTATTAGTATCTGTGAAAACTTCGTCACGTAATCTAATAGTTAAAAAAAAGTGTATTATGATAGGAAGATAAAGGAAGTTAGTCAAGATTAAAAAAATATAAATAAATTAAATAAATCAATAATATAAAACACACATTCACACTATAATTATTTTACTTTTTTCTATAAAAAAAAAAATCAAAAAATTCTTCCAAACGAAACTAATTTAACTAGATTAAATTAATCAAAAAAATCAAACTGAAAAAGTTATTTCCAAACGAAGCCAAAAGAGATTTGAGAACAAAAAATTTTGTGCAAGATAGTTTTTCTTCAGAGTCTAAACCTAGAAGTTTCTTTTCTAGTAAAACTGAGAAAATTTAGGAGGTGGGTGAAGAACCTGGAGAGAAACTGAAGGACAATGGGTGACTTGGTCTTCATCATCATCCATGATTAGAAGAGAAATTTGCTTGTTCAAGTCTGCAAGAAACACATCATCTTCCACTTCCATGGCTATTTCTATTTCTCTCTCCTTGAGCCAGCCAGAGCTTGCAAGTGTGACTTTGTGCAACAACAAAAGAGAACAGAGAATTTCAGATCTCTCTCTTTCTATATCTGTCCCTTTTTTCTCAAGTTGTATGGGATATAAATGGGCATTAAGGCATTGTTTGGGATCAACTAAAATGTTATTTTTTTGTTAAATAAATTAAAAGGCAAAAGTATGTTTGGCAAGATTAAAAAAAGTCACTAAATTTTTTTTTCACTAACCAAAACAGTAGACACATCAATTTTTTTTATATTACAAAAAAATCACAAATGTCAAACTCTACCAAAGTAAGGCCAAGGACCTTATATTTCTAAATTTATGTTCATGTATCTCAATGTATTTTTAGTCATAAAATCATATATAAATCGTAAGACATAATTCAATAATAAAAAAATGTCAGAGAGAAAAAGATTTAGAAATAAAAAATTAGGATGAAATAAAATAAGAGTAATTATTCTATCTTGAATTTTATATTAGTTATATGTCTGTCCGATAATACTTACATGTTCGAAAACAACGAATACAGTAAACAAATTACAAAATTTCATTGAACATGCACATGACCTATATGGTGTTTTGGAGTCATGTGATAATTTATGATTAAATTGGGCAATTAGGGTTAGCATTTTCTATGTCATTTCTCACAACATAGTAACAAAAAAATTATAAGACATAATTTAACTATTGTGAATATCTTAAACCAGTGTAGGGATGAACTTAAGGAGAAAGATTACATGCATGGGTTGGAGTACATGTGGGTGGTGGGTCATCTAATGACAGTTGGCCAATCTATCCAAGTCCTACACCGACAAAACCCCACAAGAGTCATGGAGTGGAGAAGCTATTTCGTGGTTATAACGGCACAGTTACGTAGTATTTTAAATTGAATGTAATTTTTTTTTTTTTTTTTTTTTTGAATAGTTGAGTGTTTGGATTAGTTTATACACATTTTGATTAATTTCAAGAATTAATCCCCACCACTCATTTGTAGAGGCTCTATTTAAAATCAGAACAAATATCCTATATGAATTGACTTTATTGCTAAATTGAATGTGATTGACAAGAGGGTAGGATCCATTAATTTCTATTAGTGACGGAAAAAAATAACAGAAGACATAACAATTGGTGATTAATTAGAGTAGGAACACGTAATCGCCCTAGGACACCTGATATTATGATCCAGCTGGGAAAATAGACGAGGCAGAAGGTCCACACACCCAGACATCCAAGATAGACTTGAATCTCCATCATATATACTTGGCTGTGAATGTTCTACTACTATCTCTCTCTCTCTATACTACTCAGGGGATAAGTAGAGAGCTTCATACTCCAAAATAAAATAAGTGGGGTAAAATTAAATTTGAGGTGACATCTAATGTAGTAATCTACAAATTTCATTTTTTTATAATTTTTTTACTTTTTTTTTTTTTCTCTCTCCATATCTTCATCTTGCAGTGGTACATAGTTAAGCAATTTTGTCAGAAGTCTTGTCATAAATTGCCATACCAATGAACTTACAATTTTCATAATTGGATGACATTCCATGCTAGCCCCATTGAAAAGTAGAGTGAAAGAGAGAGCTGTTTGGTTGATATGATTAAAGATTTTTTTTATTCAAATCTTTCTGTGCTCTTATCTTAAATTATGTAAGAATCTTAAAATAAATAATTCTGAAGACATAATCTAACGTTTACAACTTACAAGTATTTTGAAATAGATAGACAAACTAGCTTCGACATAGATGAGAAGTCATGATGATGAAAATACCTAAAGCCTAAACTCCAAGGGGTCTTGTTTGGTGGGAGGAGAAGGCAGCCAAAGGGCTTACCACTCAAAAAATCGTAACTTCGAATATCACGAAAGTCAAATATCTCAACTTTGAGACTACTAGAGGTTTGTCTGACTATTAATTTTAGAATTCCGAAATTATAATCACTAAAGATTTGTTTGTCCATTAATTTCAAAATTTCTGAAATTATAAATTAGCCTGAACACCTGATTAAAAAAAAAATTCCTAAAGCCCTAGTAAAGCATGTGATTGTGAAGAGAACAATAATTCAATGAAATGCGGAGTGCATTGGGGGGTCAATAATCCATACATTTATTAACTCATATGGGGCATAATTCAACACAATACTCTTCTTGGATCTTGACTGTTTCTTTGCTAAAGTTCATAACTGAGGTGCAAGTACTTTGCTCGTCTTTTTCTAGAAAGCAAGTAGTTATCAATTATGGGTGTGAAGAGGCCCACACACCACATGGTTCGCTGGAAGGGCATAGGAGGTAGTCTCAGTATATGAAACTCTTGTAGAAGTCTAGGGAGGTCAATTTAGATTATAAATTTAAATAAGAAAATAAATGAAAATATGTGTAAAAAATAATTATATTTTATTCACATTTTATATATATTTTTTATATATTTTTTTTAATTTATAAATCAAATACAATCTTACCGTCTTAAGTGGGAGTGTAAATGTTAGGTTGAGAGAGCGAGTTTTGTGTTGTCTTTTTTTACTTTTGAACTTTCTCTAAGGGCAAGTTTGGGATCTTTCAAAAAAGATAAAAAGACAAAAAGTTATTTAAAAAGTTAAAAAGTTAACACTATTCATCAAAAGTCAACAATTACGGCTGCACAACTCCCAATTCGAATTTTTCCCTACAAATCAATTTTTACAATTTTTTATTACACATTTTTTCATAAAAAATCAAAAAGTTAACCCAAACATCCATATTTTCAACCTCAATTTTTTAGTCCAAAAAGACAAAAAGTACACTTATTTAGGACACCCCAAACAACCCCATTTTCATCTTTAGTAAATTATTTTAAAATTATATCAAATTTTTTTTACTTTTTAAAATCATCTTAGCAAACAATTCTTAAAAATTAAAAAAAGAAATCTAAATAAGTTCACACACAAAAAAAAAAAAAATCAATTTTGAGAACTTTTTAAATAAAATTTAATTTATTTTCATTTTTAATGATTTTTTTAAAATTGATTTTAAAAAAAAATTAAAATTGATTTTAAAAAAATTTAAAATTGTCCAGTCAAGACAGATTTAAAAAATAAAAATTAAAAAAAATTTGATTCAAAGTTCAAAAAAGTTTTAAAAAAAAAAAATAAGTGGAAAAATTGCTTGTTTTTATTTTTCAGAAAACACTTTTAAGAAAATTCTACATTCTTATTTTCCGTGTTTTTTTGTTTTTACTGAATTTTTTTAATATTTTAAGCAATTTTTTTATTTTTTAGACACACCTAACATAAATACACCTAAAAAGTAAAAAAATTGTAAAAAAAATCTTTTAAAAATTCACTAAATATCAAAACTACAAAAAAAAAAAATACAAGAATTCAGTATATTTTTTGTATTTTTATGTATTTATTAATTTTTTAAAATATTTTTTCACAAATTTTTTATTTTTTAGATACATTTAACTAAGGTGCATCTAAAAAAGTAAAAAAAATGTTTAAAATTTAAAAAATATTCACTAAAAACAAAAGAATATGAAAATCAAAAAATTTAATTTTTAAAAAATTTAATTCAAAAAATTCAAACCAAACACACTAATTGACTTTCTAATTTTAACCAAACGAGAGTAACTAGCAAGTCAGAAGTCTTGAGAATAATAACCCTAGCATGTCCCTTGAAGCCTTCAGTTCCACCATCTACCATAGCGTTGACTGTTTCTTCTCGTGGGTTGTCCTCAGAATCGTACTCTGAGCTTTAATAAACTAACTAGATAAATTACATGAGCTCACGCAAGCTATTGGGAAGCTAATCACTTTGGAAACACGTTGGAAAAATAGTACCAAATTATTTAAAAAATATAATTTAAAAATATATAAATAATTTTTGAATAAAATTAAAATTGAAATAAATTGACAAAATAACAGAACAAAATTTATAGTATATAAATAGATAAAACCTGATCGAGTCGAATGTGTGACACTCTTTTTTTAATACAGATTTGTCCTCCCACCGGTACTTAGGATTCAATGGATATCTATCTTTCAGGATACAACAATCAATATCTTGCACTAGTAGTATTACTATTGCAAGCCTTGCGAACTTCGTTGTGCATGTACTCTCTTTATAGGAAAATTAGACTCAAAAAATATGAAGAATCAATGTAAAGATAAAGAGAAAAATGATTAATTCTTCTTTTAACCAAAGTGAGGGAGATGAAATTTATAGACTTCTATGAGACTTTTTGGAAAGGTTGTGACCCTTCAAAATGACACACTTTCCAACTCAAAAGACACAATCATTAGAGTAAATTTTAATTCAAATTTTCCAACAAGCCCCCACATGAATGAAATTTACGGAAACGACGTGCAACAACATGCAGACAAAGAGAGAATACATTAAAGAAATACCCTGCATCGGGATAGATAACTTTTGGCTTTGAACCTTTTCTGGTGAAAGCCTATCGGACTTACTAGCTAATCAGTGGACGTAATGCCTTAAATTATTCAGCTGTTTGTGTAAGTCAAGACAATAGAATTCACACAGAATATCCAGACACAGTTTAGTTCTCACAGTTGTGCCCGTTTTGGCCTTGGGCATCTCTTGGTATTTCATGAGTGCTTTAGAGAATTTTGCCTTATCAATTCTCATAGAAGCGACTCCTTCACACTCATATAGGTGATCCTTATTTTGAATCTCTTAAATACTCCTCTTGAAAGACATTCGTCTAGGGTTTTTCAAAATATAAGTAATTATTAAAAACATAGCTTACCCTAAGTTCCCTGCATATAATACATGTTGTAGATATCACTCTCATCATAGGAATGGATAGGAGTTAGACTCCTTTAGTGATTTCTGGCGAGCCACACATAATTTAGTTGTCCCTTTGAACTTAGTTCTTGGGATTATATATCATTGAATAGTTAGTGGATCCATTATATTATCCTTAGACAATATTCACAACTGAAAGCAAATGTCCTACGATGTTAAAGTCTTTGATTACATCAAGACTTACCGTTACTCTATGTCACTCCCATTTTCAAATAATAAACATAGAATTGTTCTTTAGGAGTTAATGAAATCATTTTTGTTCTATAAAAAGAATTGAGATTCTTTGTGGACCTACAATCGGAACTGTAACTTTGGTAAAATCCTCTAAGCACCCCCACATTTTAAGCATTCCAAGGAAACTTAATTTCTCTTGCTGGTGTATAATTACACAAAAATATTAATACACCCCCACAATTCTGAGATAAATCAGAATATATCAATAATTGGCGTGCTTGAACAAGATGTAAAATTACTTTGTGAATATAATCACAATACTAATTTGTCTAAAATACAATTAGACTTTATAATTTTCTTTTGCAGTACAAAGGAAAAATGGCTAATACCGGTTGTGACCACAACACTTTGTCAAATAACATTTCTTTAGCCATGCATTGTTTCTTTTTGTTTACTACAACCTTTAATTCCAATCTTAACATGGAATAGAAATATTGTATTTACATCTTATTTGTCTTATCCGGTATTGGCGACTACATCGACAATTACCAAAGCGTCTTCCACTCATGAAATATTTTAACTCATATAATATTTCATTACGGAGTCATCGGTTACCACACCAATTTTACAGTCATTATTCCAAAGAATAGTTAGAATTCCTCTTATGTCAAAACACATAAGTTCACATTTTTGTATCAACACTTTGATAAATAATTGACATTCATTTATAATACACCACATACTAAATCGA
Source organism: Camellia granthamiana (assembly GCA_036172215.1). Taxonomy (NCBI): domain Eukaryota; kingdom Viridiplantae; phylum Streptophyta; class Magnoliopsida; order Ericales; family Theaceae; genus Camellia; species Camellia granthamiana. The sequence goes on from CM069907.1 coordinate 143,382,034, forward strand.
TATATCAAATATATCAGTTAAAGACATCAAATTACATTCAAAAAAAATTCCCAAGTATATAACATATACTTTATATTTTTTCAAATTTCAAGAATTCACAAACCAAAAGTCATACCAGATTTTAGAAATTATATCTTGATTTTAAAAATACATTCTTGAAAACTTTCACAAAATATTTGTCAAATATTTGTGTTTTTCCTTAAGAGGAACTTGAGATACTAACTTATAAACAAATAATTATAAAATTTAAATGCATAGTATTCCTCAAATAAAAGTTAATCATAGTCATACTCAATCGGAACAATTAGAATCATTACACTAACCCAATAATATGTCATTACTATTGGACCCAAATCTAAGCCCAGAATATTTTGAATGGTACCAAATAGATTGGCCCATATCCAGAATCTAATGACAAAAAGAAACAGCGATTTAAAAGAAATCATCACACCGATAGTTTTCTCCAATTGTACATGTTGGACTTATTAATTTTGATGATTTATTTAATTATATTTTTAATTTATTTGGAAGAGAAAAATAGAATCAAAATTTATTTTGATGATTTATTTGAAAGAGAAAAATAGAATCAAAATTTATTTTGATAATTTATGTTTTAATTTATTTGAAAGAGAAAAATAGAATCAAAATTTATTTTAATGATTTTATGTTTTAATTTATTTGAAAGAGAAAAATAGAATCAAAATTTATTTTGTCTAATTATTTCTTACCTAAAATTTTTATCCTAAATGTTGTTAGAATGTATTTAATAGTTGATTAAATCAAAGGTTCCAACAATCCAAAACAAAGGTTCAAATAGCCCAGTACAGCAGCATGCCAAAAGGTTCAAGTGGAAGATATTCAAATTAGTAATAATGGAGTGGAAGATATTCAAATGAATACAACGGCTATAAACGGCTATAAATTCAAATGAATACAACGGCTATAAGTTTCATTATATACCAAAGGCTCTAATGTAAACAAGTTACAAAAAAAAAATCAGAAAATATTCTTTAATCTATAATCACTCACATCTATTCTCTGAAAATTCTCTAAGAAGTGTTCTTCAATTTTTGTTTACATCCTCTTTCAGAAATTATACACTGAGACGTATAGCTTTAAGCCTATCTTTCCTGTGTGAGGTTTACAGAAAAACCAGAGTTTCATTTTGTCTATCCATCTGGGAGAGATATTTATTGTAAGCTTTCTTTGAAAGCAAAAATACCATTTCATCTTGTAAAAGTGTTGCAAACACTGTGTTCTTGAAATTTTGAGAGTGATTGCGAATCACCTAAGATTTGCAAGGGTTTGGGCTTGTGAAGTCTGTGTAAAATCTATGGAGAATTGCTCCATGTTTATGAGGTTGCTAGCACCCCTGTGAAACTGGAAGATAGTGGAAAATCTCAAGTGAAGTTTAAGGAGTGGATGTAGGCTTGGTTGAAACCAAACCACTATAAATCTGTTTGTCTCCTCTTCCCTAATCTCTTTACTTTCTTACTACTGGTATAGCTATCTAATATTCATGTGTTAATCATTTGATTTACCCTGTATGCTAGTTATATTTCATCGTTATTTTGCTTGATCATTTACTGCTAAGTTCATCATTGTGCTTGTTAATAATTTGTTGTACTAGTAGTTAATTTTATTGGGGTATTATTAATTTTAATTTGTAGAAACCTAATTCACCCCCTCTCTTAGGTTGCTTTTTGGGTAACAGTACAATAATTGCCATGACTAATCGGTTTGGTGTTTTGTATCAAAAGCATTGACATAAAATTTCATTACTAGTCTATTGACAACCAGTGAGTCACCAATTTATGTCATGAGTTTGTTAAAAAACATTTCAAAATCATCAAATACCTTCTTTAAAATATCAGGAAAAACCATTATGCCAAACACACAAACATGCTATATTTATATATTTATTTTAAATTAGAAAATTTAATTTAAAACATTTCCAATTGTCTTTCCAAAATGTTGATCATTACGTTTAACTAATAAACGACAAAAGAATTTCCCTTATAAATAAATAAATCATTAGATTTGATATTTGAATGATTGGATTATCCAAACTTAATTCAACGATTAAAGATTCCAAACAATTTGGGATAAGAATGAAACGACACCTTTGAACGGAACACCAACATGCCGATTGGTTTTGTAATGACCCGAAACTGTATGATTTAATTATTGGTAATTAGTGATGTGTTAGTATAATTTAATGGAAGAATACCTGTTTGATTTAGAAAATTATCTGTTAAGACCATGACTTCGGGATTGAAATTGAAGACCGTAATGAGTTCAGGGAATGAAATTGAATATGTCTAAGTGATACCGGGAATTTTTAGAACGATTTCAGAAATTAAATTGAAGACTGAACTTATCTGATTCGCTAAGTCTCGTTTGGCTTGCAAAGCTTGGCACAACTATTTATATGTGAGATTAAGGTGCAAGGGCCTTGTTTGGCTCAAATGTTTTTGACCAAATGGTTTATTGATGTATATAAGATAAGGATGTTAACTTTTTGACTCATTGACTCAATGAAAGAAAAGAAAAATCTGGAAAGGGAGAGAAAGAGAGAGAATCGTGAGAAAGGGAGGAACCAAGGGGGAAACCAAGTTGAATCTTCTACAAATTAAAGAATTACGGTAAGAATTTCTCCTAATTTCTTGAATTAAAGTTGTATTCTTCATGATCTCATGACAAGTAAATGACAAGGAAAGAGAGGTTATGTTGGATTTGAGCATATATGTTAAGATTCATGCTATGTTTGGTATATTGGGGAGGTTCTACCTTAAAACCTCCATGGAAGTTGAAAATGAAGCTTTCTTGTGCATGTTCATGGCTTTTCCAACTTAATTCATGGGTTTGATCTCCTATATGATGTATTTGAGTTTTGATTGAAGATGTAATGAGTTAATTAAAGTGTTAATCAAGTGTTTGAGAGGTTGTATTTCATGTATTAGAAGTTGATTTTGTAAAGAAAGGATTGGAGTTTGAAAGAGGGAAGAAGAACCAGAGATTCGGAGTTTTGCTCTGTCCGCTCGAGCGGAGGGGAGTACGCTCGAGCGCAGAAATCACCCTCCCAGCAGTTTGGTCATTTTCTTCAGTACGCTCGAGCGGCCATAATGGCGCTCGAGCGGGAAGGCCTTTTTCAGGAACTTTTCGGGGAAGTTGTATAATTGATTCTAGTATGTTAATTGCATCATTTAGCATCTCATGAGCATGAAATGAATATGAAATGAAGTAAAGAATGAATGAATGAAATGTCATGGATTAAAGTAAAGGAAAGAAAAGAGAGGCATGAATGGTTTAATGTATGATAATAATGAATGTTAAGGAATGTTTCATAATATTAATTGCAGGACAAACCTCGAAGACCGTGCAACCGGTATTGGAAACCCGCTGTAAGTAACATTTCTGTAAATGATATGTTCTTATGAAAGTATGTTCAAAAGTGATATGTTATGATATGTTTTGAAATGATAATGCTTTTTGTGAACGAACGTCCTAATTTGCAACCTAATATGGCATCCATAGATAGTTAGGTCATGGGTGCGACATGAACATGCAGGCTCATGATCTGATCAGTCATGGGTTAGGGCATGAAGATGAAGGCCCATGGCCAGTCACGAGATCTTGTAGACTGTTAGACTGTTAAAGGATTGACTGTTATGAAAGGTTATGAAAGGTTCTGTGGACTATGCCATTATGACTGTTGACTGTTTATGACTGTATATATAAATATTGGAATTCGTTCACTAACCCCCTTTACTTAAATGTTACTTGCTGAGCTTTAGCTCATTGTTTGTATTTATGTATTATAGGTGAGCATTCAGGTAGCCAAGCCTAGGCGGAGTCTCGAGCTGAACCGCCGTTTTGAAGCCTAACCAGAAGTTTTGAGTGCCTCCGAGCTGGGGCTAGGCCTGGAAGGCCATGAGAGGGTTTTATCTTTTTGTTGTTATGTAACTTGTACTTATGTGATGTTATGGATCATGTTATGTAACTATCATTTTTGGCATGTATATACACTTGTTCATATAAATGCACAGCTCTTGGACTATAGTTTTTGCATGTGCTTCCGCGAGCCCCATTTTATTTATGTTATGTATAGAAAGGCCTATGGTAATCTAGGATTACTGGTCGGTCTCGTCACCAAACCTCTCGGGGCGGGTTTGGGGCGTGACAGAGTGGTATCAGAGCGCACGAGTTAATTACCCACACACGTGTCCAATGAGCTATTAGGTACATTAGAAAAGAAATAGAGCATGGCATAAACATATGCATGTGTGAGTGTGTTTATGAGGAATGAGAACAGAGAATGATGAGGCAACAGAGGAATGAAGATGTTAAGAATGAAATGTTGTCTTTGATATGGTTCTATAGACCAATGGAAGATGCAAATGCAAGAAATGTAGATGAAACAGAATCTTCGGATGCCAGAATGGGTCGGTTAGAAAGAATGGTAGAGGCTTTGACTGGGTTGGTTAGACAACAGTTAGAACAAAACCAACAGCCACAACCGAGACAACCTTTTCCACCTCCTCCTCCACCACCTGTGCAAATGGAGCCGATCATTAATGATGATATTATCACCCTTACTCAGAAGTATAAGAAATTGAAACCACCAGAATTTGCAGGAGGTATTGAACCGTTAAAGGCAGAGGCATGGGTGCTTGAGACAGAGAAAATTTTTGAGGTGTTTCCATGTACTGACGCCTATAAAGTTTTACTAGCAACATTTACTTTGAAAGAAGAAGCCAGAAGATGGTGGATGCTAGTTCGAGATGCAAATAGAGACTTGAATTGGGATCGATTCAAAGAGATGTTCTATGAAAAATATTTCCCACAGTGCATGCGAGACAGGAAAATTTCTGAATTTGAACAACTGAAGCAGGGTACTATGTCAGTAGCAGAGTATGAGAGTAAATTTACTGAATTAGCTCGATATGCTCCTCACATGGTTGATACAGAATACAAGAAGGCACGGAAGTTTGAAGGTGGGTTACATGTTGAAGTGCTTGATCGGGTAAACGTTCTGAAATTAGAAAAATATGTTGATGTACTTGACAGGGCCCTAATGTCGGAAACAAATATTGCTAGTTTGAAAGCGTCCAAATCAACAACAATGACTGAAGCTGAAGGTAGAAAATTTAAGAAACAGAAAACGGACTCAGTTAGTGAATCAGTGACTTCCGTGAATGAAAATTTGAATTCAAGTTTGAGTTATAATACACAGAGGGGAAATAGTGGAAGTGTTGGTAAGCCTACTTGTCAGGAATGTGGAAAGCAGCATTGGGGCATTTGCCGCCTTGGAACAGGGACTTGTTACAAATGTGGACAGAAAGGACATATGGCCAAAACTTGCCCACAAGGTTATCCAAGGAATGAAAGACCCGTTACCAGTGGAAGTAATTCAACAATGACACCAATGACAACTACAACAGCTACTCCCGAGGGGAACACGTTAAGGCAAGCAAGAGTTTTCACTTTAGTAGCAGATAAGACACAGAACACTGGAAAAGCGAAGACAGGTATGACTTTTGTTATCTATTATAAATTAGCCATGTGACCTATGCGATGGAAATATAGAATTTATGACTTTTGAGTTGAGCATCTCTGTAGAAAGATTGCTAATGTGTGCTTGACATGTCTGATTTGGAGTTAAGTTTGGAGGACCAAACTTTTTAAGTTGGGGAGAGTGTAATGACCCGAAACTGTATGATTTAATTATTGGTAATTAGTGATGTGTTAGTATAATTTAATGGAAGAATACCTGTTTGATTTAGAAAATTATCTGTTAAGACCATGACTTCGGGATTGAAATTGAAGACCGTAATGAGTTCAGGGAATGAAATTGAATATGTCTAAGTGATACCGGGAATTTTTAGAACGATTTCAGAAATTAAATTGAAGACTGAACTTATCTGATTCGCTAAGTCTCGTTTGGCTTGCAAAGCTTGGCACAACTATTTATATGTGAGATTAAGGTGCAAGGGCCTTGTTTGGCTCAAATGTTTTTGACCAAATGGTTTATTGATGTATATAAGATAAGGATGTTAACTTTTTGACTCATTGACTCAATGAAAGAAAAGAAAAATCTGGAAAGGGAGAGAAAGAGAGAGAATCGTGAGAAAGGGAGGAACCAAGGGGGAAACCAAGTTGAATCTTCTACAAATTAAAGAATTACGGTAAGAATTTCTCCTAATTTCTTGAATTAAAGTTGTATTCTTCATGATCTCATGACAAGTAAATGACAAGGAAAGAGAGGTTATGTTGGATTTGAGCATATATGTTAAGATTCATGCTATGTTTGGTATATTGGGGAGGTTCTACCTTAAAACCTCCATGGAAGTTGAAAATGAAGCTTTCTTGTGCATGTTCATGGCTTTTCCAACTTAATTCATGGGTTTGATCTCCTATATGATGTATTTGAGTTTTGATTGAAGATGTAATGAGTTAATTAAAGTGTTAATCAAGTGTTTGAGAGGTTGTATTTCATGTATTAGAAGTTGATTTTGTAAAGAAAGGATTGGAGTTTGAAAGAGGGAAGAAGAACCAGAGATTCGGAGTTTTGCTCTGTCCGCTCGAGCGGAGGGGAGTACGCTCGAGCGCAGAAATCACCCTCCCAGCAGTTTGGTCATTTTCTTCAGTACGCTCGAGCGGCCATAATGGCGCTCGAGCGGGAAGGCCTTTTTCAGGAACTTTTCGGGGAAGTTGTATAATTGATTCTAGTATGTTAATTGCATCATTTAGCATCTCATGAGCATGAAATGAATATGAAATGAAGTAAAGAATGAATGAATGAAATGTCATGGATTAAAGTAAAGGAAAGAAAAGAGAGGCATGAATGGTTTAATGTATGATAATAATGAATGTTAAGGAATGTTTCATAATGTTAATTGCAGGACAAACCTCGAAAACCGTGCAACCGGTATTGGAAACCCGCTGTAAGTAACATTTCTGTAAATGATATGTTCTTATGAAAGTATGTTCAAAAGTGATATGTTATGATATGTTTTGAAATGATAATGCTTTTTGTGAACGAACGTCCTAATTTGCAACCTAGTATGGCATCCATAGATAGTTAGGTCATGGGTGCGACATGAACATGCAGGCTCATGATCTGATCAGTCATGGGTTAGGGCATGAAGATGAAGGCCCATGGCCAGTTACGAGATCTCGTAGACTGTTAGACTATTAAAGGATTGACTGTTATGAAAGGTTATGAAAGGTTCTGTGGACTATGCCATTATGACTGTTGACTGTTTATGACTGTATATATAAATGTTGGAATTCGTTCACTAACCCCCTTTACTTAATGTTACTTGCTGAGCTTTAGCTCATTGTTTGTATTTATGTATTATAGGTGAGCATTCAGGTAGCCAAGCCTAGGCGGAGTCTCGAGCTGAACCGCCGTTTTGAAGCCTAACCAGAAGTTTTGAGTGCCTCCGAGCTGGGGCTAGGCCTGGAAGGCCATGAGAGGGTTTTATCTTTTTGTTGTTATGTAACTTGTACTTATGTGATGTTATGGATCATGTTATGTAACTATCATTTTTGGCATGTATATACACTTGTTCATATAAATGCACAGCTCTTGGACTATAGTTTTTGCATGTGCTTCCGCGAGCCCCATTTTATTTATGTTATGTATAGAAAGGCCTGTGGTAATCTAGGATTACTGGCCGGTCTCGTCACCAAACCTCTCGGGGCGGGTTTGGGGCGTGACAGGTTTCTTCATTCTGAACGAAGGAACTGGCAATTTCGGCACCACCACTTCACCGACACAACTTCTGATTTCGTTCTTTGAAGAACGCATGACCCTAATATGACTCTGAGCTCTGCAATTTATCTTCCAAATGGTGCTGAGTCACAGGAAGGGTGGCGGCAGAGCATCTGCAGCGGTCGCCGCCGCTGCTCGCAAGCAGTGGAAAGTCAACGATCTTGTTTTCGGCAAGGTCAAGGGCTTCCCGGCCTAGCCTACAATGGTAAGTGAGCCAGAAAAGTAGGGCTACTCGGCTGATTGGAAGAAATTACTTGTTTACTTCCTTGGAACCCAGCAAATGGGCCCTTATACCCCTCGAACATACCCAGACACCATGGTGTTCCAAAAAATTCCATACCTCTCGGGCATTCTATTAAATAAGTTCTGGGCAGGTTTGATTTTCCAAACTTGCAATACATGTTGAACAATGTATTTAAATAAAAAGTGCTTAAAAGGTTCGAAATGTGCTTGAAAGTTTGAACAATTAAATGCAAATCTATCTTCTCTTAGTTTGGTTCTTTTTCTGACTTGATTAAACAAAAGCATTTTTCTATTTCTATAACAGTTACAAACTGCCTTTGACAAAACAAAAGTACCACAAAAGTCACAATTCAATTAATTCCCAAAATAAATTGATTTCTGATCGATTCAAAAGCACATATAAGTTATAACCGGAACTGATTTAACAATGATAAATCTATTTAATAACAGTTCTAAATCACAAAACAATGTTTGTCCAAAAATCATAAACATGGAAGAATCTGTCTTAAGATTGTTGGAAAACTAGTACCAAACTATTTGAAAGATATAATTTAAAAATATGTAAATGATTTTTGGACAAACCAAAATTGAAATAAATTGACAAAATAACAGAACAAAACTTACAGTACATAAATAGATAAAACCTGATCGAGTCGAGTGTGTGACACTCTTTCCTTAAGACAAATTCGTCCTCCTATCGGTGCTTAGGATTCAATGGACGTCTGTCTCTCAGGATACAACGATCAATGTCTTGCATTAGCAACACTACTATTGTAAGCCTAACGAACTTCGCTGTGCATGTACTCTCTTTATAGGAAAATTAGACTCAGAAAATATGAAGAATCAATGCAAAGATAAAGAGAAAAATGACTAATTCTTCTTTCAACCGAAGCGAGGGAGATGGAATTTATAGACTTCTATGAGACTTTCCAACTCAAAAGACACAACCATTGGAGTAAATTTTAATTCAAATTTTCCAACATAACATATTAGGCACAACTAAAAATTAATACATATAGCAAAAGCATTATTAAACAAAAGAACAGCGAAGAAAATTACATGCCAAACATTTTTCATTAATACAAGATAAATTAAAATCCAAAACTATAACCAGATAAAACTCCAAGTATCATTATTGACTATAGTTATTGAGTTTGGGGGGCAGGGGAAGTCGAAAACATTTAGCAATTTATTTAAAATCAAAACATATCATGAATTAAGAAAAAAAAAATCAATAATCATTGAAACAACATTATAAATTACTTTTAGACTGCCCCATTAGAAGATAAAGATAAAATACATACCTAAAAAACTACAAGCCACAGAATTTATGTAGCTCCGAGCCTCAATAGAATCAAGACCAAGAACAATTATATTGAAATCATTGTAAAATTCAAGCTCTTTGTCCTCAATACAGCAAAAATGTGGTACAATATTCACACCGGCAACACTCTTCCCATGACACGTTTTGCAGCCACCTCAGCGTTTGGCTTTCCAACACCTCCAAGCCTATAAAGGCAAGATCATTATTAAAAAACAGTTTCTAACAAGAAATAGAAGTGTCAAGGAAAGTTAACGAAAGGAAAATTTTAAATTCATTTGTATTCTGCAATAGCTAAATGTCAAATTAGGTCAAGCTTGTACAAATTTTATTGATACGGAAAACTGATTAGTTAGTGATCTGCATCTTTCAAGCGATTGATGAGGAAGAAAAAAAGAAGGCAAATGATTGATCAAAAAAATGACAGAATCAATATGCCCTTACTGCTGACCATTTTCAAGATATTATTGCAATTTCATTAAGTTAATATCATGATGATTATGAATCTTATCAACTAGTTTTAATTCAAACATATTCTTGTGTTTGTAACTGGAATTACTTCCATTATAAATTGAAAGATCATTTCACAGTTGCGCTCACTCATTTTACTTCTCATTGGTAAATTTCAAGAGGATGCAAACATCGTTTCGGACAGGTCATCATCTGGAAACTGAGGCTCGCAGCCAACCTCCCCAATAAAGAACCAGTAAAACCACAACACTAAAATCAGATAGAACAAGATTTCTTACAATCATTTCAAGTAAACAAGATGGGTGATTTCAACTGTTAATAATTAATCCTTAATACACTTGCAAACCCACTGATAGACAGTACTTTGAGTAAGGATTCAGCTAGATTACTCGTTTACTCATCCACATATTTATTATTATTGTATAGTTGGGTGGCTGGGAGGATGGATCCAGATATGTTTGCTTTTTTGGATTTTGTAGATGATTTGATTGGTTAGATGTTCGGCCTTTTTGGGGCCTTGGTTTTGTGTTTTTTAGCATCTTCTTGATGCTTCTAGTAAAAAGAAATAATAAATGAATTGGGAACAGAAAGGAAGGGAAAAAAAAAATTGAGAATGCCTACCCGATCCACCGGCCGGTCGACCCACCGGACGTCCCCTTCGCTTTTGATGCACACTACAGTGTAACCATTGGAGCTGCTCGTATCAGATTGAGAAAATGGGCTTTTTTTTTCCTTAGATTTGGTGAAAATTTTACTGAACCGTTAGAGATGCTCACACATATAAAACAATGGCTATTGCCAAGTGAGCTTGTATTCTACACTGAAAAGTATTACATACATTACATTTGTCCATGATACAAGTTAAATATACAAAACAAAATTTGCTACTTACATTTACTTATTCTAAATCCCATATATCACCCTATAATCACAACAAAAGGAATCAAAACTTTGTGCCCCTATTCCGAAGAATTTCATAGAATTTCCTGTATCTTATTTCAAAAAAATCCCATTCCACCAACTTGCCCTAAAAATTGAGCCTCTCGTATGTTCAAGAGCCGAAAACCTGACCAAAACCGTGCTTCCGCTGAGTCTGATCTCTCTCCAACAACCTGTCAATTCTAAGAGCTTCAAAAAATTCAACTTCTCTCCTTCTGCTTCTCAAGTTGGCAAATAAATAAGATGCTTTTCACCAATCATGATGGTGCCAGAAATGTAGATGAATTCCACATGCGAACAGTCTCACGTTTTAAAAATAACGTGTAAAGTAGCTCATTCCATGCATTGGGGACTCCAGGAAGACACCAGTGGCTGCAGTCCTGCCTATGGAGTGGAGCAGGTCCCACCTTGGGACCCAGATAGTATAGAGATGAATGCCCATCTTTTCTTCGTGAAGACATGATCGTAACATTCAATATGTCTAATGTTTCTAACTTTGATGTGTTTGAGAGAGATGATAATACATCAAGAAATATGCTGTATCGAGCCCAAGTTTGGGGTGGAACCAATGAGGAGCCTAGCTCGGGTAGTGTCTCCAAGTGGCAGCTTCCCCCGGTTCTCCAATCACCACCTCTGTATATTCCATGTCACATTTATTAAACAAAGCAAGCAGATTGTTAATTCAAAATGAAAGCAAGATATGCACAGATATGAGGATCTGTGGCAAAATTAGAAAATATGATTTATTTTACATAATCACTCAGAATGACATGACAGTGGTCTTTTTGTAAATAAAAATGCATCTTGATGTGTTTAAAGTTTTATAATGATAGGCCCACAACTTAACACAATTCAACACAACATTCTATATATTTTTTGTTTGTATATCGCTACCCTAACAACAATAGATAAGAAAGTGCTATGGTGGGGTCCACCTCTTAGAGGTCCATATGATATGGAATTGTAGCAAGTGAAAACACCATTCAAGAACTAGACGGGAAGGTAAATTAAGCTTGTGAAATTTGGTAGTTGAAACAATCCGGTCACCAGACCTAAAATCAAAATGCCAAGCAATGTATAGGGAAAAAAGCAAATCAATCACGCGCATATAGCTCGGATTTGTATAGGTAAGAAATATGGATCTAGAGCTTGAACTTTTGTATATGAAAATATTATAAAAGATGCATGAACAAAATGCTGAAGAATTTGATGATTCATTTGTTGGTTTCACTATCAATCCCCAGCCATAAAAATCAAGCAGTTTCATTGCCAAGGCCATATGATTAAGGTCATAGTCCAACAAAAGCCCAAATTCACATTTCAATGATCATTACTCCTTAGTTGGAAATCGACAGACTACTTTAAAATCAACAGATTTTGTTTGAGTTCAAGGGAGGAAATAAAATAGACGAATATAAAAACTTAATGAAAATATATTATAAAAACCAACCTGAAATGAACGGGGGAATATGTGCGGAAAAAAACCTGGGTCTTGCTTGTATTCACTTCACGGTGTATCCAGTCTATCACCGTATCTAAGGACTTCCTGTATGCACTGTCAACTTTCATCTCCATCTTCACCTCTGCTCCTTCTTGGAAGTAACAACCCCTGATCATCATGTATAAATCTTTAAGTCGGTATGCACTTTAAACTAACAAAACCAGAGAGGCACATATTGCTTCCCCGTAAATGTGACGTGACTCTGTAATCCTTCACAATAATTAAAATCTTTAATCTTCAACCCATTTCTTCATAGCAAGAGTACACACAAATATCATTACAATTTGATTTATTTATAGATGAAAAGATGTGTCAAATCATTTTTGAATGAAAAATTTGATAATCACTCTCCAATAATCATACTCTCAAGTTCAATGGGATTAACTTAATACATCAAAACACAATCTTAGCCAAAAGCATGGGCATTTTAGTCCTTTCCATACAGGGCCTTGCTCTGAGAGATTAAACATATAAACCACCGGGCACAAGAAAATCATGATAATAGATGCCCACCGGGCACAAGAATACAACATTTCAACTCAAAAGAAAGAAAGGGTATTTCTCCAAAGCAAGGCTGTTAAATTCACAATTTCTTATTACCTGAATTTCACATGGTCTAACTATATATCCAATTTTACTTCTAGCAAATGTTCAAAGTTTCATCAATGCAAAGTCCATTACACATTCTCTAGTCTATCCAGAGGTGATTAATCATGCCTCGAGGCACTCACCAAACGGATAGAATCATTTAGTATTGGGCCATAACCTACGTTATATGTTGTATGAACTCTTCAAAATAAATCAAATATCGTGTCAAACACTTGGACACTTGGATAAGAGTGTAAGATATGTGTCCGATACTTCCCATTGGAAACAACTTCTATAACAATTGTTATAAAATGAGTAAAATGCATTATTGGCACTATGTAACAAAAAACATTATTTTATCCCACAAAATACATTAATTAATTAAAATATAAAAATATGACCATTTTTTGCCAAGTCGGCTTACCATTGAATTAGAGGTTTGGATATCATGCCTAATAGCCTATGGAAAAGCAGGCATAAATTTGTGTTTTAGCCATTAGCCCATTCCCAAAGCACGATTCACATAATTCATAGAACTTGTAAAAACCGACCAGTTGAAAAGTTCATGCTGGAAAAATATATACAAATAAAGATTACAGGAAGTAGTTTCTAGAACATCGCTTTACCCTCTTATGGTCTTCTCATAATTCCACCAATGCCCCGTGTTGAACACAAGCACATCCGCATCTCTCCACTGTGAAGAGCTCCAATCCATTTGATCTAATTTGAGGGTAGTTTTTATTTTTGGCAGAGATTTAGCAGGAGGTCGGCTTTGCAGTACAAGAAATGGGGCCCGGTAGTACTCGACAGTGCAGTTATAATCCCTAAACTTGAAGACTAAAAACCCTTTGTGTTTTGTGATCGGGCTTCCATTCACTTCATATACAGAATCCTTATTTGGAACTGCAGAAGAAAGCATGCATAGTAGGGACTCCCATTGGTTTCTTCCGATTGAGTCTCCAACAAATACTAATCGCTTGTTCCGCAATTTCTCCAACATCACTTTTGCATTAAATCTATTTTCAGGTGATCAAGAAACATAAAAAAGTAATAATTATTAGTTTATTTTCCTAAGTACATCACAGTATTAATTATTCTTCGTTTTTCCATTGATTGAGATAGTTCCAGATTATAAGCAATGTAATAAAAAATGTAAGACCATACGTAAGAAGATATAGTGGATGTAAAAAAGACTAGCCAAATAGTTGATCTCTCAAATTGCCCAAAAAAATCCCAACCCATTATTATATCTAAATAAAACCCAAATAAAATAAAGAATTAAGTAACCTAAAAAAAACTTTCAACAAGTGAGAAAAGATTAAAAAAAAAAAATTTCATTATTATTCCTTCTTCAGAGGAAATGAGAACTCCAAGACTTTGGGTTGAGTATTGGGGAGGAAAACATAAATACAATTATATTACTGCAATCACAAATACAAAGCAAAACATAAGACATCTGATGAATCAAAGTGAATCGAAAAGATTTGCACAAAAACAAAAAAAAAAAAGTGAATTGAAGAGAGAGAGAGAGAGAGAGAGAGAGTAAATTTCACCAATAAATTAATACAAAAGTCTAGCTAATCGCAAACAAATTCATGTAAACATGTTTTGGAAACGTAAAAGAATTTTGTCTTCATTGCCAAAAAGCTTCATATATAGCATCATCCTTAAGATACCGAAAGAAAAAATCCAACAATTAACAGAAAGTCCACCTAATGGAAAACACAATCATGAAATTTTGTTTTGTAGAAGAAAATGAAATTTATCTTCATTGCTAAAAAGCTTGTATATAGCTTGATAGCATCATCCTTAATTTCATGGACAAAGATACCAAAAGAAAGAATGAAACAAACAACTAAGTGAAGAAAAAAAGAAAGGAAAGAAAGAAAGAAAGAAAGGTAAATGGAAAAGGGGCTGAAAAGCACCAACAGAACAGACAAAATTCATTAATCATTTACTCAACCACGACACTCCGTGATTCTACTACTTTCAATCCACTTCAACACAGTTTACTTGAACAATAAGTAGCAGTTGATGGATCGATATTATGATAAAAAATTACATAAACTACTCGTCACCACAGTATAGTGAATTACCAAATCATGCTAATGTATGTACCTACAACATGAGATTACAAAAAAAAAAAAAAAAAAGGAAAAAAAAAAAGACATTTACACATCAATGGTGAGAAGAAAAATATTTACAAAAAAGTGATAAACATTATAAATATTAATAATTAAAATTATAAACTTTTTCACTTTTTTGTAAATATTTTCTCTTGGACAATCAAAAATCCAACACAAAACAGAGCTCCAATTCCAAATGTATGCAACCATTGATTGATTATCAAAAAGAATGAAGGCAGAGAAATTTTTTATCCAGCTAATAAAACAATTAACTCCTCAAAATAAGTCATGCTTGGCTTAGTTGATTGGAGTTCTATGGTTCTTTAAGTCAAGTTTAAGAGATTCAAATTTTAATTTACTTTCTCCTTCCCAAATTTTCGCAGCAACCAAACACAATCCCAAGCAAAGAAAAATATTGAAAACCAAGATTATGAAAAGTAAATGAAAAAACCAAAAAGAAAAAAGGAGCACCAAAAGAAAAGAAAAACAATCATTAATTATTTATTCAGAGAAGGCACTGGTGATTCATCTACTACAAGTGACTTAAGAAAATAAAAATCTTGGTTAAAAATCCCAAACAGAACTCAAAGAATAAAAGGAAAAAGATGCATACGCAGAATTTTTGTCAAGAATTATACCAGAATAGTAAACAGTGGTTGAGATTGTGGGTCCATGCATAGAATGAATGAAGAACCATTGATTGCTATTTTTGGCTAAAATTCTTGGTTAAAAAACTTAACCTCATGAAAAATAAATCCTATTGCCTTAGTTGATAGGAGTTTTATGCTTCCTTAAGTAAAGTTCAAGATTCAAATTCTAATTTACTTTCTCCTTTCCAAATTTTCTCAGCAACCAAACACACAATTCCAGGAAAAAGCAAGATTATGAATAAACCTGGGCAAGTTACAATCTTTGGGCTGCCAACGCCACTTGGTGTAGAACAAATCAGGCCGTCCATTCTCATCACACCTAAACCCCTCATCCAAAAACCTGCAATCTTTCGATTGATACAATGGGTATGTCTCATCCCAAACCCAATCACCATCAAACACATCACACCCACCACCTTTTTCACTCAAGAACTCAACCCTTCGATCCTCAACAGACCCATTAAATTTCAGCAACACAAACTCCTCGGACTCTGTTGAAATTCGAAACCTTGTGGACACAGCACTGTAATCCAAGTAAAAGAAGCAACATAGGACACAGACAGTTACAAGAAAGAATCCCAGAACGCCCAAAGAGGGTTCGAACAGTCTCAAACGCTTGAATTTCTTGAGAAAATCAGAACAAATAGGCACTGTTTCCATGTCTTGGTGATATGGGTTGTTAGACATTTGGATTTAGAGTCAAAATTGCACATAAAGAAAATCAAGAAACAGAGCAGAGGGCAAAACAAAGGGAATTGGGTCTGAATCTTTTTTTATTTTTGGGTTCTTTACTTGGTGTGTGAACAAGATGGGTGTCAAGAAAGCAAGGTAGCATTCATGGAGAGTAAAAAGAGAGAGCGAAATGCACACCTTCCATTGTTAATGGCTTCAGAAGAGAGAGAGAGAGAGAATGGTGATTAAATTTGAAATCCAGAGAGAATCTGGAAAGGTTTTTTTAGTGTATATACAAATGAGTACACGAACACTACAGAAACGGCCACACTTTCTCTTTCTGGGTCGAGAAAACCGTGGGATTGAGACATGAGAGATAGAGAGAGAGAGGGGTGGGTCGTGACTCATGGCCCAAATCGAAAGGAAAAGCATTGATAACGGACAAAAGAGAGACGTTTGCTGGTTCACTTTTTCTCACTAGGAAATGTTTGGCACGCGCGGAAGAGAGTGGATTTTTAAGATTTGGCATAAAAAAGCAGTGTGCTAATGCACCCAGTGGTAAACCACGTCATTTTTATTTTGCTACATTCGAATCATTTGAAATTTTATTTTTAAAATGACATTGTTTGACACATTCAAATCATGAAATTTCGAGTCACAAAACATTACTATACCATCCATCTATGTTATTATGATCCTAATTATTATATAAATTATAAAGATTTTAAACTTTTAAAATTATATCATATCATTAATTAGTATATTAATTAATATTATTTATAAGAAATTAATATTAATTATTAATTAAATGGAGTAGATAGTTAAGTTTGTGTCTGTGACTGTTTGGAGACGTTAATAATAGGGAAAATTAGGTAATAGTGGGATTTGGGGTATAAATTTATAAATAAGTAGATTTTTTTTAAAATTACAATTGAAATTAAATGTAAGAAACTAATTATAAAGATGTGCAACTTATCCTTTTAATTTATAAAAATTTCTTCCTCTTCCTCTTTCTCTTCCTCTATCTTCTTTCTTTCTTTTACAAATCTAATTTTCATCCTCTAAATTACATAAATAAATATAAACTATTTTAAATTTGAGCAAGGGTCCTCATGTATAATCTTGCTATAACTTTCACCAAATATGTTCGCTAATGTCATCATTTAAGATAAAATTGACGACAAATTTTTTTTTTAACTAAACAGTTAAAATGATGGTTTTTTTTTTTTTTTTTTTGACTTTAAATTTGAGTAACAATATCACATTTTTCATTATTATTTATCACAGATGTGCACAAAATTGCACTCTACATGTAGTTGGTTTATATCCTTGTTGAAGGTGAGATTGAGCTTCTTCTCTTTTTGTCTTCTTTTCTTTTCCTTTTCTTTTCCTTTGTTTCAAAGTAAATTACCATAGTTGTGTAGTTGAGTTCATTAGCTACTATCACTTAGGACAGCTTGAGGGAGTTGTTATAGTAGGTAAGTTGTTAAAGTGGATTTGGCATTTTTCTCAAACCTAACAATGGTTGTGGAACTAGCTTGGTGCCTCAAAAGTGGTGTATTAGGCAAGCCCACTTTACTTCATTTTAAACCCATCCACTCAACTATTAGGCTTGGGATCATTTGCTGTCCTTCTTTCTGCATTTTTTTTTTATGGGGCTTGAGAATTCTTTTATTTTTAGTGAATGTTAAAAAAGTTTATGCATTATCAATTGCTAAGTGCACTTTTTTACATAAGTGTATTTATTTGGGTCACATTAATTAATATTTACTTTTTATTTTTTTATACATTTTTTTATAAAAAATTAAAAAGTGCACTTATTTAGAATATTCCAATTTTTTTTTTTTTTTTTTTGGAGAGACAATTGTATTACCCTTGTCAAAAGTGGAGCCCTTGCTAAGGGTAAAGTAGTCTTTACACTATTCTAGTGAGATTTCCTGAAAAATTATTTTTGGAAATTTCTTTTTTCAGACCATACAAACTTTCAGTACACATTACAAATGATGTTCAGATATAAATTTTCAAACAAAAGTTAAATGTTCAAATTTAAAATTATCAATAAAAATAAATTATTCAAATATACATTCCCTTCAACTATTTACATCCGAACAATTACTTTATATTCATAAATTTATATTTGAACATTTGATTTTGTTCAGAAATTTATAACCGAACATCATTTGTGATTTGTATTGAGATTTTGTATGGTATAAAAATAGAATTGCCCATTATTTTTTTTAATCATATATATATATATGTTGCTATTTTAGCTAAACCAAACATAAAAATTTGGGTTTAGCTTATTTAGTCAAAATATTATTTTTATTCAGAGATAGCCAAATAGGGTTTTAACACTCTTACATTATCATCATTTAAAAATAATTCTAACTTTATCAATTTGGAAATAATAATAACGTAATAATGTCGATGAATTTTGAAATGAAACTAGTATAATATTTCTTTTTAAAATTTTAAAAATAAATTATGAAAATAAAACTAAATAGAGTGATGAGTACTTGATTTATCCTGATATTATTCATCGTAAAACAAAAGTAGTATGAGTGAGGATTAGTGCAAAAATTTCAACTCAATTAATGATTAAAAACTTTATGAGTAAAACTTGAGAAACTAATTCAACCATGCTAATTGATTTGGAGGTCATTATCTTATATGATATTGTCCACTTGGTTCTATATCAGTGCTTGATTGATTTTTCTTCTTGGTAATTAATGTCCCTTAATAAAAATGTCTTTGATAGGCCCAATTTTGTCACAACCATGACAACATATGATTAAAATGTTTTTGATGAGGTCCAATTATATAGTCTAGCCAACCCCAAAGATTGGTAAGAAATGACTACTTGAGAGAGACTTGAGGGCTATCTCATGTCATAGAAGATTAATTATGGACATATAGTCAAAACAACTATTTGTCATGAGGCTAGTGGGCACTTAGAGAAGTTGATAGGGCTCTCTTGCCAATTGTCGAAGGGCTAAAATAATAATACTATTGCCAGAATATAGGATTTTATATTTCTATATTCCTTTAATTAGGTTACTTATTCACTATTCTATTGTAAATTTGTAGATATAATAGCTAGTCTTTTATCTTATTAATACAATTTTACTTTTTCCTGTGGTTCTTGTTGGAAAATTGGTTTATATAGGTATATTTTGGGCCAACTTTGAACCCAAAATTGAGTGGGCCCCGAACGTCTTTTGAGGCGGGTCTGAAAAGGTGAAGTGTTCATTACCGCGTGGCAAGTCATACGGTGAAAACGGTTCATCAAAACCATTTATGAGTGAATAGGAACATGACATCGTTTTCGGGTTCGTGGAATAGAAAATTTAAAGAAGTAAATGTGGGTTTCTTTGGAAAGAGTTGTCCCACATTGAAACTTTAAGAGAGTTTTGTTGAGTATATAAGCTCTAGCCTACAACACTTGGGTTGGGATCCAAGGGGCACCCCAAGTTTGTAGAAGGGAGGAGTTATGGACAAAGTGAACCTTAGCCCAAACCACCACACGTGCGCGCTCGCAGTCGTCCGTCCGAGCGCGATTGTGGGTCGGGTCAGTTCTTATATTAATTTTTTGGACAAAATTCATTTGAATTTTTTAAAAAAAAGATTGCGGAAATTTAATTCAAATTTGAATTTCAATTTTTTGTCTAACTTTTAAGTCTCCTCTGTCCGAAATTCCTTACAGAATCTGCCGAACAGATTCAAACAGAAACTACCCTAGCAGTTACAGTTTCAACACGGCAGTTACAGATTCAAACATATGTCCAGATCTGTTTGAATTTAAACTTGTATCTGTTCAATTCAAAACACAACTGTTCAATTCAAAATGGCACCTGCTCGGGTTAGCATTTTGTGCCTATAAATACTTGACATTTCTAGCAATCTAAGGATCCGAAATTCAGGCTGAAAATTCAATTTTTTTGTTGTCCTAAATTATGCACTTTTGCATTATTCTTCATATTAGTTTTAGAATAAATTTCAGAGAGTTAGAACACAGGTTTGGTTCGCCGAACAAATTGTTTGGAGTACTACTACAATTTGTGAAGATCATTGTATCCTGGGAGATAGACGCCACTCAACCATAAGTACCGTAGCGGGGCGAATCTGTCTTAAGGACAGAGTGTTACATACTCGACCTAGTCTTTAATTATTTATTTGGTTCAACAAAATAAATTCTGTAAGTTTTATTTTATTTTGTTTGAATTATTTCAATTTATTTTATTTACACAGAAGATTGTTCCAACAATCTTAAGACAAATTCGAATTTATTCTGTTTACAGAATTTTTTCGTTTGTTTCCTTTTCTCTTTCTTCTTTTAAGAAAATTATTTTCTGTGGATTTTCAAAATAATATTCTGATTGGAAAAACAAATAATGATTATATGCTATTTGACAGATAGTAGTAATATACTGTCTATTTTCTTTGACAACTAGTAGTAATATACTGGTGTCATTAACAATTCAGAATATATTTTTGTGGAATTTTTTCAGAAATTAATTTTGGTTTTTAGAAATTATTTTATGTGTTTTCATTAATTAAAATTCTATTTTAGTATTTTAATTATTGAAGTGTTACAGAAATTTAATTTTCTGTGTGGAATTAATTTGGTTAAAATTTTTTTTATTTTATTTTCAAATTAATTGAAAAATAAAAGTTACATTCTTGTTTCTTTTATTTTTTACAGAATTTAATTCTGTGAAATTGGATTAATTTTCTGTGTAGTATAAATTTTAATTTTAATTTTGTTTTATAAATTAGAATTAATGGTTACTGAAACAAATGCTCAAACAAGTACTACTGTGGTGGCTGCAATGACGCTAACCCCCTCTTCTGTTGTGACAGTACCGGTAAATCACGGTAAAAAGCCAGAGAAGTTTTCAGGAACTGATTTTAAAAGATGGCAACAGAAAATGTTGTTCTATTTTACAACTCTGAACTTGGCTCGTTTCCTCCGTGAGGATGCTCCTATCTTGAAAGAGGATGAAACTGACCAGCAAGTGGTTGCTGCGGTTGATGCTTGGAAACATGCCGATTTCTTTTGCCGGAACTACATCTTGAACGGACTTGACAACACATTATACAACGTCTACAGTCCTATCAAGACAACAAAAGAACTTTGGGAGTCGTTGGAGAAAAAGTACAAAACGAAAGATGTCGGCTCAAAGAAATTTGTGGTTGGCAAATTCCTAGACTTTGTAATGGTTGATTCTAAAACTGTGATCAGCCAAGTTCAAGATCTCCAACTCATTCTGCATGACATTCACACAGAAGGCATGTCTCTTAGTGAATCCTTCCAAGTTGCAGCCTTAATTGAGAAATTACCACAAGGCTGGAAGGAATTCAAGAACTACCTCAAACACAAGCGCAAAGAAATGTCTATAGAAGAATTAATTATACGTTTGAGGATTGAGGAGGACAACCGCAATTCTGAAAAGTGGGTTGGTAAGCATCCTATGGAGGCTAAGGCAAATGTGGTGGAACATGCTTTAAAAACCAAGAAACGAAAGTCTTTTGGAGAAAGTTCATCACAAGGCTCTAGAGGGGGAGAAAATAAAAAAATACAAGTTTAATGGCAAAAGTTACATCTGGGACAAAGAGGGACATCGGGCCAAAGATTGTCGTAGCAAAGACAAAAGTAAAAGAAGAATAAACAAGAAGCCTGCTCAAGCTCATATGACCGAAGTGGACGATATTTCCAATGGTGTAGATGACATCAATCTTTCTGCAGTTGTTTCCGAGACAAATCTTGTCAAAAATCCTAAAGAATGGTGGGTGGACACTGGTGCTACTCGCCATATCTGTGCCGACAAAAAGATGTTCACATCTTATTCTACAGTGGATAATGGTGAACAACTTTTTATGGGCAACTCCTCAACTTCCAAAGTTGAAGAACAAGGAAAGATTGTTCTCAAGATGACATCTGGAAAGGAACTCACTCTCAACAATGTGCTGCATGCACCGGATATTCGCAAGAATCTTGTTTCCGGATCTTTGTTGAGTAAGAATGGGTTGAGGCTAATATTTGAGAGTGATAAATTTGTACTTACTAAGAATGAGATGTATATAGGAAAAGGTTACATGTCTGATGGCCTTTTCAAGTTAAATGTAATGACCGTTGTACCTTCAGTTATTAATAAAAAATATATCTTCTTCTTACTTGCTTGAGTCTTCAAATTTATGGCATGGTAGACTAGGACATGTTAATTATGAATCTTTGCGTAGATTAATTAATATGGAATATTTACCTAAATTTGACATTGATTCAAATCATAAATGTGAAATTTGCGTTGAGGCAAAATTATCCAAAACTCATTTTCATTCAATTGAAAGAAGTACGGAACCACTTGAATTAATTCATAGTGACATTTGTGATTTTAAATCAATTCAAACCAGAGGTGGAAAAAAATATTTTATCACTTTTATAGATGACTATACTAGATATAGTTATGTTTATTTAATTCGAACCAAGGATGAAGCTTTGGAAACTTTCATTCAATATAAGAATGAAGTTGAAAATCAACTTGGTAAGAAAATTAAGAAACTTAGAAGTGATAGAGGTGGTGAATATGAATCACCTTTTGGTGAATTTTGTAAAGAACATGGAATAATTCATCAAACCACTGCTCCTTACTCACCTCAGCAAAATGGGATTGCTGAAAGGAAAAATAAGACTTTAAAAGAAATGATGAATGCCATGTTAATAAGTTCTGAATTACCTCAGAACTTGTGGGGAGAAGCAATACTTTCTGCTAATTATATACTTAATAAAGTACCCCGAAAGAAAGTGAATCAAACACCTTATGAATTGTGGCATGGAAGAGTACCATCCTACAAATACTTAAAAGTGTGGGGGTATTTGGCTAAAGTGGTTATTCCTAGTCCTAAAAAGACTAAGATAGGTCCTAAGACCATTGATTGCATTTTCATTGGTTATGCTAAGAATAGTAGTGCATATCGGTTTTTGATTCATAAATCAGAACATACCGAAATGCATGTAAATACTATTATTGAGTCTTGAAATGCATTTTTCTTTGAACATGTATTTCCAAATAAGACTGGACAAGAGACTAGTAACAATAAAAGATCTCATGATGCCATTACTAGTCAGGATCAAGAACATGATCAAGAACAAGAGCAAGAGTTAGACCAAAATGAGGAAGAGGAACCTAGGCGTAGTAAACGTGCTAGAACCTCAAAATCTTTTGGTTTAGATTTTCTAACATTTTTGTTAGAAAATGAGTCTTTAACTTTTAAAGAAACTATGTCCAGTCCTGAAGTTCCTTTATGGAAGGAAGCTATCAATAGTGAAGTTGAATCCATCTTGCAAAATCACACTTGGGAATTGGTGGATTTGCCACCAGGTTGTAAACCTCTTGGGTACAAGTGGATTTTCAAAAGAAAATTGAAAGCGGATGGATCAATAGACAAATACAAGACAAGACTTGTGGTCAAAGGTTTTAGACAAAAAGAAGGTCTTGATTACTTTGATACATACTCACCGGTTACTAGAATAACATCCATTAGAATGCTACTTGCCATTGCATCTCTATACAATCTAGAAATTCATCAAATGGATGTGAAAACCGCTTTCTTAAATGGTGAGTTAGATGAAGAAATTTACATGGAACAACCAGAAGGTTTTTTAGTTCCAGGAAAAGAAAAGAAGGTGTGTAAATTGGTTAAATTATTATATGGTTTAAAACAAGCACCAAAGCAATGACATGAGAAATTTGATAAGGCAGTGATGTCAAATGGATTCAAAACTGACAAATGTGTTTATATTAAAAACACAGACAAAGGTTATGTCATTGTATGTCTTTATGTAGATGATATGCTCATCATAGGTAGTAATAATGATATGATTAAAAAGAAAATGTTAAATAAACATTTTGACATGAAGGACATGGGCATTACTGATGTAATTCTTGGTATGAAAATTACCAAAACATCAGAAGGTTATGCTTTGTCACAATCTCATTACATTGAGAAAATACTTGACAAATTTAGCAAAGATGATGATCATCTTACTAGAACACCTGTAGATGTTAATTTGTATCTTTCTAAGAATGTATAGGAAAATATTTCTCAATTAGAGTATGCTCAAATTATTGGAAACTTAATGTATTTGATGAACTGTACTCGCCCGGATATAGCTTATGCAGTAAGTATATTAAGTAGATATACGAGTAACCCATGAGTAGAACACTAGAAAGCAATTATAAGGGTTCTTAGATATCTCCGATTTACTCGTAACATTGGGCTTAATTATACTAGATATCTAGTAATACTTGAAGGATATTGTGATGCAAATTGGATATCGGATACTAGAGACTCAAAGTCCACAAGTGGGTATGTTTTTACTCTTGGTGGAGCGACAGTATCTTGGAAATCTTCCAAACAGACTTGCATTGCTAGATCTACTATGGAATCATAATTCATAGCTTTAGACAAAGCAGGGGAAGAGGCAGAATGGCTTCGCCACTTTCTTGAAGATATTCCAATATGGCCAAAACCAGTGTCCGCTATATGCATACATTGCGATAGTCAATCAGCAATAGGTAGAGCACAGAGTCATATGTATAACGGTAAGTCTAGACACATTCATCGTCGACATAATACCATAAGACAACTACTCTCTAATGGAATTATTTCCATTGATTATGTGAAGTCTAAAGACAACATAGCAGATCCACTAACCAAAGGGTTGGCAAGAGAGCTAGTTGATAATTCATCGAGGGGAATGGGACTAAAGCCTATTAAATAAGAGTTACCACAACGGCAACCCAACCTAGTTGACTGGAGATCTCAAGATCTAGGTTCAAAGGGTCAACCCAGTTGTAAATGACTCAGAAGGATCACTGGAGAGTCCAACTCCTACCCATTTCTAGAATGAAATTAGTGATGTCTGCAACGGTTTAGGTTAAGTAATACTTTTAATGATTCTTATATCTAGGTATACCTAGTGGAGTATGGTAGGATACTCTTCATAAGAATCACCTATATGAGTGTAAACTGGGCCGGTTCTATGAGATTTGTGAAGGGCTACAATTCTCTAGAGCACTCATGAAATACCAGGTTGTTCAGGGCCAAAATGAACACAATAGTAAGAACTAAACTGTGTCTGGGGATATACTGTGTGAGTTCTATTGTCTTGGTTTACACAAACGACTGAACAGTTCAAGACATCATGTTTACTGGTTAGCTAGTAAATCCGATAGCGCCTCACAAGGGAAGGTTCAAAGCCAAAAGCTACCTATCCTTTGCAGAATATTTCTAATTTCTGTATTCTCTGTAATTAAATCATGTTGTTGCATTTTCTTTCCGTTAAATTCCATTCATGTGGGGGATTGTTGGAAAATTGGTTTATATAGGCATATTTTGGGCCAACTTTGAGCCCAAAATTGAGTAGGCCCCGAACGTCTTTTGGGGTGGGTCCGAAAAGGTGAAGTGTTCCTTGTCACGTGGCAAGTCACACGGTAAAGACGGTTCGTCAAAACCATTTATGAGTGAATGGGAACATGATGTCTGTTTCGGGTTCGTGGAATAGGAAATTTAAGGAAGTAAATGTGGGTTTCTTTGGAAAGGGTTGTCCCACATTGAAACTTTAAGTGAGTTTTGTTGAGTATATAAGCTCTAGCCTACAATACTTGGGTTGGGCCCTAAGGGGCACCCCAAGTTTGTAGAAGGGAGGAGTTATGGACAAAGTGAACCTTAACCCAAACCACCACACACGCGCCGCCGTCCGTCCGGCCGTGCCGGGCACGGGTGTGGGTTGTGGGTCGGGTCGGTTCTTGTATTAATTTTTTTGACAAAATTCATTTGAATTTTTTCAAAAAATATTGTGGGAATTTAATTCAAATTTGAATTCCAATTTTTTGTCTAACTTTTAAGTCTCCTCTGTCCGAAATTCCTTACAGAATCTGCCGAACAGATTCAAACAGAAACTGCCCTAGCAGTTACAGTTTCAACATGACAGTTACAGATTCAAACATATGTCCAGATCTGTTTGAATTTAAACTTGTATTTGTTCAATTCAAAACACACCTGTTCAATTCAAAATGGTACTTGTTCGGGTTAGCATTTTGTGCCTATAAATACTTGACATTTCCAGCAGTCTAAGGATCCGAAATTCAGGCTGAAAATTTAGTTTTTTTGTTGTCCTAAATTCTGCACTTTTGCATTATTCTTCATATTAGTTTTAGAATAAATTTCAGAGAGTTAGAACACATGTTTGGTTCGCCGAACAAATTGTTTGGAGTACTATTACAATTTGTGAAGATCATTGTATCCTGGGAGATAGACGCCACTCAATCATAAGTACCGTAGCGGGGCGAATCTGTCTTAAGGACAAAGTGTCACACACTCGACTTGGTCTTTAATTATTTATTCGGTTCAACAAAATAAATTCTGTAAGTTTTATTTTATTTTGTTTGAATTATTTCAATTTATTTTATTTACACAGAAGATTGTTCCAACAGTTCTAACATTAATGAAAAAGAAATTTATTTACATAAAAAATATTTTTCAAACTAAAATTTTATCAATATTATCATATACTATTACTGCCATCTTCACTTCAACTACACTACCACTGTTGCTGCTACCGCCACAATCTCCATCCCATCGCTACCGTTAGCGAGGAAGGAAGGGAAGAGGTGGTGAAGGTGGTGGTTGGATGGGCAGTGGGGGGTAAAATTAAAATTAATTGAGATGTTCAAAAAAAAAGTTATAAAACTAAAAATTGAAATAAATAAAAAAAATCAAAGGCCTTGTTTGGTTTGTTTTTGAGAAATAAATTTTGGAGAAAATTTTCTAGAATTTTGTTTGGTTTAGTGATTTTAGAAAAAAAAAAAATTCAAAATCACTCTCTATCTCCTAACACATTAATCAATCACTTTTTCTCTCTCTTCTCTTCTTCTCAATTACTTTTCTCTCACACACATCTACTCAATCACAACAAAATATCAAATCATCACAAACTCCTATACTCCAAAACTATTTCCAAAATATATAACTAAAACCAAAAAAATTTCGAAACTCTTTCTCTAAATTTTTTTTAAAAAATTTATCTTCCAAAATCAAATCAGACACACTGTGTTTACAATACTTTTTTATTCTGCTAAATAAATTATCTATGCAAAAACTTAAATTGATTGAATTATATTTATCTTATTTATTTTTTTAAGGACAAATAGCAAGAGAGAGTGTACAATTTTTCCTTAGTGCAAACGAGATGTTATTTGGTGCCCCCCGCCACGCACGAATATTTGGCGTCACAAGAGATTGTTGATTAGTGAAGGAGATACGACTCGCAAATTTGTGTTGGAGAATGAAAAAGGAGCATAAATATAACGGACTATGATTGATGTGTAGAATGTTATAGACATCAAATAATTTTTTGTATCAAAAGGGGACATATTGTTAATATTACATCAAGTTAAAAATTTAGAGTTCAATTCTACAAAATTGATAACCTAGATTGGTAGTTTATTTTTATTTATTTTTTTATTTATTTCTTTGACTAGATAAATGGTGGAAAGTGAGGAAAATAAATTTTCAAAATTTTGTTTTTTTAGTATGAAAGTGGTGAAAGTTGTAAGAAATTTATTTTTTCTAGTATTATCAGTTGTAACTAAACTTTTAATTTCTTATAAAAAAACACAAGAAAGTAAAAAGAAAGTTTAAATTTATTTATAAAATGATTACTCATAATTAAAATTCTCTCTCTCTTTTATAATTTTTTGTATCCAAATCAAATTCACACACACGTATATTTTCTTTCATTTTAAAAAAGTTCACTTTTAGGAAATAAAAGAAATAATTATGTAAGTTAGTAGAAAAAAGAAAAAAAAAAGGGAAAAATATGTGATTTCTCTCTATTTTGTTTGAATAAATAAGAGAGAAAATAAAAGAAAAGATAATGATTTATCTCTTATCTTGTTTAGTTAAATTACATAAATAAATAAATGATATCATGTTATATTATCAAATTAATCTTTTATAAGTGTTAGACTTTTCTTTTTCTTTTTCTTTTATATCTAAAAATATTTTTAGTATAGTAACAAAATAGCATTTAGTAGATTTTTTTTTTTCTCAATCTCTCCATTTTTGAAGAGATTCAAAATAAAAGTTACGAGAGAAATGAATTTCTTGCCATTTCTTTTTATTTCACTTAATTTTTTTCTTGTTTATTTATCCAAATGAATGATATAAACTAAGAGAAACTTTTATTATCAAATCACTCAATCCAAATAGGTTGCTGATTCCTAGCCTTTTCTTGTTCCCATTTTTATAAAAGACCAAACATGGTGTGGACAAACATTGAGTTGGGTTGAGTTGGGTTTAGGCTTGGCTAACACTATATAATAAGATTATGTGTATCATTTAAAATTTGGTCTAGCCCGACATTAGGCTTAACATAGCCATCCTAAACCTAATCCTAAAAGAATGTCTAAATTTCAAATCCGTTCACTTAATTCAATAGATATGAACTATTAATTTTTTTTTCTTAAAAGATTATTAAATTATTTAAAATTTTTCAGTAATCATTTAAATTTAAAAATATTAATAAAGATTAATTATAAAATAAAATCTTTCAAAAAGTATTTTTGTTTAACTTATAGAAAGAAGTATGTGTATATATATATTATCTGTTTTTAAAATTATTTTGTAATTAAATAATATAAAAATAAAAAATTAAAAAAATTTAAATGACCTGCCAGCCAGTTTAGGTATCTTAAATTTAACTCGAAAATTAAGTAAATTTAAAAATTTTATATAATCCGATCTTATAAATTAAATATTTATATTTTTTATTTTTTAAAATCTTAAAATATCGAGTTAGGATGAGCGGGTTTGACATTCGCTCGTGCCACCGCACAAAACCACAATAACTAGCTCAGTTCTTCCACTTCATTTGCTTCTATTCAATAAATAATCACCATTTGCGCGCACATACAGATACACATATGTAAAATATGCACATATATGCAGCAAGTGAAGCCAAGTAATTGTCTGTTGGGTTCCTCTTCAATTATCAGAAGGCAACATTTCTTGATAAGGGTTTTAGGTTGTTCCAGCAACAATCAAACCCATCATCATCAGTCAAGAATGAACTCTATGATTTGTGGGTCTGATTTGGAGGCTGATGCTTTGGGCATTTTGAGGTCAATCACTCCAGCTCTTGACCCATCTCGGTATAAAGGCCAAGCTGGTAAGCTTTCTCAAACAATGTTAAACTCTCTTGATTTTCAGAACAATTCACTCAATATTTCTGTATTTATTGTATCATTTTTTATTGCCCATGCTGTTTATTTAGTTCAAGACAGGAAAAGATTAGGACTTTATGTGTGTGTTTGTTGTGGGTTATAAGATATATGACTATCTATGAATCTCAGAAGTCAAGTTGGAGTGTCTGAATTTGTGTGTGTAGATATGTGTGTGTTTAAATTTGGGTCTATGTTAACGACAACCCTGAGATGGAGAAAATGCCTAAATAGCTACAATACTATTAGGGTTTTCACATATTCCTGAACAATTTCATATATTTCTTTATAATTTTGACACATTTCTATATATCTTTTACACATATATGGAGGCTAATAACCACCAATTGGCCGGTCATTAGCATTTTTCTTTATGTATAAATGTTTGTGCTTAATACTAATCTAAAGTGAAGAAACATGGTATGCTCTGTCAATTGCAAATTAAAATCTGTCAAGAAAGATGGAGGTTTAGATGCTTTGTTATGGGAAACTATTTTCTGTTGAAACAAATGGAGGGTAGGAAACTTTGGTGCATGCTTGTGTCGTATGCCACCTTGATAACGACCAATCACAAAAATTACTGTCATGCTTGCAAAATGTCTGCTAATTATAATCACTGTTTATCTTCCGTTGACTTCTTTACTAAATAACCATTATTGCTACAAGAAAACTAAAATGCATTTGCCTCCTGATACAAATAAGATGTATTGCTTTATGGTTTCAATGGGGAAGTTCATTCCTATGGTTTTTGATTCCTTGTTACATTTTGCAATATTTATATTTTTTTCCCTAATTTCCCTCAAAATATCCTTTTGTCTTGTTTTGTTTTCTCCCCCTGATTGTCAATGAGTCCTCATCTTCCACCTATGAAGCACGGATACTTCAAAAAGGGTGCCGTATCCATATCGGATACTTATCGGATACCGATACTCCTTGGATACTCGCGGATACGTATCGGATACTTCTTAAAAGTATCAGATACTTCTTAATTAATTTTTTATTAATTTTGAAGTATCGGATACTTAATTTTGAAGTATCGGATACTCGAAGTTATATATTACTTATAATATTTTATTTAGTTCTTTGATAAGAGGAATATAGTGAGAGTTAAAGTAATAAAATTTGTCAAATTGATGTATCCTTGTTGTCTCTCTCACTTCTCTCTCGCTTTCTCACTCTCTCACGTTTCTTCTCTCTGCTCTCATTCTTTTTTTGGTGTTGGCATGTAAGAATGATGTTTAATTTGCATTTACATTTGCTTTTGCTTTTAGTTTTGGATGTTTTATGAATGTTTGAGCACTTTTAGGTTAATAGGAATCCCTCTCTTTATTTATTAATTTACTTTAAGTTTTATTTTCATGCACATAACATTATTAAAATTATAAAAAAAAAAAAAAAATTATGAATGTATCCCCGCTGTACCCGTATCGTACTTTTTCAAATTTTGACATATCGCCATATCCACATCCCCATATCACCATATTCGTATCCGTGCTTCCTAGGCTATCATTGATGACTTAAAAAAGTATATTTGCTGAAATTTTTATTTAAGAATGGTTTTTTGGCTTTAGCTAAGGTCTTGTGATATTCAATGATGAAGGGGAACAAGTTGAAGCTATTGACCTTGAAGACTCTTAGTTTTATAGGAATCTTTCTTCTTTATCAAGTTGTCTTTTGCTTTAGGTTTTATTTTTATGCATACTGCATTACTAAAAATTGTTAAAATAATATTTTTTACGAACGTATCCCCGCCGTACCCGTATCCTAATTTTTCAAATTTTGTCGTATCGCCGTATCCATATCGTATCGTATCCATATCCCGTATCCGTATCCGTGCTTCCTAGTCTTCCACACATGATGTAGTTCTCATGTAAGATAGATGTTTCTAGGTGAGTTCAACACAGGAGCTGCAATTTTTTTTTTGGCAAGTTTATTTGTTAACAATTCTTATTTCGAGTTTTATACTTCTTATTCTTCAGATAAATATTCTATCTTGCTTCCATATAAGCCAATTATACAGGCAAGACGTGCTTGACACAAACAGACAAACTACAAGACCAAGTACCTGTGTTTGCAACTCCAAGTTATGCATTTGATTAATTTCAACATCACATTACTTATTTAAAGAAACAGATGTGCTATTTGAGAGTTTTTATACTTAACCCTGAATATAAAGCATAACTTGTCAGCAGGCTAGTTCAAGGTGTGAGAAATGTGCATGATATATATTTGATTGACGACTCCTAACCAGTGACCTCTCTCTCTCTCTCTCAATAATTGTTCTTCGAAGTAGTAAAAGCAACAACTGATATCAAGAATGGCTTCAGCACCCAAGATGAATGTCTGCATCTAAGAAGCACGGACACCTCTCCGGAGGCTACGTATCAGTGTCAGACACGCGTCGGACACGGACACGCGACGGACACGCGGTTGACACGTGTCTGACACGTCCGCGGAGGTGTCCCATTTTTTTTTTATTTTTTTGTTTTCTGGACACGCTCCGGACACGTCCAGACACGCGACGGACACACGCGGGGGTCGAAAACATAATTTTTGAAACTTTAAACAGGGTCAAAGTGTAAAATTAACAAAAAGAAAAGCAACTGATCAAAGGGGAGAAGAAAGAATCGAAGGGGAGAAGAGTCGAACCTGATCAAGGGGAGAAACCCAGATTGCGAGTCGAACCTGATCGAAGGGGAGAAACCCAGATCGCGATCGCGAGTAGAAGACCATCGTCGAACCACATCGCGAGTAGAAGACCATCGTCGAACCACTCATGTCTACTCTCAGCAACGATCGCGTGCCATCGATCTACTCTCACCGACGATCGCGTGTCATCGATCGGACAAGGACCATCGATCGACCATCGATCGACCATCGTCGCCCTCTGCTCTCTCTCTCTCTCTCTCTCTCTCTCTCTCGCTATAATTTTGGATGCAACCATCGATACGTTATATAACAATATATATACATATATATTTATATACTAATAATAAATAATATATATTTATATACTAATAATAAATAATATAAATAAATAAATATTATATATTTATATACTAATAATAAATAATATAAATAAATAAATAATATAACCCTTAACCTTTCTTTTGGTCTTAAATAATATAAATAAATACAAATAATATATTTATTTTTTAATTTTACATATAATAAATAAAATAAATAAATAAAATTAGTATATATTTTTTAATTTTGCATATAATAAATAAAATAAATAAATAAAAATAAATACAAATAGTATATATTTTTTAATTTTACATATAATATATAAATAAAATTATATGTATTAAACGTGTCCCCAGCATGTCGTGTCCCCCATTTTTTGAAAAATTGCGTGTCCGCGTGTCTGTGTCGTGTCCGTGTCGTATCCCGTATCCGTGTCCGTGCTACTTAGGTCTGCATTTTCTGTCATCAATGTATGCATATACTCACTTATGTATCTATGAAACCTGAACTGTTTGTATATTTTACCTCATTTGACATATTTTTCTCAAGTGAAAATTGTAATTATGATTTTATGTCATTAATACATTGATCACATTATTTGTCAATCAGGGAAGATAGCTGTTATCGGAGGGTGTCGTGAATACACAGGTGCCCCATACTTTTCTGCTATATCGGCTTTAAAAATTGTTAGTCTTCTCACTCTTGCATCTTTTGTCTTGATTTTATTTATTTATTCTTCCGATTCTTATATTTAACCATTAACATTAATTGATTCTATTTTTTGAATAAAAAACCCATGTTATTCTAATTTATAATTGGCCACTTGATCATTTTTTGAATTTTTTCCCACAGGGTGCAGATTTGTCTCATGTTTTCTGTACTAAAGATGCAGCTCCAGTTATAAAAAGCTACAGCCCCGAGTTAATCGTGCACCCTATTTTGGAAGAATCTTACAGTGTTAGGTGGATTTCTCAAACTAGTACATTAATTTTTTACAATTTTTACGGCTACTTTTGTATAGGGTGCTGATCTTGTGGAAGTTGCTTTCAGGGATGATGAGGACAAAAGATCAATCTCAGACTACGTTCTTGCTGAGGTTGTGAAGTGGATGGATAGATTTGATTGTCTTGTTGTTGGTCCAGGACTTGGAAGGGACCCATTTCTTCTGGTGTGCCTTTCTTACCATTTTTCAATCTTATATATGTTTGAGGGGATTGGCTAAAAGTTTGATTTAAAGGTCACGATTTAAGTGATGTAGTTATTTGCTTGAATTAGATGTGATTTTTGTGTCTTGGTTTTGCTTGATGCATATCCCATACATATAATTGTGAGAATGAATTTACAGACCTTTGAATGTTCTTAAATGTGGCGACTGCTGAGATGATATCAACTTTAAGACAATTGAGGCGTAGGTGTTTATGCCTCAAGGTGCTTCATTTGTCTTATGTTGTTAAACAATAATTTTCAGATCTTGATGTATGTTTAAATGCACATCTTCAAGTGTGTTTATGTGCAAATGATCCAACCATCTTTCTAGAAAATATATTCTACAAAACCATCTTTTCTAGACGATATATTCTGCACTCAGTATTGTCGATTTCTGTTGTAAGTTACCCAAAAAGTAACAATGGGAAAATCTTTGATGTAAATTAGAACCTAATGTATATGAATAATCTTAATAATCTTCATCATAAGAAATGAATTATTTGTTTGATCTAATAGGTCTACAGTCAAAAGAAGAAAATTATGTGAAGCCTAAATTTTATGGTTCGAACCTGCATTTTTTAACCACTAAGAATATATAGTTGGTTAATGAATGAGAAGCATATAATATTCTTTGAATTGCTGTAATTAACATATCTACTTGCATTTAGGAACTTTCTAAAGTTCCTGGTTTTTCCAGGAGAAACTTTCCTTTTCCTTTTCTGTTCATCGTTAATTTTCTTGCTATATGCCCGTGTAACTTTTCTTGCTATATGCCTGTTTCTTATGTTAAATGAATCCTTTCTAAAGCATGCATACAATGTTCAGGACTGCGTTAGCAACATCATGAAGCATGCAAGGCAGTCAAATGTTCCAATTGTCATAGATGGGGTATGTGGTCACACACACACACACACACACACACATCATTTTGTAAGATATGTACTTGACGATTCTTGTCCATCCATATGGTATACTTTTGAACTTTGCCTTTTTGGTTGGTGACATGGGTCTTTAACAGGATGGTCTTTTTCTTGTCACAAACTGTCTTGATCTGGTTAGTGGTTACCCGTTGGCTATCCTAACCCCAAATGTGAATGAATACAAACGGCTTGTTCAAAAAGTACTAAATCGCGAAGTAAATGATGAAGATGCTCCTCAACAATTACTATCTCTTGCCAAAGGGTAAATTCTCTTTTAAAATTTGCTAGAAGTATTCTTTTAGTAAGTTGTATCATCTGACATGACATCCATTGTAAACATAAATTTACAATTGAGCGTTGTACCCACGGCCTAGCCAGCCCATTTAACCATCTTCATGATGTTATTAATGTCTTTGGACAGCTTTGATTGAATTTTTCTGTGGTGTAATGAACCAATGGATAGAATCTTTTCTTGATCAGGATTGGACGTGTGACCATTTTAAGGAAAGGAAAATCAGATCTCATCAGTGACGGTGAAACAGGTAACTTGGCTGGTTGATTACATTATTGTTTATCTTGTTCGCGGTTTTACGTTCTCTAGCCTTGTAAATGTTAAATATTGATTGCAGACTTCTTTTTTCATCCGTCTTTCTGTTTGAATAGTTTTTGGTTTATTTCGTAATTATACTTCACAACTCCTGGAGTAGCATGATGTTTTGCATATTCAATTTGACACGCACGATATCTATACATGTAACAGACTTCTTGCATATAGTTCAATTTTCTAGATGCTGCAGTCTTATGGATGGACTTGTTTATTCATTATTATTTATCGAATGGTAGGAGATAATTTACGAATATCAAGTAAATAATGTCAAACCAGATAATGAACTATGAAAGAAAATCCAACAACATACCCTCTAGTCCAACACCAACATCGATACAAGAAAGAGCTCAATAATGGGGAAGAACAACTTGAAGAGCCCCTAACAAATGAACTTACGGATTACACTACTTAAAATCTTAACATCATGATAGAGCTCCTTCATCTTTGCAGCTTTCATTTATTCTGTTTTTGAATTCACAATGGCCTAAATGAAGTCAGTCATTTGAGCTGGTTGACTTGAGATCGCACATCTCAACTGTTCAGATGATGTCTGTTACTAGTAGCCCTTCACAGAGAGAATGAACTGCATTATTTCTGATTCTCCATGTGTTTCATGCAGTCAGATCAGTGAGCATGTATGGTTCTCCACGGCGCTGTGGTGGCCAGGGTGATATACTTTCTGGAAGGCAAGTGATTTTAGATCTTTTATAAATATATATCTAGAAAAAGCAGTCCTGACATTTAAAAACTCAAGTAGGTAGCTGTTCTTGTTCTTCATCATCTAAACTACATATCAAGATAAGATAGCCCTACTTATAAGTCATAATTCACACTCTTTGATCATCTTTACTAGATGTTGGGTGTTAGCACCATGACAAAATGAATTTTGATCCGAGTTTTTTTTTTTTTTGAGAAGAATGATCTGAGTTGGAAGGTCAAAAAATACTTTGTTGCTTGATCGCACTTTTTGCATCATGCTAAGCTTTGTCCTTCTGTTGATGCTAGTGTTGCCGTCTTCGTCTCTTGGGCACGCCAGTATATCTCCTCTGGCAAAGGGGAATCGGCCATGAACCCTACGATTTTGGGATGCATTGCTGGATCTGCTCTAATGAGGAAAGCAGCGTCGCTTGCATTTGAGAATAAGAGAAGGTCAACCCTCACCGGTGATATCATCGAGTGCTTGGGAAGAAGGTATAGTCTCTGATTACTTAAAAAAACCAATATTGAAGCGGTATCACTTCTGTGTCTTACTCTATTCTTTTCTGCAGTTTGGAGGAAATTTGTCCAGTCAGCTGTTGATGTTGATTGTCAGAGTTCAAAACCAAAGAAACACGGAAATGTGTGTTTATTTTCTTAGGTGCGTTTAAAAAGTAAAAATAATTGACTGAAATATGAAATAAAAAAAATCAATAATAAAGACATAAAAACACGAAAAACAAAAAATTCAAAACAGTTTTCAAGAACTAAACCAAACAGGTGACACTGGCTTTCTTTGGTAGTGACTTTCTTCATAAGCTCCTATTTGCATGATTGCTCCTTCTTCCTCTTGTTCATTCTTCTTCCCCCGTGTTCTTTGTTTGCCTAGTCCATTGGGAAAAGGATTAAATCAAAATGTGCTGTTGGATTATGAAAAAGAAGAGTGGTTTCTAACCAAACACTCCCTCACTGTTTTACAAGTATATTAATGTGCTTAAATTGTAGTTGGCAATGGTAGTACTTATGGAATAGCTTTTGCTTTGTTCCTCAATCATAATCTGCTGTCAAAGCCATCCAACGGTGGTTGGATGGGATGATTTTTTTTTTTTTTTTTTATTATTATTATTTTTTTATTATTTTTTTAAGGAAAAAGAAAAAGAAAAAAGATTTACATACGGTGACAAGAAAAGGCATTTGTAGATTTATACACTTTTGAGGCCTATGTTTTTGCATATGGGAATTGTGAATGAAAATGAAAATGCAAGGGACATGAAACTTATTATACATGTTTATTTTTATATTAATTTTTAATTTTCCTAAACCAAGAGAAACAAATTCACTGGCTTCTCTCTCTCAAGATTCAAGCATCTAATTGTAGATGTTAATGACGTGTAATTCTATTTGTAATTCATAGAAAATTTCAATATACATCATTTATGTTGCTTAGATATAAACTTATGAACAAAAATCAAATTTTCAAATATAAACTTGTAAACAAAAGGCAATTGTCCAGACATAAATAGTTGATTGGACTTTGATCCTGTTCATTATATGTATTTGAACAATTTACTTTTGTTCATAAGTTTTTGTGTAAACATTTAATTTTTATTTTGGAAGTTTATATTTAATATGAACATTTGACTTTTGTTCGAAAATTTATATTTGAATGAGATAAATAATGTGTATTGCAATTTCTTGTAGTGCACAAAAATTTATATTTGTGGGCCATAAAAGCACATAAATATAAAATAAAACATGAGAAATTTTAATATACATTTTTTAAAAAATGGTATGTCATATGCATTTTTAATTATATTATTTTTTTAAAATTTATTATTTTTTTAAAACGTATGCATAGTGATCTATTTTTGCAAGTCCCTCCAGACCCGCCTCTGCAAATATAAAACCCGAATACCTACAACTACCTGCAACATATTGAGATGTAAAATCCGAATAAATGATTTTATGTTGGGTAATTAGAAAACATGAGAGTATATGAAGTGTATAATTGGTTTGAGTCATGGCCACATGGTGTCTTAGAACCAACTAATAATTTTTTATCCTTAAACCATCGAACTATCATAGTGGATATATGCGCAATGATCATAGCATTTGAAATGGAATCATGCAGTTAAGCATTCAGCCCAAGGTCTTAAAAAAAAAAAAAAAAAAAAGGGGCAATTACCAAAAATATATATATATATATATCTTAGGTTTGACTCTTTTAACAAATTAAAATTTTTAATGTTATCAATTAAAACTCTAAATCTTTGATTTATTTTTAATCTAAATTATTTGTCTATTTTTGTTAAGTAAAATTAACGAAAAAAAAAATAACTATTTTAATCATTAAGCTCCATAAAAAATAACATTTTAGATATTTTATGTATACTTATTGAGTTTAATAACTAAAATATTATTTTTCTATCAGTTTTATTTAATAAAAATAGACGAATAGTTTAGATTGAAAGCAAATAAAAAAAAATTGAAACTTAAATTAATAAAATTAAAAATTCAGATTTTATTTTGTTATAAGTCTCAAATTCTTGGGGTTTTTTTTTTTTTTTTTTTGGTAATTGTCCCAAGAAAAAGAGTGAAGCGGTGGAGGAGGAAAGAAAGAAATAAAAGGGCAATAATTACACAAGCAAAAAACATTGCCACTGCATTCTCTCTAACTTACAAGAGGTCAGAATTTTATAACACACTTTTGGCACAAAAGTAAAACCAGAAAAAACTCATGAAAGACTCCTATGAAGAACAAGCTATGCTATACTATCTGAGAGCTAACAATAGTTTCCCAAACATGTATGTATAACTTTTGGTCTTCTCTATTAGTTCTTCAGTATCTTCTCTCGTTCTTTGCTTCTACTAAGATAACATCATCCACCAAAACATCTGCAGAAGTAATTTTATCAATGTATCAGCAAGTGTAAGAGAAGATAAAACAATAATGAAAACAATTTTGTTGATAAAGAGCAGTGGACCCAAGTAAAGTCACCAATCAGGGAGGAGACTTATTTTGTTATATATATATATATATATATTTTGACAATTGGTAGGAGGGGAGGAATAGAAATGGGAAAGCTGCATAGCAGTAAGACTCGAACCCGAGCATAACAAAAATAACTCCATTCCAAAATCACAGGAAATCAACTGACATTGGGTCTCATATGGTATAGATTTTGACTCTTATACCTTCAATATGCAGGCACCCAACAGATTTGGAAGTAGGCAAAATCAGCACAACCCTCTACCATCTTAACAAATATTTTACAACTGAAGAAAGGATGATGCAAACACATTTTCA
This sequence comes from Camellia granthamiana, assembly GCA_036172215.1. NCBI lineage: Eukaryota > Viridiplantae > Streptophyta > Magnoliopsida > Ericales > Theaceae > Camellia > Camellia granthamiana. The sequence continues at coordinate 143,421,311 of CM069907.1, forward strand.
AGCTCAAAGAGTCTATTATTCTTCTCTCTCTTTTTTTTTCTTTTTTACTAAATACATACCGAAAGAGAACCACAAAATCTAATTATGTACCAAGCCAGAGCCTACATCTTTGACAGGATTAAAGAGATGCAACAAGGAGAATATAAATTCAGACGATCCAACACATGTACATGGTAATGGTAAAAAGTACCAATAACCAGAGCAGTTCACATAAGCACTATTAATATTTGAACTTTTGCAGAAGTATGCTATCAGTTTGGTAAGACTTGAAAAAAAGGTGGTCATTTTGGCATAACAAAGCTAGCTTAAAAAAGGCATCTAAATCTAACTTTTAAGGAAGTTAGCATTCTGAGCCATTTAAGTTGAAAAGGCAAATAAGCTAAAAACATGAAAAGTGGAATCCAACTCCCTACCTTTTTTAAGTACAATTGTTTAAGCATATGGTTTCAAATTTTAAGCCAACTAAGATATAACTAAGAACCAAACAGGCCAAATAAAACACTTACATAGTAGTTATCCATGTTTCTAGTTAATCCACTCCCTTCCAATTTAAGAATCTGCAGGTGGTTGCTGCTGATGTGGCCACATCTGCTGAGCTGCAGCGTAAGGATTAGATTGCTGGCCATAAAGCGCTTGATCAACAGGCTTACCCATGAACATCCCTGGAGCTCCAACCTGTGGGGCATGCTGTGGCGGCATATAATAATATGGAAGGCCTTCAGTTGGGCCCCCCACAGGAAGCGTTCCTCTTGGCATTGATGCAAGTACCTCATCTTTCAAATCCTCCCTCGGAACGATATCAACCAAGAAATCAAATATCTCATTCCTTGTGATAGCCGCAGCAATATCGTTCTTCTGGAGCGTCCTCCTTTTGTTCTCCTCTGTGTGATTCCAAGACCGTAGTGTCAACTCTAAAATGAACATCTCACAGGCCCTAGCAAACACGACCGGAGCCTCAGCTGATATCATTCTCACATCCTCGTCTGCTTTCATGATCTTTTTAATCCTAGCTAATGGAAGGCTATGGTTTTTGAAATCAGATGTTTGCTCAATTTCTTGGTACCGGCTTGCCCAAAAGCCCTGGAGTTGTTGCTGCAATTGCTGTTGCTGTTGCTGGTGGATGTGTGGATAAGCCAGTTGGTGCTGTGCAAGCTGAGCTGGCGAGGCAGAGGTACCTCCAGTTTGAGGAGATTGAGTCGATCCAACTGGTGGAGGAGCAGAGGGCCTCATCATTTGGTTAGCTTGATATGGGCCCACTCCATATGGCATCTGAGCTGAACCACCCACTACCCCCATAACAGGGGGCTGCCCATGCCCTTGCTGATCCATTGTGAATGCTTAGGCTCTCTAGAGATCTTTAGCTATTGACTTTCTGATAAAAGTACAAAAAAGAACATAAGGATATTCGACAAAGAAAAAATGTATTATGCACTTTGTCATGAGAAAATATTGAGCTTCACAAGTCATTTTGCTAGAAAATTTAATATATGTAATATGTAGATGTAAAGCGAGCTGCTATTTTGCAGATGACCACCGGCATTGAAATCTGGAAGACAAGACTTGCTGGTCCTCACAAACTAATGACATTGAAGGTTGTCAATTTGCCCAATCATGGACTGAATCAAATCCAAATTGAAGACCAGAGGAAATCTGTTCGAAAATACTGGTTCCAATGTGAGGGCTGGGGTTGGGCACATCTTCGATCCTTACTGCCAAGTCAAACCTAGAGCAACTTTCATAATGTCATCCTGGTTTTTGTCAGGACAAAAACCCTAACTGTCAGGGGCATAGAGGCATTTGTCCAATGGGAATTTCACAGAAAAGTGTGCCTATACTGAACTTACAAGAAAAAATACATTCCCTTTGGCAAAGGAGCCGCAGAGCATTTGGAAATCAAGAGGATTACAAAGGTGCAAACATCTTTTATAGTAAGTGAGGAATGAAAATTTGCTAACTAATCATCCAAAGTTCAGACACTAAGACACCTATCAGGGAATGGGTTCCATCCTATTTGCGGGTATGATAATGAGTTAAACTTACATGATGTTAGAGATTGTTTATCCCCGTATAGCAGAAAGTGGTTCTCCCACAATACCAACACCATTCTTTTCTCTCCTTCTGAAGGACTGGATTGATAGAAATCTAAGGAATGGTGACTGTCTATGTTGAGTGAAGGCGAGAGGGGAATGACTTTTATGGGAGTAATCTTGACAATCTGGCTCTGGCAGAATAAGAGTGTGTATGAGCCATACTTTGTAGATCCAGAGGATCCTGTCTTTTTCATTCAGCTAACTCACTAGCTAAATATTATCAGTGAGGTTGACACGGCTCAAGCATTTGTTTACCAAGGTAGTTAATGATAACAGTCAAGTGGCACCCTCCCCAGAAGCCTATGGCAAATAGATAAATATAGATAGTTCAATCAATGGTAATCTGAGTATTGCAGGAAGTGGTGGTTTAATTCAAATAGCCATGGGTATTGGATACAGGATCTGTTCAGATGATAAGATGGGCTTCCACCCTCACCGTATAACTACGGGAAATTTGGAAGGGTTACAGTTTTGCATGGAATCAAGAATTTTAGAGAGTAATTTTGGAAACAGAATTGCACTAAGTCTTGGATCTCTGTCTTCAAGAAAATCTTCGAAAATAATTTGCCAAACAAATTTTCCGTATTAGTTTCCTCTTTTTTTTTTTTTTTTTTTTTTTTTTTTTTTTTTTTTGAGAATATAAAACGAAACACAAGTAATTTGAAAATTCATTTCTGATGAATCTTTATTTATTTTTTTACATAAAATAAAATTAGAAAAACCATATCCCATGAATAAAATACGCAAAACAACAAGGGACAGATAAATAACTACTTGAAAAGACCACTTTTAAGCACATAAATTCAACAAGATCCGACATCTACTCAAAGTTAATCAGCAGAAAGGTAGCCTAAATTATCCCAACCTCAATTTTAACAACCCACCACAAGATATCTCAAATACAAAGAACCTCTTCATAATTCTCAATTAACAGTCACATATTATAGCAAGAATCTTCACCACCAAAATCAAAAGCACAAATCTAGTATACATATGCATGTGCACCAATATATATATATATGAAATCAAGTACCTATATAGCTCTGTTCAGTCTGGTTTCTTGATCTTGCTCAACGATCAAACCCTAAAAAACCCAAATCACAATTGTTAAGTAAATCAGTTAGAAGTCAATGGAAAATTGACTACACACACATAAAACTACCCATATAGAAATCAAACGAACCTGTGTTCTGTTGCTGTAAATCCCACAGGGGATGAGAGACTTGAGTGAGAGAGATCAACTAGGGCTCGAATTCATCGAGAGCTCATAGCATCAAAGTGCATGATATACATATATATATATATATATGTATATATCTACACGCGAATAGATACAGAGTGAGAAAATATAGTGGGCAGCGCAAGTTTGGTTGGATTGGATGAACTCGACTTTGCGCACTCTCTCTCTCTCTCTCTCTCTCTCTCCAATGAAAGATTTAACTTTAGATTTGACTTTTATTTTTTATTTTTTATGCATTAGATATTAATTAATCAAAAAAGAAAAAAGGAAAAAAAGAAAAAGGAAAAGAAAAAGGGATAGTTGATACCTTGATCTACAATACCTAATAAGGTTACTATTTAATTTAACTTTTTTCTTTCATTTAATAATGTTTACTTTGAAGAGTTGCAAATTTTTTTTCTTACATTTAATAGTATTGTTATTTTGATACACTGCATCTGCACTATTTATTTAGGATATTTTAGTTTTTTTTTAGCTTTTTACAAAAATATATGGAGAAAAGTAAATAAAATATTTTTATAATGATTTTTTGCTTTTTAAAAAAATTATTTTAGCATGATGTCAAATGGGCTGGTTTAAGAAGCACAAATATAAAGGTAGTGTTTGGTAGAGTTTTGTAAATGTGATTTGAGAGTATGAGTTATATTTTGAGTTTGTGTGTTGTGGAATTATGATTTGAGTGTAGAAAATTTGTTTGGTAAAGAGTTTTGAAAATAGTTTTGGAAAAGAGGTTTGATTTGAGTGGGGAATTGTTGATGTGACATTTGATATGTGATACAAAAATTTACAACTCATAACTAAACATACAACTCAAAATTATTTTAAAACACATAAAAAATTTAAAAAATTTCAGAAAATATTTTTCCTGATTATATAAATCAATTGCAAAAAAAAAAAAAAAAAAAAAAAATCGCTGTTTCGGACAACCGGCCGGACGACCGCCCGGACATCCCGCGCGCCCTCTGCTGTCACAGAATGGTATGACATATAGACAGAGCTCTTGACAGAACTCTCAGCAGAGTTTTGGAATTAGTTTTCAACACTCTTACCAAACACCATGCTCAAACTAAAGTGTTAAAAATTAATTTCAGAGCACAAACAAACAGAGCCAAAAATGTGATACGATATAAATATGAGAAGATGAAATTCTAACAAAAACGTAAGACGTGACATATAGAGAATAAAATGTAAAATATATAATTTTTTGTATTCATTATGTGTTGTACATGTAAATCTTTAAGTCAATTGTAATAATTTTTAAAATTAAAAAAAGGAGAATATGTATAAGTTTATATTTTTTTTGTATTATTATTGAATTTTAAGTCATTTATTTAAATTTATACTCCATTCGTCTCAAAATAATAGTCCATTTTGAGAAATTTAATTTAATTTTTGATAATACAATTATTATATTTTAAAAATATTAATTTTTTAAAATTACCCTTTAATAGTATATTTTTTTGGGGAATATCAATTGTCATAATTGTACTTTTTGTGTTATTAATAAATTTTAAAAAAATGGCAAAATAGTAAATTCATATTATTTTATTCATTGATTCTGAAAAGGACTAATATTTTGAGACAACGAAAATAAAATAAGAAATTAATATTTTAAAACGGAGATGAGTAATGTATTTTATATGTATCTAAGTATTACAGCCTCCGTTTGGGAAGCCAAAAAGCCAGGTTTTTTGGCTATTTTAGCCACAAAAGACAAAATAGACTTTTTTAGCTACAAAAAACAAAACATCACATCCAACCCATAATCATTACACTCCTCTCTCACAAAAAAAAGTCAAAAAAGCCAAAAAGCCAAAAAGCCATTCCCAAACCAAATTTTTAAGCCCAAGCTAAAATAGCCAAAAAAGTCAAAAAGCCAAAAAGTCAACCCACTCTCTAAACGGAGGCAAAATATTTGACAAGTGTTATGTTATTTTTTTAAAAGTGTTTGTACTTCTTGCCTAATAGTGTATGATAACAAGGCAGGTGGAGGAGTTATAATAGTACCAATGGCAATGATAGTAAAGTGACCGTGGTGGTAGCTACAAGCTAGAGGAGGGGTACATGGGGTGGTGGTGGTTGCCGAGTAACTATTGTGTACTCACCAAGTATCCTGTGTGACATTAGTTATGATCAGTCAATGATATAGCTGAAAAACTTACTGATGCATGATGACTCACATATAAAAGCAACCATACTTGGCCCTACTTTGCCTTGTTTTACTTACTTACTCCATAGGTCCAGCTTGCCTAAACTTTTGAGTAGGTTTGGTTTGGTATTAATCCGAACCGATTCATACGTTCAATTCTCGCTTACCCTTAAGCTTAAATTTTGGTTTGATTTGGTTTAATTTGGTATTAACTTGAGTCAATGATGACATTCGTGAGGTGATATTCATCATTCAACATTTAAAAAAAAAAATTCAAAATTTAACAAATTGTTCTCCATGGTTATGCAAATCATTGTAGATTGTTGGTTTAGTTCAATAGTGAAATGAGTCTGAAGTCATCAATGAAAATTAAATTGGAAGGTGATTGATTCAAACTATATATGATCCAAACTTTGTAAAATTAAAAAGAGAGTTGTTATACAGTGATTGAACCTACACAATAAAAAGCAAGCGAACAAACAATAATGGAAGTATTGTTACAAGGCACAAGCCGAATCAAATCTTCTGTCCCACTTATTTTTGTCCCTCTGTCCCAAACTTTTCTCTACTACAGGATCAAGTCGGAGAAATCAATCTTATAGTAGAAAAGATATTTGAGACGAGTGAGTAAGACAAAAGATTCTCAGCCGATATAAGCCTACTCTTCCACTTGTTCATTCTAGTAATAGTGAGCAACCAAACTCTCATTCACTTATTAACATGGCCCAAACTCATGTGCCTTCCATTTCACAACCATGTGTTTGCCCCTCTTGAAGATGAAAATTGGGAAAGAGATGATCTTCTACTTTGTGGCTGCAAACACTGTTGGCCCTTCCACCTGAAATATTGTCACCCACCAAATTTATGTATTAGAATTTAAGGAATATACATGCGGTTCCAAGTTTTTTTTTCTTTCATTGAAGTGACCTCGCGTTGGGACAATGTGTTGCCACAAAACATTTTATGAACAATGTAAAACAAAACAATGAAAAGTCTAAAGCCATAATAACAAGGATACTTTCCCAAAACAGATTGGTTGATTGTGCTTACATCTTTTGTATTTTCAGAAGTAAAAACAAATGGAAGTCTGAACATACACATCATTTTTTTTAGTGCAATTTATTTTTTGGTGTTTTGTATAATGACATTTTCTGAAATAATTCACCAAACAAATTTTGTGTTTTCTGAAAAATAAAATCAAAATACAAAAATGCAACTAAACATTATTATGTAGGGTTTACCTAATTTTCCATAAAACGTAGCACAAAATGCAGCCTCTATTCAATGGTGAGATTGACTTGTGGTTGGGGGTTTGATATTATGCGATGCATCAGTGTAGAGGAATAGTATATATATATGACTTTAAATTGCAATATTGATCCAAATTATTTGTACTTATAAATTAAAAATCATCAAGTTACCATGAATTTTGCACCCCAAATCTCTTCCTCGGTAGCAGGAACAGCAGTGATCTTATTCTTGGGATGCTCATAGCTTCTCAGCTCTCCAACAGCTGTGGAGTAGAAACATCCTGTAAAATGTAGTGTCACCATTGTCAAACAAGAGAATAAAGGGCCAAAAAACCGCTTAAAGCAATAGAATTAGTGGATTCACGTAGTTTTCAAGCTTTACTTAGTCAAAAGTAATGTTGAAATTTATTTTGTGGTTAGTGGGTTGAATTGAATCCCTCAATAAGAGCCAAAAGTTATCAATTTGGGTTCATTAAATTATTAAACTAACGGTCAGAAACATATGTGATATGTTATGCTTTAGTCTCCATCGTTTAATTTTTTTACCTTATATATTTTTAGTTACTAGTTTTTGTGCCATTCAAAACCGATAAATAGAGGAGAGAGATTTGTGGATCTTCATAAAAAAAAATGTAATAAAATCAGAAAATGGGGACAAAAATGTGTATACTTTGGCACCAAAATGCAACATAATGCATACTTTGAGGATTATGTGTATTTAATCCCTTTGATTTTGTTGAGACTTCATGCAAAATTTTGAAAACACATCTTTTCCCGTTGTTGATCTTAAACAACGCTGATACCAAGGGCATATTTTGGGAACCAAAATGAAAAAACTTAAAAGATTAGAGACTAAAGTGTAATAAATCATTTACTTTAGAGACCATTAGAATAATAAACCTAATAATTTTGTAACAAGTAATGCTACACAAATAAAATAAAAAAATTATACAAAATTTTCATAGAAAATGATATGGGGTTTGTGATCCATTCATTTCGAACTAAAACAATCACCATTGGAACACATAATATAAAAAAAATATCACTGTAATATTATTCTAAACAAGATTTTGAATAAAAATTCTATTTTTAATTGTAAATCATTTTACTTTTGTAATAGTTCATTTGAACTAAAGCAAAAAGATGAGATTGAGCCAACCCACCTTGAGGGAAAGAAGCAAGTGACTTGCCACAAGCACCTTTAAGCAAATCAGCATCATCAGCAAAAGCCACATACCCATCAGCAGTGATTCCCCAATACAGAGGCACTTTACCAAATTGATCCTGTGACATCATAATTACCACCAACCCAACTTTTGTCAAACTCCAACCAATTCAATAAAAGCTTCACCAAGGCAGTTAAAAAAGCTATCAATACAAAAATCAGTTACAAAATCAGACACATTTTTTTTAAAAGTAAATTCCACTTAATAAATTCTGTAAAATCTTTATCAATTTATGACTCTATTTGTGCACCTTATCACTAGAACTGCTTATAGTTTTATTCTTGTTAACAATAATTTTATTCCAAAAGCAAAAAAGCAAAACAACCATTAAAAATGTCATTTCCAAATCAGCTTTTAAAAGAAAAAGGAGAAATATTTTTAATTTCTAATTTTTGATTATGGACTTCTAATTCAAGAAAAACTACATCAAACAAATTTATATATATTATGTGTTTAATTTTGTAATTGTGATTAATTTCTGTATTGGTATCAAAATTATTAGGTAACGTGGGGGTGGTTGAATATTTACTCACAGTGGCCACAAACAAGGTAGAGGTGGAGTTATCAAAGACAATGAAGGCAAAGTTGCCAAGAAGGTGGCCCACAACATGGTTAGGTGGATAAGGTGCCCTGTCACGAAGTGTCTTGTAAGCTTCAATCACTAAAACCTCCTCATTTGCTGACTTCCCTGGTAGTCCATACTGTTGCTTTAGGCTTCCCAAGTTGTCTAGTGCGCCTTCAAACAAGCAGAATATCTCATCCTTCACTCCAAATGATCTGCCATATTTTCAGAAATGATACGTATCTTTAATTTAAGAATTTTAAAAGAACATTAATGATATAAAAAATTAAAAAAAAAAAGAAAAAAAAATTAAGATCAAAATATCACATCACATAAGACCCGCACACCAATTAAAACTATTAGAGCTCTTAATTTAGAGCTTTCAACTCTTTTCTTTTCCAAATATATATAAAATGTATAAAATATTAATTTTTATTAAGTTTAATGGATAAATAATTATTTTTCTATCAATTTTATTTATTTATTTTTTGAACAGAAAAAAAAAAGATGCTTTGTTCAGACATCATAATATTCGTGGACCCTGATCCTGAGATAATCGTTGCCGGCCAGATTTAACCTAAATCATAGAAGAGACCCATCACTAAGGCACCCAAGGGTCCCGAGATAATCATTTGCCAGTCAAATTCAACCTAACTCATAAGAAGAAAGCCACTACTGAGACACCCAATAAATCTCATCCATACATTACAGAAAAACTCAAGTATCGACAAGAATCCAGCATTTATAACTTCACAGAGAGAGTGCGCTTCCAAGATTCGATCTTGATGCACTCTTGTGAAACGTACATGTATTGTCCACAAGGCCACCACTCCCGGTGGTTGTCGATTTTATTTAATGAGAATAAACACATATTTCAGATTGAAAATAAATTTAAAAATTTTTAATTTAAATTAATAAAATTTTAAAAAAATTATTACAAAGATGTGAAATTTCTCAATTCATTTTGATATTATAAGTATTCTCCTACTAATTAATAAAATAAAAATAAACAAAATCACAATCCAAATTGTAGATAACAGCACGAGGGCAATTGCATGATAAAAGTGGACCAATAGCACTCCCTCGATGCAATAAAACCAGACAAAAAACAAAATCAACATGACCAAAACCAAGTCCGACGCCTCCATTTTCTCGGAAACCAAACGTGATTTTTTTCGATCGATTTTGGAAAAACCTTCAAATCGACCAAGATCATGTTAATCAAAACTTGCAGTTTCAACAAATATTCATGAAATAATCAGTCAACTATTAGAAGCATCAAAGAAAATTCCCCAAACCACGAGCGATCAGAATTTTTGAAAACTTATTATATATATATATATATATCAGTTATACCTGGGGTGTAAAGGAGACTGGTTATGGTGAGTGTAGGCCAATTGGACATGATCTCCGACCTGTGTCGACACCGCCGACGGGTTACCGGCAAGAAACCGCTTCACCAGCGCCGCCGCCGTGATCTTCGGAGACGGAGTCCTGCATCCCGCCGCCACCAGCTCCTCCGGCGGCTCTACGATCGAGCTACTAAATACACCTAACATGGCCACTCTCTCTCTCTCTGCACCACTCTCTCAACAAAATTGCGGGCTCGGACATGGAAGAAGAACTGGTGACGGCCATTGCCATTTATAGGAACCAGAGTGGAAGACGAGCGAGGGTATTATCGTCATTTGAGATGACTTATTTTATTTTATTTATTAATTAAAAGGGTTTATTATACTTTATATCACTAAACTATTGTCAAATAATCTGTTTAGTTTTTGAAGTATTTACTCAGTTCCTAAATATATAAATTAAAATCTATTTAATGCATAAATTATTCGTTGAATCTATTAAAATTTTAAAATATTTAATTAAAGTATAAGTCTGTGAAATGATTAAAAAAATTAAATTAAATTAAACCCATAAAGCTTATAAATTAATAAAAGAATCTACCTAATTATAATTTTATTAGAGAAAAATTTTAAAATTTTATTGTCTTTAAAAAATGATGTTTTATTTAATTTTTTAAAATTAATATTAGAATCTGATTTTTCAATCTTGTTAATAAAATTATAATAAGTATTAAATATATTGAAGAAGTAGAATTAGATAATTTAAATAATAACACTTTGTTATAAATAATAATAAAATAAAATAATACATTAATTAAGTTATGAAAAGAATTTAGCAAAAAAATTTAATAATTATCAATTAGAAATGATAAATGAAATTTAACATATTAGAAAGGCAATCACGTAGTCATTGTAGATAGATAAATAAAAAAAATACTATAAATAATTACTATTGCCTTTATAAAATAAATTCACTATAAGAACTGACATCCACTTTCAAAGACATAATAAAAATTTAAGGTTTTATAAAATAAAATTTTAAATAAATTAAGTTTTTTATTAATTTCTAATACTTATAAATTTATATTTTATTTTTGTAATTTTTCAGGACTAAATAAATTTAAATTAAATATTTTTAAAATTTAATAATTTAATCGATAATTTAAGAATTAAATAAACTTTGATTCATATTATAGATATTCAGTAAATTCAATTGATAATTCTGATATTAAGTAAATAATTTATCAATAATTTAAGAATAATAAATTCTACTCCTATTCTATTTTGTTGATTCATTATTCTATTTTGAGATATCTCAAAATGATAATTCTATTTAAAAGGTCAAAGTAAGAAATATTTAATTTTTTAAAATTATAAATATATTAAAATTTTAAAAAGATAGAAACATTAATAAAAAAATATTTTAAAATTAAAATTTAAATGATCGTAAAAGCCTTCAAAAGTTGGAATTCCCAAAATTGGGACCGAAGGAGTAATTAAAACAATTTAAAGAATCTATTTTTCAATCCAATGAAGTACACGGAGGCATGTGGGGTTGGGACCCACATAGAGGCGATGATTCCCGCGTGTCGTTTAATGCCTCTATGGGTTCCACATGGGGCCTCACAGGAACACGTGCCGGGTACGCCGACGCAGGACATTTATCGAGTGCTTTCTTATTCACTAACACTCATTCAGGTGAACCGGAGATATTGTGCCACGTCAATAAGTAAATGGTCACTTTTTTTAAAATATATATATACCTATAAATAAAGAAAGGGTAAATTACACTGACACCCCATGAGGTTTATATTTATTACAGTTTCTCTCCTCATATTTGGAAAATTACACTGACCACCTGTTAATTTAATTTTATGTATGATGATCATTACGGTGAGGGGGAAACTGTTATGAAACTTTAAACCTCAGGGAGGGAGATGTAATTTTCAAAAAGTGAGGAGAAAAACTGTAATAAACATAAATCTCAGAGGTATCAATGTAATTTACCCATAAAGAAATAATGTGATCTTAAAAAATATGCTAATATAGGGGCCATTTGAGAATATAGGTTAAGAGTCAAAAATTAACTTTTAACTTATTTTAACTCGCATCATTTCTTATATAAAACAGTAAAAAAAGTTTTAAAAAGTAAAAAAATTAACTTTTAACCATCTTCTCAAAACACTCCACAATTCTTCCCAAACAATCCTTAAGTCTTACTTTCCAAAAAATAGAATTTGAATGGCACAACAAACAAATAAATAAATTAACTTGTGATCTTCCACAACCAATTCCAGTCACCTTCCATGTGATCATCCCATTCGTTTACTTTTTATTATTATTCATCACCACTTTGACAACTCACAAAATATGCTTCTTTATTTTTGTTTATTTTTTAAATATTTTTTTTTATAATTAAATAAGTTATATATTATTTGAAAACAAAAATAAAAACAAAAAAGGAAAATTAACCACGTTAACAAATAAGCCCTAAATTTCTCATAATCAATGAATTGGATTAACTTAATTAACTAGTTTTGTGCAATAAGGATCAATCTTTATCATAGACAAAGATTGATTATTTAATTATTATGTATTCTTAGAATATTATGTTTACGTGATAGTCCAAATCAATGATATATTATTATTGAATGGTTGAGAGATGAGAAATAACTCATTTAATGTGAGTTATAATTTCTTATTTATCAAAGATATCAGTGGTATATAATACTTCCAAATAGTTTAATAATTTTTCATGTCAGAGGATCAAATTATTCTTTCTTTTTTTTTCTTTTATTATGAACTGTTCTTGTAGTGGTTGTCAGTTTCTGCAATCCTCTGGCCTTGTTTGGGAAGACTAAATAAGTGTACTTTTTGTCTTTTTTTGACTAAAAAATTGAGGTTGAAAATATGGATGTTTGGGTTAACTTTTTGACTTTTTATGGAAAAATGTGTAATAAAAAATTGTGAAAATTAGTTTTTAGAGGAAAATTTGAATTGGGAGTTGTGCAGCCGTAATTGTTGACTTTTGGTGAATAGTGTTAACTTTTTAACTTTTTGAGTAATTTTTTGACTTTTTGGATTATTTGGATTATCCCAAACAAGGCCTCTATTACCCATTAGTTAAAAAACGCACACAAAGACACACACCTTTTTATTTTTATTTTTAGGGGATTTATTACAATTTTTTATTTTTAAACTATCGTTAAATTATTTACTTAATTCCTAAACTATCAGTTGAGTCAATTTAATTCTTAAAATATATAAATTAAAATTTATTTAATTCTTAAACTATCGATTAAATCTATTAAATCCATAAAGTATTTAATTTGAACTTATTATTTAGTCTTAGAAAGGATTATAAAAATAAGATATATGTCTATAAGTATTATAAATTAATAAAATACCCTATCCAGTTCAAATTTTATTTTAAAAAAACTTAAATTTTTGTTCTGTATTCAAAAAGTGAACATCAATCTTTTGATGAATTTTCTTTATAAGAGTAAAAGTAATTCAACAATGATTCATCTCCCCTTTTCCCCCCACCCACTTTGACCCCCTCTCTCTTTCATTGGTTACTTTTTCTTTTTCTTTTTCTTTTTTTTCCTGCTCCTCCAATCACCCCCCGCCACGTGGCAAAGGGGGGTGAGGGGGTGACCCCCAAAAGGGGGTCCCAAGCATTATTCAAAAGTAATTATCAATAGTATTTTGTTACTTATCTTCTACAATAGCTACTTACTTGTCTTTATTTATTATTATATATTAAATTTTGTTTATAATTTTTAAATTGATTGTTTTTAATTTTTTCGTTAAATTCTTTTTATAAATGTATTTTTTTGTTCTATTATAATTTGTAGTGGAAGATTATTATTTAAATGATTTAATTCTACTTTTTCAGTAAGTCTAATTCTCGTATAATTTTATTGGGAAGATAAAATACTTTTGAAACACAAAATAGAAATTTAAGATTTTTTTAAAATAAAATCTTAAGGGTCTTTTATTAATTTATAATACTTATGGGTATATATTTTATTTTTATAACATTTTCAAGAATTAAATAAGTTTGAATTAAATATTTTAAGGATTGAATAGATAATTTAGAGATTAAATATATTTTAATTTATATAAATAGATTCAATTAATAATTTAATAACTAAATAGATATTTTAACGATAATTTAGGGGTATAAACATTAATTGTCTCATTAAAGAAATATAACAAAAAAGACGGCTGCAGAAATCTAGCACCCAAAACCATGGATGGACCCAAGTTTTGTATCCAAGTTTTGTGTGTTCTATAATGTAAGGTGATATTATTATAAAGTAATATTATAATTTTTTTTGGGCTGAACCTTCCTTTCATCCGTAATCGGATTGGAGAGTATTATTGGATCTGTGAGATTTACTAAGGGTTCCGTTTTAATAATCCGAACTATTAGAACTTGCCGAATACCATATGTCTGTAAAAAATCACGTTGATTGGATATCAATAACTATCTCATCAGGTAAGATTTTTGTCAATCATTTATCTTTTCATCATTCATTTTTTCATACAAAACTAGTTGATCACGTAACTATCGATATCCGATCAACGTGATTTTTTACAAGCATATAATACTCAACGAGTTATACACATCCAACGATTCATATTATCAATAAAAGACCTATTTTAAGTCTATAAATTTAACAATATTTTTCAATCTGATCGCAGGCTGAAAGTAAGTCAACCTTTTTTTTTAAACCTTTGTGCCTTTCCTAGTCATCCGAAAGCAAAATAATAATTATTTTTTCTTTCATTTGAAGAAGAGATGCATGAGTTGTTAAGATTCCTTTAAGAAAGTTTCATAACACACCAATCGTATCTATATATCAATATCAATATCTATATATATATATAAGAATCACTTACCTATATATGATTTATCTTTTTTATTTTTATTTTATCCTTTTGTTTTAAATAATTTATTAATAGTGACCTATAGGTTGAGTAAATTTTTTTCATAATTACACAAATATTTTTAATCAATTATGGAACAGGTTTTTCCATAATTACACAAATATTCTTAGTCAATTATGAAACATGTTTTTCCATAATTATGCAAACATTTTTAATTAATTATAAAACATAAATTTTTTATTTTTTAACAAATTACAAATACACCTATAAAGTTTGTTTAAAATACGAATCAGTCTTATAATATTAGAAATTATAACTATCATTTGTTATAAATTTTAATTTAATACAATACTCAGGAAAAACTATTCTCCTACGCAATAATAAATTATCAAAATTGTTTATTGAAAAATATTTCTCATATCATTAAAAATTATTAATTGACTTAATCATTTATGAAAAATTTATTTATAAATCCCATCTTGAGAAATTATGATCCATTTAGTTCTAAGAATTTTTTTATAGACCAATTAGTCCTATTGATTTTGAAAAACTAGATTTAATATATTATTTAAAAATTAGATTTACGGTTATACCCTTATTTCTATTATGTTGCTTATTTTTTTTTCTTTTCTGCTAGCAAGGTAGGTACACAATATATGTGAATTAAATTTGGAATGAATTTTTATATAATTTTATTTATTTGGAAAATATTTTAAAAGAAATACAAAAATGACTTAAAATATGAGATTATTCAAACATTCCTAAAGGATGTGGTATTTTTCAAATATTTCAAAAGGAATACAAAAACTACTTAGTAAGTTTTGGCCAAATGTACAATTTCAAACTGCAATACTCCAATATAATACTCAAACGTAACATTTCAATGTAACACTAAAAAAAATATTTTAGTGTAATACTCTAATGTAACACATAAAAAATTTCTTACTGTACTTTTCCCAAACGTAACACTTTAATATAACACTAAAAAAAAAAACTCCTCAGTATAACGCTCTAATATAATACACAAAAAAATTTCTTATTGTAACGCCCTCAAAATGCAGTATAAGACATGCATTCACAAAACCCATAAGCATTGGAGAAATATTATCTTTTCATTCAATAGGGTCTCCTTTACAAAAGATACTACAAGTAATGTTAACTTTCAATAACAAAATGAGTGCCCTATGGTCTTATACCCTTCCAAGTAATAACTTGGTTACAACAAAATAGAGTTCTAACTCTGTACATGGAAAGCTCTAGGCTTGAATATACATTTAACATCAAAACAAAATAACAAAAGGGAGTCTTCAACCCCTAGACCTCCCAAGCTAAGATCTTGGAGGCAGCATGTCTCTTGTACCTGTTCAACGCTTGTAAACCAACTTACACCATTTCCGTAACCAACCAACATTGACATCCATATTTCAATCAACTTCCATTGATTTATCCGCATCAATTCATTGACATGGTTCATTTTTATTCAAACAATTCAAATGAGACTACAACTCATGTTATCAACACTCCAATTATAACATCAATCATACACTTCTATTTGCTTGCTATTTTACGGAACTAAGTCCGAGGGAACTGGCACCCAAATATGCATATGAACTCAAGTTTTGCCATTTTACGGAATTTTCATCCGAGGGAACCGACACCCTAATATGCATATGAACTCAAGTTTTTCCATTTTACGGAATTTTCATCCGAGGGAATCGGCACCCAAATATGCAAGGTTTCAGGACTTTCACTCTGGACACTCCAGCCAACTTAATTATAATTGGAGTCCATCCCCTATCTCCTCCCAAACAATGATACATATGCAATGTATTTAAAAGCATGCCATATGCAATGACTACCACAATTCACATATTCCACAATTTAATCAAACCGTCATATTCAATGACATAGTTCACATGATTAATTCCAATTTACCTAGTCCTCATGCAAGTTCTACAACAATCATAGCTATCCTCCACCGATAGCCCAAGACAAATATTTCTAACAGATAAACAAATCTATCAAACAGGCAATTTGCCAAATTTTCCATAGGTATGTGATTAACCAAATCTAACTACATCATTTAATCACAATTTCCTCCAATTTCATGATTCTTCAACCAATTTCATATTTCCACAATTGATTTCATTATCTATACAAATAATTTATTTAATCTCACTTAGGGCATTTTTCCCTTTTCTCAAAAAATGCACCCAAGGCCAAGTTTCACCCGTTATAAACAAACAACCCCATTTTCAAGACCTCACATACATATGGAGCCCAAAAATAGAAAACCCCTCTTTCATAATTTCAAACTCAAACCCTAATGATAGACTTATTTATTTTGATGATTTATTTAATTATGTTTTAATTTATTTGAAAGAGAAAAATAGAATCCAAAATTTATTTTGATAATTTATTTAATTATATTTTAATCAAAATTTATTTTGATGATTTATTTGAAAGAGAAAAATAGAATCAAAATTTATTTTGTCCCATTATTTCTCACCTAAATCTTTATCTTAAATGTTGTTAGAATGTATTTAATATTTGATTAAATCAGGAGTTCAAACAGCCCAAAACAAATGGTCAAACAGCCTAACACAACAACAGGCCAAAAGGTTCAAAAGGTTTAAGTGGAAGATATTCAAAATTTGTAATGATGGAATAGAAGATATTCAAATTGGTAATGATAGAAGTACAACGGCTATAAAAAGTTATAAATTCAAATGACTACAACGGCTATAAACGCCTATAGATTTAAATGAATACAACGGTTATAAACGGCTATAATTTTCATTATATATATACCAAAGCTTCTAATGTAAATAAGTTACAAAAAAACCTGAAAATATTCTTTGATCTATAATCACTCACATCTTTTTTCAGAAATTATACACTGAGCCTTATAGCTTTAAGTCTATCTTTCCTGTGTGAGATTTACAGAAAAATCAAAACTTCATTTTATATATCTATCTTTGAGAGATATTTATTGTAAACTTTCTTTGAAAGCAAAAATATCATTTCATCTTGTAAAAATGTTGCAAACATTGTATTCTTGAAATCTTGAGAGTGATTGTGAATCACCTAAGATTTGTAAGGGTTTGGGCTTGTGAAGTCTGTGTAAAATCCGTGGAGGATTGCTCCATTTGTAAAGAGACTGCTAGTACCCCTGTGAAGCTAGAAGATAGTGGAAAATCTCAATTGAAACTTGAGGAGTGGACGTAGGCCAAGTTAAAGCCGAACCACTATAAATTTGTTTGCCTCTCTCTCCCTTATCTCTTTATTTTATTTAAAATTGCCATAGTTATATTTCACATTTGTACTGTGCTAAAATCATTAACTGATATAGTTGTTAAGACACTTGTTTTAATTATTTTTATTTCATTAATTATATTTATCTATTGTGCTAGTCATAATTTTTATTAGGGTATTATTAATTTTAATTGTAAAAATCTAATTCACATCCCCTCTTAGGTTGTCTTTGGAGTAACAATTGGTATCAGAGCCTAGACTCTGGTTTTAGATTTAACCATCTAGGAGTTTCAATCTATAGCAACCTTAGCTGAAGGACAAGCCACCAATAGGCCACCATTATTTGACGGAAACAATTATAGTCATTGAAAAGATAAGATAACCCTATACCTACAAGCCACTGATTATGCTATGTGGATTATTGTCACCAAAGGTTCAAAAATTCCTACCAAATTAGTAGACAATATTAGTGTACCTAAAACTGAAGATGAATGTGATGAGAGGGATCACAAATTATTGCAAGCCAATGCTAAAGCCAAACTTACCATTGTTTGTGGATTAGACTCTAAGGAGTATAATAGAATTTCAAGTTGTGATTCAACAAAAGAAATTTGGGACAAACTTGAAGTAACTTATGAAGGTACAAACCAAGTAAAGGAATCTCGTATTGATATGCTTGTTTATAGTTATGAATTGTTTAAAATGAACTCTGATGAATCTATTTCAAGTATGTTTACTAGATTTACTGAAATTATAAACTTTTTGAAATCTCTTGGTAAAACTTATACTAACAGTGAGTTGGTAAGAAAAATTCTTAAGTGTTTACCAAAGAATTGAGAAGCAAAGGTCACCGCCATTATAGAAGCCAAAGATCTCTCTACACTTAGATTGGATGAGCTTATGGGTTCCCTTATGACTCATGAGATCACCATGAAAGGACGAGGATGTTGAAAACAAAAAGAAAAGTGGAATTGCATTCAAAGCCTCATCAAATGAAGAAGAACGTGAAAACTCCAGTGAGAATGAAAGCTATGCCATGTTTAGTAGAAATTTCAAAAAGCACTTCAAGAAAAACAATTATGGAGGAAGAAGACCTTTCAAGAAAGAGTATAATAAAGATAACAAGAAAGAGCCTATTATTTGCTATAAGTGCAAAAATCTTGGACATATGAAGATAGATTGTCCAAAATTGAAGAAGCATAAAAAAGATTACAAAAGAAACAAAAAGGCCATGGTAGCAGCTTGGGGAGAAAGTGAAGTTGAAAGCTCAAGTGATGAAATTGAAAATGAAGTAGCCAACTTATGTCTCATGGCTCTTGAAGATGAAGACTCTACTCAAGATGAGGTAACTACTCTTTATGAAGAACTTAAAAGTGCATTCCATGAACTATCAAATGAATTTAGAAAAGTTTGTGCAAAAAATAATGTGTTGAAGAAATCTGTTGCATCTTTATCTATTAATGTAGAAGAATTAAAGAAAGAAAAAATTGTTTTGAAAAATGATTTTGACACTAGCTCTAATGAGAAAATTGCTTTACAAAACAATGTTGATGATTTAACAAAAACACATGAAAATTTTGCAAAAGGTAGAAATAATCTTAACATGTTTCTTGGAAATCAAAGATGTGTTTTCGATAAGGCGGTTATTGGATATGACCCTATTAAAAAACAAAAGAATCTCAATACAATTTTTGAAAAGGCACCTCTCATGACTCACCCTCATATTACTTGTCATTATTGTAGAAAGAAAGGCCATTATATATCTTCTTGTCCATTTAAAAATAATATAAACATGGGAATTAAAAAGATTTGGATTGTTAAGGGATCTAACAAAGCTAACCAAGAAGGACCCAAGAAACTATGGGTACCAAAAACCAACACTTGATTGTCATCTTGTAAGTTTGTTTTAAGTCCAAAGCTAAAGAAGGGAAGTGGTACCTTGATAGTGGATGTTCCAGACATATGACCGGAGATAAATCATTCTTTACTAAACTATCATCGAAAGATGGAGGATTTGTTACTTTTGGAGACAACAAAAAAGGAAAAATCATTGGTATTGGTAGCATCGGTATTTCTCCTAACCCTTCTATTGAAAATGTTTTACTTGTTGATGGACTTAAACATAACCTACTTAGTATTAGTCAATTATGTAATAAAGGTAATCGAGTTATTTTTGATAAATCACATTGTACAATTGAAAACACAAATGATCATAAAACTTTATTCGTTGGTAATCACCATGATAATGTTTATGTTTTTCATCTTAATGATCTCTATGCTAGTTATGTTAAATGTTTATATGTTAATAATGAAAATAGTTGGTTATGGCATAGAAAACTTGGTCATACTCATATGGATCTAATTGCTAAACTTTTGAGAAAGGATTTGGTCATTAGACTTCCAAAAATTAAATTTGAAAAAGATCATTTTTGTAGTGCTTGTTAATAAGGAAAACAAACTAAAATATCATTTAAATCAAAATCTCATATTTCCATAACTTGACCTTTACAACTATTGCATATGGATTTATTTGGTCCCTCAAGGACATCTAGTCTAGGTGGTAAACGTTATTGTCTTGTTATTGTTGATGATTATTCAAGATTTACATGGGTTATGTTTTTAGCATATAAAGATGAAGCCTTTTCTTCTTTCACAAAACTCTATCGTAGAATTCAAAATGAAAACGACTTTCTTATTACAAGTATTCGAACCGACCATGGTAGAGAACTTGAAAATGAGAAATTTGAATTGTTTTGTGATGAGTATGGTATTGGACATAATTTTTCAGCACCTAGAACCCCTCAACAAAATGGTGTAGTAGAAAGTAAGAATAGAATTTTAGAAGAGATGAGTAGAACAATGTTTTGCAAAAATAATCATCCTAAATATTTTTGGGCCGAAGCCGTTCACACCGCATGCTATATTTTAAATCGCGCATTAATTAGACCTATTCTAAAAAAGACTCCTTATGAACTTTGGCATGATAGAAAACCCAACATTAATCACTTGTATGTTTTTGGTTGTAAATGTTTTGTGCATAATAATGGTAAGGATAACTTAAGTAAATTTGATTCAAAATTTGATGAAGCAATTTTTCTTGGCTATTCCTTAACTAGCAAAGCTTATCATGTTTTTAATAAAAGAACTCTTGTTGTGGAAGAATCTATACATATGACATTTGATGAAACTAACATCTCTACTAGGGGTGCAACTTGGGCGGGCTCAACCCGAGCAACCCGAACTCGGCCCGAATTTTTTTAGGGCTTGGACAAAATATTTTCAAATTCGGTACGGGCTTGGGCAAAAATTCAGAAGCCCAAATTAAATTTGGGCGGGCTTGGGCAAAGACGTCAAACAACCCGAGCAACCCGAAGCCCCAATTATATATATATATAGATATATAAAAATATTAAATATACATATAAATTATTAACCATTACATGATATTAAAGTAATTTATATTATTAAATCATATTGAATATATATTATATGTATAAATAACATAAAATTTTACTCTTTTTTTTTTTTTTTTTTTTTTTTTTTTTTTTTTTCTATTTTCACTCATAAATTGTAAGGACTACTATAGTGGCATCTCTCTTACATGATAGAAATTATTTATTTTGATGGTATTAATGATTTTCTATATAAAAATAGTAATAATAATTATAAATAGAGTCAAATTTTAATAATTTCATAGTGTAGTTGCAAAAAAAAAAATTGAAATTCATTTACAATTCGGGCAATTCGGGTAACTCGGGCAATTCAGGTTTAACTCGGGTTGGGCTTGGGCAGACAACCTCGGGTTATAATTCGGGCTTGGGCGGGCTTGGGTAGGTCTCAGCACAACTTGGGCTGGGCTTAGACAACTTTCCAACCCGACCGAACCCGCCCGAGTTGCACCCCTAATCTCTGCACAAAAGCAAATTGTTAGTGATAATATAAATTTGGAATCAAATGTGGAAGATTCAAGTATCTACAAAGAAGAGAACCAACCATGTAAGTTGAACAAAGAGATTGAACAACATATTCTCCTACCTCAAGAAGAAGGAGGAAACAATGATGATTTGCTAAAAGAATGGAAGTTTGTTCATAATCATCCTAAGGATTTAATCTTAGGTGACCCTACAAAAGGTATTGAAACTCGCTCTTTACTTAGAAATATTTGTAGTAACTTGGCTTTTCTCTCACAGATTGAGCCTAAAAACTTTCAAGAAGCTGAATTCGATGAACATTGGATGATAGCTATGCATGAAGAGCTTAACCAATTTAAGAGAAACAAAGTGTGGGAACTTGTGCCAACACCTAAAGACCATATCATTATCGGTACCAAATGGATCTTTCGAAACAAACTTGATGAATCCAGCACAATTATAAGAAACAATGCTAGACTTGTTGCACAAGGATACAATCAAGAAGAAGGTATTGATTTCGATGAAACCTTTGCTCTGATTGCTAGATTAGAAGCCATTCGCATGTTACTTGTATTTGCATGTTTTAGAGATTTCAAACTTTATCAAATGGATGTAAAAAGTGCATTTCTTAATGGTTTTATAAATGAGGATGTTTATGTTAAACAACCCCCAGGTTTTGAAGATCATGCTTTTCCAAATCATGTTTTTAAACTATCAAAAGTTTTATATGGTTTGAAATAAGCACCTCGTGCATGGTATGAACGATTAAGTAAATTTTTGATTGAAAATAATTTTTCTAGAGGAACGATTGACACAACACTTTTTGTTAAAACTAAAAATGATGATTTACTTATTGTGCAAATATATGTGGATGACATTATATTTGGTGCTACTAATGAAACCTTGTGTAAGGAATTTGCTAAGTGTATGCAAGGTGAGTTTGCGATAAGCATGATGAGGGAGCTAAATTATTTCCTTGGACTTCAAATCAAACAATGTAAGGAAGGAATTTTTATCAACCAAGCTAAGTACACCAAAGAACTACTCAAAAAGTTTGGTATGTATGACTCAAAAATAGCTGAAACACCTATGAGCACATCTATTAAGCTAGACAAGGATGAAAAAGGTAAGTCCATTGATCAAACAAAATATCGAGGTATGATCGGTTCACTTCTTTATTTAACTGCAAGTAGACCCGATAGTATGTTTAGTGTTTGTATGTGTGTTAGATATCAATCAAATCCTAAGGAATCACATTTCAGTGCTGTTAAAAGAATTTTTAGATATCTTGTTAGCACTCAAAATTTGGGACTGTTTTATCCTAGAGGTGTTGCATTTGATTTAATTAGTTACTCGGATGCCGACTTTGCTAGATGCAAACTTGATAGAAAAAGCACCAGTGTCACTTGTTATTTTCTTGGTAACTCATTAGTATCTTGGTTTAGCAAAAAGGAAAATTTTGTTGCTTTATCAACGGCTGAAGCTGAATATATAGCTTCCGGAAGTTGTTGTGCCCAAATACTTTGGATGAAACAACAATTGGAGAATTTTAATTTGCATTATGATCATATCCCTATTAAATGTGATAATACTAGTGCCATCAATTTAAGCAAAAATCCGGTTCAACACTCACGAACAAAACATATTGAAATTCGACATCATTTTTTAAGAGATCATGTTCAAAAAGGGGATATTGTACTTGAATTTGTAAACACCAACAAGCAATTGGCGGATATTTTCACAAAACCCCTAAGCGAGGATCGCTTCAATTTTATTTGTGGCGAGCTTGGAATGTCGATTTTTATTTAAAAAGTTTTGTTATGACTGTGAAACTTGAATTTTTGTTAAAATGATATATCTGTATTACTACATTGATATGGAAACATTTATATCAGTTAAATGTTCTCAAGTCCTTCATACATTTATTGTCCTTAACAGTTTGCTATTCTCAACTGTGTAATTTTTTTTTTGTTCTGCATCTTAAGGTAAAGTTAACTTTGCATACATTGATTTTTTTACACCCTCATAGTATTTTTTTTACATTACTATTCCAGCAATACCAACATCCCATTAAGTTTAATTTCTGCTAGTATTATTTTATTTTAATTTAATTTAATTTATTTTGCTTTTTAATTTCATTTTTCAATATTTAAACATAAAAACAAAAACAAATCCAAAAACAAATATTTACATAAAAAAAAAACACCCTTCATTTTTTTTACGGCCACACGCCGATCAACATAAACATACAAAAAAAAAACCTTTATTTTTTTTTCCGGCCATACGCTGATCTTACTTACTCGCCTCTTCCATCGTTTTCTTCTTCTTTTTATCACATTGGGCGACCCTTGACGCCCCTGCCCCCGTGCTTTCGTCGAAAGCGACGACTCCCCGCTGACTATCAAAGGCCAAGAACGACGTTGCTCCAAATCAGGCCATGGAGGTGGTCTTCCGTTTAAGCTCTTTATTTTCGGCCTTCAGTGCGCCTATTTTTGCTCGCGCACCCTTGTACATGCGCTGGAGCAGAGAGAGTTGGGCGTTGACCTGATGGAGCTCACTCGTCCTGTTTTGCAATCGGTGAGCCAATTTTGTGACTGCCGTCACCGTCTCCATACAGGACGTCAGTGTGAAATGATTGGCTTCTATGTCAGATTGAGCTGCCATGATTTGCTCAATCGACATCATAGGAAGGTTAGGAAGATGAATGACAGGAAGAATAGGAGTAGAGGCACTCGGTCTAGCCGAGCTTATGGGATCGTTCAGGTCCGGAAATAGAGTGAGGGAACGGGATGAGGAAGCCATGGTTTAGGCGTGAGAGGTGTAAAAGAAATGAGTTGCAGAGAAATAGAAGAGAACAGACTGAGGTTTGGCCTCATCCGTTTAGTTTTTTTTTTTTGTCTCTCGATGAGGAAGAAGAACAGAAGAGAGTAGTGAAGAAGAGATAGAAGAGAGTGAAGTGAAGAAGAAGACGCAGATGAGTGTGCTTAAGAAGAAGATTGAAGAGAAGAAGACAAGGAGGGAGACATAATTGAGGTGAGCGGCAATCGATGAGAGCTGTTTTTGTCGGTTGGCTGACGCAAAAGCGAGGCCGCGTGTTCGACGCGATTTTCAACGAAAAAGAGAGGCGCGGGCAATTCATATATATATATATGTATATATGTTTTGATTCTCTATTTTTTGATGCCATTTATCACTATCATTTTCCTCCTTCTCCTCCAGATTCTGACCCATGATTTCCTTTTGATAATGTCACAGGGGGAGAAATTATATGATGTTATGTATTATGGTATTATTTTCAAACTAATCTGATATTATGTATTTATAGTTTGATATCTTAATCTTATATCATGTTGTTGATTAAAGCTTATTTATTACACATGTGCTAACCGATATATTTAGAAATGAATTCAAGGAGCATGACTTGAGGGGGAGCTTTTCTTACTCCCAAATCAAATCAAAATATCATTGTGTGCCATCATAAAAAATGGGGAGATTGTTAGACTTATTTATTTTGATAATTTATTTAATTATGTTTTAATTTATTTGAAAGAGAAAAATAGAATCCAAAATTTATTTTGATGATTTATTTAATTATATTTTAATCAAAATTTATTTTGATGATTTATTTGAAAGAGAAAAATAGAATCAAAATTTATTTTGATGATTTATTTAAAAGAGAAAAATAGAATCAAAATTTGTTTTGTTCCATTATTTCTCACCTAAACATTTATCCTAAATGTTGTTAGAATGTATTTAATATTTGATTAAATCAGGAGTTCAAACAGCCCAAAACAAAGGTTCAAATAGTCTAACACAGTAGCACGCCAAAAGGTTCAAAAAGTTCAAGTGGAAGATATTCAAAATTTGTAATGATGGAGTGGAAGATATTCAAATTGATAATGATGGAAGTACAACGGCTATAAACGGTTATAAATTCAAATGACTACAACGGCTATAAATTCAAATGAATACAACGGCTATAAACGATTATAATTTTCATTATATATACCAAAACCTCTAATGTAAACAAGTTACAAAAAAATCTGAAAATATTCTTTGATCTATAATCACTTATATATTTTCTCAGAAATTATACACTGAGCCTTATAGCTTTAAGTCTATCTTTCCTGTGTGAGATTTATAGAAAAATCAAAACTTCATGTTATATATTTATCTTTGGGAGATATTTATTGTAAACTTTCTTTGAAAGCAAAAATACCATTTCATCTTGTAAAAGTGTTGCAAACACTGTGTTCTTGAAATCTTGAGAGTGATTGTGAATCACCTGAGATTTGCAAGGGTTTGGGCTTGTGAAGTCTATGTAAAATTCATGGAAGATTGCTCCATTTGTAAAGAGGCTGCTGGCACCCTTGTGAAGCTAGAAGATAGTGGAAAATCTCAATTGAAACTTGAGGAGTGGACGTAGGCCGAGTTGAAGCCGAACCACTGTAAATATGTTTGCCTTTCTCTCCCTTATCTCTTTATTTTATTTTAAATTGCTATAGCTATATTTCACATTTGTACTGTGCTAAAATCATTAACTGACATAGTTTTTAAGACACTTGTTTTAATTATTTTTATTTCATTAATTATATTTATTTATTGTGCTAGTCATAATTTTTATTAGGGTATTATTAATTTTAATTGTAAAAACCTAATTCACCTCCTCTCTTAGGTTGTCTTTTGGGTAACACCTAACTTTACCCAAACTTCCCAAATCTCACCATTTATACAAAATAACTAATATTTAGGTCAAAACTCATATTAAAGAGTAGATTATCCTTACCTCAAATGGAGAAGCTCAGAGAAGAAGAGAGAATAACCTAAGGTGCTCCAAATCCAAACTTTTTCGGATCAAAAGAAAGCCCACGCAATGCTCTAGTTTTTTAACAAAGGGAGTAGGGTAGAAAACCTCTAAAACATGGAGTATTTGTAGAGAGAGAGGGTGTTTTAGAGAGAGAAGCTGCCGATCTAGGGTTTTGGGGTGAAAAGATACAAAAATCTGTGTAAAAGATGAGCTGCTGCGAGCTGATACACGCGAGGCTCGCTCGAGCGAAGGAGTTGTCGCTTGAGCAACCAGACACAACAAATACCTCACTCGAGCGTAAGAAGCGTCGCTCGAGCGAACAATGCGAAGCTTCAGGTCTGCCACCAATGTAGACGCACGCTCGAGCGCAAGAATCCTCGCTCGAGGGAAGGAACACATAACACAAGGCTCACTCGAGTGCAAGAAATCTCGCTCGAGCGAACAATACCAACCCTCAGGTCTTTCTTAGATGCAGACGCACACTCGAGCGCAAGAGTTCTCGCTCGAGCGAAGAAGCAAATACCCAAGGCGCTCGAGTGAAGAAGCCAAAACTTAGGCAGCAACCACTTATTCTAACCCATAACCAGCCTGTACCAAACTCACCTAACACGACCCAAAACTCAAATACAAAGAGTAAAAGGAAGGAAACAAGACATAGACCACCGTATACAACTACGGAACCTGAGTCCGGAACACAATAAAGGTCGGGGTAAAACATGGATTGCCATACTTATTATAACACTCTAATGTAACACAAAAAAAAACTCCTTAGTATATTTCTCCCAAGCGTAACACTCTAATATAACACTCCAAAAAAATTCCTCAATGTAATATTCTAATGTAACACATACAAAAATTCCTTAGTGTAACACTCTAATGTAACACACAAAAAAATTTCTTAGGGTATTTTTCTCAAATGTAATATTCTAATATAATACTCTAAAAAAACTCATTAGCGTAATACTCTAATGTAATACACAAAAACTACTCAGTGTAACATTCTAATGTAACACACAAAAAAACTCTTTAATGTACTTTTTTCCAAACGTAACACTTTAATATAACACTCTAAAAAAAATTCCTTAACTGAACACTTTAATGTAACAGAAAAAAAAAAAATCTTTAGTGTACTTTTTCCAAACGTAATGCTCTAATATAACACAAAAAAAAAAAAAAAATTTCGTAATATACTTTTTATAAACGTAACACTCTAATGTAACATAAAAAAAAAAAAAAAAAATGTGAGATTTTTTAAACTATTCCAAAAGGAGTACAAATATTTCATAGTAAGTTTTAGGCAAATGTATAATTTCAAACTGTGAGTGTTATGTTTGGGAAAAAAATACACTAAGCACTCGTTTGGGAAGAAGGGTTGGGTTAGATTGGATTGGGTTGGGTTTGGGGCTATTTTAGTCATAAAAAGACAAAATAGGCTTTGTAGCCCAATAAGACCAGGTATCACATCCAATCCATAATCATTTTATTTTTTTTTTTCACAAAAGTCAAAAAAGCCAAAAAGCTTATCACAAACAAAACTTTTTAGCTTGAAGCTAAAATAGTCAAATAGCCAAAAAGCCAACCCACTTCCCAAACGAACTCTAAGGAGTTTTTTTTTAGTGTTTTTGTGTTACATTGGAGTATGCTACATTGGAGTGTTACGTCTGGGATTATACTGATTAGAGTGTTATATTTGGGAAAAGTACACACTAAGGATTTTTGTGTGTGTGTGTGTGTTACATTAGAGCATTATGTTTGGAAAAAGTACACCAAATAGTTTTTTTTAAGTGTTATGTTGTTACGTTGGGGAAAAGTACACCAAAGAGTTTTTTAGTGTGTTACATTGAAGTGTTACGTTATTGGAGTGTTACATTCGAGTGTTAGATTTTTGTTAATAATGTGGGATTTGTTCTAGAATGAGGGAAGATCCAAAACTTCTATAGTACAAATTGCCAAAATGCGTAATTTTACATTTTGAGAAACCCACTTTTATATCTAAAAAATTAAATTCAAACATGAAAGTGCCTACCCCTTTATGTAATTTCCACTTTAATGAGACATTTGGATTCATAAGAAAAAAAGGAAGACTAAACAATTTACAAGATTATATTTTGGGATTTATTGGTGCTTCACCCATGATTTATTTATTAACAAAATGTTTAACTGAAAAATATTTTTTCATATTATTAAAAATTGTTAATCTAATGATTTACTTATTGATAAAATTGGTCATTTGTTATACAAGTTTGATTTATGTATTAATAAAATTAGTCATTTGTATATATATATATTCTTTTGCTTCTTTATTAGTTCAGTAAATTGTTTAATATTTTTTTGAGTTAATTGGCTAAAAGTCCTGTTTACATATTTGTAGGTAGCTTAGGTCCTGTCAAAAAGTTTTTGAACCAATAAGTTCCATTTATTAGTAAAAAGACATTTTACCCACAGACTCTCCCTCTCTCAATCGTCCGTCACTCATCCACTCTGCACTTCTTCCATTATCTGGGACCCACCATCTTCTATACATACTGCATACTATTACATTCCCTTTCAATTTCTCACTTTCATTTCAACAATAAGCACAAACATCTCTCTCTCTCTCTCTCTCTCTCTCACACACACACACACACAACACACATTTCTCTCTCTAAAAGGATGGACAGTTTGTCAAGGCAGGGAACCATGAAGAGAACGCCACCGCCACTCTCCTCAACCTCTCCATCTCCAGCCACGAGACCCTCATGTCCATTTGCGGCCTCCTCGACGCCCTTTCCCACGTTCTCCGTAACCTAACCTCCTCCTCCGCCGCTGAGTCCGCTGTCGCCACCCTCTACAGCCTCCTCATCGTCGACGGAAAACACCCATCTTGTGCCAAGTGACGTCTGGTGGTGTTTTTTGAGTTGCAGTTTGTGGTTTGGATTTATTAATTTTGGTTGACCTAAGCTGGATATATATATATATATATATATGTGGCCTCAAAATTTGATAAAGGCCTATTTTGAAGAGAAAAAAAAAGTCAGTTTATTTGTTTGTTGATTTATTTGAATCATCAGTGTGTTTAGTTTTATAATTTTAAAATTGAGAATATTATCAGTTTAAAATTTTAAAAAAATGATAATATTTTCAGTTTGAACATTGAAAAAAATTAAAAAATTTCTAAAATTGAGAAATTTCTTAATTTTTTTCATGATTAAAATTGAGAATATTATAAATTGAGAATGTTTTCAATTTCAAAACAGAGAATAATTTCAGTTTATAATTATCAAAACTAATAAATTTCTCAATTTTTTTTCTAAAAATATTGTCAGTTTTAAGAAAATTTTTAATTTTTTTATTATGAAAAATAATAATATTATAAACTGAGAATGTTGAAATTAAAAACAAGATAAGATAAGAGAAAAAGTTAGAGAGAGCAGATTTTGATCAATTCAACAAAGACAATATCTTTCTCTCAAATTTTATTATTTTCTTTAATAATTCAATAGTTTTCCTCACCAACCAAACAATCAAGCGTCCAAAAACGAGGTGAAGAGAAAGTGGATGACTCAGGAAGAGACACATCCCAACCACTCTCTCTCTCTCTCCAAGCCACTTTATATATATCTTTGTACTCTTTTGGGGGAATACTTTGTTCGTTTGTGAAGCTACAGATCTTCAACGAAGTATAGATCTTCAACTACTGCAGCGGCAATATGACTACAATAATCAATTATCAGCTAATTTGAACGACAATAAAATAGAGAACAATGGAGGAGAGATAACAGGAATGGCCGATGGATTTGGTGGAGAGGGAAGGGGGTTTGGATGGGTAAATTGGTCTATTAAAAATTAATAGGACTTGAAGGAGCAAATAATTTTATCTAGGACCTAATGGAGTATAAGTTCACAAAATGGGACTTGTATGTAAATGCCCCTATTTTTTTTAGATGAGAGAATTATCTTAATATTTGTTTTATATTTATCTGTTGAGAAAAACTATACACCATAAATTTTTTTTTTTTATAATTTCAGAAGAAATTTTAAAAACTCATAAATTCACCCGAAATGATATGATAATAGAATTGGAGTTTACATCATTAGGTGTATAACAAATCAAAAAATGATACATATCATACCACATAATTCTATCATATAACTAATAATTTATTCTATTCAATTTCATAGAAAAATACAAAACTTAAACATACTGTAATAATAGCTCTGGCCTTGCACGAGCCTTTTTAATTACTCCATCCGTCTAAAAATATTAGTCCCTTATTCTATTTTGCATTGTACTAAAATAGTAGTCCCTTTTCAAAAATCAAGAACTAAAATAATATGAATTTCATATTTTACCCTTCTTTAAAATTCATTAACAATACAAAAGTATAATTATGACAATTGATATTCTCCCAAAAAAAAATATAAAATTACGACAGAGAGAGTAGTATATTTTATATATATAAGAATTGCTTTGTTAAGGATGGCTTGTCTTTTCATTCTCATTTTGCTCTCCATTTTCCTTTTATTTTACCATATGCACAATTGTCCTCATGTGATGACGAGGACAAAGGCACATTCTATTAGACCATCACAATTTAGTATATTTGGTTTCAGGTTTTAAAATTTGAGTTATTTATTTTTCGTATTTTTTTATTTTTAGTGGATATTTTAAAAATTTTAAGCAATTTTTTTTTTTTTTTTTACCTTTTTAGATGCACCTTACTTAGATGTATCTAAATAGTAAAATATTTGTGAAAAAATATTTTAAAAATTAATAAATACTGAGAGGGTAATTTATATGAAAATTGGGCCGAGCTGGATAAATTGGGCCAAGCTAAAGTGATGGGCCAGTTTGGGCTGCACTGCGAAGGGCTGAGTAAAAAGGCCGTCTAAGTTACTCCGGTCTGAAGAAGTAAACTTGGTGTTAGACCGGTCACAACCGTGGTAATTAATTCGGTCACATAAGGCTTATTTCTACTTCGGTTGAGGGATGCGTTGTTCGGTCTTCAGTAATTAGTTCGGTCGTAGCGTATGGAAACCGAGGTGTGCTAAGTCCTTAAGAGGACTTGGCTCTGAAGTTAGTTCGGCTCAACTCTCTTATGGTTAGCTCGGTCTTAGCATGGGAAAACCGAGGTAAGAGAATGGAAAGTAAGGGCCGAACTAACGTTTATTTCGGTCATATTGGAGTTTGGCCATGGTAAAACCATCTCACTTGGTTCAAGCAGTGAGGGGGGTGTTGAGAGAAGCATTATCTCTCAGGAGTATGAATTCTAGGAGGACTCTACGTGGAGGAATAAGAGTCCTACTAGGATTGTGCCACACGGAACCTATAAAAAGCTCACCTACATCACCTATGGGGAGGTAACACAACTTGGTTTTCTGAATACACAGAGTTTTTGTCTATTTGTCAAGCTTACTGACTTAGGCATCGGAGAGGTTTCCGGCATACACCCGCCGGCTAGCTCACGTTTGTGTTTTCAGGTGATAAAGCGACGTCGTACGGAGGAGCACAGACTTGATCAACAGGATTATACGAGAAGGTGTATTTCTTTCCCGTACAAATACACAAAAATATAAAAAATGTGCTGAATTTTCATTTAAATTTTTTTTTTTAAATTTTTGATACTTAGTGAATTTTTTAAAGATTTTTTTCACAAATATTATATTTTTTAAGTATATTTATGTTAGTCGTGTCTAAAAATTTTAAAAATTGTTTAAAATATTAAAGAAAATTCATTGAAAATAAAATAGTAGAATTTTCTAAAAAGTATTTTCTGGAAACCAAAACCAAACAAGCTATTATTATTTTGTCCAAAAACGTTAATGTTGAAAATGGTTATAAAATTCTGGATAAAACCAGAATTTTTTCCTAAGTTTGGTCTATTTTTTAGGTGGGCCCCGTGCGTCAATTTTCACAGATTAAAGTGGTAACACGTTCTATGCTGCGTTGTGATTCGCGTGGTATATTTGGTTGCTCAAAACCATTACCGAGTGTATAGGAAATTGAAGCCAAAGTATGCTCAATGGAAATGGAGTTTTGGTGTTAAATCCTTAAAGGTATTGAATAAGGCTTGTCCTACATTGATTTGGTGGGAAGTTTTGAATGGGTTTATAAGGCATGGGTTTGGTACTTGGGGTGTGCCCCAAGGGGTACCCAAGTATTTTAGAGGGAGAGGTTATAGGCAAAATGGGCTAGACCCATTGGACCCAAAAATCACCACATGCGCGCCGCCGCCGTCCGTCTAGGTTGGGCTTGTTCGGCCCAATACTAATCTTTTTGGGCCAGAATTTAATTTTATTTTGTATAAAATAAAATCCAGAATTCAAATTAAACCGGAAATAAACTGGTTTGGATTTACTGTACATCCAAACAGGGCCCTTCCCGAAATAAACTAGTCTGGTTTTTACTGTACATCCAAATAGGGCCCTTCTCCTTTTTGTATCTGTTTAAATTTGAACCCAACAGATTCAAATCTGTTTCAATTCAAAACCAAGAGCCACCTTTACATCTATAAATGAGACCATCCTCATTTGATGTTTTACATTCAGAAATTTCGTATTTCACCTCTGCAAATTCTAATCTTCATTTTGCTGCATTATTTTCTTCTTAGAGAGAGTATAAACACTTAGTGTGTTCGACGAACGAATAAATTGTAGTGCTACTTTTATTCGTTGATAGATTATTTCATCTTGGGAGATAGACGTCCAAATTCTGAAAGCACCGTGGAGAGGACGAATCTGTCTTAAGGACACAGTGTCAAACACTGGACTTGATCAGATAATTATTCAAAGAAATTAATCAAGTAAGTTGTTTAATTTATTATTTTGTTTTGTTTGTTTATTTAATCAGATTTTAATTTTGTTTTTTGTAACAAAATAAAATCTGTTTTTATTTATTTATTTTTATTTCGAGTTTGATTTTTGTAATCAAACAGAATTCTCTCCTTTCTTTTATTTCTTTTTATTCTGGTTGTTGTTTAGTACACAACAGAATTTAATTTATTTAAATACAGTGAAGATTGTCCTACAATCTTAAGACAGATTCGTTTTTTGGTATCTTCATCGTATTTAATTTTCTGTTTTCGTAAAGACATATTCTGGTTGGAAAAACAAATAGTGTTTATGCTATTTGACAGATAGTAGTAGTATACTGTCTCTTTTCTTTGACCACTAGTAGTAATATACTGGTGTCATTAACAATTGCAGAATATTAATTGTGTTACAGAAAATTATTGTGCTATTTTATTTTTCTAGTTTAGTAACAAGGAAAATAAAATTATTTTGTATTATAATTTATTTTCTAGTTTTAGTAACTAGAAAATTAATTTGTGTTTTAATTTTTCTGATTTTTGTAATCAGAGATTATGGCTACTACAACTGAAACTGCATCTGGTAGTGGTACTCCTATTGTTACACCAATACCGGTCCCTATCCAGAACCATGTTCATGTACCAATCAATCATGGAGAAAAACCGAAAAAATTTAACGGTACCGAGTTTAAGAGATGGCAGCAGAAGATGCTGTTCTATCTTACAACTCTTAATTTGGCCCGGTTTGTCCATGAAGAGGCACCAGCACTTAAAGAGGGTGAAAGTGATCGGCAAGTTGTTGCCGCTATAGATGCTTGGAAACATTCAGATTTCCTGTGCAGAAACTACATCCTCAATGGCCTTGACAACAAGCTGTATAATGTTTACAGTCCTCTGAAGTCAGCAAAAGAATTATGGGATTCTTTGGAGAAGAAATACAAGACAGAAGATGCCGGCACGAAGAAATTTGTCGTCGGTAAATTTTTGAATTTTGTTATGGTGGACTTCCAAACGGTAATATCTCAAGTTCAAAGTTTTCAGATAATTTTGCATGATATTCATTCAGAAGGTATGTCTCTTAGCGAGTTTTTCCAAGTCGCTGCTTTGGTGGAAAAGTTACCACCGGCTTGGAAAGATTTCAAAAATTATTTAAAACATAAACGCAAAGAGATGATCATGGATGAGTTGATTGTAAGATTAAGAATTGAGGAAGATAACCGAAAGGCTGAAAAGAGGAATGGGAAAAATCCCATTGAGTCCAAGGCTAATATGGTTGAACAAGTTCAAAAACCACATAACAAAAAGAGGAAGTTTACTGGAGATGGTCCTAAACAAGGCAACAACAATGGCAACAAGAAGTTCAAAGGAAAATGCTATAATTGTGGCAAGACTGGACATCGAGCTTCTGACTGCTGCCACCTTAAGAAGGATCATGGAAGTACAAGTAAGAAGACCACCAATCAGGCCAATGTAACAGAATTGGATTACATCTCTGACAGAGTGAATGACATCGATCTCTCTGCTGTGGTGTTTGAGGCTAACTTGGTTGGAAATCCCAAAGAGTGGTGGGTTGACACTGGAGCAACTCGCCACATATGTGCGGACAAGAAGATGTTCACTACCTACAGTGAGGCTGCTATTGGTGAACAACTTTTTATGGGAAATTCTTCTACTTCTGCTGTGGCTGGACAAGGGAAAGTGATCTTGAAGATGACATCAGAGAAAGAACTGACCCTCAACAACGTACTGCATGTACCTGACATCCAGAAGAATTTAGTTTCTGGTTCTTTGTTAAGTAAAAATGGTTTTAGGCTTGTTTTTGAGTCTGATAAGTTTGTATTAACAAAGAGTGGTATGTATGTTGGTAAGGGATACATGAGTGATGGTCTCTTTAAGCTAAATGTAATGACAGTTGTACCAAAAGTTGCTATGAATGAGAATAACACATCTTTTGCTTATATTCTTGAGTCGAATTTATGGCATGGTAGATTAGGTCATGTAAATTATGATACTTTGTGTAGATTAATTGGTTTAGATTATATACCAAAGTTTGAAATTAATCCTAATCATAAATGTGAAATTTGTGTAGAAGCGAAACTAACTAAGGCTCCATTTAAATCGGTTGAAAGGAAAACTGAACCTCTAGAAATAATTCATACTGATGTATGTGATCTAAAATTTATTCAAACTAGAGGGGGCAAAAAGTATTTTATAACATTTATTGATGATTGCACAAGATATTGTTATGTTTATTTACTTAGAAGTAAAGATGAAGTCTTAGAAATGTTTAAACTCTACAAAACAGAAGTTGAAAATCAACTTGGTAAAACCATTAAAATGGTTAGAAGTGATAGGGGTGGTGAATATGATGCACCATTAAATGAATTTTGTGCACAACATGACATTATTCACCAAACTACAGCCCCTTATTTTCCACAGCAAAATGGAATTGCTGACAGGAAGAATAGAATCCTAAAAGAAATGATGAATGCCATGTTACTAAATTTAGGTTTACCACAGAACTTGTGGGGGGAAGCAATTTTGTCTGCTAATTATGTTCTTAATAGAATACCCCACAAGAAAACCAACAGCACTCCTTATGAATTGTGGAAAGGTCGACCACCTTCCTACAAATACTTAAAAGTGTGGGGGTGTTTGGTAAAAGTGGAAGTTCCTGTTCCTAAAAAGACTAATATTGGACCAAAAACAGTAGATTGTGTATTTATTGGTTATACTCAGAATAATAGTGCATATTGGTTTCTGACTTATAAATCAGAAATACCTGATATAAATGTGAACACTATTATAGAGTCAAGAAATACTGTGTTTTTTGATCATGTCTTTCCTTACAAGAAAGGACAGGAATTAAGTTCACAGAAAAGAACTTATGATTGTACACAAAGTCAAGAGACTAATGACAATCAAACACAAGAGACTAGTAATGGTCTCAACCAACAGGATTTAACTGATGATGAACCAAGAAGAAGTAAGAGAGCGAGAACATCAAAATCCTTTGGTCCAGATTTTCTGACATACTTGTTAGAAAATGAACCTCAAAGCTTTAAGGCAGCAATGACAGGTCCTGAAGTACCTTTGTGGAAAGAGGCCGTTAATAATGAAATTGAATCCATTATGCAAAATCATACTTGGGAATTGGTGGATCTTCCACCAGGTTCTAAACCTCTTGGATATAAATGGATATTTAAGAGAAAAATGAAAGCAGATGGTTCAATAGACAAGTATAAAGCCAGACTTGTAGTTAAAGGTTATAGACAAAAGGAAGGTTTGGACTATTTTGACACATATTCCCCTGTGACAAGAATAACATCCATTCGTATGCTTATTTCTATAGCAGCATTGTTTAATTTAGAAATACATCAAATGGATGTTAAGACAGCTTTCTTAAATGGTGATCTAAATGAAGAGATCTACATGGAGCAACCCGAAGGGTTTGTAGTATCAGGGCAAGAAAAGAAAGTTTGTCGACTTGTAAAATCCCTTTATGGATTAAAACAAGCACCTAAGCAATGGCATGAAAAATTTGATCACGCAATGCTTACTAATGGGTTTAAGATAAACGAATGTGACAAATGCGTCTATGTTAAAAACATTGACCAAGGATATGTCATAGTTTGTCTTTATGTGGATGACATGCTTATCATTGGAAGTAGTCAAAACATGATCAAATCAACTAAGCAAATGCTTAACAAAAGATTTGATATGAAAGATATGGGGGTCGCAGATGTTATATTAGGAGTGAAAATTACCAAAACATCTGACGGATATGCATTATCTCAATCTCATTATATTAAGAAAATACTTGATAAATTTATCAAGGATGATTTGAATTTAACTAGAACATCTGTAGACATCAGTCTTTATATATCGAAAAATAAAGGTGATACAGTGTCTCAGTTAAAATACTCCCAAATTATTGGAAGCCTAATGTGCCTAATGTACCTAATGAATTGTACTCGTCCTGATATAGCTTACGCTATCAGTAAATTGAGTAGGTACACTAGTAATCCCGGAGAAGACCATTGGAAAGCGATCATTCGGGTTCTTAGATATCTAAGATTCACCCGTGATCATGGTTTGAACTTTACTCGATATCCAGCAGTACTTGAAGGTTATTGTGATGCAAATTGGATATCGGATACTAAAGATTCAAAATCCACAAGTGGATATGTCTTTACTCTGGGAGACGCTGCTGTTTCTTGGAAATCCACGAAACAAACATGCATCGCACGATCCACAATGGCTTCGTCACTTCTTAGAAGACATTCCAATGTGGCCAAAACCTGTGCCAGCTATTTGCATTCATTGTGATAGTCAATCTGCAATAGGCAGGGCACATAATCATATGTATAACGGTAAGTCACGACATATTCGTCGTCGACATAATATCGTTAGACAGTTGTTGTCAAATGGGATAATCTCAATAGATTATATAAAATCTAAAGAGAATATTGCGGATCCGTTAACAAAAGGTTTGACAAAAGAGCTAGTGTATAGTTCATCGAAGGGAATGGGATTAAAGCCTATTACATAAGAGTCGTCATAATGGTAACCCTACTTATATGACTGGAGATCCCAAGAACTAAGTTCAAAGGGACAACTAAGTTATGTATGGCTCGCTAGAAATCACCAAGAGATTAAAATTCCTTACCCATTCCTATGGTGAGAGTGATATCTGCAACATTTGTTGTATGCAGGGGTATAAGGATAAGCTTAGCTTTTAATGATTACTTATATTTTGATTAAGGCATGAAAATCAAGACGAGTATAAGGAGATACTCACAATAAGAATCACCTATATGAGTGTTGAACTGGGGCCGGTTCTATGAGAATGAAAGAGGCTACATTCTCTAGAAACACTCATGAAAACCAGGAGCGTTCAAGGCCAAAATGAACACAACAGTGAGAACCACGATGTGTTAGAAAATATTTTGTATGAAATCTATTGTCTTGGCTTACACAAACGGCTGAACAATTCAAGGCATTGCGTCCATTGGTTAGCTAGTAAGTCCGATAGGTTATCACTAGGGAAGGTTCAAGGCCGAAAGCTACCTATCTTGATGCAAGATATTTTCGACTTTGTAACAACCCACATTTCATGCCTTAGTCATGCTTGCATGCACTTATATGATTTTGCCATGTTAAGATTTGCATTCATGAATTCTTGCCTTGTTTTGTGCTTATGAGATTTGCCTAAGTGTATATGTATGCTTTGTTCCTCCCTTGTATTGTTAAGCCTAAGTTATGTGAAGCCTAGGTTGACCCAAGCCGAGGTCATCTTAAGCCTTTAATTGTTTTGGAATCCCTTTGTTTGATCTCTACCCTTGTTCTGGCATACTGGCCGAGATGATTATCATCTGGGCCGAGGTGTGTATCGCCGAGGCCGAGATGTGTATTATCTGGGCCGAGATGTTATCTTGAACCCAAGTGATCTTGCCCTGGAAGTGGTATGACCTAGACCGAGGTGTGGCACATCTGGGCCGAGGTGTGGCACAGTTCAGTCAAGTGTTGTCCTTCCTAGCCGAGATCATTGTCACCATTAGTTGCCGAAGCTTTGTTCTTCCAAGCCGATGTCATTGTTACCTTACTGCCGAAGTGTTGTTATTAGCCGAGGTTATCGTCCTTTGTTTGCCGATGCCTTGTCCCTTGCCGATGTCATTCCTCGCCGGAGTGTCTAGCCATCAAGCTTGCTGAGTACGCTTTGTCAGAACCTTGTCTTGTCATCAGTCACCTTTTTGAGGAGGACCAACCCGGTAGTGCCACGTGGCCGAGCTGAGTGTTAAATCAGCCGTTAGAGAGAGAAACCCATCATTTGTTGCATTCTTGTCTTGGAGAAGAGAGAGAAGCTCTAAGGAAGAGGGAGAGGAGTCCTAGAGAGAGAGTAGAGATCCAAGCTTGATTCCGAGAGATCCAACCGTTAGATTCGTGTTCTAAGGTTAGATTCTTGATCCTCTCGTCTTGTTCTTTATGTTTATGATGTTACATTGCATGATTGAATATGTTTTGGAAGCCATGCATCGTTTTGAAGTTCGGTTTTGGAAAGAGAAAATGGTATTCAAGTATTCTTCAAGAAAAGCCATGTTTTGATCCGAAAGCTCATGCCAAGATTCATGTTTTCTTGTTTGTTTTCATATGATCTTCAAGTATGGGTACCCAGGTCCATGTTTTCGAACTCATGGCATGAAACCCCAGATTTTGTATAAGCAAGTTATGATTTTGGCATTCATCTCATACTCATGTTCTTCATGTTCATGTTCTTCATGTCCTTCACGGGTGGAAACCCAGATTCCCAGACTTCACTTCCCGAAGTGTAGTCGCCGAGATCATTCTCACCTTGGCCTACCTTGCATGATCACTTGCACCTTTGGTTGTCTTGTATGAACCTCGGCATGCAGTTGCACGCCGAAGCCGTGGCAACCACACCTCGGCTAGGAGGTGTGGGACCTCGGCAAAGGCCTGGTTGGTACCCAGCATGTCTCCTTGACATGTAAAACAGTGTTTTGACTCCCAGCATGTTTTCCGAGATCATTCGCATGTATGTGAGACTTGTTCTGAAAAGTATGTTCAGTAGACTTGTTATGTGTTTGTAGGACTTGGACCTTTGCTGTGAATCCGACGTCCCAAGAACTATGTGAGTGGTACTTTTAGTAAAGTTATGTTATAAGGTTTTGATAAGCTTTGTTTGCCTTGTTTTGGAAAGTATTTGTTAAGTATGAATGATTACCCCTATTTGGTATATTAAGTATAAGTTTTGTGTTGGAGCCCGTGGTGATGGGGACCTAAGCCCAATAACCCGGCCTACTAGTGATTTGTGTTGGAGCCCGTGGTGATGGGGACCTAAGCCCAATAACCCGGCCTACTAGTGTTTTGTGTTGGAGCCCGTGGTGATGGGGACCTAAGCCCAATAACCCGGCCTACTAGTGTTTTGTGTTGGAGCCTGTGGTGATGGGGACCTAAGCCCAATAACCCGGCCTACTAGTGTTTTGTGTTGGAGCCCGTGGTGATGGGGACCTAAGCCCAATAACCCGGCCTACTAGTGTTTTGTGTTGGAGCCTGTGGTGATGGGGACCTAAGCCCAATAACCCGGCCTACTAGTGTTTTGTGTTGGAGCCCGTGGTGATGGGGACCTAAGCCCAATAACCCGGCCTACAAGTGAACCGTGAGGAGTCCGAGGTGAGGGGGATTAAGCCCAACAACCCGGCCTAAAGCGGACAGTATCTCATGGCATAAGCAAGTTCAAGTATATGTTTTGTTTGGCATGTGATGACCCCAAGTATATGTTTTGATATAAGTTATGCCAAGTGTGTTTTGTACAAGTTTTGCTAAGTGTATGTTTTGATGCAAGCTAAGTTATACGAAAGGTTTTGAACAAGCTATGCTATAAGTATGTTTTGGAACGACTATGATATGTATGTACTGTTTTGACACGAACCTCGGGATCATTCATTAAACCCTTTATTTCTTGTACCATTCACTGAGTTTCATACTCACCCTCTCTATATATATGTAGGTTCCAAGTTAGAAGTCGGCTTCGCCGAGGTGTTTATCTCTGCGCCGAGGTTTTGTATGCATGTTTAGGTCGGCATTGAGGATGTCGGCATTTTGTGTTCAGGTCGGCAACCTTGTGTTTACGTCGGCAGTGTTGAAGATCTTGCTTCTGGACTTGTATTCGTTATGCTTTGTACATGTCGGCTGTGAAGCCCTTTTGTTAAGATGTCATGTATAATTTAATTTGCTTATCCAATTGTAAAGTTATGTAAAGATGTATGCCATTTCATTTGATTTAAGCACAGCTCTTATGGACCACTTGTATTTTGTTATTGTTTCCGCTCTTGTTAGCCCCATATATTATACTCTGATTGTGTGTGATTTTGAAAGTTGGCCTTTGGTAATCTCGGATTACTGGCCATCACGGCACCACCCTACTAGGGGTTGGTTGGGGTCGTGACAAACTTATACTCTTTTGATAAAGTCTGCATATTGTTGCATTTCTGTTGTCATCAAATTCCATTCATGTGGGGGATTGTTGGAAATGGTTATAAAATTCTGGATAAAACCAGAATTTTTTCCTAAGTTTGGTCTAGTTTTTAGGTGGGCTCCGTGCGTCGATTTTCACAGGTTAAAGTGGTAACGCGTTTTACGCTGCGTTGTGATTCACGTGGTATATTTGGTTGCTCAAAACCATTACCGAGTGAATAGGAAATTGAAGCCAAAGTATGCTCCATGGAAATGGAGTTTTGGTGTTAAATCCTTAAAGGTAATGAATAAGGCTTGTCCCACATTGATTTGGTGGGAAGTTTTGAATGGGTTTATAAGGCATGGGTTTGGTACTTGGGGTGTGCCCCAAGGGGTACCCAAGTGTTTTAGAGGGAGAGGTTATGGGCAAAATGGGCTAGACCCGTTGGACCCAAAAATCATCACACGCGCGCGGCCGCCGCCATCCGGTCGGGCGGGCTGGGCTTGGGCGCGAGTGCGTGGTGTGAGGTGAGGTTGGGTTTGTTCGGCCCAATACTAATCTTTTTGGGCCAAAATTTAATTTTATTTTGTATAAAATAAAATCCAGAATTCAAATTAAACCGGAAATAAACTAGTTTGGATTTACTGTACATTCAAACAGGGCCCTTCCCGAAATAAACTAGTCTGGTTTTTACTGTACATCAAAACGGGGCCCTTCCCCTTTTTGTATCTGTTTAAATTTGAACCCAACAGATTCAAATCTATTTCAATTCAAAACCAAGAGCCACCTTCACATCTATAAATAGGACCACCCTCATTTGATGTTTTACATTTAGAAATTTCGTATTTTACCTCTGCAAATTCTAATCTTTATTTTGCTGCATTATTTTCTTCTTAGAGAGAGTATAAACACTTAGTGTGTTCGACGAACGAATAAATTGTAGTGCTGCTTTTATTCGTTGATAGATCATTTCATCCTGGGAGATAGACGTCCAAATTCTGAAAGCATCGTGGAGAGGACGAATCTGTCTTAAGGACACAGTGTCAAACACTGGACTTGATCAGATAATTATTCAAAGAAATTAATCAAGTAAGTTGTTTAATTTATTATTTTGTTTTGTTTGTTTATTTAATCAGATTTTAATTTTGTTTTTTGTAATAAAATAAAATCTATTTTTATTTATTTATTTTTATTTCGAGTTTGATTTTTGTAATCAAACAGAATTCTCTCATTTCTTTTATTTCTTTTTATTCTGGTTGTTATTTAGTACACAACAGAATTTAATTTATTTAAATACAGTGAAGATTGTCCTACAAATTTCACTAATGCCATAATTTTTATGGTATTTACTTAAGGGTTGGGCTTATGGGTTTGTGGAGCCTATCATGGATAATGTTTTAATGATTCAAATCATTCATTTTGTGGGATATTCCATGTATATCATTCATAAAAATATTAAATCGATCTAAGAATCGTAACATTTTTAATTTTGTTGCATTTTTCTTCAAAAATTGGATGGTCTATTTTTAAAATGGTCATTCAATTTTTTGAAGACATACACGATAAAAGAAAAATATTATGATTATCAAATTAACGTAATTTTTTTATGAATAATATACACAGAGGGCCTTACAAAATAAATAATTCAAATCATCGAAATATGACTCATGGTAGGTCCTATGCCTCTTAAGTTCTCTCAAGTGGAGATTTTTATTTTTTATAACTATTATTGAGGTTTGAATATGAAAGAAATCAACCCCTTTACTTAACCCTTTATTTTCTCTACTTAAC
This sequence comes from Camellia granthamiana, assembly GCA_036172215.1. NCBI lineage: Eukaryota > Viridiplantae > Streptophyta > Magnoliopsida > Ericales > Theaceae > Camellia > Camellia granthamiana. Next base: position 143,464,603 of record CM069907.1, read on the forward strand.
CTTTTATTTGAATATTAAAATTATATAAATTTTATACCGTGTTAAATAAATGTTAGACTAAAAAAATAATTAATTTAGGGGTGTTTGGGGAAGAAAAAAAAAGCTAGTTTTTAACTTTTTACTTATTTTAGGTCACACAATCTCTCACATTTTTTATTCACAAAAAGACAAAATAGACTGAAAAGCTAAAAAATCAGTTTTTTACCAACTTAAGAGCATCTCTACTTAAATTATCAATTTTGAGATGGCACTTTTAAGACTAAAAATGTGATATTGTTGTGGTCCTCTTTAACGAACAAAATTGAGGTGCTAATTAGTATGTCTTAATATTAAATTTGGCTTAACAATAAAAAGATGTCAAATTTTATTAATTTACATTACTTGAATAGTAAGGACTTATAAAAGATTTTTAAAAATAAAAAATAAAAAATTTGAAGTAAAAATAATAATCATTATAACAGTCCAATTTTTTTTTTTTTTTTTGGGTACAAATAACACGAATATTTTCAAATTTTATTAATTTACATTATTTGAATAGTAAGGACTTATAAAAGATTTTAAAAATAAAAAATAAAAAATTTTGAAGTAAAAATAATAATCATTATAACAGTCCAAAAATTTTTTTTTTTTTGGGTATAAATAACATGAATATTTTCATCTCGATTTTACTTACTGACATATGAAGGTTTATAAATTTGTTTAAATTGTAAGAGATTCTTCCAATGGTATAGCAAAATCATGTTAGAATAGTTTTAATGATGTTCCAAATCTTTGACCCAAAGTCAATTTTGATTACACACTCATAAAATGTAAAATAAAATGAAATAAAAATAAAAACTCCAGTTTTCTATCAAATCTTCAAACCAAAATTTATCATTTCAGTAGTGACAGTCATGATCATTAGATTTTTTATTTTATTTTATCTTAATGACTCCCCTATAAAACAATAAAATTACTTAAATTTTTAATTTAAAATATATTTATGATATTATTAAAAATTATTAATTAACTTAATAATTTATTAACAAAATAAATCATCCGTTGTGCAATTAAAAACTTACAAGGGCGAGATGTAGTTTCTACAAGTACAAAAAATAATATATATTTTAATCAGATTTCATAAAATATATTTTTAATTTACTTAAAATTTAAATATTATGTGTAAGAGGCGCTTAGTTGCCTGAGGTTCTTTGTTTTATTTTTATTTTTTATTTTGTCTTTTCATTTTTAATAATTTGTTAATGGTGACCTATATGCTGAGTGAATTTTTTTTTTTTAATTACGCAAACATTCTTGGTTGATTATAAAATATAAACTTTTATTTTTTAACAAATTAAAAATTAACCCATCAGGTTTGTTTAAAATATGAATCAGTCTGGTAATATTAGAATTACAACTATCGTTTTTTATAAATTTTAATTTAACACAATAATCAAGAAAAAAAAAAACTATTCTCCTATGCAACAATAAATTATCAAAATTGTTTATTGAAAAATATTTATCATATTATTAAAAACTGTTAATTGACTTAATGGTTTATTTATTAATAAAATGGTTAACTGAAAAATATTTTTCATATTTTTAAGTAAATTAATTTTCTTAAAGATTTACTTATTAATAAAATTGGTGATTTATTATGCGAGTATGATTTATGTATTAATAAAATTGGTCATTTGTATATATATATATGTATTTTCTTCTGCTTCTTTTATTAGTTCAGTGAATTATCTTAGTAGTTTTTTGTAAACGGAGGAATTATCTTAGTATTTGTTTTACATTTATCTGTTGAGAAAAGTTACACACCATAATTTATTTTTATAAATTCGGAAAAAATATTAAAACTCATAAATTCACCCAAAATGATATGGTAATAGAAGTGGAGTCTACATCATTAGGTGTATAACAAAACAAAAAATAATACAAATCATATCACATAATTCTATTATGTATCTAATTATGTATCCTATTCAATTTCATATAACAATATTCTAATTTTTAAAAAATTATCAAAATATAAGACTTAAACATATTGTAATAATAGTTCGTGCCTTGCACGGGCTTTTTTAAGCTAGTATATATATCTATATATATAAGTAATGCTTTTCTTTTATTTATGTGGCACATTCCAAAGGTGTATTTTTTTCTAAAGTAACGCATGCCTTTTCCATTTACATATAAAGTTTTACACAAATTCTATTTCAATTATAATAATAAATTTTATATGAATTCTATTTGAGAAATACTTATTTTTCATATATTTTTCATCGTGTATTTAGTTTTATCATTGACAGATTTCTTTTATATAGTTGATGTTTTGATTTAATTATTATGATATTTGAAAAAACATTATCTCAATATACAAATAAATAAATAAATAAGACAAATGTGCTTAATTATGTGTATCGTATGGATCAAATTAATTTTTTTAAATTTTATATTTTTTTTGTCTATCTTATTGATGTCTTAATATTAATTTATATTTAATTTTTCATTTAACATGAAATTATTTATTACTAAACATTTATATTTAATTTAAAAAGAATATTAAAGGAAAAAAAATTCAACACTCTACATATTTAATTTATGTATTTTCTTCTTAATCCAATCACAACATATTTATATTTAATTTTTTAAATAAATTTTGTGTAATTCTATTTCTACATAATTTTATTTTTGAAATAAAAAAAATAAAATAATTAGAATCACTAGTTATATACATAAAAGTCGTATTTTTCCCTTACTTAGGTGACACATTTTAAAAACTTACTTTTTTTTTTCTAAAAAATTTACATCAAAATGCTTTTTCCATTTACATATAAAATTTTACACAAATTTAATTTCAATTATAATAATCAATTTTATATGAACTCTATTTAAGAAATACTTATTTCCATATATTTTTCATCATGTATTTAGTTTTGTCATAGTTAGATTTCTTTTATATAGTTGATATTTTAATTTAATTTTTATTATTTGAATTTTTTTTTTATCTCAATATACAAATAAATAAATAAGACTAAATATGCTTAATTGTGTGTATCGCATGGATCAAATTAATTTTGTTTTACATTTATATGTTTTTTTGTCTATCTTATTGATGTCTTAATATTAATTTATATTTATTTTTTTATTTAACACAAAATTATTTATTACAAAACATTTATATTTAATTTAAAATTTATATATCTATATGTATGAATAATTCAAAAAGAATATTAAAGAAAAAAAAATCAATACTCTACGTATTTAATTTATGTATTTTCTTCTTAATCTAATCACAACATATTTATATTTAATCTTTTAAATAAATTTTATATAATTCTATTTCTACATATTTTTCTTTTTCTATTTAAATAAAAATAAAAATAAATAATTAGAATCACTTTTTAGTTTTATATTACTAATTTTCTTTCTAATTTAACTATTATTTTTAATGTCAAAATGAGTGTTTATTTTACTATCTTATAATTTAATATATATCATATAAAATCATTATATGATAATCACACTTTTATAGCAAATAGAACTAAATTATTAAAATATACAAATAATTTAACTAAATTTATTATATATAAGTATTCAAGTAACAATTTTATAGAACGACAAGACTAAGATTATTAAAATAAATAATTTAAATTAAATTTTATTTTAAATTAAAATTACTATTCTTCTTTTGTAACATATATTATAGTATAAAATATTATTTCATTAATTAAAGTTAACTCCATTGTGATTTTATGTTAGACGTCGTATTTCTAAAAGTGATTTACATATGTGTGTAGCTTCCAAATTGATATTAATTGATTAAAATAACAGAACTCAATATTTTTTTTGTTAAGTTTTTAGAAGATAGATTGACAAATGTCAAATAATAAATAGTGTGGAGTATTATTAAAGAATAATGATTCATCAAAAATGATAGTATGGATGAAGTTTTTATTTTCTTTTTTTTTAGAAAAAAATATCTTGATACCAGTGGAATTCATGATTTTTGATAAATCTTAGGATTTGATTTCAAGTCGAGAATACATGTCTTTTTTTTTTTTTTGGGTTTAAATTTTGAAAGAAATTATTTTAGGAGCCTGCCTATTCGCACACAGTGACGATAATTTTCAACAACCATTAGCAAATTTGTTTGTATTTAATTTTCAATTGTTAAAATTTTCTACACATAAAATATTAAGACTTAAAATTAATTTTCTATTTTTATGAGCCTATTCGCACACACTGAAAAATATCAATGGCTCATAATTTTATTAGTACATAAATTATACTCACATAATGAATTGTCAATTTTATTAATAAGTAAATTAACAATTTGTAATGATATGAAAAATATTTTTCAGTTAATCATTTTTGTTAATAAATAAATTAATAAGTCAATTATAACAAACGCAGTAGTTATAATTTATAATATTATATTTATTAAAAAATAAAAGATTTATGTTTCATTATTGATCAAGAATATTTGCGTAATTATGAAAAAACCTATTTCATGATTGACCAAGAATGTTCCCGTAATTACAAAAAAACCTGTTGCATAATTGACTAAGAATGTTTACGTAATTACGAAATTTTTTTTCACTACACATATAAGTCATCATTAATAAATTATTCAAAATAAAAGGATAAAATTAAAAAAAAAGAGATGAATCTCAAATAATTAAGCGATTTATATATATATAGATATATTCAAAGTTGTAATCTTTCATGAACAAGTAGCAAGATAGAATAAAGACCAAGTCTATCCAAAATTGAACAGAGAGAGGGAGAGAGAGAGAACAGAACCAACAAGTTGGTGAACTTTTTTTTTTTGAACAGAACAAGTTTGATGCCCATGGTATTTGGCAATGGCCCATTGTTTGGGAGCCTCTGTATATACTTGTCCTATATGAATACAAATTGAGAATTATAATTTTGAAATTTTAAAGAGGGTTTTAGTAATGTGATGTGTATATTTATGTTTTTGTTTTTATTTTTTATTTATTTTTTTCTTACCATATTAGTAGAGCTCTCTTTAAAGCTCTAAAATTAAAACTTTATATCATTGTTGGTTCTATATTTCCATCGGTATGAGGAATGCTTCAATATGGGTGTCCTCATGCTACCTACTATGAGCTCCTCAGCCATTATGAGCAAAGCTTTAAAAAAAAAAATTTAAATAAAAAAATCAACAATACCATCATCATTTGAGTGATGATCAAATGCCAAACATTTTTATGTTAATCTTGGGATTTATTTTTTTATTAATTTTTTTGGTTCATAGTGATATATATATATTTTAAATTTCTCAAAATCTTTAGTCTTTTGGGTTATGCTCAGGTAGATGGATTGAAAAAGTAGATTTTAAAAAAAATTGAAAAAGCTTAGAAATGACAAAAAAAGAAAAAAGAAAAAAGAAAGACGAAGAAGTAAAAACATTTTGTTTGGGGTGATCTGGTATGCTTTTTGACTTTTTACGAAAAGATGTATAAAAACGTAGAGAGATGATATGATTTAAATAAGTACACTTATCTAAATAAATGCATTTATATCAATCATGATTTTAATGTATTTTTTTAATAGATTTTTAATTTTAATTTTTTACATTAGTCGATACAAGATAACAAACTAAAAAATTAACAAAATTTGACATAATTTAAATAAAAATTACCAAAATAAAAAGTTAATATACATATGACTTTTTTAGGTGTATGCCAAAAGTTGGATCAGGTTGAAGTTAAGATGAAGCCTAACGTGTTGTTGGATAAAGTTGAAAATTAAAATCTGAATGTTGAAAATTAAGTATTAAAAATTGAAGATTGAATAGTTGAAAAGCAATTTGATAAAAATTTAGTGTTGAACTAAAAATAAATTATTTGATATATATAAGATTAAATTTAAAATTTATTATTTTCAAATTATAAATTTTAATTTTTATATTGAGATGATAGTAGTAGTGGTGGTGGTGATGGTATGATGGTATTGGTGGTGGTGGTGGTAGTGGTAATAAAATGATGGTGGTGTTTATAGCAGCAAAAACAAATAGTGATGAAGGTGGTGGTAGTAGTAGTGGTGGCGGCAGCGGCAACAGTGGTAGTGGTGGCAATGGTGTCATGGTGGTGAGTGTATATTGATACTTTTATTTAATATTTATAAATCAGTCAGAATTAAATAAGTTTCATATAATTTAATTTTTTTTAAAGTTTTAGCTTATATTTTAAGAGGCATTTAAAATTTTAAGTGATATCAATTATTGTTATTAAACAGACTTAATTGATTATCACTTAATATATTCAATTTTAAGTACTGAATTAGGTTATTAGTTTTAAGTGTTTGATAATCTGATTCAATACTTAAAATTGAATGCATTAAGTGATAATTAATTAAACCCTTTTGATAATGACAATTGATATTATTTAAAAATTTCTGTGCCTCTTAAAATGTAGACTTAAGAAAATTTTAAGTCATTTAAAATTTACTTAAATCTGACTGAATTTATAAATACTAAACATAAATATCAATATAAACTATTATAACTTGATCCAACACTTAAAATAAATATATTAAGTGATAATCAATTAAGCCCATTTAATAACCACAATTGATATTACTTAAAAATTTAAGTAACTTTTAAAATATAGACTATTGAAAACTGATAAAGTTGAAAACTGAAAATTAAGTATTGAAAACCGAATACTAAATTTTTAAAGTTGAAAAACTGTTTGATAAAAATTTAAATGCTTAATAAAAAATAAGTTGTTTGATATGTATAAAATTAAATTTGAAATTTATTATTTTCAAATTATATATTTTAATTTTTATATTGTGATGATGGTGGTAGTAGGGGTGGCAGTGGCATAGTGGTAGTGGTGGTGGTGGTGGTAGCGATGGTAATGGTAGTAAATGATGGTGGTATTTATGACAATAATGACAATGGTGGTGATGAAGGTGATGATGGCGACGACAGTAGTGGTAGTGCTATTGGTGGCATGGTGGTGGTGGTGGTGGTGGCAGTGGTAGTGGTGGTGGCATGATGGTGGTGGTGGTTGTAGTAGTGGTGGTGGTGGATGTGGCATGGTGGTAGTGGTGGTAATAGCGATCGCAATGGTGGTGGTGGTGGTAATAGTGGTGGTGGTTGTAGTGGCGGTACTGATAGTGGTAGCAGTGGTAGTGGTAGTGGTGGTGGTGGTGGTGGTTGGTGGTGAGTTTGTAATAGTGTATATTGACACTTATATTTAGTATTTATAAATTCAGTTAGAATTAAGTTTTATATAATTTAAAATTTTCTTAAATTTTAACTTATATTTTAGAGGGCACTTATATTTTTAAGTGATATTATTTATATAAATGGATTTAATTGATTATCACTTAATTAAATCAGTTTTAAGTGCTGAATTATATTATCAAACACTCCTAAAACTTAAGAAAATTTTAAATAATATAAAATTTATTTAATTCTGACTGAATTTATAAATATTAATATAAATATTGATATATACTATTATAAACTCACTACAATTAGTACCACCACCACCACCTATGCCACCACCACTACCACAACCACTACTACCATCAACACCATCGTTACCGCTGCCGCCACCACCACCATTAGTACCACTGCCACTACTATTACCACCACAATCTTGATCACTGCCATAAGCACCACCATCATTTTTTTATCATTACCATCATCACCGCTACCACCATCACCACCATCAACACTACCGCTACCACCATCACCACCATACCAATGCCACCACCACCACTACCACTACCACCACCATCACAATATAAAAATTGGAATATATAATTTGAAAATAATAAAAATTAAAATTGATTTTATACATATCAAACAATTTAATTTTAGTCTAACACTTACATTTTTATTAAATAACTTTTCAACTTAGAAAATTAGGGTTAATTACAAAAAAAAAAAAAAAAAAAAAACCAAGGATTTTGTGTGTTTTTCAATTTAAACCCCAGAGTTTTAATTTTGACAAATTAAATCCTGGAGTTTTATCCATATTTCAATGTGAACCCTCCGTCTATCTCTGTCCATCTCCGTTTCACTTAATTTTCTTCATTCTTTCAGATTCAAAGTTACATGTTCAAACCCTTGTACCTCTCTCTCCGTAATTCTATTTCACCTCATTTTCATGTCGTTAGATTCACGTCATGGTCTAGTTTTTATTCCACTCCTCATACGTCTTGTTTCACCTCTTTTTGCATGCTGTCAGAGCTCCAAAAGTTGGAAATTTTTTTTTTTCTCTCTTTGGGCAAAATTTTCAGATTCAAACCTATATGTTCAAACCCTTATATCTCCCTTTTTGTAACTCCATTTCGCTTCATTTTTACGTTGTTGGATTCACATCATAACCTAGTTTTCATTCCCTTCCTCATATGCCTTATTCCATTTCTTTTGCATGTCATCAGGGCTCCGAAAATTGGCCAATTTTTTTTTTCCCCTTTGGGCAAAATTTTCAGATTCAAACTCACATGTTCAAACCTTTATATCTCCCTCGTGTTACTCTGTTTCCCCTCATTTTTGCGTTGTTGGATTCACCTCATGGCTTAATTTATTCCACTCCTCACATGTCTTATTCCATCTCTTTTTGCATGTCGTCAGAAGTCTAAAAGTGGACCAAAAATAAGATCTCTCTCTCTCTCTCTCTTTCTCGCTCTTTCCCTCTCTTTTTTCCTCTCTCTTGCTGCTATCACGACAATATTCTTGGTAGCGGAGATGTAATGGATAATGCTTGATTGGAAACTAAGGTGCCTTCATATGCTTATCGACCCATTAGTTTTTGATATTATTGGGGTAGTTGCATACCTATCACCACTCGACGACACCGCCACCATTACCATCACCACCTCATCTTGTAGATAATGATAATGAAGCAGTAGAGCAGCATTAGCCATGGAGAAGGAGAAGGACGAAAAAAAAGAAGAAGAGAAAAATCTTATTTTTGGCCAATTTCTGAACTCCGACAACATGTAAAAAGAGGTAGAGCAAGGCGGTGGAACAAGGCATATGAGGGGTGAAATGAAAATTACGCCATGATGAGAATCCAATGATGTGAAAATAAGGTGAAATAGACTTATGATGAAAGAGATACAAGGGATTGAAAATGTGAGTTTGAATCTAAAAATTTTGCTTAAAGAAATTTTTTTTTTGGCCAACTTTCGGAGCTCCACCGTCAAGCAAAAATAGGTGGAACAAGGCGCGTAAGGAGTAGAAGGAAAACTAGGCCATAAGATGAATCTAATGACGCAAAAATGAGACGAAATGGAATTATGACGAGGGAGATATAAGAGCTTGAACATGTGAGTTTAAATCAAAAAAATTTGTCCAAAGAGAAAAAAATTTTGGCCAACTTTCGGAGCTCCGATGGCACGCAAAAGAGGTGAAACAAGGCGTATGAAGGATGGAATGAAAACTAAGCTATGAGGTAAATCTAACGATGTAAAAATGAGGTGAAATAGAGTTACGATGAGGGAGATACAAGAGTTTGAACATGTGGGTTTGAATATGAAAAAAGGAAGAAGATGAAGTGAGATGGAGAATGGACGAAGATGAGCGGATGGTTCATATTGAAGCACGGATGAAACTCCAGGGTTTAATTTGTTGAAATTGAAATTTTGGAATTTAAATTGAAAAACATGCGAAATCCTAATTTTTTTTTATACATAATTAACGCTAAAAAAATTAAATATTCATTTTAAAAAAATTAAATATTCATTTTTTGATATTTATTTTTCAGTTTTCAATTTTTTATTTTTACCTTTGACCTTTATCAAACACCAGCAAGCTATTTGCCATACAAGATAGTCTTTGCTTCATTTGGGATTTTGCTAAAGCTTTAATTGAGCACCAATCTTGATCCAACATACAATGGCTATCCAATATTTGAAGATCAACAAACTGTATTTTCTTTCGATTAGTCGAGATGAGTTGTCAATTGAATGCACCATTCGGATGGCAAAAGATTTTTTTATCATGGCTAAAAGCTGCGCTAAACCATGCTCTTTAGGAAGTAACCCTTTTACTACCCATGAATCCAATTTCAAAATCTAAAAAGTTAACCCTTTTACTACCCTTTTAAAAATGGGAAAATTAGTATAGGGTCCCTCTCTCACTTTTCGTAATAGAAAAGATCCACAAAATTATTTTTTGATGTCTAAGGTCCCTAAACATATCATAGGGAAATTTGACCTTACCAAATCAAAACTTATCTCTCTCTCTCTCTCTAAACTTCTCCATTCTCATTCTCAGACTTGTCCAGATCAACTCTTGTTCCTCACCCCTGACTTCATTCTCCAGCCGATTGAGCTCCATTTTTTGTGATTTTTCACTTCGAGGCTCGTTTTCGTCTTCACAGTGATTCTTCTTGAGACAGATCAGGGACCTGAGATAGACAGAGCGATGGTATAGGGGAGGAGGGAGGAGGGAGGAGGACGGTTGGCGACCAACGTCATGAAGCTCCACGAAGTCATGGCTACCAAGTCCAAAATCTATTTCACTATGGAGTACCTCTGTGGCGGCGAACTCTTCCAAAAAGCCTCTCAAGGCCGATTGAAGGAAGACTCAGCTCGGAATTTCTTCAAACAGTTGGTCTGCGCTGTCGATTTCTGTCACAGTCGAGGTGTTTACCACCGCGATTTGATGTTAGACGAAAATGGCAATTTCAAGGTCACAGACTTCAGATTATCGGCGTTTTCGAAGAATTTGAAGCATGACAAATTGTTGCACACTGCGTGTGGAACTCCGGCGTATGTAGCATCGGAGGTGATCGGAAAAAGAGGGTTTCAATTTTGGGGAAAAAAAGGATTTCGGGTTTACTACTAATAATTTGCAAAAATGGCCATGGCTTCAACAGTGAAAGTGGTACTTGGGTCAATTGCTTTTGCAATCTTCTGGGTATTGGCAGTTTTCCAAGCAGTCCCTTTACTGCCCATTGGAAGGACTGCAGGGCCCCTCTTAGGTGCCATGTTGATGGTAATTTTCCAAGTTATAACACCAGAGCAAGCATATGCTGCCATTGATCTTCCAATCCTTGGTCTTCTCTTTGGAACAATGGTTGTTAGTGTGTATCTTGAAAGGGTAGACATGTTTAAATACTTGGGTAAATTGCTCACCTGGAAGAGTTGGGGAGCCAAGGACTTGCTTTGTCGAATCTGCCTTATTTCTGCCATTTCTAGTGCTCTTTTCACTAATGATACCTCTTGTGTTGTTTTGACTGAATTTGTTTTGAAAATCGTGAGGCAACAGAATCTCCCACCCCATTCTTTCCTATTGGCCCTTGCCTCAAGTGCAAACACTGGGTCTTCAGCAACTCCAATTGGCAACCCTCAAAACCTGGTTATCGCTGTTCAAAGTAAGATTTCTTTTGGAAGTTTCGTAGTCGGAATTTTCCCTGCAATGCTCGTGGGAGTTTGTTTGAATGCTTTATTTCTTCTAAGCATGTATTGGAAGTTGTTATCTCTTCAGAAGGATATAGAAGATGTATCTATGGAAGTGGTTCCTGAGAAAGAAGTGGTTTCCCATCGTTTTTCACCAGCTACATTGTCACATCGTACATCCTTAAATTCTCAAGATTGGAACTCTACATTGGAATCCATGAATATCCGTAGCCTTTCGGGAATTTTTCTGGAAAAGGGTAGAGAAATTCAATTTCTCTGGAGAGAATTTCTTTGGAAAAGGCTAGAGAAATTCCCATAATTTGCTTGACACCAAGAATGAAGGCAAGCAAAGCATGCTACTCAGGTGTCTGACCATCCTTGGAATTTCTCTGGCTGTATGAAATTTCTCTGGTTGTATGAAATTTCTTTGGTTGTGATCACTGTGTGAATTTTCTCTATGCTCTCTCTCAAATTCTCTTCTTTTTTTGGAACTACAACCATCTCTCAGCAGGTTTGGCCCTTTATTTATTTATTTATTTAATATATCATCTTTTATATCACTTTTTTGGTAGCAAATAGATTATGAAAACAGTGTGAATAATATGCAATCTTCAAGTGGTGGAGATGAAGAGTATGATTCACGGACCGAGTCAATCTTTTCTTTCTTGAACCACAGTTTTGGCTCCATCTCCAACCACCCACAACCGCTTCCTCCAGAACCACCACCACCTCTCTTCCACCACCAAAAACCCATTTTGTTTGACTCTCAAGCACACAATCTCAGGCCTTTTTTCTTTTTTAAATCCAGAAAAATTCTTGCGAATTGCGAAAACCAGAGAAATTCTCTAAAAATCTAGAGAAAATCTCAATTGGAATCCAGAGAATTTCTCTGGATCAAATTTTCTCTGTAGAGAAATTTGCTGGACCGAATTTTCTCTGGGCTGAAATTTCTCTGGACTGGAATTTCTCTGGATCAAATTGAGGGACTTTAGACATTATGAAAATATTAAATGTCCTTTATACTATAAAGTCTTAATACCAAGGACCCTAAAAAAAAACCCCTTTAAAAATCTAAAAAATTAACTATTTTTCATTGTTTTTTTGCCTTTTCTAATTTTTTTTTGTTTCAAAAATTTTAAACTTTTTAAACTCGGTCTAATCAAATAAAACCCAAAAGTGTAAATTTTGTTATAAGAAATTCCCTGAAGACAGAAAATAGCCAACAAAAAGATTATTAAAAAGGCTGACTCCAAACATTAAATGATACATAATATTGCATTAACCTTTTTTTTCCCCTCTCTTTTTCCTTTTTTATTTGCTTTATTTGGGTAGTATTTGAATTAGATAATCAAATAAAAAAGCGTACTACTCCAAAAATATATTATTAGAGTCAAAGCCTACTTTAGTTATACCCAACAGAAGCTTGTTGTAAATAATATAATTATAAGTGTATATAGCCATTGACAGCCAAATTTTCCCCTACATATTATGAAATGGGCCATACATTTCAATCAAATATACATAATTTCAATCAAATATATATACATCTTTTAAAGTAGAGTAAATTGGTGACGAATCTAATTTAGAGAGTGTCTAAAACATTAGATCCAGTGAATTGTTTTTGTTGGTGAAAGGTATATCATTTATGAAATAGTTTGGTGATAAATTTTTTTGTTAGTTTTAGAGGACATTTTGTTTCCAATTTTACTTCTTAATTTATCTGTTGACTTTCGTTGACTATTTGTTTAAAAATTTTCCTATCTGTTGAAATTTTTTTCCCTTAACTGTTCAAATATCTGTCTAAATTTTATTATCTGTTCAATTTTTGCACTTATCTGCTTAAAACCATATGTTCAATTTTTTTTATCTATTTAATATTTTATCTATTCAAATTTTAAACATATTTTATTATCTGTTCAAATCTTTCTTCTCTCTTTATTTCTCTCTCTCCTACATCCTCATCTGTTCAACACAAAAACAAAAACAAAAATTTATCTGTTTGATCATCATCATTAACAACAACAACAACAACAACAACAACAACAACACCACATAGATGATCCATTATCTATACAAAATGAAGCTACCTTAGGCAGATCTGGATATTAATAGATCCAAAGCTACCAAAAACATATTCAAAGCTACCTTGGGCAGATGTGGATAGATACAAAAAAGAAAAGAAAAGAAGAGATCCAAAGCAACCAAAAACAAATCTCAACAACACTTTGTTGCTCAAGATTGAATACAAAATACAAAAAAGAACACTCTAACACTCTACTATCCACGTTTATCCCTATGATCATCATCACTTCATCAAATCAAAATAAACAAATTTCAACAACACTCTACTCTTTAAGATTGAAATATTACCCTGAAATATATTTTTTCTCGAAGAGAAACTGATCGAGGGAGTTGAGTCCTAATTCAGTGTGCAGATCCGAAACTTTAACATCCATTTTTTTGCTTAATATGAAGCCTCCTCCAACTACACATATCTACTCAAATCAGTGGCAACGGAGGTGAAGAAAAGAAGAAAAGAGAGAGAGAGAGAGAGAGAGAGAGAGAGAGACGGTTCTCAGATTTGTTCTACACTCTCTCTCTCACAAATGACGGAGCTTTGGTTCGAGAGAGAAGAGGGGCAACGGTGACTAGAGCTGCAAACGAATTGAACTGTTTATGAACAAACTCGAGTTCGACTCATTAAGGTTCGTTTGAACCCGGCTTGCTAACCAAATCAATGAGTTTGAGCTTAAATTTCAAGCTCAATTAATAAACGAGCCAGGCTTGAGCTTAATATTGCCTGGCTTGAGCTTAATATTGCCCAGCTCGAATAAGCTCGCGAGCTAAAAAATATACATATTAATTTTTAAATATGTATATTTTATTTTATTATATAATATATACATATATACATATATTATTATATTTGTATTTGTTAAAATATTTTAACTTGACCATTAATAATGATCATGTTTATTTTAATAAAAAATAATCCTTCTATGTATGAAAGCTTCGCCTTTGCTTTCCTTTCTTTGACTAGTGTTATAGTTGTCAACAACTCACTATTTTATAAGCATTAGGACTTTGTGCGTTTTCTCTCTTCAATGATGTGGGATTGAAAGACCACAATAACATGTTATGCCAAACGATGTGGTTTGGTGCATTTGTTGGAAGTCCCACATCGATTGCACAATACATTTTAAGGTAGACAAATTTCTATACAAGTGTAAAGGGTTATTGTTTTTCATGGTTCTCTTTTGGCTTAACGAGCCATCATGAGCCAAGCTCGAGTTACATAAATTTTGGACGAGCTGAGCTTGAGCTTAGATATTATAGCTTGTTTCAAGCTTGAGCAGCTCGAACATTTTGCAAATAAGTCGAGTCAAGCTCGAACATAGTAAAACTTGACTCGGCTTGGCTTGTTTGTAACCCTAATGGTGGCATGATCGGAGGAGGACGACGATTTTGGATTTGATGGTACGATAGAATACGCTCGATGGAGTACGCAATCACAGCTCTGCTGGCGCTGTTCTTAGCGGTGGAGCAGTGCCAGAGAGAGGTTGCAGTGAGCGGTGATGGTGATGGAGAAGGTTGAGACGATGGGTGGTTATGTCACTGATGAAGAGAGAGAGGGAGAGCAAATGGTTTGGTTTGAGTGTTCTACCGTATAGCATATATATATATGTGTGTGTGTGTGTGGGTAGTGTGGTCATGTTACCTAAGCTTATCCTTATGGACATACTATTTCAATGTCTGAATCTTTGAACAAAAAAAAAAAAAAAGATATATATATATATATATATATAATTTTGGACTTTTAATCTGAGCGCTTTGTAAGGTATTTTAGACTTAAATTACATTTATAGAGGCCTCCATAATGTCACATTTTCCCAAATAGGTAACATGTTTTGAGAGTTGACCAAATTGTTTAGTCAAAAGAATTTATTTTTATCCCATTCATGTTTCTTTTTTGCTATTTTAAAAAAAGTTTGGTTTCAACCATCTTTTATTATAGGATTATAGGAAAACTCTTTGGTGTGCATTGCATACCATACGCATGTACTTTTATTATGTCATTTTGTGATTTGAGTTATACGTTTTTGTGAAATGATGACTTATGCAAGTTTGTAAAAACTTACGTAATTTTGTGAATTTTAAAACTTCTATGAATAGAATTACGGAAATTTATATTTAACTTACGTATTTTTATAAGATCACTTATATAAATTCTTGAAAGCTTACATAATTTTGTGAATTGCGTATATTCCAAACACTTCCCTAATAATAATACAATGTAACAATTACATCCGTAGTTACAATTGATCAAAGAAATTCACCCCCATCTCCCTCGTCCACCCTATCCATGTTCTTATAATCACATTAGATACTAGTAACCAAACATGAATTAACAAAATCCACACATAGGTTCAATTAGGGGTTGTTTGGAGATGATTTAAATAGATTTAATTATTTAGGTCACATCACTTCTTTATTTTTCTGTATATTTTTCGTAAAAAGTCAAAAATATAAGTAAACCTCAAACAACCCCTTAATTTTCATATATATAAATTACTTGCCATCTTGAACCACTTAGGCTCAATTGAGTTTGGCATATATATGCATAAGGAGCTAAGGCGACAACTCAAAGCACCAATAAATAACACCATCATTTTGACAACGCAAGTTTCACAATGAGCAAATTGTTCATTCCCTTTCCCATCTTGGCATCTCACTTTATTTGCAACATGTGGTCTATCCATGAAAAATATCGATTTAACCAATACTTAGGATATGCATAACCAGGTCGTCATTTTTAGATTGGTGAAATTGCAAATTCGTTGTCAATCTAAAAATGATGATCTGTGCATTCATACACTTGACATTGGTTAGGAGCTGTAATAGAATTTTTATCAAATAGTATTTCAAATCAATCACTCTTCTTCTCCCATTTTTCTTGGGGTTCCAAGGATTAAACTAAGATGTTTTCAACTATAGATTTCTACCTACCTGCAACACGGAGTTGTAGAAGATTATAGGTGGTGTTGGGTTGCAAGGCTTAATGATTTTAGCGTTGATAAAGTGAAGTGTACTAAAATTAATCGTTGGGTGTGACTTTTAGATTTTGTGGTCATTTGATGAACTCATCTTTCAATGTGACATTGATAATATATCATTTTAATTTTGACATTTTGTTCTCTTTGCAATAATTATCATACCATTTTATTTGATTAGATAAAAAATGATTTAAAAGGAAAGCATTCAATAACTGCCGCATCAATTTGTTAAAACGAGTTTATAAGTTTTATTTATATATATCACTATGCTCCTCTCAGCTATTCGATTTTGAAAGCATTTTAATCAAGCATTGTGTGCATGAATTAACATCATAACACAAATTCAAATCAAGGGAATGCCTAATTTTCTTTATTTTCAATCTTCATTCCTTTACTGTAATACTATTATTAGTTTTCATATTGAATTCAGAGCATGGTATGAAATTGAAACACATATTATAGCCACTACAAATGTTTATGACATTGTAAGCAACAATCCTTAAACAAAAGCTAATGTAACGGTTGCCTTAGCCGAGTGGTATTAGGAGAGGAATCAGAGCAACAAGGATGATGTTGAAGTCGTAAAGCACGAAACAGCAATGCACCCCCAACAGCTCCAACAGTAGGGGCAATGAGGTAAATCCACACATCGCCAAATTTCCATGAAACAATTGCAGGCCCTAATGACCTTGCCGGGTTCATTGACCCTCCTGAAATAGGCCTGCAATCAAATATCAAAAGGATGGTTATGAATATAATCAGAAAAAGCAAAAAATAAAATTAAAAATTCAAGAATTAGTAGACATGGGTAGTGTTTGGACATGCCCTGAGATTAGAACTGCAAGTCCAATCGCCGTCCCAACAACGAATCCTGACAAATGGCCTACCTGCAGAAAATAAAAAAAAAATTATCAAATTACAAGTTTGGATATAATTTTCTGGTATCCAAACATGAAAATAGTTTTAAAAAATTAATTTTCATTTAAATTATATGCAGTCTATTGAAGTTGCAACAAGAAGACCTTAGAAGCTATGCCAGTTGCAATTATTAGGAGGAAAGTATGAAAATTTGAACTTACATATTTAGATTGATATTCCAAAGAAGAAGCAAGGAACATGATGATGAAAGTAGCAATGAGCTCCACCCAAAAGGCAGTAGTAGATCCTTGCAATGGTCTTGTAATCATCAGTTCTGATTTTATTCCATATACTAAACTTCCCACATATGTTGCCAATGTTGACCCCATGATTTGTGCTATTATGTATAGTGGAACCTTCAAAATCAAATCACAAAAACTTTCAGTTTTCTGATTCCAAAAATATTGGAGAGTTTGAAATCAAATGGATTTAAAAAAAAAGCAGGCACATATCCTAAGTAAGGTCTTTAGGCCCACCGAAAGAGTATAAATTCGAAGTGACACTTCCTAATTATATATGAGCAGCAAGCTAAGGGTGATAATTGTTTTGGACACGAACTTAATTATGACACGACAAGATAACATAATAAATAAATGGGCCAGGTCAGTGTAAAATATGTATAACACGAAATTGATACAAATAATTAATAGATGCTAGTTTTCGACTGAGGAGTATTATGACATATTTAAATCTCTTATATAAACTTTTCCAGTTGAATAAAAAAATGTAAAATAAGGTTTTGGGGACAATAGTATTTCGATTTTTCTCTTGAGATAATCTGATATTTCATTTATTATTTTTCAGTCAATCTTGAAAAATAAAATAAAATTAGGTTTAGTTTTTCGAAATTGGAGAATAGAATTGAGCTGAAATTGAATATTTTTATGAACAATTTCACTTAGTAAAGATTAGTTTAATGAAAGGAAAAAAAAAAAAAAAAAAGAGTTCAAAATAAGGGTAGATTTTTTTTAAAATTTTATTTTTTAACACGACACGAACTACTCAAAAATAACAAAAATAAATAAATAAATTAGATTAGTATTAAGAGAATTTTAACACACAACTTAAAGGGTAAACTACCAATAGGTCCTACTTTGGAGACTTATTACCCATTAAGTCCTATTTGATAAATTTATTAAGTGATAAAGATAAATTTATCAGTCTTTTTTTTTTTATGAAAAAATTTATAGTGATAAATTTATCAGTCTCTTTATTTTTATGAATAAATTTATAGTGATAAATTTATCAATCTCTTATTTTTATAGTGTTAAATTTATTAGTTAGGACCTGTAGGTAAATAAGTCTAGTTAATAGGACCTACACGTAAGTACCTTCAACTTAAACGATACGATAGGAGATGACACAAACATGACTAAGAAGACGACATGATTCTTAGTACCTGGGACCATGGAAATTGACCTAAAGTAGCAAAGGCAAAAGTGACAGAAGGGTTGACATGAGCTCCAGAGATGGCTCCAATGGAGAAAATCACCACCACCACCGTGAGAGCTGCCGTGGCTGCATATTCCAAGAGGCCAACTTGGCCACCCATAAGCTGAGTGATTGCTATGATTGCACAAATACAAAACATCAGAATGAATGTCCCCAGTGCCTCTGCTAAAACCTGCACATCATCAACAAAAACATCCTTGTTCACTGCCAAAAAAAAAAAAAAAAAAAAAAAAAAAATTAATTAATTAATTTTTTTTACATACACAGTCCACTTTTATTGCCAATCCAAGAACATTTACTAGGCTTCATCTGTCTCGTTTAGTAATATTTATAAATTAATACCTTTCATTTACAAAAAATTTAAATATATATTTTTTAGATGGGTTGGATGGTACAATTCAATCCGTGACAAAAAAATAGAACAAAAGATCAAATCGATTCGAAAATTCTAATTATATAATTTTATTATATTTGTCTTTTATTGCTATTTTTTTAAACATAAATTATATAAACTTATGTCGCTAAGATTATCAGTTTAATTTGATTTTTTTTTTTTTCGTAAATGATTTACAGACATAAGGCTAAAAAAACAAAGGGTAAAATTCACTTTCCTCGCTTGAGGTTTGACGTTGGAGCACTTCACCCCCATATATTTCAAATATAGGCAGATCACCTTTGGACTGATTTGCAATCTAACTTCTGTTAAAGTTAGTAATTAAAAGACTATTTTACTTTCTTCTTCTTCTTCTTCAATGTTTTACATCTTTTTCTTCACAACAAAAACAGAATACTACCATACACAAAGCAGAGCACCTTTCCTAAGGTAGTCAGATCAAGCAAGCAATCAAATTGTGGACCCATTGTAGGAATCACTTATCCTTACCGTGGGTATGCGACACCTACTCTTCTTTCCATTACTCCATCTCCTCACTTCCTTTTACTATAATTTTTTTAAGAGCCCCTCCACAAAAAAAAAAATAAAAAATGATAACCTGTGCATAATAGTAAGTTCCATGCACAACACAGTCCTTTTGAAGATTGAAAATGTTATAAAAATAAAAATAAAAAATGGAATATTTTTGTGGGAAAAAAAGGGAGCTTGTTGGCCAGTTCTATTGAATCAACACTGCCCGAAAATTTGAAATTCAAATGGCTAACAATGACAAGAAATAATAAAATTTCATAACTTATTAATCAACAACCCAAACCCATTTGTACGGCACATAGAGCTGCCATGGATAATTGCTTTGTTGGTGAACATTTGTGTGTACACATGTATCCAATAGATCTCCATATTTATACGCAGAGTCCGAAATTTACTGACAATTTTTTGTAAGATGAAATGGATGCTGGAATTAAATTATTTAGTGATTTTATTGTTGCACTGTAGCAAACTCTCTAAAGATCCATATCTAGGGTTCAGGTTCAGGTTCTAAAGGATGGAATCAATAAATGGGTCAGATAGTTTGTTTTTAGGATTTAGGGATAGGAAATGAATAATGACTAATGGGGCATTTATGTCTTTTTATCCAATCATTTATGGAGGAAAAATAATGAAATGGAGTCATAATTGTACAATCGCGTTTGTGATACACTTGCTGTCTATTTGGATGGAAAATTTAAGGTAGCGTTTGGTAGAGTTTTGTAAATATGATTTGAGAGTATAAGTTGTATTTTGAGTTTGTGTGTTGTGTAATTATGATTTGAGTGTAGAAAATTTGTTTGGTAAAGAGTTTTGAAAAGAGTTTTGATTTGAGTAGGGAATTGTTGATGTGACGTTTAATATTTGATATAAAAATTTACAACTCGTAACTAAACATACAACTCAAAATTATTTTAAAGCACATAAAAAATTTTAAAAATTTCAGAAAATGTTTTTTTCGATTATATAAAAAGTAACATATCAATTACAAAAAAAAAAAAAAAATCACTATTCCGATCAACTGGCCGGATGTCCCGTTAGCAAAAATTTTGAAAAAAAATAATTTAAAAAGCGCGACTGTTGCAGATAACTCTGCAGAGTTTTGGAAACGTGTTTCCAAAACACGTTCCAAACACCATACTGAAAATACAGTGTAAAACTAACTTTTGAAAACACAAACAAATAACTGTTGCAAATCAATCCAAAACCATGAGGGAACAAGTGGTCAATTTCTCTATATTTAAATCACATTAGGGCAAAGTACTTTAACTTTAAATCAGAAGGAAGTAAAATAAATTTTGCCCCAAAACAAATGATTTGAATTACCAAAACAAAACCCATGGCAGGATCCATGGGTTTAATTGTCTTGTCTAGTGAGAAGTATAATTTTTTTTTTTTGATAAAAACATGTTTAGTATACGCATATTTAAAAAAAAAAAGAGTAAGAAGGAATGGCAATAGGTAGTGATCAAAGTTAGTTTTTGATAGTCAAAAGTAGTACTCAGAAGTGGTTGTCAGCAGTGAGAGACGATAGTCGGAGGTAATTTCATATAGAAGGTGGTTAACGATAGTGATTGTCAGCAGTCAGAGATAGTTTCTATCTAGAAAAAGTGGTCAGAGGAGGTTGCCGATGATAGTGACTAGAGCTGGGGGTGGCTAGATGTGATAGCTTATGGTGGTGATGAGAGTGGATGGTGACTAGAAGGTGTTGAAAAGAGACGAAAGAATGATTCTAAATAAGTGAACCACTTCTTTTTTTTTTTTCGTGATACGAATCTAGTAAATTTTGTAAACAGTTTACAACTACAAATTTTTAGTTACAACTTTTAAACAAAAAACAGCAAATACAAACGGGAGAAGTACTTTCTCTTACCTTGCGCAATGAATCTATGTCCATCTGATATGGGAAAGAGCAACAAGAAGCTTTGTTGATCAAAACATCTACACTCCTTGGCGTTGCATTGGACCCCATCTCTTGATCATACTTAGATTGATCACTAGTTGATGCCTCATTAGAATTCTCAATGGTTGGTTGGTCCTCGAACAAGTGTTTCATGATCAAAACTAGACTCTGTCTTTGTTCTTGTCAAAATGATATAGCAATACTGGCTTTTAAAGACCCTTGTTGAGAACCAAATAGATGCAAAGAAGATGAAAATTTAGAAAAATTGTACATTTTTTTCTTGCATCACCTAGAAAATATATACATATATAGGATAAATCTAGGTACTCTGAATTTTTTGTCATTAAGGGTTGGTTTGGCATCTTTTAAAAAAGCCAAAAAGTTACTAAAAAAGTTAAAAAATTATCACTATTTATCAAAAAAAATATAAAAAAATTAATTTTACACAAAAAAAAAAGTACAACTCACTTGCTGACTTTGGTTGGACAAAGGGAACAGGCGAGTGCACAAACAAGACGGTGCTGTTCGGCCCGTGGGGGCCCATCATGGATTCCGTTTTGATAATCTGAACCATCAATGTGTAAAACTCGTTGAATACTATATGTTTGTAAAAAATCACGTTGATCGGATATCGTTAATTATACGATCAAATTAATTTTGTATAAAAAAATGGATGGTATTATAGTTAACGGTTGACAAAAAACCAATCCGATCAGACAGTTATCGATATCCGATCAATGTGATTTTTTACAAGCATATAGTACTTGACGAGTTCTACACATTGAACGGTTCCGATTAGCAAAAAGGGACCTATGGTCAGCCCCCACGAGCCGAACAACACCGTCCAATTTAATGTTCGAAAAGGAGGCAAGTATCTCCTATGCACTACTCTGCACAATACTGCCACCGTAGTGCCCACCGTATTGCCTACTCGTCAAAAAACTTCTCCTATACACTAATTTATGTAATTTTTTAATACACATTTTTTCATAAAAAGTCAAAAAATTATCCTAAACAATTATGTTTTTTCCTCAACTTTTTAGCCAAAAAAGTAAAAAAGTGCACTTATTTAGGACATTCCAAACAACCCCTAAATATATCATGAATAATAATGTGTGGTTCAGATTTAATTGTTTGTAGTGGGTCTTACACTCAAATTAAATCTGAATCACACGTTAATTTTCTTGAATTTATAACATTGTTCATATACATATATGTGTGTATAGTATATAGAGGAAAGAGTGGAGGTTATGGGTTGGTGATTTGTTAGTTATGTAGTCACACTGTTTTGGCTCCTCAATGAAGGATGGAAATGTGAGTGAGTGAGTAATTAAGGTGAAGTGTTGCTTCAACACAAATCTTGTGTTTGTTCTAACAAAGTTTTTTAAAAACAGGAGTTTACTCATTCATGCTTCTTCAGTGTTCCATATAAGAGGTTAACCATTTTCTACTAACAGTTTTTTTTTTTTGGACTTGGTATTATATGTCCGTATTAGAGGGTTTCATTGGAAGATTTGATGAGGGAAATAGAAAGGAAAAAGGAAAATAGAAAGAAAATGAGAAAGAACTGATAAGATTTGAATTCCAAGTTATGTTTGGTTGAGTTGGGACATAGAGAAAGAAAAGAGCCTAAGTGAACCAAAAGATAAAAAGTGAGATTGTATTTTCCTCTCACTTTATTTTTCCCTGTGTTTTCTGTTATAACCAAACAAAAATTGAGATTGCGTTTTCTTTTCTCTTGTTATTTCTTTTATTAAATCCTCCAACCAAACACAGTTTTAGGGATGAAGTTCTCTCTGGTCCATTGTGAATTGGATGGTACTATTCAAACTTGTGAGACCCACCAAGGGCCTGACTTTAATGATCCGAATCGTTTATTTTTTAAGTTATAGTGTTTAAATTATCTATGAAAAAAATTATATCAATTTGATAACGTTAACCGTGTTAGTTTATGACATTTATTGCAAAAAAAAATAAAAAAAATGAACAACAAATATTATTGGAAAACTAAACCATCCATTTTTGTGATAAAATAACATAACTATGATTATTGAATTGATTTAATTTTTTTATGCAAATGATCTACATATTATAGTTTAAAAAATAAACGATTCAGATCATTAATTTAGAATCCATGGTTGGCCCTATGGATCCAAACTACACAATTCAGTCCACTTTTTTGTATGGATTGGACAGAATTTGTTCCATTTCACTTATGTCTTTTATGACAATCACAATATGCCTTTAGAATCATCAACAATTCCTCATTCACAAGAATCCTTCTGTGACTCGAATTCATGACCATTTTTTTTTATTTTTTGGTTTGAAACAACAAAAGAACCACTTTATTGATAATAATCAGGCAACAATACAATTACAATCATCAATAAAGGAAGAAGATACAAAAAGTATCATAACCAAACAAACTTGATCCCAACTAAATTGGTACCGAAGAGCCAACATACTACTTGTTGAATCAAATCCTGCAACCTCACAAAAAAACTTAATGATTTTAAAGAGAATTTCACTTAGGTTGTTTATAACTTTCAACATTGCATCTAGGAGAGTCTATTTTCAAAGTGGTAATAGGAAGTAACATAGTGTATACTAATGTTATGTCTCTTATGAAAATTGTAGTGCAATTTTTTCAGACCTGGCCGGGCCCAACTTTGTATCCTTCGCTCCGTCCTAGGCTTTCGTTTGGCAGCACCTGTAAGTGGGCCATGTCTGAGGCTCGATAAATTGCTAGTCTTGCTAGACTCACCGTTTGGGCTTGGGCTTTAATATACATATTGATTAAATGATCGGAAAATTATCTGAAAGTCCTATTTAAAAGAGGAGAACTCTATTTTGGATATTCTCAAAAGTCCACTACGTATTTTTCTTCATTCTTCTTTATGTATTCATTTTTCTCTGTCTCTTTCTCTTTCTTTTCGGCAATTGGCAATCACGCCTTACTTCTTCTCGTTCTCGTTCTCGTTCTCTTTCTCTTTCTCTTTCTAACATATAGTCACCAGCGATCGACGACCACCTGATTGGAGTTCACCGGCAACCACCGACCACCGATTTTTGACTTCACCCTCACCGACGGCGAATGAGACAAGTTTTTGGTGAAGAAGATGAGTAGATCTACTCAAATCTTATGCAGATCTACTCAGATCTACGTCATATTTGAGTAGATCTACATGAGAACAGACTAGATCTAAACCGAAAATAATTACCGGAGTACAATCTTCTCTATATATTTGTTTCTTTCTTTCGATTTCTAGATTTTTCTACATTTTCTCTGCTACACACTTCTATTTTCCTGTTTTAATGGAGAAAATTTTCAAATTCTGAACAAATTGTTTTCAAGTTTTAGTTATAGACGGTAAAAACTGTAAAATTTTACAGTTTTAGTTTTTTTGGTATTGAAATGAATCATGCTTTAAAACTGCAAAATTTTACAATTTCATACCATTCTTTAGAACTTTAAAATTTTACAGTTTCATAGCATTTTTTCAGTTTGATTAATAAGGATAAATACTTAATAGAATTATACTTTGAAACTGTAATATTTTACAGTTTCAAAACTTGCTTTTCAATTTGATCAATATTGGAGATTATTTACTTAAATCTTACACAAATTAAAAAATAACATATACTGTTCCCATTGTTGTTGTTATTTATTTATTTATTTATTTTTCTTTCAAGTTATCAATATTTAGCATATTTTGTTATATTTTTTCACACAATTTCTCTATTTATTCTTCTTCTTCTTCTTTTTTTCTTTTTTTTTTTTTCAAGGTAATATTCTAGACATTCTAGTGAATATCCGATGGTTTTTTTGACGTCTAGCGAATATTCTGGACATTTTGGAGACTTCCATTAATATTCAGAACACTTCGGCAATATTCCGGCGAACTCCTGGCGATATTCCCGACGAACTTCCCGGTGGTGTTGAACATTCTAAGGAGTATCTGGTGACCGTCTGACGGGAAGTCCAGCGGTGGTGGGATGTAACAGCGTTTTTAAATTTATATATATAAAAAAAGAGATTTTTTGGTAATAATTAAAAATATATAAGACTAATTTGTGCAAGTGTTTTGTTTTGGGATTAGATGGATTTTGAATTTTGTGTATGAGACTTACTAGTAAGTGCCCCATTAATGATTAATAGGAAAACAATTCCCATTCCAACAAAGTCACTAGCTCTTGATTTATTTGGCCCCGTTTGGGAAAAAAAACTTTTTTTCGCAATTCTTTTAGATTAAGTTTTGAAAATATTGTGAGCTGTTGTAGTTTGGCATATGCTAATTGGTCAGATTTATTTAGTTTTCAGCTTATTTATTTTTTCAACTCAAAAAAATAAACTACAAAAAAAAAAAAGAAAAAAAAAAAGAAAAGAAAAGAAAAAAAAAGAGTTTTACAGAAACTATATATTTATAAATATATATATATATTTTTAATGGTAATTAGGTTTCCAACCTATTGGACCGACTAATCTAGAGATCAATCCCACCATCCATCCACTAGCAGATGCCCAATAAAAATCAAGGCATCGCCTTGTATGAATTGGTCCTAAGAAATTATTTCGGACTAGGAGGTTCTGAATTTGAGACTTTGGGGGGAATTAGGCTCTAAGCCTTTTCCTTACTTTATATTGAGAGTAGTGTTGCTCAAGTACAAAAATTAGATCCATATGGAATATAAATCAGAGAAATCATTTTAGATTAGATTAATATATCCTCATATTATTCTAAAGATAGGGACGAGAAGCGTCAATGCAATACATAGTTTTGCTTTTGATTATTACTGAAACAATAGAAAATTCATCACAAAAGCCATACATGTGTTTATTATATCCATAAAAAACACTAAAATGCAGCAAATTTTATGACAAAAGTTGCATTAAAAAACGAATACATATGTGAGGCCACACAAGCAATCACATGGCCATTTATTTAAAAAGCAACAATATTCAAAAATAAAATTAAAACACGAAATATATAGAAAATATATTATGTGATTGAAATTCATTTTTAGTGTGATGTAGACAACACTTAAAATAAATTTCAACTACAAAATATATCTTTTATGTTATTTTTGTGTTCTGATTCTATATACTTTGACATTTTAAAAATGTGATATTGTATGCTAACATTATTGAAATTCAAACTCACACACAGGTACTCTCTGTCTCTCTAAGCATTGGATGTGAAGTTGAAGTTGGCACAATTTGTTTGCCTAAACAACAGTGATGAGCTGAACCCTAGCTTTGATGCTGCTAGATCAAACTGCAGAAGGTTGTCTTCAACTTGGTACCCTCCAATCACAATAGAAGTCCTAGGTTTTGCACCACCATCCACAAACCCTAGACACAAAACATCATCACTCACCTGCACCATTGAGTTTGTACCAAAGATCCTCCAGAAAACACTCTCACTCTGCAACACAAGATCAATGGAAGGCACGGCCGGCCCAACCCGTGTGCTTGAGATATTGTTGGAGTTGAAACACGCCTTGAAAGGTGCCACCGATGCCACTCTTGGAACACCAGAGAGCTCTTTGATGAAGAACTTAGTGACAGCTTTGTAGATTGAAGTCTCCAAGATTGTGTAGGGATTGACAGTGCTGATCTTGGTTCCACCATTGCCTTCACTGTCTATGGTTAGTAAACTTGTGTTTATCGGTACTGTTTTTTCGTTGATCTTGATGGATTGTACTCCGATGAAGTAATCCGAAGAAGCATCACCGACAGAATAAGCTGAGGCAGTGCTCACAGGGTTGAGGACGAGAGGGGTATAACTGAGAGAGTCTGAGGCATCAATACCAGGAAGGAACACATACGGTCCATCACCGAAGATCGTGACACCATTATTTGAAGAGCTCAAACAAATAGCGAACTTTTTGTGGAAGCTGAAAGCAGCAGAGAATTGAGAAGGGAGTGAAATTTTAGTCCTTCCAAGGCCAGCCATGCCCTTAACACCACTAGCAAGGCCTTCCAAGAGTAATGTGGACCCACAAACAAAAAGAAAGTGAGGTACAGAGACAACCTTCCCGGGGTTGTTCCCGTCAGTGGATTCAATGGTGACGATATCAGAGCCAAGCTCACCGTCTGAGGATGTGCGGGTGGCGGTGTTATCGGGTAGAGACTGCATGTGTTGTTGTAGCATCCTGGTTTAGGGGATGAGTAGCACTCTGTGGTGCATGCAGTAGAGCCAGAAAGTGAGCATTGGGCAGAACGACACCGAGCGGGGTAGTAGGAGGAGGAGGAATAACTTTGGTCACAGTCTACCCATAAGAATTGACCACCAAGGTCTAGTATTAAGCTCACAGGGACTAAAGGAGTCCTCTGGTTGAGATGGGTGACATATTGGAGGGTAGAGGGGTCTTTTTGCACTCGAAGAATTAGCGCTTTGGGACGGAAAGAGGTCTTAGCTAACGCCGAGATCAACAGAAGAGAGAAGAGGAAAATGGAATAGAATGAGGAAGCCATGAGAAATGAGAAGAAGTGTTTGTTGGGGAATAGAGAAAGTTGGGTGTGTTGATGAGAACTAGTGCGCCCTTATATAGATGTGTGCTGGGTGAAATTTTTTTACTTTTACTTTGACTTTGCTGAATTGTTTTTGGGTAATGTAAGAAATATCAAATTTTTTATTAAATAAATGGCCAAATGTCTCACACTTGTGGAGTCACAATTTTGTAGACCTCACACTCATATAAAATATTTAATTATTTATTTGATAAAAAATTTAAGATATATAACATTTTTCTTGTTTTTGTCATTTTCTTAGTTATTATTACTAGTTTCTAGTTATTTATATGATAGAAAATAATTTGCACATTTTTTTTTGTATTAAAAATATAATGCTACGTTTATTATACTTTTATATTAAATTATATATGTTTATTAATTTTTTGTCAATATAATATTGTTGTAATAGATTTCATTACTCGTGTGTATACTCAATGCTGTAATGGGTTTCAAATTTAATTTAATATTGTTATTTGTTCAGCGAATAAGAATATTTTGAAAAGTGACAAAAACAAAAAAATATTTAAATACTTTAAATTTAAGGTAAGGTCAGTCACATCTAAAATACACCAATGTTTCAGAACCCCAACTGGGGTTACCGCAGGATCCTAGTGGGGTCTGATTGGTGCAGAATTTTTTTTTTTTTTTCTTCTTCCAATAACCAATCCCTAGGTGTGTGTGGGATTGTGGGAGTGGAGAAAATTGGGAATCTCCATCAGTTCTCTCTAAAATATATTAATAGTGCTACAGATCCCTAGTTGGGATAGACCCTACCACCCCCACATACACATGGGGGACAGAGAGAGGATGAAAATAAAAAAAAAATAAAAAAAATTCTTAGGCCAATCAGCACCCAGTTAGGCTGCTGGGGTCTCCGCCAGTGAGGGTCTCCCATTTTCCAAAATATATTTACTCCACACTAACGGAAGTTTAAGCTAAAAGATGAAATAAATATTTTCAGTGATAAAGATAAAAAAGATTTGGGGACATTATTGTTGTGCCTAAAATAGGTTGCTGTGATCCTCATGGGGTCAATAGTGAGTCTATTTTAATGATTTGAACTGTTTATATTATAGGATTCGTCAAGTAAATCATCTATAAAAAAAAATTAAATCAATTGAACATTGGTAACCATAAAAAAATATAACATTTCTTTTTTAAAAAATAAACAACAAACATGATTTTGATAATATACTATTTATTTTTAGACCCTAATCTTGTGATTATGAATATTTAATTAACTTAATTTTTTTTATAAATACTTAACTCAATAAATTCTACAATATAAACAATTTAAATCATCAAAAACAAATTTCGTGTCAACAGCATGAGTGGTTACAACACATCAGTATTCTCATGTCCAGGTAAGTGTGTGTGCGCGCGTGTGAGAGAGAGAGTGAGTGGGAGAGAGATTGATAGTGTGAATATACCAACCATCAAAATTTAAGAGTTTAAAAACACTGAAAACCCATAAATAAATAAATAATAATAATAAACAACATTCAGTGTGTTTGATTTGAGTTTTCTGAATTAAATTTTTTGAAAATTAAATTTTTTAATTTTCATATTCTTTTGTTTTTAGTGAATATTTTTTAAATTTTAAACATTTTTTTTACTTTTTTAGATGCATCTTAGTTAGATGTATCTAAAAAGTAAAAAATTTATGAAAAAAATATTTAAAAAAATTAATAAATACATAAAAATACAAAAAATGTACTGAATTTTTATATTTTTTTTTGTATTTTTGGTATTTAGTGAATTTTTAAAAGATTTTTTTTACAATTTTTTTACTTTTTAGGTGTATTTATGTTGGATAAAAATCCGTAGCTCGAATGCTTGGCTCGAAAACTGGCTCGAAATTCTTTTCTTTTTTTTTTTTAGTTCTTTTCCTTCCCTTGCTTGCAGATCGGTGAGAGAAGGAGGAGGAAGAGAAGCTGATCGGTGATGGCGATGAAGCTGATCGGTGATGGCGAGAAGCTGATTGCTACTGTTTTGCTGTTTTGATGCTGAAATTGGTGCTTTTTGTTGATGAAATTGGGGCAGTTTTTTTTGCTGAAACTCTCTCTCTTCTGCACTCCTCCTCTTCCCCCTCTGTTTTGGGTTTGATTGATTTTGTTTGATTTTTTCTGGTTTGGTTTGTGGCTGTTTGGTTTTGATTTTTTATTTTTGGGTTTGATTTCTTTTTTCCAGATTTTTGGTTTAACTTTCCCAGATTTGGGTTTGATTTGGTTTTGGGTTTAATTTGTTTGATTTGTTGTTAGCTTCCCGCATTTATAAGATCGGATTGTAAGGAGTGTAGAGGGAGATGTTTTGGGTTTGAGTCTGTCAATTTTCTTCTTCTTTTGGTGAACATTTTGATGATTGTTGTCCAGAGCAATTTTCTTCTTCTTTTGGTGAACATTTTCTTCTTCTTCTTTTAGATTGCCTAGTGGAACGAAGAAGAGGAAGCAAGAGGGAAAGAAAAAAAAAATCAAAACGTGGTCGTTTCTGAAAATCGAGCCATTCGGGGCAATGGCTTTCGAGCTACCTAGCAGCTCCGATTTATGTTAGGTGTATCTAAAAAGTAAAAAAATTGCTTAAAATATTAAAAAAATTTAGTAAAAACAAAAAAATACGGAAAATAAGAGTGTAGAATTTTCTGAAAACTCAAAACAAGCAAGCTGATTAGCATTACACTTTGAGTAATGTTATTTAAATTAAAAAAAAAAAATATTATGAATTCCAAGTAAATTATCAAATAAATTACCAAACCTCTCACATAGGTGTGGGACCCACACACATGTGATTTGTGTGGCTCCCACACCCATGTGAGAGATTTGGTAATTTGTTTGGTAATTTTTTTGGAATCGCTAGCATAACTCATTAAAAAAATTAGATTTATTTTTCAAGTTTAATGATCAATCAATTAATCACTCTCGTGCACTATCTCTCTCTCTCTCTCTCTCTCTCTCTCATATATATATATATTTTTATTATTAACCAACCATCTTACTTACATATCATTAAGTCTAAAATGTGAGTTTAAAAAATGAAGTTGTATATCATTTTTTACTGCTTTTGATAGAAGAAATATATGATTATGATATGGTTTTATTATTAAAATAAATTATATCCCAAATGTTTTGAATTAAGGTGGATGTCTGATCATCCTTGGCTGGAAAGTATTGTAATAAATTAAACTAATGGAATAAATAATTGTTTATAGTCTCAAGTATGGACCCATATGTTATTTGAATGCCTATTTGGATTAAATTAACATATAACTAATTCCCTATCTACTTTCACTTGTCAGTGTTGCACAAACTAGTATTAAACAATATATGTAATGGGTTTCATACAATAATATGTCATCCAATAAAATGTTTATTGATATCTGATTAACGTGATTTTTTTTAGGGATGAAATACTCGACGAGTCTTACATACTGAATGGTTCGAATTATCGATGCGGCTCCATGGTGGGCATGCAAAAATCCAACAACACTCTCAAATTGAAAACCCAACTGAAGAGGAGTTTGGTCCAATACATATATACTTAAAATCATTGTTATAAAATTAAGCATCCATGCATGTTTTTCACATGGTTGATGAATTCTCTCATTTTTCTTTTCGAATTTATTTTGATTGTGTTTAGATTAAGAATTTAAAGAGAAATTAATAAAATAAAAAAAGAAAAAGTAAGCAATAGCAAAATTTTATTCACTTTGCTTTTATTTATTTTTTTGTGTGTTTCAAAATTATTTTTTCACCACACAATAAGTTAGTTGGCAATTTTCATGATGACATGATTAACATGCATGATGATATAATATATTTTGAAATTAAAGTTGTATTAAATCAAGGATTTGAGGGGATTTGTGAAGAGAAAAAAACTCAACAAAATAAATAAATAAATAAAATAGAATGAAAAAGAATACTAAGAATCAATTGTGGATATATCACACCTAGGGCTATGGAAAATACGACCTAATCTGCACCATTCAATCCGCATTGATCCGCTTGATAATTGTGGGTTAATTTGATCCACGATTTGAAATTTATAATCCGTTTTCGAAACTATCCCACTCCGCTAAATAATCATTGATCTGATAACCTAACTACCTAATTTTATTATCTTAATATTCAAAAAAATAAATAATTTATTTTAAAAATCATATTTATCGTCATTTCTTTTGGAAATAAATATGATAAAAGTATACATGTATGATTATTGAATCAATTTGACTTTATATATATATTATCTACACCTAAGAATCTAAAAATTGAACAGAACGGATCGTCAAAATGAGGTTCATGGAGGGCCCATAGGATGGAGCCTATGTTACATGGACTCGGGTACGGGTGTCGGGTGCGGGTATGTATTTAGAGGTCGGACTCATTAAATCTTAAATTTAAGGGTACGCGGACTCGGCAAAAAAATATCATATTTTTATATTTTTAATCTAATATGTGAGATAAAATGGTACTATATGTAACTTACAGTGTCAAAATGACATTTATAGTAATTAAACAATAATATGCACATATGATAATTATGTTATATACAATTATATAAGAAGTATCCGTTGAAAAGTATCCGACACATATCCCATACCCTTGTCCGAGTGTCGGGTGTCCGACACGGGTATTTGATCTATTTTGAAGAGTCCATGTAACATAGGATGGAACTAGTGTGGACAGGGAAAGAAACTAGACTCTTGTAGTTTTGTGTTTTTATCAAGTCTTTAAGCACACAATGCCATATTGGATTCAATAATGTTAGGTGTCAATAATGTTAGGTGTACCGATTTTTTACACAGTATTTTACACACATATATGAGGTCTATGTAAACTTGGGGTTGGGTGCTATCATATGATTGTTCTTGTTTCTGGATATGAACTTAGCTGGGATTTGAATTCTAAGAAATGATGACTTTTGCTCCTCCACATCCCCCCCTCCCCCCCCCCCCCCCTCTCTATTAATGTAATGTTTCTCAAATGTTGTATTGTTTTTCAAATGTTGTATTGTTTTCTATTTATGAATAAAGGTCTCTTTTTATTGATCAATATATATATATATGAGGTCTATGTAACTATATGTGTAAAAAATATAAGTGTTTAAAATATTGTGTAAAAAATTAAGTACATATCATTTTCTTATTGGATATTGAAGCAAGTCTCGATACTTTTCAAAAACGGAAAAATCAATTTTGAAAATGTATTTCAAAATGAAATATATGATATAAGTTCAAACTTAATGTGGTGTAGGCTATATAATCTTGTTCACATATTGTCTAGTTCAAATGAACATAAAATATTAAAAAATTTGATATAACTTTAAGAATTTTCACTGGGAATAAAAATAAGATAATAAAAATTCAACATTCAAGCTTGGTGCCAAACAATGAGCAGTGCTACTGTAACTACCTTGTAAATTGAACATAGAATGAAAGTGTTCTATGCAAGGCCACGAGCTAACACGATTTTCAAAATATTTCATTTTTTTATTTCTAATTTTTGTTAAATAACAAATTTTAACACTATTCTTTTGCTGCACTTTTTCTTTTCTTTTCTTTCTTTTTTTTTAAAAAAAAAAAAAAAAATCAATTTGCTTCATCTAAAATAATGCTTTTTATCTAAGGAAAATGATATTTGTATAGAATTATTAGACAAAATTTGTCAATAGAACGATGAGTTTGCGATATTTTTATAATTAAATGGTTTTTAAATGAACATTTTGTTTTAAAATAATAAATCACAAAGCAATCACATCATTTTGTATGTAGATTATTTTTAATAAGGATATGCGAGAACCAGTTTCAAAATATTGAATAAAAAAAAAAAAACGTTGAATGAATATACAATTTTAACCAAAACATTTATAACATGTCTAATTATTTTTCAAAAGTTAATATACAGGACAATCAAATTAAGCAGAAAAAAATGGAATAAAAACGAATGGTATGTGTCATAATGGTATTTGGTTTAGGAAGAGATTGTGTGAGGGAAAATGTAAGGTAGTTTTTGTGTATACAGACTCGAAGGCATTTCTAGAAAAGGATGACTCCCTAAGAATGATCTTCAACAGAAAGGGAAATAATGAGGAGTGGAGGATGGTTTTTAGAAGACCTTTGAGGGCTTGGAAAGAGTCAGAGGCTAATGAGCTTTCTTCAGTCTTGACAGAGGTGTCTGTGGAAACACTCAATCCATCTTTATTATCTCAAAACATGAGAATATCCCTTGTTTATATACAAGATATGTATGTATAGTGTTGGCAGGTATTTTAATATTTTAATGTGTTATAGGTTGTTTTTCTTTT
Source organism: Camellia granthamiana (assembly GCA_036172215.1). Classification (NCBI taxonomy): domain Eukaryota; kingdom Viridiplantae; phylum Streptophyta; class Magnoliopsida; order Ericales; family Theaceae; genus Camellia; species Camellia granthamiana. Next base: position 143,499,048 of record CM069907.1, read on the forward strand.
CTTTTCTACCTAGTTTGCTTACCATTTTAGTCTCCAAGACTTCCTAAATAAGTCTTCCTAGTCTTCTCCAAGTCTTTCTATTCCTATCCATTCCAAGACTTCCAAGGTAAGCCATCCAAGGTCTTGATCAAGTCCACCAATTCTTATCCATCAAGAATCTTATCTAAGAAGTTTTCATTTCTATATATATTAAACTTATGTCATATCTTTGAACATACGAGAGAAGAAGTTTTGGTTGTGTTGTTATGTCTTGAGTGAGATTATCAGGTAAATAAAAAGGGTGTGCGTGATAAAGCTTTGGGTTCAACCAATTGTGCAGTATTGGTGAACCATACGACTTAGTCGGGCTGTTGTATCCTGGGGGGACAAGTCAAGGTTTTTTCTGCTGCACCGGTGTGAGGCTTTGCCTAACCGCAGAGGGTTTGAATCTCTTTAAAGAGAGCGAATTTTCCGCGTCTCAGCCCTTACAATAGTTTTTGTAATTTCTATTATTCTTATTTTCTAGTATTTTATTAGTAATTATCACCAACATATAGTTATATCAACTATACTAGTCATGTTGACCTCATATCTACATCAACTAATTCAATCCTAACAAACTAACTAATTTCCATTCTTGCTTTAGTTGCATGGGATGAGCCACCTGGCTGTGAATTAGTTATGGCAATTGACTTGGCAACTGACTTTGATATACTTACATGCCCCTGCAAACTGATGGGGGAGGAGAACACCATCAGTTTGTTCTTCAAATATTGAAACCGAGAAACGGACAATGGCTTGGTGAATAAATCGGCCAACTGATCAATAGTAGGAATATATTTGAGTAGGATATGGAAACACTCAATCCATCTTCATTATCTCAAAATATGAGAATATCCCCTATTTATATACAAGATATGTATGTATAGTTATATCAACTATACTAGTCGTGCTGACCTCATGCCTACATCAACTAATTCAATCCTAACAAACTAATTTTTTTTTTCCATTCTTGCTTTAGTTGCATGGAATGGGCCACCTGGCTGTGAATCAGTTATGGCAACTAACTTGGCAATTGACTTTGATATACTTACAGTGTCTAGCATTAGGTCAGTTCACTTATTTCTTCAGTTTACAATCGTTATGTTCTTGAGTCTATTTCGGGTGTGCCTTTCTTAATTCCCCTCCAAAAACTCAGTTCATTGGTTGGTTGGCATGGAAGGGGGAGATTAAATCTCTGGCTTATCTGCAGAGGATTGGTGTTCTTAGTCCAAGTTATTATATTAATTGCATTTTCTGTAGTATGGAAGGTTTGGTCCAAAATGTTGGAATGGTAGGGGGTACAGTGGGTTTTGTTGGGATCAATTGAGGGCTTGCTTTTCTGGTGGTCTGGATTTAAATTCAAGAAGTTTATTGGGTCAATCTGGAAAGCTATCCCATTGGTGCTGATGTGGTCAATTTGGAAATGTAGGAATGATTGTATTTTTAATGGAATCCAACATAATTTGGATGATCTATGTGAGAGCATTACGATTAGGATTGCTCTTTGGACTAAGTATCATTATCCTAAACTTGCATATTCAATTCAGGAGTTGGTATTTAACCTGTAGCAGATTATATTACCGGTTGGATGAGTGGTGCTAAGTGGGCTCTTGTTTTTTTTATTCGAACGGTTCATGGAGTTGGCTGATATGTGTTGGCAGTATTGTATTTGTTGGTGATTTTGGTTGCAGGTTCACTGGCTTCTGGTTATGGAGAACAAAAGAAATTGAGCTTTTGTCTGCAGATAAGAAAGCAAGGTGGAAAAATGAATTTGATTGGCTTTTATCTGTGACTGATTACATTGTTGATCTATTGTTGTGTGTTTTTTGGTGGTCTGATGCTTGATGGTTGCACCATGCTTGGAATGTCAGAGGAGAAACAATGGAGGCCCTTGTATTTTTCAACCTGATGTTGATATATTGTTGTGTGATTTAGGAGGGTTTGGCTGGTTGTTTTGGTAGTGTGTTTGGGTGGCATTTTACCTTTTTTCTGGGTTTTGGTGAGGTGTCTGCTTGTTTTGGATGTTTGTTTTGCCGTTTCTTTCGTTAGTTTCTCACCAACCTCATTGGCTTGAGCTTGCACATGATTGGATATTTCTTTTGGTGCCAACCAAGTTGGGATTAAAAAGGTTCACTATGATGCTTGTTACTCTTGTCTCGCTTTATTGATGTGTTTCGCATTTTGTTTTCATCAATAAATTTTTTTCTTTCACTGATTAAAAAAAAAGAAGAAGAGGTGTTTCTAGACTCAACTGACATTGTAGAAGAATTTGTCTAAACCCAAACACTTGTTCAAGTTTGAGCTTGAGTTAAACGAAAGAATTATGGTATGGCTAGACTACTTGTCCAAATTCAAATAAAAAAAATAAAAAAATAAAAAATAGAAGGAGAAGAAGAAAAAAGAAGTTATCCTATACTAATGTATTGTACGTTTTGAAAATAAAAAAAATAAAAAATACAAACATGAAATATAATATGAATGGTGTATCAAGTAGTACAATATATTACACTGTAATATAATTTGATTCAAACAGTGAGATAAAAATAATCAATAATTTATAATATTTCTGGTCTATTAAATATAATTAAGCTATATATATTAACAATAGAATTATATGTACTTGGGTTATAAGAATAACATTATCAAGCTCATTAGAGGCTTCTCCGAACTATTTTATAATACAAAATCATAGAAACACACTTCATCAAACTTAATTTTTGGCTAGCTACTTTAGTTTAATATCAAACCACTAGTTACATGTAACTAGAGAAAGAGAACTCGGGAAATTATTTTAGGTAATAAAATATTAATATATTATATCTATTTATCATTTAATCAATTATTAGTATATTAATAAACCTGAGTGGTGAAATCATTAAACTAATGCAATTATAATACATGATATAAAAAATACAATTTGATAAATTAAGAAAAATTATTTATAAACAAAATTTGTATAAAAAAAAAAAAAAACTGAATTAGAAATATTGTGCTATTTTTTTTTTTTTAAAAAATATAAGTTAGAATAGTAGGTATTTTAAATTGAGATGAACGGAGCATAAAATGTCACATCATTTTATATGTAAATTCAATATGATTTTTTTTTAAGGATAAATTACATTGACTTCCCTGATTTTTAGATACAACAAATCATAGGTTTTGAGATAATTAAATCAATCTCTTTATTAGTAAGCTTAAACGGATCGAAACGAATGTAGGTAGTGTTTTGCAGCAAATATGATCTTGATGCCAGTAGTTGGTTGCCGTCAAGGGAGGTAAGTTATAGATACTCAAGGGTGTGGTCTGATATTGTCACTCTGGCTGATTATAATCCTTCTATGATGTTGAGTTTCTTGAATGATTTTAAGATAGAAGTTGGAAATGGGGAAATGGTAAAATTCTGGGAGGATATTTGGTGTGGCTCTCAATGTCTGAAATTGGAGTTTCCAAGATTGTTTAGTCTCTCTTTGGAGAATGAAGGCACTCTTAGGAGGTTCCTTGATTTGAGAAATGCTTCAGGGAAGTGGAACTTGCTGCCTAGAAGGGAGATATTTGAATGGGAAAGGCTTGAGTGATTGAGACTTGTAACAATTCTATCAACAAGGCCTACAACTAAAGGAGAAGATAGTGACTATTCAAGGTGGGTTGCTAATGATTCAGGTATTTTCTTTGTTTCTTCTTTATATTTTCATTGCAATTTGGATGGGGCCACTTATCCCAGGTCGTGTAAATTGGTGTGGAATTCAGTTTTGCCTTCTAAAGTGATTTTTTTTGGCTGGCTTGCCTGGAAACACAAGGTGAAGACATCTGTATTTTTATAAAGAATTGGTGTTCTCAATGGCACCTTCTCCATGGCTTGTAGTTTTTGTAAGAATGTTGAGGAATATGATTCATGTGTTATTGCATTGCCTTTTTATTTGGGAAGTGTGGTCATTCTTATTAAGATGGTGAGGGTGTTGAGTGGTCCATTCTAGGTTCTGTTGAAGGAGTATTGCTCAGGTGAAAGGGTCAGATTCTGAAAAAACTAGAGAAGAAGATATGGGGAATTATTCCCCTTGTTACCTTGTGGTCCATATGGAAACTCAGAAAATGATTGTGTATTTAGGGATACCAAACCTATAATTTTGGAATTGTGTGAGCTTATAAAATTCAGAGTTGCATTATGATTCAAAGCCTCTTACAAAGATCTTTAATATTCTGTGAGTGACTTTATGTTCAATCTTAATCAGATCAGAGTATGCATTGGTGGAGGTTGAGTTGATCTTGATTTAGGGGGGTGAGGCCTGTTGTGCATATAAGTAGGGTGTGCTACAAGATATTGTTGTGTTGATTGTAGGTTGGTGAGGGAGTTTGCAAGTATTTGCTGGTTTAAGTTGTTAGGTTTTTGTTATTGGCAATCCCGTTTGACAAAACTGCTGTCAGTTATAATTTTATTTGTTCTTTTATTTCAGTGAGGTTATGAGTATTTAGATGCAAATCCAACTCGAATTGTGCTTTGTATTGGAGTTTGTGATGTTAATTCTTTTATGTTTGCCACTTCGTTGACTATGTCGGGGATTAAGCTGCCCGGTCAGCTTGCGAGGTCCAGGGGGCAGCGCCCCTTGGCGGGTTCAAGGCAGCGCCTAAACGGGGTCGAGGGGCAATACCCTTGAAGCAAAAAGAAAAAATACAGTCGAAGTTGTTTGTTCGCTCGAGTGAAGGAATGTGTGTTCAAGCGAAGAATCTTTGGTCCTATAAGTTTTCATTGACTGTAAAAATATTGAGAAGATGCATTTCTTGCTTGAGCGATACTTTGGTGGCTCGAGCGAAGACACTTGGAAAAACACGCATTTTAGTCTCCTCGCTCGAGCGAGCATTCCTTTGCTCGAGTAAGCATCACGGCCTTGGTCTCTATAAAGCTGCGATTCAATCTGTTTCTAGGGTACAGTTTCCAGATTTTCTTCTTGGGTAATAGGGTTTTTATCTAGAGTTTCTTTACTTGTTTTCTTTGATATCTGTGAGAGTTTATATCATGAATTGAGTGGATTATATCAAAGGGTTTGTTTGTTTTGTTTTATTTACAAAAAAGAGAGTTGCTTTTCGGTGGATTCTGAGAAATTTGGGCCTGAAGCTTTGGTGGATTCTGAAGTAGCTCATTGTCGTGATTCGACATCAGCGTTATGGATTTAACGTTGTACAAGACAATTCCGAGGTGAAAACGGTGGTGGAAGAGGCACATTGGGATCAGTTCAATTTGGGTGTGGATTCGCTAGGTAATTGAGAGTATACTTGTGTAATTCTTTTTTTGTCTTCTTAGTGGATTATTTTATGGCTTTGGCCCGTGGTTTTTTTTTAATCACAATTGGAGATGCTCAAATTGTGATTTTTCCACGTTCAAATTGTTGTGTCGATTTGTCTTTGATTGTTTGATTGTGATTATTATTTACTAGTTAAAATTGATAATGACAAATCAATATATCAAGAATTTTAGATTTTTCATAAGTTTTGTTTCTATTATGAGAGTAGAGTTTGCATTGGAGGAGGTTGAAGTTCTGCTGCATTTGGATTTGGATGGCTGCTGTTACTGACTACTGTTGTTAGTGATGCTGTTGCAAAGATTTGGCTTATTTGAGTATAGATAATGTTGCTGCTAATGGTTAGGGAGTATTGGTGTTGTTACTTTTGAAATTGTTCTATTTTTGATTGGTTGCTCACCAACTTGAGGCGATGCTGCAGTTGATTGGGCTTGTTCTATGATGTCAACTTAGTTGGGATCATATTTCTTTGCTATGATATTTGTGCATCCACCCTCTTTTATTGATGTATGGTGCAATTCGTTATTCATTAATAAAATTCTTTTTTGTTGATAAAAAAAAACTCAAATATAAATAAAATAATATATATATATATATGTTTTAATATAAAAAAGATGATAACATCACTTTTTTATCCATAAGACTATCAAATTATGGGGAAAAATGAGTTAAGTGCTATGTAAATTAAAACTTTACAGGAGTCCAATATAATTAGGAAAGCTTGCAAATTTTTTTTTTGTATTTTCTCCAAATTTTAATAGATGTGAATATAATTTATGCACTATTTTATTTATATATCATTATCCTAAACAAATGTGAGCATATATTATTTTAATTCTCTCATAAATATTAAATTTGGAATTGAAAAAAATAAAATAAAAATAGAATAGAATAAAAAATAGAGAGTTTGTTGGAGAATGTATTTGAAAAGATAATTAGCTAAAATAGAAAAATAGATTTTTAGTTAAAATTTAGGGTGAAACACCAATAAATTCCAAAATGTGATCTTGTGAACTGTTGAGTCCTCACTTTTTTTTCTTATGAACCTAAAAGTCTCATTAAAGTGAAAATTACACAAAAAAGTAGTCATTTACATGTTTGGGTTTAATTTTCTAAGGATAAAAGTGGGTTTCTCTAAGGCCAAATTTGGGAAGACTAAATAAGTGCACTTTTTGTCTTTTTTAACTAAAAAATTGAGGTTGAAAATATGGATGTTTGGGTTAACTTTTTGACTTTTTATGGAAAAATGTGTAATAAAAAATTGTGAAAATTGGTTTTAGAGGAAAATTTGAATTGGGAGTTGTGCAGCCGTAATTGTTGACTTTTGGTGAATAGTGTTAACTTTTTAACTTTTTGAGTAGCTTTTTGACTTTTTGGATTATTTGGGAGTACCCAAACAAGGCCTAAATATAAAATTATACATTTAGACAATTTGCATTATAGAGGTTTGGATTTTCCCTCTTAGAACAAATCCCACAATATGAAAAAAATATAATACTCTAAAAACGTAACACTCTAATGTAATACTAACGTAACATCCAGTGTAAAATACTAGAAAACTCTTTGGTGCACTTTTCTCAAACGTAACAACATAACACTCCAAAAAAACTCATTAATGTACTTTTTCCAAACGTAACACTCCAATCAGTGTAACATAAAAAAAAAATAAATCCTTAGTGTACTTTTTCCAAATGTAACATTCCAATCAATGTAATCTCAAACATAACGCTCCAATGTAATACACACAAAAATACTAAAAAATTTCTTAATGTAATTTTTCTAAATGTAACACTCACAATTTGAAATTATACATTTGCTCAAAACTTACTAAAAAATTTTTGTACTCATTTTGGAATGGTTTGAAGAATCCTATATCCTTTTTTTAGAGTGTTACATATGGAAAAATTACACCAAGGAGTTTTTTTTGTGTATTACATTGAAATGTTACACTAAGAAATTTTTTGAAGTGTTATATTGAAGTATTACGTTTGAAAAAAGTATACTAATTTTTTTTTTAGTGTTATATTAGAGTGTTACGTTTGAGTGTTATATGGGAGTGTTACAGTTTGAAATGTTATATGGGAGTGTTATATATTTGTCCAATGTTTACTAATGCTATATTTGGTTGGAGGATTTGAGAATGGATTTGGAAAGGGAAATAGAAAATGTAATTAAAATGTGAATAAAACATGCCTATATTTCACTTAATTTCACACATTTGTTCATTTTCCTTTCCAAATCCCTCCCTAAATCCCCCAATCAAACACATCGTAAGGGATTTTTGTACTTCTTTTGAAATGTTTGAAGAATCCCACATCCTTTTGGAATGTTTGAAGGATCTTTCAAGTCATTTTTGTACTCCTTTTGAAATGTTTTCCAAATAAAAAAATTCTCAATTTGATTCTCATAGATTGTGTACATTACCTTTTTAGAAAAGAGAGAGAGAGAGAGAGAGAGAGAGAGAGAGAGAGAGAGAGAGAGAAGGAAACAAAATAGGGGTATAACTGTAAATTTAATTTCTAAATAATATATTAAATATGCTTTTCCAAAATTAATAGGACTGGTTGGCCTATATAAAAATCCTTGAAGCTAAATGAATTATCATTCCTCAAAATAGAATTTATAAGTAAATTTTCTTAAAATGTAATTAAAAATTTGACTATTTTGATAAGATTGGGGAATAACACATCAGCGGGAGTAGCAAAAATTATTTACAAAAAAAATTAAAAAATACATGCTTTTTATTATTAATATTTTTTAATATTGTTAATAAATATTTTTCACTTGACATGCTGTCAGTGTGATTTCTCCTCGTAAAAACCCTTGTCTTGTGTATACTTTTTTCAGATTTAATAATTCAAGACAAATTTTAGCTTTGCCTTGACTCATTTTTACATTATTATTATTATTATTTTTCCTTTTTCGGTGACTGATTATAAGTGATCAACATTATAATAATCCAAACTACTTACTAAGACCATCTCCAATGATGAACCAAAATCATCATCAGATTTGAATTTGGTAAAAAAATATCACTTTTATGGTTCCAACAGTTTCACCAAACGAATATCAAATTGAGAATTTACTAAACGTTTCACCACCAAACGTTTCACCAAAATGAGAAGCAGAGCAGATTTCACCAAAACACTGTGTGTTTACGTTGAAAGTGGGGCCCATCGGACAACCGGCCGGACGTCCGGCCGGATGTCCCACCGGTTGTCCCAGGGTCGTCCCACCGGTCGTCCTTGCTTCCAAAACTCCTAGATGGCTTTTCTTCTACTGCAATTAGTTCAACCTCTAATTCATCTAAGAAACCAAAAATCAGATAGAACAATTCATCTAAGAAACTAATTCTTCTATTGCATCGTCACATAAATCCAACTTCACCTTCGATCGCTCAAACTCCACTGCACAACAATCAAACCCCAATATAGATGCAAATCAGTTACATATATATATATATATATAGAGAGAGAGAGAAGGGTACGAGGTGAGGAGGAAGGGGGTTTGGGGAATGGGGATGAGATTGGGAAGAGAAGGGCAAGGAGGAGACAATTGTGGCGCTGGTTCAAGCTGAGTGGATGATTCTTCTTCTTCTCCACCATTGATGTAGAGAGTTTCTGCAAAACCTATGAAAATGGAATAGAGGTTTATTGATCAATGGGTTGCTTCGAACATGGAGCTATAAGGGCTCCAAATGGGTTTACTCTCGGAAATGTTCTTGGAGTTGTTTTTAGAGGTAGGTTTGATTCAAATCATGTTATGAATCAAAAGATGCACGCTAGTTGTTTGATGAATTGCTTGAACCAGATGAATCTGGAAACGAATTGAGAAACAGAAATGAAGGGGAAAAAAAAAATTTCGCTTGTCCGGTTGACCGGCCGGTCGACCAGCCAGTTGTCCCACCGGACGTCCCTTGTCTTTTGATGAAAACCGTTGGAGCCGCTCGTATTAGATCGAGAAACTTGCCTTTTTTTTACTCAAATTTGGTGAAAAAATAGTTGAATCGTTGGAGATGCTCTAAGTATTTAAAATTAGATTTGTACAAACTCAGGGCCTCTCACCATAGTGGCCATGTGATTATTAAAGAACCTAACGTACCAAATATGGTACATAATGGCCACTTACAGTAATAAAGAGCTTAATACATAAAATTTTCGACGAAGTTACATTAAATAAGGAATACATTAGGACAATGTTTTGAAATTCGAACTGGTGAGCAAATCGGAAAAGATTTTAGGTGGACGGGTCACCGGTTCAACCGTTGGGTCGAAACGATTAAACCATGACATCATAATTACATCATAAATATATTAAAAATATAACTATAAAAATGAAAAAAAAAAATTAAATTCAACAATATAATAGAATTTTCAAATATCACTCACAATGAAATTATAATTTGCAATAATAATGTAACATAGCAAAATTAAATCACAATCAAATTTAACATGCACATACAACAATCACATACATATATATATGTACATGAAATCAAAGAAAGGTTCAGACTTTAGAGGAATAGGAACAATGGCCCCGTTTGGTGTATCTGTTAAAACAAATTATAGATTATAGTTTAACAGATTCTAGATTATGACTTTAATAAAAAAACTGTTAATCTATTTGGTGTAGCTGTTGGATTATAGATTTAAGTTGCTAAGTAGTGTTTGTTAAATAAGCTGTGAAGTAACTTTTTCAATTAACTTTTATTTTTTGTTATTCACTACTTGTCTATATTTCTCATAAAAAAAAATTAATAATCTATAGTCCATTTGGGTCTTTTTCTATTTTTTAAAAAATAAAAAATAAAAAAAATCTAAGAGTATAATTGTAAATTAACATGTCCATAACAGAAGCTGATAATCAGAAGTAAAGGGTGAGCAGTTTCTCAGAATCAGCTTTTTTATCACGCTGTAGATACCCCATTTTTGACCGCCCTTAAGACTTGGACACTACTGATGGTTTACTTGTTGGAGAAAGGTGTGCAGTGCACAGGTTCAGTTTCTTCGGCAAGGAGAGAGGCAAATCTCAACTTCATACCCCATTGTGGACCAAAATTATTTTTGATGGTTTTTATACCTTAAAACCCTCTCTTTCAAAACATTTTTGAAATAAAATTCCCACGATGTTTCGACGCTCGCATTTCAGTAAATGTTGCGCTTTTCGGTAAACCGAGCAAGGACAAAGGGGAGATGAATGAAAGAGAGATGAAATCTTTGAAAAATCTTTCAAAACACCTTACTCAGGGGTTTGAAGTTGAAGAAAAGAGGAGAAGAGGGGAGAAAACTAGTTTGGGAGTGGTTCAGCATGAATCCGGGAAGGAGAAAAGTCTGCGCGGCTTCCCCGAAATGGGCGTAACTCTTTGTACAAGAGGAATTAAAATATTGGGCCACCACCATTGGAAATCTTACTTCCGGGGCTTCATTTTGCACTCAAGAATCTCCTAAGTCCAAATCCGGAGGGAGGAGATATGGTTGGTTGAAGTCCGGTTGGACCGAATCTGCGCGGCTTTACGGAAACTGGCATAACTTTTTCTACAGAAGGAATTTTAATGCAAGGTTTGCTCCATTGGAAAGCTAACTTCCGGGGATTCAATCTGGGCTTCCACCGGAACTTTGTGACCTCATTAGCCACCCATCGGCACTCTATTTAGCCGACCGGCACAAAAGATTGCCGGCCGGCCAAAAGTGCCCAGAACTCAGATTTTTGACAGATATTTATCAATACACTGTGGCAGATATTTTCAATTGGGATATTTCGACCAAAAGCTCTTATTTTGATATATATAGAGCCTTATATCTCATATGGCTTAGGGTTAGAACAAAAAAGCAAATCTTGGGAGCTTCTCACTCTAAAACATCCCTCTCTCTCTACACTTCCAAGTTCAAAACCTCTCAAATCCTTGGCCATTTCTTCATCACCACCAAGCACCACCACCACCACTCCATTTCCAGCAGCAAGGGGAGCTTTCCAGAGGCTTAGAAGCAACATTCCTCAAGCCAAGAGGTAGAAAAGAAGTGGTCTTCAAGGGTAAGTTGCCATTTCCCTCTTTTGTAGCATTTTCTTGCCTCATTTCTTAAGCCTATTTGCTCACTGTTTTAGGCTCCGACCCAAACTTAAAGGGGCACTCTTTTGAGCTATTATTCATGTTTGTTGAAGGGTTCAACCCTATTTGAGATCACCATCTTGTACTTGCTTCAATATCATCTTATATGTCACATTTTTGCATGAAATTTCTAGCCTATGAGTGATCTGTTTTCGAGCATAATGTAAACTGTAAGTGGGCCTATTTTGAGCCCCTCTTCAACATTGAATAAGGGCTCAACCTTTTTTGGGCCCCCTATCTTGCACTTACATCATAATCTCTCCTATTTACCGTAAATTTGCATGATTTGTTTGGCCTATATGTAAATTGTTTTGGAGCATGTCATGAACTGTGAGTAAGCTTATTTTGTGTCCCTATACAACATTGTAGAAGGGATCAACCCTGTTGGGGGCCTCCATGTTGTACCTACCATCATACCCCTCTTGTGGCCTATTTCTTGCATGGCATTTTTAGCATGTTTGCCTACTGATTTGAGGGTTTTCATCTACTGTAAATGTGCATATTTTTGGTCCCTCTTCAGTGTTGTAGAAGGGAATTTTTCCATTCGGGCTTTGCATGTATCACTTACTTCATAGCCTCCCTTGTGGAGCCATTTTTGTATGCCATGTTAGCCCCATTTGTGATTGCTGTTTGCCCATGTTTTGTACTGTAAAAATGTGATTTATGGGGCTGCCTTGCTTCTTCCTTTTCATGTCATGTATCAATTATGCATGTTTGGTGTAGCTATAGGCCATTTCGGGTGCCAAAATTCATGTTTCGGGATCATTCCATGCATCGGGTACACTTTGGCCATGTTTCGGGACTGTTTTGCCCCACATTTCAGTGCTGAAATTCATTTGCATGTTTGCATATCATATTTCCATGCCATTTCATCGCGTATGCCATTGCCTCGGTTTGCGTGCCGTGTGCACGCATTTCGAGGCATCTCATTTTTCATCTCTCGGCCTCTTAAGTGAGTGTGGCTGAGGCTCTCTCATGTTGGTGTAAACCCATATTGTATTGTTTATGTCATTTTAGCATCATTGCATTCCGTATGCCATTGCCTCAGTTTGCGTGCCCGTGTGCACGCATTTCGAGGCACTTCACTTTTATCCGATGGCCTCCTATGTGAGTGTGGCAGAGGCCCACTTGTGTTGGTGTAAGTCCATGTTGCATTGTGTATGCCATGTTTCAATGCGTTGTGCATGTTATGTTGTTAGCGTTGTGTATGCCATGTAGTTGCATTGCATGTTTGTATGTTAGCTTGCATGCTTAGGTTGCATGTGCATTGTTGTGCATTGCCTTGCCTCTTGATCAACCATGATTGAGGTTGGGTCCCTTGTATGTTTGGTGTGCATTACATTTGATATTAAAATGCACACTTGACTCTTTGGCCATCATGCATGGAAATGCGCGATTGGTGGCCCGAGAATCGAGGCACATCCTCCTTTGAGTCACAAACATGATAAGGAATGTGTTTGGTGCATACATTGCTTGAATTGAGCTGCCATGCAAGTTTTGCCCTCTGCTGCTGTGAGTTGCAGGTTCTGCGGGAATTCATTGCCGGCCGGCAGTATTTAGTGCCGACCGGCAGTCAATCAATGGCCGGTGGATATATTTTGTGCCGATGGCTACATCCTTGTGCCGGTGGTCATTTCCTCCAGACGGTGGGATTCTCCAGTGTCCAGAGAGGCATCCTTGAGACTTTGGCAGATTTCAGAGGAACAAAGCAGGGAAAACAGAGGCAAGCTAGGCATGGCAGTGCAACTCCGAGCGGAATCCGAGCGCGCGTGCATTGAGCCCTCGCCCCGAGGCGGTTTACTGTTTTTCTTAGATTAATTATTTTGTTAATTTAATTAATTTATAATATTTAATTAGCTTGCGTAGTTAATTAATTTGTATTATTCTTTTGGTCCCTCCGAGTGAGGGCAAATCTGTAATAAGTGTGCGTGGGTGTGTGCATGTCTCCCAACCCCCACTTCTTTCTTCCCTTTTACTTACCCGCTTTCAATGGTTAGTATTAGGGCACGTTTATTTTAGCATACCTTATGCTATGCATGCCTGCATCCATGCATTTGTTTACATGCACCGGGCTCGGTACATCATACAAACCGCATTGTATTTTCAATTCCAAATTGAATACGTGCATCGAATAAAGTGCATTCCACATGCCATCTTTAGGGTTAGCCGAGCCTACGCTAAATTACATCTTCGCCTGTGTCGCATTAGCCATTTAACATGAACTAGGTCATGCATGTTTGCTAACTAGTTTATTGTTTTGGCACGGAGTACGATGTAAGTATTTATGCTTTAGCATATCGCATGCGTGTGAATGTTAACATAATAGCATGACTATCGTGAGGCTAAGTGCTTATGTGATAAACTGTTTGAATGCCTGTGGGTGGAGGTTGGGTTGCTTGAGTTGAAAAAGCTCATTGAAATCCGTGTTTTAGCCTACTTGCGAGTAGCAAATTCCAAAGCATTTTCAAAACGAACGGATATGCAATGTTTGTTTCCAAATTAGGCGATCTAGTCTATACTTGTTTGCTGTGCGCATAACATAGTAATTCTAGGCTAATAACCGGAATAAGAACACATAAAGTTTTCAAAATCGGATATCACGGTTAGTAGAGGCCGGTCTTCGGACCGGGCGAAAGGGGGTGCTCATAGCTGACCTTCCCCGATCGTACCCAAGCTCCCGAGCCAAGACCACTTTGGTTATGACGGACACGTGGCCTTCGGCACCGAGTCAGGGTTTCCTAAATTTCCCATTTTAAAATATTTAGGTGGTGACTCTGTAATCTGGCAAAGCAGTCCATGTTTGGCACTACTTTTTCAAAATCTGTTTTTCTTCAAAACGATTTGCCAGAGTTGGACTCTTTGGTTCAAGATTTAGAACCGCAACACAAACAGGGGAGTCCGAACTGTAGCATAGAGGCCCACGGGCGCTGTTACACACGCCCTCAAAATAAACCCATAATATACATAATATTGACATGCATTGATAGAAGAAAACCAAACATTATTCCATTCATCAGAGTATTCTTATTAAAAGACATTACATGTAACATCAAAAGTAAATGCCCTACGGGCTTACATCTTTCCAAGCCAACACTTGGACACAAAATGTGAGTACTAACTCAACTACAAATTAAGCCCTCGACTTGAGTTTACATGTAATATCAAATAACAAATAACTAAAAAAACAAGTCTTCAAATCCAAATCCTTCCAAGCTAAGTCCTTGGAGGTAGCATATCACCTGAACCTGAAAATGGTGTTCCCGTATAGGGTGAGCCACAACCCAGCAGAGATATACTAAACCAAATATAGAAATTGACTAAAGCAATAGCATTCGATAGATGGTTAGCACTTAAAATCAACTATTACACAATTCAGTTTCATGACAATAATGTCCATGACATGTTTCACATTCCGTTATTATTCAACTTTCCATTTATACAGACATGGCTCAGAACCTGGCCAAACTACAAAGTGAGACTACATCTCACATTAACGTTACTTCCAATATCAACAATTAAATGAGACTAAGGCTCATACTAAAACACTTCCATAAATCAATAAGTATAGCGACCCCGGTCTTTTCCCATTTGATTATTATATCTGGACTCATGTTCCGTGGATTCCGTTGTCAGATTATTGTTGTTGTCATCCTTTAACGTCATTGTTTGAGTCTTAGGGTGTGTTAGACCTGTTTCGAGTGGGTGGTTTGAGTCTGGGATCAAACCCCAGATTTTTGAAGTTTCAGCCGTTCCGCTCGAGCGGACCTTCTTGCGCTCGAGCGGAGATTGCACACGTCCAGTATTTTTGAACCCTGCAAAACTTCTGCAGGTGTGATATCTACGCTCGAGCGGGATTTCTGAGCTCGAGCTGGTTGAGCTCGAGCGGTATTGTTTACGCTCGAGCGGGTAGTGTGTTCTTCGCGTGGGTTCTGGAATGGGGGAATCTACGCTCGAGCGGTTATCATTGCGCTCGAGCGGACCTTGTTTTTGTTCTTTACGCTCGAGCGGTGTGTTGTACGCTCGAGCGGGCCTGTCAAGTTTAAATACGCAGCAGCGTGTTTTAAAACAGTTTTTCAGCCCCTTTCAGTTTATAAAACCCTAGGTTACGAGTTTTCTCTCTCCCAACTCATCTTCTCTCCTAGGTTTCATCTATTTAGAGTGAGTATCTAACCTAGTTCCTTCATAAAAAAGGTAGAGTGGGTCGAGGGCTTCCATTTAATCTGAACGGTTGTTGATTTGGAGCACTTTGGAGTTTGGGCTATCATCTCCGTCTTCTTCTTTTCGGGTTCTTGCTTCGAGGTAGGGATTTCCTACTCCATTTATACGCTTTAATCCTAAGTGTTGGTATTTTGGTATGTGGGAGTAGTTTGGTAATTTTGGGAGAAACCTTAGGGTTTTGGCTTAGATTAATTTGTATAATTAATTTAAGGGAAAAATGTGGAATTGGGTTTAATTCATGAGATTGGGGAATTTAGTGGTTTAATGATGTAATTGGTTAGTTTAAATACTTACCTTTGAGAATGATGAAATTTCATTGTATTGTTATATTTATTTCTTGTTTAGAAATAATTGTTTTGGGCTATCGGTGGAGGATAGCCATTGATTGTTGTAGACCTTGCATGCGGCTTAGGTATAACTGAAATTGAGTCATTTATTTGACTGTTGAGTTAATACAGAACATTACTTGTATTGATTATGTGTTGTATATGGCAATTGTGTGTTTCATTGCATATGCATGTTGTTTGGAGAAGATAGGGGATGAACTCCACGGTTTAGGGGAAGATAGGGGATGCACCTCTAAACCGGATTTGTTGGGAGGAGATAGGGGATGGACTCCAGTAGCATCACTCATATGTGTGCTTATTGATGATAGCAATATTGCTATTTGTTGTTGATATGATACATCACCACCATGTGTATCAGTTGGGAAGTATGGAAGTAGATTTGATTGAGATTGACATAACACCAACATGTGTGTTTATTTTGTTATAAGAAAGGTTTAACCTGATTTGTTATCCTTGTTGAGTTGTTTGGCCAGGTTCTGAGCCATGTCTGTATAAATGGAAAGTGTATTGTGTCATAGACGATACGTCATAGACAACGTAGACATTAGTGTCATGAAACTGGAAATTGATTATCTTGTGTTAACTACGTATCGAATGCTAATGCTTTAGTTAATTCTTATGCTTGGTTTAGTATTTTTCTACTGGGCTGTGGCTCACCCTATATGGGAACTTCATTTTCAGGTTCAGGTGGTTCACTACCTCCAAGGACTTAGCTTGTGAGGATTTGGACTCGAAGACTTACTTTATTTTATTTGTTTTATTTGAATAACTTGTAAACTTTCAAGCCTAGGGCTTTATTTGTTTTTGAGTTAGAACTCATGGAATTGTGTCCAAGTGTTGGCTTGGCAAGATGTAAGCCCATAGGGCATTTATTATGATGTTTTTATTTTACGATACTCTGATGAATGAAATAAGATACTTTATTTCCTTATAATTCCGCATGTTAATATTATGTATTATGGGTTTATTTTCGAGGGCGTTACAACTTGGTATCAGAGCGTACCGGGTTCGAATACTTTGGGTACGTGGGAAGTGATTAGAATCACAATGGGTTCGTCTCGCTTGATAGAGACTTAGTGTAATGTTATATGCTTATGTGATAACATGTTTATGTGACTATGTGGGTATGGAATGTAGTTTCTAGGATGTTGACTGGACCCTTGAGTCTCTGAAAGTCTTGTTGGAAAGGCACTTGATCAATGTTGTTTCCAACCGGAACTTTAGTGGCGCCTCGGGACTATCATTATCCAGGAATGAAATTCGTAGGTGCTTATGTGATTATGTGCTTACGTGGTGTGATTTATTGTTGTCCAATGTATTAGGACGTGAGTGTTATAATTTTGGCACATTATTTAGAGTGCTAACGTCTTTATTTCCTTTATTAGGATGTCAGGACGAGGACGAGGTCGTGGTAGGCGTGGTAGGCAGGCCAGGCAGGAAGTGCCTATACCGGTGGAAATTCCGGCAGTTCAGGAGGGTGTTGGTCAGGCCAATGTGGCCGAGCCAGTAGGACAGCAGTTTATGGGTGCTTTGGCCCAAGGGATAGCGGGGGCATTTCAGGCGTCAGTTGACATTCTGAGGGCTGCGAATCCAGCCCAGGCTGTTGTTGCTGCAGATACAGGACCTTCTTTTCTGAAGAGGGAATTCTTCCGGTCTCACCCGGACGAATTTTTAGGTGATCCTAGCGAGCCGCTTAAGGCAGACGAATGGCTCGAACAGACAACGAAAACGTTTGAGATGCTAGGCATCGAAGACGAGGCACTGAAGGTGACCTTGGCATCCTTCCAGCTGAAGGGGGATGCGGGTCAGTGGTGGAAGTTCATCAAGGGTCGTATTGGGAGTACCTGGAAGGCTTTTGTTGATGCTTTTCAGGAGAAGTACTTGTCTCCAGCTGTTCAAGAGAAGTTGAGAGATCAGTTCCGCCATCTTGAGCAGAACAGTTTATCAGTGGCCGAGTTTGAGGCTGCATTCACTAGTTTGTCCAGGTTTGCACCTGAGTTGGTGGCGACTGAGGAACGCCGTTGCATTGAGTTTGAGAAGAAGTTGAGGCGTGGCCTCATGCTGAGAGTTGTTGGGTCTATGATTCGGGATTTTGGGCGTTTGGTTGATGCAGCAGCCCATACTGAGATTATGATGCAGGAAGAGGGGGAAAAGCAGAAAGGCTCCAAGAGGAGTCAGGATGGCCAGAGTGATGGCAGGAGGCAGAGAGGGTTCACTCCTCAGCAGCCTCAGAGTAGTTTTTCTAGATCCACTTTTCCAGTGTCGAGTGCTAGTTCTGGGAAAGGCAGTCAGGGAGATATTACCTATTTCAAGTGTGGCCAGCTGGGTCACAAGTCTCCAGTTTGTCCTCAGAGGGGAGGAGTTCAGAGAGCAGCATCTTCTTCGGCTCGATCTCAGAGCCAGAGTCAGGGCAGAGGCCCACTCTCTTGTTTTCAGTGCGGTCAGCCGGGGCACCTGAAGAGGTTTTGCCCGCAGTTGAGTGCACACCTGGTGCATCGGGTTTGAGGCAGACTCAGAGTAGTCAGCCAACTCAGTCCGTTCAGGCCTCGAGGGCCAATCAGGGGGCTTCATCGTCCCAGTCTGTGCAGCAATCTTATGCTCCGAGGGGTGAGCAGGTTGATCAGAGGTCGTCTGGGCGTGTGTATGCTGTTACTGCACAGGATCTTGTACAAGCCCCGTCGGTTGTGAGAGGTACCTTCTTGTTTTGCAATTCAGTTGCTAGTGTTTTGATTGATACGGGTGCATCTCATTCCTTTGTGTCTGCTACATTTGCATCTATTTTGGAGTTGGAGTTAGCACAGTTAGCATCTCCTATTTGTGTAGTGTCACCTCTTGGGGGTGAATTGATCTTGAAACAAGGTGTTAGGGGTTGTGATATAGAGGTCGATGATCATAGAATCCTTTTTTCTTTTGTGGTTATGCCCATGAAGGGCTTCGATGTTATTTTGGGTATGGACTGGTTATCATCATACCGGGCATTTATTGATTGCTACCGTCAGAGGGTCACTTGTTGTACAGTTAGCGGAGAACGTTTTCATTTTCTGGGAGACCGGGTTGGTAGTATGTTACCACCGGGGTATGATCCGCGAGGGCGGAGTGAGTTGAGTGGTCTACTTGCTAGCCTTGAGAGTAGTGAGTGTGATGAGACTCAGACTGTGTTGCCGAGAGTGGTATGTGAGTACTCGGACGTGTTTCCCGAGGATCTTGTTAGTTTGCCACCTCATCGAGAGATTGAGTTCTCTATTGATCTAGTGCCCGGCACAACGCCGATTTCTATGGCACCTTACCGTTTTGCCCCAGCCGAGTTAGTTGAGTTGAAAGTTCAGCTCCAGGAGTTGCTAGATAAGGGCTATATTCGTCCTAGTGTTTCGCCGTGGGGAGCACCGGCCCTCTTTGCTAAGAAGAAAGGTGGTGCATTGAGACTGTGTATCGATTATCGGAAATTGAATCGGGCTACGGTTAAGAATAAGTACCCTATGCCTCGTATAGATGATCTGTTTGACCAGTTGAAGGGTTCCCGTTGTTTCTCTAAAATAGACTTGAGATCGGGTTACCACCAGTTGAGAGTCAGGGAGGAGGATATTCCGAAGACGGCATTCCATACGCGGTATGGCCACTATGAGTTCCTGGTGATGCCGTTTGGGCTCACCAATGCACCGGCAGTGTTTATGGATTTGATGAACCGGATCTTCCGGGAATTCTTAGATCGTTTTGTGGTCGTCTTTGTGGACGACATTCTTATCTACTCATCTTCAGAAGAGGAGCACGAGGAGCACTTGAGAGTAGTGCTAGAGTTACTTAGAGCCCATAAGCTTTATGCTAAGTTTGGGAAGTGTGAGTTCTGGCTAAAAGAGGTGAAGTTCTTAGGCCATGTAGTTTCTGGGGAAGGGGTGTCTGTTGATACGTCCAAGACAGAGGCAGTGCAAGATTGGGCGCAGCCTAAGAATGTGTTTGAGATCTGCAGTTTTCTGGGATTAGCTGGGTATTACCGTCGGTTTGTGAGAGATTTCTCCAGGTTAGCTTCACCTTTGACTAGACTGACTCGGAAGGGAGTCAATTTTGTTTGGAGTGAGACTTGTGAAAAGTCGTTTCAGGAGCTGAAGGTTAGATTGACCACCGCTCCGGTCTTGATTATTCCGGAGAAAGGGTTGGGTTATGCAGTCTATTGTGACGCCTCACGAGAGGGTCTGGGTTGTGTGTTGATGCAAGAGGGGAAAGTGGTTGCCTATGGCTCACGTCAGTTGAAAATTCATGAGAAGAATTACCCTACGCATGATTTAGAATTAGCAGCGGTGATTTTTGCCTTGAAGATTTGGAGGCATTATCTGTATGGTGAGAAATTTGAGGTATTCTCCGATCATAAGAGTCTGAAATATCTGTTTACACAAAAAGACTTGAATTTGAGGCAGAGGAGGTGGATGGAATTTATTGAGGATTATGACTTCGAGTTGCACTATCATCCGGGGAAAGCCAACGTTGTGGCCGACGCCCTTAGCAGGAAATCTGTTGGTGACATAGCTAGTATAGCCATCCGAGAGTGGGAGATGTTGGGTGCACTTGGGGAGTTTGATTTGCTTTTGGGTGAATCCGTTGAGGCTGCGGCCTTGTTTTCTGTTGTTGCGCAGCCTACACTTGTGACTCGAGTGTTAGAGGCTCAGATGGGTGATCTTGAGGTAGAATCGCTCCGAGAAAAGATTTTCAGTGGGAAGGTTGAGAAGGGTTTGACGGTGTATCCCGACCTGAGTGTGAGATACCGAGACCGTTTGGTTGTGCCGGAGTCTTGCCGAGAGGAGGTACTTCGAGAGTTTCATCATTCGCGCCTTGCGGTGCATCCGGGAGGCACTAAAATGTATCGGGATTTGGGTCGCCAATTTTGGTGGCGAGGTATGAAGAGAGATGTGGCAGCTTTCGTGTCTAAATGCCTTACTTGTCAGCAAGTGAAGGCCGAGCATCAGAGGCCAGCGGGTTTGTTGCAACCCTTGCCTATTGCCGAGTGGAAGTGGGAGCATGTCACTATGGACTTCGTTGTAGGTCTTCCGAGGACTCAGCGGGGTAGCGATGCTATTTGGGTGGTTGTAGACCGGTTGACTAAGTCGGCGCACTTCATTCCTATGCGCGTTAGAGATTCAGTAGATCATCTTGCCGATTTGTACATTCGGGACATAGTGAGGTTGCACGGGGTCCCAGTGACGATCGTCTCAGATAGAGATCCTCGTTTTACTGTTAGGTTGTGGCAGAGTTTGCAGAGTGCCTTGGGTACTAAGTTGACCTTTAGTACAGCTTATCATCCTCAGACTGACGGGCAGTCCGAGCGTACTATTCAGATCCTCGAGGATATGCTTCGGGGTTGTGTCCTTGATTTCAGTGGGACGTGGGAGAGGCACTTACCATTGGTAGAGTTCGCCTACAACAACAGTTTTCAGTCTAGTATCGGTATGGCACCGTTTGAGGCCTTGTATGGCCGACCGTGTAGGTCTCCAGTTTGTTGGGCCGAGGTGGGTGATGCACCTTTGTTGGGTCCGGAGTTAGTGAGGGAAACGACGGAGAAAGTTGAACTTATCCGTAAGAGGCTTGTTACAGCACAGAGTCGTCAGAAATCTTATGCCGACCGTAGGAGGAGACCTTTGGTGTTTGAGGTAGGTGATCATGTCTTTCTGAAGATATCACCTAGGCGAGGTTCGATGAGGTTTGGGAAGAGCGGGAAGTTGTCCCCTCGGTTTATTGGGCCTTTCGAGATCCTTGAGAGGATTGGTGAGGCTGCTTATCGTTTAGCTTTGCCACCGCAGTTATCCGGAGTTCATGATGTGTTCCATGTGAGTATGCTTCGGAAGTATGAGCCGGATCCATCACATGTGTTGGATTGGACTAACTTAGTGGTTGACGAGGATGTTTCATATGAGGAGAGACCGATACGAGTCTTGGATAGGCGGGATCAAGTTTTGCGAGGCAAAACCATCCCTTTGGTGAAAGTTTTGTGGAAGCATCACGGAGTGGAGGAAGCCACTTGGGAACGTGAATTGGAAGTCCGTGAGAAATATCCGGACATGTTTAGTGATTAGAAATCTTATATATATAGATTTTTGTAATATTGTTGAACTTCAGAATTTTATATATGTCTTAAGTTGGAAAACATCGATAATGCTTTGAGTTTAATGTTAGTATTTTGAACTTGCCTTTTTATGGAAGTGGAATATAACATTTATATATGGAATGTGTTGTTTATATCATGAGATTGAATATGATATGGGAATTGTTAACATTGAAAGGAATAATGCATAATAATGATGCAGGTTGAAACATATGTTGATTTATACATATTGTGAGATGCCTCTTGATAAGAGATGAAGTGACCGGGATTGAGTCGAGTTATTGTTTATTGTTTTATAATATCATTGGGAATTGAGGAAACGTGTTTTTTTTTGAAAACTTATGCTTAATTTCGGGGACGAAATTCTTTTAAGGGGGGGAGGTTATAGCGACCCCGGTCTTTTCCCATTTGATTATTATATCTGGACTCATGTTCCGTGGATTCCGTTGTCAGATTATTGTTGTTGTCATCCTTTAACGTCATTGTTTGAGTCTTAGGGTGTGTTAGACCTGTTTCGAGTGGGTGGTTTGAGTCTGGGATCAAACCCCAGATTTTTGAAGTTTCAGCCGTTCCGCTCGAGCGGACCTTCTTGCGCTCGAGCGGAGATTGCACACGTCCAGTATTTTTGAACCCTGCAAAACTTCTGCAGGTGTGATATCTACGCTCGAGCGGGATTTCTGACCTCGAGCTGGTTGAGCTCGAGCGGTATTGTTTACGCTCGAGCGGGTAGTGTGTTCTTCGCGTGGGTTCTGGAATGGGGGAATCTACGCTCGAGCGGTTATCATTGCGCTCGAGCGGACCTTGTTTTTGTTCTTTACGCTCGAGCGGTGTGTTGTACGCTCGAGCGGGCCTGTCAAGTTTAAATACGCAGCAGCGTGTTTTAAAACAGTTTTTCAGCCCCTTTCAGTTTATAAAACCCTAGGTTACGAGTTTTCTCTCTCCCAACTCATCTTCTCTCCTAGGTTTCATCTGTTTAGAGTGAGTATCTAACCTAGTTCCTTCATAAAAAAGGTAGAGTGGGTCGAGGGCTTCCATTTAATTTGAACGGTTGTTGATTTGGAGCACTTTGGAGTTTGGGCTATCATCTCCGTCTTCTTCTTTTCGGGTTCTTGCTTCGAGGTAGGGATTTCCTACTCCATTTATACGCTTTAATCCTAAGTGTTGGTATTTTGGTATGTGGGAGTAGTTTGGTAATTTTGGGAGAAACCTTAGGGTTTTGGCTTAGATTAATTTGTATAATTAATTTAAGGGAAAAATGTGGAATTGGGTTTAATTCATGAGATTGGGGAATTTAGTGGTTTAATGATGTAATTGGTTAGTTTAAATACTTACCTTTGAGAATAATGAAATTTCATTGTATTGTTATATTTATTTCTTGTTTAGAAATAATTGTTTTGGGCTATCGGTGGAGGATAGCCATTGATTGTTGTAGACCTTGCATGCGGCTTAGGTATAACTGAAATTGAGTCATTTATTTGACTGTTGAGTTAATACAGAACATTACTTGTATTGATTATGTGTTGTATATGGCAATTGTGTGTTTCATTGCATATGCATGTTGTTTGGAGAAGATAGGGGATGAACTCCACGGTTTAGGGGAAGATAGGGGATGTACCTCTAAACCGGATTTGTTGGGAGGAGATAGGGGATGGACTCCAGTAGCATCACTCATATGTGTGCTTATTGATGATAGCAATATTGCTATTTGTTGTTGATATGATACATCACCACCATGTGTATCAGTTGGGAAGTATGGAAGTAGATTTGATTGAGATTGACATAACACCAACATGTGTGTTTATTTTGTTATAAGAAAGGTTTAACCTGATTTGTTATCCTTGTTGAGTTGTTTGGCCAGGTTCTGAGCCATGTCTGTATAAATGGAAAGTGTATTGTGTCATAGACGATACGTCATAGACAACGTAGACATTAGTGTCATGAAACTGGAAATTGATTATCTTGTGTTAACTACGTATCGAATGCTAATGCTTTAGTTAATTCTTATGCTTGGTTTAGTATTTTTCTACTGGGCTGTGGCTCACCCTATATGGGAACTTCATTTTCAGGTTCAGGTGGTTCACTACCTCCAAGGACTTAGCTTGTGAGGATTTGGACTCGAAGACTTACTTTATTTTATTTGTTTTATTTGAATAACTTGTAAACTTTCAAGCCTAGGGCTTTATTTGTTTTTGAGTTAGAACTCATGGAATTGTGTCCAAGTGTTGGCTTGGCAAGATGTAAGCCCATAGGGCATTTATTATGATGTTTTTATTTTACGATACTCTGATGAATGAAATAAGATACTTTATTTCCTTATAATTCCGCATGTTAATATTATGTATTATGGGTTTATTTTCGAGGGTGTTACAATAAGTACACATAATTGGTGTACTAATGGAGTCCATCCCCTTTCTCCTCCTAAATAGGTTTGAGAGTCCATCCCCTATCTTCCCTCAAACCATGGAGTACATCCCCTATCTCCTCCCAAACAATATGCATATACAATGTATTAAACACTTGTCATACACAACATTCAATCAATACACGTATTTGCTGTATTAATTCAACCGTCATATTCAATGACTTATTCAATGTGATTAATTTCAGTTTTCTCTAATCAACATGCAATGTCTACAACAATCACGACTATCCTCCACCGATAGCCCAAAACAGTTATTTCTAAATAGGAAATAAATGTATCAACAAATATAAACTCAACATTTCCATAGGTGAGTGATTAAATAACCAACTACACCATTTAATCTCATAATACCCAAGTTTCATGGATTAAACTTAATTCTACAATTTTCCCAAATTATAATACAAACCCTAGTTTTTCCCAAAATTACCAAAATAATACCAATATATCAAAATAACCAAAACTTAGGACAAAACCTATAAGATGGAGTAGGGTATCCCTACCTCGAAGTGAAGAACTCAAATGGAGAAGATGACGAAAGTCCAAAGTGCTCCAAACCGCCAAACTCTCAGATTAAAACGAAGCCCTCAACCCACTCTATCTTTTTAATAAAGAACCTAGGGTAGAAACACCCTAAAAATAGATGAAACCTAAGGGAGAAGGTGAGTGGAGGGAGAGAAAACACGGACCTAGGGTTTTGAAATCAAAAAGAGGATGAAAAAGTATATTTAAAACCGCTGCTGCGTATTTATATAAAACAGACTTGCTCAAGCAAAGGATTGGTCGCTCGAGCGACCAGACACAAGAAATCTCGCTCGAGCGAATAAAGTCTCGCTCGAGCCAAAAACTCTAAGCTTCAGGTCTGCAATCCAGAAGCTAGCTCGAGCGACAGAATGCTTGCTCGAGCGAAGAACTCAAAAACATACACCTAGCTCGCTCGAGCGAAGGAAAGCTCGCTCGAGCCAAGAAACACAGCTCTCAGGTTCTATACCTAGACGCAGTCGCTCGCTCGAGCGAATAAACTATGGCTCAAGCGAAGGCCCAAAAACAAGTTCTCGCTTGAGCGACAAACTGCTCGCTCGAGCGAAGGACCAAAATTCTGGGCAGCAACCCTTTGCTCCGAAACACTCCCAAACTGCAATAAACCTGCCCAATACAACCCATAACTCAAATGACAAGGAAATAAAGGACGACAATAACACATATATAACCACAAGATCCACGGAACCTAAGTCCAGATACAACAACCAAATGGGGAAAGACCGGGGTCGCTATAACCTCCCCCTTTAAAGAATTTCGTCCCCGAAATTAAGCACAAGTTTATTACATTTCAACATTAAACAACTTGACCCAATACCGGTCATTTCATCTCTTATCAAGAGGCATTTCACAATATATATTTCAACCTGCATTATCAATATGCATTTTCCTTTCAAATTCAACAGTTTTCAATATACATGATTCCCATTTCCATATCATATTCAATTTCATGATATAACTCCAATTCTACAACACATTCAACATATCCAATGTTACAATAAACTTCCATTATGAGGCAAGTTTCAAAATATTTCCATTAAACCAAAACATTTTCAATGTTTTACAACTTAAGACACACATAATGTTCTTAAAGTTCGATAATATTATAAAGTCTCAATACATGATTACACATCAATAAACATGTCCGAATATTTCTCGCGGACTTCCAACTCACGTTCCCAAGTGGCTTCCTCCACTCTGTGATGCTTCCACAAAACTTTTACCAAGGGAATAGTCTTGCCTCGCAAGACTTGATCCCGCCTATCCAAGACCCGCACTGGCCTCTCCTCATACGAGGCATCCTCATCTACCTCTAAGTCAGTCCAATCCAATACATGCGATGGATCCGGCTCATACTTCCGAAGCATACTCACATGAAACACGTCATGAACTCCGGATAACTGCGGTGGCAAAGCTAAACGATAGGCAGCCTCACCAATCCTCTCAAGAATCTCAAAAGGGCCAATAAATCGAGGGGACAACTTCCCACTCTTTCCAAATCTCATCAATCCTCGCCTAGGTGATATCTTGTCAAATACCAAAGGTCTCCTCCTACGGTCGGCATACGATTTCTAACGACTTTGGGCTGTAACAAGCCTCCTACGGATAAGCTCAACCTTCTCTGTCATTTCCCTCACCAACTCCGGGCCCAATAAAGGTGCATCACCCACCTCGGCCCAACAAACTGGAGACCTACACGGTCGGCCATACAAGGCCTCAAACGGTGCCATACCGATACTAGACTGGAAGCTGTTGTTGTAGGCAAACTCCACTAATGGCAAGTGTCTCTCCCATGACCCACTAAAGTCAAGAACACAACCCCGAAGCATATCCTCAAGGATCTGAATAGTACGCTCGGACTGCCCGTCAGTCTGAGGATGATAAGCCGTGCTAAAGGTCAACTTTGTGCTCAATGCACCCTGCAAACTCTGCCACAACCTGGCAGTAAAATGAGGATCTCTATCTGAGACAATCGTCACTGGGACCCCGTGCAACCTTACTATGTCCCGAATATACAAGTCGGCAAGATGATCTACCGAATCTTTCACGCGCATAGGAATAAAGTGTGCCGACTTAGTCAACCGGTCTACAACCACCCAAATAGCATCACTACCC
The DNA here is from genome assembly GCA_036172215.1 of Camellia granthamiana. Taxonomy (NCBI): domain Eukaryota; kingdom Viridiplantae; phylum Streptophyta; class Magnoliopsida; order Ericales; family Theaceae; genus Camellia; species Camellia granthamiana. The sequence goes on from CM069907.1 coordinate 143,526,196, forward strand.
CGCTGAGTCCTCAGAAGACCTACAACAAAGTCCATAGTGACATGCTCCCACTTCCACTCAGCAATAGGCAAGGGCTGTAACAAACCCACTGGCCTCTGATGTTTGGCCTTCACTTGCTGACAGGTAAGGCACTTAGACACGAAAACTGCCACATCTCTCTTCATACCCCGCCACCAAAACTGGCGACCCAAATCCCGATACATCTTAGTGCCTCCCGGATGCACCGCAAGACGTGAATGATGAAACTCTTGGAGTACCTCCTCTCGACAAGACTCCGGCACAAACAGACGGTCTCGGTATCTCACACTCTGGTCGGGATACATCGTCAAACCCTTCTCAACCTTCCCATTGGAGATCTTCTCTCGGAGGGATTCCACCTCAAGGTCACCTATCTGTGCCTCTAACACTCGAGTCACAAGTGTAGGTTGCGCGACAACGGAAAACAAGGCCGCAGCCTCAACGGATTTGCCTAGAAGCAAATCAAACTCACCAAGAGCCCTCAACATCTCCCACTCCCAGATGGCTATACTAGCTACATCACCTATGGATTTCCTGCTAAGGGCATCGGCCACCACATTGGCCTTCCCCGGATGATAATGTAACTCGAAGTCGTAATCCTCAATAAACTCCATCCACCTCCTCTGCCTCAAGTTCAAGTCTTTTTGTGTAAACAGATATTTCAGACTCTTATGATCCGAGAACACCTCGAATCTCTCACCATAAAGGTAATGCCTCCAAATCTTCAAGGCAAAGATCACAGCTGCTAACTCTAGGTCATGCGTAGGGTAATTCTTCTCGTGTATTTTCAACTGACGGGAGCCATAGGCAACTACTTTCCCCTTTTGCATCAACACACAACCTAAACCCTCTCGTGAGGCATCACAATAGACTGCATAACCTAACCCTCTCTCCGGAATAATCAAGACTGGAGCGGTGGTCAATCCATGGCTCAAGCGAAGGCCCAAAAACAAGTTCTTGCTTGAGCGACAAACTGCTCGCTCGAGCGAAGGACCAAAATTCTGGGCAGCAACCCTTTGCTCCCAAACTGCAATAAACCTGCCCAATACAACCCATAGCTCAAATGACAAGGAAATAAAGGACGACAACAACACATATATAACCACAAGATCCACGGAACCTAAGTCCGAATACAATAACCAAATTGGGAAAGACCGGGGTTGCTATATTTTTTGAATTAAAATAAGTTATTAGAATCAGAAGCTATTTGAAATAAGTTTAACCAAATAGTTCAAAATAACTTTTCCAAAGCTAGAAGTTATAAGTTGGCTCAAAAAAACCCAAACAAACACCCCCAATATACTTATATATATACATGCCAACAGTAAGCAATCCAAAAAAAAAAAAACCAAAAAAAAAAAAAACTAGTTCATTGAATCACAGATTTTTGCTCATCGGATTTGTTTCCTCCGTTCACTGAAATTTTATGGCTGTTACATAGTTCGGCAACACCATAGAAGAAAGAGACAAATCAAAACCCTTTTGTTAGCCCTAAGATTTGGGAATTTTTGAGGGCTATATATATATATTCAACAGAATCAACCGGTTCTCAAAACCCATCTCGGGTCACCGGGTTCAACAGTTGAACCAACGGTCCATGTGGTTCTTCCATTTTACCCCGGTTTTGCTCTTAGTCCGGATTTAGAGAGTTTTCTGAACCGAAACAAGGCCCGGTTACTAGTTTAACTGGTTCAACCGGCTGGGCCGGTCTGGGTTTGTAAACATTTCATTAGGGAGGCCACCTCAAGCAATCACATGGCCTTTTATTTAGAATATGAAAATGCATATGAAAATTAATTAACGCAATAAAATTGAAACTCTCCCTCTCTAAGCATTGGATGTGAAGTTGAAGTTAGCACATGTGGTTTGCCTAAACAATAGTAAGGAGCTAAGAAAAATTATTAGGTAGTCCTGAAACACTACGTATTCATACTCTTTCATCAATTATCGTTCACCACGTCTCTTTATGTTCCTCAGGCCCCGTTTGGGGACTTACCTTTTTAGCCAATTAGCCAAAAAGTTACTAAATTAGCCAAAAAGCCAACAACTCATACCAAAAAGTCAAAGATTCTCTTTTCTCTCTACTTTTTGCACATCTTTTCGTAATTAGCCAAAAAGTCATCCCAAACATACAAGTTTTTTTTACCTACCTTTTTAGCCAAATAGCCAAAAAGTTACTAAATTAGCCTGTTCCCAAACGAGGCCTAACTAAATACAAAATTATAATGCCCTACATTTTTCAATAATTATAATACCATAGAGTACCTTGTGGTTGTGCTTATGGAATACCCAATAATCGCTCGTTGGGCAAAACCCTAGCCTTGATTTTGCACTATCAAATTGTAGAAGATTGTCCTCAAGTTGGTGCCCTCTAATCACAATAAAAGTCCTAGGGTTTGGACCACCATCCACAAACCCTTGACACAAAATATCATCACTCACTTGCACCATCGAGTTTGTACCAACGATCATCTAGAACACACTCTTCCTCTGCAACACAATATCATTGGTATTCATAACCGGCCCAACCCGTGTGCTTCCAATGTTCTTGGAGTTGAAACACACCCTGAAAGGAGCCACTGTCGCCACTTTAGGGACTTTGGAGAGCTCATTGATGAAGAATTCAGTGATATTGTAAATTGAAGTCTCCAAGATTGTGTATGGATTGACTATGCTAATCTTGGTTCCACCATGGCCTTTATTGTGCATGGTTAGAAAATTTGTGTTTAGTGGTACAATTTTTCCATTGATCTTGATAGATTTTACTCCGATGAAGTATTGCTGTTTGACCTTGAGGTGGTGCTTTTGAGAAGACATAAGAACACATAAGAAGTGGTGCTTTTGAGAATGAAATGAGGAAGACATGAGAAGTGGTGCTTTTGAAAATAGAGAAAGTTGGGCGTGTTGAAGAGAACTAATGCAAGGCCATGCTGCTTTATAGTTGTTTAATTCTTTTGGTGATGAAGTATTGATGTTTGACCTTGGTAATAATTTTCTTAAATGGTTATTTGAGATAATAGGTTTAGAATATCAAAGTGAATCTAAGTTCCATAATTGGTCCAACTTCACCACGTACTTGAAGTTTTCAATTTTAACAAATTTGGACCCTTTTCCTAGCGATGAAGGTAAATAACTTGCGCAATATTTGAGAGAGAAAAAGAGAGAGAGTGCAACTCCCTTCAAGACTTTATTTTTTGCATAACTTTGAAGACTTTGTTTTGTGGGTCTTGTGGAGTCTTACGATGATGATTTGAACCGTTCATCTCGTAAGTCTTGAAGTGAAAAACATCTATTGAAAAATTTAGTTTCATTGGAAATCGATACACACACTAACTAATCATGTTTTGTTTTATAAAACTGACGATAAATATGATTTAAAACTAAAACAGTTCATTTTATAAAATAAAATACGCTAAGTTGTTAATGGGTAAACTACCAATAGGTCATAATAGTTGGACTTAATTTTCATTAAGTCCTATTGAAAATAAGTTTTAGCACAATTGTTACTAAAATAATTTTTTGTAACAATTTTTTACATATGTCGCTAAAAATTGACAATTAGTGACTTTTTTGGCACAATTTTTATAAATTGTAGCTAAAACTTACAATTAGTGACATTTTTCTATGACAATTTTTTCAAACTATCGCTGAAAGTTGAAAATTAGTGACTTTTTTATGACCATTTTTTTAAACTATTGCTAAAACTTATAATTAGTAACATTTTTTGTATCAAAATTTTTAAATTGTCGTTGAAAATAACAATTAATAACATTTTTTAATAGTACATGATGAAACATGACATTAATTATTATAGGACATATTGGATAATAAGCCTACTTAGTAGGACCTATATGTAAGTCTCCTTAAATTAATATGCTTATTGATGACTCATTAAACAAATTTTTTTGTAAAAATAAAAAGTACATAAATATTATGCTTTTGATTAATTAAATTGATTAGATTCCAAGGTTTCGAATTAACTTGGATTTGTAATCACCCTTGGCTAGTACGTGTTGTAATAAAATAAAATAAACTAATGACATAAACAATTGTCATTCGTCTCAAGTTGACCCATGATATTTGAAAGCCTAATTGCATGAGATTAACATAAGATTTGTTATATATCGTTATTTTTATTACTATTTTGTCATTCGTAGTTGCTATCATTGATCTCTTAGTCTTTGATGCTTGTTCGCTTTTTTCTTGTATAGATTTAGATCGGCGTTCGCAACCATCGTTCGTACTTTTATCACTAGCATTCATACTTCACTATTTGTACTTCCATCACTAGCATTCATGCTTCATCCGCAGCAATGATAGAGACCACTAAAAGTGGTGCTCTAAACTAGCACTAATGAGTTGGCATCCATTTAAAATAAAATAAAATAAGCACAATGGCACTGTGGTAGTGGGTGGGACCCACTACCACATCATTAGTGATAGCACTAATTTGTGCTCTCACTCATTTTCCCTTCATCCGTCAACTCCACTATCTTTCGTTTCTCCTTGACCATTGGTCCAATTTTGTCCCCCCCCCTCTCTCTCTCTCTCTCTTTGTTGTCACTTTGTCTCTCAGTATTCTCTCTCTGATTTCTTTCTTTTTATTTATATCATTAATTGAAAATTTCTCAATTTTGAAAATAGCAAGATTTCACTAATTTAGACTAAAACTTAGTGAAATTTCTCTGATCAAAGGCAAGTCAACAAAATGGAATTCCAATTGACTCGCTAGAAATGGTCATTGGAAAATTTCACTATACTAACTTTTTGAAATTTCACTTTGCTAGAAAATCATTAGAAAATGGTCATTGACACTCGTATTGTTATCCTAGGTAGGCAACCCAAAAGGAGGGGGGGTGAATTGGGTTATTAAAAATTTTTACAATATTAAAAAAATAATAAACACAATATTCAGAATTTTAACAAATAACAAACAAAACAATAATTATCAATATAAAAGTAAGGGAGATAGGGAGAGAAAATTAAATACTGAGATTTATAGTGGTTCGGCATGCCGGACTTACGTCCACTCCCTAAGGAACCTCCTTGAGAATTTCTTTACTGTCAAAATGAATCAATACACTACCAAGGCTTTACCAAGCTTGTGGATTTCGCACAGGTCTTATTTTTATTTACTGAGCCTCACTCAACAATAAATTCCTCACTCTTACAAAATTCCTTCACAAAATAGTAAATAAGGATAAGAGGTACTTCAACCCTCTTTTATAATAATTCTCTCACAAAGAGTATATATGAAAGTGTAAGAATAAAGACTACACTTAGATTTGAAAGTGAAAGAGCAAAATACAATACACTCAAAATTTTGGAGCACACAGATTTTTCTCTTAAAGTTCTTAATTTTCTTCACACAAAACACTTCTATTTATACATAAAAATATATCGGTTGGAAGAGACAGCCGCTCCTTGAGACTTCAGTTGAATCCACGTGAAAGAAAATCACGCGGAAGGAAAATCTGTAATCTTGCAAATTTGAGCACTTTTAAGCTTTAGTCAAATTTGTACTAAAAAGCAAAAAGGAAAGCTAATGGAAATGATGTTATATATGACTGTCCACATGCCAATATGCATATATGTAATATGATATAATCAATGTAGTGTAAAAATTCTAATTGCTCACGTGATGTATTCTATTTGCATTATATATAATATTTTAATCAAATATTTACATACACAATAAAATCTCTTTAAGTTATATTAATAATAAATTTGAACATATATACCTTTTTAAAATTTTTGTATATGTTGTAGAGATTTTAAACTTGTCACGCCCTCAAAAAAATAACCCATAACATACACAATAATGAGATGCATTACTCAAGTAAATAAACCACAATTCATTCATCAGAGTATTACTAAAATAAGACATTACATGTAACGTCAAAATAAATGCCCTACGGGCTTACAACTTGCCAAGCCAACACTTGGATACAAAATTATGAGTTCTAACTCAAATACAAATAAAGCCCTAGGCTTGAATGTTTACATGTAAGTCAAATAAAAACAAATAACTTAAAACAAGGCTTCAAAATCCGGTTCCTTCCAAGCTAAGTCCTTGGAGGTAGCGAATCACCTGGACCTGAAAATGATGTTCCCCTATAGGGTGAGCCACAGCCCAGTAGAAATATACTAAACCAATTATAAGCATTGAATAAAGCAATAGCATTCAATAGATGGTTAACCATGATAATCAATTATGTCAATATACAATCTTAAGACACTAATGTCTATGACACTTATCAATATCCATTATTATCAATATGGCTCAGAACCTGGCCAAACTTACAACTGTGAACAATATAGCATATTCACATTACTTCCAATATCAACAACACAACTGAGACTCAGGCTCATATCAAAACACTTCATACTTCCAGATTGATACACATTTTGGTGCTGTATCAATAAAACACTTCAATATAAATAAGCACACATAAAAGTGATGCTAATGGAGTCCATCCCCTATCTCCTCCCAAACAAAATCCGGTTTAGAGGTCCATCCCCTATCTTCCTCTAAACCGTGGAGTACATCCCCTATCTCCTCCCACACAATATGCATATGCAATGCTCAACCAATACATGTATTTTTCTGTATTAATTCAATAGTCAAAATTAATGATTTAGCCAATGTGATTAGTTCCAGTTTGCCCTAATCCACATGCAATGTCTACAACAATCATGACTATCCTCCACCAATAGCCCAAAACAGTTATTTCTAAACAAGAAATAAAATATAATAACAATAATAATCTCAACATTTAAATAGAAGAGTGATTAAATAATCCAACTACACCATTTAAACTTATAAATCCCCAATTCCATGAATTCAACTAATATTCCCAATTTTCCTCAAATTAATTGTACAAATCAATTTATTAAAACAACTAGGGTTTTTCCCAAAATTACCAAAATACCCCCACCATATTAAAGTACCAAAACTTAGAACAAAACTCATAAGATGGAGTAGGAAATCCCTACCTCGAAGAAATAACCCAAAAATTAGAAGACGGAGATGATGACCCAAACTCCAAAGTGCTCCAAAACCAAGATTGTTCAGATTAAACTGAAGCCCTCGACCCACACTATCTTTTTAATAAAGGATCTAGGGTAGAAACACACTCTAAGTAGATCAAACCTAAGAGAAAAGGTGAGTAGGGAGAGAGAAAACTCGGAACTAGGGTTTGGGATCAAAAAGAGAATGAAAAACTGTTTAAAATCCCGCTGCTGCCTATTTAAACTGGACAGGCTCGCTCGAGCAAAGACATGGTTGCTCGAGCGACCAGACACAAGAAACGCTCGCTCGAGCGAAGAAAATCTCGCTCGAGCCAAGAATGCAATGCTTCAGGTCTGCAACCCAGAAGCATGCTCGAGCGACAGAATGCTCACTCGAGCGAAGAACTCGAAAACATACACCTCGCTCGCTCGAGCGAAGAAACACTGCTCTCAGGTCTATACCAGACGCAATCTCTCGCTCGAGCGAAGAAACCCTGGCTCGAGCCACCAGAGACAAAACTCAACCCTCGCTCGAGCGAACAAACCCTCGCTCGAGCGACCAACCCAAAAACTGGACAGCAACACTTGGTTTCCGGACCCAACCAACCTGAAACAAACCTGCCCAACACATCCTATAACTCAAATGAGAAAATAAAGGACGACAGCAACAATTATACAATGATAGGATCCACGGAACCTAAGTCCGGATACAGTAATAAAATAGGAAAAGACCGGGGTCGCTATAAAACTAAACATAACCTACCACTCCATGTGGGTATATCAATTTTGTCAAAAGAAGATAACCGATCAATATCAAATTTGTCAAAAGATGAATAGTGATCAACCTAAATTTTTCAAAAAGTGAATAGTCAAATTTTCAAAATATTTTTATTTATATAACTAATGTATTATACAAATTAAATTTTGAACAAATAATATTTTGTGTCAAATAATATAAATATATGTATATTATTTACGATTTTTCAATTTATATTTTAGACATCATCAAAATTAAACAACATGATTAACAATCTCCTCTTTTTTTATGATGGCAATACAAGTATGTATTTTGACACAAAATTAAAATTAACAAAATATTTGATAATTCTGCAACATATAATTAAAGCACATGCGTGCACAGTAATTCAAAATCATATTTTTTTCTCCCCCTTTGACATCATCAAAATAAAATATAGAGATAGGAAACAAACACATTGGATAAAATAATATGAGATGCCAAAAATATAATAATGGTCCTTATGTCTTATCGTGATCATTGTGGAGATTTTGGAGCATCTTTGGATCCCAAAATGTTGACAAACAAGAGATTTGAGCAGATATGCATAGAGTATTAAATCAGTGGAGTGTATAAAAAGTGACAAAGATGATAGGCAGATATACGAAATTGTCAAGTGTTGTTAGAGAATTTTTTTTTTTTTACTTTCTTGTGTAATCATGTCATTCCTTACCTTAGCCATCAATGGTTCTGACATGCATGAGGTGCCTGTAATACAAGCAAATGAGAGGTTACCAATGGTGCAGTCACACGCTATTCCTGTAAATAAGAGTCCTAGTGTTTTTGGTAATCGAAATGATATCGATACTATTAATAACACTATAACTCTTAGTACATAGGCGATGACTTCGGTTTCCAATATGGCTCGATGACTACAAGCAAGAATACAAAAAAATCAGCAATGGGGAGACGAGGTGTGCTTGTTAAAACAACAACTGGCTAATATTCGTCAGAAGAAGAGAGAGCTAGAAAGGAAAAATTCACAGTTGGAGAATGCGGCGCAATATTATGTAACGGTTATAATGCCAAAACTCATAGAAGTTGAAAATAGAGAGAGGCATGTAAAGAAGGCTTATGAAAAGTTGTTGAGAGAAGTGAAACGCAAAAAAGCTGTGAAGCCTTCTCAACTCGTACATGTAATCGATCAGTAGTTTTTTCTTCCGAAATAAAATTGCAAGCATTTCTCCTTTAAAAAAAATTATTTGTCTTTACTATAAAAAAAAAATGCAGATAAGGAGTAAAAAAAAAAAAGTTGATAACTCTCCCTAAAATTATGCATAGAATATAAAAATTCCCTTTTAATATATATATATATGTATATTTATTTAATTTTAAAATATTACATAATATGTGTCTCCCACTAAATTAATGCGCTAAAAATTATACAAATTGTAAGAAACAGATTACGAATTTATAAAACCAAGGCCTATTAAGATCCGGCCATAAAAAACTACACCAAGTGCACTGGCATAAAAATAGAAAATCCAAATAAAAACAACTTTTTAATACCAGGTAGAAGCAATTGTTATTAAATATAAGAGAGTTTGTACCATATACAACCATATAAAAAATATAACAAAGTGCAAAAATAATTTTAACATGTTGATGGCGATGATGTTGATGATCAAAAAGAATGGAGAAGATAAGGGATGAATGTTTGTAGATCGGTGATGAATTTTTGTAGATCGACGATGGATCTTGGTGGATCAGTCATGGATCTTGATGGATTGGTAATGGAACTTGATGAGTCGGAAATGATGTCGAAGATCGGTGATGAAAGTTGTTAATCATGTTGTTTAATTTTGTTGATGTCTCAAATATTAATTGAAAATTTGTAAATAACATACATATTTCATATTATTTGACACAAAATATTATCTGTTTAAAATATATATTGTATGATACATTTGTTATAAATATTATTTAAATAAAAATGTTTTGAAAATTTTACTATTCATGTTTTGAATAATTCAGTTGATCACTATTTATCTTTTGACAAATTTGATGTGATTGTCTCTTTTGAGTAAAATTGTATTATATCTTTTTAATACATATTGCACCGAATTCAAAATTATTTTGCATCTTTTTATATGTAGGACATACCCACATAATGAGTATCATGTTCAATTACTTTACATACTTTAAATATATTATGTAAATATATATTATAATATAAAGTTAGCAAAGTTGGGAATTGCATCTTATATAAAATATAAAGTGGCATGGCAGAGCGGTACTGTATATTTTTTACATCCTTTGCTTATATATATATATATTAATATAATATAAAAAGAAAACGTTGAAAAGTTGCAACACGTTTCACATGTTGTAGTTTGAAATTGAAATGCTGAGACTACATTTTCTATATAAATTAATTTTATAAAAAGGAAAATGTGGACTTTGCAGGCGCATTATTTTTACCTCAATTCTTTATATATATATACATATACAATGGTCAAAATCCACATGTTAGTAAGTTTGTTAAAATATCTAGCCACAATTTTTGACAAAAGAAAAGGGTGCCACATGTTGTATTTATTGAAAACAAAGTAGATGCTTTTTGTTCTGTCAAGGAGCGTGTCCACGTAATCCATGACATTAGCAAGGAGCGTCTTACCTCCAATGGGTATATTTTTGTGTATAAATAGAAGTGTTTTGTGTAGAGAAAAATAAATAACTTGAAGAGAAAAAAAAATCTGTGTGCTCCAAAATTTTGAGAGTATTCTACTATTTCACTTTCAGATCTAAAAGTGTAGTCTTTGTTCTTATACTTTCATATCTACTTTTTATGAGAGAATTATTGTAAAAGAGGGTCGAAGTACCTCTTATCCTTATTTATTACTTTGTGAAGAAATTTTGTAAGAGTGAGAAATTTATTGTTAAGTGAGGCTCAATAGATAAAAGTAAGACCTGTGCAAAATCCACAAGCTTGGTGAACCCTTGCGGGTGTATTGATTTATTTTGTTAGTAAAGAAATTTTCAAGGAGGTTCCTTGGGGAGTAGACGTAGGCCCAGTGTGCCGAACTACTATAAATCTCAGTGTTTGATTCTCTCTCTATCTCTCTTACTTTTATATTGATAAATATTATTCTATTTTTTATTTGTTAAAATTCTGAATATAGTGTTTATTATTTTTTAATATTGTAACATTTTTTGATAACCCAATTTACCCCTTCTTGGGTTGGCTACCAAGGATAACAATTGATATGAGAGCCTATTCTCTAATTTGTATGACTTAACCATCTTAGAGTAGATCATGGTAACCCCTAATTATTCCTTACCTAAGGGACAAGCATCCAATAAGCCACCACTGTTTAGCGGCATAAATTTTAGTTATTGGAAAAACTAGGATGACCATACATGTTCAATTTAATAATTATGAATGCTGAAAAATTATTTGCAATGTTCCAAAAATTTCTACCAAAACCGTAGATGGCCTTAAGGTACCAAAATCTAAAGATGAACGGAATGAATTAGACACTAGAATGGCCCAAATTAATGTCAAAGCCACAAACATGTTGTACTGCGCCTTAGATGCCAACGAGTTCGATAGGTTAAAAAATCTAGAGTCAGTTTTCTAGTCTATAATTATGAACTCTTTAAAATGAAGCCTGATGAAACTATTCCTCATATGTTTACTCGCTTTACTGATATTATTAATGGTTTAACTTCTCTTGGCAAAATATATACTAATGTTGAAATTGTAAGAAAAGTACTTAGGTCATTGCCAAAAAGTTGGGAGACAAAAGTCATTGCCATTACAGAAGCCAAGGATTTATCAAAGCTAAGTCTAGATGGGTTAATGGAATCTCTCTTAACTGATGAGCTCATAATTCAAGAAGGAAAGGAAGAGAAGGACAACAACAAAAAGAAAGGAATGGCCTTCAAATCCATCTCGAAACATCAAGAGGATGAGGAAGATAATTTAGATGATGATGAGGAACTGACATTCATCACTAGAAAGTTCAAAATGTTTGTGAAAAAGAAACAAGGTGTGTGAAAATTTTTCAAAAAAGACTTCAACAATAGGGATTTTCAAAGGGGAGAAAATCACAAAAAATCTAAAGTTACTTGCTACAAATGCAATAAACCTGGACACTACAAATCAGAATGTTCGGAACTTAAGAAACAATTCAAGAAGGACAAGAAGAAAGCCATGATTGCAGCGTGGGAAGAAGATAGCGATGAAAGCGACTTAGAAACCGAAGTTTGCAAAAATGAGAATGCTAACCTATGCTTAATGGCACTTGGAAACGAAGATATGGTAAATGAAGAATCTTTTACGTTTGATGAATTACAATAGGTTTTTGATGAATTACATACTGAATTTATAAAACTTAGTTTGAAAAGTAATTGTCAAAAGAAAGCAATTTCTAGTTTATCAAAAGAAAATGAATCCTTAACTTCGAAAAAAAATACTTTATGTAACGCCCTCAAAATAATAACATAAATCCCAACAATATAGACAAGCTATGATATATAAAAAGTTCACGTCTTTCCATTCATCAGAGTCTTATTACAAGAGTATTACATGTTAACAACAAAAGCAAATGCCCTAAGGGCTTACAGCTTTCCAAGTTAACACTTGGTTACACAAAAGTAGAGTACTAACTCATTTACACATAAAGCCCTTGGCTTGAATTTACATGTAATACAACAAAAAAGAAAGACAACCAAAAGTCTGTCCGCCACTAGCCTCCCAAGCTAAGTCCTTGGAGGTGGCATGCTTCCTGTACCTGAAAATGATGTTCCCATATAGGGTGAGCCACAGCCCAGTAGAAATATACTAAACCAATCATGAACAATGCCTAAAAGATTAACAGTTGATAGATGGTCAACACTTTTACATTCATTCATAATATAACACAGTTCCAAGACACTTAAGTCTATATTTCCTTTCATTTCCATTTCTTTCCTTTTTACTTGCCATTTCATAACCTTGGCTCAGAACCTGGCCAAACATCACACATGAGACACACACTCATGCCAACACTTTTCACTTCATCAAAGATAAACATAACAGTTATATCAATACTTCCAACGACAAGCATATCCGCTATGTCAACACTTCTAGATAAGCATACCCGCTCTATCTACGGAGTTCATCCCCTATCTCCTCCCAACAACATCCGGTTTAGAGGTTCATCCCCTATCTTCCCCTAAACCGTGGAGTACATCCCCTATCTCCTCCAACACAACACAATGCATATAAACAACAATTATATACATCACAAATCAACACAATTAATTATCCAAATTAATTAATCAATGTAATTAGGACATCCTCCATAATTAACATCCCAACCCTTAGGTTCCAATTTCACTCATGTTTCAACATTAATTCCATGTTTATATACCAAACATGCTTCTAGGTTTATCATAGATAAAAACCCCCAACTTTTGTAAAATTACACAATGACCCAAAGTTTCCCAAAATTACACAACAACTTCCAACATATCAAAATGCTAAAATTGAAAGACAAAACTCATAAAGAGGAGTAGGATATCCCTACCTCAAAGAATGAGCTCCAAAGGAGAAGATGCCCAACACCCAACTTGCTCCAAAACCAAATTTGTTCCGATTAAAACAAAGCCCAAGCCACCCTCTAGCTTTTTAACAAAGGCCTTAGGGTAGGAAATCACCCTAGGTAGATCAAATCTTAGAGAGAGTGCAAGTGTAGAGAGAGAAGCTCTCAAAATAAGGGTTTGAAGAAGATGAAGCTAAGAAAAAGTGATGTTTAGTTCGGTACTGCGTTGCTGATATAAACAGGCTCGCTCGAGCGAAGACCCCGTCGCTCGAGCGACCAGACACAAAAACTGGTCTCGCTCGAGCGAAGACACACGCTCGCTCGAGCCAACAGTGCAAATTTTCCGATTTGCAGTACGACGCTCGCTCGAGCGAAGACGAACCAGCTCGCTCGAGCGAAGAAACACAACCTTCAGGTCTGAGCCAGACACAGTCGCTCGCTCGAGCGAAGCCACTCTGGCTCGAGCCACCAGACACAAAACCAACCCTCGCTCGAGCGACAAAACCCTCGCTCGAGCGACCAGCCAAAATTCTGGGCAGCAACACTTGGTTTCCAAACACAACCAACCTGTAACAAACCTGCCCAATACATCCTATAACTCAAATACAAAGTAGGAAAGGATGTAAACAAGACAATACTCAACTACCAACATCCACGGACACATGTCCGGATCACTGTACAACAAGGGGTAAGCCCGGGACCGCTATAACCTCCCCCCCTTAAAGAATTTCGTCCCCGAAATTAAGAACACGTTTTTGAAAAGCAAGTTTTTTTGAAAAGCAAGTTTTTGAAAAGCAAGTTTTCCTTTCTTTTGAACAACGTTATACCACAACATTCCACAATTCGACCCATTCCCGGTCATTCCATCTCTTATCAAGAGGCATTCTACAACATATACATTTCAACATGTATTCTCTTTTCATTTCAACCATTTCCAACACACATGGTTCACAATTCATATCATAAGCAATAATCATGATACAATTCCATTTCTATAATATAGCCAACGCATGCAATATTATAATCAACTCCCATAACAAGGTAAGTTCTACAACAAACATGCACCATGTTCCTCAATTTAAGATATTTTCAATACTCGTAAATTTCATTACAATTACACAATTGCAACACTTGATTACACATCAACAAACAAGTCCGGATATTTCTCGCGGACTCCCAACTCACGTTCCCAAGTGGCCTCCTCCACTCCGTGATGTTTCCACAAAACCTTAACCAAAGGGATGGTCTTGCCACGCAGGACTTGATCCCGCCTATCCAAGACCCGAACCGGTCTCTCCTCATACGAGGCATCCTCATCTACCTCTAAGTCGGTCCAATCCAACACATGTGATGGATCCGGCTCATACTTCCGAAGCATACTCACATGAAACACGTCATGAACCCCGGATAACTGTGGCGGCAAAGCTAAACGATAAGCAACCTCGCCAACCCTCTCTAGGATCTCAAAAGGACCAATAAACCGAGGGGATAACTTCCCACTCTTCCCAAACCTCATCAAACCCCGTCTAGGTGATATCTTCAGAAACACATGATCACCTACCTCAAACTCCAATGGTCTTCTCCTACGGTCAGCATAAGATTTCTGACGACTCTGGGCTGTAACAAGCCTCCTACGGATAAGCTCAACTTTCTCCGTCGTCTCCCTAACTAACTCCGGACCCAACAAAGGTGCGTCACCCACCTCGGCCCAACAAACTGGAGACCTACAAGGTCGGCCATACAAGGCCTCAAACGGTGCCATACCAATACTAGACTGAAAACTGTTGTTGTAGGCAAACTCTACCAATGGTAAGTGCCTCTCCCACGTCCCACTGAAATCAAGGACACAACCCCGAAGCATATCCTCGAGGATCTGAATAGTACGCTCGGACTGCCCGTCAGTCTGAGGATGATAAGCTGTACTAAAGGTCAACTTAGTACCCAAGGCACTCTGCAAACTCTGCCACAACCTAGCAGTAAAACGAGGATCTCTATCTGAGACGATCGTCACTGGGACCCCGTGCAACCTCACTACGTCCCGAATATACAAGTCGGCAAGATGATCTACTGAATCTCTCACGCGCATAGGAATGAAGTGCGCCGACTTAGTCAACCGGTCTACAACCACCCAAATAGCATCACTACCCCGCTGAGTCCTCGGAAGACCTACAACGAAGTCCATAGTGACATGCTCCCACTTCCACTCGGCAATAGGCAAGGGTTGTAACAAACCCGCTGGCCTCTGATGCTCGGCCTTCACTTGCTGGCAAGTAAGGCACTTAGACACGAAAAATGCCACATCTCTCCTCATACCCCGCCACCAAAACTGGCGACCCAAATCCCGGTACATCTTAGTACCTCCCGGATGCACCGCAAGGCGCGAATGATGAAACTCTCGGAGTACTTCCTCTCGGCAAGACTCCGGTACAAGCAAACGGTCTCGGTATCTCACACTCAGGTCGGGATACACCGTCAAACCCTTCTCAACCTCCCCACTGGAGATCTTCTCTCTGAGGGATTCCACCTCAAGGTCACCTCTCTGTGCCTCTAACACTCTAGTCACAAGCGTCGGCTGCGCAACAACAGAAAACAAGGCCGCAGCCTCAACGGATTCGCTCAAAAGCAAATCAAACTCTCCAATGGCCCCCAACATCTCCCACTCCCGGATGGCTACACAAGCTACATCACTAATGGATTTCCTGCTAAGGGCATCGGCCACAACATTGGCCTTCCCCGGGTGATAATGCAACTCGAAGTCGTAATCCTCAATGAACTCCATCCACCTCCTCTGCCTCAAATTCAAGTCTTTCTGTGAAAACAGATACTTCAGACTCTTGTGATCCGAGAACACCTCGAATCTCTCACCATAAAGGTAGTGCCTCCAGATTTTCAAGGCAAAGATCACAGCCGCTAACTCTAGATCATGCGTAGGGTAATTCTTCTCATGAATTTTCAACTGACGTGAGCCATAAGCTACCACTTTCCCCTCTTGCATCAATACACAACCCAAACCCTCTCGTGAGGCATCACAATAGACTGCATAACCCAACCCTCTCTCCGGAATAATCAAGACCGGAGCGGTGGTCAGTCTAACTTTCAACTCCTGGAACGACTTTTCACAAGTCTCACTCCATACAAAGCTGACTCCCCTTCGAGTCAATCTGGTCAACGGTGAAGCTAACCTGGAGAAATCCTTGACAAACCGACGGTAATACCCAGCTAATCCCAGAAAACTGCGGATCTCAAACACACTCTTAGGCTGTGCCCAATCTTGCACTGCCTCAGTCTTGGATGTATCAACGGACACCCCTTCCCCGGAAACCACATGGCCTAAGAACTTGACTTCTTTTAGCCAAAACTCACACTTCCCAAACTTGGCATACAGCCTATGGGCTCTAAGCAACTCAAGCACCACTCTCAAGTGTTCCTCGTGCTCCTCCTCTGAAGGTGAATAGATAAGAATATCGTCCACGAAGACGACTACAAAACGATCCAAGAATTCCCGGAAGATCTGGTTCATCAAGTCCATAAAGACTGCCGGTGCGTTGGTAAGCCCAAATGGCATTACCAGAAACTCATAATGGCCATACCGCGTACGGAATGCCGTCTTCGGAATATCCTTCTCCCTGACCCTCAACTGGTGGTAACCCGATCTCAAATCTATCTTAGAGAAACAACGGGAACCCTTCAACTGGTCAAACAAATCATCTATACGGGGCATAGGGTACTTATTCTTAACCGTAGCCCGATTCAACTTCCGGTAGTCAATACACAATCTCAAGGCACCATCTTTCTTCTTAGCAAAGAGTGCCGGTGCTCCCCACGGTGAAACACTAGGGCGAACAAAGCCCTTATCTAGCAATTCCTGGAGCTGAACTTTCAACTCAACCAACTCTGCTGGAGCAAAACGGTAAGGTGCCATAGAAATCGGCGCCGTGCCGGGCACTAAATCGATAGAGAACTCAATCTCTCGGTGAGGTGGCAAATCAACAAGGTCCTCGGGAAAAACATCCGAGTACTCACAAACTACCCTCGGCAACACAATCTGAATCTCATCACACTCACCACTCTCAAAGCTAGCAAGTAAACCACTAAGCTCATTCCGCCCTCGCGGACCATACCCCGGTGGTACAATACTACCAACCCGGTCTCCCAAGAAATGGAAATACTCCCCGCTCACGGTACAACAAGTAACCCTCTGGCGGTAGCAGTCAATAACAGCTCGGTATGACGATAACCAGTCCATACCCAAAATAACATCAAAGCCCTTCATGGGCATAACTACAAAAGGAAACGGAAGACGATGATCGTCGACCTCAATATCACAACCTCTACATCCGTGTTTCAAGATCAACTCACCCCCAATAGGTGACACAACACAAATAGGAGATGCTAATAGTGCTAACTCCAACTCCAACACAGATGCAAATGCAGCAGATACAAAAGAATGAGATGCACCCGTATCTATCAACACTCTAGCAACCGAGTTGCAAAACAGAAAGGTACCTCTCACTACTGATGGAGCCGGTACAAGATCCTGCGCGGTAACAGCATACACGCGCCCTGTAGGCCCCTGATCCACCTGCTCGCCTCTCGGAGCATAGGACTGCTGCACTGACTGGGACGACGAAGCCCCCGGATTGGCCCTCGAGGCCTGCACAGACTGAGCTGACTGAAAACCCTGCGTCTGCCTAGAACCAGACGCTCCTGAAGTGGCACTCAACCGTGGGCAATACCTCTTCATGTGCCCAGGCTGTCCACACTGATAACAAGATAAGGGCTGCCCCCTGCCCGAACTCTGACTCTGCGGTCTAGCTGACGAAGAAGCAGCTCTCTGACCCCCGCCCTTCAGTGGGCAAACTGAAGCCTTGTGACCCGGCTGGCCACACTTGAAACAGGTGAACTCTCCCTGACTGCCCCTCCCGGAGCCTGCACTCGGTACTGGGAAAGTCGACCTAGCCAAACCACCCTGGGACGGCTGAGGGTTATAACCCCTCTGCCTCCTACCATCGCCCTGTCCCTCTTGGCCCCTCTTGGAGCCTCCATGTTTCTCCTCCTCTCCCTCCTGCATCATCAGCTCCATATGAGCTGCAGCATCCACCAAATGCCTGTAATCTCGAATGTAGGGTCCACCAACTTTCAACTTGAGATCCCATCTCAACTTCCGCTCAAACTCGTAGCAACGGCGCTCCTCTGTCGCCACAAGTTCAGGTGCGAACCTGGACAAGCTAGTAAATGTAGCCTCAAACTCGGCTACAGACAAACCCTCCTGCTTAAGCCGGCTGAACTGATCCCTCAGCCTCTCTCTAGCCACAGCAGATAAAAACCTCTCCTGGAAAGCATTCACAAACGCCTCCCAAGCACCACCAACACGAACTTTCTCATATTTCCACCATTGACCCGCATCTCCCTTCAGCTGGAAGGATGCCAAGGTCACTTTCAATGCCCCGTCCTCAATGCCTAGCATCTCGAACGTTTTACTCATCTGTTCTAGCCACTCGTCTGCCTTCAGTGGCTCCTTAGGATCCCCAACAAACTCCTCCGGGTTAGACCGGAAGAACTCCCTTTTCAAGAAGGAAGGCCCCGCCTCAGCTGCCTGATTCCCTGCTCTAAGAATACCCAGAGCCCCTGCTATCTCCTGGGCCAAGGCACTCATGGCCTGTTGACCTGCTGGTTCGGCCACATTGGCCTGACCAACCCCCTCCTGAACTGCCGGAATCTCCTCCGGTAATGGCACCTCCTGCCTCCTAGGCCTACCACGCCTACCACCTCTTGCTCGTCCTGACATCCTAATAAAGGTAACACAGAACATTAGCACATTCATAAACGTGCCAAAACTAAACACTCACGTCCTAATGCATGGACAACTGTAATTCATTCCACATAAGCACATAAACACATAAGCACTTACGAATTTCATTTCCGGATAATGATAGTCCCAAGGCGTTACTAGAGTACCGGTTAGAAACAGCATTGATCAAGTGCTTTTCCAACAAGACTCCCAGAAACCCAAGGATCCAATCAATATCCTAGAAACTAAATACCATACCGAATTAATCACATAAGCATGTTATTAATTTAAACACATAGCATATGATTCTACACTAAGTCTCTATCAAGCGAGACAAACCCATTGTGATCCTAATCACTTCCCACGTACCCAAAGTATTCGAACCCGGTACGCTCTGATACCAAGTTGTAACGCCCTCAAAATAATAACATAAATCCCAACAATATAGACAAGCTATGATATATAAAAAGTTCACGTCTTTCCATTCATCAGAGTCTTATTACAAGAGTATTACATGTTAACAACAAAAGCAAATGCCCTAAGGGCTTACAGCTTTCCAAGTTAACACTTGGTTACACAAAAGTAGAGTACTAACTCATTTACACATAAAGCCCTTGGCTTGAATTTACATGTAATACAACAAAAAAGAAAGACAACCAAAAGTCTGTCCGCCACTAGCCTCCCAAGCTAAGTCCTTGGAGGTGGCATGCTTCCTGTACCTGAAAATGATGTTCCCATATAGGGTGAGCCACAGCCCAGTAGAAATATACTAAACCAATCATGAACAATGCCTAAAAGATTAACAGTTGATAGATGGTCAACACTTTTACATTCATTCATAATATAACACAGTTCCAAGACACTTAAGTCTATATTTCCTTTCATTTCCATTTCTTTCCTTTTTACTTGCCATTTCATAACCTTGGCTCAGAACCTGGCCAAACATCACACATGAGACACACACTCATGCCAACACTTTTCACTTAATCAAAGATAAACATAACAGTTATATCAATACTTCCAACGACAAGCATATCCGCTATGTCAACACTTCTAGATAAGCATACCCGCTCTATCTACGGAGTTCATCCCCTATCTCCTCCCAACAACATCCGGTTTAGAGGTTCATCCCCTATCTTCCCCTAAACCGTGGAGTACATCCCCTATCTCCTCCAACACAACACAATGCATATAAACAACAATTATATACATCACAAATCAACACAATTAATTATCCAAATTAATTAATCAATGTAATTAGGACATCCTCCATAATTAACATCCCAACCCTTAGGTTCCAATTTCACTCATGTTTCAACATTAATTCCATGTTTATATACCAAACATGCTTCTAGGTTTATCATAGATAAAAACCCCCAACTTTTGTAAAATTACACAATGACCCAAAGTTTCCCAAAATTACACAACAACTTCCAACATATCAAAATGCTAAAATTGAAAGACAAAACTCATAAAGAGGAGTAGGATATCCCTACCTCAAAGAATGAGCTCCAAAGGAGAAGATGCCCAACACCCAACTTGCTCCAAAACCAAATTTGTTCCGATTAAAACAAAGCCCAAGCCACCCTCTAGCTTTTTAACAAAGGCCTTAGGGTAGGAAATCACCCTAGGTAGATCAAATCTTAGAGAGAGTGCAAGTGTAGAGAGAGAAGCTCTCAAAATAAGGGTTTGAAGAAGATGAAGCTAAGAAAAAGTGATGTTTAGTTCGGTGCTGCGTTGCTGATATAAACAGGCTCGCTCGAGCGAAGACCCCGTCGCTCGAGCGACCAGACACAAAAACTGGTCTCGCTCGAGCGAAGACACACGCTCGCTCGAGCCAACAGTGCAAATTTTCCGATTTGCAGTACGACGCTCGCTCGAGCGAAGACGAACCAGCTCGCTCGAGCGAAGAAACACAACCTTCAGGTCTGAGCCAGACGCAGTCGCTCGCTCGAGCGAAGCCACTCTGGCTCGAGCCACCAGACACAAAACCAACCCTCGCTCGAGCGACAAAACCCTCGCTCGAGCGACCAGCCAAAATTCTGGGCAGCAACACTTGGTTTCCAAACACAACCAACCTGTAACAAACCTGCCCAATACATCCTATAACTCAAATACAAAGTAGGAAAGGATGTAAACAAGACAATACTCAACTACCAACATCCACGGACACATGTCCGGATCACTGTACAACAAGGGGTAAGCCCGGGACCGCTATACTTTAGAACATGAAACCATGAAAATAAAAAAGGAAAATGAGATTTTAACTCGAAAAGAGTCTTCAATTTCTAAAAAAAAAAATTTAGTTGTATTGCAAAAAGAAAATAAGTCTTTAAAAAAGGAGCAAATTATTTTAAAAGAAAATATTGAAGACTTGAAAAATACTCTTTCAAAATTCATTCAGGGTAGAGAGACTTTAAATAAAATTCTTAAAAATCAAAATCATACTTTTGGTAGAGCTGGAATTGGATATAAACTTTTTTTAAAAGTAAAAACTCTCAAAAATGGTTTTGTGTATGCATCTTCTAGTCACTCTCATCTCACATGTCATTTTTGTGGTACAAAATGTCATATTTTACGTTTATGTCCTGTTAAAAGAAATCCTTTTGTTAGAATAAAAAAGATATGGATCCCTAAGGACATTTGAAAAGTGTTAAATTCTAACTTTTATGGACCCAAGAAAATATGGGTACCAATAGAAAAATTAAATTTTTGTAGGTATGTTTCAAGACAAAATCCAGTAATGATAGATGGTATCTTGACAGTGCATGTTCGAGGCATATGACTGAAAATAAAGCTATGTTCGCCACACTCCAACCAAAGGATGGTGGATATGTGACTTTCGGCGACAATAGTAAGAGTAAAATCATTGGTGTAGGAAGTATTGGTAAAAATCATTCTCCTATTATTGAAAATGTTTTACTTATTGAAGGCTTAAAACATAGCTTGCTTAGCATTAGTCAATTATGCGATAAAGGTTATAGAGTTATTTTTTAGAAAACTTATTGCACTATTGAGAACACCTTAGAAAACAAAACTTTATTTGTAGGTTATGGATATGGGAATGTATATGTGTTTAATTTACATGATTTGTCTTCTCATTTTAATATTAAATGTTTATCTGCTATAGATGATAATGGTTGGCTTTGGCACAGCAGATTAGGACATGTTCATTTTGATTTAATTTTCAAACTTTGAAAAAATGAGTTAGTCATTGGTTTACCAAAAATTATTTTTGAAAAAGACAAACTTTGCGATGCATGTCAATTTGGAAAACAAACTAGAATTTTTTTTAAATCCAAAACTATTGTTTCAATTACTAAACCACTTCAACTATTGCATATTGATTTATTCGGACTATCTAGAACATTAAGTTTAGGAGGAAAATTGTATGCTCTTGTTTGTGTTGATGATTATAGTAGATATACATGGGTATTATTTTTAGCACTAAAAAATGAAGCTTTTTATAATTTCTCAAGGCTTTGTAAAAGAATTCAAAATGAAAAAAAATCTTAATATTTGTAGTATTAGAAGTGATCATGGCAGAGAATTTGCAAATGATGATTTTATTATGTTTTGTGATGAGTTTGGAATTGATTATAATTTTTTTGCTCTTAAAACTCCTCAACAAACGGTGTGGTTGAAAGAAAAAATAGAACTTTTGAAGAAATGGCCCGCAGTATGCTTTGTGAAAATAATGTCTAAATATTTTTGGGAGGAAGTCGTTAACACTGCATGCTATGTTGTAAACTAAGCTATGATTAGACCTATTTTTAAGAAAACCCCTTATAAAATTTGGAAAGGTAGAAAACCTAATAGTAGTCACTTGCGTGCATTTGGTTGTAAATGCTTTGTATTGAATAACAATAAAGATAACTTAGGAAAATTTGATACTAAATTGGATGAAACTATATTTCTTGGTTATTCAATTTCCTGTAATGCTTATAGAGTATTCAATAAAAGAACTCTACTTGTTGAAGAATCTATGCATGTTGTTTTTGATGAATCTAATAACATTATTTCCAAGAATCTTGTAAGTAATAATTTTGCAGAAAATTAACCAAGAATGGAGAGCATTTACATAAAAGAAAATGAAGAAAATCCATTATGCGAACATGAAGAAGAAATGACAATGGAGAAATTTCAAGAAATATATGCTCTTCCAGAAAACGACTCAAATCTACCAAAAGAATGGAAGTATAATCATAGCCACCCCAAGGACCTTATCATAGGTGATGAAGTGGAAGGTATAAGAACTCGTTCTCCTGTTAAAAATGTTTGTGGTAACTTAGCTTTTGTTTCACAAATTAAACCAAAATCGTTTTTAGAAGCTGAAAATATTGAAAACTGGATTTTAGCAATGCAAGAAGAACTAAATCAATTTGAAATGAATGAAGTTTGGTTTTTAACTCCTTGACCTAAGGATCATCCCATTATTGGTACACAATGGGTTTTTCGAAATAAAATGATTGAATCCAGGGTTGTTACTAGAAATAAAGCTAGATTAGTAGCTCACGTTTATAATCAAGAAGAAGGCATTGATTTTGATGAAACTTTTGCACCAGTTGCTAGACTTGAAGCTATTAGAATGTTACTTGCTTTTGTATGTTTTAAAGATTTTAAATTATATCAAATGGATTTTAAAAGTGTTTTTTTAAATGGGTACATTTCAAAGGAAGTTTATATTGAACAACCACCCGGTTTTGAAAATCATAAATACCTGGATCATGTTTTCAAACTTTCAAAAGCTTTATATGGCTTAAAACAAGCTCCTAGAGCATGGTATGAAAGATTGAGTAATTTGCTAAAGATATACAGGGTGAATTCAAAATGAGTATGATGGGGGAGTTAAATTACTTCCTCGGTCTACAAATTAAACAAACCAAGGATGTGATCCATTTAAATCAAAACAAAATATATCAAGGATCTACTTAAAATGTTTGAAATGAAATCATCAAAGCCTACAGCAAATCGAATGAGCACATCAATAAAAATTGACGAAGAGGAGCAAAGTAAACCAGTAGATAAAAAAAAAAAAAAACCGAGGTATAATCGGTTCCTTACTTTATCTTACTGCTAGTAGACCCGATATAATGTTTAGTTTTTGTATGTGTGCACGTTTTCAATCCGCACCTAAAGAGTCATACATCACCGTAGTCAAACGTATTTTCAGATATCTTGTTGGCACTCCAAATTTGGGACTATGGTATCCTAAAGAAAGTACCTTTGAACTTTTTGGTTACTCAGATGCCGACTTTGCTAGATGTAGACTTTATCGAAAAAGCACAAGTGGTACTGGTCACTTTCTTGGACACTTATTGTAACATCCCTATTTTTGAATACTTTAAGCTAAATTAACATAAAATAATTAAATTAATACCTGGAAAAGAATATTTTTATAAGTGTAGTTGTTAAAATGTAATTTAATTTATAATTAGGGATCATTAATAATAATAATAATAATATAAAAAATAAATATATATATGAATGATATATCTAATTACATAATTATATGTGCTAAAGATGTAATTGAATTTGGCATTGGGTTATAAAAGTGTGATTAATATATGGTTTGGGGCCAATATAACACTACTACGAAATTATGATAAAAGTGGGGCCACAAAGGAAATATGAGAAAGGTGGACTATTCGTTGGCACACTAAGGGAAGAGCCACTTGTTATGCCTATTAGGTAGGGGGAGTGAATCATCCGTGATAATGATTATTATGGGGTGAGTCACTGTGTGTAGGGGGAGTGAATCATTCTCATTAAGGAGTGTAAGGCTCAAGTATATAAAGGGGAAAAGTGAAAAATAGAGGAGAGAAGCAGTAAAAACAAAGAAGAAGAAAAGAAAGTAAAAGCAAGGGAGAATTCGGAGGGATCGGTAAAAGGAAATTGGTAAGGGTTAAAATTAAGGTGAGTTATATTATACCTTGAGTCACCATAATATATTTTACGTATGTTTTGAGTTATCATAATTTATTTTACGCAAATTATGTTTTATAAATTATATTAGCATTTTTAATTATGTTATTTATTTTATGAACCTTATTTTATATACTAAGGAAAACCTATGGATAAAATTGTTTATTAAAATGTGTTTTGAGGAATTATTTTATAAGTATTACCACGGAGGTCTCGTGCCTTAGGGGACTTAAATAACCATTGGCCCTCTGACTGGCCACTTTGTGACCCTCTGTCTGTCAAGGATCCACTGACACTTTGATTTCTAGTGTGGAGCAAAGTGCTGTGAGGAGCTAAGTGCTACACTATTGTGGGAGCCACCTCTTAAGTCCATACATCTGTTCTGTTCCATTCTGTATCGTGGTTATGATTATTTTGTTTATGTAATTTATGTATTATATGTCAAATGATTTCCATATTATATATTCTGTATTTTAATATCAAACCTTGTTTAGCCAATTATTATCCATGGTGATTTTTATACCCTTATGCTCTCAATATAATATTTCTTACTCTGCTATGTGTTTATAGTTGTTTATCACTTTCAGGTGACGTGTCAGGACCAGTGTGTGGGTGGGCACAAGGCACTTTATAGTCATGATCTAAGCTCTGACAATGTAATTAAATAGAAGTTCCAATGTATATGTTTTGTTATTATTAAATAAAGTTTTGGATATCCTTCCATTTTACTCTGCTACTCTATTAATTGGTTAGGACTTCAGTTTTTATGTAGTCACGGTGCCGAACCTCCGGATACCGGGTTTGGCTCGTGATACTCACTCACTTCTTGGTTTTGCAATAAACAAAACTTAGTGGCTTTGTCAACTATTGAAGCATAATACATTGTCGTCGCTGGGTGTTGTGTACAATTACTTTGGATTAAACAACAACTTCAAGATTTTGGACTTTACTATGATTATATTCCTATAAAATGTGACAACGCAAATGCCATTAACCTTTCAAAAAATCCTATTCAGCACTCACGTACTAAACACATTGAAATAAGACATCATTTGCTAAGAGATCATGTACTCAGAGGTGATATTGAACTTGAATTTGTGCCTACAAATCGTTAATTAGCTGACATATTTACCAAGCCTCTTAATAAAGAACAATTTTGTTATATTAAAACTGAACTTGGTATGATGAATACTCCTATATGATGTTTTTTCTTTTAAATATAAATAAATAATTAATTAATTAAAATTAAAAAATATATATATATATATTTTATATATTCTCTCTCTCATTCTCGTTCTGATTCTCTCTTTCTCTCATTCTCTCGCTCTTCCTCTCGTCCTCAAACACCATCTTCATCCTCACCATCGTCCACCACTAGCTCCATCATCCACAACATTATCCATCACTTTCATCCTTACCATCATCTACCCAAATCCCTTACCGATCTATCGAGATTTATCACTGCTCTCCACAAAATCTTCATCATCGATCTTTGACATCATTTCCGATTCCTCAAGTTTCATTACCAATCCATTAAGATCCGTAACTGATCGACCAAGCCCCATCACCGATCTACAAAAATTCATCCCCGATCTTCTCCATTATTTCTGATCAACATGTTAAAATTATTTTTGCATTGTGTTATTTTTTTTTATATGATTGTATGTGCTCCAAACTCTTTTGGATTTAATAATAATTGCTTCTACCCTGTCTGAAGAAATTGTTTTTATTTGTATTTTCTCTTTTTATGCTAGTTCACTTGGTGTAGTTGTTTTTGGCCGAATCTTAATGGCCATTGGTATTATAAATTGGTAATCTGTTTTTTACAATTTGTGTAATTTTCTTTTGTGCATTAATTTAGAGGGAGATTCGTATTATGTAATCTTTTGAGATTACATCAATAAAATAAAAATAAAACATAAAAATATGAGTAATCTTAAGAGAGTGTTTGTATATTTTGTGCATAATTTTAGGGGGAGTATATATAATTTTTACTCTATCTGCATCAACAAATTTTTTTTTTTGCAAAGACATAAATTTTTTTTTCCAAAGAGAAATGCTTGCAATTTTATTTCAAAAGAGAAAAATATTACTCGATTACATATAAGTTTTCAGAAGGCTTCATAGATTTTTTTTTTGTTTCACTTCTCTCAACAACTTTTCATGAGCCTCCCTTACATGCCTCTCTCTATTTTCGACTTCTATGAGTCTTGGAATTATAACTGTTGCATAATATTGTACCGCATTCTCCAACTGTGAATTTTTCCTTTCTTGCTCTCTTTTGTCTTGACGTATATTAGCCAGTTGTTGTTTTAACAAGAACACCTTATCTCTCAATTGTTGATTTTCTTGTATTTTTGCTTGTAGTCGTCGCGCCATATTGGAAACTGCAATCATTGCCTGTATACTAAGAGCCATAATGTTATTAATAGTATTGATATCATTCCGATTACCAATAACATTAGGACTCTTGTTTACAGGAATAGTGCGTGACTGCACCATTGGTAACCTCTCATTTTTCTGCATTACATGCACCTCATTCATGTCAGAACCATTGATGGCTAAGTTAAGAAATGATATGATTACACAAGAAGGTAAAACAAATTTTTCTCTAACAACACTTGCCGATTTCATATCTCTGCCTATCCTCTTTGTCACTTTTTATACACTCCACCGATCCAATACTCGATGCATATCTGCTCAAATCTATTGTTTGTCAACATTTCGGGCGCCAGAGATGCTCCAAAATCCCCACAATGATCTCGACAAGACCAGAGGATCATTATTATATTTTTTAGCATCTCAGATTATTTTATCAAATGTGTTTGTTTCCTACATCCATATTTTATTTTGATGATGTCAAAGGGGAAGAAAAAAAATATGATTTTGAATTGATGTACATGCATCTGCTTTAAATTATCAAATATCTTATGTTACAAAATTATCAAATAACTTGTTGATTTTTATTTTGTGTTAAATCCATACGAATATTGCCATCATAAAAAATGGGGAGATTGTTAATCATATTGTTTAATTTTGATGATGTCTCAAATATTAATTAAAAATTTGTAAATAACATACATATTTTATATTATTTGACACAAAATATTATTTGTTTAAAATATATATTGTGCAATACATTTGTTATAAATATTATTTAAATAAAAATATTTTGAAAATTTTACTATTCATGTTTTGAAGATTTCGATTGATCACTATTCATTTTTTGACAAATTTGATGTGATTGTTTCTTTTGAGTAAAATTGTATTATATCTTTTTGATACATATTGCACCGAACTCAAAATTATTTTGCATCTTTTTGTATGTATGACATACCCACATAATGAGTATCATGAGCAATTATTTTACATACTTTAAATATATTATGTAACAATAAAGCTTCCTACCCCCAGTGGGGGTACTGGGGGTGGCGCCTGATTGGATGAAAAAAACAATTTTTTTTTTTTTTTTTTTTTTTTCAGCCAATCCTCCACTGACACGTCATTGGGGGTTGTCAGTGGGGGTCATGTTACTGGGTGTAGGAATCACAGCTCATTATGTAAATATATATTATAATATAAAGTTAGCAAAGCTAGGAATTGCATATTATATAAAATATAAAGTGGCATGGCAGAGCGGTGCTCTATATTTTTTACATCCTTTGCTTATATATATATATATATGTATATAATATAATATAATATAAAAAGAAAAGGTTGAAAAGTTGCAACACATTTCACATGTTGTAGTTTGAAATTGAAATGCTGAAACTACATCTTCTATATAAATTAATTTTATAAAAAGGAAAATGTGGACTTTGCAAGCACATTATTTTTCATCTCAATTCTTTATATATATATATATAAATATATACAATGGTCAAAATCCACATGTTAGTAAGTTTATTCAAATATCTAGCTACAATTTTTGACAAAAAAAAAGGGTGCCACATGTTGTATTTATTGAAAACAAAGTAGATGCCTTTTGTTCTATCAAGGAGCGTGCCCACGTAATCCATGATGTCAGCAAGGAGCATCCTACCTCCAATGGGTATATTTTTAATTATTGTAAAAGATGGTTGAAGTACCTCTTATCCTTATTTATTATTTTGTGAAGAAATTTTGTAAGAGTGAGAAATTTATTGTTGAGTGGGGCTCAATAGATAAAAGTAAGACTTGTGCAAAATTCACAAGCTTGATGAAGCCTTGGTGGTGTATTAATTCATTTTGATAGTAAAGAAATTCTCAAGGAGGTTCCTCGGGGAGTGGACGTAAGCCCAGCGTGCCGAACCACTATAAATCTTAGTGTTGGATTTTCTCTCCTTATCTCTCTTACTTTTATATTGATAATTATTTTTCTATTTTTATTTGTTAAAATTCTGAATATAGTGTTTATTATTTTTTAATATTGTAATATTTTTTAATAACCCAATTTACTCCCTTCTTGGGTTACTTACCTGGAATAATAAAAGTTTTGTGTAGAGTAGTGATGGATCTTGGTAGATCAGTGAGGGATTTGGGTGGATGATGGTAGTGATGAAAATGATGGATGATGGTGGTGATGGAGTCGGTGTAGGGTGATGAGAGGGAATGAGAGCTGGTGAGAGAGACAGATAGGAAAACAAAGAGAGAACAGAGAGCAAAAGCAAGACGAAAAGTGAGAGAGCAGAGAGAGAGAGAGAGGATTTATAAAAAAATGTTTTTTATTTCATTAATTTATTTATTTATTATTATATATATATACAATTATTATATAGATGTATTCATAATACCAAGTTCAGTTCTAATATAACAAAATTGTTCTTCATTAAGAGGCTTGGTAAATATGTCAGCTAATTGATGATGTGTAGGCACAAATTCAAGTTCAATGTCACCTTTGAGTACATGATCTCTAAGAAAATGATGTCTTATTTCAATGTGTTTAGTGCGTTAGTGCTGAATAGGATTTTTAGAAAGGTTAATGGCACTTGTGTTGTCATATTTTATAAGAATACGATCATATTGAAGTCCAAAATCTTGAAGTTGTTGTTTCATCCAAAGCAATTGTGCACAACACCCAGTGGTGGCAATGTATTCTACTTCAGCAGTTAACAGAGCCACTGAGTTTTGTTTTTTGCAGAACGAAGAAGTGAGTGAGTGTCCAAGAAAATGACCAGAGCCACTAGTGCTTTTACGGTCAAGTCTACATCCTACAAAGTTGGCATCTGAGTAACCAAAAAGTTCAAAAGTAGTTCCCTTTGGATACCATAATCCCAAATTCAAAATGCCAACAAGATATCTGAAAATACGTTTGACTGCGGTGATGTGTAACTCTTTAGGTGCGGATTGAAAACATGCACACATACAAACACTAAACATTATATCGCTTCTACTAGTAGTAAGATAGAGTAAGGAATCGATTATACCTTAATACTTCTTTTTATCTACCAGTTTACTTTGCTCATCTTTGTCGATTTTTATTGATACGCTCATTGGAGTTATTGTAGGCTTTGATGATTCCATTTTAAACCTTAGATCCTTGATATATTTTATTTGATTTAAATGGATCCCATCCTTGGTTTGTTTAATTTGTAGACCGAGGAAGTAATTTAACACCCTCATCATACTCATTTTGAATTCACCCTGCATATCTTTAGCAAACTCTTTGCACAAATTTTCATTAGTAGCTCCGAAAATGATATCATCAACATAAATTTGAACAATTAGCATATCCTCCTTTTTGGTTTTTATAAAAAAAGTTGTATTAATTTTTTTTCTAGAAAAACATTTGTTAAGTAGAAAATTACTTAATCTTTCATACCATGCTCTACGAGCTTGTTTTAAGCAATACAAGACTTTTGAAAGTTTGAAAACATGATCCAGGTATTTATGATTTTCAAAATCAGGAGGTTGTTCAAGATAAACTTCCTCTGAAATGTACCTGTAGACACCTCATTTTTGTCCGCTCTTAAGACTTGGGCGCCTTAGGTCGATCACTCGATGATGAAAGATATGTTGTACAAACGTTCGATTTCTTCAGCAAGAAAAGCTTCTAAATCCCAAACTTACACCCCATTTTGGGCCAAAACTATTTTGATCAAAACTATTTTAAACCTTAAAGCTCTCTTTTTCAAAATATTTTTTAAAAATATTTCTACGATGTCCCGAGGCTCGTATTTCGTTTAAAATATTGCGCTTTTCGGTAAACTGAGTAAGGACAAAGTGGAGTTAAGTGGAAGGGAGGTGAACTTTTTGAAAAATCTTTAAAAACATCTTATTTATAGGTTTAGAGTTGAAGAAAATAGGAGGGGATGGAAGAAAACTAGTTGGGGAAATGGTTGAGCATATAACCGTTAAGAGAGAACTGAGCAGTCTTCACTAAAATAGGCATATCTTTTTTTACACTTAGACTTTAGATGTGAGGCCATCACCATTGGAATCGGACTTTTGGGGTTTCAATTTAGACTCCAGAATCTCCTAGAGCCTAGTCTGGATGATGGAGATATGGCCGTTGGAAGTTGGGGATCAATCTGTTAGGAAAGAAATGAGCAGCCTTCACTAAAATAAGCATATCTCTTTGTACACTTAGAATTTAGATGTGAGGCCACCACCATTAGAAATTAGACTTCCGGGGCTTCAATTTAGACTCAGTAATGACCTAAACCCAAGTCCAGATGAGGGAGATAAACCCGTTTGAAGTCACCTGGAAACATATTTTTATGGCCAGCCCGCCCACTAATAGTGGCCTGCCAGCCATTTGTGGAAAATGTAGATATTTGTTTCCAACTATCTCCTAAAAGCTCCAACTATTCCTATATAGATATTTCCGACCTGAGAGGCTGTTTTTTCTGTATATACAAGGCCAACCCTTATGTTTTTAGGTTAGAAAAAATTCCAAAAGCTCCAAAACTTGAAATTCTCTCTCTATTTCTATCTTGTAACACACACACCTTACGCAAACACTTCCTAAACCAACATTGGAGCTTTCCTTGCTGAGATTATTAAGTCCAATTTCAGTCCTTGAGAGTGTAAGCTTTGTAGTTTGTGAACAAAAGAGTTGCCTTACTTTATGAGGTATAATTTTGAGCATCTTTACACTACTTCTTTCTTATCTTTTCCTACTGTTTTTTTGGGCTATTTTTACATTGTTATATGGGTTGAAACTTGTGGTTTAAAGCTACCAAAAGTAGAGGGGTTAATCACCCTTCTTTGAACCTTGTCTCTTAAGCTTTGTCCTTGTGTTTCCTATCTTTTCATCAACCTTTTTTGAGCTTTTTACTACTGATTTTCAGAGATTTTCAGAGGCTAAAAATGTAGTTTTGAAGTCCCAAAAGTGGAGGGATTAACCTCTCCTCCTTTGGCTTGTTTTCTAACTTAAATTCTCTATTATTTTAGCTTACTCTTTTAGCTTCTTTTACTTCAATTCCAGCACTGTTTTAGATTCATTTAGGACTGTTTTTATTTGTTTGTTTCATTTATGCTTTATATTGCATGCTTGTAGTATAATGGCCCTCATAGGTTTGGTGTTTTAGGCATTGGACACCAACCTATTTGAATTGATATCATTTATTTCTTACTTTCCATTATGTTCACCTCTAAGCATCTCTGCAACCTCCCTCATTTCTTGGTTTTTTCTCTTTGTTTTGAGAGTTGCTTCAAGCGGAGTGTTGTTTAAGCTTGAGGGGTGACATTGTGCTTAATGGTTTAATTCCTTTGAGGGTTCATTACCAACGGCATGATCTCCCTCTCATGCCTAAAACAACATTTGGTTTGGTACTTCCCTCCTTTAATAGACTTAAAGCTCATTATTGGACTTAATTGACTAATGAATGGAAAGGTAATTAAAAGAAGTGTTAAAATTGGAATAAAATGGACCAAAATAATAACATAATTTAGTGTTCAATCTGACGTTAATTGAACACATGGAGATTTGAGTCATTTCATACTTGTTAGTTATGAAATGGTCCAAGTTTCCAAGGTCAACCATTTCCTTTGATCAATCCATGATACGGAGGAGGTTTTGTTGGTCTTTCCTTACCATTTATGGAAATTGTGTCCCTTGGTTCATAAGTCATCACACAATGAAATTGCGTCAATTGATGGCTTGCGAATCAAGCATATTCCTCCTTTGACCTGTTTGTTGATAATGAGAGGTATGGTGGACACACATCCCTTGAGAATACTCTGGTTTGTGCTCTATTTGTCCTCGGTTGCTGCAGGAAAGAACCAACATTAGTGGCCGGTAGGCCCCTATTAGTGGGCAGCCGACTACTACTTCTGGGTTGCCGGCCATTTTTTCCAGGTAGGCAGTGTCTTTTTTCCAACAGAGCAGAGTAGAGGCTGTGGTGGAAAAGCGGTGCAATTTTCTAATTGTGCAACAGAGGTATTCTGGCAGCAAAACAGGGGACTTTTTCGGGTGGAAATCCGCGTGCATGCATGGGTCAACCCCCATTCCCCGGGGCTCATAATAGTTAATTAATTAGCTAATTAATTGTGCATTGTAATTAGCTATTTAGTTTTTTGTATTAAACTAAGTAGAATAGCTTGTGTTGTACTTATTTAATTAGCTAAAGTAGTTAGTTAATTCGTTGTTGTAATAATTAGTTAAGTAGCTTAGCTAATTTATTCATTTGGCTTGTAATAATTAGTAAATAGCTTAGCTAGGGTATTCATTTGGACCCTCTTGTGCGAGGGCCAAACTTGTAATAATGTGCATGTCTTCCAACTCCACGTCTTTCTCCCTTTTATTTATCTGCTTATGATGGGTAGTTTAGAACATCTTGTTTTAATTAGTATTTCCCATGTTTGCATCCATTTGTCTTGCATGAATCAAGGCTCGGTTAATCATTTTAACAAACATTGTAGTTTACATACTTCATTGAAAACATGTTAAAATGCATGCTATCAAATTGATTCACATGGTATATTAGTAGCCAAGCCTATTAATTGCATCCTGCATGTGTTGCATGAACTAGGGGCATGCATGTTTTTTAATTATTTTGCTTGTTTTGGCTCACCTCGGAGTACTAGGTGAGCATTTTTTTGCTGTAGCATATTGCATGAGTGTGATTGTTGCCATGTTTAACATGCTTGCCATGAGGCTAATTGTTTAAGTGATATAACTCTTGAATGCCTGTGGATGAATGCTAATTGCTTGAATTGGAATAATTTGAGTAATGTACATATGAGATCACTTTTTCAAGTGGTACATATTAAAACAATTTTCAAATAAAACATGAAATCAAAATTTTCAACTTTTGCAAATTAGTCTATACTCGTATGCAACACATAGTAAGGTTAGTCTAATAATCGAAACAATAGCATAAAATGTAAATAAGAATCACATCATGATTAATAGAGGCCGATCTTCGATCGGGCAAGTGGGGTGCTCAATTCATGACCTTCTCCTCTCGTACCTGAGTTCCTGAGCCGAGACAATGTTGGTGGTGACGGACACATGGCCTTTGGCATGAGTCATGGAATTCCTAAATTTTCCAAAAATATTTAGGTAGCGATTTTCCAAAAATATTTAAGTAGTCTATTTTTGGCATTTTGATTCAAAATCAATTTAAAAAAATATTTGCCAGATTTGAACTCTTTTGTATTTATCTATTTCACATTGCACTTGTGAGATTAGATTCAGAACCACGAGAGTCCAAATTGTAGGGCTAGTCGTATCCAAAAAGAGCACAAAAAGTCGAGCTACGGCACTGATGGATCGTTGAACACACCAAAAATAATCACTAAACTATACCAAATTCTATCAGAATAATGGCAAGTCTAGGTATCGATTCACAGGGACAAATGTGAAATTAGATTAATTCAATCGCAAAATTCCTAAATTAATTTTGATTAAAAAGATAAGATTGATTTTATACCTAAATAGCAATTAAATAAAATTGAATAATTATATTGACAATTAAAATTAGGGTTTGAGATATTAATTTTTGGAAAAAATCCTAGGGTAGAGAATTCACCACTAACCACATAAATGAGACTTAACATCAACCACCAATCGCAATTCAGTTTGAACTACCCAATATTTCACAACTACAAGTTTGAAATATTGATCAAGAGGGTTGTTACATTCAATGTACAAGCACGAATCATCCTGAGTAGTACGAGTCGTTTGCTCTAAACTATGTTAGCAAAATGACCCGTCTCTCATAGCATGACTCGTCTGATACTTTGAATACAAACACAAAGAATACTAATGTATGGAAAGCATTAAACAATCACAGAGAGTAAAATGCTTGAAGAGATGAACGAAACAATTATTAAAAACTTCTAAATCATCCATACATTCATTCAAACCAATATACAATTAAAGCTCATGAAAAATTCCATCACATGGCTAGGGTTTCATTAAAACCCTAGAAAAGACGACTAGCCACTCATGGAGGAGTGGAAAGAGGAAGAAGATGAGGAAGAAACCCCCATGGAAGTGTCCTTCAAGCTTTTGTAGAATATCACCTCTTTGGAACCCTAGCCTCTCTCTATTCTGAATTAAATTTTCGAACCCTAGGTTTAGCTAATTTTTTGTCTTTTGTTCGGAGCAAAACAGACCAAAAATTCTGTGCACGCGTCCCTAGGTGGGCCGCACATGCGGTTAAGCTTGGTCGCACGTGCGGTGGTCTGGCTGGCTCGGATTCTTCACTTCTCGCTTGGAGAATCTGCTTTCGCACCCCTTTTGATTGAATTTTCATATTTCCTGCCAAATCTGTACAAGTGCATGAAACACATCATCTCCACCAAATAAATAAAAGCAAAAGACTAAAAATGTAACTTAAGTGGCCTCAATGTGGTACCTTTCGGCCTACATCAAGTACCCATTTAAAAAAGCACTTTTAACATCCATTTAATATAATTTAAAATCTTTAAAACATGCAAAAGCAAGTAACATTCTAATAGCTTCAAGTCTAACAATTAATGCGAAAGTTTCATGAAAATCAATACTCTCTTTTTGATTATAACCTTGAGCTACTAATCTAGCTTTGTTTCTAGCAACAACTTTGGATTCATCCATTTTATTTCGAAAAACCCATTTTGTACCAATAACGGGATGATCCTTAGGTCGAGGGGTCAAAAACCAAACTTCATTCCTTTCAAATTGATTTAATTCTCCTTGCATTGCTAAAATTCAGTTTTTATCACTTTCAGCTTCTAAAAACGATTTTGGTTCAATTTATGAAACAAATGCTAAGTTACCACACAATTTTTAATAGAAGAACGAGTTTTTATACTTTCCACCGTATCACTTATGATAAGGTCTTTGGGGTAGTCACAAGCATACTTTCATTCCTTTGGTAGATTTGAGTCATTTTCTAGAAGAGCATATATTTCTTGAAGTTTCTCCATTGTCACTTCTTCTTCATGTTTGCATAATGGATTTTCTTCATTTTCTTTTATGTAAATGCTCTTCATGCTTGGTTGATTTTCTGCAATATCATTACTTACAAGATTCTTGGAAATAATGTTAATAGATTCAAGAAAAGCAGCATGCACAAATTCTTCAACAAGTAGAGTTCTTTTATTGAATACTCTATAAGCTTTACTAGAAATTGAATAACCAAGAAATATAGCTTCATTCAATTTAGCATCAAATTTTCCGAAGTTATCATTATTGTTATTCAATACAAAGCATTTACAACCAAATGCACACAAGTGACTAATATTAGGTCTTCTACCTTTTCAAATTTCATAATGGGTTTTCTTAAGAATAGGTCTAATCGTAGCACGGCTTATAACATAGCATGCAATGTTAATGGCTTCCATCCAAAAATATCTAGGTAAATTATTTTCACAAAGCATAGTACGAGCCATTTCTTCAAGAGTTCTATTTTTTCTTTCAAACACATCATTTTGTTAAGGAGTTCTAGGGGCAAAAAAATTATGAGCAATTCCAAACTCATTACAAAACATAATAAAATCATTATTTTCAAATTCTCTACCATGATCACTTCTAATACTACAAATATTAAGACTTTTTTCATTTTGAATTGTTTTGCATAACTTTGAGAAACTGTAAAAAGCTTCATTTTTGTGTGTCAAATATAAAACCCATGTATATCTAGTATAATCATCAACACAAATAAGAGCATAAGATTTTTCTCCCAAACTTAATGTTCTAGATGGTCCGAATAAATCAATATGCAAGAGTTCAAGAGGTCTAGTAGTTTAAACTGTTGGAACAATCTTCTATGTAAAATAAATAACTTGAAACAAATCAAACAAATAAAAATAAATTACTTACAGAATTTATTTTATCGAAATGAATAAGTACAAAAATAGATCAAGTCGAATGTGTGACACTCTGTCCTTAAGACAGATTCACCCCGCTTCGATGCTTACAGATAAATGACGTCTATCTCTTAGGATACAATGATCTTCACAAATTATGGTAGCACCCCAAACAATCTATACGGCAAACCAAACCTGTGCTCTATACTTTCAGAATTTTTTTCCTAAAAACTAGTATGAAGAACAATCCACACAAAGATCAAAATCGGAAAGAGAAAAACAAATTTCTGGATGTTAGAAATGTTGGAAATGGTCTGCTTTTATAGGTAGATTGGTGACCATTCAGATCTGTCCGAATAGGTATGAAATTCAAATGAATAGATCTGTTTTGAAATGAACAGGTGCAGAAACCATTTTGAACAAATAACTGCTGGTAGTTTGTATCTGTTTGAACAGATAACTGTTGGGCAATTTAAATCTATTAAAAATAATTTAATTTGTTAGGAATTTCGGATTGGAAGAGGTACAAAGTTGGATAGAAAATTTGAATTCAAATTTGGCACAAAATTTAAATTAATTTCATTCAGAAAAAATAAGGTTGCATTTGGTTGTGTTTTGTAAATGTGATTTGAGAGTATGAATTGTATTTTGAGTTTGTGTGCTGTAGAATTATGATTTGAGTGTAGAAAATTTGTTTGGTAAAGAGTTTTGAAAATAGTTTTGGAAAAGAGGTTTGATTTGAGTGGGGAATTGTTGATGTGACATTTGATATGTGATACAAAAATTTACAACTCATAACTAAACATACAATTCAAAATTATTTTAAAGCACATAAAAAATTTAAAAATTTTCAGAAAATATTTTTCCCAATTATATAAGTCAATTGCAAAAAAAAAAAAAAAAAAAAAAAAAAAAAAAAAAAATTCTGTACAGCAAAGGACATCCGAGTGGATGTCCTCAAGGACGTCCGGGTGGTAGTCCATAGGGACGATCGGGTGGTAGTCCCCGTTTGCAAAATGTTCACCAGACAACGACTGATGCATAGGCTGATGCACAGAGCTCTCTGCAGAGCTCGTGAAAATTAATTTCAAACGCATAACCAAACATCATACTGAAAAACACGCGTAGAAAATTGATTACAAATCACAACCAAACAGAGCCTAAATATTTCCCGCAAAAATTTTTGAAAAAATTCAAATAAATTTTTTTCAAAAAATTAATATTAGAACCGACTCGACCAACAGCCCACACCCGCACTTGGGACGGCCGGCCGGTTGGACGAACGGCGGCGGCGATGGCGACGGCGATGGCGACGCGCGAGCGTGTTTGGTGGTTTGAGCCAAAGGTCACTTTGTCCATAACTCCTCTCTTCTACAAACTTCAGGTGCCCCTTGGGGCCCAACCCAAGTGATAAGTTCTCTTCAAGTTTCAATGTGGGACTAATATTTCAAGGAAACCCACTATTGACTCTTTAATTGTCTATTCTATGAACCCAAAAACGACGTCAACTTCCCATTTACTCATAAATGGTTTTGACGAACCATCTTCATCTTGTGACTTGCCATGCGGCAAGGAACACGTCACCTTTTTGAACCCACCCAAAAGACGTGTGGCCATCCCAAAAGACGTGTAGACCCCACTCAAATTTGGGCTCAAAATAAGCCTATAAAACCATAAATTCCAACAATCCCCCACATGAATGGAATTTGACGGAGAGAAAATGCAACAATATGATATAATTACAGAGAGTACAGAAATTGGAAATATTCTGCAAAGGATAGGTAGCTTTTGGCTTTGATTCTTCCCTTGTGAGACACTATCGGATTTACTATCTAACCAGTGAACATGATGTCTTAAACTGTTCAGCCATTTGTGTAAACCAAGACAATAGAACTTACACAGCATATTTCCAGAACAGTTTAGTTCTCACTATTGTGTTCATTTTGGCCCTGAACAACCTGGTCTTTCATGAGTGCTCTAGAGAATTGTAGCCCTTCACAAATCTTATAGAACTGGCCTAGGTCACACTCACATAGGTGATTCTTATGAAGAGTATCCTGCCATACTCCACTAGGTATTCCTAAATATAAGAATTATTAAAAGTATTACTTAACCTAAAACGTTGCAGACATCACTATTTCATCACTAAAATGGGTAGGAGTTTGACTCCCCAATGATTCTTATGGGTCATACATAACTCGGTTGTCCCTTTGAACCTAGATTTTGGGGTCTTCAGTCAACTAGGTTAGGTTGCCATTGTAGTAACTCTTATTTAATAGGCTTAAGTCTCATTCCCCTCGATGAGTTCTTAACTAACTCTCTTGCTAACCCTTTGGCTAGTGGATCCGCTATGTTGTCTTTAGACTTCATATATTCAATGGAAATAATGCCATTACAGAATAGTTGTCTCACAGTGTTATGTTGATGACGAAAATGTCGTGACATACCGTTATACATATGACTCTGTGCTCTACCTATTGCTGATTGACTATCACAATGTATGCATATAATAGGCACCAGTTTAGGCTACATTGAAATATCTTCAAAGAAGTGATGAAGCCATTCTGCTTCTTCCCCAGCTTTATCTAAAACTATAAATTCTGATTCCATAGTAGACCTAGCAATGCAAGTCTGTTTGGAAGATTTCCAACATACAGCCGCCCTACCAAAAGTAAAAACATACACATTGGTGGACTTTGAGTCTCTAGTATCCGATATACAATTTGCATCACAGTAACCTACAAGTACTGCTGGATACCTAATATAATTTTGTAATAACCCCGACCCATGATTAACGTTAATCCATGCTTCATTATGCCTAATAAGGAATTTAGTGAAGTTTTGCATCATATCTTTCCTTATTTGTGTTTATATCTGTTTAACATAGAAAATCTGTTCATGTTTTCGTTTCGGTTGTGAATTGAAGGCCTTACCGGCATCCGATTCAGAAACTGACTTGATTTATGTGCTAATTAGAATTTTTAGAATTTTATGGTAGGTTTAATTAAAATTCGGTTCAGAACAATTAAATTAGAATAAATTAATACACATATTTGACTTAAGTTAATTAAGGATAATTAGTCACTAATCAAGCTTATATAAGGCTTCTATTGTATCTCAACTCTTTTCTTTATCATTTTATTGATATCAACGTGAGAATGAGAGGGAGGGTAGAAAGAGTTGGTTCTAAGCTTGAAGAATTTTGTGAGACTTGAACTCAAATAAAAGGGAGTGTTAGAAAAGAGAAGGATTTGGAGAGAACTTGGAAAACTAAGCTCTCATAGTTGAGAATTCAAGCTTGAGGTAGGAATTTAACCTTTGGATTGTATAATTTTGATGTTTAAAACATGAATTCAAGAGAATTTGCTATATAAGCCAAGAATTAAGCTTTAGAGGGTATGAAGGAAGAACATTCATGCATGCATGTACATATCATGAAGTTTTAAAGTTATTTGTACAAGAATTCCCACATGCATGTTCATATCTTGGTTTTGGTAAAGAATTCAACTTGATTTCAAGCTTAATGACTCATTTGATCTTGTTTTGAGAAGTTGAAATTCATGATATTACATGCAAATTGCGTTATTTCTTGTTTCAAGCTTTGTTTAATACAATTGGCTTAACTTTTGGACTTACTTTTGCAAAATAGTTTGTAATTCATCATATACTATGAGTTTCCTAATGTTTTACTAAGTTTTGGCCCAAAAGAATGTGTTTTGAAGGTTTGGAAATTGAATTTTGAGCTTGGGAGCGAATCTGGAAATTCTAGAATTCTGCTCCTACGCTTGAGCGACTATAGCGACCCCGGTCTTTTCTCATTTGATTATTGTATCCGGACTTAGGTTCCGTAGATTTTGTCATTGTATAATTGTTGTTGTCGTCCTTATTTTCTCTTTTTGAGTTATAGGATGTGTTGGGCAGGTCTGTTTCAGGTTGGTTGGGTTCAGAAACCAAGTGTTGCTGTCCAGTTTTTGGGTTGGTCACTCGAGCGAGAGTTTGGTCGCTCGAGCGAGGATTGAGTTTGTGTCTTGTGGCTCGAGCCAGGGTTTCTTAGCTCGAGCGAGCGATTGCGTCTAGTATAGACCTGAGAGTTGTATTTCTTGGCTCGAGCAAGCTTTCCTTCGCTCGAGCGAGTTTCGAGTCCTTAGCTTGAGCGAGCATTCTGTCGCTCGAGCGTGCTTCTGGGTTGCAGACCTGAAGCATCGTATTGTTGGCTCGAGCGAGATTTCCTTAGCTCGAGCGAGTATTTCTTGTGTCTGGTCGCTCGAGCGACCAAGTCTTCGCTCGAGCGAGCCTGTCGGGTTTAAATAGGCAGCAGCGGTTTTTAAAACACTTTTTCACCCTCTTTTTGATTCAAGAACCCTAGGTACGACTTTTCTCTCCCTCCACTCACCTTTATCATATAAGCATATAATAGTACATCTAAGTCTCTATCAAGCGAGACGAACCCATTGTGATACTAATCACTTCCCACGTACCCAAAGTATTCGAACCCGGTACGCTCTGATACCAAGTTGTAACGCCCTCATAAATAAACCCATATTATATAACATTAACATGCATTGATAAAAGAAAACCAATTATCATCTCATCCATCAGAGTAATCTTATTGAAAGACATTACATGTAATAACGAAAGTAAATGCCCTACGGGCTTACATCTTTCCAAGCCAACACTTGGACACAAAAATATGAGTACTAACTCATTTACACATTAAGCCCTAGGCTTGAGTTTACATGTAACATCAAATTAAAACAAAACAAATAATTAATCTAAACAGAGTCTTCAACTCCAAATCCATCCAAGCTAAGTCCTTGGAGGTAGCACATCACCTGAACCTGAAAATCATGTAAACATGTAAACTCCAAGGACATCTTTCCAAGCCAACACCTGAACCTGATGTGCTACCTCCAAGGACTTAGCTTGGATGGATTTGGAGTTGAAGACTCTGTTTAGATTAGTTATTTGTTTTGTTTTAATTTGATGTTACATGTAAACTCAAGCCTAGGGCTTAATGTGTAAATGAGTTAGTACTCATATTTTTGTGTCCAAGTGTTGGCTTGGAAAGATGTAAGCCCGTAGGGCATTTACTTTCGTTATTACATGTAATGTCTTTCAATAAGATTACTCTGATGGATGAGATGATAATTGGTTTTCTTTTATCAATGCATGTTAATGTTATATAATATGGGTTTATTTATGAGGGCGTTACAGCGACCGCCTTATTTTTGCACTTCCGCTCGAGCAACCAAAGGTTGGCTCGAGCATAAAATGCATGCTCCTAGAAGTTTGAGTGTTTTGCAAACTGCTCAAGCGACAAGAGTTGTGCTCGAGCGAGGACTGAGTCTCACGCTCGAGCGAGTGTTGAGCAAGCATCAAGCGGAAAAATTAAGCAACCAATACTTTTGCAGACTGCTCGAGCGAAAGAATGTGCGCTCGAGCGACCACTACATTTTTGCATGTCTGCTCGAGTGAAGAAAGCTACGCTTGAGCGAGAGCCCTGTTTTCAGCAATTTTTGTTAAGTGTTTTCAAGTACATTTTAGTATCCTCATTGCATCCTAGGCACTCCTAGGCCATGATTAAGACTCAATAAGAGGTTAAGACTTATAACACACTAAGAATGAGACAAAAGAAGTTAAGTATCAACTAAGTGTGTGTTTCATTATATGTATCTGTTATGTTTGGTGTAGGTCATGCGCTATGAGCGGTTGATCCATTTGTTTACTGCCATAGTTATCTGTGAGAAATAACTCTGTAAAATTATGTTTGACTTTAATTATTTCTTGAAGATACGAAATGATCAGTTTTCTGAAATACTATGTTTTATATGAATGAATGAATGAATGTCCAATTTTCTTGAAAAGTAATTGTGGTGTCCTTCGTAGAGGCCCTCGCCCAGGGGACACAATACTATGGCTTATGGTCATGAGGCACTCTCCCGGGGGAGATAATACCGTGGCACAGGCCTTCGCTTAGGGGAAACAATACCGTGGCTCATGTATGAGAAATGTTACCCGGTATCGGAGGTTCGTTTTGGAACTTGATATGCTTGACAAAAGAGACATGTTTATGCTAATGGATGTTCCATGCATGATTTGAATATGAATAAGACTATGACTCTGTTTCTGCTATAAACCTGATCATGATTATGATTTGCTATGAGATTTGAAATATGTTCAGGGCATTATTCATTAAAATCCTTACTCTGTTATTATTCACTGGGCTTCCGCTCACTATTTATATTATGTATGTAGGTGACTAGGCATGTGACCAGACCCAAAGTTGAGGATCTAGTATCTCTGTTTTGTCAGCCAGCCGCTGTGCCTCTGAGGAGGTTCCCTTTTGTGCACAAGTCAAGTCTAAACGGCATAAGTTAAAACTTTGTATTTTTAGTAATACGAACAAGTCTTTTGTTATGTGTATATTGGGCTATACCGCTTTTGGGCTACAACTGTATTAAATGTGATGAAGATTACTGCATTTTGATGTCACATGTATGTATATATATTTTACAAGATTTTAAATTTCTGTCCCATGTAAGTCTGCACGGCTCTATAGACTATGTGTATATGGTATATTTGCTTCTGCAGCCCCTAAATATATGTTATTCCGTTAAGAGGCCTTTGGTAATCCAAGGATTACTAGTTGGTTACGACACTAAACCTGTAGGG
This sequence comes from Camellia granthamiana, assembly GCA_036172215.1. Taxonomy (NCBI): domain Eukaryota; kingdom Viridiplantae; phylum Streptophyta; class Magnoliopsida; order Ericales; family Theaceae; genus Camellia; species Camellia granthamiana. The sequence continues at coordinate 143,570,156 of CM069907.1, forward strand.
GCGGGTTTAGGTCGTGACAAATTTAGCCCAATGTTACGAGTAAATTGGAGATATCTTAGAACCCTTATAATAACTTTCCAGTGTTCTACTCCTGGATTACTCGTATATCTACTTAATTTACTTACTGCATAGGCTATATCTGGGCGAATGTAGTTCATTAAGTACATTAAGCTTCAAATAATTTGGGCATACTCTAATTGAGAAATACTTTCCTGTACATTCTTAGAAAGAAACAAATTAACATCCACAGGTGTTCTAGCAAGATGATCATCATCTTTGCTAAAGTTGTCAAACATTTTCTTAATGTAATGTGATTGTGACAAAGCATAACCTTCTGATGTTTTGGTAATTTTCATACTAAATATTACATCAGCAATCCCCATGTCTTTCATGTCAAAATGTTTATTTAACATTTTCTTGGTAGTTTTAATCATATCATTATTACTACCTATGATAAGCATATCATCCACATAAAGACATACTATAACATAACCCTTACTTGTGTTTTTAATATAAACACATTTGTCACATTCATTAATTTTGAATCCATTTGACATCATTGCTTTGTCAAACTTTTCATGCCATTGCTTTGGCGCTTGTTTTAAACCATATAATGATTTAACCAAGTTACACACTTTCTTTTCTTTTCCTGGAACAGAAAATCCTTCTGGTTATTCTATGTAAATTTTTTAATCTAACTCACCATTTAAGAAAGCGATTTTCACATCCATTTGATGAATTTCTAGATTGTATACAGATGCAATGACAATTAGCATTCTAATGGATGTTATTCAAGTAATTGGTAAATATGTGTCAAAGTAGTCAAGACCTTCTTTTTGTCTATATCCTTTAACCACAAGTCTTGCCTTGTATTTGTCAATTGATCTATCCACTTTCATTTTGCTTTTAAAAATACACTTGTACCCAAGAGGTTTACAACCTGGTGGCAAATCTACTAATTCCCAAGTGTGATTTGGCAGGATAGATTCAACTTCGATGTTTACAGCCTCTTTCCATAAAGGAGCTTTAGGACTGAACATAACATCTTTAAAAGTTAAAGGCTCATTTTCTAACAAAAATATTAGGAAATCTGGACCAAAAGATTTTGAGGTTCTAGCACGTTTAGTACGCCTAAGTTCCTCTTCCTCATTTTGATCTATTTTTTACTCTTGTTCTTGATTATGTTCTTGATCATGACTAGTAATAGCATCATAAGATCTTTTATTAGTACTAGTCTCTTGTCCAGTTTTATTTGGAAACACATGTTCAAAAAAAGACGCATTCCGAGATTCAATAATAGTATTTATATTCATTTCGAAATGTTTTGACTTATGAATCAAAAATTGATATGCACTACTATTCATGGCATAACCAATGAAAGTGTAATCAACAGTTTTATGACCTATCTTAGTCTTTTTAGGACTAGGAATAGCCACTTTAGCCAAACGCCCCAAACTTTTAAGTATTTGTAGGATGGTACTCTCCCATGCCATATTTCATAAGGTGTTTGATTCACTTTCTTTCGGGATACTTTATTAAGAATATAATTAGTAGAAAGTATTGCTTCCCCCCATAAATTATGAGGTAATCCTATTTTTAGTAAAAAGTATCGATTAACATGGCATTCATCATTTCTTTTAAAATCCTATTTTTCCTTTCAGTAATTCCATTTTACCGAGGTGAGTAAGGAGCGGTAGCTTGATGAATTATTCCATGCTCTTTACAAAACTCACCAAAAGGTGATTCATATTCACTACCATTATCACTTCAAATTTTTTTAATTTTCTTACCAAGTTGATTTTCAACTTAATTATTATATTGGATGAAAGTTTCTAAAGTTTCATCCTTAGTTCGAATTAAATAAACATAACGATATCTAGTATAGTCATCTATGAAAGTGATAAAATATTTTTTCTCACCTCTAGTTTGAATTGATTTAAAATTACAAATTTCACTATGAATTAATTCAAGTGGCTCCGTACTTCGTTCAATTGAATGAAAATGAGTTTTAGTTAATTTTGCCCCAACACAAATTTCACATTTATGATTTATATCAATGTCAAATTTAGGTAAACATTCTATATTAATTAATTTATGCAAAGATCCATAATTAACATGTCTTAGTCTACCATGCCATAAATTTGAAGACTCAAGCAAATAAGAAGAAGATGTATTTTTATTAATAATAGAGGGTACAACAATTATTACATTTAATTCGAAAAGGCCATTAGACATGTAACCTTTTTCGACATACATCCCGTTTTTGGTAAGTATAAATTTGTCACTTTCAAAAATTAGCCGAAACCAATTTTTACTCAACAGAGATCTAGAGACTAGGTTCTTGCGAATGTTTGGTACATGCAACACATTATTGTGAGTGAGTTCCTTTCCAGATGTCATCTTTAGAATAATCTTTCTTTGTCCTTCAACTTTAAAAGTCGAGGAGTTGCCAATAAAAAAGTTATTCACCGTTGTCCACCATAGAATAAGATGTGAACATCTCTTTGTCGGCACAGATGTAGCGAGTAACATTAGTGTCCACCCAGCATTCTTAAGTATTTCTAACAAAATTTGCCTCAGAAACAACTATAGAAAGATTTATGTCCTCAACACCATTGGAAATTTTATCAACTTCAGTCATATTGGCTTAAGCAGGCTTCTTACTTGATCTTCCTTTTCCTTTGCGCTTGCTATGGCAATCTTTGGCCTGATGTCCCTCTTTGTCATAGATGTAACATTTACCATTGAACTTGTACTTTTTAGTTTCCCCTCCTTTAGAGCCTTGTGCGGAACTTTCTCCAGAAAAACTTTCGTTTCTTTCCTTTTGGAGTAGGTTCCACCACATTTGCCTTAGACTCCATTGGATGCTTGCCAGCCCGCTTCTCTGAATTGCAGTTGTCCTTCTTAATCCTCAAATGCACAATCAATTCTTCCAAAGTCATTTCTTTGCGCTTGTGTTTGAGGTAGTTCTTGAATTCCTTCCAGTCTTGTGGTAATTTTTCAATTAAGGCAGCAACTTGGAAGGATTCACTAAGAGACATGCCTGCTGCATGAATGTCATGCAGAATAAGTTAGAGATCTTGAACTTGGCTGATCACAGTCTTAGAATCAACCATCACAAAGCCTAGAAATTTGCCTACTATGAATTTGTTTGAGCCAGCATCTTTTGTATTGTAGTTTTTCTCCAAAGACTCCCAAAGTTCTTTTGCCGCCTTGATAGGGTTGTAGACGTTGTAATTTGTGTTATCAAGTCCGTTCAAGATGTAATTCCGATAAAGGAAATTAGTATATTTCCAATCATCGACCGCAACAACCACTTGTCGGTCGGTTTCATTCTCTTTCAGAGTAGGAACATCATCATGGAGAAAACGTACCAAGTTGAGAGTAGCAAGATAAAACAGAATTTTCTGCAACCATCTTTTAAAATCAGTTCCTAAGAACTTCTCTGGCTTTTCATCGTGATTGACTGGCACAGTTACAATAGGAGAGGGGTTTGGAGTAATTGCAGCCATCATACCAGTACTAGTTTGAGCATTAGTTTCAAAATTATAATTAGAATTTTATACTACAAAAAAAATTTAAACCAAAACTACATAATTAAATTTTGTAAAAATAAAATAAACAAGAATTGTAACTTTTATTTTCAATTAATTTGAAAATAAAATAAAATTTTATTTAGACAAATTAATTCCGCATAAAAAAATATTTCTGTAACATTTCAAAAATTAAAATACTGAAAACATAATTTTAATTAATGAAAAATCAAAAATTATTTTTTAAAACCAAAATTAATTTCTGACCAACTTCACAAATAAATATTCTGAATTGTTAATGACTACTAATATATTACTACTAGTTGTCAAAGAAAATAAATAGTATATTATTACTATTTATTTTTCCACCCAGAATATTATTTTGTAAAACCACAGAAAAAAATTTCTGTAAGAAGAAAAGAAGAAAGGAAACAAACAAAAAATTCTGTTTAAACAGAATAATTCAAAACTGTCTTAAGATTGTTGGAACAATTTTCTGTGTAAAATAAATAACTTGAAACAAATCAAGCAAATAAAAATAAATTACTTACAGAATTTATTTTACCGAAATGAATAAGTACAAAAATAGATCAAGTCAAGTGTGTAACACTATGTCCTTAAAACATATTCGCCCCGCTTCGGTGCTTACAGATAAATGGCGTCTATTTTCCAAGATACAATGATCTTCATGTTGGAACAATCTTCTGTGTAAAAAAAAAAAAGTTGAAACAAATCAAACAAATAAAAATAAATTACTTACCGAACCGAATAAATAATTAAAAGATCAAGTCGAGTGTGTGACACTCTGTCCTTAAGATAGATTCGCCCCACTACGATGTTTACGGACAAATGGCGTCTATCTCCCAGGATACAATGATCTTCACAAATTGTAGTAGCACTCCAAACAATTTGTTCGGCAAACAAAACCTGTGTTCTATACTCTCCAAAGTTTCCCTAAAATAATATGAATAATAAGTTGATGCGAGAGAGCAAAATGAAGGCAGAAAAAATAAATTTTCAAAATTTCGTGACTGCTGGAAATGAATATGAATTTATAGGCTTCATGACAGACCTGAACAGGTCTGAAACTTGAATGAATAGATGCTAAATCAAATTGGACAAGTACAAACAGATAACTGCTGGGCAGTTTCTATCTGTTGGAAAACTGTTGGCAGATTTGAATCTGTCTGGCAGTTTTGAATTTGTCCGGCAATTAAAACTTGTTTAATAGTTGGGAATTTAGTGGAATTCGAAGGCACAATTTTTGGACAAAAAATTCGAATTCAAATACATTTTGAAATTCAAATAATTTCCTACAAGAATTTTAAAAAAAAATCAAATAAATTTTTTCCAAAAAATTAATGTGAGAATCGACCCAACCCATACTCACGCCTGGTATGGCTCGGCTAGGTCGGTTGGTCAGACGGATGGCGGCGGCGGCGGCGCGTGTGTGGTGGTTTGAGCCAGGGTTCTATTTGTCCATAAGTCTTCCCTTCTACAAACTTAGGATGCCCTTTGGAGCCCAACCCAAGTGCTATCACCTAGAGCTTATATACATATACAAGCTCTCTTAAAGTCTCAATGTGGGACAAGCCTTGCAAGGAAACCCACATTTAATTCTTTAAATGTCTATTCCACAAACCTGAAAATGACGTCAAGTTTCCATTCACTCATACAAAACGTGTGACTTGCCATGCGGCAAGGAACACGTCACCTCTTCGGACCTACCCTAAAAGATGTGTAGGACCCACTTAATTTTGGGCTTAAAGTTGGCCCAAAATAAGCCTATAAAAACTAATTTTTCCAACAGTCCCCCACATGAATGGAATTTGATGAAGATAAAATGCAATAACATGATCTAATTACAGAGAGTATAGAAATTGGAAATATTCTGCAAAGGATAGGTAGCTTTTGGCTTTGAACCTTCCCTTGTGAGACACTATCGAATTTACTAGTTAATCACTGAACATGATGTCTTGAACTGTTCAGCCATTTGTGTAAACCAAGACAATAGAACTCACACAGTATATTACCAGAACAGTTTAGTTCTCACTATTGTGTTCATTTTGGCCCTGAACAACCTGGTCTTTTATGAGTGCTCTAGAGAATTGTAGTTCTTCACAAATCTCATAGAACCAGCCTAGTTCACACTCACATAGGTGATTCTTATGAAAAGTATGCTGCCATACTTCACTAGGTTTACCTAGATATAAGAATCATTAAAATTTTACTTAACCTAAAACGCTGCAGACATCACTATTTTATCATAGAAATGGGTAGGAGTTTGACTCCCCAGTGATCCTTCTGAGTCATACACAACTCAGTTGTCCCTTTGAACCTAGATCTTGGGATCGCTAGTCAACTAGGTTGGGTTGTTGTTATGGTAACTCTTATTTAATTGGCTTAAGTCCCATTCCCCTCGATCAATTTTCAACTAACTCTCTTGCTAACCCTTTGGTTAGTGGATCCGCTATGTTGTCTTTAGACTTAACATATTCTATGGAAATAATTCCATTAGACAGTAGTTGTCTCACGGTGTTATGTCGACGACGAATGTGTCGTGACTTACCGTTATACATATGACTTTGTGCTCTTCCTATTGCTGATTGACTATCACAATGCATGTATATAATAGGCACCAGTTTTGGCCATATTGGAATATCTTCAAGGAAGTGGCGAAGCCATTCTGCCTCTTCCCCAACTTTGTCTAAAGTTATGAATTCTGATTCCACAGTAGACCTAGCAATGTAAGTCTATTTGGAAGATTTCCAAGATACAGCCGCACCACCAAGAGTAAAGACATGCCCACTGGTGGATTTTGAGTCTCAAGCATCCGATATCCAGTTTGCATCACAGTATCCTTCAAGTACTATTGGATATTTAGTATAATTTAGCCCAATGTTATGAGTAACTTGGAGATATTTTAGAATTCTTATAATTGCTTTCCAGTGTTTTACTCCTGGATTACTTGTATAACTACTTAATTTACTTACTGCATAAGTTATATCTAGGCGAGTGCAGTTTATCAAGTACATTAAGCTTCCAATAATTTGGGCATACTCTAATTGAGAAATACTTTCCTGTACATTCTTAGAAAGAAACAAATTAACATCCACAGGTGTTCTAGCAAGATGATCATCATTTTTACTGAATTTGTCAAGTATTTTCTCAATGTAATGTGATTGTGACAAAGCATAACCTTCTAATGTTTTGATAATTTTTATATCAAGAATTACATCAGCAATCTCCATGTCCTTCATGTCAAAATGTTTATTCAACATTTTCTTGGTAGTTTTAATTATATCATTATTACTACCTATGATGAGTATATCATCTACATCAAGACATACAATGACATAACCTTTGTCTGTGTTTTAAATATAAACACATTTGTCACACTCATTAATTTTAAATCTATTTGACATCATTGCCTTGTCAAATTTCTCATGCCATTGCTTTGGCGCTTACTTTAAATCATAAAATGATTTAACTAATTTACACACTTTCTTTTCTTTTCCTTGAATGGAAAATCCTTCTGGTTGTTCCATGTAAATCTTTTCATCTAATTTACCATTTAAGAAAGCGATTTTCATATCCATTTGATGAATTTCTATATTGTACAACGATGCAATGGCAATTGGCATTCTAATTGATGTTATTCTAGTAACCGGTGAGTATGTGTCAAAATAATCAAGACCTTCTTTTTGTCTAAAATCTTTAACCATATGTCTTGCCTTGTTTTTGTCAATTGATCCATCCGCTTTCATTTTTCTTTTGAAAATCCACTTATATCTAAGAGGTTTACACCCTGGTGGTAAATCCACCAATTCCCAAGTGTGATTTTGCAGGATAGATTCATCTTCACTGTTTACAGCCTCTTTCCATAAAGGAGCTTTAGGACTGAACATAGCATCTTTAAAAATTAAAGGCTCATTTCCTAACAAAAATGTTAGAAAATCTGAACCAAAAGATTTTAAGGTTCTAGCACGTTTAGTACACCTAAGTTCATCTTCGTCATTTTGATCTATTTTTTACTCTTATTCTTGATTATGTTCTTGATCATGACTACTAATAACATCATAAGATCTTTTATTAGTACTAGTCTCTTGTCCAATTTTATTTGGAAACACATGTTCAAAAAAAGACGCATTCCGAGATTCAATAATAGTATTTATATTCATTTCGGAATGTTCTGACTTATGAATTAAAAATCGATATACACTACTATTCATGGCATAACCAATGAAAGTGTAATCAACAGTTTTAGGACCAATCTTAGTCTTTTTAGGACTAGGAATAGCCACTTTAGTCAAACACTCCAAACCTTTAAGTATTTGTAGCATGGTACTCTTCCATGTCACAATTCATAAGGTGTTTGATTCACTTTTTTTCGGGATACATTATTAAGAATATAATTAGCAGAAAGGATTGCTTCCCACCACAAGTTCTGAGGTAATCTAGAATTGATTAACAAGGTATTTATCATTTCTTTTAAAGTCCTATTTTTCCTTTCAGCAATTCATTTTGCTGAGGTGAGTAAGGAGCGGTGGTTTGATGAATTATTCCATGTTCTTTACAAAACTCACAAAAAGGTGATTCATATTCACCACCTCTATCATTTCTAAGTTTTTTAATTTTCTTACCAAGTTGATTTTCAATTTCATTCTTATATTGAATGAAAGTTTCCAAAGCTTCATTCTTGATTCCAATTAAATAAACATAACTATATCTAGTGTAGTCATCTATAAAAGCGATAAAATATTTTTTCCCACCTCTAGTTTGAATTGATTTAAAATTACAAACGTCACTATGAATTAATTCAAGTGGTTCCGTACTTCTCTCAATTGAATGAAAATGAGTTTTAGATAATTTTGCCTTAACACAAATTTCACATTTATGATTTGAATCAATGTCAAATTTAGGTAAACATTCCATATTAATTAATCTACGCAAAAATCCAAAATTAACATGTCCAAGTCTACCATGCCATAAATTTGAAGACTCAAGTAAATAAGAAGAAGATGTATTTTTATTAATAACAGAGAGTACAACAGTCATTACATTCATTTTGAAAAAGCCATCAGACATATAACATTTTCCTACATACATCTCGTTTTTGGTAAGTATAAACTTGTCACTTTCAAAAACTAGCCTGAATCCATTTTTACTCAATAAAGATCCGGAAACAAGATTCTTGCGAATGTTCGGTACATGTAGCACATTGTTGAGAGTGAGTTCCTTTCCAGATGTCATCTTCAGAATAATCTTTCCTTATCCTTCAACTTTAGAAGTCGAGGAGTGTCCATAAAAAGTTGTTCACCGTTGTCCACCACTAAATAAGATGTGAACATCTTTTTGTTGACACAAATGTGGCAAGTAGCACCAGTATCCACCCACCATTCTTTAGGATTTCTAACAAGGTTTGCCTCAGAAACAACTGCAGAAAGATTTATGTCATCTACACCATTAGAAATTTTGTCCACTTCGATCATATTGGCTTGAGCAGGCTTCTTGCTTATTCTTCTTTTGCTTCTGCCTTTGCTACGACAATCTTTGGCCCGATGTCCCTCTTTGTAACAGATGTAACACTTGCCATAAAACTTGTACTTTTTAGTTTTCCCTCCTTTAGAGCCTTGTGAGGAACTTTCTCCAGAAAACTTCTGTTTCATGGCTTTTAGAGTATGTTCCACCACATTTGCCTTTGACTCCATTGGATGCTTACCAGCCCACTTCTTTGAATTGTGGTTGTCCTTCTCAATCCTCAAACGCACAATTAATTCCTCCAAAGACATTTCTTTGCGCTTGTGTTTGAAGTAGTTCTTGAATTCCTTCCAGCCTTGTAATAATTTCTCAATTAAGGCAATAACTTGGAAGGATTCACTGAGAGACATGCCTTCTGCATGAATGTCATGCACAATGAGTTGGAGATCTTGAACTTAGTTGATTATAGTCGTAGAATCAACCACCACAAAATCCAGGAATTTGCCAACCACAAATTTCTTTGAGCCAACATCTTTTGTTTTGTATTTTTTCTTCAAAGACTCCCAAAGTTCCTTTGCCGTTTTGATAGGACTGTAGATGTTGTATAATGTGTTGTCAAGTCCATTCAAGATGTAGTTCCAGCAAAGGAAATCAACATGTTTCCAAGCATCGACTGCAGCAACACTTGCCAATCGGTTTCATTCTTTTTCAGAATAGGAGCATCCACAGGGAGAAAACGTGCCAGGTTGAGAGTAGTAAGACAGAACAGCATTTTCTACTACCATCTTTTAAAATCAGTTCCTGAGAACTTCTCTGGCTTTTTACCGTGATTAACTGGTACAATCATAACTGGAGAAAGAGTTAGAGCAATGCTAGCCACCACACCAGGACTTGTTTGAGCATTAGTTTCAGTAGCCATGAATTCTAAATTATAAAACAAAATTATAATTAGAATTGTATACTACACAGAAAATTTAAACCAAAACCACAGAATTAAATTCTGTAAAAATAAAAGAAACAAGAATCATAACTTTTATTTCCAATTAATTTAAAAATAAAATAAAATTTTATTTAAACAAATTAATTCCACACAGAAAATTAAATTTTTGTAACACTTCAATAATTAAAATACTGAAACAGAATTTTAATTAATGACTACTCAAAAATTATTTCTGTAAACCAAAATTAATTTCTAACAAATTTCACAAATAAATATTCTGAATTGTTAATGACACCAGTATATTACTACTAGTTGTCAAAGAAAATAGACAGTATATTATTACTATCTATCAAATAGTATATTACTACTATTTGTTTTTCCAACCAAAATATTATTTTGTAAAACTACAGAAAATAATTTCTGTAAGAAGAATAAAGAGAAAAAGAAACAAATGAAAAATTTCAAATAAACAGAATAATTTGAAACTGTCTTAAGATTGTTGGAAAAATCTTCTGTGTAAAAAAAAATAATAAGTTGAAACAAATCGAACAAATAAAAATAAATTACTTACCGAATTTATTTTACCGAACCGAATAAATAATTAAAAGATCAAGTCGAATGTGTGACACTCTGTCCTTAAGACAGATTCACCCCGCTATGGTGCTTACGAACAAATGGCGTCTATCTCCTAGGATACAATGATCTTTACAAATTGTAGTAGCACTCCAAATAATTTGTCCAGAACAAAACCTGTGTTTTATACTCTCCAAAGTTTCCCTAAAATAATATGAAGAATAAGTTGATGCAAGAGTGCAAAATGAAGGCAAGAAAAATGAATTTTCGGAATTTCATGACTGCTGGAAATGAATATGAATTTATAGGCTTCATGACAGGCCTGAACAGGTTTGAAATTTGAATGAATAGATGCTAAATCAAATTGGACAAGTACAAACAGATAACTGCTAGGCAGTTTCTATCTGCTGGAAAACTGCTGGCAGATTTGAATCTGTCCGGCAATTAAAACATGTTTAATAGTTGGAAATTTAGTGGAATTTGGAGGCACAATTTTTGGACAAAAAATTTGAATTCAAATACATTTTGAAATTCAAATAATTTCCTGCAAGAATTTAAAAAAAATTCAAATAAATTTTGTCCAAAAAATTAATGTTAGAACTGACTCGACCAACAACCTACACCCATGCCCAATACGACTTGACTCAGCCGGCTGGCGCCGGCGGCACGCACGCGTCCATGTGGTGGTTTGAGCCAAGGTTTCATTTGTTCATAACTCCTCCCTTCTACAAACTTAGGGTGCCCCTTGGGGCCCAACCCAAGTGTTGTCACCTAGAACTTATACACATACACAAGCTCTCTTAAAGTCTCAATGTGGGACAAGCCTTACAAGGAAATCCACATTTAATTCTTTAAATGTCCATTCCACGAACCCGAAAATGACGTCAAGTTTCCATTCACTCATAAATGGTTTTGACGAACCATCTTCATTGCGTGACTTGCCATGCAGCAAGAAACACGTCACCTCTTCGGATCCACCCCAAAAGACGTGTGGGACCCACTTAATTTTGGGCTTAAAGTTGGCCCAAAATAAGCCTATAAAAATCAATTTTCCAACACTTCACAGATTATAGTAGCACTCCAAACAATCTGTATGGTGAACCAAACCTATGTTTTGTACTCTCAGAATTTTTTTCCTAAAAACTAGTATGAAGAACAATGCATACAAAGAGCAAAAATGGAAAGAGAAAAACAAATTTCTGGATGTTAGAAATGCAAGAAATGGTCTAGTTTTATAGGCAAATTGGTGACCATTCAGATCTGTCCGAACATGTATGAAATTCAAATAAACAGATCTGTTTTGAAATGAAAATGTGCAGAAATTGTTTTGAACAAATAATTGCTGGCAGTTTGTATCTGTTTGAACAAATAATTGCTGGGCAGTTTAAATCTATTAAAAATCGTTTAATCTGTTAGAAATTTCGGACTGGAAAAGGTACAAAGTTGGACAAAAAAATTGAATTCAAATTTGGTACACAATTTGAATTAATTTTGTTCAGAAAAAATAAATTTTTCTCGCAAGAATTTTTGAAAAAATTAAAATAAATTTTTTCCAAAAAATTAATATTCGACCTGACCTGAACCACAACCCACACCCGTGCCAGTCGAAGGTGGCGACACGCGTGTGTGTGTGTGGTGGTTTGAGCCAAATGTCATTTTGTTTATAACTCCTCCCTTCTACAAACTTGGGGTGCCCCTTGGAACCCAACCTAAGTTTTGCCACCTAGAACTTATATACACACATAAGTTCTCTTCAAGTTTCAATGTGGGACTAACATTTCAAGGAAGCGCACTATTGACTCTTCAATTGTCCATTCCACGTACCCGAAAACGACGTCAACTTCTCATTTACTCATAAATGGTTTTGATGAGCCGTCTTTACGGTGTGACTTTTCATGAGACAAGGAACACATCTCCTCTTTGGACCCACTTTAAAAGACGTGTGGACCCCACTCAAATTTGGGCTCAAAGTTGGTCCAAAATAAGCCTATAAAACCATAAATTCCAATAAAAACAACGTTTTTGGATTTGAAAGAAATTTTAATTTGTTTTCCAAATTGACATAAATCACACAGTTTATCTTTTTCAAAAATATTTTTTGGTAAACCAATGATTAACTCATTTTTTGAAAGTTTGAAAATTAAATCAAAATAAGCATGTCCTGATCTTCTATGCCAAAGCCAACCATTATCATTTATAACAAATAAACATTTAATAGTTAAATGAGAAGATAAATCATGTAAATCAAACACATATACATTCTCATGTCTATAACCTACAAATAAAGTTTTGTTTTTTAGGGTGTTCTCAATAGTGCAATGAGTTTTCTAAAAAATAACTCTATAACCTTTATCACATAATTGAATAATGCTAAGCAAGTTATGTTTTAAACCTTCAACAAGTAAAACATTTTCAATAATAGGAGAAAGATTTTTACCAATACTACTTACATCTATGATTTTACCCTTACTATTGTCGCCAAAAGTCACATATCCACCATTCTTTGGTTGGAGTGTGACAAACATAGCTTTATTTACAGTCATGTGCCTCGAACATGTACTGTTTAGATATCATCTATCGTTACTAGATTTTGTCTTAAAACATACCTACAAAAATTTAATTTTTGTATGGTATTTATATTTTTTTGGATTCATAAAAGTTAGAATTTGGCACTCTTGAAATGTCCTTAGGGACCCACATCTTTTTTATTTTAGCAAAAAGATTTCTTTTAACAAGACATGAAGGTGAAATATGACATTTTGTACCACAAAAATGACATGTGAGATGAGAGTGACTAGAAAATGCATACACAACCATTTTTGACAGTTTTTAGTTTTGAAAAAGGTTTATATCCAATTTCGGCTCTACCAAAAGTACGATTTTGAGTTTTAAGAATTTTATCTAAAGTCTCTCTACCTTGAGTGAATTTTGAAAGAGTATTTTTTAAGTGTTCAATATTTTCTTTCAAAACAATTTGCTTCTTTTTTAAAGACTCATTTTCTTCTTACAATACAACTAATCTTTTCTCAGAAATTGAAGACTCTTTTCGAGTTAAAATCTTATTTTCCTTTTTCATTGTCATGGCTTCATTTTCTAAAGTATTTATCTTGGAAGTTAAGGATTCATTTTCTTTTGATAAACTTGAAATCACTTTCTTTTGACAGTTACTTTTCAAACTAAGTTTCTTAAATTTAGCATGTAATTCATCAAAAGCTGATTGTAATTCATCAAACATAAAAGATTCGTCATTTACCTCATCTTCGTTTCCAAGTGCCATTAAGCATAGGTTAGCAACCTCATTTTTGCAAACTTCAGTTTCTGAGTTGTTTTTATTGCTATATTCTCCCCATGCTGCAATCATGGCTTTCTTCTTTTCTTTCTTGAATTGTTTCTTAAGTTCCAGATATTCTGATTTGTAGTGTCCAGGTTTGTTGCATTCGTAGCAAGTAATTTCAATTTTTTTGTGATTTTCTCCTCTTTGAAAATCCCTGTTGTTGAAGTCTTTGTTGAAAAAATTTCGTACGCCTTGTTTCTTTTTCACAAACCTTTTGAATTTCCTAATGATGAATGTCATTTCCTCATCATCATCCGAATCATCTTCCTCATCCTCTTGATGTTTCGAGATGGATTTGAAGGTTATTCCTTTCTTCTTATTGTTGTCATCCTCTTCATTTCATTCTTGCATTATGAGCTTATGAGTTAAGAGAGATCCCATTAACTCATCTAGACTTAGCTTTGATAAATCCTTGGCTTCAGTAATGGCAATGACTTTTGTCTCCCAACTTTTTGGCAATGACCTAAGCACTTTTCTTATAATTTCAGCATTAGTATATATTTTGCCAAGAGAAATTAAATCATTAATAATATCAGTAAAGCGAGTAAACATTTGAGGAATAGTTTCTTCAAGTTTCATTTTAAAGAGTTCATAGTTATGGACTAGCAAACTAACTCTAGATTCTTTAACTTATTCGGTTCCCTCATGAGCCATTATAAGGTTATCCCAAATTTCTTTTGCGGTTTTACATGTGAAAATTATGTTGAACTCGTTGGCATCTAAGGTGTAATACAATATGTTTGTAGTTTTGATATTAATTTAGGCCATTTTAATATCTGATTCATTCCACTCATCTTCAGGTTTTGGTACCTTAAGGCCATCTACGGTTTTGGTAGGAATTTTTGGACTATTGCAAATAATTTTCCAGCATTCATAATCATTAGATTGAACATGTATGGTCATTCTAGTTTTCCAATAGCTAAAATTTGTGCCGCTAAACAGTAGTAGCCTATTGGATGCTTGTCCCTCAGGTAAGGAATAACTAGGGGTTGCCATGATCACAATTAAATCACACAAACTAGAGTCTAGGTTAGGATAACAATACCAATTGTTATCCCAGGTAGGCAAACCCAAGAGGGGAGGTGAATTGGGTTATTAAAAAATTTTACAATATTAAAAAAATAATAAATACAATGTTCAGAATTTTAACAAATAAAAAACAGAACAATAATTATTAATATAAAAGTAAGAGAGATAGAGAAAGAAAATCAAACAATGAGATTTATAGTGGTTCGGCATGTCGGGCCTACATCCACTTCCTAAGGAACCTCCTTGAGAATTTATTTACTATTAAAATGAATCAATAACTATCAAGGCTTCACCAAGCTTGTGAATTTTGCACAGGTCTTATTTTTATCTATTGAGTCTCACTCAACAATAAAGTTTTTTATACTTACAAAATTCATTCACAAAATAATAAATAAGGATAAGAGGTACTTCAACCATCTTTTACAATAATTCTCTCACAAAGAGTAGACATGAAAGTGTAAGAATAAATATTACACTTAAATCTGAAAATGAAAGAATAGAATAAAATACACTCAAAATTTTGAAGCACGCAGATTTTTCTCTTTAAGTTCTTAATTTTTCTTCACACAAAATATTTCTATTTATACACAAAAATATATCTGTTGGAAAAGACAGACGCTCCTTAAGACGTCAGCTAAATCCATGTGGCAGAAAATCATCTTGATGAAAAATTTATAATCTTACAAATTTAGCCTCTGTTTGGCAAGTTGGTTTATGGGCTTTTTTTGGCTAGTTTAGCCACAAAAGACAAAATAGGCTATTTTAACGACAAAAAACAAAACATCACATCCAACCCATAATCATTACATTCTTCTTTCACAAAAAAAGTTAAAAAGTTAAAAAGTTCTTCTCAAACCAAGCTTTTTAACCCAGGTTAAAATAGCCAAAAAAGTCAAAAAATCAAAAAGTCAACCCACTTTCCAAACCAACCTTTAAACACTTTCAAGATTTAGGCTAAGTTTGGCATATAGTCAAAAAGTCAAAAAGTCACTCAAAAAGTTAGAAAGTTAACATTATTTATCAAAAGTCAACAATTACGGCTGTACAACTCCCAAGTCAAATTTTTCCCTACAAATCAAATTTTACAATTTTTTATTACACATTTTTCCATAAAAAATTAAAAAGTTAACTCAAATATCCATATTTTCAATCTCCATTTTTTAGTCCAAAAAAATAAAAAAATACACTTATTTAAGATACCCCAAACAATCTCTTAGTCAAATTAAACAACATAATTAAAATTAAACAGTATAATTAGCGCGTTAGTTGTCATAGAAAATTGTCGGTGGCGGCTGATTGTACTAGCAACATTGAAGTAGTGGGCTAGTTGAACTTTAGTAATCATTAAGCTGGCAAATATATTTTAGTTAGGAAAATGTCTCGTAATTCAAATTTTGTGGCTTAAAAGTGGTTCAAATGGCCAAAACGATGTCATTTTGGCCATTTTTATGTTGTTCTGTACTCAAAACGACGTCGTTTTGGCCATTTAAACCACTTTTGAATCACAAAATTTGAGTTACGTAACATTGTCGTTTTAGTTATTCCTAAAGTAATAAAAGGGCAATTTAAAAAGAAACTAAAAAAGTTAACTTTTTTTTGTTAAAGAAATCCGTTTTTTTTTATTTATTAAAAAAATCATCAAAAAAGTCAAAAAGTCAAAAAATTAATTTTTTATCAATTTTTCAAAACAATACAAAATATGTTGAATTGAAGTGGGAGTCAAAAAAAAAAAAAAAAAAAAAGAAACATATATTAATTCATTGAAAAAAAAATATGATATATTAATTTTAGCTTAGATTAAATACCCGAATATCCGCGTACATATTCTTCTCAGATGTGGACATGAAGCATCAATATGCAATCAAAGAAACAATAGAAAATTCAACATCATATGCCATGCATGTGTTTGTATTATCACAATAAAAAATCGTGATTGTTTTGTTTTAAAATAAAATTCACATTGTGACACATCATTTGACAATAATTTTTTTTTTTTTGTGTGTATATTATTAATTATAATATCAACAAAAACTTAATAATCTAATGCACCAAATTTATTGAAAATAGTTGCATTAACAAATGCATGCATATGTGAGGCCACCTCAAGCAATCATATGGCCTCTTATTTAAAATGTGACAATGTATACAAACATTAATTCATGCTTCTAAGCATTGGATGTGAAGTTGAAGTTGGCACAAGTTGTTCGCATAAAAAACAGTGATGAGCTGAACCCTAGCCTTGATGCTGCAAGATCAAACTGTAGAAGATTGTCCTCAAGTTGGTACCCTCCAATCACAATAGAAGTCCTTGGCTTTGCACCACCATCCACAAATCCTAGGCACAAAACATCATCACTCACCTGCACCATTGAGTTGGCACCATAGATACTCCAAAACACAGTTTCACTCTGCAATACAAGAAAAATGGCAGGCACACCTGGCCCAACCCGCGTGCTTGATATGTTCTTGGAGTTAAAACATGCCTCGAAAGGTGCTACCGATGCCACTCTTGGGACGCCAGAGAGCTCATTGATGAAAAACTTAGTGACAGCTTTGTAGATCGAAGTCTCCAAGACTGTGTAGGGATTGACAGTGCTAATCTTGGTTCCACCATTGCCTTCACTGTCTATGGTTAGCAATGTAGTGTTTATGGGTACGTTTTTTCCGCCAATCTTGATGGATTTTACTCCGATGAAGTAATCCGAAGAGGCATCACCAGAAAAAGAAGCCGAGGCAGTGCTTACCGGGTTGCGGATGAGAGGGGTGTAAACAAGAGAGGTTGAGGCATCAATATTAGGAAGAAACATATACGGTCCATCACCAAAGATCGCAACGCCATTAGATCTTGTTGAAGAGCTCAAACAGATAGCGAACTTTTTGTGAAAGCTAAAAGCTGTAGAGAATTGAGAAGGGAGTGAAATTTTAGTCCTTCCAAGGCCAGCCATGCCCTTGACACCACTGGCAAGGCCTTCCAAGAGAGATGTAGACCCACAAACAAAGAGGAAATGAGGCACAGAGACAACCTTCCCAGGGTTCTTCCCGTCAGTGGATTCAACGGTGACAATATCGGAACCAAGATCACCGCCCGTAGAGGTGTGGGTGACGGTGTTGTCGGGTAGGAGACCGCATGTGTTGTTGTAGCACCCTGGCTTAGGGGCAGAGTAGCACTCTGTGGTGCATGATTTAGAGCCAGCAAGTGAGCATTGGGCGGAGCCACACCGAGCAGGGCGGTAAGAGGAGGAGGAATAGCCTTGCTCACAGTTTACCCATAAAAACTGGCCGCCAAGGTCTAGTGTTAAGTTGACAGGGACTAGAGGAGTCCTCTGGTTGAGATTGGTGAGATATTGGAGGGTAGAAGGGTCTTTTTGGACTGGAAGAATGAGCGCTTTGGGCCTAAAAGAGGTCTGTGCGAACGCCGAGGAGATTAATAGGAGAGAGAAGAGGAGGGTGGAATGCAATAATGAGGAAGCCATGAGTTGTGATGTCTTTGTTTTTGAAGAGGACTAGTGCAATGCTATCGACATTTTATAGCTTGTCTTGATGGATAAGATTTGGAGTCGACATTGGTTGGCTTGAAGACCAATAGAGGGTCAAGGATGGCGATTTGGAAAGACAACTCAGCACATCGACACTGTGTAGGAGTTGAAGTTTGACATTTATTTGCTGATTTTATTTTTTTTTTTGTCATCTTCTTATTGTTATCAAAAAAAAAAAGGAAAAAGAAAAAAAAAAAGTAGTTTGATAAGGAACATCATAAAACCAGTCAAGTTATTGGGTTGGGACACGTGTTCAGTTTATTAAAATTTTATTTGAGATTATTAGGTATATAAGATTAAATTGACATTTTAAAATTTATTAAGTATTAAAGTTAAATTTTAGTAACTCACCATTTGGCTTAATAATCTTATATATATTATAAAAATAAAAAAATAAAAAAAATCAATCTACTTGAGTTTGAGTTCTAAAAATACATACAAGTCAAATTTAAGTATATTTTGAAAATAAATTTGAGTATCTGCTTGATTCAGTGGTATTTTGGAAAGATGGTAAAAATCAACTTTTTTACTTTTAACTAAGTTTTTTTAGAGTGATTTAAGAAGTTGGTAAAAAACTGCTTTTTTGTTTAAACTAATATTTATTTATGGTGTCACATCATACCAAAATGACTAAAATACTCTCACCCAACTAAAAAAATTACATTTTACTCAAACCAACTTTGAAGATATTTTCGTAATTTTACAACCAACTTTGACCACTTCCCAAATGACCAAAAAAAAGCAACCTGCGTTTTTTTCCAAACGCCAAAAATCCGATTTTTACATTGTTCCCAAAAGAGCCCTCAATTCGTTTATGATTTTATTAATATTGTGTTTGGTTGAGGGATTTGGAGAGGGATTTGGAAAGGGAAAGGAAAAAGGTGTGTGAAACCATGTGAAATATAGGCATGATTTATTTACATTTCACTTACCTTTTCCATTTCCCTTTCCAAATTCCTCCTCAAATCTCCCAACCAAACACACCATAAAAAAATATTAAAAAATAAACTACTATAGTACAGTTTCAAATTTATTGACCATACCCAAAATGTACATATAGTACAATTTCAAACTGAACATGACATCGACCGTACCCATAAATCTACTTATTTATTTTAGGATAAATTACACAAATAGTCCCTATAGTTTGAGGCTTGTGTCACTTTGGTCCCTGACTTTTCAATTGTGACACATTTGATCCTGAATTTTGAATCTTATTTCAAATAAGGACAATTGAATATATAATTAGATTTTTCAATGGCAAAATTGTCAATTTTATAAAATATAAATTAATTTGACAAAAATAAATGTCAAACAAATATTTTTGAATTTTAAAAAAATTATTTCTGCCTACTAAAAATAAAATTATGTAAAATTGATAAATCTTTTAGACATTTATTTTTTTTTTTACCAAATTAATTTTTATTATGTATTTCGATGATGATCATATAAAATTAATTTAAAAAAATTAATCATGTAATTTTTATTAATTTTACATAATTTTATCATTGGTGGATAAAAATAATTTTAAAAAAATTAAAAATATTTTTTTGACATTTATTTTTGTTAAATTAATTTATATTTTATCAAATTCATGATTTTACCCTTGAAAAATCTAATGATATTTTCAATTGTCCTTATTTGAAACAAAATTCAAAATTCAGGGTCAAATGTGTCACAATTAAAAAGTCAGGGACCTAAGTGACACAAGTCCCAAACTATAAGAACTATTAGTATAATTAACCCTTTATTTTAAAGGCCACCTAGCATTGTTGTGAACAAATTATATTGATCCAAAGCACCAAATACAGTACACGTACATAATTTGAAAATTTAATTACAAAGAGAACGTTTATAAAGACAATACACTGTGAATGATTTACCAATGATATTTTAAAAATTGTGAGAATAATGATGAATGTTATTGAAAGGACCATAACAAAGCCTATAATTCTATATAAAAAAATATATATTTACATATCATTAGTTATATAATTCACTTTTATTTTTAACTCAAACCATTCAACCAAAAATACTAATTAAGGATGGTTACCGGTTGGGTTTGGAATGAGTTTATGGTAATACACCCCTACCTCATATCATATAAGGAGTCACTACAACATATAAGACTTTTGGCGTTTAATTATTTTGCTCCCTAAAACCATGTTTTTGGTCTCTAAATGCTTTCAATGACAAAAATAAATTGGTCACTAAAAGCGTCGCTAAAAGTGCGTCCAGGAATGTCAAAATTGACTTTTAGTGATCAATTTTCAAAAGTGTCGCTGAAAATGGCAATTAGCGACGAAATTTATATGGTCACAAAATGTTTAATTTTGCAAAACTAAACATTTGGCCACTAATACTTTGTCTCAAAATGTCCCAATTTGGTCGCAAAAAGCAAAATAATGATATTTTTAACCACAATTATATTTGGTCGCTAAAAGACAAATGACTATCTCTACCACACATTTTCGTCGCTAAAAATCAAAGTTGGAAATTTTGTAACCTTTTAATTTCATAACTAAAAATGCACAAAAAATTAAATGTCATTCAATCATATAAAAAAAGAAAAAAAATTGATATCCACACATCAAAGGCACTCGATTTCCAAATCATCAGTATATAGAATGTAAAATTCTACAAAAATTGGAACTCAAAGTTTCCAAATTCCAAATTCAAATCATAGTTCTTGTTCTCTAATTTCAAATGAAGAATAGCAACAATTTCTTTAAAAAATAATCTCTCAAAATGTATCTTTGTAAGTTTCTTTATATTAGTTCTCCTTTGCATCCATTTCAATTGTCTCTGGCTAATCAGATGATGTCATACCTTAATAACAATAAAATCCAAATGTTAAAAGGAATTAGATTATTGAAAAACTAGCAATTAGATTAAAGATGAACAAAACTGAAAGAATTAAGCTAGCACAATAATGAAAGAAACCCCTTAGATCTGGGTAAATTTCCATCATCAAAGCACCATTTTTTTCTATGTGTAATTCTGTAAATTTCCATCCTTAGATCTGATAAGAGGACTAGGGCAATGCTATGGACATTTTAGGATAAATTATGCAAATGATCTTTATATTTTATACGATGTGTCAATTTGATTCATATTGGCTCAATTTGCTCAATTTTGTCTCTTAATTTAACAGATTGTGTTATTTTAGTCCAATAAATAATGGTTGTTAAGTTTGGTTGACGGAAAGTCTACACAATGTGTCAATTTGGTCAATATCGTTTAAATTTACTTGATTTTAACAAGGACCAAATTGAAATATTGTATAAACTACAAGAATCAAATTGATATTTGACTTTTTGTCCATCAAACTTAATAACCGTTATTTATTGAACTAAAATAACACAATACATTGTGTAAATCACAGGAACTATTTGTATAAATTTACCCAATATTTTATAGCTTGTCTTGATGGATAAGATTTGAGTGGACATTGGTTGTCTCGAAGACTAATAGAGGTTCAAGGGTGGCGATTTGGAGAGGCAAATCAGCACATTGACACGGTGTAGGAGTTTAAGTTTGACATTTATTTGCTGATTTTTTTTGTTTTTGGTCATCTTCTTATTGTTATCAAAATTAATTTAATATTGTTATTTGTTGAGTACTTAATTGGAAAAAGTAGTTTGATAAGAAACATTGTAAAACCAGTCAAGTTATTGGGTTGGGACCTTGTCACCATGTGGCTCCGCCACTGGCAACAGTTATCTGCACATCGCCGCTATCAACTCCATTATCTTTCGCTTCTCTTGGATTGTTGGTCCAATTTCGGCCATCTCTCTGTTCTCTCATTATCTCTTAATGTTCTTTCTTTTATTCCTTTCTCTTTATCTATCTCACTCGTTTCTCTAACTTGTGTATTGCTGTTTGATACAGATTTTTTTGTTGTAATGACATAAAGAAATTGAAATAGTGTATTGCTGTTTGATACAGATTTTTTTGTTGTAATGACATAAAGAAATTGAAATTTTATAAATTTTCAACGAAATTAGTTAGTGAATTTCAGTAAAATTTCGCTAAAGTCAAAAAAAATTTAGTGTAACAACATAGTAAAAATTTAATTGACTTTAAATTTTGCAATTTTTAGTCATTAATTGATAACTTTTCAATTTTGAAAATAGCAAAATCTCAGTGAAAATTTTCTAATCAAAGCAAAGTCAACACACTGAAATTTCCATTGATGCTCTAGAAATGGTCGCTGAAAAATTATACCATGCCAAGTTATTGAAATTTCACTTCACTAAAGAATAGCTAGAAAATGGTCATCGACAATTGTCAATTATCACCAAAAATTGTTGTCGGCAACTGGATGACATTGAGATGGTGGGCTAATTAAACTTACCAAGGGTAGTTGGGTTTAAAAAAAAAAACACTTAGCCTCCGTTTGGGAAGTGGGTTGGCTCTTTGACTTTTTAGCTCTTTTGGTTATATGAGCCTGAGCTCAAAAGCTTGGTTTGGAAAGAGCTTTTTGGTTTTTTGACTTTTTTAACTTTTTTTGTGAGAGAATAAAATAATGATTATGGATTGGATGTGATTTTTTGTCTTTTGTGACTCAAAATTGCTATTTTGTCTTTTGTGGCTCATTGAGCTAAAAAAGCCCAATGAGCCACTTCCCAAACGACATTGTCATTAAGCTTGCAAATATATTTTAGTTATCCTTAGACTAATAGAAGTGCCCCATATATTAATTCATTGAAAAGGAAATATGATATATTCATTTTAGCTTAGATTAAATACACAGATATTCGCATATATATTCTTCTAAGATGGGGACATGATGTAAATAATTTTATAGTGTTATGCATATAACAACCTTTACAATCCAAAATTATGAACTGTCATGATTTTCACAAATAATAACATAATGCGGAAAATAAATAACATACCCGGATCAATTATGCGAAACCTTCAAGTGATCCAAAATTGATTGAACATAAACCTAATATTAATATTAGTGGAAAAGGGTTTCTCTCTCTTGACCTTCTTTAGAATACATTAAATTCAGAATTAATTGATGGGTAGTCTGAATGTCCTTTTATAGGTAGAGAGAGGACCAATTTCTTTATTCAACCATGATTCCACTTTCCCATCAAAATAGAATATTGGAAAATACTCTTCTTTATTTACCAATTAATTGTAGCAAAAAATATGGAATCATAATCATGCTAAATCTCTAATTCATATTATCATATCATGTGGGTCAACATAATGACTAAATTGACAAAAAAACAAGAGTCTGAATGAATACATCATGGCCGCAAGGCATTGATCAAGGAACTAAGTACTTGTTTGAAAGAAAATGAGGGAGTAAGGAGGGTGGATTCCAGTACTGAAGCAGAGAGGAAGATCAAGGAACCAAGGAGTAAGGATTGATGGAAGAAGATCAGGTCTCTTCACTCTGTTTGTGGACAATATACCTGAAGCAATGAATCCAAGAGGTTTGCATGAGCTATTCACTAAGTTTGTGGTGGTTAGGGATGTATTCATTCCTCAGAAGAGAAGGAGATCATCAAATACAAGATTTGGTTTTATGCGGTATGATTGCCATACTGCAGCCAATGTGGCAGCACAAAAAGCAAATGGGCTATGGGTAGATAATACAAAACTGACCGTAAAAACGATAGAGTATGGGAAGGACAGTAGAGAAAACAAATGGTTGAAGCCTGCAATAAGGATGACGATTGAGGGGAAGAATGTATCAGTAGACTCTATGACGAAAAGTTGGAACCAAGGCATTGATCAAAGATCATTTGCAGAGGTCCTAAAGGGAGCGAATTCAGTCGACAAGCATAAGATTTCTATCAATGTGGAGGAGATAGGCAATGGATGGCTGTATGAAAGCATCATTCTAAGGCTCAAACCAATATTCTTTGTTCTGGCAATCAAAGAAAAGCTCAAACGAAAAGAAATGACTAGTGTGTTAGTAAGAGAGGGTGGAGGTCGTGATGTTGTGATAACTTTCAAATCAAAAGGAGGATGTGAGAATCAATAGAAGCAAGCTTGTTGCCTGGTTTCAGGAATGTTGTGAGTACATAAAGGAATGGTCAACAGATATATACCTTGAGCAAGAGAGGTTTGTATGGTTGAGTTGCTACGGAATACCACTCAATGTCTGGAATACAGATACCTTCAGAAAGATTGGAAGATTATGGGGGGAGGTGATTTATTTTGATAAAGATACCTGTGAGACAACATCTTTTCGATGTGGAAAAATAAAGATTGCCACAAAAGTCATAGAGCCGATAAATACAAATGTAAATCTGGATTGCAAAGGAAGAGTGTACCCTATAAGAGTTTGTGAAGAGCAAATTGTGAATGAGGTAAAAGCGACTTGCACATGCAATAGATTAGAAGGTGTTAACGTGTATGGCAGCTCTAATGTCAATGGTGAGGTGCAACCCATAGATGTTCCCAAAGTAGAGGAAGATGAATATGACCTGGCAGATGTAGTGGATGATGATGTAAAAGATAATATTGAGCTGGCTGAAGGGGATTTGCTAACTAGAAGGGAGGAAGGAAGTGAAGCGAAAGCAGCTGATAGCTTGATGAAGATCTCAATAGTTGAGGAGTCTGAAGATTGCATTGGGAAATTAACTGAGGTTGACAAAAGCAAGAATGCAGAGAGTCTTGGGAAATGTGATAACCTTGCTCCGTATTATGCTAATTAATCTTCATTAGGAATGTGATTATGTGTTGATATGATTTTGAGTGCCATTTGTATGAATATATGTGGTTTTGAATTTCTATCTGTTCACCGTAGGAAAACCTGTTTGATTATCTGCTTTAGAATTTAAATTGAAGGCCCTATCGGCCATAGAATTCGAAATTGACTACGCCATTGTGATTAGCGTAATTTTTAGAGCCTACGGTGAAATTTAATTGAAAATTGATTCAAATCAAATTAAATCGATTAAATTAATGAAGTAGTGCTCAATTAATTAGTATTAAAGCAATGTGATTAAAGGAGCTTATATAAAGAGCCAATTACACTCTCATTTTGTTGTTTGGAGCTCAACATCTGATAATTATACTCTAGAGAGAGAGAGGGGCCAAATTTAGAGAGAGAGGGGTCGAATTTAGAGGGAGAGGGAGCTCAAGATAGAGATTTGACTAAGGGACTTGGTGATCTTGAAGCTACACTCAAGAATTAACTATAATTTGGAGGATTTGAGCCTCTAGGTGAGTAAATTCATGGATTTTAGTTTGTAACTTTATGAATTCAAAGTTGAATGATGATCAAGAACATGAATTGAATTGATTATGATGAAATTGAGTTGGTTTTGGTGAATTGGAAGTCAATGTGCACATGCATGTGAGAAATTGCTATGAATTTGCATGTTTGAGCATAAAATGTATAATCCATGTGAGATTTTAGTTGAAGTTCATATTTTTGACCATCTCTTCATCATCTAAGTTGAGGATGAGAGTTATATCTTACATGCATGTACAATTCATAGGAGTATGAGTTTTGAATACATGAAATTGTTATGTTGGAAATAAGTTTGGTGTAATTTGGGGCATACATGTGATTAATTCATGAAATTGAGCTTCATAATATGATGAATTTGGTGTTGTATCATGTTAGTAAACGTATATGTGAAGTTCGAGTCATAATATGCAAGATATGTTGATTTGAATACCTGTTTGAAGCTCAACATGGTTGCTGGGAAAACCCAGAATTCGGTATGTCCGCTCGAGCGGGGAAAGCGCCGCTCGAGCGTGAAATGCGAGCTCCCTGAACTTTTTGCAAACATCGATGTCCGCTCAAACGGGGAGATTCACGCTCGAGCGAGGAGCCATGTAGTGTAACCTTCAGCTCGAGCGTCTAAATTCACGCTCGAGCGTAAAAATGAGGCAACTAGTACTTTTGCAGACCAAAGGGGGTCCGCTCGAGCGGGGAAACCTGCGCTCGAGCGGGGACCCCTGTTTCAGAAATTTTGTAAAGATATTCTGTATTCCGTTTTCCGTTCTCTTTCATTTCTAAGCACTCTCAGGCATGTATTGAGCATCATAAATGAGTTAAAAGGATAAAAAAGAAGCCTAAGAGGGATGTATGAATTAAGGACGGATTGAATCGTTTGTGACCCATATGTGTTATGTAATGTGTAGGGTCGAGCTCAAGGGTGAATCCACCAGCAGAACACTGTGAGTAATATCTTGATAAAGATATTTGAAGTATGTCATTTGTCCAATTGTTTACTGCCATATAAGTCTTATAAGTTTGTTACTTTGAATTGTGGACAAATGTTTGCTATGACACGAATGAATGGGCCAAAGGCCGTATGACACGAATGAATAGGCTAAAGGCCTTATGACATGAATGAATGGGCCGAAGGCCGTCTGACATAAACGGATGAATGATTGGGCCAAAGGCCGTCTGACACGAATGATAGTCTGACATGAATGATAGTCTAACACGAATGATGGTCTGACATGAATTATGGTTTGACATGAATGATAGTCTGACATATAAATGATTGGGCCAAAGGCCGTCTGACATGAATGATGGTTTGGTATGAACGAGTAGGCCAAAGGCCGTCGGATATGAACGATTGGGCCGAAGGCCGTCGGATCTGAACGATTGGGCCAAAGGCCGTCGGATACAAACGATTGGGCCAAAAGGCCATTAGACATGAATGGATGGACCAAAGGCCGTCGGGTATGAGTTAATTGGGCCCGAGGCCATTTGATACGTCTGGAACTTTAGTCGATTGATACATTAAATAGAAACATGAATTGGGCATAAGGCCGTCTGATGTAACTATTTCAAAGATTGTTCATGTATCTTTCTTACTTGATATTATTCACTGGGCTTTCACTCACGCTCATTCATGTCTATGTAGGTGAGCCAAGGGACGTCCAAACCCAGCCTCAGTGAAATATGTGAGAAACAGTCAAGGTTTTAGAGAGTCAGCCCAAATATCTCACGCACGAGACTTGTCTTCGCCTCTTTTGTTCTTTTGATATAGTTTTGTTAGGTTGGCAAAAACATTAGATTACTTTTGTATATAAACTTTGGGTTTGACTGACTTAGACTTGAATGATTCTGTATGTACAGTTTATATGTTAACTTCCTTTTGATGTGAGTTATTAACGAATACTTATATGAAATGTTATGATGCGCATATAAGCACAGCTCTATGGACAAAGTTTTAAATTTGCTTCCGTTTGGCCCCTTTATTCTGATGAGTTATGTCTTATGTGGTTTGAGGCCGTAGGTAATCACTTGACTACTGGCCGGTTATGTCCTTAACCCATAGAGGTGGGTTCGGGTCATGACAGAGTGGTATTAGAGCACGAGTTAATAACTCACGCACTTGTCCAAATGAGCAATAAGCGTCTAGAAAAGATCTAGGATGCATTCATGTGATAAATATGAATCTGAAAGCACTGAGAATACACTTAAATGTTTTAATGTGAACGATTATGTGTTATAAGTTGTGATTTGCTTGCATTGCAAATTATTTGAATATGTATGCTCCTTAGTATATGCATACCTGTGAATCTTTTGTATAAAGTATAATGCAAGTCTAATCAGATGGTGAGAACAAGAGGTGATGAGATAGATGAGTCCTCTACTGCCAGAATGGATAGGATGGAAAGATTGATACAAGAAATAGCAGAAACATTGAGGCAACAACAACAGTGGCAGCAACCACAACCTCCACCTCCGGTACCACCATTGCCAGACTTACAGAATGATGACCGGATAATAGCTCTCACCAAAGAGTTTAAGAAGATGAAACCGCCACAGTTTCATGGGGGATTAGACCCATTAAAGGCCGAAGCATGGGTTCTCGGCATTGAAAAGTTGTTTAAGGTGTTTCCTTGTTCAGAGACACAGAAAGTACTTTTAGCCACCTTTATGCTAGAAGATAAAGCAAGAAGATGGTGGATGTTAATGCGTGAGAATCATAAAGACATTGGCTAGGCAAAATTCCTGGAAGTCTTCTATGATAAGTACTTCCCTCAGTGTGTCCGTGACAGGAAAGTATTCGAGTTCATGGAACTTAAACAAGACAGCATGACCGTGGCTGAGTATGAGGCCAAATTCACTGAGTTAGCTAGGTTTGCACCACATGTGATCGATACCGACTACAAGAAAGCGAGACATTTTGAAGGTGGGCTTCGAAGTGATATTCTAGAAAGGGTAAATGTCTTGAAGCTGGAAACCTATATTGGGGTGCTAGACCGGGCCATAATGTCAGAAGCTAACATAGCTAGACAGACTAAACCAACGACAAATTAGAAAGGTAGTAAGAGACAAGGCTTCTTTTCGAAGAAGAAATTTTTGAAGAAGCAGAATACGGGCTCCTCGAGTATTTCTAATTCTTCCCAAGATACATCCCCAATGTGTAATATTTGTAGTAAAAGGCATCGTGGGGTTTGTTACCGTGTGTCAGAAGCCTGTTTTAAATGTGGTAAATAAGGGCATATGGCCCGAGATTGTAATCAGAATAGTGAAAAATTAGCTACTAGCTCAACGGCATCAATTCCAAAACCGGGAAATACTATGAGATCTACTACCACTGGAGATACCGTGAGGCAAGGGAGAGTTTTTACGCTTATTCCGGGCGATACACGGAATGCTAACGCAGTTGTCTCAGGTACTATTTCTATATGTAATCAGGACACTTTTGTGTTAATTGACTCCGGATCAACACATTCTTTCGTAACATGTGCATTTGCATCTAGACTGAGTAGACCTCTAGAATTATTGCCATATCTGCTATGTGTATCTGCTCCATTTGGGGAATCTGTGTTGTGTGAATCTATATATCGTTTTTGTGACATGCGAATTGGGAATGCTATTTTGTATGTGGATTTGTTGCCCTTGAACTTTAAGTACTTTGATATAATTCTGGGCATAGATTGGTTAACTAAATATTGTGCCACCATTGATTGTATGACAAAACGGGTTGTGTTTAGACCACCAGAACATGAAGAAATTGTGTTTGTGGGTAACGGGGTAGTACATCTACCTTATTTAATATCTGCAATGAAGGCATGTAAACTGATCAGGAATGGGTGCCAGGGTTATTTGTGTTATGTGTTGTCTGAACAATCTGTGAATGTTGAATTGAACAGTATCCCTATTGTTGGAGAATTTCCAGATGTGTTTCCAAATGAATTACTAGGGGAATTGGTGGACAGGGAGATAGAGTTTACGATTGAAATTATGCCAGGCACCCAGCCTATTTCTAAAACTCCCTACAGAATGGCTACTACTGAAATAAAATAACTGAAAGAACGGTTGCAAGACCTGCTTGACAAAGGGTTTATTCAACCTAGTACTTCACCGTGGGGTGCACCGGTGTTATTTGTGAAAAAGAAAGATGGAACCTTGCGTTTGTGCATCGACTATCGAGAATTGAACAAGGTAACAATAAAGGATAAATACCCCATTCCCCGTATTGATGACCTGTTTGACCAGTTACAGGGATCACAAGTGTTTTCCAAAATCGATTTGAGATCCGGGTATCATCAGTTGAAAGTAAAAGTAGAAGATGTTGAGAAAATCGCGTTTCGAACAAGGTATGGCCATTATGAATTTCTTATTATGCCATTTGGGGTAACAAATGCTCCGGCAGAGTTTATGGACTTAATAAACCGAATTTTTAAAACCTACCTTGATGAATTTGTTGTGGTTTTTATTGATGACATTTTGATATACTCCAAGAATAGACTTGAACATGAACATCATTTGAGAACCGTCCTGCAAACACTTAGAGAAAAGAAATTATTTGCTAAACTAAAGAAGTGTGAATTTTGGTTGGATGAGGTTATTTTCTTAGGGCATGTTATCAACAAAGAGGGGATTTCAGTGGACCCACAGAAAATAGAGGCAATTGTGAATTGGCTTACACCAACAAATGTGACAGAGGTCCGCAATTTCATGAGCTTAGCCGGGTATTACAGGAGGTTTGTGAAAGACTTTTCAAGGATAGCTGTACCTCTTACCCAACTGACACTTAAAGGGCAACCATTTGAATGGAATAACGAAAGAGAATATGCTTTTCATGAACTAAAAATGAGACTAACCACTGCACCAGTATTGACATTGCCATCAGGTACAGAAAACTTTGTAATTTTCAGTGATGCATCTTATAAAGGTTTGGGTTGTGTGTTAATGCAGAATGGGCGAGTGATTGCTTATGCCTCCCGACAGTTGAGACCACACGAGAAAAACTACCCAACACATGATTTAGAGTTGGCCGCAGTTGTATTCGCTTTGAAAATATGGCAGCACTATTTGTATGGGGAAAAATGTGAAGTCTACACAGATCACAAGAGCCTGAAATACTTCTTTACACAGAAAGAGCTAAATATGCGGCAGAGGAGATGGCCCGAACTGATAAAGGATTATGATCTTGAAATCCAATATCACCCCGAGAAAGCTAATACAGTTACTGATGCCCTAAGCAGAAAGTCGATGGGGAGTATGGCTTGTTTGCTTATTGAACAGAAAGAGATCTTGCAAGATTTTGAGAAGTTTGAAATTGATGTGGTATTGTGTGAACGGGGCGGATTGATAGCCGCTATTTCAGCCGAATCGACAATCATTGAGGAGATTAAACAGAAACAAAAAGAGGATGAATTCCTCAAGAAAGTGATTGATGAATTTGAGACAAGTCCGAAAGCAGAGTTCAGTATTGAAGGCGAAGTGTTGAGATTTCGAAACCGAATGTGTATCCCAGATATTCCGAAACTAAAGAAAACGGTTTTAGATGAAGCCCATAAATCAGTGTTTGCTATGCATCCGGGTAACAATAAAATGTATCGGGATTTGAAACAAAGCTATTTGTGGCCTAAAATGAAGAAAGAAATTGTAGAGTATGTGTCCAAATGTCTTCAATGTCAGCAAGTTAAAGCTGAACATCAGAAACCAGGCGGTCTACTTCAACCTCTCCCTGTTCCTGAATGGAAGTGGGAGCATGTGACTATAGATTTTGTTGTTGGTCTACCCCGAACACCTCGATGTATGGATTCTATTTGGGTTTTAGTTGATAGACTGACTAAATCCGCACATTTTCTACCTATTAGAACTACATTTGATGCTTATAGACTGGCTACTATATATGTTGATGAGATTGTTCGTTTACGCGGAGTTCCGGTATCTATTGTCTCGGATAGAGATCTGAAATTTGTGTCTAGATTGTGGAAAACTTTGCAAAGAGCTATGGGGACAGAACTGAGGTTTAGTACCGCATTCCACCCACAGACAGACGGACAATTAGAACGGACAATACAGACTTTGGAAGATATGCTAAGGATGTGTGCCTTGGATTTTCAAGAGAGTTAGGAAGATTATTTGCCACTCGCAGAGTTTGCATATAATAACAGCTTCCACTCCAGCATCGGTACGGCACCATACGAGGCTTTGTATGGTAGAAGGTGTAGATCACCAATTTGTTGGACAGAAGTCAGGGATAGAGCTTTACTTGGGCCTGAAATTGTGCAAGACACTTCTGGGAAGATCAAAATTATTCAACAAAGGCTCAAAACAGCTCAGGACAGACAAAGGAATTATGCAGATGTTCGAAGAAGACCTCTCGAGTATGAGGTTGGTGACCATGTGTTTATCTGTGTGACTTCGATGAAAGGCCAAGTCAGGTTTGGAAAGAAGGGTAAGTTGTCACCCCGTTACATTGGGCCGTTTCAAATTCTGGAAAGGCTTAGTCTAGTTGCTTATCGAGTCGCTTTGCCATCGGGATTCGAACAAATCCATAATGTGTTTCATGTATCAATGTTGAGGGGTTATCTTCGAGATCCGTTTCAAGTGATTGATTACCACCGGGTAGCTCTTGATGAAAATATAGAGTACGCCGAATGGCCGGAACGAATCATTGACCGGCAAGCAAAATAATTGAGAAGTAAGTCCATCCCAATGGTGAAAGTGGAATGGAAAGAACACTATGGGACGGATGCCACGTGGGAAAAAGAGGATGAAATGCGACTATGCTATCCATATTTGTTTCCCGACGAAGGTAAAATAAGTTTAGAGGACCAAACTTCCTAAAAGGGGAAAGACTGTGATAACCCTACTCCGTATTATGCTAATTAATCTTAATTACGAATGTGATTATGTGTTGATATGATTTTGAGTGCCATTTGTATGAATATATGTAGTTTTGAATTTCTATCTGTTCACCGTAGGAAAACCTTTTTGATTATCTGCTTTAGAATTTAAATTGAAGGCCGTATCGGCCATAGAATCCGAAATTGACTACGCCATTATGATTAGCGTAATTTTTAGAGCCTACGGTGAAATTTAATTGAAAATTGATTCGGATCAAATTAAATCGATTAAATTAATGAAGTAGTGCTCAATTAATTAGTATTAAAGCAATGTGATTAAAGGAGCTTATATAAAGAGCCAATTACACTCTCATTTTGTTGTTTGGAGCTCAACATCTGATAATTATACTCTAGAGAGAGAGAGGGGCCGAATTTAGAGAGAGAGGGAGCTCAAGATAGAGATTTGACTAAGGGACTTGGTGATCTTGAAGCTACACTCAAGAATTAACCATAATTTGGAGGATTTGAGCCTCTAGGTGAGTAAATTCATGGATTTTAGTTTGTAACTTTATGAATTCAAAGTTGAATGATGATCAAGAACATGAATTGAATTGATTATGATGAAATTGAGTTGGTTTTGGTGAATTGGAAGTCAATGTGCACATGCATGTGAGAAATTGCTATGAATTTGCATGTTTGAGCATAAAATGTATAATCCATGTGAGATTTTAGTTGAAGTTCATATTTTTGACCATCTCTTCATCATCTAAGTTGAGGATGAGAGTTATATCTTACATGCATGTACAATTCATAGGAGTATGAGTTTTGAATACATGAAATTGTTATGTTAGAAATAAGTTTGGTGTAATTTGGGGCATGCATGTGATTAATTCATGAAATTGAGCTTCATAATATGATGAATTTGGTGTTGTATCATGTTAGTAAACGTATGTGTGAAGTTTGAGTCATAATATGCAAGATATGTTGATTTGAATACTTGTTTGAAGCTCAACATGGTTGTTGGGAAAACCCAGAATTCAGCATGTCCACTCGAGCGGGGAAAGCGCCGCTCGAGCGTGAAATGCGAGCTCCCTGAACTTTTTGCAACATGGATGTCTGCTCGAACGGGGAGATTCACGCTCGAGCGGGGAGCCATGTAGTGTAACCTTCAGCTCGAGCGTCCGAATTCACGCTCGAGTGTAAAAATGAGGCAACTAGTACTTTTGCAGACCAAAGGGGGTCCGCTCGAGCGGGGAAACCTGCGCTCGAGCAGGGACCCCTGTTTCAGAAATTTTGTAAAGGTATTCTGTATTCCGTTTTCTGTTCTCTTTCATTTCTAAGCACTCTCAGGCATGCATTGAGCATCATAAATAAGTTAAAAGGATAAAAAAGAAGCCTAAGAGGGATGCATGAATTAAGAACGGATTGAATCGTTTGTGACTCATATGTGTTATGTAATGTGTAGGGTCGAGCTCAAGGGTGAATCCACCGGCAGAATACTGTGAGTAATATCTTAATAAAGA
Organism: Camellia granthamiana; assembly: GCA_036172215.1. Classification (NCBI taxonomy): domain Eukaryota; kingdom Viridiplantae; phylum Streptophyta; class Magnoliopsida; order Ericales; family Theaceae; genus Camellia; species Camellia granthamiana. The sequence goes on from CM069907.1 coordinate 143,604,139, forward strand.
TATCTGAAGTATGTCATTTGTCCAATTGTTTACTGCCATATAAGTCTTATACGTTTATTACTTTGAATTGTGGACAAATGTTTGCTATGACACGAATGAATGAGCCAAAGGCCGTATGACACGAATGAATGGGCCAAAGGCCGTATGACACGAATGAATAGGCCAAAGGCCGTATGACATGAATGAATGGGCCGAAGGCCGTCTGACATGAACGAATGAATGATTGGGCCAAAGGTCGTCTGACATGAATGATAGTTTGACATGAATGATGGTCTGACATGAATGATGGTCTGACATGAATGATAGTCTGACATATGAATGATTGGGCCAAAGGCCATCTGACATGAATGATGGTTTGGTATGAATGAGTGGGCCAAAGGCCATCGGATATAAACGATTGGGCCGAAGGCCCTCGGATCTGAACGATTGGGCCGCAGGCCGTCGGATACAAACGATTGGGCCAAAAGGCCGTTAGACATGAATGGATGGGCCAAAGGCCGTCGAGTATGAGTTAATTGTGCCCGAGGCCGTTTGATACGTCTAGAACTTTAGTCGATTGATACATTAAATAGAAACATGAATTGGGCCCAAGGCCGTCTGATGTAACTGTTTGAAAGATTGTTCATGTATCTTCCGTACTTGATATTATTCGCTGGGCTTTCGCTCATGCTCATTTATGTCTATGTAGGTGAGCCAAGGGACGTCTAAACCCAGCCTCAGTGAAATATGTGAGAAACAGTCAAGGTTTTGGAGAGTCAGCCCAAACATCTCACGCACGAGACTTGTCTTTCCCTCTTTTGTTCTTTTGATATAGTTTTGTTATCTTAACGAAAACATTGGATTACTTTTGTATATAAACTTTGGGTTTGACTGACTTAGACTTGAATGATCCTGTATGTACAGTTTATATGTTAACTTCCCTTTGATGTGAGTTATTAACGAATACTTATGTGAAATGTTATGATGTGCATATAAGCACAGCTCTATGGATAAAGGTTTAAATTTGCTTCCGTTTGGCCCCTTTACTCTGATGAGTTATGTCTTACGTGGTTTAAGGCCGTAGGTAATCACTTAATTACTGGCCGGTTATGTCCTTAACCCATAGGGGCGGGTTCGGGTCATGACAGGAAAGCAATTGAGGATGGCACACATGAGGCAAAGACAATGATGAAGGAAAAAGAAGGCCTATAGCAGGGGTGTAATGATGAGACTCTAAAAGTAGGTGGTCAGACCCATATACCAGGTTTTGTGAGAAGTTTGAGTAGGTCTTCAAGGGCCAGATCAGGTATAAATTTGGAAGTTCTCTTGGGCCATAAGCATAGTAATACTCAGACCTATGGGCCAGGTACAATCCAACATTATGGTCCTGATATTAATCAACCCAATGGGTTGGCTGAGCATGGGCCTATTGTGCTGGACTCTAAATCTGGTGATGGTGATACTTTTAGTGTATCCATTAGTGAATCTATTTCTAATAAGAGGAAGCCTAGAAATAATAAAGGGAAAAGGAAAGTGGGTGCTAGAAATTCCATGCTAGTTGGTGGATTTTCTGGGTTCACTAGAAGATTAGGGCAGATGGGGGCTGGTTCTTGTAAAAATAACCACAAAGGGGTTGTAGTTATATCTGCAGCTGCTGTTGTGTGAAGTCTGCCGCAGGTAAATCTAATCTTAGTTGCTTCAAAGGCAAACTTTATGTGGCTCAACTCACACTTCTGCTGGGTAACAATTTGGGGATTGACTGCATGGGACAAGATGAGGAAGTGCTTAAAAAAATTGTTCAGATGAAAGAGCTGGATGAAGAAAGAATTGGAGTTGGGCTGATGGGGCAGCTTAATTAGTTCCCACTGGGTGAGTTTGAAGAGCATTAGACTTGTTGTTATGAAGTGGTTAAGCTAGAATATCAGAGGCTTTGGAAGGCCTGAGAAGATGGGAAAAATTAGGAAGCTCTTGCTAGAAAGGAAAATTGAGTTGGCTTTATTTTAAGAAACAAAAAAAGCAAGCCTTTCAAGTGTGGATGTTAAAAAAGTGTGGCCTAGAGATAAAATGGAGTACATGGTTATTGATGCTGAGGGTCGAGCAGGGGGGTTGCTTTGCATTTGGGATCCTGAGGTGTTTCAGCTCTCTAATTTTGCAGTAATAGAAGCTTCATTTTGCTTGCAGGTACTGTTCTCTTCTCTTTTGAATGTGTTGTTATCAATGTGTATGCTCCTAATGATACTGTGAGGAGAGGGAGATTATGGGAAAATCTAGTAAATTTGAAAGCATCTTTTCCTACACCTTGGTGTGTAGGTGGTGATTTTAATGAAATTAGAATTTTGGATGATAGAGTGGGCTGTTCAAGAAGGGATAGGGGTATGAAAGACTTCAATGATTTCATAGATAGGTGTGAGTTGACTGAGATACAAATGATGGGTAGGAAATTCACTTGATGCAATGCAATTGATGGAAACAAATGGAGTAAAATTGATAGATTCCTGCTTAGTCTTGAGTGGTTAGAAAGATTCAAGCTCAAACTTTGGGGACTACTTAGACTCATTTCTGATCATTGCTCTCTAGTACTTTTAGAGGATGATAGGGACTGGGGACCCAAACCCTTTAAGTTCACAAATGCGTGGCTGCTACATCCTAATTTTGCATCCTTTCTGGTGAAAGTTTGGCAAGAGACACAAATAAATAGCAGATCAGGTTTCATATTGCATAGGAAATTACATGCATTGAAGTGAGCATTAAAGAATTGAAGCAAAGAGGTGTTTGGTAATGTCTCAAAAAAAATTAAAGAAGCTGAGAGTCAGCTGCATTTTTTGGATCTATTGGCTGAAGATAGACCCTTGTTGGAAACAGAGTTGAAGTTAAAAAGAGAGGTAAGAAGTGAAATGTGGAGGCTCAGCAGAATGTTGGAATGAGAATGGCTGCAAAAGTCAAGATTGGAGTGGACTTTAAAAGGGGACTGAAACACAAGGTTTCTTCATGTGATGGCCAGCAGTAGGCAGAATAGGAACGTATTAAATTCTATTTTAGTTGAAGAGAGGGTGGTTGAGGATCCTGAGCAAGTGAAGCAAGAGGTATGGGCTCATTTTAATAGGCACTTTTTAGGGGAATGGAGGACCAGACCTATTTTAATTGGTGACTTTAAGAGTGTCAGTTGTAGTGCTGGTTTCCAGCAGTTGGAAGCAGAATTCTCGAAGGAAGAGATATGGGCAGCAGTAAAAGAATGCAATGGGAACAAAGCGCCATGTCCAGATGCCTTCAACTTCATGTGTTTTCAAAAGAACTAGAAGGTGTTTAAAGAAGAGGTGATGTTTTTCATGAAGGAGTTTTACAGTGTGGGTAGATTGGCTTATGGGATTGTAGACACCCCATTCTTGACTGTCCTCAAGACTTAGATGTTCTTGTAAGTATATCCAGTGATGAGTTTGATTGCTCATCGAGTGCTTAAAGTTCGTGGCGGAACGCCACAGGTTTGAGTTTTCCAAACCTTGCATCAATTCTGTCTCATTTTTGGACCATGTTTAGGTCCTTTCAACATGATGTTGTTGATGGCCTGCCGGCCATATTTGGGCACTGCCGGCCATTGATGTGCCCTGCCGGCCATCAATGAGCCCCTGCCGACCATCACTGATGGTCGGTCGGCCGACCACCAGTGTATCAGTAGATATTTTCTGATATTTTGTGCCAGCTGTTTGCACAAATTGAGCCATCTTCTTGCACGTGTATGGCTAGATCTCTTTGAGGGGATTTTGCATTCTCTATATATAGAGGCCCTCTTTTGCATTTAGGGGGGTTGGAAATTTTGAAGACAAAAAAATCTCTCTCTCTCTCTCTCTCTCTCTAGAATTCTCTCTCTCTAAATATTTTGTGCCTTATAACCTAAATTCTCTACACTCTTGCATATAAGCCCTTGATCAAACTTGATCACCATTGAGTTGAGGTTGCTTAAGGTCCTATTTAAGCTCTAGAAGAGGATATTGGCTTGGTTTGGCTTGATTTTGGTGCCTAAATTGCATCTTGTCTTCAAGAGGTAGAATACTTGTGTTTTAAGCCTAATTTAAATACTTGTTTTGCCATCTTTACATACTGTTTTGAGGCTGGTTTTAACCTCTGAAAATATCTACTTTTATGGTCTAAAATGGTGGTTTGAGGTTTAATTGGTGTTAGGGGTAGTCCACCATTCTTGTTGCTTGATTATTAAGTTGTTGTGCCATCTTTCAAAGCTTTCTAAAACAACTTTTTTGGCCTTTTTAACCACTGAATCTTAGAGGATTTTCAGTGGTAAAAACCATGTTTTGAGGTCCAAAATGGGACGGGGTAGCTTCCCCTCCTTGTGTCTTGTTTGCAAGCCTAGATAGCTTAAGATGTAAGCATGATTTTCTAGCATTTTGTACCTTAATCTCAACATGTTTTTGCTATTATTTTGGCATGTTTAAGCTCTGTTTTGAGCTGGTTTGGTCCATTGAGGCTTGCTTTGTATGCTTGTAGTGCAATTGTGCTTAATAGTTTAGCATGTGCTATGTGTTGGCATTTTATTCTAGCTATTTTTAGCTTACTTCAAGCATGTTTTAGGATTCCTCTTAGGTTGTTTTAGAACTGTTTTGAAGTGTTTGTACCTTGTGAGCTTTGTATTGCATGCCTATGGTGTAGTGATCTTCACTAGTTTGGTACTTTTGGCTTTTAAACATGATTTACATTAGTTGCTTACATGTTGTAGTATCATTTTGCATGCAATTTCAGCATGTATAATATCTGTAACCTCCCTCATTTCATCACTTTTTCATTTTCTTTGAGGGTTGGTTAATCTTCGGGTTGTGTTTAAGCTTGAGATTGAGATTGAGATTTGTGCTTAATGGTTTTAATCCTCTTTTAAGGGTTTCTACTAACCAAAAGCATGATCTCTCTCTTGCCTTAAGTCATCCCTTGGTTGACACCTCTCGCATTAGAGGACTCTCACTTTTGGACTAACCGGTTAAAGAATGGATCGATAACTAAAATGAGTAAACAAAAGTGACAAGTAAAACTTGAGCAAGATAAGCATGTTGTGTTGCATTGCATGTGTTCAATCGAATGTTGTATTGAACACAAGGAAGATTGGAGCATTTCATAATCAAAGTGATGAAATGAGCCAATCTCCTTGGTCTCCATCACCCTTAATCATGCATGATAGGATGGTGGTCATTTGAGTCATATTTTGTGCATTTATTGAAATTGTACAACTTGGATCTTTGGCCATCATGCAATGAAATTGCTTGATTAGTGGTTTTGGATCCAAGAGTGCCACTTCTTTGAGGTTTTGAGATGATAAGGAGAGGCACAGTACAAATAAACCCCTGGAAAACCCTTCATTTTCCTCTATTTGTGCTCTGTTGCAGTGTAGTGACTCAGAGCACCAGTGGCCGGCAGTGGCTCATTGGTGGCCGGCAGTGGCTCACTCTTGGCCGGCAAGGCACATTTTTGGTTGGCAGTGACCTACCATGGCCGGCAGTGACCTACCATGGCCGGCAGGCCACTGGTGTAATCCTCAGCATTGATTTGGTAAGATGGAGCAGAAATGTTTTGAAGTGTACTCAACCCTACAAACAGAGCCTCTTAAGAGTAAAACCGGAGGGCTTTTCGGGGCGAAAACCAAGTGCATGCATCCTCCACTTCCCGAAGCAGAGCTGTGGCAGTGTAGTTTAGATATTTCGCATGATTAGTTTATGTACATTGGCTTTGTAATTTAATTAATTAGTTTGCTAATTAGTTAAGTGTTGTAATAATTAAGTAGCTTAGCTTAGCTATTTCTTTATTTTGTTTTGTAATAATTAGTCTAATTAGTTTAATTAGATTAGTTAGCCTAGCTTAGCTTAGATTAGCTTAGCTATTATTCATTCGGACACTCCTTCGCGAGGGCACAATGTTGTAATAAGTGTGTGTGAGTGTGTACATATCTTCCAACCCCACGTCTTTCTCCCTTTTATTTAATTGCTTTCGATGGTTAGATTAGGGACATATTTCAATTAACATACATTACGCTCTCATGTTTGCATCCATTCATTTGTATTGCATGCACCGAGGCTTGGCACATCATTCAAACTGCATTGCAATTTCAATATCTTCTTTGATTATGTGTTTAATCGCATGTTGTTCAAGTTGATTCATATGCCATATTAGTAGCCGAGCCTATTAATTGCATTATTGCATGTGTTGCATTAGGCATCTTGTATAGTTAGGATCATGCATTTTTCTAACTAGCTTTTGTTTTGATTTGGAGTATTCGGTAAGTTTTGTGCTTTAGCATACTTGCATGAGTGTGATTGCCATATTGTCATGTTTCGCATGCTTGCCATGAGGCTATATGCTTAAATGCTAAACTGTTTGAATGCCTATGGATGAAGGCTTTGTCGTTTGAATTGGAACAGTTCAACAAATGTATGTTTTAAGCCCACTTGAGGGTGGCAAATTCAAACCATTTTCGAAAGCAAACATGAGTTGAATTGTTCCAAGTCTTACGGCTAGTCTATACTTGCTTGTGTATGTCACATAGTAAAACTAGTTTAATAAACCGGAATAAGAACACATAATGTTTATAAAAGAACATATCATGATTAGTAGATGCCGATCTTTGATCGGGTGAGCGGGGGTGCTCATTTCAGGACCTTCCCCTCTCGCACCCAAGTTCCCGAGCTGAGGCAACTTTGGTGATGACGGACACATAGCCTTTGGCACGAGTCAGGGTTTCCTAAATTTTCCAAAAACAAAATATTTAGGTAGTGACTCTGTAATTTGGCAAAGCAGTCCAGTTTTGGCATTATTTGATTCAAAAATCAATTTTCCAAAAAGATTTGCCGAATTGGACTCTTTGGTGTTTATCAGTTTCACATTACACTTTGTGAGATTATATTCAGAACCGCAAGAGTCCGAACTGTGAGGCCTTCTTTTCAAACCCTTTCCGAAATGCGGGAGCGCGGGAGAAAGGCGAGTCCACAGGGATGAATAGCTCTTTCATCACTTTAATTCCTAAGAAGGTTAATGCTCTCAATCTAAATGATTATAGGCCAATAAGTTTGATTGGGTCAATGTAAAAACTATTGTCTAAGGTTCTTGCAAGTAGACTAAAACCAGTTTTGCCAGACGTAACTAGTGAAACTCAATCAGCTTTTTTGGGTGGAAGGAATATCTTGGATGGGGTTTTGATTGCGAATGAAATTGTGGATGGGTGGAAGAAAGCCAAGAAGAAGGGACTGTTGTTTAAACTTGATTTTGAGAAAGCTTGTGACTCCATCAATTGGGGTTTTTTGTTTTCCATATTAGCAAATTTTGGTTTTGGTTCTAAATGGATTTCTCGGATAAAAGAGTGTATCTCAACTGTTAGAATTTCAGTACTTGTGAATGGGTCACCAACTAAAGAGTTTAGTCCTCAAAAAGGACTCAGACAGGGTGATCCATTATTGCCTTTTCTGTTTAATATGGTAGTTGAAGGCCTTAATATTCTACTGCTCAGAGTTAGGGAGTTGGGTTTGATTAAAGGGATTCATATTGGTGTCAATGGGGTGGTTGTTTCACATTTACAGTTTGCTGAAGATTCACTACTTTTTTGTGAAGCTGATGTGCATGAGGTGATGAATTTGAAAAGAATCTTAAGATGTTTCGAAATGGTCTCAGGGCTTAAGATTAACTTCCATAAGAGTGTGGTTTGTGGGGTAGGAATTTCTGATAGTTGTCTCAAGAATTTTGCTAGTTTGCTTAATTGTAAAACCCAGAGTTTGCCACTGAAATTCCTTGGCTTACCTTTGGGTGCTTCTCCAAGTAGAAAAAAGGTATGGAAACCTGTCATTGACAAATCAAAAGTAGACTTGCTGGGTGGAAAATGAGGCTTCTGTCCTTTGCTGGCAGACTAACACTAATTAAGTCAGTGCTGTCCAGTCTGCCTGTGTATTATCTATCACTTTTCAAGATGCCAGAAGGTGTTGCAAAGGAAATAGATCAATTGCAAGCTGCGTTCTTGTGGGAGGGCACAAAATTGAAAAGAAAGATTTATCTAGTGCAATGGAAAGAGGTGACAAAAGCATTAGTCAAGGTACGTTGGGAATTAGGAGAATCAGAGAGGTTAATGCTTGCCTATTAATGAAGTGGTGGTGGAGATTTGCCAATGAAGAGGAGGCATTATGGAAAAAAGTGGTTTGCAATAAATACAAAATTCAAGTAGGAGCTTGGCTTCCAAATCAAGCAGTTGGCATAAGATGGTCTAAGATATGGGGTGATATACTAGCTGTGGCAGAGCAAAGAAACACCATCCTATAATTTTTTCTTGATAATCTTCATATTAAAGTGGGTAATGGGTGCAGAGTTAGATGTTGGCAGGACAAATGGTGTGGTGACTATTGTTTAAAGAAGGCTTTTCCTAGACTTTATTCCTTATCCATTGTTAAGAATGGTTCCCTCAAGTTCTTTGTTGATAACAAAGGAACATCTGAGATGTGGGATCTCAGTTTAAGAAGGCCTTTGCTACAGTAAGAGGGTGGGGAGTCATCCAAACTCACTGAACTGTTAAGAGCAGCACCTGTACTTTGTTCAGGTGAAAAAGATAAACCAAGGTGGCTCACATGCCAAACAGGTCAGCCCTTTGTTGCATCTTTATATAAGCACTGTGAATTGGGTTTTGGTGTATTAGAGTTTGTTTGCAGTTCTGTGCGTCTGTGGGATTGCAGCTCTATGGGTTTGGTATTTGTTCTGTCTGTAGCTCTGTACTCTTGTTTTGTTGTTTTGTTATGCAGTGATGTAGGCATTTGGGCTTTTTGCAAATTTTGGCATGAGGATTTGGTCATGTGGGACTGCTGTTTTGGGCTAAAATTGGTGAAGTTTTGTATCATAAATGGGGGTTTAATGATTCCATCGCTTGCCCATATGAGTTTTTAATGGTTCATCAGTTTATATTTGGTGTGAATCCCTTCTGGGGCCTGAAACAGATGCTATGCTCTAGATTGTTATGTTTTGCTGTTTATGGATTAAGGCTGCTGTTGGAGTAAGGTCTTATGTTGTATGGTCTGATGCCTAAGTGTCGGATTTCCTTCTGCTACTGTTTGGTTTTCTGTGCTGTTTTGCTGGGTGAAGTTTTGGGTGAAGTTTGCTGTTCTGCTATGCTATTCTGTGATGTGCTGTGCTGTTCTGTACCAGTTTGTACTGTTATATGCTGTGTTGCTATGTTGTGTTGTTGTCTTCAAGTTGGTTCCTGTTAGTCTCTGTTGTTGATCTCTAGTTTTTTGTGTTTTTTTCTTCTTAGTCTGCTGTTGTGGCAGCATCTTTTGTTCTCTGGTTTGTTGGTTCCTCACCAACTGGCACTTGGAGCTTGTGATAGCTCCAAGCTCCTCTTTATTGATGTAATTTATCATACCTTGTACGTTTTCATCAATAAAGATTTTCCTTTCCGATCAAAAAAAAAAAAAAAAAACAACAACAACAATATAATGACTAATTAATAAGTTAGTCTTACATTCTCCCACTTGGCCCATATGAGAACTTACATCAAGATTTAACAAGGTTAACATTAGGCGCACAATAAACCATATTCAATATTACCTTTAATTTGGTCATCATCATAATGCTATAATTAAATAATTCACTAATATAAGTCATGGCGGTTCTACACCAATAGTGCGATATAGTCCCTTCCATGTATTACAACACTAGCAACTGGTTTAACATAGCCTTTTAAGTGAAGAGTATAAAGAGGTCCAACGATAATGCCTTTTATGAAAGACTATTTCTGTTGTCATTCATTCATTCTCATATATGTACGTACTTATTTCATAACAAGAAATTTATCAGAAACACAATTAATGAGATCTCAATGTGTCAAATAACACAATCAATCATAAACAACTGTTATGGATTACATTCAAGACCTAATTGGCAAGTTTCTTAGGCCCCGCTTAGTAGAGCTGTGAAAAAGTGATTATAGATTATAACTTAACAGATTATGACTTATAACTGTGAACATAAGCTGTTAATATGTTTGATACAGCTGTGGAATTATGGATTTAAGCAGCAGAGTAGTGTTTGGTTAAGAAGCTGTAAAATAGCTTTTTACTGTATAATTGTCTTTTCTACCCTTATATGATATAAAAATGATTATTTTGTCATTTTTTTCAGTTTTAATTTTTAAAAAAAAATATTTCATTAATAAAAGTTAATATAAGTAGTATTAATTAGTATCAATTAATATAAAAATTGATACATTTGCTAAAAATGTAATGGAAGTATTATTGTCATAATTATTTTCCATTATAAATTAATTAGTATCAATTAATTGCTTAATTAGTATCAATCAATACTAAAATTATTAATTAGTATCAATTAATGGCTTAATTAGTATCAATTAATATTAATAATCAACAATTGTTATTAATTAGTATCAATTAATAATTAATTCATTACAAAAGTATACAATTGTCAAAAGCATTTAAGTAATTTCAGCCCCCCAACACCAGTTGCACGCTTAAGTCAAAAATTTAAGCATCCCTTGACCAGCTTTTGAGATAAGCTGAGAAATAGCTTGATTTAAGCTATAAGCTGATTAACTTAAGCTACACCAAACACAATATTTTAGCTTAAATTAAGCTAAAAACTGAAATAAGCAGCTTATAAGCTCTATCAAACAGGCCTTTAATTGTCTTTAAGAGTAATCCCTTCATCAATAGATCTACACTTAAAAGTTATATAGTTATGTGTTTTATTGACACTTTCTATTTCTGAAATTCTTCTTTAACGACAAAGTGTTTCAATTATATGTGTTTAGCATCATTAGAATACTTGTCATTTTAAGAAAATAAAACAATTGCAAAATTATCACAATAAATTCTTAACGACTTGACAACAAAAGTCGACAATCCCAAATTCTGAGATAAAGTTTCGCAATAACAATTTATGAATTGTGGTCTCAAAGCACACTACAAATTCAACTTTCATAGTGGATACTTATAATAGTTCGTTTTACACTTTTCTTAATATTGCTCCTTCACATAATAGAAACAAAGAACCAAAAGTGAATTTTCTATTATCAATATATCATCTCAACTCTGAATCTAAGTAACCAATCAATTCAAGATTATCAGACTTCATAAATGTGAGCAAGTAATCTTTTATTCCTTATGATTACCTTATCACTTCCTTATTTAAGCATTAAGTTTCTTACAATAAATGTATAAAGAATCGTTTTCATTCCAATTGATTTTATAAAATTTTTGCATAAGATTGGGCTTATTTCCTTTCTAAACAGGATAACTTTATGTGAATATTTATTCATTCTAAATCTTTATAGAACTTTTAATATATACATCATGAGACAATCTTAACAATTCATGTGATTTATTCAGAAATATTTCAATTTCTATCAAATTGATTGTCTTACTAATATATTTTATTTCAAAATTCTTAAAGATAAATTTCTTAACCCGTATAATAAATCACGTACATTATTGACAAGTAAAATATCATCAATATACAAAATCGTAAATATAAACTTGCTCCCACTGATCTTTGGATATGTACACTAATAAAAAATGTTTTCTTTAAATCCAAAGGAAAAATAGTATCATAAAACTTAAAATACAATTTTTAGAAAGCTTGTTTAAGTCCATAAATTGATTTCTTAAGTTTGCAAGTCACATTTTCATTTTCCTCAATAGAGAAACCTTTGAGTTGATCTACACAAAATTCTTCATTTAGAAAATTAATTTTCACATACATTTAATGCAACTCAATATTATAATGAGTTACTAATGTTATAATGATTCTAAATCAGCCCTTTAAAATACAAGTGAAAAAAAAATATCTCATTGTAACCAATGTCTACTTTATGAGTAAAATCTTTGGCCACATATCTAGCATTATATCATTTTATATTGCCCTTAGAACAATAAATATTTTTGTATCCTTAGGCAATTTAATGAAATCTCAAATTTCATTCTAGTCCATTGATTTCAACTCATCATTCATGACATCAATTTCTTTAGTAGAGTCAATACTTTCGATGACTTGTGACCATAAAACTGAGTCTTTACTTATCCCAATATTATAATAAGATTGTTATAGATATACCACATAATCATTCGAAATGATAAATCTCTTTACCTTATGAGATCTTCTTAATATTATTTCTTGTGGTTCTTCTACAACTTTTCATGGGTGATAATTACATTATGGAGTAATTGATTATTCATTTGTTATTCCAAGACATTAAGTTGTTTAACAATTATAGGAACGACAATTTCCTTCAAAATTATGGGTAATAATACTTGTACGAAAACTTATTGAATAATCACATTTCATGATTTATCACTCTCACTGATTTCACCATTCTTATTAAAGTTGATATTATCGGTTTCTGCAATTCTTGTACTATGACCAAGATAATAAAACTAATACCCTGATAATCAACAAAATAACCACCGATTATTCTGAAATCCAATTTCTTTTCTTGTGGATCAATAATTCTAATTTTCGTAGACAATTCCAAACATGCAGGTGTCTTAAGTTCAGTTTCCTTCCTATTCACAGTTCAGAATGAATGTTTGGAACTGCCTTACTAGGAACTCGATTTTATATGAAAACAATAGATCAACGACATACATCCACAATGTTATGGATATTTAAAAATTATTTAACATACTCTTAGTCATATTCATTAGAGTACAATAATATTTCTCAGCTACATTATTCTGCTGAGGCATTTACAAATATTATGTCTTTCATAGAGTTTAGCAAATAGATTTGTGCTTTACACTATCTTTATGATTTTCACATTTTTGTTTAATTGCCTTTCTTCCTTGATAATGTATACCTCAATAATATCCATTTACTAGAGATCTTTTATGCAATAAATAAACAAACTCATGAAGTGAAAATTCATCTATAAAAATGATAAAAATAACTTTATTTACCAAACATGAAGTGTTAAAAAGGGTACATTAATGTCTATTTGGGTAATATGAAGAAGCCATGTATATCTTGTGGCACTTTACTTAATGTGATTTTTTTTTTGAACAGCAAAAAATAACCCTTTATTAATGATAATTGCCATCCATACAAATGAATTACATCAAATAAAGGAAGAGGAAGTGCAAAAAGCATCAAAGTATAACTGCACAACCCTAACTAGGTTGGCACCGCAAGGAATGCCCAATCATTTGCCAGCACACCTCAAGGTTGAAGAGAAAATAACCACATGACACACTGAAAAAACACCAAAACAGTCCACCGAAAAACATCCCTCTACATCTATCCAGCAGCACACCAAAAGAGAGAAATACTTGCTTCAGGCAAAACAAACCAGCAGACCACTACCACTACCTAAGCAAAGCAATAGACCACTACCTAAGCAAAGCAACAGGCAACAAGAAACACCATCATAGCAACTGCCCTACACATCCAACAGATTCCAGTGCATACAGATCTCATTCCTAATGCAAAATGAACCTACTGGTTTAATGAGCACTCTCACATATATACCTCATTTACAGTTTGATAAACCTCAGTCCTTAAGCCCAATCTTCCCACCCAGCAGCTGAGCAACCTCCAAAAAATCCAAGCAGACCTCACACCAATGCAAACCACACTCCAGAGACATCAAGGCCAAAACACAACATTATACAGCAGAACACCAAGGTCAGCATTATTAGACTTATGAATGATTACCTCTTATTGAAATGGTGGTGGAGGTTTGGGGCTGAACCTAATGCTCTGTGAAAACAGGTGATATATAACAAATACAATCAGGTGGGTGTTGGGTGGTGTCCAGAACCTGTTGATAACACTAGGAACTCATGTATCCGGGCTAACATTTTAGGTGTTGCTAGAACCAGACCTGATTTGGTGGAATTCTTTAAAGAAAACTCTGCTCCAGTGATTGGTGATGGAAAAAACACTCTGTTTTGGAGAGGTACATGGTGTAATAATGTGTGCTTGATGGAAGTTTTCCCTAGGCACTATTCCTTGTCTTTGGATAAGTTTGAATCTGTCAATGTGATTGAATTGCTTTTCCTTAATGCAAACCATACTCCCACTAAAAACAATAAAATTTAAGTTCAAAACAAGATCATCTTTATTAGTTTTTATAAAAAAAATTCAAAAAAAAAACAATACAATCTTTTATGCAACAAGTTTGAGGAGTTTTCATTTATCAAGCTATATTTAGGACCAACATAATGATGCAAGATAGAGTAAATTTTTGATAAATTATTAAATTTTAATTTGTACAAACCATCATAAATAATATCAAAATTAACAGAAAAGGTATTATCAATAAATTAAACTTTTATTCTAAATTTTTGAAAATAACCATCAAGGTTAATTAAGTTTGGACAAATCAATAAATAATTTTCAAAAATTAGAATGAACATAAATTTTTGAAATAGAGTCTAAATAATGATCAATGTCCAAACATAAACAATAAGTCCTAATAATTTCCATTGGAGATTTTAACATAATCGGTTTGAAAATAATCTTGCATTGAATTAAAAAACATGAATCGGCATTTTCTTTCTTATGAGACTGAAAATCTTAAACAGACTCATTTTCTTTAGGTGACTATTTCTTTATGTCATTTTATAAGCATTCTCCTTTTCTTTTCGACTCTTTAAATTATAAGATCAATAAATGATATCTCACTTACTTAAGTTATGTCTTTTCTTAAATAAGCATACTAGTCAATTTATTAACTTTGTACTTACTATTCATAGAATTATAGTTAATATAGATGACTCATACTTAAGAGATAAATAATTCAAAATAAATTACACGAAAATAAACTGATTCACAAATATTCTTAAATTCTTTAATTGAGTAGTCAAGTTAGATAATTCAATGACATGCTCATACATCTTATGCATACCATCGAATTTTATGATGGTAAATGTAACCATAAATGTCTCAGCAAAACACTTATTAACAGTTCAGAAGCGTTTTTTTATATTATTTAGCATTATCAATTTAAGGAAGTTAAAACTTAATATTTGTTATAATCATTCGCATAAAAATATAAACTTTATTTGTTCGAACATTTTATACTTTATGCAAAGTTTTTTCTTTCTTGTATACTGCTTGAATCATAATAGTAGTAAATTTCTCAAATAATAACACTAAGTCAAAATTCAAGACATTGAGGTAAAACTGAACTTATTTTATTCTTTTTGAGAAATCTTTTTTATTTAAAATCGAAACAAAGAAAGTATACAAATATAGCAAAATAAAACTTTAATCAATAATTTATGCTCACTACATTAATGCTAAGAGTAATCAATAATTGACAATTAGTCAAGATAAACACATGTTTAAACAATCACAAATAGTATCATTATGATCTACCTTTGGGATAATCTAATGGCATACTATTTAACAATTATGGTGATTGCCTTTCACCAATAGGACTAGTTGATAAAATATTCATAATTAAGTAGGTCTATTACCTTTGGGTATTCATTCTAATATCAATTATGAATATCCATCAACTATCCTATTTCAATTCAACAATTACTTAGAAGTGGTGCACCTTTGGGCCAACCTAATATCTTTGTAATTAAAGAATTGCGATTTGCAAAATCATTATTTTTTTAATACTTGGGAAGGGTATTAAATTTCAATTATTTGATTTGATATCAATGTGTCATTCCGATTGGGTCATTTTGGTAACTACCAATCGTATGATAATTTAAATTTCAAATCACAATAAAAACTTTTCATGGACATTATTGAATAAATAATAATTTATTCACAATTATTCATCATTATAATCATATTGCATAAGGTCAATCATAAAAATAAAATCAGTAGCAGCCCACATTCATTTAATGCCCAAAAATATTTGTATCAAGATAACATTAATTGATTTTTGGTTAAAATCACTCACATAGAAAGAATGTCAATTGTGAAACCATCCTAAAAACATTATGATGGGTTTCCATAATCTTGCCAAAGATCGAAAAAGAACGGCCGAATGGCTACGGACAGAACTAATATATTGTGTCAAATGACATACTAAAATTTTATTTTAGTTAAATCACTATAACAATATAAACGGTTTAAATATGGATCAAATTTTGATAACACATTATTGAATCTGTACGTAATTGAAAATAATTTTGCATATGAACAATCAAGCATTCAGAGCATAAGAGTATAAAATTGATATGTATACTAGACAGCTTTATGTTATAGGAAAATCATAATAATCCATAAACACTTGCTCTGATATTACATGTAAATAATTTTATGGTGTTATGCATATAACAACCTTCATAATCTAAAATCGTGAACTGTCATGATTTTCACATATAATAATATAATGCGAAAAATAAATAACATATCCGGATCAATTATGCGAAACCTTCAAGTGATCCAAAATTGATTGAATATAAACCTAATATTGATATTAGTGGAAGATGGTTTCTCTCTCTTGACCCTCTTTAGAATACATTGAATTTAGAATTGATTGATGGATAGTCTGAATGTCCTTTTATAGGTAGAGAGAGGACATGTTTCTTTATTCAACAATGATTCCACTTTCCCATCAAAGTAGAATATTGGAAAACACTCTTCTTTATTTACCAATTAATTTTAGCAAAAAATATGGAATCATAATTCTGCCAAATCTTTAATTCATATTATCGTATCATGTGGGTCACCCTAATGACTAAATAATAATTTAGTCTTACACATGAAGCATCAATGCAGTCAAAGAAACAATAGAAAATTCAACACATAAGCCATAGATGTGTTTGTATTATCACAATAAAAAATCATGAGTATTTTGCTTTTAAAAAATAAATTCACATTGTAATACATCATTTTGCCTTGAATGTTTTTCGTATATCATTAATTCTAATATCCACAAAAACATAATAATCTAATAGGCAAAATTTTATGACAAAAGTTGCATTAACAAACGAATACATATGTGAGGCCACCTCAAGCAATCATATGGCCTCTTATTTAAAATGTGACAATGTATACAAACATTAATTCATGCTTCTAAGCATTAGATGTAAAGTTGAAGTTGGCACAAGTTGTTCGCCTAAAAAACAGTGATGAGCTGAACCCTAGCCTTGATGCTGCAAGATCAAACTGTAGAAGATTGTCCTCAAGTTGGTACCCTCCAATCACAATAGAAGTCCTTGGCTTTGCACCACCATCCACAAATCCTAGGCACAAAACATCATCACTCACCTGCACCATTGAGTTGGCACCATAGATACTCCAAAACACAGTTTCACTCTGCAATACAAGAAAAATGGCGGGCACACCTGGCCCAACCCGCGTGCTTGATATGTTCTTGGAGTTAAAACAAGCCTCGAAAGGTGCTACCGATGCCACTCTTGGGACGCCGGAGAGCTCATTGATGAAAAACTTAGTGACAGCTTTGTAGATCGAAGTCTCCAAGACTGTGTAGGGATTGACAGTGCTAATCTTGGTTCCACCATTGCCTTCACTGTCTATGGTTAGCAAAGTAGTGTTTATGGGTACGTTTTTTTCGCCAATCTTGATGGATTTGACTCCGATGAAGTAATCCGAAGAGGCATCACCAGAAAAAGAAGCCGAGGCAGTGCTTACCGGGTTGCGGATGAGAGGGGTGTAAATAAGAGAGGTTGAGGCATCAATATTAGGAAGGAACATATACGGTCCATCACCAAAGATCGCAACGCCATTAGATCTTGTTGAAGATGTCAAACAGATAGCAAACTTTTTGTGGAAGCTAAAAGTGGTAGAGAATTGAGAAGGGAGTGAAATTTTAGTCCTTCCAAGGCCAGCCATGCCCTTGACACCACTAGCAAGGCCTTCCAAGAGAGATGTAGATCCACAAACAAAGAGGAAATGAGGCACAGACACCACCTTCCCGGGGTTCTTGCCGTCGGTCGATTCAACGGTGACAATATCGGAACCAAGATCACCGCCCGTAGAGGTGTGGGTGACGGTGTTGTCGGGTAGGAGACCGCATGTGTTGTTGTAGCACCCGGGCTTTGGGGCAGAGTAGCACTATGTGGTGCATGATTTAGAGCCAGCAAGTGAGCATTGGGCAGAACCACACCGAGCAGGGCGGTAAGAGGAGGAGGAATAGCCTTGCTCACAGTTTACCCATAAAAACTGGCCGCCAAGGTCTAGTGTTAAGTTGACAGGGACTAGAGGAGTCCTCTGGTTGAGATTGGTGAGATATTGGAGGGTAGAAGGGTCTTTTTGGACTGGAAGAATGAGCGCTTTGGGCCTAAAAGAGGTCTTTGCAAACGCCAAAGAGATCAATAGGAGAGAGAAGAGAAGGGTGGAATGGAATGCGGATGCCATGTGAAGTGGTGTGTTTTTTCAAGAGGACTAGTGCGCGGGTATTGACATTTTATAGGTGTTTTTGATGGGAAAGATTTGAGTGCACGTTGGTTGGCACCAAGACTAATAGAGAGAGAGAGAGAGTCAAGGATGGCAACTTTAGAGGGACAACTCAGCACATAGACACCGTGGAGTTGAAGTTTGACTTTGATTTTTTTTTTTTTTTTGTCAACTTCTTAGTTATTATAACTTGTTGTTATCCAAATTAATTTAATGTGTGTTTGATTGGAAAAACAAAAAATATTCAATAAAGAAAAAGTAGTTTGATAAGGAGGATTGTAAAATTAATCAAGTCATTTGGGTTTTGATTCGTATTCAATTCATTAAAAGTTTGTTTAAAATTAATATATTAGGGTAAATTATAAATACACTTTCTGAAATTTGCTTAAAATATATATTGCCCTCTATATTTGAAAAATTACAAATACCCCCTTATTATAATTTTTTATTTAACAAAATTAACTAAAAAAATAAAATTCATCATTGCCCTCCTATACAATAATAAAATTATCTAAATTATTAATTGAAACATATTTTTAATATCATTAAAAATTATTAATTAACTTGATGATTTATTAATAAAATGAGTGATTTGTTATGAAATTAGAAAGTTCAAGGGGTGGAATGTAATTTTCAAAACCACAGGAGACGATTCGTATTTTAATCAAACCTCAGAGGGTTTATTTGTAATTTATCCAATAATTATGTAAATAAGATAAATTTAAATACATTTTAAAATTTATTAAAATTTGAAATTAAGCTTCAGTAACCGACTACTTCAGTTCAACAATCCTACATGTAGTATAAGAAAAATCAAGCTACTCAAGTTTGTCTCAATTAGTACTCACGTGAATTCGAAAAGTGTATGCAAGTCAAGTTTAAACATATTTTGAAACTTGTTAAATTTTGAAAATAAGCTTGAAAATCCTATTATTTAGTTCGACTCAGATCATTTATAATTTTGTTAAAAAGTTACTAGAAAATGAGGTTATAATATAGATTCAAATTTAATATGAAATTGACCATACCCAAAATAAATTTAATTCATACACTTTAACTTTTTGAACACTTTTCAAGCTACCTAACACTGTTCTGTTTAATTAGAGGTGAACAAATTAGAGCTTGTTATGTCGATTTCAGAAAACAAATGCTCCTGAAAAAGAAAAAAAAAATTGCTCCAACGCACCAAATACATTATGTATCTGATTTGAAAATTTAATTACAATGGGAAAGTATGTGTCAATGACATTTTAATAGGGCTGAACTTACTTCCATTCCAAGATTTGAATTGGAGGGAGCTATCTGAACTTGTAAAATTCATCAAGGATCCTATTTTAAGGATCCTATTTTAATATTTTAAACTGTTTATTTTATTGAGCTCTTTGTGTATATTATATTTATAAAAAATTAAGCAATGTTAGGAATCTCCAAATGAATTATCAAATACGGCTGTGATACAGAGGTCTAGTTGTAGAGCTCTAACACAGCTGGTAGGGGATATTTAACCAAAAAAAAAAAACCAAATCATAATGGGAAAAAAGACAAATTAGAACTCTTCTAAAGCTCTTAATTTAGAGGTCCAATACATTTTTCTATCAAATATTTTACCAAATATTTGTATGTCTTGTTTGTTTGGACGGACTAGATAAGGGGGAATTATAATGCAATGGACTGATAGTTCTAGGATACATAGTCCATGGACTATTTCGCTAGTTGTATCCCACGTTTATTTTCTCATGAGATTAGATGTATGGAAATAATTATTTTAGTGAATCTCATATTTGATTTGAAAATTATGAAGTATATTGTTTAAATTGTTTACAATGACAATACTTAAATTTGAAACATAATTTATTTTATTTCATTTAAAGTATATTTAATTTAATTTTTATTTGAAATATATTTTATTTTATTTTACAAAAACACCTTTAATTTTATTTAAATACGACATTAGAAATATATTTGCATTTATGATTTTGCTAATACAAAAAGGAAAAAAGAAAAAAAGTAAGAGAAAACTATTACATATCATGAGATTAATTTACATAGGTTTAAAATAATTCAACACGTTTAAAAAAAAAATTAAAAATAAAACAAATAAATTTTATATATACTTAAGGGTTAATTTCATCATTTAACTAGCTAATTCAAAAGTTGGCTCAGTCTGTCCATTTCTATTCCACACCTCCCATGGGATTGAGTTATCCGACATATGGGGAATTATTAGTCCAACCAGCCTAATAGTCCGATCTTCATTTTTCCAACTAAATATTGGACTATCTACTTTCACTACAGGAAAACATAGCAAAAACCACGGAGCTTTTAGCGACGCCGCGCCCCCCGTCGCGAAAAACGGTTTTTTGCGACGGTAACGTCCCCCGTCGCAAATAATAGCCTTTAGCGACGGCACTTACCCGTCGGTAATGAAACTAAGCGGAGGGGTCGGAAATGCGGAAGTATTAGCGACGGTAAAAAAAACCGTCGCAAAAACACCTTCTTTTGAGACGGCATATCTCATTTGCGACGGAAAGTTGCCGTCGCAAAAAATTATTAAATCAAACGGCGCCGTTTTACGAAGTACTGCCTTCTATTTGCGACGGCCTACAGCATACCGTCGCAAAAAGTCAAAATAAAAAAATCCCCCCTTTTCTTTTTCCTGTTGCCGCTCGATCCCTTCCTCCCCAAATCCCTAACTTCACCGCTCGATCCCTTCCTCCCCAAATCCCTAACTTCACCCCCAAATTTCGCAAACGGGCTACGAGCAAGACACAGCGGTGGTGCGGGGAGCAAGCCAGCGGTGGTGCGGCGGAGACGGCGACAAGTAGTGGTGTTCCAGCGACGACTCTCTCTCGCTCTGCGTATGCTCTCTCTCTCTCTCTCTCTCTCTCTCTCTCTCTTTCGGTCTCTGTATATATATATATATATATAGATGAATGCTTATATATATATAAATCTGTATATATATGCAATGTATATAAATCTATATATATATAAATCTGAAATCTGTCTATATATATATAAATCTGTTTATCTGAAATCTGTCTATATATATATATATATAAATCTGTCTATATATATATAAATCTGTCTATATATGTATAAATCAGTTAATCTTAATCTGAAATAACTGTTTATTGGTTTATATATATCTGTTTATTATGGTTTATAAATCTGTTTATAAATCTATTTTTTTGGTTTATAAATCTGTTTATTGTATATAAAATAATCTGTTTATTGGTTTATTGAGTTAGGGTATAGAACATTAGGAGTGTAAAGAGAAGATGAATGTTAAGAATAAGGCTTTTCTTTTTATATAAAATAATCTGTAAATGAATTTTTTATTTTTATTTTTTGAATTTAATGTTTGTGCAAATTGGACTTCAATTTTGATTTTGCAAGAATTTTTTCTTTTCTTTGTAGCCAAACAACTAATTAGAACTACTTCTCTATTCATATTACAACTTGCATAATTAGCAAAATCCCATTGATGTTGAAAAACTTTTCAGTATGCAATGTGGAGAGGAGTTATAATTTTCGATATTTGGTGGGCCACTTTAACGCGTTAAGGCCCACAACACTGCTAAGATGAAGTCTGTTGTGGTAGGGTTGAGTGAAGAATTGGAAATTAAATTGCAAATGTTTAAATAAGTCATAAAAATATTTAAGAGAAAATAAAAAAAATACAAAAAAAAAAGGATTTTAACCCTTATAATAAAATAAATCTTAAATTTTTAATTTAATTAATTTATGTGTAGGTATTATATTTATGTGTAGGTATTATATTTAGAGTTACTTTGGTGAGATATTTTTGTGGATGTGTACAGATGATGGATAAGAGTTGGATTGATTTGCCAAATAGGATGTCGAGTGAATACATTAATGGGATTGATGAATTCCTTGTGTTTGCCTACACCAATAGGGTTGAAGGTTCAATGATCAGTTGTCCGTGTAGGAAGTGTGAGAATCGATACTATTTTGTACGAGAGGGTGTACGGGAGCATCTGATTTTGAATGGTTTTTTTAAAAAATACAAACATTGGATTAATCATGGGGAATCTTACGTATCTCTGCATGGTAATAGAGAGAATGAAACATTAGCTAATTCAGACATTGGGGATGATATGATTGGAATGATACAAGGGGCTATGGGAAATCCACATGCCGGTACAAGTGCTGAGGGTGATGAACCACAGGGGCCTGATCCCCATGCATCTGAACCCCAGCTCGGTCCAAATGCAGAGACTGCAAAGTATTTCAAACTTCTTCAAGATGCACAAAGTGAATTGTATCCGGGTTGTCAGAAGTTCACATCTTTGTCATTCATTGTGCGACTTCTACATTTGAAGGTGCTTAATCAGTGGACAGACAAGTCTGTTGACATGTTGCTTGAGTTATTGAATGAGGCGTTCCCGTTGGGTGTGAAACTCCCGGACTCATATTATAAAGCTCAAAAGGTCACAACAGATTTGGGCTTCACGTATGAGACGTGGGATGCATGTCGCAACAGTTGCATGTTGTTTCGACACGAGGACGCCAATCTTGATAAATGTGTCATATGCAACAGTTCTAGATGGAAATCAAATGGTGATGGTGGTTCAAATGTTCCTAACACAGGTGGCAAACAAATAGCTGCAAAACAGATGAGGTATTTTCCTTTAAAATCAAGGTTGCAGAGGTTGTTTATGTCATCCAAGACGGCCAAGTTAATGAGATGGCATGCAGAGGAACGAACTGATGATGGTGTCTTCAGGCATCCTGCTGACTCCCTTGCATGGAAAGATTTTGACCGTCGGAATATTGAATTTAGTAATGATTGCCGAAGTGTAAGGCTTGGCTTAGCATCTGATGGTTTTAACCCATTCAGGACGATGAACATAGTTCATAGCA
Organism: Camellia granthamiana; assembly: GCA_036172215.1. Lineage (NCBI taxonomy): Eukaryota > Viridiplantae > Streptophyta > Magnoliopsida > Ericales > Theaceae > Camellia > Camellia granthamiana. The sequence goes on from CM069907.1 coordinate 143,627,365, forward strand.
CTTGGCCTGTTGTGCTCATTCCATACAACTTGCCGCCATGGATGTGCATGAAGCAACCATTTCTAATTTTATCCGTGCTTATTGACGGCCCGAAAGGACCTGGTGACAAGATTGATGTGTATATGCAACCGTTGATTGAGGAGTTGAAAGAACTATGGAATGAGGGTGTGTCAACATTTGATGCATCAACAAATCAAATGTTTCAAATGCATGTAGCTTTACTGTGGACAATTAGTGATTTTCCTGCATACGCAAACTTGTCAGGATGGAGCACTAAAGGAGAATATGCATGTCCTTGTTGCAATAAGGAAACTACATCGTGTTGGTTGAAGCATAGTAGGAAACAATCATACTTGGGTCATCGCAGATTTTTACCTACTGGCCATAAATTCCGGAAGGATAAAGTATCATTTGATGGTAGGCGGGAAGTCAGACTCAAACCAAAATTGTTGTCTAGAACTGAGATGTTGCTACAATTAGAATCTGAGGGTATTTTAACCCAATACAATAGGGATGACCTTAAGGAGAGGCATAGGAGACAGGTAGAGAAGGAGAAAGCTGGACATCGCACCCATAGTTGGAAGAAAAAGAGTATCTTTTATGAATTGCCATATTGGGAGCACAATCTAATAAGACACAACCTCGATGTGATGCATATAGAGAAGAATATTTGTGACAATGTGTTGTGGACAATATTAGGGGTTGCAGGAAAATCGAAGGATGGTGTTAATGCTCGGCGTGATTTACAAGATATGAATATTAGAAAACCCCTACATTTGCAGTTAAGAGGGTCAAATAAAGCCTATTTACCACCAGCACAATTCACGATGACCAAGGATGAGAAAGATTTGTTCTTGAAAGTGTTGAAGGAAGTAAGAGTTCCCGACGGGTATTCATCCAATATATCACGTCGTGTGCGCTTACATGATAGAAGCATTGGGGGTCTTAAGAGCCACGATAGTCATATTCTGATGCAACAACTTATTCCATTGGCTATTCGCAGATCGTTACCGAAGAATGTAATTGAACCCTTGATTGAATTGAGCAATTTCTTTAGACAATTGTGTTCGAAAGTGAATTGTGCGACGGATTTGCAATATATTAAAGATCGTATCGCTGTAACACTTTATCATCTAGAGAAAATATTTCCTCCTAGTTTTTTTGATATAATGGAGCACTTGCCTATACATCTAGCTGATGAAGCGTTATTGGGTGGAGCGATTCAGTTTCGATGGATGTATCCAATTGAGAGGTATCTTCTTACTTTGAAGCAATACGTGCGTAATAGAGCTCGTCCTGAAGGATCAATTGCTAAAGGATATCTTATGGAAGAATGCATGAATTTTTGTGCACAATATCTCAGTGATGTGGAAACCAAATCTAGTCGACCCGTGAGGAACTATAGTGGTGCTGATAATTTGGGTCATGCTACTGGTGAAAACACAAGCTTTTATCTGGATAATACTTCTTGGGTACAAGCTCATCGGTACATCTTATGCAATACAAGCGCGGTTCAACCATTCATAAAGTAGGTTAAGTCACTCACTCAATATTTTATTATGTTTTATTGAATTTTCAACTAAATTTTTTGTATGGCTAAAATTTCAATCTACACAGCAAACACCTTGAAGTACTTAAGCTCAAAATGCCTCGTGTCGACGATCATCAACTTCGGCGTGAACATTTTGAAACTTTTCACATTTGGTTCAAGGAACATGTATGTATTTAACTCTATAGATTCTAGTTACTTAAGTCGATCTACATTTTAAATTTTACATTTTCGTGTTAAATAGGTCCAAACTTTGCGAAGGACTACTGATGTCATATTTTCTGAAGAGATTATTCTATTGGCAAATGGTCCTCATAACCTGGCAAGGAGGTTCAACGGGTATATACTGAATGGGTTTCGGTATCGAGTAAAGGCCATGGATGATCGTCGAGCCACACAAAATTGTGGTGTAGCTTTGAAGGCAGATACCATAAGTTATGCTAGTCGAAAAGACAAGAATCCTCGTTTGGGGTCTGTGTACTATTATGGACAATTGACAGATATTGTTGAGATTCGATATTCCAATGAGAAGAAACATGTGTTGTTTAAGTGTGATTGGATTGACAACATTCACGGAAAGAAAGAAGATGTCTTCAATTTTACGTTGGTGAACTTCAATCATTTGTTGTACCGAGATGATCGAATTACCAATGAACCTTTCATCTTGGCGTCCCAAGCAGAGCAAGTTTGGTATGTTGCAGACCCATTACAACCAGACTGGCAAGTCGTGGTGGAGATGTCTCAAAGAGGCTTATTTGATATGAGTTCGACTGATCCACAAATCGAGCCATACATGAGCCAACAATTGGAAGAAAATATAATGCTTCGTGATGAAGAAGTTGGTTGGGTGAGGGAAGCCGCAGAAGGAGAAACAGTTGATGTTCAAATAGGCTGATATGTAATCAACATTAGTAATTCAATTAAGGCTTAGGTTGTAGTTAATCATCAATTTCTTAATTTACTTTGCCTTTGTAATTGTATTAGTTCATGTTTCTTAATTTACTTTGCCTTTGCAATTTCTTAAGGTTGTATTAATCATCAAATAGGCTGATATGTAATCAACATTGTCTATGTTTCTAATATCAATTAATGTTATATTGCTTGCAGATTATTATGGGAAGGAAGAGGAAGCCTGATCATCCCCGGCGCATGATGTCTGATGTACCACCGTATCGACCACCATCAGTGGCACCACAGCAGCTACCATGTACTCAGCCTCCACGCCTACCATCGGTGCATCCACCATCAGTGGCACCACAGCAGTTATCATCATCAGCTTATGAGCCATCCACAGGTATATAAATTTGCTTTGATTTGCATGAAAATTATTTACACATACTTTTATTTATGCTCATTATATATAACTTATTTACACATAGGTTGCTGATGCATCGAGTGGCCATCGAGCATTTAGGGAATCTGCAGAAGACGAGAATCCATATACACCACCACCAGAAGATCAGGTATAAAATGTATCTTTGCATTCTAAGCTAAAATGTATCTTTACATTCTAGGCAAACTACTTCCTTAGGCAAAGTACTTCCCGGTTTGGGAGTTAGAGCCAGATTTCGGTTTAGCACGAAACTTGGCACACACGACCGCCTAGGCACGAGAGACTTGTGGGAGAAGACGGGGCTCGAATCGGGTTCCCGGTTTGGGAGTTAGAGCCGGATTTCACTTTAGGCAAATTACTTCCTTAAGAAACTTGAATTCGAGGAGTTAACGCCCCAAAATCACCAAACGGCGTCGGTTTAGCACAAAACTTGGCACACACGACCGCCTAGGCACGAGAGACTTATGGGAGAAGACGGGACTCGAATCGGGTTTCCGGTTTGGGAGTTAGAGCCAGATTTCACTTTAGGCAAACTAGTTCCTTAAGAAACTTGAATTCGAGGAGTTAACGCCCCGAAATCATCAAACGGCGTCGGTTTAGCACGAAACTTGGCACACACGACCGCCTAGGCACGAGAGACTTGTGGGAGAAGACGGGGCTCGAATCGGGTTCCCGGTTTGGGAGTTAGAGCCGGATTTCACTTTAGGCAAACTAGTTCCTTAAGAAACTTGAATTCGAGGAGTTAACGCCCCAAAATCACCAAACGGCGTCGGTTTAGCACGAAACTTAGCACACACGACCGCCTAGGCACGAGAGACTTGTGGGAGAAGACGGGGCTCGAATCGGGTTCCCGGTTTGGGAGTTAGAGCCGGATTTCACTTTAGGCAAATTACTTCCTTAAGAAACTTAAATTCGAGGAGTTAACGCCCCAAAATCACCAAACGGCGTCGGTTTAGCACGAAACTTGGCACACACGACCGCCTAGGCACGAGAGACTTGTGGGAGAAGACGGGACTCGAATCGGGTTTCCGATTTGGGAGTTAGAGCCGGATTTCACTTTAGGCAAACTAGTTCCTTAAGAAACTTGAATTCGAGAAGTTAACGCCCCGAAATCACCAAACGGCGTCGGTTTAGCACGAAACTTGGCACACACGACCGCCTAGGCACGAGAGACTTGTGGGAGAAGACGGGGCTCGAATCGGGTTCCCGGTTTGGGAGTTAGAGCCGGATTTCACTTTAGGCAAACTAGTTCCTTAAGAAACTTGAATTCGAGGAGTTAACGCCCCGAAATCACCAAACGGCGTCGGTTTAGCACGAAACTTGGCACACACGACCGCCTAGGCACGAGAGACTTGTGGGAGAAGACGGGGCTCGAATCGGGTTCCCGGTTTGGGAGTTAGAGTCGGATTTCACTTTAGGCAAATTACTTCCTTAAGAAACTTAAATTCGAGGAGTTAACGCCCCGAAATCACCAAACGGCGTCGGTTTAGCACGAAACTTGGCACACACAACCGCCTAGGCACGAGAGACTTGTGGGAGAAGACGGGGCTCGAATCGGGTTCCCGGTTTGGGAGTTAGAGCCGGATTTCACTTTAGGCAAACTAGTTCCTTAAGAAACTTGAATTCGAGGCGTTAACACCCCAAAATCACCAAACGGCGTCGGTTTAGCACAAAACTTGGCACACACGACCGCCTAGGCACGAGAGACTTGTGGGAGAAGACGGGGCTCAAATCGGGTTCCCGGTTTGGGAGTTAGAGCCGGATTTCACTTTAGGCAAACTAGTTCCTTAAGAAACTTGAATTCGAGGAGTTAACGCCCCAAAATCACCAAACGGCGTCGGTTTAGCACGAAACTTGGCACACACGACCGCCTAGGCACGAGAGACTTGTGGGAGAAGACGGGGCTCGAATCGGGTTCCCGGTTTGGGAGTTAGAGCCGGATTTCGGTCCAATCGAAATTATTTACTAAACTATCTTTCTAATTACATAGTAGTCAATTTTTTTTTATATTTTTTTATAATTAAAATATTAACACCATTATATGGTTTTTAATTATTTTTATCTTGTTTTTTTTAGATATTTCCTGAGTAGCAGTTGGCTTCTTCTGGAATGCGGGCGTATCAAGATTATGATAAATTTTTATTTTTGTAACCCACGAACGAATGAAGACGAAAACTTTTGGTTTTGATTTTGATTTATGTTATTTAAATTTGTGAGCAACATTATGTATGTATTATGCGACGTTATGTAGTGGCATAATTTTTATTGTTATGAATTTTTATTTATGTATTGCTATGAATGGAACAATATTATTAATTTTCATTATTTGTCAACTTTTGTTTATGTACGTATTTATATTATTCTGTAATTTTTGGATTTTTTTATAATTATTTTTTATTTAATACAGGTTATTTTAATTTTTTAAATAATTTTTCAGCAGGTTTTTTTTTTTTTTTTTTTTGAGACGGGAGCAGAACCCGTCGCAAAAACCAATAATAGGCTTTTGCGACGGCACCAAGACAGTCGCAAAAGCTGTGCAATTGGAATTTACAAGACTCCTTTAGCGACGGTAACCGTTGCCGTCGCCAGTACTTATAAGATGCCAGAGTTTTAGCGACGGTAATTTTGCCGTCTCAGAAACTCACTTTTAGCGACGGGAATTACGTGCCGTCGCGAAAACTGACATTTTTTTCTATTACTGGCGACAGGAAAATGACCGTCGCAAAAAACACACCTTACCGTCGCAGAAACTAATGGCGACGGGACTTACCGTCGCTAAAGCTCTTTTGCAACCCCCTTTGTCGCGACCCCCTCTTACCGTCGCAAAAAGCCAAATTACCGTCGCAAAAAGTATTAGCGACGGCTCCCGGGGCATTTGCGACAGCCGCCTACCGTCGCAAAAAACGACTTTTTTGGTAGTGTTTGCTGGACATAGAGTTCAATCCCATTTTATAATCCCACCAGACAAATACCCCTTCAGTATGGTAGCCACATCACATGAATCCCACACTCAAGTTTGCAACGGGATGTTTTGGAAAGATGGTTAAAAGTTATTTTTTGACTTTTTTTAATTTTTTTGTGAGGGAGGAAAGTGGATTAAAAGTTGAGAAGTGACTTTTAACCCATTTTTCAAAATAAGCTGTTATTACCTGGTAATGCATTTGGGATCTTTATAACATTTTTTATTTTTTTGAAAAAAAGTCCGTCTAATTTTAGAAATATTGTGCAAGTTATTACCTTCAACACTAAAAAATAGACTGTTTATTTTTTTTAAAACAAATATAATCTAAATATATAGCTACTAATATCTGGATCAATCTAATTCTTTTAATATGGATGATCCCCTTAAAATACACTAAAAACTAAAATAGACTCAAAATGGGCCCTAATGGGCCAAACTGGTGGAATGGAGGGAATCTGAATGCCTAATTTGGTAGAATTTTAATTTATAGCTAAAGCCTGTGAATCATGGCCCCGTTTGGTTGAATTTAAATTTATTTAATTAAATTAACTAATAGTGTTTAGTTGTAATTTAAAATTATAGTTTATTTGAATTTTTAAATTTATTTGGCTAAAAAAAAATAAGAAAAAGAGATTTTCTTAAGTAAGAATTTGTTATTTTTTGGATTTATTCAAAACCCTTAAAATACACCAGGATAAAAATTCTCATATTTTTTGCTTTAATTATAACTTTTGAGAGAATCTCAAATATTTGCACAACAAAAGAGTTATTTGATAACTTAGTTAAATTAAAAAACTCAAGTCTTTTTTTTTTTTTTTTTTTTTTTTTTTTTGGTGTGCAGATTATGAAAAGTTTGTACCAAACATATTTACAATTTATTTTAAATCTTTTAAGCTAATAATATAAAAAAATAATCATAAAAAATTAACTTATAATTATAAATGATATCAAACAACACCGGTGCCATAGATCTCTTCCAACAACCATCAAATTTTCGGAGTTAAAATAAAAAATTTAAAACCAAAAAAATAAAACGAAAGGACATCACAGCATTACGCTTTTGATGGAAGGAAATTATGATCATGATATAGTTTTACAGTAATGATAGAACAAAACTCAACTCCCACAACTCTCAAAAAGTTCGTTTGGAAAGTGGGTTGGCTTTTTGACTTTTTTTACTATTTTAACCTAGGGCTAAAAAGCTTGATTTGGAAACGACTTTAGGCTTTTTTTTGGCTTTTTTAGTTTTTTTTTGTGAGAGAAAGAATGTAATGATTATGAGTTGAATGTGATGTTTTGTCTTATTAGACTAAAAAGTCTATTTTATTTTTTTGGCTAAAATAGCCAACAAAACCCCAACTTTTGCTTTCCAAACGAAGCCAAAATGATCTGAACCATTTATGTCACTGTGAGACACAATCCTCAAAAAAAATTCAAACACATCAATGGTGAATATCTCAGTGGAGATCATGGGGTCCTCCTTTGTGGAGTCCCAAATATTTCCTATAGTTTTATTAATAAAAATTAATTATTAAAGATTACAAATGTTTGAATGTGGACTTGTCTGATCAATTCTTTGCCTGGAAAGTGTTGTAATAAAGTAAACTAATAGCATAAACAATTGTTTATTGGTTCTCCAAGTTGACCCATGAGATTTGAATGCCTAATTGGATAAGATCACCATCTGTAAATTCCCTGGTTTCACTTTCTCAGCTGCACAAACTAGTATTAAACAACTGGAAAAACAGCTGTATGTAATGTGATTAATATATATTCTTTTAAATTTATTTTCAATTTTGTATATCATCATACTTGTTAATCATATCGACAGTGCTTCTCTTCGGTTAGTTAAACTGTTGAATGTTTAGGATTCGTCAAGTGTTTTATCTTTGTAAATAATCACGTTGATTGAATATTAATAATCATTTGATTATATCATATTTACATTAATAACTTATTTTTAAAATCATAGTTATCGTACTATTAATATTTAATAAATATAATTTTTTACAAGAATAAAATATTCGACTAACTCTAAACTTTGAAGGACTCGGATCATTAATCTGAAATTTATGATAGAATTTATAAAATCCAACAATATATTTCAAGTCAATTTCAAACCGAAGAGAAGGCAGTCGTAATCATATTAGCCTACCAGCTTGTCAAGTGCTGTATTTTGAGACGCGGAAACCGAACGAATGAAATAAAGAGTTAATGTTCATAAAGCATATCACATCATAAAGTTCACGTATGGTTTGTCAGTTTTTTATTTAGACCCCCAAAAAAAAAAATTTATTGATCATCTTATCAAAAAAATACTAATAGAAAATAAATTTAATAGAAAAAATAGTTATATAAATTAAAAAATAAAATAATAAATTTATGAAATTTGAATAATAAAACAAATAATGTAAATAAATTTATTTAATTTAACTAAATATATGACAATTAATAAAGTAAAATGACAAAAAAAAATTTATTAATAATGCAATATTTTCTAATTTATCACTCTTAAATAACAATAATCCCTAATGATGTGGTATTGAGGTTAAAGCTTACATGATGAAATATTTGAAAAATCAAAATTTAACACTTATCAGGCATATTTTTAAAAATAATAAATTAAATATCTCAAATATTTTTCAAAATCTATTTAATCGACACACTGCTAACAAAAATTATAAACTTGGGTCACCAACATAGCCATGTGCCTATCTAACTACACTTGTTCAAATGTTAAATTTGCTCTTTCGAATATATATATATATATATAACACGTCTTATTGTTAAGTGAGTATATGATTATGTAGTGTCATAACAACACTAAGGGATTGTTTGGGATGTAAATAAGTGTACTTTTTATTTTTTTGGACTAAAAAATTGAAGAAAAAAATATAAATGTTTGGGTTAATTTTTTGACTTTTTATGGAAAAATATGTATTAAAAAATTGTATAAATTAGTATGTAGGGGAAAATTAAAATTAGGAGTTGTGCAGCCGTAATTTTTGACTTTTGGTGAATAGCGTTAACTTTTTAACTTTTTAAGTAATTTTTTAACTTTTTGACTTTTTGACTTTTTATGGACTTGCCAAACTTAGCCTAAATAACTTGTTGAGAATAGAGCAAAATGGTATTAAAAAAAAAAATCATATAATGAACCCCAGCTAATTAAAACAATACTAGATTGAACTTGATTTGGTTTGGTAATCTTGCCAAACCAATAATGATCTTATAAATCTTTGAGTTAACTATTTCGCTAATTTACAATCAAAATTAATACAAAAAATCCTAAATCAGATCTGAATCAAAGTGATTCACTAGGCATGGAATACAATTTAAAGTTAGAACAACTAGTGTCCCTCATCAACAATGATGAACTAAATCCAAGCATTGAAGTACCCAAATTAAACTCTAGAAGAATATCCTCCAATTGATGACCCCCTATCACAATTGAAGCCTTAGGACTCACACCTCCATCCAAGAACCCTAAGCAAAGAACTCCATCACTCACCTCTACCATTGAATTCCTCCCATGGATCCTCCACTTCACCATCTCACTTTGCAACACAAAATCAATTACCGGCACTGCAGGCCCGGCCCATGTTTTTTCAAGCCCATTAGAACTAAAACAGACATCAAAATGTGCTACAGATGCAACCCGAGTCATGTTCATTGAGGTGGCAATCTTGATATAAGCTCTTTTAAATGTGTCATAGATTGTGCTCTCCATAGTGGTATAAGGAAGAATTGTACTTAGTTTTGTCCCTCCGATGGACAATGTTGATGTATTAAGTGACAATCTCTTGCCATTTATTTTAATGGACTTCACATTAATGTAGTAATCTTCTAATGCACCATCTTGATTAGAAATTAGGGGTGTGTACATTAGTGAATTCGGCAAGTCAGGCTCAAAAATCGAGACATAAGGCTCATTACCCAAGAGAACGACACCGTTTGACGATGATAGACAGATGGCGAATTTCCGTTGGAAGCCGAAGGTGGTGGCAAGTTGTGATGGTAGTGATATTCTAGCCCTCCCAAGGCCCAACATTCCTTTCACACCACTTGCTAGGCCATTTAGTAGCCATGGTGGTACACATGAAAACAGGAAGTGATCAACGGTGGTGATTGAAGTCACCTGGCCTGATCGGTCAACGGAATCAACGGCCACAATGCCTTCAACTAGCTCCCCACGTGTGGCCCCCTGTGTGATGGTGTTGACCGTGTCAACACTACAATCACAACCATTGGCTAAATTTGCCCTTGAGCATTGGAGTGAGCCACCGTTGACGGGACGATGAGATGATGACATGTGTCCGGAGGCACAATCAAGCCAGAGAAATGGACCGCCAAGATCAACCACAAGCTTGATGGGAACCATTGGATTACTACCATGATGCATATGAGTCACATATTGGACTGTTGAGACATCTTTGATCACTGGAAGGACTATACCAATGTTTTGTGAACTGGGTTTCTGAGCAAGAGAGAAAGTGAGAAGGAAAGTGAAAGAAAATAGAAGGAAAATGGGAAGAGAGGCTGCCATGGATGAGATCTAGAAAGAGAGAAGTGAGAGAAGGGATGTGGTGTGGTGGGGCGCCGCGTCTGGCTAAGTTTGGCTTTAGTAGATGAGGGTTGTTTGGATAAGGACTAATTGGAATGTGAAACACATTTTATTTTTTATTTTTTATTTTTTTTGATTTGGCCCCACTAGAGTTGTTGGTAATGGTATCCAAGGTTTATCTTCTTTTTGAGAAGTGGCTCATCCATGTTCCCATGCATAGAGAGATATCCTAAGCATATTCTTTGTCATCTTCTTCTCTTAATTTTTTAATGCACCTTCAATGACTAATTATGTTGAAGTTACACATAAAAATAAGTGGGATTTAATTTTATTTGACAAGTCTTAATAATTACATGGCTGCTTTACGTTGTATTTAGTTGAGGGATTTGAGAAAGAATTTGGAGAGAAAAAAATATATGTGTGAAATTAGGTAAAATGTAGGTATATTTTATTCACATTTCACCTATTATTTCCATTTTCCTTTCTAAATTCCTTCTTAAATCTTTCAACTAAACACAGTATTAAAGAATTAGTTAAAATTTTGTGTTCTCTTGCTGTCCTAATTATATATATATATATAAAAGATGCAACCAATTGTAATATATTACTATATCGGATTCAACACTATATTATTATTTTATCTATTTATTTATTTATTTTTGAAAAGAGAGGAGAGTTTTCTGGAGGGAATGGAACACAAACGCTAACAAAAAATATGACTTCTAACTGGGGACGTAGTTTGAGCGGATCAACTCGAGTAACCCAGAGTTTAGTTTGAATTTTTTTAGAACTTGAATAAAATATTTTTAAATTTGGTACGAGTTTGGATAAAAATTCAAAAGCCTGAATTAAGGCCCCGTTTGGGAACTTACCTTTTTAGCCAAAAAGTTACTAAATTAGCCAAAAAGTCAACAACCCATACCAAAAAGTCAAAGATTCTCTTTTCTCTCTACTTTTTGCACATCTTTTCGTAATTAGCCAAAAAGTCATCTCAAACATATAAGTTTTTTTTACCTACCTTTTTAGCCAAATAGCAAAAAAGTTACTAAATTAGCCTGTTCCCAAACGAGGCCTAAATTTGGGCGGGCTTGGGCAAAGACGTCAAACAACCTAAGCAACCCAAAATCCGAATTATATATATATATAGATATATAAAAATATTAAATATACATATAAATTATTAGTCATTACATGATATTAAAGTAATATATATTATTAAATCATATTGAATATATATTATATATACAAATTACATAAAATCTTACTTTTTTTTCTTTTTATTTTCACTCATAAATTGTAAGGACTACTATAGTGGCATCTCTCTTACATTATATAAATTATTTATTTTGATGGTATTAATGATTTTCTATAAATAAATAAAAAAATTGTAAATAGAGTCAAATTTTAATAATATAGCTGCAAAAAAAAAAAATTTAAATTCATTTACAACTCGGGCAATTCGGGCAATTCGGGTTTAACTTGGGTTGGGCTTGAGCAGACAATCTCGAGTTACAATTCGGGCTTGGGTAAACTTGGACAGGTCTCAGCACAACTTGAACTGGGCTTGAACAACCTCCTAACCAAACCGAACTCGTGCGAGTTACACCCCTACTTCTAACTACTAATAACATCTCTGTAGCTATTTGTATCGAAATGAGAACTTTAGAATTAAACTTTGAGAATTTTACATTTATCGAAATATTATTCAATATTCTTATTCTAATAGTGTAAATGAGGATTGTTTGGATAAGAACAAATCGGATTATGAGTTTTTTTTATTTTATTTAAAAAAATAAAAAATAAAAAATTGGGCTTTGCTTGGTCCTACCAGAGTAGTTATCCTTTGTTTATCTTCCTCTTTTGGCATGTGAAGTGACTCATAGATGTTTTTGATCGACAGAGATATCTTCTAAGAGCATCCATACCAGTCTCAATGAATATTGAGTTAAATTATAATTTAAAATTTATTTTTATATTTTAGTTAATCTCTTTTTTATGTGCACACTATATCAAATTTTCTATTTTAAAATTCTATTTCATTAAAATATTATTCTTTTATTCTTTTATCTTTTTCAATTTAAATATATTTTTTTCAGTGCACCATAACAACAGAGAGCAACAGCCAAATGAGGCAAACCCATTGAGGGGCGGTCAACCGGTTAGGTCAAAATTCAGCAAAACTTCCTTTTCTACAGGGATATCTGGGAGGACATCCAGTGGGTGAGAAAACATAATAAAAAATAGATTAACTTGTCGCAAAAAAATAATAAACTATTAAATAACTAATGAATTGACGTACCATAACAAATTTAACCAAAAGCTAGTTTAGAAATAATTTATTGAGACTGATGGAGTAAGAATTTTATGATTTACTAGTTATATTTAACCAAAAACTACATCTGATGAGGCCAATGTGGAGTTTCTAAGGAGATATTATGGTAAAGTTGGGTTTACTTTTAAAAACTCAATTCTATCTTTAAATTATGATTTGGATGTAATATGTTAATTAAATATATTTTTAAAATGTAACTCAAAATTATTTTTAAAATTCCTCTCTTCTTTATTTATTTATTATTATTAATCAATCAATCAATTATTTTTTTCTCTCTCATCACTCGTTTTTTCTCTCACATTTTCTTATATTCTATACATCAATCAATCAAAAAAATAAAAATAAAAAAATTACAAATCATCTCAAAACTATTTTCAATACTCATAATCAAATAAATTTTCTCTTTTCGAATCATGATTCAAAAACTTAAAACTCAAAACACAACTCTACACCCAAATTATAATTATAAAACTAAACCAAATTGAGCCTATTTGTCTTCACTACTTCAATTTTTTAATGTATCTCAATTTACCAAATAAAAATTTCAAAAGATATGAACTTAAAAATTTTACCACGAATCCTACTTAAAAAGTGTAATATAGATTGAAACTTGATATATTATGGTCATAATTTTAATAAATTTGGTCAATGCAATTTAAATTTTAGATTTTTTTTTTTTTTTTTTGTTGGGACATGTATTGTTGATGATAAAAATTTATGGTAAAGTGTACTCATAAATAAAAATGGGATCTAATTTTATATAAGTGTTGGCTAATTTATAATTACATGGGTGTTTTAATGAACTAATTAAAATCTCGAAAATGATTTCTACCCCCAGCTGGGGGTGACCCCCAGTGAGGTGTCACTGGGGGATTGGTCCAAAAAAACAGTTTTTTTTTTTTTTTTTTTTTTTTTTTTTTTTTTTTTCTAAGTTTCGGCCAGTGGGGGCTCGCCACCTCACTGGGGGTGAGACCCCCACTGGGTGTATAAGGCAGCTCTCTTAAAATCTTGTGTTATCTTGTTGTCCTACTTTTTTTTTGTAGGTATGGCAAAACTCACTAAAGCCAAGTTTGGCATCTACTATATATTGGATTCACAACTGTGCTTTCTTCTTCTTCTTTTTTTGTCCTTTTTCTTAACGAGATGTTTTTCTGAGAAGGAAAGATAAAAATGGCCCGCACTTAATAATGGTTTATCAACAATGTTAATGACTTACATTTTGGTGTCGTTTGGAAAGTGTGTTGACTTTTTAATTTTTTTGATTATTTTAACTTGGGCTAAAAAGTTTGGTTTGAGAAGGACTTTTTGACTTTTTTTGTGAGAGAATAGTGTAATGATTATGAGTTGGATGTGATATTTTGTTTGTTGTGGCTAAAATAGCCTATTTTGTCTTTTATGACTAAAATAGTCAAAATCATCTTCCCAAACGGGACTATTCACAAATATATTTATAATGATATGATAAAGGTAGTAGTTCTTATATAATTAAATGTATGATCAATCAAAAACTAATACTTGTTAAATTATATCATTGTAGGTTGAAAATTTTTTTTTTTTTTTTATCAACATCATTGTAGGTTGAATTGTAGTAAGTTTTTGAAAATCGCAAACATTTTCTAATGATTTAAGGATTATTTTAACATCTCTATTGGAGAAGTTCTTAAAATTATCTCTTATTGAGGTCGAAATGACAAGCCAAAGTTGAACTTTGATCATTTATAATACAAAGATAGAATTAGATAAAATATATATCAATGAATAAAATTTAAAAAATTTATCGATAAAATTCTCTTTTAAAACTTTTTATTCATCCATTTATATTCTCTATTTAATTTTGTTTAGGGGTGTAAAAATAATTTGAAATCCTCATGTGGCTCGAGATGGGCTCGATCTGATTAGGCCCAATTAGGTATGAGTCTAAGCCTAGCCCAGAATTCTGGGCCTGGGCCTGGGCCTAGGCCTGAGCCGTAATTTTGAAACCCGACTCAGCTCCGTGACATAGTTCATCGACCCACTCAAGGCCTAGTCCGAGGCCTAATTTGCCTGACTCGGTCAAGATCTAATGTCATTTTTAATAAAAAATAATAAAATTTTAATAAAAATAAAAAATATAAAAAAATGTTCAAATCCATCCAGACCCAAATATCCTTTGAGCCTAAACTAGACCTAATTTTCTGACTCGACTCAATCAGCCTAAATTTCAACAGAAACCCACACGACCCAATGTGTCATGATGAGTCACGTCTGGTCAAATTTACACTCCTGTTGTTTTTTCTGATTGTGAGTTGAAAAAAAAGAGGTCCTCTTTAGAAGAAGTGGATTATGAGCGACGTGTTTAGAGCCTGTCCAATTGGAGCACTATTTTGCTCTTTTAATGGACAATGTCTATTAGTTTGTTACACAAACACACCATGCTATGGAAATATCACAATTAATAAGAATGAGACATGAGCCACGTCTTTAGAGCATATCCAATTGGAGCACTATTTCGCTCTTTTAATGGACAATATCTATTAGTTTGTCACACAAACGCACCATGCTATGGAAATATCACAATTAATTTTGGTCCCAACAACTCATTGTGCCTGTTTAGCAGAGCTTAATTACAGCTTATTTCAGCTTTCAGCTTAATTTAAACTATTTTGATATGTTTGGTTTAGCTTATAGCTTATAGCTTATAACTTCTTGGAAGTCAGAAATCAGTTTATTCTTTGAGTGGGGCAGGAGATGCTTTAAGAATAAGCTGGAAATCAGCTTAAGCTAAAAGTTATAAGCTATAAGCTGTTTATGCATAAACTATAAGTACTTTCCCACAGTTCTACCAAACAGGACCATTGTTGGTCATGTCCCAACTACTTATAGTTGGTCATAATTAATAAAAATAAATAAATAAATCACCGGGGTGGAGGTCTTGAGATCGACATTTGGAGTGCACTTGCGGACGTATTATACTCTTGTCATATAATAGTTTGGGACATCTGTTGTGGTGAGGTAGTTGGTGAGACCAGAGCCTGTGAAAACAATGATACTTCCCAAGAGCTTCCTTTTTGGTGTTTAAAAAAATAATAATAAAAAAAAGTGTGAAAGTCAATGATCATTTCGTTGGGTTTATTTATTTTATTTTTTTTAAAAAAAAGGTGAAATAGTGAGATCTCAAATTTTTTTTTTTGTCACCATTTACAATGAATAATAGATGTCAATGGTTTGAGACTAGGGCTGCAAACGAACCGAGTCGAGTCGAGTCGAGCCGAGCATTGCTGAGTTCAAACTCGGCTCGTTTATTTATCGAGCTCGTTTATTGAGCTTGAGCTCTACTCAATAAGGAACTAGGCTCAAGTTCGGCTCCATAAATTTTTATAATATTATTTATATTATTTAATATATAAAAAATGTATTTATATTATTATTTATCTATATTTATATATATTATTTAATATATAAATAATATATTTATTATATAATTTAAATAAAAATAAACGAGCCGAGCTTATGCGAGCTCGAGCTCGGCTTGTTTACTAAATGAGTCTAATATTCGAGCTTGAGCTCGGCTCATTTAGCCCTGCCCTTAACCAACCGAGTAGAGCTTGTTCATGAACAGCTCGGTTCATTTCCAGACCTATTCGAGACCCATTGATGATTTATTAAGTGCATGTGAATTTTTTTTATTATATATGAGCATAATATATGAAAAATAATTTCATATTAATCACCTATTGAGTTCATGCTACAACATATATAGTGCATAATATATGTAAATTATGATTTAAATTAGTATTGAGTATAAATCACTGTAATATTTAGTTTTAAATCCTTGTGGTCGTAGAGTCAACAAATTATTTAATTAAAATTAGTTATATATTTTGTTTGATTATATCCAAAATTTGTGTTAGTCTCATGGATCAAACAGTAATAAGTTAAGTCTCTAAATTAGTTAAGGTTGATTTCTTAAATTTATTTATGTTTTTAAAACTCAATAGCTAAAATTAAAGAGCCTATATGATATCCATCTTTTTTTTCCTTTTTTTTTTTTTAAGTGACTATTATAGAATAAAAAATATTATAAATCCCAAATAATCTATTAAATTTTCTACTAAGCTTCCCGTCAATTCTTATTTTTAGCAAACACAAAAATAATGGTCCAATGTGAGACAAAGAAGAGAAGTTAATTGGTGTTCCAAGAACATACTCACCCTGTGCTGTGGGGTGAGGCGATTAAGGCGGTCGTCTCGGATCTCTAATTTTAAACAAAATTTAAGGTCTCTAATTAGGGGAGTATATCATATCATATTATTTCATAATTATTTCCATGTTAGCTCAATTCATTTATTTTTATGTTGTCACATGGTGTTATTTTGATTCGTGTCCAATTAATGTTTAATGTAAAAACTTTCACTTTTAATTAAAAATACCTTAGCAATTGTATAGATAGTAAAAAAATTTCTCATAAGTTGAATTTTATAAAATTTATTTCTACTAAATGAAATTATTCATAGAATGTTTGATTTTAATTCAATTGCATTTTTTTAATTAAAAAAATTGTATCTTATTACTATATATTTTTTACTAGATTGACTCTAAAATAGGTAACAAAAAAATACATATCTTAAATGAAAAAAAGATATTAGCCTTAATTATTATTTTACATACTTTTTTTATTAAATTAGATGGAGTTAAATAAAAGATTAAAAAAATGTCATGGCACTCCTTAACTAATAATTTATGTTATTGAGTTGTGTCATACTTGAATTCATGTTGAAAAATAGTTAATCCTAACTTACTAATTTTATATATTGCTTGAGTTGTGTCGAAAATTCTCATCCTTATCCCTAATTAATTTTAGTTATTATAGCATTCATAAGTTAAAAAATAAATATTCGATTCAACTAATTGAAGTTCAACTATATATATTTATTATCTAAATTTTGTTAAATTGTAAAGCAATAGAAATAAATTTTTATCCTTTTTGTTTTGTTCAAAAATTTTTTTTTTTTTAGATACTGATATATGAAGGGCCCAATTTATAAAATTCACCTTAAATCCCCTAATAACTCAGGACCGGCCCTGTACTCACCTCATATTCCAAATTGAATATGATTAATGGACAGGATATGACTCATTGAATTCCGTTAGTAATGAAAAAATCATTAAAAAAAAAAGAAGAAAAAAAAAAGGATAATTAGTCGAGACATGTGATATCTTAAAGGGAGAGAGATAAGGGTGTAAATCTGATCCGACCCGACCCGGCTCATGTCGGGCCTCGCGGACTCTTGCCAAAATTCGGGTCTGGCCAGCCCACAGGCCAAAAAATTAGGCCCAAGGGTATTCGGGCTTTGAGCAGGCCAATGGGTTAGGCCTCGGGTTTGGGCAGGCCGTGCCAATTTTTTTGTTTTTTTATTTTTTTTCTACCAAAATTTTATTATTTTTTACTAAAAAAGATACTGAGTTTGGGCAGGTCGGGCCTCCAATTGAGCCTTGAGTAGTCCTTAAGCGGGCTGATGAGCTGGGCCACAGGTCGAACTTCAAAATGATGGCCAAACCCAATCCCAAAGGCTCGGGTTAAGCTCAGACCCAAGCCTAAATAAGCTGAACCCACCCCAAATCGCAGGCGAATTTCAACCCGCCCACAGGGGCTATTTTCACACCCCTGGGAAGAAATAGAGCAAATAAGTCTAAAGTACACAATGTGTGATTGCCAAGTACTAGCCCAGGTCCATTATTTCACTAAGGTCAAGTTTGGCGTCGTCCATATGCATTATTATACAAACAACAGCTCCAAGAATCCAAAAAACAAAGAAAAAAGGGAATTAAAAATTTGCTCAAAATCAACAATCAAAGATCAAGGTTTGACCATGATTCACAATAATAATTTTAAAAGTACATTGTAAATTTAAATTGTTTGACTCATATACTAATTTAAAATTTTTATAGTAGACTTTCTAGTTATCCAAAAAGCTTAAAAAGCCAATTCCATGAACTCTCTCCCATCAAAACTATCCCATCTTCTTTCAACCTATCTCACTTCCCTTCCATCCCATGGCTACTTATTCTATTTTCCAACTCTTCATTTTCTCCTTCCTCATTCTCAAATCCCTTTCCCAAACACACCCTTCTCCCAAACAACCACCCAAATCGCTCATCCTCCCAGTCTCCAAACACCCCTCCACCCTCCAATACACCACCCAATTCAACCTAGT
This sequence comes from Camellia granthamiana, assembly GCA_036172215.1. Classification (NCBI taxonomy): domain Eukaryota; kingdom Viridiplantae; phylum Streptophyta; class Magnoliopsida; order Ericales; family Theaceae; genus Camellia; species Camellia granthamiana. Next base: position 143,646,299 of record CM069907.1, read on the forward strand.
GTCACGCCCCGAGAATTCTGTGACACAAGGAGCAACATTTGAAGGATGCTGGAAGGCTCCAGAAGGAGTGAGAACGGGCTAGAGTATGCTGGAAGGCTCTAGAACGTAGTGGAAGGGTCCAGAGTGACCTGGAAGATTCCAGAGTGTGGAAGAACCTTGAAGTGTCCAGAGGAGTCTGGATGGGTCTGGAACACCCTAGATTATGCTAGGAGAAGCCTACCATGTACTACACTAGTGTAGAGAGATCTAGAATGTAGTAGATAGGGTAGTTGTCCTAGATAGTTCTATGGAGTGTTCTAGATGAGAGTTTGTAGCCCTTGGATCAAAATGATCATAGCCGTCCATTGAGGAGGGGGATGGCTATATAAGGGTGAGGGATCTAGAGTTGCTAGGCACCTAGAGACCTGGAGATCCAAGAGAGCTCTAAGAGTGAAGCACTTGTGAGTGTGAGTATGAGAGCCTTGTAAAGCTTTGTACACGACTATACTTGTAAAGTTAACTTGTATAATGAAGGCATTCTTCCACCTAAACCTTGTGTGTGTTAGTGTGGTTGAATGGGTAAGGCTGACTTAGGTGCAACCAAGAGGGTTGAAAGCATCCAAGGCCGCACGGTAGGCTTGCGAAGTCTAAGGCCGTGACAGTTGGTATCAGAGCGAGGTTACGTGAGAAAGTAACCGAGTGGGGTGTACATGGCTAGGTCGGGTGACGAAGGGAACGTCCCCAGGGTGAAAAGGCTCTCGGCAAGTGACTCGATGGCGGCATTGGAGGCACGACTCGAGGGGATGATGGAGAATGTGGTGGAGAGGCTCACTAGGCTGGAGGAAGCGCTAGTTGGCCCTGGTAAGCCCACATCTCATATCAGTGACTTTTTCTCCTATTTTGCTAGTTTGGTTGCTAGGGTGGAAGAGCTGGAGGAGAAGGTGGACTCCTTCGAGGGAAGGGTGAATTCGTCTCGCTTCGAGGTAGCTAGAGACAGCCCAACCAGCAGAAGGCCCTGGAAGCAATAGTAGCTAGCTTGGAGTTAGAGTTGGAGTTGTGCAAGAAGGCCATCGTCGCTGGTAATGGCGGAGGTTTGGCTCCACCAAAGAGGAGGGTTTGTGCGCCCGAACCTAAGAGCTATGAGGGTGCGAGAGGTGCCCGAGAGAGCCATGCCAAAGGTGGGAGGCAGTCTCCTCAGACCACCAAGGATGGGCACAGCGAGGGCGAGGCCCGGATGAGACGGGAACGCCGAGGAAAGGGGCAACGCACCGGATCTCCAGGGAAGAGAGGGCAGCTTGAGTGTTACCTGTGCAACGGACCGCACATGGTGAAAAACTGCCCGAAGAAGAAGAAACAGCTGAGTGCCTTGGAGAGGAAGGGAAAGAATGAGGCGAGGGACTCCGAGAGTGACGACCCTTCAGAGAATGAGGCACAGCTAGGGAGCATCCAACTTCTTGGGTCGATGTCCCAGAAGAGTGGGGAGATGCACATCCAAAAGAAGGATGAGCGGTGCGCGGAGGTGAAGGCTAAGGGGCAAACTTCACATGCGCAGGAGAAGAGAGGTGCCACTCTAAGGTTTGAGTACACCGACGAGGCTAGGAGGCTGGGCTTGAAGAGGAAAGGGCAGCTCGAGTGTTTCCTGTGCAACGGACCGCACATGGTGAGGGACTGCCCGAAGAGGAAGGCACTTGCAGGGATGCGACAGAGTGGGCTGCATGGCAAGGACAAGGAGAAAGCACTTGCAGGGATGCGGCAGAGTGGGCTGCATGGCAAGGATAAGGAGAAAGCACTTGCAGGGATGCAGCAGAGTGGGCCGCATGACAAGGGCGAAGAGGCAAGCTCCAGCAGCAGCAGCGAACACAGATCATATCGAGACGTGGTGGCTCGGTATGCTTTTGCGTGACGAGGGCGTCACGGGATTAGGTGGGGGAGAGTGTCACGCCCCGAGAATTCTGTGACACAAGGAGCAGCATTTGAAGGATGCTGGAAAGCTCCAGAAGGAGTGAGAACGGGCTAGAGTATGCTGGAAGGCTCTAAAACGTGGTGGAAGGGTCCAGAGTGACCTGGAAGATTCCAGAGTGTGGAAGAACCTTGGAGTGTCCAGAGGAGTCTGGATGAGTCTGGAACACCCTAGATTATGCTAGGAGAAGCCTACCATGTACTACACTAGTGTGGAGAGATCTAGAATGTAGTAGATAGGGTAGTTGTCCTAGATAGTTCTATGGAGTGTTCTAGATGAGAGTTTGTAGCCCTTGGATCAAAATGATCATAGCCGTCCATTGAGGAGGGGGATGGCTATATAAGGGTGAGGGATCTAGAGTTGCTAGGCACCTAGAGACCTGGAGATCCAAGAGAGCTCTAAGAGTGAAGCACTTGTGAGTGTGAGTGTGAGTGTGAGAGCCTTGTAAAGCTTTGTACACGACTATACTTGTAAAGTTAACTAGTATAGTGAAGGTATTCTTCCACCTAAACCTTGTGTGTATTAGTGTGGTTGAGTGGGTAAGGCTGACTTAGGTGCAACCAAGAGGGTTGAAAGCATCTAAGGCCGCACGGTAGGCTTGCGAAGTCTAAGGCCGTGACACTAGGAACCCCTCTCAACCCTCAAACCCTACTTATCGACCTTGGTGGCCGCCTCCTATGGATTGATTGTGAGAATGGCTACAACCACTCCTCCACGTACCGCCCTGGCCTCTACGGCTCCGCCACGTGTTCCGCCGCCAAACCCATTTTTGGATGTGAACTATGCTTATTTTCCTCATCAAAACAAGGCTTTTGTAACAACAACACTTGCTTAGTTGCCATTGAAAACACCATAACAACAACAGTCCAATTTGCAGAAATAGCCATTGATACAATTTCAATTGGCCCTTTTACCATGGTCCCTAACTTTATTTTTGGATGTGCAAGCGCTTGGCTAATAAAAGGCCTAGATAGTGGTATTAATGGTGTGGTTGGCCTTGGCAGAACTCGAATTGGCTTCCCAACTCAACTTTCATCGAGGTTTGGTGGGACCTTTCGTCGAAAATTCGCCTTGTGCTTGCCATCATCCACTTCAAAATCTAATGGCATCGTGGTTTTTGGGGATGCTCGTTACGTTTTCTATCCAAACTATAATAAATCAAAGCTCATTGATTTAACCACAAGCTTTAGTTTCACTAAGCTACTCGTTAATCTGGTGACTACTGCAGATGATGTACAAGGAGAGCCCTCCGCGGACTATTTCATTGGTGTTACTTCAATCACAATTAACAAAAAACCCATTAGTCAAATTAACACAACCTTGTTATCTATTGACAAGAATGGGTTCGGAGGAACCAAGATTAGTACTGTTAAACCCTATACTGTTCTTGAGAGTTCAATTTACAACTTAGTCACTGAAAATTTTGCTAAGGAGCTTGAAGCCATGAATGTGGCTAGAGTGGCACCGATGACACCGTTTACGGAGTGTTTTAGCACAAAAAACTTGAAATACAATCTGGTTGGAGTGGAAGTCCCAACTATTGGATTTGTGTTTGAGAACAAGGATGTGTATTGGGAACTTCATGGGGCTAATTTGATGGTGGAGATAAGTAGAGAAGTGGTGTGTTTAGGCCTTTTAGATGGAGGTTTGAACCCTAGAACATCAATTGTAATTGGGGCACATCAATTGGAGGATAATCTTCTTCAGTTTGATCTTGCAGCTTCAAAACTAGGTTTTACTTCTACACTTCTTGAGCAAGAAGCTGAGTGTGCAAACTTTATTGTTTGAGATGTATATGTGTTCGTTCAAAAAAAAAATATGTATACGTATTGACTTCACTATTGTGTTTTGAAAGTGATAAAAATAAGATAATATAATGGGCCTCAGGTGAATTTATTAACATGATTCGCATTATGTTTGTGTATAATGATAAGAAAAATATCATAAAAAATTATTTATTATAACTCTCCTTATATCATTTATGAATTTTATTTTGGGAAAATTATACTGTAGTGCAAGTTTTTAAAAAATATATATATAAATTAGCAAAAAGGTTTATCAATTTTCATAATTAAAATTATAAATTTTTTTATAAATTTATAAACATTTTATATCACTAATCTGTAATTTATCTTTTCCTTATCTATTTTTTTTTTGTCTAGAATTCTCATTAACTTTCCCTAGAAAGAAAATTTCAAGTTACAATTATTATCAAATCAATTTCTTTTTTTCTAAGATGTTATTGACGAAGAATTTTAGTCTTCGTTTAGTTTAATTTTTTGATTTTTTTTAAATTTTTATGAAAGAAAAAATATAATAATTATAATTTAAATTTGAATTATAATTTTTTATACATTTTTTTAACAAAAAAAAATCTAAAATCAAATAAAATTTTACAAAATAAATAATTTAAATTATCGAAGCATAATCCTATGGTCCACGAGACCAAATAACAGCCTCAAGTTAAGGGTTATTGGAAAAATCAAACCGGTAAATTCAGAGTTGAATCAGAACTTAGAGAGGAGGTGTCTGCAATTGTGAGAACTCCGAGGGAGAAGAACCAATCCACCCCTACAAATCGACCCAACTGAAAAACTAAACTCATTTTATTTATTTTTACACAAATTTACCAACGATTCGCAGAGGACTCGCTCACTTGCAGATTCTTCAGTTTGATTCAAACCCAAAAAGGCCAAATCTTTTTGGCAGATTGTTGATCTTCTTGGTCAAGGGTGAGTATTTCTTACTCTCTAAAACACTATTCTCTGTTTTTTTTATTAACAATCTGATATCAGTTCCTTACGCGATCAATTGAATAGTGATTGTAATTTTGTCCATTTTGTTGACTTAGTGATTGCCTCTCTGTTTGTAATTGTATTCGAATTGGGTTTCTTGGAACTACCCAGATGGTTGTTTGGCCTAATTGGATGAGAATTTCGATTTTCTAGGGTTGTTATGTTGATTTTTGTTTTGGGGTTGATTTGAATTTTTCTGGTTGAATTTCATATTTTTTAGGGTTGTTCATATTTTGTCTGGTTAGAGCACCCCCAAGGTTTACCCTTTTTTTCCGTCAAATTTGAGGGAAAAAATTGAGTAAAAGCTTATCACGCGTTCCAACACAGCAATCTGGGATTTCATCAAATCACCAGTCGATCGGGAGGATGACTGGGTATGTTTGGCCGGTCAACCGGCTAGTGTAATTTTTTCAAAATTCTGAAACAAATTTTGCAAGGAGGTGGCCAATCATGGGACAACCAGCCGGTCGTCCAGTGCTCATGTATTGTCCAACAGCCACCTGTAAAGCTAATGGTTATCTACAGTAATTTGGTGAAAGGTTCCACCATCCTCAATTTGATACTGAGTTGACGTTAACGTTGGAACACCAGTTTTATATGTTTTTCATCAAATTTAAATTTGATGAAACAAAAGATGAAGCGTTGGAGACGCTCTTATTTGTTAAGTTTTGGTGCCAAAGAAAAGTGAAACTGCCTAAGCATATCTAGACCTCAATACTCAATACCATCTCGTCGCACTTGAGAATGTTTTGAAGCTTCGATAATTCAAAAACTTCTTTTTCTGGTAAAATTCACTTTGCACCCTCAAACTATAGCACGTGTATCACTTTACCTTGAATTATCAATTTGAACAATTACCCCCTTAAACTAACTATTGACAATTACCCCAAACCATCAATGGAGCTAAATATTTTTGACACACCCTCCAACACACAAAAATATGTGTGCACATGATTTGCTTAATTTGGTTGTATCCAAAAATAGTAATATGCTACAATTGGTTGTATTTTGTGTTTTATTTAATATTTTCAAAACAATTAGTTGTGTTTTGTTGTATGGTATCTGGATATTTGTCTCTTTAATATGGGGAAAACTAAATCAATACTCTCAATTAATCATGTGTGCACGACATGTGTGGTTTTCGGTAAATGATATTAACACACTGATGATTTGGGATAAAATGAACTAATGAAACAATAGTTTAAGAGTATAATTGTTCAAATTGATAGTTTTAATGGGGCAAAGTGAACCATTATGTCTTTCAAGTTAGTTACTGTAAATGGGTTTGTAGAATTAATAATTTTGTGATTTCTTGCATGTGACTGAGCTAGACCTTGTACAATTTGATTTTACTCTTCTTCTTCTTTTTCCTAAGTGGGAAGAAACTTTGTATGCCGTTCTATATTGAATTGCAGTCACGATTAAATAGTTTCAAAGTTGCTGTGTGATATCATAAGTCACCAGTTAAGTTGCTACACATATGACGGCATCCTAAGTCGCTGTATGATATCATGACTCTGATCATGTCTATTGTTCCTGGCACCTTTTGGATGCCTTCGCAGGTTGGCTTTCATTAGGGATAGGAATTTGATAATAAAAATTTTCCAAGTTTGAGGAAGTTTACGAATTGTGGAACACCTGAAAGACTTGGTAGTTCGAAGACTTTTTTGGGGGCAGGCAGGGGAATAAATTAAAAAGATAGTTTTTCTTAATAGCAATGAATCGAATTGATGAAATTTATAGAGAACGGATAGCAGCACTATGGCGAGCTATGTATGCAACGAGATGCGTTAGAGATGATAGTGTTCCATGCCAAATTGAAGAGGTAAATAAATATGACTGATATTGTTTTGTTTAGTACTTAATCTATTTACGTTTTGATTTTTCTATTGATTTTTTCTATTAACATGGTGTTTGCAATTCAAATGATCAATTTCATTCTTATTGGATTCTCAGGGTCTTTATTTGGGTTCTGTTGGAGGTGCAAATAATAAAAGTGCTTTGAAAAGCTTGAATGTAACTCACATTTTAACTGTGGCCAGTTCGTTGGCACCCGCTCATCCAAATGACTTCATATACAAAATAATTGATAGTAAGAGTTTTGTTTTTATTTCTTTTATTTTTTTGCACAAATAGTATTACAAAAGTTTGGTATCAACCCGTTGACCGGTGTTCCTTTTTAATTCAATCTTTTTGTGAGTTGTGTTCATTTAGTATAAGAAATTGTTTTGTCACAACTATTATTGATTATTACATTTATTACATTGCTTGTGTTGATATGCTTTCAAGGAGGTCTTTAATGTTTTCATAAATTTGCACTAGCTTAAGCTGCTTTTTTGTTTTCTGTTCAAACTTTGTACGGATGATCCATTTCCACTGTATGTTTTTCTAAAGCTGTTCCACTTTCATCTTCATATGTTTTGTTCTGTTAGTTTTCATTTTATCAAATTATAATTGTCCTTTTGCTACTGCCTATTCAAAGTTTCTGATGTTATAGACATATGATTTTTGTATTCGAAATACAATGCTATCTGATTTTTTAAGCCATATTGAACTTTTGTGGCCGAATTATTAGTAATCAATGGTATTATTTGTGGATTGAGGTAGTCCTGGACAGAGAAGACGTAAATATAGCGCAGTATTTTGATGAGTGTTTCAATTTCATTGATGAAGCTAAAAGAACGGGTGGTGGTGTGTTGGTTCATTGCTTTGTTGGAAGATCCAGAAGGTGATTGTTCTTTCGCTATTTCCGTTGCTTTTTAGGTTCTTATGTCTAGTGAAGGAATATCATAAAATGTTCAGCATCTATGTCAAAACCGGGTAACATTACGGATGGTTTATGATTTCTCTAGAGTAGCAGTGGGGATTGAAATCAAGCACCTATGATCTTTTATACATTCTTCTTCTCAAGAATTTTGAAGCAAATCTGAGGGGGTAGGGGGAGCCAAAGAACATGTAAATGATAATTTCAAAAATAATGGGCCTATTTGGTTGTGTTTTCGATATGCATTTTTTTGTTTTCATTTGTCAAAAAACAGGAGACTTGTTGTGTGGCCAATTTGTTTCTGAAAATAGTTTTTAAGAAATTTTCTGCAACCCACCTGCTTTTTAGAAATTTCATGTAGTTGTTTCAAATTTTCTAAAATTGTTTTCGCACAAAAATGAAAACAATAGGTGTTTCGAACATTTTCTTTGTTTTGTTGCCGAAAACATGAAAAATAAAAATGAAGAAAATGACAGAAGAACCAAACAGGCACAATGTAGTTGCAGAGGTCCAGTGGAGATATTGGGACTTAAAATATGACAACCATTTACATGTTGCTTTTTCTTACTTATTGAGTCATTGCTCTAATGACTTGAAGAGCCCAACAATACCATGGGAATGCTCTCTTTGTTTTGTTTTTTTTTTTTCTTTTCCATTTTCATTATTTTTTCTTTTCTATTTGGTCATTTTGAATTTCTTAACTATGCAAAATAGGAACTTTGTGTGAACATTGACAATATTTTATTTTTCCTACCTTGCAGTGTGACTATTGTCGTTGCTTATCTAATGAAGAAGCACAATATGAGTGTGTCTGAAGCTTTGGACCTTGTGAGAAGTAAACGACCGATGGCATCTCCTAACTCTGGTTTTATGTTACAGCTACAAAACTATGAGAAATCTCTTCGAGGTATGTATCCTGTGAGACATAGTTCTTATTGAATGGAGAGGCTTTGTATTTCATTCACGTCACAGTTCAGAATGTTGATGTTGGTGGTAATATAGTTTTTCCGTTTTGAAGAGTGTCCTTATTGACAGTTTTAAATGTTTCCTATTGGTTTTAAAGTTGCTTAAGAACAAAAATCAGTCATAGATGGTATAGTGCAGGGAAGTTCAAGAAATAAAAGTGAAAGGAGTTGTTACAGTGACCTCTTCTAGGGTTTTTGACAATTGCAGGGGTCACGCCTGAAGTTTCTGAAATTACACTAACCTCCTCAACTTTACCTGACAATATACAAATTCCCCCTTTTGTTGACTTCCCTTTGACCATTAACAAAAAATTTAGATGGTAACATTTAGTGTTTATAAATACCAAAATTTACCCTTTCAATAGAATTATTTTCTGGAACAATTTAACAAAAAAAAAACTACCATGAACAACTAAAAAACACCTTAATATTGTCAGCACTATTGGTGCCAGCCACAGTAATGGTTCTCATGCTTAGGAGGTCTCCAACCTACCTCAACCAAATCTACAACAATGGCATTCCAAATTTAATTCAACACTCACGCACATAAAATTGAGAAAATGAATATCCAAATCAACCCCATTACAACTATTGGGGTTAGCCAAGTGGCCAGAAGCCTTGTACTTCCTTAGGAGGTCTCAAGTTCAACTCCTCCCTCCCCTCCCAAAAAAAAAATATAAAATAACCCCCACTACAATTAATACAAAATAAATAATGGAAAAATAATTAAATCAAGTGAAAAAAAGAGTAAGTAGTTAGTGTGAGGCTCACTGGTGTGGTTCCACTTAAACTTTCACAGAGCATTGCACCTCCAATTATGAACACTCGGCCACCCTTTAATTTTTCTCAAATTTGCACAAAGAACAACAAAACATAACATGGAAGGAGCTCAGCTCGTGTTCTTGTATATTTTCTAATGGGTTTTGAAAATTTCCAAAAAAAACTGAAAGTTGGGCAGAAGCAACATGACACGGAAATATGTTTTTTTTTTTTGGTGGTATTGTTTTAATGAATCATGAAAATAATAGTATTGTTTTTTCCCTTTATTGCTGGTTGAAGTCTGAATATGTAACTTGATTTTCATGCATTTTTATTTTTATTTCGACTCTCTGTTACACTTATTCCAAGCCAAAACCATTTGTAATTCGAATTCTCTGCTCCTTAACAAATATTCTTCAGTGATTGCTTTGTTCCTGTTCACTGATTGTTAATTGTTTTAATAATTTTTATTGCAGTTCAGGAACAAACATAGGAAGGGCTCATGAAGTTTAGCCCCGAGGCTATGCACTATCGGTTTGCCATCAGAATTGGATAGAACGATGTTTTCTAGATGACTACATCGAGTTCTGATGTGGTGATTAGACAACTAGCTTTTATGTTGATGATTAATTATACGAAATTGTCACAGAGATGCTTTTGATGTTCAAATTTTCACATTCCTGTTGATTACATGAAACTACCCTAGTAAGATGCGTTCATTCAAACAAGCATGCATAATATGAATTTTTTCTTCTTTTTTTTAGGGGATGCATAATATGATTTTGAATCAACCGTCTTCTTCTTGTTCCACTCGTAACATGCTAGAGGCCAGGACATTGGCTGGTGTAAGGTATGCCAGGTTTTTGGAAATTTCTATATTTTTATATAGACTTATTGCTACGTCAATTGATATCAGATCACAGAAAAATGAGTTGCTTGACTTGGGTGTCGCAATGTCAGTGCTAGGAAAGATTAATCTCAAAGTATCCCTTTCGTCAACTAGAACAATATCTAATTACTGTATGTTTTATCTCCGTCCTTGATCTCTTTAAATTCTTGTCCAATGCTCTATAAGACCATTAGTTTGATAGTTAACCGAGATTAATATCGAAAATTCTCTCTTTTAATAAACAAAAAAACAAGAAATTAAACATAGAAGTAAATCACAATTGAATTACATATTTGGAGGATGGTAAAACGAATAGGGCTGCTTAACTTTTAAACAAGTCAAGTTTAATTGTATTTTAAAACTCGTTAACTTTTAAAATTGACTTGTATTTAACTTGATAAATTTATATATAATATTATAAAATGTATAAAAAGAAAGCTAATTGAGTTTGATTGGTTGAGATCAATTACTTGAACAATCCATTATTCGATTAAACTTGACGCATTTACCATCTTTATTTTTGCTACTTTACTATTTACTTTCATTTATTCTTGCTTTTGGACTTCCAACACTATCAAGTTTGGACGACCAAGTCCATGTCATAGGCCCAAATCTAATATAGGAAAACATTGTTGGGCTAACTTATTATAAAGGTGGGAATAGAGTAACATTGTTGGGCTAACTTATTATAGGAAAACATTGTTGGACGACCAAGTCCGTGTCATCGGTTTTAGTTTGGGCTTACATCATGTAATAAAAGTATATATGTCATTTCAAAATCAGTCTGGTCCAATATTGGGTTTAATTTAGAGTAAACTACCAATAGGTCTTAATAATTTGACTTAACTCCCAATCATTGCTAAAAATAAATTTTTATGACAATTTTTTGCATGTCCCTAAAAATTAATAAAATGTCACTGTTTTTATAAATTGTCGCTAAAATTTACAATTAGTAATTTTTTTCTCCGACACAATTTTCAAATTGTTGCTTAAAGTTGAAAATTAATAAAAAAAATTGTGATGATTTTTTTAAACTGTCACCAAAACTTATAATTAGTAATATTTTTTGTGATAATTTTTAAATTATTACTAAAAATTAATAATTAGTAACGTTTTTTAATAGTGTTTGATGAAAAGTTATTAATAATCATAAGACACATTAGATAATAAGCCTACCTATTAAGACCTACATGTAAGTCGTCCTTTAATTTATCCATCACAAGTGCCGCTCTAAAATTTTTTCTAAATTTCAAATCCATCCACTTGATAAGTATGGGTTATTATTGCATTTTTTTGGTCATGGAAAGTTACCTATTTAATAATTATTTGAATTTAACTCATTATTAAAATTTAATGGTAAATGAATTTGGACCTTTTAGTTTATGTTTAAATTGGCCGTGTAAGAAAACTATAGAATATATATATATATATATATATGCTTATCTTCTAATAATTGTCTAGTTTATTATGCAATAAAGTAATATTAATATTTTATAAATGGGCAGGCAAATTAGAATTCTTCAATTCAAACTGAGGCCTTGTTTGGGAACAGCTTTTTTAATAACTTTTTGATTTTTTGGTTAAAATGTGATGTAAAAAAAACTAGTATGTTTGGGATGATTTTTTAACTTTTTACGAAAAGATGTGCAAAAAGTAGAGAGAAAATAGAATCTTTGACTTTTTGGTATGAGTTGTTGGTTTTTTGATTTTTTTAGTAACTTTTTGACTAAAAAGAACACTTGCCAAACGAGGCCTGAGTCCAAAAATTAAATGGGTTCAAATCTCAACCCAACTCAGGCATGTGAATCTAACTTTTTAATTTTTTAATTTTTTTTATCAAATTACCTCTCTACTCTTTTTTTTTTGGTACGTTTTTTCAAAAATAATTATAAATTAATTTTTAACATACTTCTCAAAATATGCCTAAATACAAATCCTAAAACATCTAGGCTAGGCCAGGTGGGCCAACGTTACAACAATTTAAAAAAAAAAAAAAAATCATAACAGGTAGGAGTGGAATAAGAAAAGGGAAAGCTGAATCATGTAACTGTAGAACTCAAACTTTAATTTCACACTGTTAAGGAAGCATCTCATTTACCAAATCATATATGAATTCAAAACACTCTTTTTTGGTTAAACCCAACCACCAGACCATCCCATCCCATTTTGCTCATTTATTTATTTACATGTGCCAAGCTTTGCAAAGTGAAAGATACACATTTCTTCACATAGCAAAAAAGGTGGAAAAAAAATACACACATATATATAGTTGACCCCCCCATTTCAAAAAATTCATCTCCCTTGGACCTATTATCATTTTGGGCTTGCATTCTAAAAATTATTAGGGCATGGGCCCAATATAATGAATGATGTATCCAAATCCATATCAAATTTGATGATGGCTTTGTCACACTATTATGACTAGTGTTTTTGAGTGTTCTTTTGTCAAAAATATCACATCCCCACTATTAAAAAGCATATACTATCTTCCAATAATAAATATTAATAATTACAATTTCACATGGATTAGATTTTTCTGATCATTCATCTATAGTAATTTTCTCTTAGGTCGGTTGTCAAATAGGAGGCTAAGTGCCCCTATATATGTTTCTCTTTTGCCCTACTCAAAAGTGTCACTCATCAATACCTAATTTTTCTAACACCAAAAGCTTGTCTAGATGAAGATGTTAATTAAGGTCAAATGTCTCTACTAAAAATGTGAAAGTTGAACATAACATATTTTGGTATTGTTTTTATATTCTAAAAAAAAATTGTATAATTTTTTATTTTTGAAAAAGAGTAATTATTTAGTAGTTCTCGAGCATCATGTAACAAGGCCTATGTAGTGCTTCAAACCGATCTTGTAACGAAAAATTTATGACTGAGACATGATGACTCAAATTCATTAAGTAGAAGAGAGAGAAAAAAAAAAAAAATCATTTAGTGTTTATTGTAATTTTTCATTTTCAAAAATGATACATGAAATTCCAAAAGTATATAATAATTTTTCTTTCAAAAATTGTTATCAATTTTTTTTCTCCAAATATAGCTCTTCTTTTAATAAATATCTAAAAATAATTTGTGAAAACTATTTTTACACAAAAATAAAGATAGTATAAAAATGATGAGTGTTTTTTAATATTTCATTGTTTTTATGTAAAAGATATACAACACTGCTACACACCCCCACTGGGGGTCGACCCCCAGTGAGGTGGCGCAGTGCAATTGGCCTGTTTTCTTTTTCTTTTTCTTTTTTATTTCCTTCCAATCCTGCAGTGCCACGTGGCACTGCGGGTCACTGGGTGTCACTTTTATTGAGGGTAGGATGCATTTTCAAAAGATATATACATGAGAGAGAGAGAGAGAGAGAGAGAGAGAGAGAAAGAGAGGGGGAGGGGGAGGGGGCAGGATAAAGAAGCCATAGCAAATGTGCCCTAATTTCTTTTTCTTTTTTTATTTCGTAGTTTTCACGTTGAATTTGTAAACAAGATCGTAAATTAGAAGCCTAATAATCACGTTGAATTTGTACAAAGTTAGATCAAATTGTTATTATTACTCGTGATACACTGCAATCACCCTTTATACAACTTTTTTTATTTATTTATTGGAGTAATTAATGTTATGCATAAATAAATTTTGATCAATGATTTTATTTATTTATTTATTGTCTTTAGACACAAAAATAACGAGTTCACATTAATAAATACCCGTAAAACTCATATCTTTTGTCTAATAATTAGAATATTAGGAAAAAAATCAACTTATGTGTAGCATTTTGATCTGGTTTGATAAAAACTTATTGGCGCTACTTACTATTTTATTTTTTAACAAATAAATTTTACTTCATCCTTGTTAACTACCATTTAATTACCATTCTAAGACATGAGAATCATTGAGCACAAAGCTTGTGGGAAAAGCAAAAGTGAGGACCCCAACTCTACTTCCTCTTTATGAGTCCGGTGGTTAGAGCTAATTAAGGAAATCGAAAAAGTTGTAAATCGAATCCGTTCATGTTAATTCAGTAGGTTTATTTTATTTATTTATTATTATTTTTTTTTTTTTAAATTCATGGTTCAATCTTGATTAAGAAAATTGGGGAACCAATTCACCATTCCGGATTTGAACTGAACAAGACCATATAACTTAAATCATATATGTTTATTTGCAACCTGTTTTGTTTATTTGAGTTAATGGTGGAACAATATACATGCTTATGTTTCAAAAAATATAAATATGATAGATTAATGTTGAACAATATTTGTTTAATGTTATATTTTTGTTCAACTGATAAGTATTATAAGAGTAATTTGTTTGATGGGCATGTTATTATTGTTTTTATAATTTATGGAACAAATTATGTAAAACAATAGTTCCAAATCGAATCAAACTATATTTAAATGATTTGGTTCAGATTGATTTCATGATTTTAATTGTTTGGTTTAATTTCAATTTTTATAAAACTGTAGACAATAGATTGATGGTGTTTAGACATGACCAGATGGTATCTCAAAAATACACTTTGCTTGGTTCCATTTTTCTAATAATACTTTTCAGAAAATTCTACTTTCTTATTTTTCGTGTTTTTTTGTTTTTACTGAATATTTTTAATATTTTAAGCAATTTTTTTTTTTTTTACATTTTAGACATACCTAACATAAATATACCTAAAAAGTAAAAAAATTGTAAAAAAAACCTTTTAAAAATTCACTAAATACCAAAAATAAAAAAAAATATTAGAATTCAGTACATTTTTTATATTTTTATGTATTTATTAATTTTTTAAAATATTTTTTCACAAATTTTTTACTTTTTAGATACATCTAAGTAAGGTGCATCCAAAAAAGTAAAAAAAAAAAATTTTAAAATTTAAAAAATATTTACAAAAACAAAAAAAAAAAACAAAAATCAAAAAACTCAATTTTTAAAAAACTTAATCCAAAAAATTTAAACAAAACGCAGTGATTATAATTGATAAAAAAAACATAAGACTTATGATTTTGTGTTAAAATATAAAAGAATAATAAGAGGTTTGCTATTTATTTGATAATTGAGAGACATAAACACATGATACTTGAATCAATTATACTGTGTTTAGTTGGGGGATTTGAGGAGGAATTTGGAAAATGAAAGGGAAAAAGTATGTGAAATTAGGTGAAATATAGGCATATTTTATTCACATTTCATCTAACTTTTTCATTTCCCTTTCCAAATCCCCCAACCAAACACAACATTAATAAATTTTCACTCATAGAGAGAACTAATTGCCTAACAAAACAGAGAAGGGTTTGACCATCTAAACAAACACGAGTCCATATCATCTGCCACCCTTTTCTGTGGCTCTTTCTGTGAAATGCTAAAATGACATCGTTTTTTTTTTTTTTTCCCTTCTTACTTTACTGTTTAGCCCCTTTTTGTTTTTGAACCCTAACCCCTCTGAGAGAGACGAACAAAGAGATGAGAGGAGTGAAATGGTTGCTCAATTTCAATGGGTAACTCTGCACATGAAATGTGAAGCAAACCTTTACACTGTAAACAAACATAAAACCAATCTCCATCAACAGTCGTCACATGAACTGCAAGTATAAATCAAGTTCTTATCTTCATTGCACAAAATCAATGGATGTGGGTGATTGGGTTGTTGAAACTCAATCTTCTTCTTCTGGGTATTGTTGTTTTGCTTGGGATTGAGCAAAGCACACTTGACATCGAGGATAAAAGAACACCCAATACACTTGTAACTGAACCCTTTGTAGGAATTGCCTCTGCAAGCATTGCAAGGGTCGAAAGGATTGATTTTGTGGGAAAAGAAGAGGGTGTGGTGAAGAAGAGAGTGAAAGGGGCGGTGATCGTCGCGTCCCTTCGCCATTCTCTGTCTTTCGTCGTTGCCATCGCGTCCCTTCACCATCTCTCTCAATTCGTTTCTCTCTGTCTCTCTCCCTCTCTGTCTAGCGTCTCTCTCTCTCTCTTTCTCTCTCTCTCAGGACTAAACTATCTCAGATGGATGAGATGATAGAGAAAGATGAAAGTGAAAAAAAGCAGGAAACTCAAATTTTTTGGGGAGGGGGAAAATACTAAACATAACGACGTCGTTTTAGCAAGGGCCGCAGGAAATGGCAGCAGATGATCCTTACTTAACGAACACATGACACACACCCCTTCTCCTTCATTCAAGTGATGCTACAACCACCAACCAACCACACATCACGGCCTCCTCTCTCTCTCTCTCTCTCTCTCTCTCTCTCTCTCTCTCTCTCTCTCTCGGACAAATTGCCAAATGCTTTTGCACATGATGTCACTATGTTTGTTATCATGCCACCTTCGCTTATAATAAGATTATGCAAACAAAATTAATCACATAAAATAATTCTAATATTATATATTAGATGATAATCTTGATCCTACATCATTTGATATGTATAATTAAAATTCTTTTATATGATTAGTTATGCTGTCGGTTCTGAATTTGTAGACTTGTTGCACCTTCAACAATACATACAGTACCACTTATTTGTTGACTATTCTGCCTATAAAATCTCTCTTTGTAGTTACTTATAGTATTACACAAATAATGTCACATAATATTCAAAGTTACTTAATAAATTTTATATATTATCTAATTAATTAATGTATCATATAATAATAAAAAAATTAATTCAAATCCTAACTCATATAGATGTTATATCAATAAATGAAAAATATATAAAATTTATCAATTTGTATAGCATCATGCAGAAGTGGCGAGAGGGTGGGGAGTAATAATTAGGGATTACAATTTACTCTGTCATGGTTCATATAAGGTATTTCTTTATGGGCCAGGCTTATTTTCAGTCCATTTTGTAGATTGCACAGTGTTGTCAAACCTTAAAATCCATAACGAGTCTTGTTTCGATAATCTGAACCGTTTAATGTGTAATGCTCGTTAAGTACTTTATCCCTATAAAAAATCACGTTAATCGAATATCAATAGCTACTTGATTAGATGAAAATTTTGTCAACAATTTATTTTGAAAATTATATTTACCATTAACAGAAATATGATCCGATCAAGTTGTTATCGATATCCGATCAACGTGATTTTTTACAAGGATAAAGTATTTGACGAATTCTACACATTGACTATTCAGATTATAGAAGCAGGACCTATGGTAGGCCCCCACAAGCAAAACAACAAGCTCCAATCTGATCTCCAACTAAAGAGAAGCGTGGCCCTTTGTGTTTATCATATGTTTTATCATTTCTATCTCATTAGTATCATCTCTTCTTCAATTTTTCCAATCACACCCCTAACCTGATAAAATAAGAAACGGGATAGGAATGGCAACGGGCCGGGGCGGGGCCGGGGACCACACCCCCCGTCCCCGATCCCCGATGACAAAAATTTCCCTGTCCCCGGCCCCGATCCCCGACGGGGAACCTATCACAGTCCTCGTTCCTACCCTCTAACGGGGATCGGGTTTCCCTGACCCCGAAAGTTCCCCAGACCCAAAAAAAAAAAAAAAAAAAACCAAACAGCAACAAGTTATCAACTACAACATCATCATCAAACAACAACATCATCATCAAACAAAATCAAAACCAACATCATCAATATCACAAAAGAGAGAGAGAGAGATCTAAGGAAGATATCTAAGTATACAGAGAGAGAGATCGCCGAATGAGAGAACCTGGACCTGGCGGATTTGAGTTCTGTTTGAACATCTGAGTTTGTAGATCTGAGAGATCGTCGAATGAGAGATCGCCGAATGAAAGATATGTGAGTTTGCAGATCTGAGTTCAACGGTGATGGAAGGCGGGAGACGAGGGCAACGGAGGAGGAGGGAGAGGAGGACAGCTGAGAGAGAGAGATTGGCGCCAGCGGTGAAGAAAAGGAGGACAGCGATGGAGGTGTGAGGCTTTTACAGAGAGAGATGAGAGGCCGTGTGAGGCTGTGTGAGGCTGTGTGAGTGAATTGGGTTTGTTTTTTGGGTTTGGTTTATACATGTATATATAACGGGGTATGACAGTAATATCATTTCGGGGGAGATACGGGGACGAGGACGGGCCGGGTCCGGGGCTGTGAATGCTATCCCCGTCCCCAGCCCCGGCCCGAAATACTTGGGGGATTTAATTTCAAATACCATCCCCGTCCCCACGGAGGTATTTTTTGGGAAAAAACCATTCTAATCGGGGTTGGGGGGGTCGGGTCCCCGTCGGGTCGGGTTCAAATTCCCATTCCTAAAACGGGAACAACAAACTACAAATAGAAGTGAAATTTGGGCTGGCTGAACCGAGCAATCTGAGTTCAACCTAAAAAAATTTAGGGCTTGGATAAAATATTTTTGAATTTGGTATAGATTTGAGTAAAAATTTAAAAACTCGAATTAAATTTGGATTTGAGCAAAGATATCAAACAACTCGAGCAACTTGAAACCTAATTTATATATATATATATGTATGTATAAATATTGAATATACACATAAATTATTAGTCATTAAATCACATTAAAATAATTTAGATCGTTAGATCATATTAAATATATATTATACACCTAAGTAACACAAGACAAAATTTTATTTATTTATTTTTTCTTACTCATAAATTGTAGAGACCATCATAATGTCATCTCTCTTATATTATAAAAATTATTGTTTTTTTGATATTATTAATAATTTTATTAAAAAAATTATAAATAAAGTATAATTTTAAAAAAATAATTTATTTAGTTATACTAAATATAAATAAAATTTATGTGCGCTTGATCAATTCAAATTTAACTTGAGTCGAGTTTGAACAGATAATCTCGTATTATCATTTGAATTTAGACAAACCTGAATAACTCTCAATACAACTGGAATTGATCCAATCCATTTGAATCCGGTTGAATTGCACCCCTAACAACAAGCACAATATCGCATCCCGACTCGTTGTTATTCATGAGAGTAGTATTAAAAATTTCAAAAATTTTATAAATATTTTTATCAAATCTCATGTAAATATGGTGTCCACGCTTATTATGATCCTATAGAAATCTTGATTTGTAGGATTTCTCTGTTCCAAATAAGGTCAGATGTGGGACCCATTTTAAAACCACGGCTGTATATGTGAAGGTGAGATTCCCGCCAATTCAGAGGGGTCGGATTTACACAATGCATGTATTGTGGAAAAATTTTATAAAGTAATTTAAAAAGTTAATAAAAAATTATTTTAAATTTTTTTTAATTAATATTTATTTATGATATTATATTATAATAAAATGATTAAATTATCTGCACTTAATTTAAAAAATTTACATGTTCACTCATATATAACCCTAAATAATATAAAAAGTATTAACTTTTTTTCATCTTACCAAATGGATTCGACGAATTCTACACATTAAACCGTTTGAATTATCAAAATGAAACTTGTGATAAGTCTCTATAGACCTAACAGCACGGTCCAGGACTGGACCAAAGCCACTGCCTTTTTTTTTTTTTTTTTCCCAAGCTCCAAATGCAGCTTTTTATTAATGTTGCCAACAGACCACATTATTATGTACATTGCAGGCAAACGGACAACAATTGCCGTTAATTGTGCTTCCGTCATCGTTTGTTTGGTCCCCCCCCCTAAATTTCGTATTTTGCCCCTCCCTGCCGACTTCACCCATTTACGCTTATGTTTAATTTATTGATTAATTATAAGACAAATGGCTTCACTCGGCTCGGCTAAGAAAAGAATGCAAGCCAGCCTTATTTTCATAAATTTTTGGGCAAAAGAAACCGAAAGAAAAGGAAAGCAAAATATAAAAAAAGATTTTTTTTTTTAAAAAAAAAAAAAAACCTCTTTTAATGGAGGTGTGTACTGATCGATTTGGATAGTTTGAAAGAAGTAATCTCAACTAAACCAAACCGTTGTCGGTAGATTGACAATTTCTTAACCCCTCACTAAATCACAGGGCCTGAAAATTGATAAATTCATCTAAGCGTTTTGTTGTTTTCGAACTTACATGTTCGCGGGTTGTAAATTCTAACAATATCTAAAAACATATTATGTAAATATGAAATTACAAAATTAAAATAAATGAAATGTTTGATGGTATACCAATGTTCAACAAGCGACAATGAGGAGAGAAAGATGGGAGCGGTGGTGTTAATAAATTTAAAGATTTGGAAGGAGAGATGAAGGTTTGAAAATGAGAGATTTGTTTAGGGTTGAAATATTTATTTGTACATTAAGGTTTCGTTTAGGATATGGGTTGATTTTTTAACTTTTTGATTATTTTAGCATGAAGTTAAAAAGTCTCGTTTGGGGATAGACATTTTAGTTTTTTTGACTTTTGTGAGAGAAAAAATAAAATGATTATGATTTAGATGTAACATTTTGTCTTTTTGATTTTTTAGTTTTTTTTTTTTTTACTATTTTAACCTTTTAGGCCTCATTTATCAATTATATATTTTAGCAAAAAAGTCAAAAAGTCACTATAAGTTGTCACATCACTTTCTACTTTTCTGCATATCTTTTCTTAAAAAGTCAAAAAATCAAGTATATTGTAAACACGCGCCTCTGAGTAACCCTCATGTGGAGGTCTCCAAACTAGCCATCGTCGGAACTAGGGGTGTGTGCGGTACGGGTTGGAACGGTTTAGGGGAAAAATAGAAACCGTATGGCGAGTAGCGGTTTGATAAAAATGTCATTAGAATTTGTCATTTTCTTATAAGGCGGTTCAGTTGACAAATAATGGCGGATTTACCTTAGCGGTTCGGGGCAGATTGGCGGTTTATAAAAATATAATTCAAATTACAAAACTTGAATCAAAGAATAAAAAGATCTAATTTATAAATTAACTAAAATAGTCAAAATTAAAATATTTATCTAATATAACATTAAACATTAACAAACTAGTAAACTAAAAAGAAATAACCATGCCACTTCGGGAATAAACAATGTTTGTGGTTCACTTAAATCAGCGGCAATTTAGTGATTGTGTTATGTTTCCAGTGGTGAAGGACTTTAGTTGCAATAAATTAGTTGTATAAGTCTTTACTTGACATTAGGAGAATTTAAATTCCATATTCAGGTTTATCAGTTGTTAAGTTGTTTCTATTTTGTTGGATTGTTCCAAGTGTAGTGAGACAGTGGGTTTGTTCCTATTTTAGTGTGATATTGGCTACTGAACTTTAGCAGAGTGGTTTACTTTATTCTTATTTATTGTACTGATCTCAGTTGGAAATAATCATCCATAATTTTATTTCACACTTGTATGATATTGAAGGATTGGGTTTCCCTCGAAGCGAACCCTTTTTCTTTGTGATTTCCCTGTTCTCAACTCTCTCATAGCAACTCTGTTTTTGTTGTCTTTCCTTTCTAGCAAAAATAGGTAAACAGAAGAACAAGAACACCAGCTCTGTTGCACCTGCCCATAACAGCTTGGTATCAGAGCCAAGCATGGAGGAGCAGCGGTTGGGGCAATTGGAGACTGATGTCAACTCTTTAGCAACTGGGCAGGAAAGAATGATGAAAGAGATGCAAAAGATGTTCGCAGGCATGAATACCAGGTTAGACCACATCACAACTAACCAAGTTCGTGACCTTGAAGAAAGTTCTCACAACCAAAATCACAGTGTTGGAAAACGAACCCTTGGAAGTGGAGGAACCAACCGCGAAGTACGTAGCAACTCTGCCCCTCAATATTTGCCCAAGATGGTGAAGCTTGATTTTCCACGCTTCAATGGAATCGAGGATCCGACAAGTTGGGTTTGCCGAGCTAAACAATTTTACGATTTTCATCAAACGCCTGAAGCTGACAAAGTGCCACTAGCATCCTTCAACCTTGAAGATGACGCCTAACTTTGGTACCAATTGTTGAAGCAAGAAACTCCGATCATATCATGAGAAGACTTTAAACAAGGTCTACTTAACATATATGGGCCTACCCAGTTTCAAGACTTATTTGGTGAGTTAACAAAGCTATAACAAATTGGTTCGGTTAGAGAATACCAAACCCAGTTTTAGAAGTTGCTGGTTTGAGTAGGGAGGTTGACACCATCGCATCGGGTTGGTTGTTTCATAAGCGGGCTGAAGGAAAGTATCAAGGCTGATGTCCAAGCTAGTCAACCTGTCACACTCTCTGCTGCTATTGGATTAGCAACGCTATATGGGGCGCGTTGGTACTCTAATTGTTGGACTGTTCAACCGGAGGCGCGCAAAATAATTCCTAATCGTTTTTCAATTCCTAACTCAAGTCCCTTGCCTATCAAAAGACTTAGTCCTACTGAACTCCATGATAGAAGAAGCAAAGGTTTATGTTTCAATTGCAATGAAAAGTTTAGCCCAAAACATCGGTGTAAAAAATTATTTCTCATTGAAGGGAGTTGGTCAGATGAGGAGGATAATGATGTAGACATGGAGGTGATAGAACTTAAGGAAAATAAAGAAACTCCAGGAATTTTGCTTCATGCTATCTATGGTGCATGAGCTCCACAAACCATGAAGGTTCGAAGTCGGATCGGCCAACAACAAATAACACTTTTGATTGATTCAGGAAGTACTCATAATTTTTTGAATAGTAAAGTTGCCCGTAAGCTTGGTGTTTCACCTAACTCGACGGGAAGATTTGAAGTTGTCGTTGCTAACGGAGAAAAGATTAGCAGCTCTGGCTGTTGTAAGGGAATTTGCACAATTATTCAAGGAGTTTGTATTACAGCAAATTACTTCTTGCTTCCATTAGAAGGGTGTGATGCTATTCTTGGTGCCCAATGGTTGAGTACGTTGGGACCTATTATATGGGATTTCTCTAAGCTGCAAATGAAGTTTTGTCATGAGGGAAAAGAGGTGTTGTTTACTGGCTTAGCTGCTCCAGAAAACAAGGTTGTGAGTGAAAAGGAAATTACCAAGGAATTCAGAAAAATGAAAACAAGAGCTCTGTTGCAAATTTGTTCTCTCTCAGTGCAGACCACACAAGGTAATCTCTCAACACACTTGGCTTTGGAATATACACTAGAGTTGCAGCAAATTTTGAGCTATTATCAAGATGTGTTCAAGGAGCCCCATGGATTGCCTCCTCCTAGAACCCATGATCACAAAATTCCCTTGAAGAAAGGAAGTGAAGTAGTTAGCATGAGACCATATAGATACCCTCATTATCAAAAAAATGAGATTGAAAAATTGGTGGCTGATATGCTAAACTCTGGGGTGATCCGACTGAGTCAAAGTCCTTACTCTTCCCCAGTATTGTTGGTAAAGAAACAAGATGGGTCTTGGAGGCTCTGTGTTGATTACATAGTCTTGAACCAGATTACCATTAAAGATAAATTCCCTATACCAATCATCGATGAATTGTTAGATGAACTCCATGGAGCAAAATTTTTTACCAAGTTGGATCTACGATCTAGTTACTACCAAATTAGGGTGCATCCTGAAGACATCACTAAGACAGCATTTCAAACACATCAAGGACATTATGAGTTCCTCGTAATGCCCTTCGGCCTTACCAATGCCCCCTCTACCTTTTAATCCTTGATGAATGAGATATTCAAGATCCACCTCCGTAAGTTCATCCTTGTATTTTTTGATCATATTCTAATTTACAGTAACTCATGGGATGAGCACATGAAGCATCTTGGTATTACTTTAAATATTTTGAAGACAAACCAATTATTTATGAAAAAAGAGAAATGCACATTTGCTCAACAGGAAGTCAAATACTTGGGCCATGTAATAACCAGTGAAGGTGTTGCTGTGAACCTTGAAAAAATTGCTGCTATGCAAGAATGGCCTAAGCCAAAAAGGGTTAAGGCATTAAGGGTTTCCTTGGATTGACTGGGTATTATAGGAAGTCTATTGAACACTACAGCAAGATTGCTAGACCTCTAACTCAGATGTTAAAAAGGGGTGCTTTGAATGGAATTCCATGGCAGAAGAATCCTTCGAAGAACTAAAGAAAGCAATGACCCAAGCACCGGCGTTGGCCCTTCCAGATTTCAACCATCCGTTTATAGTCGAATATGATGCATCGGGATCTGGTATTAGAGGGGTTCTCATGCAAAACAAGAGACCCATTGCATTTTTCAGTCGTGCTTTGCAAGGTAAAAATTTACTTTTATCTACCTATGAAAAAGAGATGTTGGCATTAATTCTTGCAGTGCAAAAGTGGACGCCATATTATTGGGAAGGAAGTTCATTGTTCGAACGGATCAGCGTAGTCTCAAGCATTTACGGGAACAAAAGATCACCACTGCAACACAAGAGAAGTGGTTAGTGAAATTGATGGGGTTTGACTTCTCCATCAAATATAAAAAGGGGAATGAGAATTGTGTGGCTGATGCACTCTCACGTAGAGACGAGGCAGGCCAATTACTTGCTTTGTCGGCACCGATCCCTACATGGATGGAGTCAATAAAAGAAGAGGTAAGTAACCACCTTAGCTTGCAACGATTAGTTAAGCTATGCAAACAAGGAGAAGCTATCGGGCCATGGGACTACAAAGCAGGTATCCTTTACTTCAAGAATAAGATTTATTTAGCAGCTGATTCTGATTTGATTCCTCTTATTGTTAAGGAGATGCATTCCAGTACTCATGAAGGGTTTCACAAGACTTTGCAAAGAATAAGGTCTGTTTTTTATTGGCAAGGCATGAGAAATTTTCTACGAGAGTATATCCAGAGTTGTGAAACTTGCCAAAGGAACAAGGGAAAGAATCTCAAGCCCGCTGGATTCTTACAGCCACTTTCAATTCCTACGCAAGTATGGTCAGATATATCAATGGACTTTGTGGAAGGTCTGCCTAACTCAAAGGGGAAGTGTGTTATTTTTGTGGTAGTTGATCAGCTCTCCAAATTTGCGCACTTTATTCCTCTCTCTCATCCGTACTCTGCTGCCTCAATAGCTCAGGTTTTTTTTTAACAAATCTTTAAATTGTATGGCATACCTAAAAGCATCGTATGCGATAGAGATGCCACATTCACTAGCATTTTTTGTAGAGAGCTTTTTAACTTGCAGGGAACCAACATCAACTTTAGTTCTTCTTATCACCCGTAAACTAATGGGCAAACCGAAGTGGTCAATCGAACAATCGAGATGTATCTTTGTTGTTTCACAAGTCATAGGCCGAAAGAGTGGGTTCGCTGGATTCCTTGGGTTGAGTATTGTTATAACACTAGTACAGATTCTTCTACCAAGAGAACCCCTTATGAGATTGTGTTTGGCAAACCTCCACCCACACTTCTGTCATATGTTCCAGGCACTTCACTGTAGACACCCCATTTTTGACCGTCCTTAAGACTTGGACGTCACCGCCTGAACACTCGGTGATCATCCATGTTTGTGTTCGTCTTGAGTTCCCGGAGGTCTCGGCTCGCGCGCCTTGCCTCAGGATCTCTCGACTCGACCGTTTCGTGTCTGGTTTTGCACCAAACACTTGTGTTTTACCTTGGAGGGGCAGGGAATGCCTTGTGAGGCATCCCCACACACCACCGGCTGTGGCTAGAGGCCACCGGCTAGTTTTTGTTGCCACCGGCACTATATTGTGCCGGTCGGCACTCTTTTGTGCCGGTCGGCACTTGTTTTGGCAAAATGACCATTTTGCCCTGCCGACCACTTTACAGCTGCTTTATGAGATATTTTTAGACAGCTGTTTAGCTTTTGCTTCCCCTCCATACACGTGTATGGAGGGGATGAGCCTTTGGTTGACTTAGCTTGTAAGCTTTGGTGGCCTATAAGAGAAGGGCTTCTCTCTTGGCTCAAGGGTTAGAAAATTTTGGTTAGAAAGGTGAGAGGGAGCTCTGGTTTTTAGGGTTAGGTTAGATACATATCATATCTCTCTCTTCCCTTTGTATTCTAGGTGTTTTAGTTCATATTATTGCACCTAAACACCTAGTCTTTCACCTTTCCTTGGTATTCTCAAAGATCAGAGCTTGTTCTTGAGGGTTTTGACTGGTTTGGAGCTCAAGGAAGCAACAAGATCACCATTGTTGAAGAGGTCTACAAGGGTAATCACTTTACTCCCTTTTTACCCCATTTTTGCACTACATTTTTCTATATCTTAGAGCTGTTTTTGTGCTTGGTATTTAACACATAAAAGTTCTGTTTTTTAAGCCTCTTTATTGTTCATTAAGAGTGCTTGGTGGTTTGGGTAGGTTTGACCACCCTTAGGCCTTGAAAAGGCCACTTTTTGTGCCATTTTGTGAGAAATCCGAGACTTTGGTGTTAGGATCTCTTCACCACTGAAATCTTGAGGGATTTCAGTGGTGGAGATGATGCCTTAGAGTCTCAAGAAGGAGAGGACCACCCCCTCTCCTTGATGTCCTTGAAAAGGACAAGATTTGGCTTCTTGAGGGAGCTTGTGCTTAAGTGTGTGTTTAGCATGTTTGGTATGTTTTTCATGCTTATATTGTCATGATATAACATGTTTCCAAGTTGGTTTAGACCCCTTATGCATGCTTAGCATAGTTGCCTTGTAATGCCTTTTGATCCTCTAACATGCCTAGGTTGTATGCCTTAGTTTCTAGCATGTTTTAGGCTTGCATTTGTGAAGTTTTTGTGCTCATATTTCCATGTTTTAGGTCTGTCTCATGTTGTTTGAGTCAACCATAGCATGTTTAATATAGCCTCTTTGCATTGGGCTTGTTGGCCTTAAAAGCATGAGTGTGTAGCATGCCTTGCTTGCTTCATTTTTGATGGTTTGGAACCATTTTGCATGCTATTTCAGTCCTTCATACATGTTTGTTTGATTGCTTAGCATGCCTCTTTAATGCTTTAAGAGTATGTGTTAAATGCTCCATGTTTTGGCTTTAATGCATGCCTTTGGATTCATGTCGTCTAGATGCCATCTAGGTGGTCCTTTAGGCTTAGTTTTATGTGTTAAAACTCTGTTTTTAAGTGTTTAAGTATTGCCATGTGTGGTTGTGCTAAGTGTGGTTCAAAGCCTCATTGATTTGCTTTGAACCTTAGACCATTTGCATGCTTTGTTTGGCTTGTTTTGTTGCATGATTTGGCATCATGTTTTGCATGATTTTCAGAGCTTTACAATGTGTGTTTATTGTCCTTGTTTGGTATCTCCAAGTGTGCTTGGGGGTTGCCATGTTTATGCCTTGGGTTTGGACCATAACACTTGCATGTGTGTGTGTGTGTTTAGTCTCCATTTCTAGGCACTTTGGCCACTGATTTTAGGCCAATTAGGAGTAGCCTAATTCATGTTTTAGTCCACTCCATTGCTTGGTTTATATGCCTCTTTGCTTAGGTTGTATCCCTAACATGTTTAGCTTGCTTGCATTGTTCATGTTGCATGCTAGATAACATGCTTAGAGTTGCATTGCATAAGCATGCATGCTTGGCCTCTTGAGATTAAAAATGATAGAGGTTTGGCACCCTTTCATGTTTATTTGGTTTGCATGCATTTGAAAGTGAAGTTGCATCCTTGGTTCCTTGGGCCATCATGCATGGAAATGCGTGATTGGTGGTCCGGGAATCGAGACACATGCCCCTTTGAGTCACAAACATGATAAGGGATGTGTTTGGTGCATAAACGGCTTGAATTATATTGTCATGCATAGATTTCCCCTCTGCTGCTGTGAGTTGCAGGTTCTGCAGGCATTAAGTGCCGGCCGGCACTATTTAGTGCCGACCGGCAGTCAACAAACAGCCGATGGCTTCTTTTTGTGCCGGTGGCCTCCTCCTTCAGCCGGTGGTGTCCTACCCCAGCCGGTGGTGATCCCCAGTGCCCTGAGAGGCACTCCTGGGACTTTGGCAATTTTCTGAGGAGGAGAGCAGAGGAAACAGAGGCAATCCGTGCATGGCAGTGCGGTTCCGAGCCAGTCCCGAGTGCATGCTGCATTTGGCCCTCATCCTGAGGCGGTTTACTGTTTAATTAGATTAATTAATTTATCTGATTAATTTAGTTAATTTGTAATAATTAATTAGCTTGCGTAGTTAATTAAATTGTATATTCTTTCGGTCCCTCAGAGTGAGGGCGTATCTGTAATAAGTGTGTGTGAGTGGATGTATGTCTTCCAATCCCCACTTCTTTCTTCCCTTTTATTTACCTGCTTACGATGGTAGATTAGGGCACATTTAAATTAGCATACCTTATGCAATGCATGCGTGCATTCATGCATTTGTTTACATGCACCGGGCTCGGTACATCATACAAACTGCATCGTACTTTCGATTTCCAAGTTGAATACGTGCTACTCGCGCATTTCATATGCCATGTTTAGGGTTAGCCGAGCCTACTCTAGATTGCATCTATGTCTGTGTTACATTAGCCACTTAACATGAACTAGGTCATGCATGTTTTGCTAACCAGTCTCTTGTTTTTGGCACGGAGTACGATGTAAGTTTTTATGCTTTAGCATGTCGCATGCGTGTGAACGTTTGCCATGACAGTATGCTTGCTATGCGGCTAAATGCTTACGTGATAAATTGCTTAAATGCCTGTGGGTGGAGGTTGGATTGCGTGAGTTGGAACAACTCATTGAAATCCGTATTTTAGCCTACTTTCGAGTAGCAAAAACCAACACGTTTTTCGAGACAAAACGGATATGCAATGTTTATTTCCAAGTTAGGCAATCTAGTCTATACTTTTGTGTTGTGCGCATCACATAGTAATTCTAGGCTAATAACCGGAATAAGAATGCATAAAGTTTTCAAAAACGGATATCATGGTTAGTAGAGGCCGGTCTTCGGACCGGGCGAGAGGGGGTGCTCATAGCTGACCTTCCCCGATCGTACCCGAGCTCCCGAGCCAAGTCACTTTGGTGATGACGGACACGTGGCCTTCGGCACCGAGTCAGGGTTTCCTAAATTCCCCAATTTTAAAAATATTTAGGTGGCGACTCTGTAATCTGGCGAAGCAGTCCATGTTTGGCACTTCTTTTCAAAAATCAATTTTTCTTCAAAACGATTTGCCAGAGTTGGACTCTTTGGTTCAAGATTTAGAACCGTGACATTTTGAGTCCTTCGAACTGTAGTGACCCAATGTCGAACCAGAACGGGGGGGACTCGCACTCCTCGCCCGGGATGCGTTCGGGGACGTCTACAGTTTCTGGCGACTCTGCTGGGGACTTAGAGAGCTTGACTCGAACTCTTGATATCCTGTTTTGATTCCATTTATGTGTTTCTTTGCATTGCATGTACATTGGTGCGCCTAGGAACACAGTGTTTGCCATCTGCCATTCCTGAACGGTTTGCCGGAGGCTTGTCTTGTCAAGGTATGACCAAAAGGCTGACCGGTTATGGGCTCTGACAGCATGGGAGCACAAACCCCGGTTTTACCGGGGCACCCTTGTCAACCATTCAACCTAGTGCATATTCGGAATCCGTAGTGACCATTCCAAACTAGGACAGGTTGCTTACCCGATGCTAAGTTGTTTGAAACCGCCGTGTGCATAGTGAAACCCTAGCTCCTGACAAAATAGGACAGGGAAACCCTACCCCAATATAGGGGTGTTTTGGCTCTCATTTATCTGCTATGTGCTTTTAGAGTGTACCTCTGCAGGAAAGTGCATGTCAGTTTGCAAGTTTGAATATCCGGCCCGAGGGGCATCAGTATCAGTGTTGTTGAGGAACCAGTTATATCTGCGAGTATCAGTTCAGTTCTGGGAACAGTGATTCTGGGGAACAGTAATCAGTAGTAGAGATCAGTTGTTTGACTGCGTCTGTGTTTGATCTGTTTTGGGCTGAAGTGCTGTCTGTTTTTTTCCTTTCAGTTCAGAGAATTCAGAAAGTTGATAACAGAATAGTCAGTGTTTCCCCTTGCCGAGGCAGGACTAGGGATGACGCAAAGTTCAGAAGAAATAGTGGTTATGACAGCCGCGTTGGATCAAGGGATCACCCTACAGAGTGAGGCCGGCGTAGATATGCCGCATCCTCCTAGGTCGCCCGCTACACACCCAATCTGGGCCCCCCAGTTCTATCAGGCTCGCGAGCCCACTACATTCGAGTTAATAGGGATGATAGGTGATCTCCAAAGATCTGTGGCAGATCTCGCTTACGGGATGTCAGCCTCGCCACCGGTTGCACCGTATGCCGGAAATTTTGAGCCCCAAGAGCCCCCGCTACTGGGGCGGATTGTGATCGAGCTTAATCAGCCGGAGATGGCCTCCACATACAACAGTGATGTACCAGTACCAACCCAAACCTCTCATCAGGCTGAGGCCAGAGGTAAAAATGTGGCAAAGGCAGACGCCGACCCCATGGGACAGCTGCTGTGGGCAGTCGAGGCTTTAAAAGCCGGGGGGATGAACAAACAACAGGTATCTGCAATGACAACCAAAATTGTGAAGGATGCTTTTCCCACTCTACCTGAGGGTAGTTCAAGCCAGTCGGAAAATCGGGATAGACCCCGTTATGTTGAAACAGTCTCTCTCACTCCCAACCCCGTACCTGGGAAGGATCAGAAATTCAAGCCCGCACCTACCGATCCGTTCGCCAGCACATCTAGCAGGAGCACTCAGGCTTCAAAATACCAGCCCCGGGGGCACAGGGCCTTTCATGCTCTCTACATGCCACTATCTAGGGCGCTTCTCATTTTGGCCAAGAAGGGGCATCTTACACCTCTGGAGCCGCGACCTCTGCTGAAGAACCTCCCAGCAGGCCACGATGCTACACAATACTGTGTATACCACCAGCAAACTGGCCACTCCACCGATAACTGCTTTCGCCTCCGCCATGAGGTGCAGGATCTGATTGACAACAAGGTTATCCTCCCACCCACCTCAGCTAAATCCGTCACCACTCAGTTGTTGGATTTTGAGGACACCGATGCTGCGAGTATGTAATTGGGATTCAACCGCCTGCGGACAGCGCCTCGAGTTTTTGATGTGGCGTCTGGCACGCATTTTTGAGCATCCGCGAATGCTACTTTTGTAAATCCTGGCTTGGGTGTCGAGTCAGCCTTTTGTTCTGTTTTGAGTCTGTCTCTCTGTCCTGAGTCAGTCCTTTTTGCTTAAGGGTCTGTCTTGTTGTAACGAGTTAGTCCCTCTTTTGTATAGAATACCAGGTGACTCCGGGGTTGTTGCCTCAAGCACCGTTTTGTTTTGTAATTACTTCTTTTTGCTTTCTTTTTGGGTCTACCTCTGCTGTGGAGCCAGTTTACATCCGGGGAACCTGAATGAAACAGCCGCGGCTATCGTGTTCCCGTACTATCTGTGTTGGGCTAGTTGTGCCAGAGAATTCGAATGGGGTGACAGCGCATTCCGCCCGCCCTTGTGTGCCCTGATAATTATTACTTTGACCTAAGTTTTTTTTATAAAAAAAAAACCTTTTTGAACACTGCGGTGATAAAAACGAAGAGGAAGGAATTCCTCGGGATTTGCAAAACTTTGATCAAGTTGAAAGAAAGAGAGGCATGCTAAGCCCTTAATGATCGAAATCATGCTAGTTAGCGTGAGTACTGAGAAGGACCCTGGCTTGATCCAGACTGGTTCCACACTGTCTTCGGCGCGAGCGATTCGTCGCCTTCTTAAAAACTTTCGAAAACAAAATGTTTTGCGCAGTCCTGCGAAGACCTGTGTGGAATCGCTCTTGAGATTACGCAGCTTAGGATCGCTCTCAGCCTCGAGACTCGACCCCTCATTTTCAAACCTTGGACCAGCATCCAGAATGTTCAATCATTAGCTATCAATGCAAGGCCCGTGTGGCCAGACTCGAAGCAGCCCTCGATCAAGGGGCACCGAAATCGGAGCAAAAGACCAGAGTTCACCAGGAGAAGTTGGCAAAGCAACCGTGATTGATTCTCCTGCAAAGTACTGCAACGGTCATTCTCCCGAAAAAGGGGAGGCTTCGATTTCGAAAACCATTTGGCATGGACTTGCTACACTTTTACCCTTTGAGAG
The DNA here is from genome assembly GCA_036172215.1 of Camellia granthamiana. Lineage (NCBI taxonomy): Eukaryota > Viridiplantae > Streptophyta > Magnoliopsida > Ericales > Theaceae > Camellia > Camellia granthamiana. The sequence goes on from CM069907.1 coordinate 143,678,199, forward strand.
GCTCGCTGGGCTGAAAACCCGGAAGGGGGACCCAGGCAAAAGTAAAAGCAAAAGAAAAATACAAAAAAAATCAATCAAAAAAACCGAAAAATAAGAAAAAAGAAAAAAAAAGAAGAAAAAAATGCAAAAGAAAAAAAAGAAAAAGAAAGAAAAGAAGCTCGCAAGGTCGAAAACCCGCATCGGGCGCCTTGGCAAAAGTAAGAGCCTAAAAATAGTGAAGGTTAAAATACCCGAGAGTACCTTAACCGGAACTACGTAAGGCTTGATTCCCATGTTTGGGATACGTAGGCAACTTCATCTTGAAGTCCAGCCCTTAACGCTTTCATAGCGTCTCGGTCCATGCAATGGTTTTGATTACTTGTGCTTCTTCCAAATCCGATGTCTCAGTTGCAACAGGAGCTACGTGATCAACTTCCTCCTGAGGCCCGGCCACCAATGCTTTCAAGGTGACTGTGTCCATATATTGTTTGTGGCCGCCTTCGTCCTCTCCGTGCATGAGAATTCGGTTGCGATCAATCATCGATGAGCATGCCGCGGCATCGTCCAAGCAAGGGGCAACCTTCCGTTCCCTCATATCGCCATAAAGTTGCCCTGAGTTGCCGCCCAAACTAGGGGCAACTTTCCGTTGCCCTCTTTCCCCCTTCAAGCAAGGGGCAATTTTCCCAAATTGCCTCCGATCCGAGGTTGCGTATCTCGAGGGTAGGTTCTGTGCTTGTTGAGCATTAACTGTTCGCGAAAATAGTTTTTGAAAATTTTTACTGAGGTTGACTATTTTCTCGAAAACTATTCCATTTTCCAAAATTGGACCATGTATGGACCCAAAAGGAAAACTTTCAGTGCTTACAGCCTGGCTTGCATGATTTTCAAATCAAAAATTGAATAAGCACGCTAATCTGACGTTCATTTTGATCAAAACTGTTTTAGAAAGAAAACAAACAAAAATGGTCAGAGTAATGAACTAGGGGCACAGTTTGAGCTAGGTGTTCTGTCTCTCCCTTGTCATCAACGCGCCTGCTAGGAAAGCACTTTGTCTATCAGAAGAAATAGCCGTGAGCTAGCTGTATTCGGCATGAATCTGCCGCTTCCTATTCATCCATCAATCACCCTGGGGAGGGATGAAAAATGAGAGAATAAAGAATAGAGAGGTGTAAGTCGAGAGAAAAGTGAGCAAGAGGGTTTTGAGAGAAAAACCGAGCTTGAGGGCCGAGTGGCGTGAGAATCACACAAATCAGAAAGGGTGGGAAACCTGCCCGGAGGAATTGGCTCCTCAAGGTCTTTTGTTTTCAAGCACGTCCGTGTGTCGTGTCCTTTGATTTGTCGGTCTCAATTTAGCTTTGAGTCTTTTCCGAGTGTATCTCGTTGTGATTAGGTCGTGTGCCTTTTATTTTCTTCACTTGAGTCCTTTCCACTGTGTTCAGTTGTAGGCTCGATACCCCGGTTGTGAAATCCCTTTTCCAAAGTCAATCGTTTGTGCTCAGAATGCTGTGCCATTCTCTACATTTATGTGAGGCAAGAGAAGAGAAAGGAAATTTTGGGACATCCGAATGTGTTTCAACTTCAACTGTCTCAGTTTTGGTGATCCGTCTTGTCAGATTGGGCCAATTGTTCAAAGTTTTGTCGTGTGCAGAATGAGCCGAGTGTTGTGTTATGGGCTGTGTGCAGACTAGTCCCCAGCAGAACGTGGGCTGTGTATTCAGTTTGAGCAGTGATTTGCCTGGGTTGTTTGCTGTTAGTTGGTTGGCTATCCGATTATTACAGTGCAAATGCTTCATTCTCAGATAGTAGATCAATTTCATTTACATTGAGGTGTAATATGATGCAATGCAGTGCAAAGTACGAGGTATGCAAATGTAAACACTTTTCAGATAAAAATTTGTTTCATATCATCTTCTCCAAATACAAAGTTTTGAAAGCAAAATCTGCCTGCGGCAGTACATAGTACTCTATCTACTAAAAAGAGAAAAGTGCAAGAAAAGAAAAAGAAGAAAAAAAAACAAAAAACAAAAAAAAACAGCAGAAGTCTGTAGCGTCATCAATGGTCCCGCGCCGGAGGATCCGTCCTCGCCCTCTTCCTGGGCAGAAGCACAGGAACGTCGCCAGAAGTGTCACTGTCGGAGCCCGAGCCTGAGCTGCTCCCCGCCTCCTCCTCAGAGGCCTCCGCCTCCGCCTCCGACTCACCGTCGCCTGGAACTGGAGCCCGCGAGCTGCTCCCCACATGAGCGCGCCCCCCTCTGGTGCGGGGGAATATCCTGCCATCCCGAGTAGAAATGGGAGGTCTAGATGGAGCGCCACCACCCACGGGAGGAATCGGGAAGGGAGGCTGAAAAGTGCAAAAAGATAAATGCATCAGTATACATGAAGCAGTTTATCAATGTATGAGTACAGTGTGTGAATGCCGTGAGCAGTAAATCAGTACAGAATGCAATGTATGAGTACAGTGTGTGAATGCCGTGAGCAGTGAATCAGTGCAGAATGCAGTGTATGAGTACAGTGTGTGAATGCCGTGAGCAGTGAATCAGTGCAGAATGCAGTGTATGAGTACAGTGTGTGAATGCCGTGAGCAATTTATCAGATGTTGTGTAATGCATCAGGTTGTATGAAACAATGTGTGGTATCAGGCTGTGGTCAGAAGAACATACCGGAAGACTGTAGACAGCCAAGACATCAAGGGTCCGCTGCAGCATCCCCATCAGGGAGGCACACAACTCCACCGACTGCCGTGTGTACTCGGAGGAAGCCTGCAAAAGTATTAGATGCATCAATATTCTGTGGAGTATCAGATAAACTAAACTGAATGACAATGCAAGATGCAGAAATAAAGTGGTACATACCGGAGGCAAGTCAGGAATGCCAGCCAACTCATGACCAGCCGGAGGAGGAGCAAAAGGGATCTGGTAGGTCTCCCCACTCTGCCCCCTGTATGTCAGCATGGTAGGCAGAGCGGGCCAGCCCATCCCTCGTCCCCTCTGCACTCCCCTCCTGCCGCGAGCTCGAGCTCTCTGTGACGATCCCGCTCCTGCTCCCACCTCTACCCTAGCCGCCGGCGCCGCAGGTCTCTCTAGCTCAGCTCGGGAGCCCCCGCTCAGAGGCCGCATCAGAAAGGTCCGGACGTACTCGGAGTAGTCGCCCTCGCCCCTGTAGGTGTCCACGTCCACGACCCAGCCAAGGGTGTAGTCCTCCATCTGCTGCAGAGAAAACCTCTCGGTGTCCCTCATGTGCTCAGGAGGGTGAACCGGGACTATCTGCTCTGGCAACCCTAGGGTCTGGCGTAGGAAGCGCTCACCCAGGTACCAAGCCCGACAGACCGGGCCCTCCAGCAAAATCCGGTAGCGAGAGGTCTCCTCCGCACCGGCAAACCGATCCTGAATATCTGCCGGCACCACAGTCCACGGCCGCCAGGTGACCTGAATTGAAACAGTTGGTTATTTGCTGGTTATCAAAATACACAGTAGCAAAGCAAAGTTTAAATGAACTGTAAGCAAAACATACCTCGGCAGAGGTGATGGTGTCGAAGAATCGGCGGTAGAAGCTGAAGGTATCCCGTGGTCGCCGTGTGCACCTCCCATCGTAGCGGCGCGAGAAAGGGATGACCAGGGGAGTCTCCGTCTCCGGCACTGGCTCCAGCCTGGGAAAGTAGGCGTAAACCCACAACTGCAAAACAGATGTCAGTATGACCATCAGATAAAGCAAAAATGAAAAAGACTAGAAATAGCAGAGCCGTGTGTTGTGCAGTGTATTGTGCAGAGTGTACAGTGTGAGCAGTGACCAGCCAGTGTAAAACAGAGTATGTGTGTGCCGTGTGTACAGTATACAGGCAGTGCGAAGCAAACTACAGTGTGTGCAATGTGCAAAATACAGAAAATATAGAACTGGAATGTAAGGAAGAGGAGAAGACATACCTCCCAGGCTCGCCAGTAGCCTCCGAGTAACTGTCCGCTATAGCGGGAGACGGAGCTCATATAGCCGTATAGGGTGGCCAAAGCGGCACCGCCCCAGTCATACTGCACGATCTGCTGAACGTCCACCAGTGCGCTGAGGAGGCAGAGAGGCACGGTGTTCGCCCGGTCGGCGAATAGAGTGGTCCCCAGCAGAAACATCAAGAAGCCGCGTGCATACTGCTCCACGGCCTCCTGGGTCATCGGAGCTGCATCGACAAGGGTAGGCTGGACCCTGAACTGAACCTCGAACCAGGAGTAGCGGACGAAACCTGGGCGAGCAAGAGGTGGCGCCTCGCCGAGCAGGTAGACCTGAGCGGCGGTCCACTCATCCATGTCTGTATCAAAGGGGATCGGATCACCCCCCACCCCGATGCCGGTGAGCATCGAGAAGTCGTAAGGGGTCATTGTCATGTCCCCAGTCGCCGATAGGTGAAATGAATCGGTAGTGTCCCACCATCTCTCTGCCAGGGCCGCGAGGAGAGGCCTGCAAGCAGTAAGTCCGGACAATCCCCTGCAGAAAGCGCCGAAGCCGGCCCGGTCCACGATCCGGCAAACCGCCTCGGGAAGCTCCGCATACCAGTCGCGAGCGGCAACGTTCCCATACCCGCGGACGGTATAGGAATCCCTCTATTTTCAAGAATACAGTTGCAAATTAATGTTAAACACATTGAGTTGTAAGGCATGAAAGGTTCAGACAAATCTAGCATGTGTGCAGGTTTTCAGACTCTAGCAGATATCGGGTGCCGGTGTGCTCACAGTGAACTACAACGTGTGATGCGTCAGCGTATTTTGAGTGGTTCAGTGTAAATATGGTACATGTGTGCACATTTTTCAGATTCAAGCAGATATCAGGTTTCAGTGTACTAGTAGTTGGACTACGGCCTGTGATGCGTCAGTGCCCCATACGGGTCCATATAAACATAGCATGTGTGCGTGTTTTTTTTATTTTTTTTTTATTTTTTATTTTTTTAGATTCAAGTACATACCGGGTGCCGGTGTGTTTTCAGTAAACTACGACGTGGAATGTGTCTGCGTGTTTGATCGGTTCAATACAGATAGACATAGCATGCGTGCAAGCTTTTCAGATTCAAATAAGTGCCGGGTGTCGGCGAATTTGCAGTGAAATACGGTGTGCCGCGTGTTTGAGTGCTTGAGGCTAGTGCAGTGTGTGTGCATGTGTTCGTCTCAAACAGATATTAGTTGTGAGTTTGTCTACAATCAACTACAGTACAGTGTATCAGAGCTAAGCAATTAAGGGTTGTAATCAGCTATGGCAGTTGACAGTTTACAGTTCTACATTGCGGAAAGTAAAGCAGAGCAGAAGGGTTACCTCGGAAGCGCCGAATGAGAGATGAGAGGCAGGCTCGCGTAGCAGAAGCTCTGGGTCCAATGCCCTGTCGAAACTCCTGAACTGGCGAAGTCCATCGGGTGGTAGCACGTGGATCGCCGGGCGATAGGTCGCCGGATCAAATGGGCGCTCGCTCAATGGGAGGAGCTCGACCCCGGGATCCATCTCGTGATCCGGGGGAGTCCCGACATGTGGAACATCGTCCGCCATAGCAATGGTGGTGAGAAAATGGCCGGAAAAGCCGGAATGTGAAAAGTCAACTGGAAAAGTCAACCCCGAGCGGGTCGAAAATGGCCGGAAAGGCCGGGAGATGAAAATACATGGAAATGTAGAGGAAATCGAGGGGAACAAGTCCCGAAAAGACGAAAACCGAGAAGAGACACCGAAATGAGATTTCGATCGGTTGGAAATGTCCGAAACGCGATGAACTTCGCGAATCGAACGACAGAAAACACGCGGGAATGCAAAGAAACGGCGGAAAAGTGAGAAAAACACTTTAGAGAGAGAGAGCAAAGATTTTCGGCGGAGGCAAAGTGAGGAAAATAGGGTTTCAAGCCCTATTTTAAAGGACCCATAGCGAAATGCCGAATCTGCCCCCGATCAGGCATTTTGTGCCGGTCGGCACTATTTTGTGCCGGTCGGCACATTATTGTGCCGGTGGATAAGTTCAGGCAGCCGGTGGCAGCCGGTGACCACCTAGCCCAGCCGGTGGTGTTCCCAAGGCCTTGTTTTCGCAAATTGAGGAGTTTTGGGTCTTCATAGCTCAAGAAAGTGCAAGAAAGTGCATCTCCGATGCTCAACCGGCCTCCGTTTTGACCTCGGACCCTGTCTTCTGTGCGTGGCACTCAGATTCAAGCAAAGATTGTATCCTTTTGTATCCTTTTGTCTTTTATAAGATTCAAAAGTTGTCCCGTGTGCGTTGCTTGCATTCATCACACTGCCCGGTGCGTCGCATCGCGCCGTCTTGCACGTCCCTTGTGACTTGCACCATTTTGCATTTCTGTGTGGCATGCGTACTGTTTACCTTTCTATGCGGCATGCGTGTCACACTTGCGTTATTTTACGTTCCGTATGGCATGCGTGTCATACTTGCACTTTCATTTTACATTTCATTGCATCTCGAGGTACGCGTGCCTCGTTTTGCATTTTACAATCAATGAGGTATGTGTGCCTCATTTTGCATTTCACTTTGATCCGCGTGAGGTGTGCTACCTCACGTGTTTCATTTTGCATTTCATCTTGATCCACGTGAGGTGTGCTACCTCACGTTCATCATTTTGCATCATTTTGCATTTCACTTTGATTCGCGTGAGGTGTGCTACCTCACGTTCATCATTTTGCATCATTTTGCATTTCACTTTGATTCGCGTGAGGTGTGCTACCTCACGTGTCTCATTTTGCATTTCACTTTGATCCGCGTGAGGTGTGCTACCTCACGTGTTTCATTTTACATTTCATCTTGATCCACGTGAGGTGTGCTACCTCACGTTCATCATTTTGCATCATTTTGCATCTCACTTTGATTCGCGTGAGGTGTGCTACCTCACGTTCATCATTTTGCATCATTTTGCATTTCACTTTGATTCGCGTGAGGTGTGCTACCTCACGTGTCTCATTTTGCATTTCACTTTGATCCGCGTGAGGTGTGCTACCTCACGTGTTTCATTTTGCATTTCATCTTGATCCACGTGAGGTGTGCTACCTCACGTGCATCATTTTGCATCTTTTTGCATTTCACTTTGATCCGCGTGAGGTGTGCTACCGCACGTGTCTCATTTTGCATTTCATCTTGATCCGCGTGAGGTGTGCTACCTCGCGTGCATCATTTCGCATCATTTTGCATTTCACTTTGATCCGCGTGAGGTGTGCTACCTCACGTGTTTCATTTTGCATTTTATCTTGATCCACGTAAGGTGTGCTACCTCACGTGCATCATTTTGCATTTCATTTTGCATTCCATCTTGATCCACGTGAGGTGTGCTACCTCACGTGCCTCACTTGCATCATTTTTACATTCCAGTGAGGTATGTGTGCCTCACTTGCATCATTTTTACATTCCAGTGAGGTATGTGTGCCTCACTTGCATCATTTTACATTTCAGTGCGGTATGTGTGCCTCACTTGCATCATTTTTACATTCCAGTGGGGTATGCGTGCCTCACTTGCATCATTTTGCATCACTTCGCATTCATGAGGTATGCGTGCCTCGTGTTCATCATTTTGCATCTTGAGGTATGCGTGCCTCGCTTTGCACTTCATTTTCCATCCGATGAGGTATGCGTGCCTCATTTTGCATTTCATCGCATCTCGAGGTACGCGTGCCTCGTTTTGCATTTCATTTTCCATCCGATGAGGTATGCGTGCCTCATCTTGCATTTCATCGCATTTCGAGGTACGCGTGCCTCGTTTTGCATTCCATTTTCCATCTAATGAGGTATGCGTGCCTCATCTTGCATTTCATCGCATTTCGAGGTACGCGTGCCTCGTTTTGCATTCCATTTTCCATCCGATGAGGTATGCGTGCCTCATCTTGCATTTCATCGCATTTCGAGGTATGCGTGCCTCATTTTGCATTTCATTGTATCTCGAGGTACGCATGCCTCGTTTCGCATTTCGTTTTCCATCATTGAGGTACGCGTGCCTCGTTTTGCATTTCATTTCACACCAATGAGGTATGCGTGCCTCATGATTCATTTCATTCTCACTTGCATTGTTTTGCATCCCTTGTGGCACGCGTGTCACATTCGCACAGTTGCCCCACACTGGGTCCGGCGGGACCTTAAACACGCCCGGTCTAGGAGACCTTAAATCCTCGGAGGGTGCAAGACCTTCGGCGCATTGGTGCGCACACTCCATTTGCATTATCATGCATTACCCCAAAGCCGGTCCGGCGGGACCTTAAACACGCCTGGTCTAGGAGACCTTAAATCCTCGGGAGGTGCAAGACCTTCGGTGTGTTAAGTTGCCCCTCATTGCATTTGGCATGCATTTCATCGCGCTATTTTGCGCACCACACTTGCGTTGCCCCGAAACGAAGGTCCGGCGGGACCAAAAACACGCACGGTCTAGGAGACCTTAAATCCTTGGAGGGTGCAAAACCTTCGATACATCGGCATGCATGCCTCATCCGCATTATCATGCATCGCATTGTAAATATCGCATTGTCATGCATCATTGTAGGTAACGCATATGTCATGCATTTCAAAAAAAAAAAATATATCATGCATCATTTGCATTTCAAAAACCAAAAGAAAAAAACATCATGCATCATTTGCATTTCACAACAAAAAACAACTAAACAACATGCATTGTCATGCATACATTTTGCATCCCGGTCTAGGAGACCTTAAATCCTCTGAAGGTGCAATTCCTTTGGTGTTTGTCGTGCCCGAACGACTTCTGTGCTTGCGATGAGTTCCTAGGAGACCAACGGGGACGGTGAAAACTAGAGTTTGAATGGCTCATGCCTAGAACGCAAAGGTTCGGAATTTCCGAGACTAAAGTCTGGTTTAAATACCCAGGGGGTGTACCCTCGACTTGAAATCTGTATGGAAGCCCCATAGGTTGAGGCGGCATGTCTACGCCTCAATCCTGGATACTGAACCAACCTAGTATATCGCCCTGTTGGTGAGATAGGGAAAGCTGCAATCATAGTCGTTGCATCATAGTGCATTGTCATGCATCATTTGTATATACCGCATTTGTCATGCATTCAAAAAAGGCAAAAAAAAACATACTGCATATGTCATGCATTCATTTTTGTGAGCATCCATCTAGGTTGCATTTTAGTTGCATGCATCCACTGCATCATCTTCCATCCATGGCTCGCACCTTTCCTTGTTGAGCTTGGTCTGGTATGTGCTCATACTTTTCACGTCTATACACTCATAGTTCCGCGTGCGCTCGCGCCTTGAGGGCTTCGACACCTTTTCTATGTTAGACATGGCTTGTACGTGTACATGCCCTTCCTAGGCGAGATTTGGTTTGGCCCACGTGCCATATCCATTGTATCATCTATCCATCATATTACATTGTAGTGTAATTGTTGCATCCGGCATTAGGATCATCATTCTTTCCCCAGCGGGTCGCCACCCCACTTATGTCATTCCACCCAATACTTGTTCTTGTGTCTGTCTACATTACTCATAGTTCTGCGTGCGCTCGCGCCTTGAGGGCTTCGACACCTTTTCTATGGTAGACAGACTTGTTACCTCCATCAATCTATTTGACATTTGTGTGGTTTCGAATCGCTCATGAATGAATCATGATTCAATTGCCTTGCATGTAGTTTGCATATAGTTTCAATTGTATTGCATTTCCATTTGCATTGTTCATACATAGTTTTGTGTACATTGCATATCATTTTGCATCCATTCTGCATTGTCATGCATGTTGCTAACAATATTGTACCTGTTAAGTTTGCTTTCTTTGCAGGCACGATATTGTATGTACGGTTCATTCGAGGCCGGTGAAACCGGGCGAGCCGCGCAGGTATTGTATCTCCCGAGTGAGACGTATCGAGAATTGCATAATTCTCTTACATCCTTTCTGCATTATAGTGTAGTTTGGCGTATCTAGCTTAAAACTGTCGCATGTGTGCTTCATTACAGCTTTCTTTGCATGATCATAAGTTATGCTCGGCTTTTTGCATTTTCAGTTGCATTTTGCCCCTGCCTTCGGGCGCATATCTTGCTTGTCTTGCATGTTTGTCCAAGTCTTCGGCCTTGTCAAAAATGGGTCGTCTCTGGGCTTTGACATTCACTCCCGTCATTGTTATGACTTTCGAGTTCTGTCAAAGAGGGGCAACTGTAGACACCCCATCTTTGACCGTCCTTAAGACTTGGACGTCACCGCCTGAACACTCGGTGATCATCCATGTTTGTATTCGTCTTGAGTTCCCGGAGGTCTCGGCTCGCGCGCCTTGCCTCAGGATCTCTCGACTCGACTGTTTCGTGTCTGGTTTTGCACCAAACACTTGTGCTTTGCCTTGGAGGGGCAGGGAATGCCTTGTGAGGCATCCCCACACACCACCGGCTGTGGCTAGAGGCCACCGGCTAGTTTTTGTTGCCACCGGCACTATATTGTGCCGGTCGGCACTCTTTTGTGCCGGTCGGCACTTGTTTTGGCAAAATGACCATTTTGCCCTGCCGACCACTTTACAGCTGCTTTATGAGATATTTTTAGACAGCTGTTTAGCTTTTGCTTCCCCTCCATACACGTGTATGGAGGGGATGAGCCTTTGGTTGACTTAGCTTGTAAGCTTTGGTGGCCTATAAGAGAAGGGCTTCTCTCTTGGCTCAAGGGTTAGAAAATTTTGGTTAGAAAGGTGAGAGGGAGCTCTGGTTTTTAGGGTTAGGTTAGATACATATCATATCTCTCTCTTCCCTTTGTATTCTAGGTGTTTTAGTTCATATTATTGCACCTAAACACCTAGTCTTTCACCTTTCCTTGGTATTCTCAAAGATCAGAGCTTGTTCTTGAGGGTTTTGACTGGTTTGGAGCTCAAGGAAGCAACAAGATCACCATTGTTGAAGAGGTCTACAAGGGTAATCACTTTACTCCCTTTTTACCCCATTTTTGCACTACATTTTTCTATATCTTAGAGCTGTTTTTGTGCTTGGTATTTAACACATAAAAGTTCTGTTTTTTAAGCCTCTTTATTGTTCATTAAGAGTGCTTGGTGGTTTGGGTAGGTTTGACCACCCTTAGGCCTTGAAAAGGCCACTTTTTGTGCCATTTTGTGAGAAATCCGAGACTTTGGTGTTAGGATCTCTTCACCACTGAAATCTTGAGGGATTTCAGTGGTGGAGATGATGCCTTAGAGTCTCAAGAAGGAGAGGACCACCCCCTCTCCTTGATGTCCTTGAAAAGGACAAGATTTGGCTTCTTGAGGGAGCTTGTGCTTAAGTGTGTGTTTAGCATGTTTGGTATGTTTTTCATGCTTATATTGTCATGATATAACATGTTTCCAAGTTGGTTTAGACCCCTTATGCATGCTTAGCATAGTTGCCTTGTAATGCCTTTTGATCCTCTAACATGCCTAGGTTGTATGCCTTAGTTTCTAGCATGTTTTAGGCTTGCATTTGTGAAGTTTTTGTGCTCATATTTCCATGTTTTAGGTCTGTCTCATGTTGTTTGAGTCAACCATAGCATGTTTAATATAGCCTCTTTGCATTGGGCTTGTTGGCCTTAAAAGCATGAGTGTGTAGCATGCCTTGCTTGCTTCATTTTTGATGGTTTGGAACCATTTTGCATGCTATTTCAGTCCTTCATACATGTTTGTTTGATTGCTTAGCATGCCTCTTTAATGCTTTAAGAGTATGTGTTAAATGCTCCATGTTTTGGCTTTAATGCATGCCTTTGGATTCATGTCGTCTAGATGCCATCTAGGTGGTCCTTTAGGCTTAGTTTTATGTGTTAAAACTCTGTTTTTAAGTGTTTAAGTATTGCCATGTGTGGTTGTGCTAAGTGTGGTTCAAAGCCTCATTGATTTGCTTTGAACCTTAGACCATTTGCATGCTTTGTTTGGCTTGTTTTGTTGCATGATTTGGCATCATGTTTTGCATGATTTTCAGAGCTTTACAATGTGTGTTTATTGTCCTTGTTTGGTATCTCCAAGTGTGCTTGGGGGTTGCCATGTTTATGCCTTGGGTTTGGACCATAACACTTGCATGTGTGTGTGTGTGTTTAGTCTCCATTTCTAGGCACTTTGGCCACTGATTTTAGGCCAATTAGGAGTAGCCTAATTCATGTTTTAGTCCACTCCATTGCTTGGTTTATATGCCTCTTTGCTTAGGTTGTATCCCTAACATGTTTAGCTTGCTTGCATTGTTCATGTTGCATGCTAGATAACATGCTTAGAGTTGCATTGCATAAGCATGCATGCTTGGCCTCTTGAGATTAAAAATGATAGAGGTTTGGCACCCTTTCATGTTTATTTGGTTTGCATGCATTTGAAAGTGAAGTTGCATCCTTGGTTCCTTGGGCCATCATGCATGGAAATGCGTGATTGGTGGTCCGGGAATCGAGACACATGCCCCTTTGAGTCACAAACATGATAAGGGATGTGTTTGGTGCATAAACGGCTTGAATTATATTGTCATGCATAGATTTCCCCTCTGCTGCTGTGAGTTGCAGGTTCTGCAGGCATTAAGTGCCGGCCGGCACTATTTAGTGCCGACCGGCAGTCAACAAACAGCCGATGGCTTCTTTTTGTGCCGGTGGCCTCCTCCTTCAGCCGGTGGTGTCCTACCCCAGCCGATGGTGATCCCCAGTGCCCTGAGAGGCACTCCTGGGACTTTGGCAATTTTCTGAGGAGGAGAGCAGAGGAAACAGAGGCAATCCGTGCATGGCAGTGCGGTTCCGAGCCAGTCCCGAGTGCATGCTGCATTTGGCCCTCATCCTGAGGCGGTTTACTGTTTAATCAGATTAATTAATTTATCTGATTAATTTAGTTAATTTGTAATAATTAATTAGCTTGCGTAGTTAATTAAATTGTATATTCTTTCGGTCCCTCCGAGTGAGGGCGTATCTGTAATAAGTGTGTGTGAGTGGATGTATGTCTTCCAATCCCCACTTCTTTCTTCCCTTTTATTTACCTGCTTACGATGGTAGATTAGGGCACATTTAAATTAGCATACCTTATGCAATGCATGCGCGCATTCATGCATTTGTTTACATGCACCGGGCTCGGTACATCATACAAACTGCATCGTACTTTCGATTTCCAAGTTGAATACGTGCTACTCGCGCATTTCATATGCCATGTTTAGGGTTAGCCGAGCCTACTCTAGATTGCATCTATGTCTGTGTTACATTAGCCACTTAACATGAACTAGGTCATGCATGTTTTGCTAACCAGTCTCTTGTTTTTGGCACGGAGTACGATGTAAGTTTTTATGCTTTAGCATGTCGCATGCGTGTGAACGTTTGCCATGACAGTATGCTTGCTATGCGGCTAAATGCTTACGTGATAAATTGCTTAAATGCCTGTGGGTGGAGGTTGGATTGCGTGAGTTGGAACAACTCATTGAAATCCGTATTTTAGCCTACTTTCGAGTAGCAAAAACCAACACGTTTTTCGAGACAAAACGGATATGCAATGTTTATTTCCAAGTTAGGCAATCTAGTCTATACTTTTGTGTTGTGCGCATCACATAGTAATTCTAGGCTAATAACCGGAATAAGAATGCATAAAGTTTTCAAAAACGGATATCATGGTTAGTAGAGGCCGGTCTTCGGACCGGGCGAGAGGGGGTGCTCATAGCTGACCTTCCCCGATCGTACCCGAGCTCCCGAGCCAAGTCACTTTGGTGATGACGGACACGTGGCCTTCGGCACCGAGTCAGGGTTTCCTAAATTCCCCCATTTTAAAAATATTTAGGTGGCGACTCTGTAATCTGGCGAAGCAGTCCATGTTTGGCACTTCTTTTCAAAAATCAATTTTTCTTCAAAACGATTTGCCAGAGTTGGACTCTTTGGTTCAAGATTTAGAACCGTGACATTTTGAGTCCTTCGAACTGTAGTGACCCAATGTCGAACCAGAACGGGGGGGACTCGCACTCCTCGCCCGGGATGCGTTCGGGGACGTCTAGAGGTTGTGGACCAAGAGTTGCAAGATAGGGAGCCAGTTATCAAGGAGTTACGAGACCGATTAAATGAGGCTCAACAGCGAATGAAGAAGTTCTATGATGCTCACAGAACTGACAGAAATTTCAATGTTGGAGATTTTGTATATCTCAAGTTGTAACCATATAGGCAGTGTCCTTAGGCCTTTAAAGAAATCTCAAGCTATCACCCAAATATTATAGACCATTCGAAATTCTTGATAAAATTGGACCAGTGGCATACAAGCTCAAACTACTAGAAAACTCAAGGCTTCATCTGGTGTTCCATGTCTCTTTGCTGAAAAAAAAAAAAGGTGGGGATGAATGTGGAAACTTTGGATTCTCTTCCCATCATTCCTGAAGAGGGTAACACAATTGTCCATTTGCCTCAAGCCATCATCGATCAAAGAAAAAAGAAAAACAAAGAAGAAGTTTTGGTTCATTGGCAAGGATTGTCACCTTCCAACGCCACATAGGAAAATCTAGCTGAGCTCCGTTTGCGATTTCCTGAAGCTACCCTTGAGGACAAGGGTGTTGTCTAGGGGGAATGAATGTTATGTTTCCAGTGGAGCAGGACTTTAGTTGCAATAAATTAGTTGAATAAGTCTTTACTTGACATTAGGAGAATTTAAATTTCATATTCAGGTTTATCAGCTGTTAGGTTGTTCCTATTTTGTTGGGTTGTTCCAAGTGTAGTGAGATAATGGGTATGTTTCCAGTGGAGCAGGACTTTAGTTGCAATAAATTAGTTGAGTAAGTCTTTACTTGATAATAGGAGAATTTAAATTTCATATTTAGGTTTATCAGTTGCTAGGTTGTTCCAAGTGTAGTGAGATAGTGGATTTGTTCCTATTTTAGTGTGATATTGGCTGCTAAACTTTAGCAGAGTGGTTCACTTTATTCCTATTTATTGTACTGATCTCAGTTGGAAATAATCATCCAAAATTTTATTCCACACTTGTGTGATATTAGAGGGTTGGGTTTCCCTCGAACTAAACCCCTTTTCTTTGTGATTTCCCTGTTCCTAACTCTCTCCCAGCAACTCTATTTTTGTTGTCTTTCCTTTCTAGAAAAAATAGGTAAACAGAAGAACAAGAACACCAGCTCTGTTGCAGCCGCCCATAACAGATTGCAATATGCAGATATCAATGACATTATTAATCAGTGAACTAATGTTGCAATAAAAGGGCATCTTACAAACCAAATGGAAACATGTTACCAAAAAATGAGGGCTCATTAGTTCACTGCTAAAACTTTTAAAATCAAATGACTTCATAAATTTTAGAATACAATTTGTTTTCACAATCCCTAATGGTTCATCATTATCCGAAGAAATGAGATATACCATTACAAAATAGAAAATATTTCAATTTATAATTGCAAACAGACCATCATCCTATGCTGTTGGTTTACATCAGGGAAAATAAACAACCAATGAACTTTACTTATTCAACATTGCAAAGAAATTCCATGAGGATGTTAAGTAATGAACTCACACGAATTCAATGTGACAAAAACTAGACCTAATAACAGCATTCTTACCTCAAAAGAAAGTTTATAGTCATCATACTCTTACTGGTTTCTATAGAACAGCAGATAAATAAACCTCTGGTTTCCCCAACCCATTCCTATTGTCTCCTACAACCCATTTCAGCTTTTTGTACCCAAACCGTTCGATTAACCAGGTTAAAGACATTTTCTTTTCATCAGCGAGAGAAAAAGAAAAAAGCAAAGAGAAAGAGAGATTAGCGAAAAAGAGAAAAGAGCAGAGAGCAGAGAGAGAGAGCAACGAGACAGAGTAGAGAGAGAGCACCGAGAGAGTCACGTACCGGCGCGATGAGTCGACGACGACAAGTAGGTACTGAGCGATAAGGGAATGAGACGGTGGCATCAACACGGGCACCGGCGGCGGTGAGGAGAGGCTACAGCGGTGGTGGTGACAGCCAATAGGCGAGGTGAGGAATGAGACCAGAGGACAGCGACTATAAATCAATATGAATGAATGAGATGAAATGTATGGGTGTCAATTAGGTTTAATTGAAGAATTATTATGTGTGCGTGTGTTAGTATATGTGTGATAGGTGTGTGGGGGTGTAATCTATGGCTGAAATTTCTTACTTTGTATATATGTGTAACATAGGATTTTTTTTTTGCATCAGAGGCGGGTCAGGTCATTATAACTGTGGGTTGGCAAAATTTCACCCGCCACTCGCGTTGACCTGGAACCCCAACCCGCCCAACCCGCCTGCCAAAGTTGAAAAAATGCACGTTTCGGAGTGATTCGGAGCGATTTTGCGATATTATGCACACCCCTAGTTAGAATGGCGGGCTAGTCATCACGCCGCTAGACAGACTTTGGTATGATGCCGTTGATAGTAGATAGCGTAATGTCGTCGTTGTTCGCTATTAAAGTTGATCAGAAAAAGCTTGGAGGACAAGGTTTTGAATGTCTCGATTCCCACATACGCCGCCAATTGTACGGGGAGTAAATATTCCTTACTTCCGTACTCCTTGCATCCGTGCTCCAAGTTATTCCGAATGATGTTGTTCAGCTTGAAAGCACAACAACGATGAGCTGTCTGGCAGGTATATTGTCGGAAAGCTCCTCCAATAATCAAGTTAACACCCTTAGAGAGAAGAAACACAAAAGAAAAGATAACCCTGAGTAAGGAAAGTTGTAGACCTTTTGCATGGAGGCGCCGCAAGGCTTATATAGCTTGTGCGTGCACTACCTTGCTCGTCCTTTTTTGGACGTGTGGATATACTATCCTCTTCGCCTTACACGTGTGCGTCAATACTGCTAAATAGTATCAACAAAACAACCAAACAATATTGACGCGTACTATTGGCAGGTTTTCCTCCTTGCACTCCAATTGGGCCACGTAGTATATAGCTGTCGAGCTACCTTCAACTGAGCTAATTTCAATCGGTTAAGCCCTAGGCCGCTCCATGTCCAAGCTAGCTCTGGCCGGTTGGCTCTCGAAGAATTCTACTAACACGGTCCGCTATGTTTTGCTCAGTTAAATATTGTTTACTCATTGCTTGAACAAACTCCGCGTGATCTTTCACCTTTACTAAGATTCTCAGCTCGATCAAAAGTCGCCCTCGTCATCTTAGCCAAGTCACTCTCCATTGCGTATAATTAGCTCGGTCGAGATCCTTCACCCAATCTATGTCCGATGTGTGAACTTATCTCGGCCCTTAATCCAAGCTCATTCAGCTTGGCCCAACACCCATTTTATGTTAACTTGGTTGCATGGTCAAAGGCCCACATGAAATTTAGGTCAGCCCATTTGTTCGGTATAAATTCCCCTCTCACTAAGCTTTGCAAAGTGAAAGATACACATTTCTTCACATAGTAAAAAAGGTAGAAAAAAATACACACATATATAGTTGACCCCCCCATTTCAAAGAATTCATCTCCCTTGGACCTATTATCATTTTGGGCTTGCATTCTAAAATTTATCAGGGCATGGACCCAATATAATGAATGATGTATCCAAATCCATATCAAATTTGATGATGGCTTTGTAACACTATATTATGACTAGTGTTTCTGAGTGTTCTTTTGTCAAAATATCACATGCCAACTATTAAAAAGCCTATACCATCTTCCAGTAATAATTATAATAACAATTTCACATAGGTTAGTTTTTTCTTAATCATTCATCTATAGTAATTTTCTCTTAGGTCGATTGTCAAATAAGAAGGCTAAGTGCCCCTGTATGTTTCTCTTTTGCCTTACTCAAAAGTGTCACTCATCGATACCTAATTTTGCTAACACCAAAAGCTTGTCTACATGAAGATGTTAATTAGGTCAAATGTCTCTACTAAAAATGAGAAAGTAGTTCTCGAGTATCATGTGACAAGATTTACATACTGCTTCAAATCAATTTTGTAGAGAAAAATGTTATGACTGGGACATGATGACTCACATTCGTTAAGTAGTAGAGAAAATATATATATATATATAATTCATTTAGTGTGTATTGCGATTTTTCATTCAAAAATGTTACATGATATTTCAGAAGTATATAATAATTTTTCTTTAAAAAATTGTTATCAATTTTTTTTTCTCTAAATATAGCTATTTTTTTTAATAAATATCTAAAAATAATTTGTAAAAACTATTTTTACACACAAAATAAAAATAGTGTGAAAATGATGAGTATTTTTTAACATTTTATTGTTTTTTGTGTAAAAGATATATAAATAAGAGAACAAAAACAAGGATAAGAAAGCCATAGCAAATGTGCCCTAATTTATTTATTTTTTTCTTTTTCTTTTTTTATTTCGTAGTTTTCACGTTGAATTTGTAAACAACATCATAAATTAGAAATCTAATAATCACGTTTAATTTGAACAACGTTATGTCAAATTGTTATTATTAATCGCGTTACACTACAATCGCCCTTTGTACAATTTTTTTTTTTTTTTTTATGGAGTTATTAATGTTATGCATAAATGAATTTTTGCATGAATAATTTTTTTTGTTGTTACACAAAAAAATACTGGTTCATATTAATAAATACACATAAAACTCATATCTTTTGTTTAATTGGTGGTGTTACATGCACCAATTAGTATACTAACTAGTAATGTAGCTCGGCTTTTTCGCGCCTCCTTTCGGAAGCTCGAAAAAAGCCTTGCAGTTCGGACCCTCGCGGTTCTGAATCTAATCTCACAAGTGCAACGTGAAACTAATAAACATCAAAAGGTCCAAATCTGGCAAATCTTTTGGAAAATTTATTTTAAGATCAAAAATGTCAAAAATAGACTACTTTACCAAATACAGAATTGCCTCCTAAATTTTTTTATTTTTTTTTTGGGAAATTTAGGAAACCCGTGACTCATGCCAAAGGCCATGTGTCTATCATCACCAAAGTTGCCTCGGCTTGGGAACTTAAGTACGAAAAGGAAATGTCATGAATTGAGCACCCTCGCTTGCCCGATCAAAGATCGGCCTCTACTAATCATGATATGACTTTTATCAACATTATATGCTTTTGTTCCGGTTTATTAAGCTAGCATTACTATGTAATGCGCACAAGCAAGTATAGACTAGTTTGCCCGAATTTGAATAATTCAATTTCATGTTTATTTTGTGAAAATGGTTTGATTTTGCCACCTCAAGTGAGCTTAAAGTTTGCGAATTTGCCACTCAACAAAGTGGGCTTAAAACGTACATTCATTGAATCGTTCCAATTCAAACAACAACCTTTCATCCACAGGCATTCAAGCAGTTTAGCAAGTAAGCATTTAGCCTCATAGCAAGCATGCTAGACACGGCAATCGCTTACACTCATGCAAGTATACTAAAGCGTTAAAAAACTCACATAATACTCCAAACTAAGAAGATATGAGTTAAAAAAATGCATGTTTCCTAACTATACCAAATGTCTAATGCAACATGCGAAGAATGCAATTATTAGGCTCGGCTACTAAAGGTTCAAAAAGCCAAAAGGTTCAAAAGGTTCAAGTGGAAGATATTTAAATTTGTCATGATGGAGTGGAAGATATTCAAATTGGTAACGATGGAAGTACAACGGCTATAAATGGCTATAAATTCAAATGACTATAACGGCTATAAACGGCTATAAAGTCAAATGAATACAACGGCTATAAACGGCTATAATTTTCATTATATTTACTAAAGCCTCTAATGTAAACAAGTTACAAAAAACTTGAAAATATTCTTTGATCTATAATCACTCACATCTATTCTCAGAAATTATACACTGAGCCTTATAGCTTTAAGCCTATCTTTCCTGTGTGAGATTTACAGAAAAATCAAAGCTTCATTTTATATATCTATCTTTGAGAGATATTTATTCTAAGCTTTCTTTGAAAGCAAAAATACAATTTCATCTTGTAAAAGTGTTGCAAACACTGTGTTCTTGAAATCTTGAGAGTGATTGTGAATCACCTAAGATTTGCAAAGGTTTGGACTTGTGAAGTCTGTGTAAAATTCGTGGAAGATTGCTCCATTTGTAAAGAGGTTGCTAGCACCCTTGTGAAGCTAGAAGATAGTGGAAAATCTCAAGTGAAACTTAAGGAGTGGACGTAAGCCGAGTTGAAGCCGAACCACTATAAATTTGTTTGTCTCTCTCTCCTTTATCTCTTTATTTTATTTTAAATTGCCATAGCTATATTTCACATTTTTACTGTGTTAAAATCATTAACTGACATAGTTGTTAAGAAACTTGTTTTAATTATTTTTATTTCATTAATTATATTTATCTATTGTGCTAGTCATAATTTGGTGTACTAGTAGTTAATTTTATTGGGGTATTATTAATTTTAATTTGTAAAAACCTAATTCACCCCCATCTTAGGTTGCTTTTTGGGTAACAAATCGTACATACAATATCGTGCATTTCCAAGAAAGAAACCTAACAAGTGTAATTCAGTAGGAATGCATGTTCTATGCAATACAAACAACCAAGATACAATGTTAATGGCATGTTTATGCGAGAAACAAAAGTATAAGCATATTCTATGCATGATTCATAACGAGAGTGTATTCTATGCGTGATTCAAAAGCGGATGCATATTCCATGCATAATTCAATTGCGAATACACATTCCATGCATAATTCAAAACTAATGCTATGATTCATGCATAAAAGAAAAATGCAAGGTCATGCAATAACATGAAATACACATACATGAAATGCATATTCTATACACCAATGGAGAAATGGATATTCATGCACCAAAATGAATTGCATATTCCACGCAAGGTACAAAGCATAACAAAACAAATCCAATAGCAATCTTTTGATTTACCTCCCGGAAGAGTTACAATATGTTTAAAGGATACACCTCGTTCATATTGACAAGTGACAAACATCGTGCATCGAAAACATAGTTTTGAGCTTCCGCAGAGACATTTTGAACTCAATAGTGAACAATTCCCACACTTCTTGGAAACCAAGGACACAAAATAGCATCAGGACCCCAGGGGAAGCCATGGGACACTTGCCGGCCACACAAGGAGGTCGCCGACCACCTGCCGGCCTTCAATACCCTTTGTCGGCCACCAATGTGACCTGCCGACCACCCGTGGCAAATAAAGGGTTTTTTGGTCTTTTTCGCTTGGGTCTTTAGATATAAGGCTTGACACTTCATTTCCACACAACCCCACATCCGAAATTCTTCCCTCTCTCTCTCTCTCTAAGTGCTCCTTCTCTTTAGATCTGCGCTTTCTATGCGTTTTCCAACACCCCACGCAAAGTTTATTCGCTAAATCCTCTTTGTTTCCTTTACTTTGAACCAATTGAAATTTGATTTCTGTGTCTTTTCCTTCACTTTCACCATTCTAGGCTTATTTTCCTCGAGTTTCTCTCGAGTTCTGTGCACTTTTTTCGACTTTGACTTTGACTTCCACTTTCTCTCTCCTAGGGTTTGACTTTTTCCAAGTTTGCCATTTTTCATCCGTTTTTCTTTATTTTTCACCACTTTCGCATCTTCTTTCTAGATGGCGGATGATCTACCCCATGACGGAGCTCCGTTTGAGAT
Source organism: Camellia granthamiana (assembly GCA_036172215.1). Taxonomy (NCBI): domain Eukaryota; kingdom Viridiplantae; phylum Streptophyta; class Magnoliopsida; order Ericales; family Theaceae; genus Camellia; species Camellia granthamiana. Next base: position 143,699,610 of record CM069907.1, read on the forward strand.
TCCACCTCCGGTAGAGATGGAGGCCAAGCTTGAGCCCAAGATACTACCACTGGGAGTACGCCCCTTTGATCCGGCGACATACCATCCTCAGATACATGTGCTACCTCCCGGGGGTATCAGGTACTTTAGAGCGTTTGCGCGACGTGCACCGGAGGACCTCTTGCTACGAGAGCCCGACTTCCATTTGTCTTACGGCGCCACCGAGGTATACATCATATTCTCACGTTTTCTTCAGCATACGTTGCATTTCTTGCTTTAACTGTGTTAGTTGCTTCAACTGTAATGCTTACACTACATTTCTTGCCTTAATCACACTCTTACACTGTATTTCTTACACTGCCTTCTCGTCTGCATGACTGTATATCACTGTTCTGATCATAGGAGGACTCTCGCTCTATTAGAGGCTATGGAGCCACGTCCGTGAGGGACTGGTATATAGAGCTCCCTGCCGGTGTGCACCACATCATTGGCGAGGCTGGTTTCGACTTATTCTACATGGGGCTTTCGTGCCATATTGCGAGTCGACCGCTTCTCGGTGCATTGGTGGGGTGGTGGTGGGATACCACCAACTCCTTTCACTTCTCCACCATCGGGGAGATGACAATGACTCTCTACGACTTTGCCATGCTCACGGGCGTAGAAGTAGGGAGTAATCTGATCCCTTACGATATGGACATGGACGGGTGAGAGGCTGCCTGGCTACACCTTCTAGGAGCATGTCCACCTTTCTTCCGACCGGGGATGGTACGATATAGCTGGTTCGCCGAGCATTTCTGAGGGAGAGAGCTAGAGACCCCAAAGGAGACCGAGCACTACGCCCACGGCTTTTTGGTGTTCCTTTTCGGTACCACCTTGTTTGCGAACAGGTGGAATACCGTAGGGTTATATCTCTTGAGCGCCCTAGTGGACTTATCTCAGGTCTGGTTCTATGATTGGGGCGGCACTGGCCTTGCCACATTGTACGGCTATATGAGCTCCACGTCCCATAGGAGGGGAGACAAAGTCGGAGTCTATTGGCGAGCCTGGGAGGTACGCTTTACATCTCTGGTTTACATTTTCTGTCTTCTATTTCTGCGTTTTCTGCTTTGCACTTTCTATACACTGCATACTGCATTGTTTACACCAATACACTGCGCTTTCTGCATTGCACATTCTACATCCTTTGTATTTGTACATTCTGCACGCTACACTACATATTCTACTTTCTGCATCTGCACTTGTACTTTTTGTACACTGTATACTCACTGTTGTCTTTTCCTTGCAGCTATGGTTATACGCATATTTCCCGACCCTTGCTCCAAAGCCAGAGGTGGAGATACCTCATGTTGTGCCATACTCTCACTGGTACAATGGCAGATGCCTATGGAGGACTCGGGAGACCTTCGCATTCTTTCGCCGGTACTTCGACACAGTAACTGCGGGGGAGGTAACCCAAAACTCACAGTTATTTTTGTTTTATCAACAACTGATGACGACTAACCATCTGTATATATCCCTGTTTACAGATCTCTTGGCAACCTTGGGCGTTGATGCCAGTTGGAGTTAGAGATCAGTATACCGGTGCCCGGGGGGCATCCCGTTTTCCACTTCTACTTCTACGGGGAGGGGGATTATGCAACCTTCATTCAGACACATCTGATGCCACATCTGACTGGCGTTCGTGCTCATATAGGCAGAGCAGCAGGTGCCCCTACGGCAGGTAGGACTCGGCGATGAGGGCCAAGACTAGAGGGGCCTCTCCCGTTGAGCAGGTCGCCAGTTGGCCAGAGCTTCCGACCAAGTTGACATGCTGGCGACATACCGGGGATCCGTACCAGGTTCTGATTGAGCCCGCGGTGGCCGGGCATGCACTTGTCGAGATTCGAGGCCAGACTTAAGTATGAACCACACTTTACATTTACACCCCATACTTTATTTCAGATATGTTCATTTGCAGATATTAATCATTCAAAATGTATTTGCAGGCATCCATCGAGTATATGGGAGGTGCTCTCGAGCTGATAGCCTCCTTTATAGGGATGGTACAGAGAAGAGAGGCACTACTTAGCCTTTATGATATTTAGGTAATTTCTTCAGTTTTCCATTCCAGGCATCAAATTTCCACTAACACTAACATTTCAACTGAAAACTTCCCAAACTTAAACGCATACTATGACTGATATATGACAACTGTTTTTTCAGATTCCACCCATACCGATGGCACCAGCAGCAACTGTAGCACCCGTACCAGCAGTACCTCCTCCGACAGTAGGGAGGAGAGAAAGATAGGCTCCGACAAGCGGTCGAGGCAGAGCTAGAGGCACCCGAGCCAAGAGCGGCCCTTCAGAGCCTATTCTGAGTAATCATGATACTGAGACGAGCGACTCTGAGGAAGTAGTGAGTCAGCATTCAGATTCATCTAAGAGTAGAGGTGATGACGCCAGCTTGAGTTCTAAGAGTGGAGGCGATGCCGAGGCAAGCTCTGAGGCGGAGAGCGGAGATGACACAAGCTCGAGTTCTGGTCCAGATTCAGATAGTGGCTTAAACAGAGACGGTGCCCCAGAGTCCTCTCCTCCGAGAAAGAGGACGAAGAGGGCTTCTCGAACCTGAGGCGACCAGCATTGAATTTTTTGTAGTTTTCTTAGTTTCTTTTTGTTAGCAGTATTAGCACATGTATAGCTTTAGGAAGTTCTGTTTTGCTTCTAAAACTTGCACTCCTCTTTTGTAAAAAGCCATGATCGAAATAAAACTGACAATTTTATGAAAAAGTGTGTTGTATTTTTTTTTTTTTTTTTTTTTTTTGCATCATGAGCACCATATATGCATGAAATGGACAGGGGATTGAAATGGCCAAGAACGTTTGATTAAAACAAGATGCCAAAATCGGGTAGCGAACCAAACAATAATCAAAATACAAAATGCAGTATACAACTCGATAAGCGACACAACAACAACTCGATAAAACAACACAACTACAACTTGATAAACAATACAAAACAACACAAATACAACTTAACGAACTTGCTAAAACCAAAAAGGACTCAAAACAAGACGCTAAAACACACAAAGAGCATAACAAAAGACTTGCTTCCAGTACTGTTCAACACAAAGGTAGACAGTAGACTTGAGAGGGAGGGTGCTGACCAGAATAAGGATTTGCCGGCTACCAACAAAGGTCTGTCGGCCACAAATATGGCCTGCCGGCCACCAATGTCGCTTGCCGTCCATCAGTAGTGGCCGGCCGGCCGGCCACCAAAGTGAAGAACCTGTAAATTGTTGACACCAGGCTTCCACTCACTGCCTTATCTTCTACAAAAGGTTGAGCTTTGTGATGTCTTCATTTCAACTGCAAATTCATCACAAATGAAGCCATTTTTTGGCAAAAAACTCTCAGATTGAATTGCAACTTTAGACGGCTCGAAAATATGAATTTCTGGGGTTTCGGCATAAATGCACTTTTCTCGCTGAGCCGTTCTCCGCTTCGTTTTCCGTTCCTTCATGTCGTGGCTAGATGCTGGAACCCAATTACACATGTCTTTAGCTTTGGAGGACAAGAAATGTGCCCAACAATCGAAGAATTTCAAATGTTAATGGAATCCTGGCACGATGAAGAAATCATACCTCACCCTTGCTTCAGCCACATCCAAGCTTTAGGATGGATGTGCGGGCTTACTCTACACGAGGCTCAATTTTTGGTTCACAATGGAGAGCTGGACATTCCCAGCCTGATTCATCTATTTTCTAAGGTTGGCGACCGAAGTAATCTTCTTCGGCGGGGTTTTCGGTAACTCGCCATTTCCTTGTGTATGCTGGCACATTTTCTTCTTGCCCCTAGCTTTAACGGGTCTAGCATTCGGCTAGTTGAAGTGGCCCAAGGTTTGAAAGAGGGCAAAAGTTGCATCGGCTTGGTTCACATTTGGCTAGGTACCTCACTGCTTAGAGGACAAGAGAACTTCTGGCTCATGCCCCTAGTTTTAGTTGCGACCTTTCTGGCGAGTGCCTAACTTGGCTCAAAGATGATGCACAAATCAGTCGCACTTTGGCATCAAAAGCTTCCATTAGCACGAGCGGGGGACGCAGGAGCACCTGATTCATCTATGCCCCCTAGTTTATTGCTTTGATCTTACTTTTCAATATTTTTAAATGTAATAAAAGCAAGTTTGATTTGTATCGAGAGTTGGAGAACTTTGTATTGAAATCAATGAAATTAAAGTTATGAGCACTGAAAATTTTCCTTTTGGTCCAAAAATGGTCTAAGTTATAAAATGTAAAATTTAAGCAAAAATCAGCTTTTATCAAAACTTTTTAAAACCATTTTCGATAAGGATAACCACTTTGACATACATGGAATCTATCCTCAAGATGTACAATCCCGAATCCAAAGATCAAAAATTGCCCCTTGACTGAACAACACTGCTCAGCACTGTAACCAACTCTTCTCTCAAAGTAAGGATCATAACTGAACTTTCAAATAAAGAACAAACAAAGATGACTTGATCAACACATGGACAGGACAGTTGAGTTGGAGATTTTTACAGCCAAACTTCAGGATGAAGTTGCTTACGTATCCCGAAGATGGGAATCAGGCCTTACGTAGTTCGGTTCGTGTTCACTTGAGTATTAACACTCTCCTTTTGCACTCTAACTTTTGCCAAGGCTACCCTTTAGGGTTTTCAACCTTACGAGCTCGGTTTTTCTTTATTTCTAATTTTTTGTGCTCTAACTTTTGCTTAGATAGCCCTTCTAGGTTTTCGGCCTAGCGAGCCTCTCAGGGATAGTATTTTTTCAACTTGTCCATGTTGATCGGTTGGGAAAATTCTAGGCCATCCAAGTCCATGGGAATAACAGCTCCACCCGACCAAATAGTTTTGATGATGTAAGGACCAGTCCAATTGGGTCTGAACTTGCCTCTAGAGTCATGGATGGGAGCTTGGTTGTCTTTGAGATTCCAGGACTTAACCTTCTTGTTAAAAGCCCTAGCAATCCTGCGTTGATAACCCTGAATATAGTACAATGCTTTTAGTCTTCTCTCATCAAATAACATCAGTTCTTCGAACCAGCTCTGTTGCCAGTCCGCCTCTGCTATTTGACACTCAGCTATAACTCGCAGTGATGGGACTTTTATTTCGATTGCCAGAACAGCTTCCATCTTATAGACAAGTGAGTAAGGAATTGCTCCAGTAGACGTCCGGATTGAAGTTCTATAACCCCAGAGTGCGAATGGCAATTTGTCTGGCCAGTCCCTGTAAGTCTCAACCATCTTCTGCAAAATATGCTTGATGTTCTTGTTGGCGGCCTCAACAGCTCCGTTGGTTTGCGGCCGATATGTAAATGACTTATGGAAAGCCACGTTGTATTTCTTCAACAAGTCGATCACTTCTTTCTTGAAGTGGGATATCTGAAATGATCTCGTTTGGGACTCCTTATTGGCAAATGATATTGTTTCGAATGAACTTAGCTACATGCGCTGCTTTCAACACTACATAAGATTGAGCTTCCACACACTTTGTAAAATAATCAATTGCCACCAGAATGTATTCATGCCTATTTGATCCTTTCGGTGTGATTGCGCCGATGACGTCGATTCTCCAGATTGAGAAAGGCCATGGTGAAGTCATGTTGTACAGCTTCGACGACGGGATGTTCATGCGATTAGTATGAATTTGGCATTTGTGGCATCGTCGAACAAAACCAATACACTCCTTCTCCATGGTAGACCAGTAGTAACCTTGTCTGAGAATCTTCTAGGCTAACATTACTCCGTTCATGTGCACTCCGCACTCTCCCCCATGGATGGCCTCCATGAGGCGCTTTGATTCTTCTACGTCGACACACAACTTGTGCATTCCCAAATGACCCCTCTTGTACAGTTTACCTCCATAGATGATAAATTGAACGGCCATCTGCCGTATTGCCCTTTTATCTTTGGCATTTGCCCTTGGTGGATAAACCTCATTTTCCAAAAAGTTCTAGATATCGTAGTATCAAGGGTTTTGATCTTGCGCTTCATCTATCGCGGCGATAGTCTCATAGGCTGGCGTATATCTCTACTCAATGATGATCGGATGCATCCGGACTCCAAGCGGGATGTCTATTATAGATGATAGAGTTGATAAAGCATCAACAAACCTGTTGTTCTCTCTTAATAGATGCGTGAAAGTCAGCTTCTCAAACCTAGGAATTAGAACGTCCAAGGTTTGGTGATAGATCTTCATCTTTTCTTCTTTGACCCACCAGTCTCCATTTGCTTGAGACACAACTAGGTTCGAGTCCCCGATAACGTCCAATCTTTTTGCCCTTAGTTCCAAGGCGGCTTCCAAACCAGCGATACACGCCTCGTATTCTGCTTCGTTATTGGATACCTTGAACCGGAGTTTGAAGGCTAAGGGTATATGGGAATTGTCTGGTGCTATCAGCAACATACCTATCCCATAACCATACTAATTAGACGCTCTGTCAAAGTATATTGTCCAAATCTCTTTCTTAACGTACAGAATGGCTTCATCTGAGAACAGGTATTCTACTGCTTCATCCCCTTCTACTGGGTGATCTTCCACGAACTCCGCCATAGCTCTCCCTTTGACCGACTTACGAATGGCATACTTCAAAACAAATTCGGAGAGAAAAAGCAACCAACGGGCTAGCCTCCCCATAAGTGTTGGTTTCTCAAAGAGATATTTGATGGGATCTAATCTCAAAACTAGAATTACAGAGTGAGCTAACAAGTAGTTCCTCAACTTCCTGGTAGCCCATACCAAGGCTAAGCAAGTTTTCTCTAGCGAGGTGTAACGGGTCTCATAATCTAGCATTTTCTTGCTCAAATAGTAGATGGCTTTCTCCACCCTATCCTCAAATTCCTGAGCAAGCATGCATCCCATTGTTGTGTCCGTTATTGACAGATACAAAATCAAGGGCTTCCCTAGCTCTGGCGGTAACAACACAGGTGGATTCTGAAGGTACTGCTTGATCTGCTTAAAAGCGAATTGACACTGGTCATCCCATCAGAACTTTTTTCCTTTCTTCAGGGGACCAAAAAGTGGTTCACAAGTCAAGATTAATTTTGTAATAAATCGTCTTATGAATTGCACTTTACCCAGAAAGCCTCGCACCTCCTTTTCAGTCCTTGGTGGTGACATTTCTAGAATGGCTTTGATTTTGGAAGGATCTATCTCGATGCCCCTTTGTGTGATCAAGAAACCCAGTATTTTCCCTACTGTTACACCGAAAGTACATTTTTGTGGATTCAACCTCAGTCTGTATTCTTTGATTCGTTGAAAGAATTTCTTCAAGGCGGTGTAGTGGTCCTCTCTTTCCTTGGACTTGACAATCATGTCGTCCACGTACACCTTGACCTCTTTATGGATCACATCATTCATAATAGTGGTTGCAACCCGTTAATAGGTAGCCCCAGCATTCTTCAGCCCAAAAGGCATCACCCTATAGTAGTAAGTTCCCCATGACATAGTGAAAGCAATTTTCTCTCTGTCCTCGGACGCCATCAGAATCTGGTTATACCCGAAAAATCCATCCATGAAGGAGAGCAACGCATGACCCACGGTGAAGTCCACTACTTCATCAATGTGCAGCAAGGGAAAGTCGTCCTTCGGACTAGCTCTATTTAGATCTCTGAAGTCCACACACACCCAAATTCTGTTATCTCTGAAGTCGGATACTCAGATACTAGCAAGAACCCTGTGTCTATTTGCTTGGTGACCTCCTCCTTAATCTTCAAAGCCCAATCCAGGCATGTTCTCCGTAACTTTTGTTTGACAGGTCGGGCCTTGGGGTCGAGAGGGATCCGATGTTGTACAATCTCAGGATCGATTCTAGGCATGTCTTCATAGGACCACGCAAAAACATCTTTAAAATCTTTTAACAAAGCGACTAAGCGCTCACGCTCCTCCGAAGACAACATGGACCCGATCTGGACCAGACGCGGATCCTTCTCAGTACCCACATTAAAAGCAATCATTTCATCAGTAAGGGGTTTTACAAACCTCTCCTCCTCCCCGATTAATCAAAATTTTCAAAACCAAAGGAATTCCTTCCTCATCATTTTCATTAAAATTTTGAAAGTCTTGATCAATGCAATAAACAAGCGGCACAGAGAAATACTCGAAATCTACAGTGACATTCTTATTCACAAGGTCAAGCTCATCCAGATCTTCGATTACAACCGACTCAAAGGAGAAAAAAAAATGACGACCTGGACAAAACCTCAACATCCAGTTTGTCACCCCCAAGAATACCGAACTCAAACTCAGAAGAACCAAAATCTGATTCCAACTCCACAAACTCTGCGGATTCAGATTCTAGTTCACTACCTGAGTCAGAATTGCTAGACAAGTAGCCCTCCTCCAACTGCCAAACAAGAGATGGTGTGACAGATGCATCCAAAATACTACTAGAAGGGTTCACACCCGGTTGGTCCTCGACCATAGAAACGGTCAGGTTATCCCCCAAGCTCTATGAGTCGATCGGAGGATCCGAAAAGAGACATGCCAGTGCCGATCCTACTTCAAGCTCGTTGCTGTCAGAATCACTTTTTGTGCTCCGTTCAACTTTAGCAGTAATTGGCTCAGCCCTTTCCTCTATATCACGGTCTTGCAGCTGCAAGTCAAAGAAAATCTCAAAGCCAGGAACCCACTGCTTCTCAAAGTTGAACCAGGGTTCACGGAAACCACAAAATGAGAAGTCTTCACCCATCTAAACAAAATGACCATTCAGAGTTCCCCGGATTAGTCTGTGAACAAGCTCATAGCGCTTCCCGATCTGCTTAGCTCTGGCTCTGCCGGCCATCTCTTTTGCTTTCCTAACCCAATCCTCTTTGGTGGGCATATAGCCAAGACCAAAGGCATAGGGTAATGTGGCATGTCAGCCAATGTTGTGACGCCTTTCCGGCCACTTCTTCCCAACCCCATTCCTGGTATATGTTGGAGCTTATTCATGAAGTAGATTGATTGGGCACTGACATACAAGCCCTCATTAGCTGCCAAGAATAATTTCCAACACAGGCATAGTTACCTCTCGCGGAGGATGGATAAATGAGTTCCTGAACATAATAGCCACCCCCTTTCTATGGGGGTATTTCAGCATTTGGTAGAGGGTAGAGGAGACAACTTTTACTTGGTGCAGCCACGACCTTTCTAGCAATAGATTAAAAGTGGCCAGCACATCCAGGACATAGAACTCAATATCCTGTTGGGCTGGGCCCATTTGAACTTTGATCTGTACTGTGCCCATCACCTCTCTGCTTGTATTGTCATATGCTGGAATCACCTGGGCTGTAGGAACAAAATCTGCTGGTTTCAAGCCGATGACATATGCTGTACGAGATGGGCAGACAATGATAGCCGACCCCGTATCAACCAATACCACAGGCACCTATTTTTCTCTGCACTCTACTGATATGTGTAGAGGTTTGTCATGTGCTGAGCCTTCTGGTGGTAGTTCCTTGTTTGAGAAGGTTAAAGTTGGCGCAGCGCCTCCCGAGAAGACTAATCTAACAAGCTGTTCAGGAGTTGTGTCAATAGACAATTTGGCTTTGTCCATCACTGATAGCACAGCCTGTCGATGCACGCGAAAAGCCATAAGTAGACCCCAGATTAAAATATCGGCCTAAATTTTCTTCAGCTGTTTCAGCACCGATTCTTTTTGTAACTATTTTCCTTCTACTTCTCTACCTCTTTAACTTTCCCGGAGGCTTCAGCTTGGTCCAAGTGTGGCGGCTTGAAGTACCGTCCACTTCTCGTCATGTGGTCAACCTCTTCAAAGTACCAGGTGTTGTCTGGAAAGTCTTCACCCCAATCTTCATCGATGTGAGCCAAAAGCATATCATTATCCTCCCACCATGCACCTCCGGCAGCCGACAAACAGTTGTCCGACTCCGGTTTGATCATTTTCTCATTAGAAACATCCCCCGCAGGGTGTTGAGATGTTCCAGCTTCCTGTTTGTCTTGATCCCTTTCCTACACAAGCCGTTTCAACGCGGCTTCCTGTTCAGTATCAGCAATACTCATAGTGCCCAATTCCTGAGCTAAATTCTTAATACCGGTGCTCTCCGGTAGTTTCCCCTTGTTTTCGGCCATTTCGGCCATTGCAGCTATTCTTACTTCATTTTCTTCAGGTTTTGGTTGCATTTCTCCCTCTTTGTCAGGCTCATCACTAAGCCACCCGGAGTTGTCTGTCAACCCGTTTAGATCAAACCAGTCAATCTGCACGTTCCACTGCTCTCAGGCAATGGACTGACATTTTTCCCCAAGGCCAACCGCCCTCCTTCTGCCATTGCCACCACCATGGGTTCAGGTTGTAGAATGGAAGTGTTCATCATGCACAAGTCTATGCTTTCAGGGATGAACACGGCCAGTTTGGGTAGGTGGGAAGGGGTAATATATACACTAGGGTCATACGAGATGGCCAGTGTATGTATTAGATTTAGGTTCTGAGGTGGGAAAACTTGGTTGTGAGCTAGAAGAGGGTTGGTGGTTACATTTGGCTTTTGGGGTGGTGCTATCACCTTGTTATCAATGAGATCTTGAATCTCATAACGTAGCCTGTAGCATTGGTTGGTGTCGTGACCGTGCCGCTGGTGAAAAGCACAGTATTTTGTCGAGTTGTGTTTAGGTAGGAGAGGATCGAGTAGTGGGCGTTGGTCTAACGGCTTAAGATCCTATTTTTTGATCAGCACCCTCAAGGCTTGGGATAAAGGCATATAGAATGGGGTAAAAACCCTTTGAGATCGGACCTGGTTGTTTAAGGTTTGTGGATTTGTATTGGCAAATGGGTTGGCAGTCTTGGGTGTCGTGGTGATAACATTCACATCAGATGGTTGAGCAGTTGTGCTTCCACTCATGGTTGCATTGGAACTGCGTGTGAAAGGCCTCTTAAGCTGCTCTTTTCCATCGGTTATCAGCCCCTGTTTCATTGCATCTTCAATCTGAACTCCTATCTCGTGCAGCTCAGTGAATGTGAACAATGGTAAGACAGTCATCTTCTGCAATAATTTCCCTTGCAGATTGCAGACCACAATTCTGATTTGGTCCTTCTCGAATGGCCTAGTTGTCATCATCGAAGCCTTGGCCCTCCATTTCTTTACAAAGTCCGAGAAGCCCTCATTTGGCTTCTGACAGGTTGTCTGAAGATCACAGGTTGTGACCTCGATCTGGGTATTAAATAAGTACTATACGATAAAGGCCTCAGCCATTTCCTCCCAGATTCGTTTCACAAAGTCTTCTTGCTTTGCATACCAAATAGCCGCTATCCCTAACAAGGTTCGGTCGAAAAACGACAGCTTTTGAAGTCTGGTGAGGCCCATTGGCCACAGGATGTCTGAGAATAACCGCAGATAGACCATGGGATCCCCAGAGCCATCGAACCGGTCTATGTGTAGCATCTTGAATATGTCTGGCAGAGTTACTGTGGAGTCAGTATATCTATCTTCGATGTTAGGGATTGAATTTACACCCTGTGCCCGTTTGAAAAGCTTCTCCAGCTTGTTGACCTTCAGTGTAGTAGGGTCAACCTCAAATTCAAACGGCACCTCAGTTTGGTACACTAGTGCCTTGGAGGCTTGTGGTGGAATAGGGTCTACCAAGTTACCCAGATTCTCTTGGACATTGATAGTAACTCCGGGTGCTAGAATACCCACTGGAGGTACATGAGATATAGAAACTACTGCCGGCTGTGGTTGTTATTGCTGCAGCCTGTTTATTACTTCTGCTTTGTGGGCTATAACTTCGGCTTAGTAAGCAACATCTTGTTGCATGGTTTCAATGGTTTACTGGAGATAATGAAGCAAGTCTTCCATGCTGATCGGGGGATGCTGAACCATCGGAACTGGCAAATAATCTCTTATTGGAGTGGAAGTAGAAGACTGAGCCTGACTAGGCGCAGGTGAAGTAAAAGGTGACTATTGCACTGGTGAATTATGCCTAACCCTCCTCCGTCTCATAACTGGTGGAAATGAAGCAAACACTGGTTGTCCCCTAACAAGATCCCTGGATCTGTAAAGTCTCTTTACACGGGTCGAGAGTGCTTGGGGATAACAGAACTGTCTGAAGCAATTGTGATAAACTACTTTGCAAAAAGAAATAAAGCAAAAAGAAAACGAAAATCAGAAACCGCACAGCAACTCAGCTCAGATGTGAACAAGGCACAATTGTAATCCTAAGCTGTAGAACTACACTCAACACTGATTTCCGCCCCCAAATCTGATACCCAAACTTGTAACTAATACGCACATTCCTGTAGAGTTACTCTAAAAGCACATACCAGTTAAGTGAGAGCCAAAACACCCCTATGATGGGGTAGGGTTATCTTGTCCTAGTTTCGTCAGGAACTAGGGTTCACTATTCAACCAAAGTGGTTTCACACAATCCTGTATCCGGGTAAGCAACCTGTCCTAGTTTGGAATAGTCTCTACGGCTTTCTATATGTAACTAGGTCAAATGGTCAAAAAGGATACCTTAGCAAGACTACCTAATATACCTCTCACACCTAACACCGAGAAGTGAAAGGAGGATCAAACGGTACAGCGGTAGTCCAGATCCAAGGGTTGTGTTCTCATCGTGGCAGAGCCCGTAACCAGTCAACCTTTTTGCAAGCTTTTCCAAGCAAGCCTCCAGCAAACTGTTCAGGATAGTAGATGGCAAACATAGTGACTTAGACGCACCAATGCAAATGCAAATGCAAATACAAATAAATACATAAGTGCAGATAAAAATGTCATATCACGAGTTCGAGTCAAGTTCTCTAATTCCCCCAGCAAAGTCGCCAGAAACTATAGCTCAGCTTTTTCACGCCCCCTTTCGGAAGCTCGAAAGAAGCCCAACAGTTCGAACTCCCGTGGTTCTGAATCTAATCTCACAAGTACAATGTGAAACTGATAAACACCAAAGGGTCCAAATCCGGAAAATCTTTTGGAAAATTGATTTTAGGATCAAAAATGCCAAAAATAGACTGTTTTACCAGATACAAAGTCGCTACCTAAATATATATATATATATTTTTTTTTTTTTGAGAAAATTTAGAAAATCCATGACTCGTGCCAAAGGCCACATGTTCGTCATCATCAAAGTTGTCTCGGCTCGGGAACTTAAGTACGAGAGGGGAAGGTCATGAATTGAGCACCCCCGCTCGCCCAATCAAAGATCGGCCTCTACTAATCATGATATGACTTTTATCAACATTATATGCTCTTCTTCTGATTTATTAAGCTAACATTACTATGTGATGCGCACAAGCAAGTATAGACTAGTTTGCCCGAATTGGAACAATTCAATTTCATGTTTGTTTTGTGAAAAGGGTTTGATTTTGCCACGTCAAGTGGGCTTAAAGTTTGCGAATTTGCCACTCAACAAAGTGGGCTTAAAACGTACATTCATTGAATCGTTCCAATTCAAACAACAAGCCTTCATCCACAGGCATTCAAGCAGTTTAGCAAGTAAATATTTAGCCTCATAGCAAGCATGCTAGACATGGCAATCGCTCACACTCATGCAAGTATGTAAAGCGTCAAAAAACTCACCTAGTACTCCAAGCTAAGAAGATATGAGTTAGAAAAATGCATGTTTCCTAACTATACCAAATGTCTAATGCAACACATGCGAAGAATGCAATTATTAGGCTCGGCTACTAATATGGCATATGAATCAATTTAATAACATGCGGTCTAAGCACGTATTCAAAGAAGTATTAAAATGACGATGTAGTTTGAATGATGCGCCGAGCCTCAGTGCATGCAATACAAGATGAATGGATGCAAGCATAAGATATGCTAATTGAAACATGTTGTCCCTAATCTAACCATCAAGAGCGAGTAAATAAAAGGGAGAAAGACGTGGGGTTGAAAAACATATACATTATTACATCACGCTCTCTCGAAGCAGAGTCCGAATAAATAAACTAACTAGCTAACTAAGCTAATTATTACAAAACTTGAACGAATAGTTAACTAACTATCTAAGCTAATTAATTAAGAATTTAACTACGCTAAACTAATTAAATATTACAACACAAACTAATTTAATTAATCTGAGCTAATTAAATGAGTAAACTAATTAGTTACAACTAATTAAGCTAATTTAAATATTACAACATAAACTAATTAGTTACAACTAATTAATTTACAACAAACGCCTAATTAAATCTTAATTGAAACTAATTAATTAGCTAACTAGTCCCGAGAAGCGAGGGAGGGCCAAGCATGCTCGGTTTCCACGCGAAGAATATCCGTTGTCTGCCCTCGAAAGCCTCTGTTTGCACAACCCTTGCACTGTTTCCTTCTCCAGATCAATTCTACCATGCTTCACAAGCACACTACCCAAAATTCATTGGTGGCCAGCAAGTCAGAAGTGGTGGCCGGCCGGCCACCACTGAGGGGTTGCCGTCCAACACTAATGGCTTGCCGGCCAATAACAGTGGCCTACCGGCCACTGATGACTCATCTTTTTTGCTGCAATAGAGAGCAAATAGGGCAAAAAAAGAGCATTCTCACAGACTGTATGTACTGTGTATCTGTCCTTATCATCAAAACATCTCAAAGGAATGATACACTTGGTTCTAAAACCATCAATCAAATAATTTCATTGCATGATGGCCAAAGAACCAAGGTGTACAAGTTAATAAATGCACAAACAAGACCAAAAAGACCATCACCCTATCATGCATGATCAAGGGTGATGGAGACCAAGGAAACTTGGCACATTTCACCACTTTGAGTATGACATGTCCCAATTTTCCTTGTGTTCAATTAACATCCGATTGAATTTGAACACATCAAAACAAAACCAATTTCTTATCTTGCACACTTTTAATTTCAACTTGTTTACACATTTTAATTACATTTCCATTCATTAACTAATTAAGTCCATTGGTGAGAAGTCTCTAAAGGGAAGGAAGTGTCAAACAAAGGGTAGTTTAAAACAAGAGAGAGATATCATGCCTTTGGTAATGAACCCCCAAAAAAGGATTAAACCATTAAGTAATGAACCTCAATCTCAAGCTTAAACTATCCTAAGGTTGAAACAACCCTCAAAGAAAATAGAGAGTGAAGAAATGAGGGAGATTGCAGAGATTATAAGTGCTAAAATGAAGTGAGAAAAGCACTAAAACATGCAATCAACTCAAATAAGTGGTGCCTAAAAGCCTAAAATACCAAGCTTGTGAGGACTATTACACTAGAGACATGCAAAACAAGACTCAAATGTAATAAACAACCAAAAATAGAGACAAAACCGTCTAAAATAAAGCCTAAAACATGATGCAATTAAGCTACAAAAGACTAGAAAATAAAGCTAACACATGGAGCTAACTAGGCTAGCAAACAAGACACAAGGAGGAGAGGCTAACCCCTCTAATTTTGGACTTCAAAACTTGATTTTTTTTTCCACTAAAAATACTCTGAAATTCAAAAGTAAGGAATAAAGAAGGGTGAGACACCCCTCTAACCTTAAATGGCTTAAAACACCAATTTCAGCCCACAAAAATAGAGATTTTTACAACTTAAAAATAGTCCAAAAACAGTTTGAAAAGATTGGAAAACAAGTATATTAAAGCAAAGTAAAAAGGCAAATGTTATACTTTTTGAAGCAAAGTTCAATCTTAAGCACTAACTCAAGCCAAAACTGCTTTCAAGAGCTCCAAGAAGGTTTCAAGGAACCTTAACTCAAAGATAATCAACTTTGGTTAAGATAGTGTATGCAAAAGTGTAGTGTAACTAGGCAAGTGTGTACAAATTTGCAAAAGAGAGAGAAATGTAAAGAGAGAGAGAGAGAGAGAGAGAGAGAGAGAGAGAGAGATTTTTGTTTCAAAATTTTTAACCCTCAAAAATAAGGGAAGAGACCCCATATATATAGACAAACAAGCATTTGGCTAAGAAAAATCCATATATACACGTGTATGAAGATGAGACCAATTGTGCCAACAGTTGGAACAACTGTCAACAAAATATCTGAAAAAAGACACTGGTGGCCAGTAGGCCACCAGTGATGTCTGGCAGGCTCAAATGGTGGCCAGCAGCCTCAAATGGTGGCCGGCTGGCCACCATAGGTTGCAGGCTTGAAGGTACTAAGGTTTTGGGTTTGAAACGCTAAGTTTTTTGTCCAAAATAAGGCACAAAATGGACAGAGCTTGAAGGCTCAAAGACAGGGCATTCCGCTGAGGACTTCAAGCACTAAAACGAGCACAAAAAGTCACAATCATTGAGTACACGAGTGATGACGTCTAAGTCTTGGGGACGGTCAAAAATAGGATATCTACAATGACTAATACTAGTTATGACATTATTATTGACCTCACTCATTATACAAATTACAAATATGAAATATCAAAAATATCTTAATTATATCACATCATCAATTGATGCATATAGTATTATCCTTGTCTAATAATTAGAATATCAGGTAAGAAATCAACTTATATATAGCATTTTGGTCATGTTTGATAAAATCTTATTGGAGCTATTTACTATTTTTTTTTTTAATAAATAAATTTTATTTTATCCTTCTTAACTGCCATTTAATTACCATTCAAGACGTGAGAATCATTGAGCAAAAAGTAAAAGTTCTTATGGGAAAAGCAGAAGTGAGGACCCCAATTTTCCTTCCTCTTTATGAGTAGGGTGGTTAGGGCTACTTAAGGAAATCAAAAGAGCCGTAAATTGAACCGGCTCAGATCAATTTCAGTAGGTTTAATTTGATTTTTTTTTTTCAAATTCATAATTCAGTCCTAGTTTGAAAATTTGGAGAACTGATTCACAATTTTGGATTTGAACCGATCGAACCGGACCGAACCGGATCGTGTAATTTAAATCGTATATGTTTATTTGTTACATGTTGTATGTTTGTTTAAGTTAATGGTAGAATAATATACATATTTATATTTTAAAAAATCATGACAAATTAATGTTGAACAATGTTTGCTTAATGTTATGTTTTTGCTTAACTGATAAATATTATGATAGTAAATTGTTTGATATGCATGTTATTATTGTTTTTATAATTTATGATAGGTTGAATTTTTTTTAAATGTTCTATGATTTTTTTGTGAACAGATTATGTAAAACCGTAATTTCAAATCTAACCGAATCATGTTTAAATGATTTGGTTCAAATTGATTTTATGATTTTAATAGTTTGGTTTAGTTATAATTTTTATAGAATCATAGATAACAAATTAGTGATACTCAAACATAATTAGGTGGTATCTCAAAAATATTATGATTAATAAAAAAAAAAATAACGTTTATAATTTTGTGTTAAAATATAAAATAATAATAAGAGATTTGTCATTTATTAAATAATTAAGAGACAAACACGTGATACCGGAATCACTTAATAAATTTTTACTCAGAGAAAGAACTAGGGTAAACTACCAATAGGTCTTACTTTTGAGATTTATTACCCATTAAGTTCTATTGATAAATTTATTAAGTGATAAAGATAAATTTATCAGCCTTTTATTTTTATGAATAAATTTATAGTGATAAATTTATCAGTCTCTTTGTTTTTATGACTAAATTTATAGTGATAAATTTATCAATTTCTTATTTTTATAGTGTTAAATTTATTAGTTAGAACCTGTAAGTAAATAAGTCTAGTTAATAGGACTGATTGGTAAGTACCCCAACCGCCTAGCAAAACAGAGAAGGGTTTGACCATCTAAACAAACACGTGACACGCCCTTTCTCCTTCATTCAAGTGATGCTGCAACCACCAACCAACCACACACCACCGCCACCACGGCCCCTCTCTCTCTCTCTCTCTCTCTCTCAAACAAATTGCCAAATGCTTTCTCACATGATGTCACTATGCTTGTTATCAAGCCACCTTCGCTCATAATAAGATTATGCATACACAATCAATCCCATAAAATAATTCTAATATTACATATTAGAAGATAATTTTGACCATACATCATTTGATATGTATAACTAAAATTCTTGTATATGATTAGTTTTGTTGTCGGTTCTGAATTTGTAGATTTATTGCACTTCCAACAATGTATACGGTCAGGGCTGACCCTGAGATTTAGGGGCCTAAGGCGAACTTTGAAAATGGGGACCCCTCTTACATTGAAAAAAAAATTTCATGAATAAAACAATAAGTTATAACTTTTTTATTTGTTTGTAGCCACAAAAAAATTTTTTTGCACATATAATCATTAAAATTATAAACAAAACAATTTAATGAAACAAAATTAGGGCAAAAAAATTAGGAAAAAATTATTCAATTAAAACTGATAAAGACCTAGGTAAAAAAATTTGGGCAAAATTATTTATTCTACTAAAATCTAATAGATAAAGAAGGTTAAAAAAAAAAAAAATAGGGCCCATATATTGTATTTATTGTTTTTCTTGGGCCCAAACATTTTTTTTTTATATATATATTTTCATTTTAATAAATATAAGCAAAAAAACTACACTTATAAATAAATATGGGCTAAACCATATATGGACCCAATAAAATATTTTGGGGCCCTTTAAATTGATCCTAAAACCAAAAAAAAAAAAACATTGAGCCTATAATATTTTATCAAATTTTGGGGCCCTATTTTTGGGCCAAAATTTTGGGGCCTAAGGCCCAGGCCTTACTGGCCTTAGGCCAGGACCGGCCCTGTATACCGTACCACTTGTTTTTCAATTATTCTGCCTATGAAATCTCTCTTCGTAATTATTTATAATATTATATAAATAATATCACATAATATTCAGAGTTACTTAATAAATTTGGATAACTTATAAATACACCTTTTGAAATTTGTTTAAAATACTAATTGTCCCTTATGATTTAGAAAATTACAAATACCTTCCTATCATAATTTTTTATTTAACAGAATTAATTGAAAAAGTGAAAATTCTAGCTGTCCACCTATACAATAATAAAATTATTTGAATTATTAATTGAAATAAAATTTTAACATTATTAAAAATAATTAATTAACTTGATGATTTATTAATAAAATGACATATTTATTATAAAATTAGAAACTTTATGGGGCATAATGTAATCTCTAGAATCACAAGAGGTAATTTGTAATTTAAGTAAATCTCAGAGAACATATTTGTAATTTGTTGAATAAATTTTATATATTATCTAATTAATTAATGTATCATATAATAAAAAAAAATTAATCCAAATCCTAACTCATATAGATGTTACGTTAATAAATAAAAATATATAAAATTTATCAATTTGTATAACGTGAGAGGGCGGAGAGTAACAATTAGGGATTACAATTTACACTGTCATGGTTCATAGACGGTATTTTTTATGGTTTAGGGTTGTCTCCAGCTTATTTTATGAATCGGACAGCGTTGTTGGATCTTAAAATTTATAACAAGTTCTATTTTGATAATTCAAAAATCATTTAATGTATAGAGTTCGTTGAATATTTTATCCCTGTAAAAAATCATGTTGATCATATATCGATAGTTATTTGATCGGATCAGATTTTTGTCAACAATTTATTTTGAAAATTTTATTACCGTTGACAAAATATAATCCGACCAACATGATTTTTTTCATGAATAAAATACTTGATGAGTTCTACACATTGAATGATTCAGATTATCGAAACATAACCTGAATGGGTCCTCACAAGCAAAACAATACACTCCAATTTGATCGACGACTGCATAAAAGCCTAGCCGTTTGTGTTTATCATATGTTTTATCATTTCTATCTCATTTGTATCATTTGTTCTTCAATTTTTCCAATCTCACCCCTAACCCGATAAAATAAGAAACGGGAATAGCAAACTACAAATAGAAGTAAAATTTGGGCGGGCTCAACTGAGCCATCCGAGAATTCAATCCAAAAAAATTTTCAGACTTGAGTAAAATATTTTTGAATTTGGTATGAATTTGAAAAAAAATTTAGAAGGTAGAATTAAATTTAGACTTGAGCAAAAACATCAAACAACTAGGGCAACTTGAAACCCAATTTATATATATATATATTAAATATACATATGAATTATTAGTCAATAAATCATATTAAAATGTTTAGATCGATAGATTATATTAAATATATATTATATACCTAAGTAACACAATACAAATTTTTGGTTGTTTTACTCATAAATTAAAGACCATCATAGTGACATTTCTCTTATATTATATAATTTATTTTTATTTTTTTATATTATTGATAATTTTATTAAAAAATTATATGTAAAGTATAATTTTAACAAATTAATTAATTTAGTTAAACTAAATAAAAATAAATAAATAAAATTTATGTGTACTTGATCAATTCAGATTTAATTTAAGTCGAGTTTGGACAGATAATCTTGAACTACCATTTGAATTTATATAAATCTGGACAATTCTCAACACAACTTGAGTTAGCCCCAATCCATTTGAATCCGATCGAATTACACCCCTAACAACAAACACAATATCGCATCCCGACCTGTTATTATTCATGAGAGCAATATTAAAGATTTCAAAAATTTTATTAAATTTTTTTATCAAAAGTTCATATAAATATGACACACACTCACTCGTATAAATCATACTTATGTGACTGTTTAGAATTCTTGATCACTGGCATTTTTCTATTGCAAATACAACAATGATTCATTCCCCCTTTTCTTCCCATCCCCTTTGACCCCCTCTCTCTCTCATTGGTTACTTTTTCTTTTTCTTTTTCTTTTTTTTCCTGCTCCTCCAACCACCCCCGCCACGTGGCAAGGGGGTGAGGGGGTGACCCCCCAAAGGAGGTCCCAAGCATTATTCATTGCAAATAATATGTGTAAGGTCAGATGTGGGACCCATTTTAAATACGCAGCCGTATACGACATGAAGAAGAGATTCCCGCCAATTCAGAGGGGTCGGATTGATAGAATACATACATTATGTACATTACAGGCTAACGGACAATAATTGCCGTTAATTGTGCTTCCGTCATCGTTTGTTTGTTTATATTTTTTTCCCTCCTCAAATTTCGTATTTTGCCCCTGCCGACACCACCCATTTACGCTTATGTTTAATTATAAGACAAATGGCTTCAGTCGGCTCGGCTAAGAAAGGAATGCAAGCCAGCCTCATTTTCCTAAATTTTTGGGCAAAAGAAACCGAAAGAAAAGGAAAGCAAAATATAAAAAAAGATTTTTTTTTTTAAAAATAACTCTTTTAACAGAGGTGTACACTGATCGGTTTGGATAGTTTAAAAGAATAATCTCAACTAAACACAGAGGTGTGCGCTGATCGGTTTGGATAGTTTGAAAGAAGTAATCTCAACTAAAACATAGAGCCTGAAAATTGATATATTCATCTTGTACTATATTTGGTTAAGAGATTTATGGGGAAAATTTGAACGGAAAAAGAAAAAGAGATATGAAACTAAGTGAAATTTAAGTATATTTTATTTACATTTCACTTATATTTTCTATTTTTCTTTTTAAATTCTTACTCAAATCTCCTAATCAAACACAACATCAGCGTCTTGTTGTTTTCGAACTTACGTGTTGGCAGATTGTAAATTCTAACAATTTCTAAAAACATATTATGTAAATATGAAATTACAAAATTAAAATAAATGAAATGTTTGATGGTATACCTATGTTCAAGAAGCGACAATGAGAGAGATGGGAGCCGTGCTAAGAACTTCAAAGATTTAGAAACATAGATGCAAGTTTGAAAAAGAGAGATTTGTTTAGGGTTGAAATATTTATTCGTACATTAAGGTTTCGTTCGTGATGTGAATTGATTTTTTGATTTTTTAACTATTTTTAGTTTGAGATTAAAAAATCTTGTTTGGAGATAGATTTTTTTAGTTTTTTTGACTTTTGCGGGAAAAAAAAAGGATTATGTTTTGGAGGTGATATTTTGTTTGATTGGCTTTTAGCCTATTTTGTCTTTTTTGACTATTTTAGCTTTTTAGGCCTCGTTTATCAATTATATATTTTAATCAACAAATCAAAAAAGCACTATAAATTATGACATCACTCTTTTTATTTTTTTATATATTTTTTTATATAAAGTTAAAAAATTACTAAATTAGTCTATTTTCAAATGAGACTTAAGGCCTTATTTGAAGTACTCTAAAAAAGTTAAAAAGTCAAAAAATCACTATCCTATTTAAGTCACATCATCTTATTTAAGTCACATCACCTCTCTACTACATTACTTCAAACTCAACCCATACCTAACATATATTTTATAAAAAGTTAAAAAGTGTACTTATTTAGATCATCTCAAACCACCCCCGCTCTCAAAAAATTTCATGTCAAACG
The DNA here is from genome assembly GCA_036172215.1 of Camellia granthamiana. Lineage (NCBI taxonomy): Eukaryota > Viridiplantae > Streptophyta > Magnoliopsida > Ericales > Theaceae > Camellia > Camellia granthamiana. Next base: position 143,721,824 of record CM069907.1, read on the forward strand.
GGGGCTAAAGTATTGACAAGTTGAATTGATTATTTGGACCAGTTGAAAATTTTAAACCACATGCAATTTAAACTGCGTAATTTAGACTGTTGGGCATTCTTTAAAAAAAGTTAAAAAGTCAAAAAATCATTATCTTATTTAAGTTACATCATCTTATTTAAGTCACATTATCTCTCTATTACATCACTTCAAACTGAACACATATATAATCCATATTTCATAAAAACAAATTAAAAAATATATTTATTTAAAACATCCCACGCAACCCCTAGTGTAATTCGCTCAATCCAAACCTCCAACACTCTCAAAGTACGGGTAGCAATATGGATCAGCGCAGTCAGACGGTTTCAATGAGTATGCAGATTTTTTTGTACACTCCTAATCTTGAAAATGAAAAAGAAGACGTATCCACTTTTTTTAGTATCATAATATTTTATCTTATTATTTTTTTTTTTTTAGGTACATCGAAAAATAATATTTTATCTTTCGAACCTCTATAATTGAGAGGGATTTAAACAGAAAAGAAAGAAAGCAAAAGTAAGACAGAAGATCAATCCAACTATATACTATATTTAACAAAATTGTGATCGTACATGATCTTGCTCTCAAGATCTTTTGTTGGGTTTGGAGTTAAAAAAGGCTGGTGAATGTAATAATCTATTGAAAGATATTTTAACTCATCAAAAAAAAGTCAACAAAGCATCTGCATGCAGAGCACCATTCTTTTGTTCTCCTGACTGAATCATCTTTACACTGCACACTGAATTTAAAAATAGTACTAAGATGCTGCTTGGGGAGTGGTTAATATAGTTAAAAATTAGAATAAATTATAAGAATAAAGATTTGTGCCTCAAAAATTTTGAGTCCGAATGCTCCTAATACCCAAAACGACGTCGTTTTGGGTATTAGGATTTTTTTTTTCTTTTTTTTTTCTACCATTTTCGACGCCATTTTCGAGCAGAGGAAGAGAGAGAGGGAGAGGGAGAGGGAGGGGGAGGGGGAGAGGGAGAGGGAGAGGTCGCGATCCGATCGCCGATCGCCGCTTCTGCCATCGCCGATCGCCGCCTCTGCCATCGCCGACTCTACTCCTCCCCCTCCCCCTCCCCCTCCTCTCCCCTCCCCACGCCATTTTTTAGGCCCCCTCCAGTCCCCCTCACCCTCCCCCTCCCCCTCCCTTCCCATCCCCTCCCCTCCCCCTCCTCTGCTTCGTCTTCTTCGTTCTTCTGTCTGAAAAAAAAAAAAAAAAAAAAAAAAAAAAAAAAAAAAAAAACGACGAAAACAACGTCGTTTTCGTTTTGGGGCAGATTCGGGGCAGCTCATACGAGCTCCGAATCACGACTGAAATTATAAATACACTCTTAAGATTTTTTTAAATTATAAATTATTTTCTATGATTATAGAAATTATATTATATTCATTAAGGTTTTTAATTTCATGACAAATAAGTTTTTTTATTAATAAATTATCAAGTTAATTAATAATTTTTAATAATGTTAAAATTTTATTTTAATTAATAATTCAAATAATTTTATTATTATATAAGTGAACAGTTAGAAATTTTACTTTTTCAATTAATTCTCTGTTAAATAAAAAATTCTGACGGGAAAGTATTTATAATTTTTCAAATCATATGGGACAATTCGTATTTTAAACAAATCTCAAATAGTGTATTTGTAATTTATCCTAAAAATTACTATTATAAGTTGTTAAATTATTATTATTTTTTTATACATCTTTTTTAAAAAATTAAAAATTAATTAAAATAATCAAATTTTAAACAACCCGTAAGAGTGCTTACAAGGGTGTTTTTGTCACATTTGATAAAATTATAAGAAAATTTGTCAAAAATAGCATGCACGGCTGTTGTTAATATTAAAAAATATGTAAAAAATATTTATTAAAATGTGTAAAAAATGAAAATATGTAAAATTATTTTGAAATGAGAAATGCTATACAAAAAAAAAATTATTATACAAAAATTTCATACAAAACGAAATGACATTTTATAATCTTTTTATTTCTAACTAAAGTATCTACTATTGGGTCATGCTCTGGAGCTCTAATTAGAGCTGCAACAGTGCAGCTCTAATGAGCTGTCCAACCAAAAAAAAAAAAAAAATAGTGAAGTAAAAGACAAAAAAGAGGGAAGAAAAAGACAAATTAGAGATGTATTAGAAGTCTTTTTTTAGTGGTCCAAATCATTTTTGATCTACTATTGTGACTTATAATTATAGGCATGTCACTGTCACATTATTTTAAATAATTTTAAGTATACAATTATTTTTTTTTCTTTGTAAATCACTTTTCGTTTAAAATATATTAAAAATTATAAATATTTATAATTTTTAAGAACAATACGACCCAAATTACAATCCAGTCACACATCAAAAGAAAATAAGGATTGGGACAACAGTAAGAATTTTAGTTGAAAAGCTAATGTAAGAAGAAAAAAATTGATAGAAGAACAAAATTAAAAAAAAAAAGTCTAACATAAAATAAATAAATAAATAAAAGAGTAAATGATTTGACATTAAAGTGATAAAAGATCAACCTTCCAAATGTAGCATTAATTATTAAAAATTTACTAATTTAAGCATAAATTGTGTATTATGTAAATATTGATTATACATTGTAAATAAGTACTAGTACATTGTTATGCCTTTAATTTTTTTATTTTATTAAAAGCCAACTATTTACCATTTCTTTCATAAGTTTCTCTTTTTTCCTAATCCTTGGCTTCTCTACTGTGAGGAGTGGTTTTGAAATATTCCTTCATTCTAAATAAGCCCTTAAAAAATTTTTGAGATGTCACTTGAAATAGAAGAAAAATTCCTATCGATAGTGCTGGAGCAATCTTTTGTGTAAAAAATAAATTGAAACCAAATCAAACAAATAAAATAAATAACTTACTGAATTTTTTTTACCGAACCAAATAAATAATAAAAAGATCAAGTCGAGTATGTAACATTCTATCCTTAAGACAGATTCGCCCTACTACGGTGCTTACGGATAAAAGGCGTCTATCTCTCAGGATATAATGATCTTCACAAATCGTAGTAGTACTCCAAACAATTTGTACGGCGAACAAAAACCGGTGTTCTTACTCTCTGAAATTTTTTTAAAATAATATGAAAATTATATCATGCAAGAGAGCAAAACTAGAAGGAAAATGAAGAATTTCGGGATCTAGCAAATGCTGAAAATGAATCTGAATTTATAGGCAACAAGGTGGCCTTTCAAACTGCTTGAACAGGTTGAAATTTGAACTGAACAGGTGCTGGATTCAAACTGGACAGATAACTGAATCTATCCAAAAACTGCTGAATCTATCTGGGCAGTTTTGAATTTGAATCTGTTCAAAATTTTATCTGTCTAGGTGTAATAGATTTAAGACCTGTTTGGACTGTTTAATCTGTTGTGGAATTGATTTGAAAGAGGCACAATTTTTGGACACAAAATTTGAATTTAAATTTAATTTCAAATACAAATAATTTCTTGGAAAAATTCAAATAAATTTTGTCCAAAAAATTAATGTTAGAACTGACCCGACCCACAACCCACACCCGGGCTTGGCACGGCCAAACTACGGCGCGCGTGTGGTGGTTTGGGTTAAGGTTCACTTTGTCCATAACTCCTTCCTTCTACTAACTTGAGGTGCCCCTTGGGACCCAACCCAAGTTAGTATACCAAGAGCTTATATACTCACAAAAGCTCTCTTAAAATTTCAATGTGGGACAATCCATTTCAAAGAAACCCATATTTACTTCTTGAATTGTCCATTCCACGAGCCCGAAAATGACGTCAACTTCCCATTTACTTATAAATGGTTTTGATGAACCGTCTTCACCGTATGACTTACTATGCAGTAAGGAACACGTCACATCTTCGGACCCACCCCAAAAGACATTTGGGGCCCACTCAAAATTGAGCTCAAAGTTAGCCCAAAATAAGTCTATAAAAATCAACTTTTCCAACAAATAGTGTCAGAATTAACACTCCAACGAGCCAGTTACTTTCTTTAGAAAGAAGAGTCTTTTGTTTTTTAGAGTAAGAGTTTTTTAGAACATACATCTTCCTTCAGCCTTTGCTTCCTTTAATAGAATTATTCACCTCGATATTTTCTCTTATAGCTTAGTCCTCCATCATCACCATGTCAAGACCTGTCTCCCCTACTATACTTTTCAGAAGACGACGATCTAGGCCTATCAAATGGGGTCGTGTCGACTTATCCGATATACCCGGCTCAAATGGATGGCTTCGGTGCCCTTAACTTGTTATGTTCTTCATCCCGTTTGTATCTACCTAGCAATGACTTGTTTGGGTGGGGTGGGTCTTGGTTAAATCTGGCCCATCAAAGATGGGTTTATGTATTTCGTTTACCAATTAGATTTATTTTTACTCGGCTCCCACATCTATCCACCTTTTCTTCATATTTTAATAATATTCTATAATTTTTTCTCTCTGTTTTCATTTTTAATATTCTATCACTACTTCTTTTCAATTTAAAATCTTTCTATTGTCTAAATCCTAATTTTTTCATAAATATTTTAGTTATTAGCCATGTGATGTCAGAGTAGAATGTCCAAACAGTTGATAAGATTGCAGAACTAAAAAAAAATAGAAAAATTATAAATTACATTTTGCGCCTCACATTTTGTATTATACTTTCACTTTGAACGCACTTATTTTTCAATTATAATATTTGATTTCCTGATACTCATGGTTAAGATATTAGAAATTTGGTGAAAAGTATAAAATAAGATCAATTATCAATAAATTCTAATAGTTTGACTTAATTCTTATTAAACTCTCGTTTGACAACCTTTTGTTTTAATCAAAAAGTTAAAAAGTCACTATAAGTTGTCACATCACTTTCTCTATTTTTCTGTACATCTTTTTGTAAAAAGTCAAAAAGTTATTAAAATAGCCTATTTCCAAACGATGCCTTAGTCCTAATGAAAGTTAGCCATAGTAAAATCGTCGTTAAAAATAATTTTTTGTGATGATTTTTTGCACATATCGCTAAAAATTGACAATTATTTTTTTTTTTGTCACGATTGTTATAAATAATTGCTAAAACTTATAATCAGTGACGTTTTCCTGCGATAAACTTTTCAAATTGTTGTTAAAAATTAAAAAGGAAAATGAGTGAGAGCACTAATTAGTGCTACTACTAATGATGTGGCAGTGGGCCCCATCATGAATGATTTGATGTTTTGGCCTTGGTGTTGTATTTTTTTTCTTTTTTTATTGAGTGCCATGTCATTAGTGATCTTTTTAGAGATTCAAAATTAGTGATCTCTATCATTGTTGAATGTTTAAGTTGTTATTGAAAATTAACAATTAATAAAATTTTTAATAATATTTAATAAAAAATATTATTAATTATCACATGATTTATTAAACAATAAATTTACCTAATAAAAACTACACCTAAGTCCCTAAAACATAAATAAATAAGATTTATTACTTTGGGATGGGGGAGAAGCTTGCCTCCAGTTCTTAATCGGACTGGACGGTACTGTTCGGCCCGCGAAAATCTATCACGAGTTCTGTTTTGATAATTTAAATCGTCAATGTGTAGAACTCATTGAATACTATATGTCTGTAAAAAATCACGTTGATAGGATATCAATAGTTATGTGATCAAATCAGTTTTATATAAAAAAAAATAGATGGTGAACAAATTAACAGTTGACAAAAAACTGAAAAGATGAGGTAGCTATCGATATCTGATCAACGTGATTTTTTACAGATATATAATATTTGATAAGTTCTACACATTGAATTATTAAAATTATCAAAATAAAATTTATAATTAATCTTCACGAGCCAAACAATACTGTCCAATCTTTACCCATTAAGGATGGGAGGCAAGCTGCCCCCTTGGTATAACTACATCTTTAAAAACTAAAATGGGACAGTTGACTGTCATGAAGGATAAAATAACATATAGGTCTGTATCTTACCTGGTATGTTTTTACCATGGCTCTGGCTTTGGTCCAGTCCGTAATCGGACTGGACGGTGCTGTTGGACCCGTGGAGGTTTACCACAGGTCCCATTTTAAAAATCTAAACCGTTCAATATGTAGAACTCGTCGAGTACTATATGCCTGTGAAAAATCACGTTGATCGGATATCGATAGCTATGTGATCAAAACAGTTTTTTATCAACCGTTAATTTATTCACCGTCCATTTTTTTTTATACAAAACTGATTTGATCACATAGCTATCGATATCCGATCAACGTAATTTTTTACAAATATATAGTACTCGACGATTTCTACACATTGAACGGTTCAAATTTTTAAAACGGGACCCGTGATGGGCCTCCACGGGCCCAACAGCACCGTCCAGTCCGATTAAGGACTGGACCAAAGCCAGGCCCTTTTACCATCTCATTGGCAGGGCCGGTTTTAACATTTAAGAGGTTTAAGGCGAATTTTGAAAATGAGAGTATCTTTTATATTGAAAAAAAAAATTTATGAATAAAACGATAAGATATAATATTTTTATTTGTTTGTAATCACAAAAAAATTTACTTGCACATATAATCATTAAAATTATAAACAAAATAATTTAATGAAACAAAATTAGGGCAAAAAAATTAAGAAAAAATTATAAGACCTAGGTAAAAAAATTAAGGCAAAATTATTTATTCCGCTAAAATCTAATAGATAAAAAAGGTAAAAAAAAAAAAATTAGGACCCGTATATGATATGTATTGTTCTTCTTGGACCCAAATATTTTTTTTTTAATATATATTTTCATTTTAATAAATATGGACCAAACTATACTTATAAATAAATATGGGCTAAACTATACATAGACCCAATAAAATATTTTGAGACTCTTTAAATTGATCCTAAAAAAAAAAATTAAACTGATAACATTTTACTAAATTTATAAACCCTACTTCTAAATCAAAATTTTGAAACATAAGGCACATGCCTTAATGGCCTTGGCACTTCTTATTGGTCATGTAACCATTATTACCTTCTTCTTTTTTTTCTTTTTTTTCTTTGGCTATATTTCACAGACAACAATCACCTATTCTATCATGAGCACACATCTACATGACCTACCAGATATTTTCTGATCACAAAGTGGATCACAAGCCAGAGCTGAATGTGGGCAACCAGTTTGGCCTTATTTGGTGTAATTTAATGAAATTATTTTATTTAAAAAAATAATTATATTCAATGTAATTTTTATTTAAAACTTATGAATTAAAAACAATTTAAATAAATTAAAGATCTTGATTATTTACAAATTGAGAAAGGAATACTTATCAGCTTCCAATTTGAAAAAGAAAAAAAAAAATGAACCAAATAAGCCATAGAAGTGGGGTGCACCAAGAATTTTCTGGCTCCAAATATATTTTTGGATAATATTGAAAGTTCAACCATTAGGGTTAGCTCAATAATTAGAGTTTTGTTTGTTTCAACTTTTTTTTTTTTTTTTTATTCTAAAAGTCTGAATCAAATTATTTGGTATAAATTTTGTTATAAATTGAAAAATATTAATTATCTAAAATTAGAGTAGATGTGCTTTTGACTTCTATTTTTTGATTATTAATTTTTAATTTATAATAAAATACTAGAAACAAGCCAAGTGAGCTCAAGAGGTCAAAGGTTCAATTCTTTTCTTTAGTTAGTGTATTAATAATAAATAAAAAAAATACATGAAAATTATGACATATACCTCTTATTAACACCCATTTATACCTCTATAAAAATGTGTTTATTATTTTGAATTATTTTTATTAAAATATAATTTTTACAAATATTAAAATTTGAAAACATAAATTTTAAGACATAATTTAATATTAAAGAATGTAGCTCAAAAGAAAAACAAAGGATAAATTAAAAACACACCTTTTGAGATTTACTTAAAATACAAACTATTCCTTGCGGTTCTAAAAATTAAATTATGCCTTTGAAAGTTTCTTATTTCATAATAAATAAGTCTTTTTATTAATAAATTATTAAATTAATTAACAGTTTTCAATAACATTAAAATTTTATTTCAATTAATAATTTATATAATTTTATTATTTTATAAATAAATAATTAAAAATTTTATTTTTTTAATTAATTCTGTTAAATAAAAAAATTTAAGAAAAATAGATATTTATAATTTTTCAAACTACAACAAAAAATAATTATGTATTCGTAATTTACCTAAAAATAATATATTAATAAGTGGAGTGTGACAAGTATGGAAGCCCATGTGATGGACTGAAAATTCTTGGACTCTGTGCTTTGAACGTAGAATCCCTCCTCGGAATTAACCCCCCACTTTTTTTGACTTTTATGTTATTAATATATTGTAATTAATTAATTAGTAATTCTTTGATTCTAATTAATTGGTGCAACCCCAAACACCCTCTATTCTTTTTAAGCAAGCAAAATATGTCAAATTACGCTAACCGTTCTTATAATTTAATATTTATATTTTTTTAATTTTTAATTTTTTAATTATAATATATTTAATTTTAAATTTTAAATTTTAAATCTTGTTTTGAATAAAGACAATTAAATATATCATTATTCAATTTTAATGACAAAATCATTAATTTAATAAAATATAAATTAATTTGACAAAAATAAATATAAAAAATATATTTTTGAATTTTTAAAAATTATTTGTAACCACCAAAAATAAAATTATGTAAAATTGATAAATCTTTTATTTATTTATTTATTTTACCAAATTAATTTTTATTATATGTTTGGATGATAGTCATGTAATGTGCGGTTATTAGGCTTTTAATGTGTAATCAATATATTTAAGCTTCATTTTAATATATGAAATATTTTTAATATTGGATTATTTGATTTAATGGATTAATTTAATAATGATATCAAAGTTGCCGTTATGTTTGAGTTTTAGAAAAATCGAAACTAATTAAATGAAAATAAAAGTAACCATCCATTATATGATTATCATCTTAATACATAACAAAAATTAATTTAGTAAAAAAAATAAATAAATGTGTAAAAGAATTATTAATCTTACATAATTTTATCTTTGGTAGGTAGAAATAATTTTTAAAAATTCAAAAATATTTTTTTGAAATTTATTTTTATCAAATTAGGCCTCGTTTATCAACTGTACATTTTAGCTAAAAAGTCAAAAAGTCAATTGTCACACCGCTCTCTACTTTTTTGAATATCTTTTAGTAAAAAGTCAAAAAATTACTAAAATAGCATGTTCCCAAAAAAGGCCTTATATTTTATCAAATTGATTACTTTACCCTTGAAACTGAGGCCTCGTTTGGGAACAGGCTAATTTAGTAACTTTTTGGCTATTTGACTAAAATATGAGCTAAAAAAAACTAGTATGTTTAGGATGACTTTTTGGCTTTTTACGAAAAGATGTGCAAAAAATAGAGAGAAAAGAGAATCTTTGACTTTTTGACTTTTTGGCTAAAAAAGTCACTTCCCAAACGAGGCTTGAGCAATAGTATTTTCAATTGTTCTTATTTGGAAAAAGATTCAAACTTTAGGGATCAAATGTGTCATAATTAAAAAGTTAGGAATCAAAGTGACACAAATACTAAACTATAGGGATCATTAGTGTAATTTGCCCAAAAGAATAATAGAGTAAGAACTCTTTTGAAAAGATGGAAAAATATCAATTTATTGACTTATTTAAGTCACATTATCTTTTTATTTATTTTTGTTCATTTTTTCATAATAAGCTAATGAGTTAAAAAAAAATTTCTTATAAAAAAAAAAAGCCATTTCTCAAAATAGGTCTAAAAATATTGTTATGTAAAATCATTCTTCTATAAATTATTGGGAATTATTTAATTATAGTGAATTATTTTTAAATAGTTTAGGTTTAAAAAAATATACATTTTTTTTTAGTGACATTTAAGTTATCAAGACAAACAAATGGTCAGTAAATACTAATATATATATATATATATTAATAAAAAAGTAATCATAACATCATCTTTTTATTCATATGATTTACAAATTACTAATAAAAGAACTCTAATATTATGTAAATTAAAATCTCGATAGAAACTGGTATAAGTAAAATCAAAAATGTTGAACTGATTACAATTTTTAAAATTTTAATAAATGTGAGTGCAATTCACACTATTAAATATTAAAATTTAAGTTTTACTAACAAGCGTACACTACATCAACCTGATAAAAAATAAAACAGTTGTGATTGAGACCCCCTCAATCACTAATCCCCACCACTTCACACACACGTGGAGTGGTGATTGGAGAAGAAGGAAAAAAAAAATTGGTCAATCAAAAAGAGAGAGAGTCTAAGGAGGTGGGGGGAAAGAGGATCTTGATCATTTTTCAAAATAAAAATAAATAAAAAAACACGTGATATTGTTATTGAATTCTAAACACTTTTTCTTTATTTCAATATATATTTTTTTAATCAAAATCAAAACACTTTTTTACAGCAATCTCAATACCGAACAACACCTTAAGGACGCTAGTTAATATTTAACTTAAAATTTTACTATAAAATTCTAAATAAATTAAAAATTGCTTAAAAAAACTAGTTATTTTAGTGGTAAACAAGGGCAGTAGGAGTGGTTGCAGTCAATTTGTCTACACTCATTTTGCACCGTTCTCAAGGCCCAATTGACAAATCACCTGTTTAACCATTTAATTTGCACTTAACACACTTAGTTTAAAAATAAGATTATTAGTTGCCAACTTTTGACTAATTAATTCTTTGCATTGCTAACTTTGATGATCAGGGTCCAATTCCTTTTGTATTGTTAATGCCTAAAAGTCTAGGTTAGTTGGCAATCAATTAAGGCCTGGTTTTATTAATGTTTTAATTTTCTCCATATTCTATTAAGGGGATGGATTTTTTCTAGTTCACTACGGGGATTGGATCGTACTGTTCGAACCTATAAAGTTTATTACGGGTCTTATTTTGATAATTTAAACCGTTCAATATGTAGGACTCGTCGAGTTTAAGTAGCTATCGATAGCTACTTGATCGGATCAGATTTCTATCAACAATTTATTTTGAAAATCATATTTACTATTGACAAAAATATGATTTGATCAAGTGGCTACCGATATCCGATTAATGTGATTTTTTGCAGTAACGAAGTATTCGATGAGTTTTATACATTGAACGGTTCGGATTATCGAAACAGGACCTATGGTAAATTTTCACGGATCCAACAGCACACTCCAGTCCGATCTCAAACTAGAGAGAGCTGGGCTCTTATTAATATTATATTTTGAGGTAGAAAGGAAGATCATTTTTTTTAAAATTTATGTAATTAATTTTTTTTTTTAAAAAGCTGTTTATTGTAATACTACAACATATAAGGTGTTTAAAAACTAATTGATTTGTTCCAAAAAATGAAAATGTTATTACAAAAAATATTTGAGAATAAATTCCGTCAAAAGGTGGTCTTGAAAAGTTTTAAAAAAAAATTTGTGACAAAATTTTGAAAATGTCGCTAATAAATACATAAGACAAAACAATTTGGTGCCGAAAGGTTATTTTTTAAGACAAAAAATTTGATCATAAAAGGGATAGTTATTTATTCAATTTTGGTTAAAATGTTTAGTTTCTAAGATGTGATTTTGTCCCTAATTTTTTATTTTTTTTCTATAATCTTAATTTGTTGTAGTGCCACTTTCAAAATAACTTTTAATTTCCACCTGTGGCTAACCATAGTCAGCCACCAAGGGTTGGGTTGGGTTGGATTGAGGTTAAAATAGTCACAAAAAAATAAAATAGACATTTTAGTCTCAAATTAAAAAATCACATTCAAATAATAATTATTTTATTTTTTCTTTCACAAAAATTAAAAAAGTAAAAAACATTCATCTCAAAAAAGGCTTTTTAATCTCAAAAAAATAGACAAAAAATTAAAAAAATAAAAAAATCAACTCCCACGCCAAACCAACCCTAACATCCATCAACCACCATCGGCGATCCCACACTGCCGGTCATCTCCTTTGACCAAACTAATGGAAAATGACTCAGAGCTCAAGACTTTCGAGCTCGAAACGGCTCGAAAGAGAAGGGAGGGAGAGAAGAGAAGGGAGGGAGGAGGCCGTCAGCCGTCGCAGCTTCGTCCCAGGCCGTCAGCCGTCGCAGCTTCGTCCCAGCCCGTCGTCGCCTCGCCTTGCCGCCGTGGTCGCCGAGACCCAGCCTCGCAGCACCACAGCTCATCGCCTCCGCCGCCTCAGCAGCTCGTCGGTCGTCTGCCAGCCCCGGTTCGGTCGTCTGCCCCGCCGCAGCTCGCCCAGCGCAGCCCCCCCGATTTTTATGGCCCCCTCCCCTCCAGTCCTCCCCCCTCCTCCTCCCGTTCTGCAGAGCCACCCCCCTTCTTCTTCTTCTTCTCCCTTCGTTTTCTTCTTCCCGATCTGCAACAAAGAAAAGAAAAAAAATAAATAAATAAACTCGACACCAAAACGACGTCGTTTTGGTGTCGAGCCAGTATTCGAGCCGTATTCGTCGAGCTACGTAGCACTTCCGCCAAACTAATTCATCTCTGAACTTGATTACACCTAAAATAATAAATTAATTTGAGCTACGCATAGGGATGCAACTGGAGTGGTTCAATCCGAGAAATCCAAACTTAAGGGTCTGTTTGAAAAGTTGGTTCGTAGTTATTTTAGTCACAAAAGATAAAATAGGTTATTTTAATCACAACAAATAAAATATCACATCCAACTCATAATTATTACATTCTTCTCTTACAAAAAAAGTCAAAAAAGCTAAAAAGTCAAAAAGGCCTTCCCAAACCAAGCTTTTTAACCCAGGCTAAAATAGCCAAAAAAAGTCAAAAAGGCAAAAAGCCAACCCACTTTCCAAACGGAGGCTTAGGCCTTGTTTGGGAAGACTAAATAAGTGCACTTTTTGTCTTTTTGGACAAAAAAATTGAGGTTGAAAATATGGATGTTTGGGTTAACTTTTTGACTTTTTATGGAAAAATGTGTAATAAAAAATTGTGAAAATTGGTTTTTAGAGGAAAATTTGAATTGGGAGTTGTGCAGCCGTAATTGTTGACTTTTGGTGAATAGTATTAACTTTTTAACTTTTTGAGTAACTTTTTGACTTTTTGGATTATTTGGCTTTACCCAAACTTGGCCTTAGTCTGATTTTTTTAAGAGTTGGATAAGATATTTTTAAATTCGGTATGGATTTATGCAAAAATTCAGAAACTCAAATTAAATTTGACAGGGCTTGGGCAAAGACGTCAAACAACCCGAACAATTCAAAACCCGAATTATACATATATAAATATATAAAAATATTAAGGCTCCGTTTGGGAAGGGCTAGATTGGGCTTTTTTGGCTATTTTAGCCACAAAAGACAAAATAGGCTATTTTAGTCACAAAAAACAAAACATTACATCCAACTCATAATCATTACACTCTTATCTCACAAAAAAAGTCAAAAAGCCCTTCCCAAACCAAGCTTTTTAGCCTAGGCTAAAATAGCCAAAAAAATCAAAAAGCCAACCCACTTCCCAAACCAACCCTAAATATACATATAAATTATTAACCATTACATGATATTAAAATAATTTGAATTATTAAATCATATTGGATATATATTATATATACAAATAATATAAAATCTTTTTTTTTTTTTTCACTCATAAATTGTAAAGACTACTATAGCGACATCTCTCTTACATTATATGAATTATTTGTTTTGATAGTATTAATGATTTTCTATAAAATATATATATATATATAAATGGAGTTAAATTTTAATAATTTAATAATGTAATTGCAAAAAATAAATAAATAATAAATTAAAATTCATTTACAATTCGGACAACTTAAATAATTCCAATTTAACTCGGATCGAGTTTAGACATGCAGCTTTAGGTTATAATTCGAGCCTCAACAGGCTTAGATAAATCTTAACACAATTTAAATTGGACTTGAATAGCGTCCGAACTCAACCGAATGAGTTGCACCCCTCACTACACGGTTCAATTTTTATACCCCTATTCTATGTTTATTACTTCACTGTATATGTTTTACTATTAAATATATTTATAACTTTACTGTATATATTTTACTATTAAATATATATTGCCTCCGTTTGGAAAGTGAGTTAATTTTTTTACTTTTTAACTTTTGACTATTTTAACCGGGGACTAAAAAGCCTAATTTGAGAATGATTTTTTGACTTTTTTTGTGAGAGAGGAGTGTAATGATTATGGGTTGGATTTGATATTTTATTTTTTGTGACTAAAATAATCTATTTTATTTTTTTTTGACTATTTTAACCCCTAACCAACCAAAACCAACTTCCCAAACTATGCCATTATCTTGTCACTTTGCCGAAATAATTGGTGGCCCAAGTAATTGATAAAGAATTTGCTTTAAAAATTGGATGCCACATTTTTTTAAGTCTGAAACTTAAACTAGAAAAGTAAACAGTTCTTCTGATAATATAAAAAATATATTTTGGATAATTTGCCAATAATGCAATACTGGGGTATTCGGAAAGAAGATTAGATTAAAATAATTCACTAAAAGGTAAAATAAATTAAAATAATTAATAAAATAAAATATTAGATCTAATTCATAATTATTTCATTTTTTTTCTCACAATTATCAAATTAACTATAAATAAATAAACGAATAAACTTTCCGAACATAACACATTTTTAAATAAGTTAAAATAATAATAAAAAAAATTAAATAATCGATTTTTCAAACAAGACCACTGTTAAGAAATAGTAAGATGTCCATCAACATTAAAGTGTTCTGGAACAACATCCACTTGTTTTTTAAAATCATTTTTTATGAGGGACCAATCTAATCTGTTTTCACTCCCCCACCCCATTACATATTTCCCTCCTTTCCCCCACCATGGCTGCCCCCAATTTTATTCATATGGCTAAATTACAATGACCTCTTTTCAAATTTTTTAAAAAAAATGTAATATATTTTATAAGTTTGGTATAATTAATTACATTGAGCTTTTTTAAAATTTTAATTAATATAATTTTATCAGTATTTTGTTAGTGATATGAATGAAAAATAATAATAATATTATCATCTTTTTTATATTGAAACGTATATTTTATTTTATTTATTTTAATATTTTTCACATCTATATTAGTTTCGATCCTTTGACCTTACTAAATGGGATCCTTTGACCTTCCTAAAAGGGATGTTAGAGTAATTATACTAAATTATTATATTTTCTCTAAATCTCAAGAGAAATCTGAATAATTTACCTTACAACAATGCTACGTCGCTCGAAACCCTTCCCCCCCTAATCCCCCGAATCGAAAACGACGTCGTTTGATGTCGTTTGAATTTTTTTTTTTTTTTGCAGATCGAAGAACGGAGAAGAAGGAGGAGGCGGGAGGAGGAAGAGGAGGAGGGGGAGGGGGAGGGGGAGGAGGGGGAGGAGGAAGGAGGGACTGGAGGGGGCCATACCAGTGGGAGGTGGCGGAGGCGGGGCCGGAGGTAACGGCGGTGGTGCTGCGACGACAGGGCTGGGCAGCGACGCGGGGCTGGGCTGCGTCGACCGAGGCTGGGCTGCGACGACCGGGACTGGGCCGACGGCGGGCGGCGAGGTCGCAGCCCTCTTCTTCCTTCTCTCTTTCTCTCCCTCTCCCTCTCCCTCCGAGCTTGCAGAGTCAACAATGGAGGAAGAAAAAAGAAAAAAAAAAAAAAAAAAAAACGAAAAGCCCAAAACGACGTCGTTTTGGGCTTTTCGGGGGATTCGGGGGGAAGAAATTCGAGCTACCAAGCTTTATTCTTTACCTTATTCATATTTAATCTCTTACCTTGTTGACCTCTTACCCACGCAACTCAACAAATTTTTTAGTCCGATTTGAAATTTTTGATTTAGATTTTAAAGAAATTAGAGCCTTCGCAAATAATTTTTTTTTTTTAATTTTCTTGGTAGAGCTTAGACAATGGATTAATTGGCTTAATAATTGAGTCAACTCTTCTCTCTCACACACATGTATATGTTTTTATAAAATAATTGGATTGGTTGAGTTTGACTTTTGTGAGTCCATGGCATGGTTCATTTTGATAATTTATTTTGTTCATTTTGTACACCCCCACCAACATATTTAGATTATTTATCAAAAAAATATATATATATATATATATGTGGGTGCTGATTTCCGATCATACTGCCAAACAGGTACTCAGCAGGAGAGTACAGATAGAATAGATCACGCCAGAACAACTTGTCACAGAAAGATAAGACTCTGGCGGTGGTTCGTCCACCCGGGGGCACTCCGACGATCAAGTCAGTACGCAGTTATCTTTCAAATATAGCAAGTAGTGCTTAACTCACAAGTCAGAATACAAAAAGCGTACCTTAAACTCACGAGGGTGTTTTACTTTTATAGCCAGTATTAACCTGATTCCTGTAGAAGCCTAGCTTCAATAGACTCTGGCTCAATGCTCATCTTGGATTTCCAACCAGATAGTGATAAACTCCCTAAGAGTTTTATCTTTATCCAGACTGAGGTCCTTCTCCATTCTAGGACTTTTGTCTCTTATCCGTTCATTTTGGGTTCTGATATCTCCGCAGATAACCTCGGCCTAGCCGAGATCACCTCGGTATCATGACCAAGCCATGTGGCACTCTGGCTAACATGTCGGCGTCACCTTGCCAACATGCTGTCATTCACAAAAATATGTCTCCACAACTGCCCCCTAGGTTCTATTACCTCGGCATCCTGAGGTGATGGAACCTACATCGTTTGTCCACATAGCACGCCGGCTAAGATCTACTCCATCCTTCATGACCGAGATCATCATACGTCGGCTTGACATAACCAAGATTCTGTAGTCTACTTTATCAATGTCCAAGAACCAAGAACAAAGTTCTTCAAGCTTTTTAACTATGACCGTTCCCCTAGCCGAGGTTCTTACTTTGTTAAATCAAGAACTCCAAGAGTTCTATCTGCGCATGAGTTGTCACACACGGTTTTCTCAACCGTTTTATCCACACGTCCTTTTCTCATTGATTCGTACCTAACACGCGCCATCAGGTCGCGTCGCTCCTACACACGCCACCTAACAAACACGTCATCCAAGGCATATCATTTATGCTTTGCCACCTTTTTGTGTTTTAACAAAACATCTCCCTTTCTCACCGTCTCTTCACTTTACGTTCTTGTTTTCCCTCGGTGTTCAAGTTTTTCTCTCTCTAACAAATCCCCAACCTCTATTGATATTTCTTCGAGCTTTCTGCAACGGCTCCGATCACCTCCTCCAGCGAGCTTTCAGCCATTTGGTTCTGAATACTCTAGTTGTCTGCCTTCGGCGAGCCTTATATCGGCATTCATTGCTTCTAGTATGTCACAGTTTCCTTCATTTTTCAGTTCTTTAATTTATTTCAAAATCTACTGCAAGTTTATATGCTGTTTGCTGCCATTGTGAATCTGTTTTGTGCTCTTGAATCTTTACTTGTACTTTGAATTTCATCATTTTGGGTGTCAAAAGTGCTTGTTTGGGACTTAATCGTTCAATCTGCCACTAGGTATGCATACACGGTTCATGGCCCCTGTGTACACGTACGCACTGTTCATGTGTTTTGATGCTTTAATAGTTTATCACTGTTCTTGACTTTTGCACAACTGCACACACTTACATAGTGTTCTTGAATCTTTGTTGGTTTTCTTGAGTCGGAATTATTGCTCTTTTCCGTTTTTCTTGCTTATTTCCAGATCTTTCCTTTGATTTCTTGTTTCCATCTAGATCTAGGCCTTAGGTTTTGATAGAAATCACATACTTTAGGAAAAACTGAACCAAATCCTCCCTTTGATCCGAAAAAACCCTAGAAGTTGCCAGTTTAGGGTTTAGCCGAGGTATTCAAACCTATTCCACTCATTCTTTTCCGAACCTTGCACCTTTTTCTTTTAGCTGACATCATGGGTATGTTCAGGTGGAGGGTAGATACCCTAGAAAAAATAGAGTATTTCCGTTGAGAGTTCTCCATTCCAGCCGATGTTCACTTTAGGCTGGCAGAGGATGAGGACTCCATCATGCCTGATGGGGACTCCATGTCTTTCCCGTAGTTGCTTTCTGTCACAACCTAAACCCGCCCCTATAGGTTTAGCATCGTAACCGGCCAGTAATTCCTGGAATTACCAAAGGCCTCTGAACAGAATAATATATAAACAGGGGCTGCGGAAGCAAATATACTAAACATACATAGTCCATAGAGCTGTGCAGGCATACATGGGATAGAAAATTTTCAAAACAACTTATATATATACAAATGTGGCATCGAAAACACATTAGTCTTACATCATCCAAGCCACTTATATAATACTTTCAAACGTGTTCAGACCAGACATAAGCATTTAGAAAGTACAAAAGTCCCAAGGACACAAAACTTGAGCAGATCTCAAAAGGGAACCTCCACGGGAGGCATGATGGCTGGCTAACACCAAAACTCGCCAGGCAACAACTTAGGCCTGGTCACGTGCCTGCTCACCTACATACATACAAATAAATAGTGAGCGGAAGCCCAATGAATAATAACAAGGTAAAGGGTTTTAATGATTGATGTCCATCACAGAGTTAAAAATCAGAGTTTATATCAAAAATATATTCTTATCGGAAACAGAGTCTTATGCATATTCAGACTTCAAATCAGAATTGGATTCAGATGCATGTTCATATTCATATTCATATTCGTATTCGTATTCAGATTTTGCATAAGATCATATGTGGTACACGCATTAGCTATCATATCAACTTGGTCCTGAGACCCACATGTATAGTTGGTACCGATGACTATAAAGGTCCATATCTTGCGCGCAAGTAGCCATGGTATTGTTACCCCTAGGCGAAGGCCACGTGAATATAGGCATCGATATTGTTACCCCCGGGCAAGGGCCACGTGAATATAAGCCACAGTATTATTACCCCTGGGCAAGGGCCACGTGCATATTGGCCATGGTATTGTTACCCCCGGGCGAGGGCCACGTGAACTCAGGATGCCACAAATACATTTCAGAAAAATGGACATTCATTCATAATTCATAAAATAGCATTTTAGAAAACAGATCGTATCATATCAATCAGAAAATACTTGTAATTAAACATAGCTTTGCAGAGTTATTATTCACAGTTAACAGATGGCTCCAAGTAAACGAGCAGAGTAGGTAATTCACTAAACTCGCGGCGCGTGACCTACATAACATGACAGAGACATACATTGAAACACATGCTTGAATTACACATAACACATTTTCATGTCCTAAGTGTGTTTCTAACCTTTATCCTCATTATAATGTCTTAATCATGGCCTAGGAATGCCTAGGATGGAATGAGGATGCAACAATTCACTTGAAAACATTTTTCAAAACTTGCTAGAAAATAGGGTCCACGCTCGAGCGTGGATTTCCTCGCTCGAGCGGACACTCAAAAAGTGAAGGTTCGCTCGAGCGTAACTTCCTTCGCTCGAACGGACTGTAAACTTGAAAGAGTACTGGTTGCTTGATTTTCATGCTCGACGAATGTCACGACCCAAACCCGGCCCTATGGGTTTAGCACCGTAACTGGCCAGTAATCCGAGATTACCGAAGGCCTGCAGAACAGTAATACAGTAAAACAGAGTACAGGGCCTGGCGGAAGCCAATACAGTAAATAACTAGTGTCCATTGAGCTGTGACAATCTGTATGCCAAAAACATTTTTCATGCATTTATACAGTTCAAACAGTGCAGTCTGTACAATCATTCACAACATTCAGGACGGGGACTTAATCCCTCGACAACAGTACAGTAAACAGTAAACAGTTTATACAATTATACAAAACAGTTCAAGAGACAGGTGGGGAACACAAAAACACCCCAAGCCATAGCATGGCGTCTCGGAACCTCGCAGTGAGGCACATAGGCTGGCTTGACAAAACTGGGGGACTAACCCACGCTCCTAGCTCCGGTCTGGCTGCTGAGAACCTACATATATATATAAACAGTGAGCTAAAGCCCAGTGAATAACAATAAGTGTAAAGAGGTTATGAATGAATGTCCTTACAGTAATGAAATCAATTCATTATACAGTATTTCGATCTTTCGGTATTTCAGTCAATCAGTTATATGTGGTACATCCATTAGCCTATAAACAGTAGGTCCAGAAGGACCGGGTCTTATCAGACCCAACAGTAGTGATGGCCATCAGTCAGTAAACAGTATGGTTCCACAAGGGAACCGACAGAGCTCTGTAACAGTCAATAACAGTAGGTGCTAAGGATGCCACAGTACAGTTCAGAAATAAAGGACATACATTCATTCAATAAACATTATCAGTTCAATAAACAATTCAGTTCAGTATTCAAAAGATAACCATTTTGAACATATCTTTACACAATCTGTTACTCACAGAGATTGGGCTAATAGCAGCTTAGAGCGCGTCCCCGAAAGCCAACCCTAAACAGTCAATAAATAGAACACACACTAAGTTTCACAATCGGAAAGGACGATAATTAAATCCCTAAATTTCCTCGGTGTGGTTCTATGTCTAAATCCTCATTAAGATGCCTTAAACTAGGCCTAAGAATGCCTAGGATGAGATGAGGATGCAAAAATACACTTGGAAGGCATTTTTCAAAAGTTGCTGAAAATAGGAGCCTCGCTCGAGCGAGCCTTCCTTCGCTCGAGCGAGCTTCCAAAATCAAAGGCTTCGCTCGAGCGAGTAATCCTTCGCTCGAGCGACCTGCATGAACAGTAAAAGTACTGGTTGCTGGATTTTTACGCGCGATACCACGCTCGATGCTCGCTCGAGCGGACCCCTGTACAAAGGTGCTCGCTCGAGCGAGGAATCCTTCGCTCGAGCGAGGAAGCAAAATCTGGAATTTCCAGATTTGTCTCCCAAGTTCGAACCAAGCATTCAACCATCCAAAACTCAACCTCTTGGGCCCAAATTCTGGGAAAACATTTCAAACTCATAGTACAACAAGTTTTAAAGCTCAATTTATGAATTCAAGCCCCAAAGGTTGGTCAATTAAATCCAACATTCAAACCCATTTCTTGAACAATCTTTAAACATGCAATGCATGAACTTCAAACCAAAATCAATGTTCAAATCTTGCTCTATTGAGCTCCAATCTTTGAAAACAACTTGAAAACATGGATTATGATAAAAACATGGACATGCATGCACAATTTATCATGAATTCCACTCCAAACTTACTAAACTCAACATGCATGCAACAATCAAGCTTCAATTCAACATTCTTGCACTAAAACATGGCCTAGCTCTTTAATGGGCATGAACTATGCAAAATGAGGCTTAAAGACAACAAGATGGGGATGAATTCACTTACCTAAGTCTCAATTACAAGGTAAGGAAGCTAGATTATGCCAAGTTATACACCAATTCTCCCCAATTCCAAGCATGCAAGATGAAATCTTTCAATCTCCTACTCTCTCTCTCTAATTTCGGCTATGAACACAAGGAAGGGGCTGATTAAGTGTTTTTGCTTAAGTGTATAAGATGTATAAGACTCAAGCCATGGATTAAACAAGTGCCCACTCATAATGGCGTTTTCGTAAATAAGACGAACTCTTTAATTGGCCTAATTTAATCTAATTTAATCATTCCTAATCAATTTTCAGATAAATATACCATTAAATCACAAATATTCTCCTGATTACAAAACACTAAACGATTCCTAAATCGGCCGCCGATAAGGCCTTCAATTAGCAGTTTAAACATATAAATCAAGCAGATAATCACATAAGTCAACAGATACAATATGCAATTCAATAGACAAACTTATTCAGTTTCAGTTTCGATTTCAATCGTTCCATTCAGTACTTCAGTTAATTCAATTATCAGTCGTCATCAATTCAGTTTAGCATTAATCAGTATATAATTCAGTGGTTAATCGGTAATCAATACGAGGGTTGTTACAACGAACGCTCGATCCCCGCTCGAGCGTGAGACTCAGATCCTCGCTCAAGCGTGTCTTCTGTCGCTCGAGCGTGCTGTAAACCACATGAACTTTTGAGGGTTTGCATTTCACACTCGAGCGTACTTCAAGTCGCTCGAGCGAAAGTGCACGCACTTAGAGTGGTCACTCGAGCTTGGGTTCCTACGCTCGAGCGTAGATGCAAATTCTGGAATTTCCAGATTTGATCTCCAAGCTTCAAACTCAAACTAAACACTTCAAAAATCATCATCTTGGGCCAAAATTCTAGAAAACGTTTGGAAACTCACAAAACATCATGATTTAAAGATCATTTCATGAAATCAAGGTCCAAAACCATGCCAATTGTTCACAATTTCAACTTAGACTTTATGAATGTTTCATGAACATAACATGCATGAATTCCCTTGAACTCAAAGCTCTCAAAACATTATCAAATTAGGCAAATAGATAGAAAACATCATGAATTCTCAAAACATAGGTGAGATGAACACATGCATGAAAGAATTCTTTGAAATCATGCTCATTTTGTGAAGAAATGGACATGCATGCATGGTATAGTTCAATTCTCTTCAATTCTAACTCAATTCCTACATGAATTCATCTACTTCACTTGAAGTCTTGTAAAATCTAACTCAATTACACAACTAAGAGTTTGTTTCCTTACCTAGAGACTTGAATTCACAAAGGTTGAAGTTGAAACTCCCAAATTCTCTTCAATTTCACAACATTTCCTAACAAATCCTTTGTTTGAGCTCAATTTCTCCCAACTCTCCCTCTCTCACGTTTTCTTACTTGAATAGGCTCAAAATGAATTGAGATGAAGGAAAAAAGATAAGTGGGAGCTCAATTGGTGCCTCAAATAGGCTTGGATAAAAGTGTAGTTAATTAAGTGGACATTAACTTAATCTAATTTAATCGTTCCAAATCGAATTTTAATTAAACCTACTATAAGGTTCTAAAAATTCCAAATAACACATAAATCAAATCAATTTCAGAATCAGATGCCGATAAGGCCTTCGATTCTCAAACCGAAACTAGAACATTAACAGATCTTTCTACATCAAACAGATATAAACACAATATGATGCAATGCACATGTAATTAATCCAAAATCTGGTCTTAATAACTTATTAGGCACATGAAATCATAAATTAACGTTAATCATAGGTCAAGGTTGTTACACTTTCATAGAGTGTGGACTTAGGTTCCCTCTAAACATTCTTTTCCGAGAAATTCTTCACTATTACAAGCTTAACCCGATGCAACTGGCCATTAACTCCTATAGGGTTATCAACAGTATAATTGCTTTAGCTAGCCGAGAAAACGCTAGGATAACACTAGCCGACATCCAATATCGTTACACCATATGTGGCCTGAAATTCGAAAAAGGCTACATCTATTACCTCAAGCCAAGATCCATATCCTACAAACTCATAGCCGATCTCCCAGACTCTAACAAGGGTGCTGGAGATGATTACTTCATCGTCTAAGGCAATTGGGAATTTGCACCTGACGACGACTTTCATCTTTATTCTCTGCGTCGATCGATGTTTAAAGAGGATGAGGGTAAGAACCAAGTGTCAATTTTTCTGTTTAAGACTTAGCACTTTATTCCTTCTATATGTTTCTAATGTATGATTCTCGTTCTTGCAGCTCTCCCCCAACCCTCAAAAGATTTTTTCCAGTCATTCTTTCCCAGCAAGAACTTGAGAAGGCTACTGGGCTTGTCGGTTAATCAGCGCAAGGCTCTTTTGCTGTTTAACTACATTCCAACCTACAAATCCACATTGCCCAACATTCCTAAGAGGAGCAGGACTCCTCCCTCTGTTACAACTCTAACAATTGCTTCCTCACCAAGGCCAGACCATGCCTCATCTTCTCATCCAGTCGAGGTTGCATCAACGTCTACTCCTCAACTAATTCCTCTAACCCAACGCCAACGCCAATGCCGAGCTCCACTCTCTGCTCCTGTAGGTAGAACTCGTAGCCGTAAACGTCAAAACACTGAGGCGTCAGCTTACGATCCAGCCAACCCACCTATTGCACTTCCAGCGATCCGCTTCGGCACTAAGGTCACTAGTGCCACCACTGCTGAAGAAATGAGTCGCGCAAAGATCATCCCAAATGACCTCTTAGCCGACATCCCAGGGGTGGTGTCAGTCCACTCCTCCAGTTCTTCCCAATCGCAGCCAAAACCCAAGACAAAAAGGGTTAAAAGGGCCAGGGCCAGGGCCAAGCCTAGCGCCACTAAGGTGGAGTCAGAGGACACAATACCAATCTCAAAATTGGCTAAAGTAGAGAAGTTGGCCGAGAAGAGGCCTGCTGAAGCTGAGGTATCCGACCAGCCCCAACCAAAAAGCTGAGGTTGAGCGGGTCTTCTAAGCCTTCTGGGTTTTGCACCGACACTTCCTGAACCCCGTCTGTCAACGTCGGAGACCATCTTCTTCTTACCGGGGATAACGCTCTCGATAGTTTGGAAGTTGGAGCTGCCATCTCCACTGCCGTTCTTCTCCTAGCCAACATCAATCGGATGGCCAAGCTCTTAGAGTATGAAAACTATGCAATGATGATGCAGCATTGTGGCTTAGTAAGTCTTAATACTTGTAACTTTTTTTTTAACTTTTAACTCTGGTTTTCATACTTAACTAGCTTCTTTGCACTTTTGCAGGCTATCCAATAGGGTCACTCCCTTACAGTCAAGACCAATGAATTTAAAAAAGAACTGACCCAAAAAACCAAGAAGGCAGCCAAGCTATTGTCCTCTTTGAACAAAGCCGAGGCGCGTATCCGAGGCCTTCTTGACCAAGCCAAGGTCACTGAGCTGGCCCTAAAAAATGCCGACGAACGCGCCGAGGCTACAAAAAATGTAGCCCAGATCGCTCAGGCTGAGGCAAAAGAGGCCAAAGAAAAAGAGGCCCAAGCCCAAACCGAGCTTCAAACGGCACTGGCTACGAAGGAAGTCGAAATCAAGGTGGTCGATGAAAAGGCTTATGCTGAGGGGGCAGCTGATGTACGTGACGAGTACAAAAAACAAGTGAAGCGGGCATGCAACAAGGGTTACACCCTTGATTGGATGACTAACTTGAAGGATTTGGCTGTCCTTGAAGGTTTGCCACTATACGATGCTAGCCGACTTGTTTCACCACTCCCCTTACTCCAAGCTAGTCCGAGGGCAAGGCTGAAACAGAGGAGGATGTCTAAGCTGACAAGTCTGGTGGAGTTATAACTATTGGGGCCAAGTCCCCAACTCTGAATAAGCAAGTCCTAGACTTGACTCAGGATGAGGAAGATAAGGTCTCCAAAAGTGCCTCACCCAAGAAGAGTACGTCCGAGGTGCATACCGTCGGGAAGAGCCTCGATCAAGCTCTTCTCGAGATTGATGCCGAGATTGAGGCTGACAAGACTGCCGAGAAGATCTCCCAGTTGTCTTATGAGCCCGAAACCTAGCCAGCCGATGACACCGAATAGTCTACTTAAAAGGTTATCCTTATTTCTACTTTATAATAATTTCCACTGCAGTCTTTACAACTTTTTTGAACAATGTTTTAATTTCAGTCTAGCCGATATGCCTTTTTGTGCTCAGACAAGTTTACTTTTTGAATGCAAATCTAATTTCTCTTTCAAAGTGTTGTATGCCTTCTTTTTCTTATGTATGTTTACCACTTTCATACTTAGAATAATTTTGTATGTCTTCAAAGTACACCTTAACCGTGTAATCTCCTCGAGGTAAGGTACCTCAGATATATCTTCTAATTGTTTATCTCGGCTTTAGCTCAACACTTAAAAATATTTTAAAATATTTTTACAAGTGTTGTTTCTTCAAACTTGTCACTTCACTCTCACTTACTGTCTTCTATAAAGACTTCTGTCTTCTATCCTTCCCAAGTTTTGGCAACCTGGTTATCTCAACAAGTACGTATGTCGGGTACTTCTTTCAATATTACCTAGGCGTAATTTCAACTTGTAAATTTTCCTGTAAAATTTCAACAAGTCCCAAGCACTTTAAACTTTTACTCATCATTCTTTAGCTCTTTACCCCCTAATGTGAACCTAAGTTTCACTTTTGTTCACATTAAGCACTTGTGGCCTTTCGCCTAAGTCATTGTCGAACAAAGGCTATCTGAGGCGTTAAACCTGGGTTTCTTTGTTAATATACTTAGTTCCATTCTGAGTTTGACTCTGCCGACATGGCAAGTCTAATTTCAATTCAACTTAGTTCAACTCTATTATATACAAGTATAATTCAATTCTGCCATATAATAAGTCTAAGTTACTCGTTATGTTTCAATCAGAAACATCACCAACTTAGTTCAACTCTATTATATGTAAGTATAATTCAACTCTGTCATATAATAAGTCTAAGTTATTCCATGTTTTGATCAGAAACATCGCCACAGGACTAGTCAGTCCAATCACACAAATTTCAAATTCTTAAAAAATCAAGCTAAAATTTTATTACTACCTCGGCTAAGAAAATTATGACATAAATTTCGAAAAACAAAAAAGTCTAATGATAGAAAAACTTTAAGTTGTAAGTGTTCTAAGGTCTTGGCAACTCTTTGCCTTTACTGTCCTCAAGCAGATATGCCCCATTGCCGCTGACCGAGATGATTTTATAAGGCCCCTCCCAATTTAGGCCCAGCTTTCCCTCCCTAGGATCCTTCTTGTTGCCGACCACTTTCCTTAGCACCAAGTCCCCAACTTTGAACTCTCTTGGGTTGACCTTTTTATTATAAGCCCTAACAAGTTTTCGCTGATATGCCCCTAGTCGAATTGCTGCTCTCTCTCTTGTCTCCTCAAGTAGGTCTAAATCTCAGACCAGGAATGCCTCGTTAGTCTCATTCTCTACTCCTTGGGTTCTGATCCTTAGGATGCTAACTTCCAGTGGGATAATTGTTTCTGTGCCATAAGCCTTGGCAAATGGGGATTCCCCAGTTGATCTTCTCAACGTAGTCCGATATGCCCAAAGTACATTGGGCAACTCTTCCACCCATTTTCCCTTTGCTGCTTCCAGCCTCTTCTTGATCCCATCCAAGATAGTCTTGTTAGATGCTTCTACTTGACCATTACTCTAAAGGAAACTTGGAGTGGAATAATAGTTCTTGATTTTGTACTTTGTACAGAAGCTTTTGATTAGTTTACTGTCAAATTGTGTACCATTGTCTGCTATTATTGCCCTTGGAATCCCAAACCTGGTGATAATTTGCTTCCATAATAAGTTCTTCACAACAGTGTCTTAAATCTTCGCAAGGGGTTCGGCTTCTACCCACTTTGTGAAATAGTCAGTTACTACCAACAGGAACTTCCTTTGTCCAGTTGCTTGGGGTAGTTGTCCAACAAGATCCATGCTCCACTGGACAAATAGCCAAGGGCTGGACACTAGGTTCAAATCTGCTGCTGGTTAATGTATCAAAGGCGCGAACCTTTGACACTTTTCACACTTTCTGAAATAGGCTTCAGCATCCTTTTACATGTAGAGCCACCAGTACCCCTGAGTAATGGCTCTATGAGCAAGTGATATGCCCCCAACATGGCTTCTACACACTCCTTCATGTATTTCATACAAGAAGTATTCAACTTGTGAGGGATGCACATATCTCAAAAGGAGACCAGTAAAAGACCTTCGTAGAGTTGTCCTTTTGCTGTTAGGCTAAACCTAGTTGACTTCAGTCTGGTCTTGTGTGCTTTTTTGCGATCATTTGGCAGCTTCCCATTGCTATGGAACATTACTATTGCATCCATCCAACTTGGGCCCATCTCCACACACATTACTTCGTACTCTGTGATCAGTGGTTCCACACTTGAACTTGACAAATAATCAACCATTATTGTCCTTATCTCCCCTGATTTCATTGTACTAGCCAGGTTAGCCAAGGCATTGGCATGACTGTTGTTATCTCGACTAACTTGCTGTAGTCGATAGTCTTGAAACAAAGCTAACAGTCTAACAACCTTTTTGACATAGGCTATCATTCTTTTCATCTCGGGCTGCATACTCGCCTGTTGCCTGGTTCACAATGAGCTAGGAGTCACAGAAGACTACCACCTCGTCGACTTCCATTGTTGCTGCCAATTTCAATCTTGCGATCAGTGTTTCATATTCTGCTTCATTGTTCGAGGCTTTGAACCCCAAACGAATAAACTGCTCTAACATTCGTCCATCTGGAGATACCAACACCACTTCTGCCCCCACTCCTTAACGGTTTGAACTCCCATCAACAAACATGCGGAAGGAGTCACCGATGTAGATATCGCAGGACTTGAGTTTTTCTTCTTTCTTCTGATTTGCTGTGGGATTTTTCATTCCTAGCTGAGTCTCTTCTTGTTCCCCTGGACATCCTAAGCCACGACTCATCGGAGCCCGACTTGGGATGGCACCTGGTGTGAACTCGGCCACAAAGTCGGTCAGAACCTTGCATTTTATTGTTGTTCTGGGTTTGAACTCTAAATCATGTTGGCCCAATACCATTGCCCATCTGGCCACCCTGTCTGTTAGATCTCCTTGTTGTAACAGGAACTTCAAGGGGTGCTCAGTCAATGCCACAATCCTGTGGGCTTGGAAATAATGGTTCAATTTCTTGGAGGCCATCATTAAAGCCGATGTCAATTTCTCCAAGGGTAAATACCTGGTCTCTGCGGCTGCTAGGGTTTTGCTCACATAGTATACTGCCCTTTGTTCTCCCTTCTCTTCTCTAATTATCACTGCACTCGCTGCATGTTCAGAAACCGCCAAGTATAAGAATAGCTCTTCTCCAGGTACTGGATTTGAGAGAACTAGAGCTGTGGTCAGGTATCTTTTCAAGTCGGTCAAGGCGGCTTCGTATTCCTCTGTCTACAAGAAATCTGTGGCCTTTTTCAACAGACTAAAAAATGGTTTACACTTATCTAAACTTCTGCTTATAAATCTGTTCAGGGTTGCGGCCCTTCCAGTCAATATCTGTACTTGTTTTGCTGACGTTGGGTTTTTCAAATCCAGAATGGCCTTGATTTGATCTGGGCTTGCCTCAATGCCCCGTCTGGTAACCAAGTACCCTAAGAACTTACCAGACCCAACTCCAAATGCACATTTCGAAGCATTGAGCTGGAGCCAATATGATCTAAGGATGTCGAAAACTACCTTCAAGTCAGCCAGATGATCCTCAGGTTCTTTGGTTTTCACGACCATGTCGTCAATGTATACGTCCACTATTTTGCCAATTTGATGTCTGAATATCTTGGTCACTAACCTCTAGTACGTTGCTCTTGCATTTTTCAACCCAAAACGCATCACTCTGTAGCAATACAGCCCTTTTGGGGTGAAAAATGCAGTATTCTCCTTATCAGGGGGTACATTGCTATCTGATGGTACCCCCTATAAGTTTTCAGGAAGCTCATCCTTCTATGCCCTGAAGTGGCATCCACTAATTGATCAATCTTGGGGAGTGGAAAACTGTCATTGGGACAAGCCTTATTCAGGCTAGTAAAATCCATGCAGACCCTCCACTTCTCATTTTTCTTTTTCAAAACCATAGTGTTGGACAGCCAAGTAGGGTAGTTTACTTGGCGAATGGCTCTGGTCTCTAACAATTTGTTCACTTTTTCTTCGACTTCCTCCACATGGACCAACGTCGGCCTCCTTGCTCGTTGAATGACAGGTTTAGCCGACCTGTCTACGTTCAGTCTGTGACATGTAACCTCGGGATCAATGCCAGGCATCTCGTATGGCGTCCAGGCAAGTACCTCTATGTTTTCTCGCATGAATGCTTCTAACTCCCTCTTTTCCTTCTCAGCCAAACCTGAGCCGAGGAGGAAAAAGCGCTCTTCATCCCCTTGCTGGACCAGAATTTTCTTTAAGGCTTCCTCACTTTTGTCGGTCGGTGATGGGTCGTTGAACACACCAAAATATAATCACTAAACTATACCAAATTCTATTAGAATAATGGCAAGTCCAGGTATCGATCCACAGGGACTATTGTGAAATTAAACTAATTTAATCGTTAAATTCCTAAATTAATTTTGATAAAAAGATTGAATGTTTATAACCTAATTTAAAAACGAATAAATTAAACTAAGGAATTAAATTATCAATTATAAATAAATTGGGTTTACTAAATTTGGGAAAAAATCCTAAGGTAGAGAATTCACCACTAACCACATAATTAGGGTTTCTAATTGAAATCAATTATGCTATGGTTTGAACGGATTAATGTTTCGCAACTACAAGTTCGAAGCATTTAACAAGAAGATTATCACATTCAATGTACGAGCACGAACCATCTCAAGTAATACGAATCGTTCACTCTAAACTAGGGTAGTGATACGACTCGTTCCTCGTAGCATGGTTCGTCCCATACCTTGAATGTGAAGGAAAAGAAAACAATTGTATGGATAACATTTAACAATCACAGAAAGTCAAATATTCAAAAGAATAATGAAAATTATATATAAAGAATTTCTAAAACACCATACAATGGTTCAAACCTTTACATAATATAAAATCAAGAAGAAAAACCTATTACATGGCTAGGGTTTCTTCAAAACCCTAGAAAAGACGACTAGCCACTCATGGAGGAGTGGAAGGATGAAGATGGAGAAGAAACCACCATGGAAGACATCTTGGAGCTTTTGCTTTCCTTCTCCTTTCCAAACCCTAGCCTCCCTCCTTAGGTTCAACAGTTTCAGAACCCTAGAAAAGCCTATCTCTTTTCTTTTTATACTTCTACTTATTTCCAAACAAGTTTAAAACATCAGTTTGACTTTTCCAGAAAAAGTCAACTCTGTCCAAATTTGGTCTTTTTGCCTATTTTATGCTCCGATGATGTACAACCTGCTTGACATTCAACACACATAAATTATACGGTTTGACCAGCAAGAGAAGTTAAGAGATTCTAATTAACGGCCTCAATGATGTACATTTCGGCCTTAATCACATCCCCCAACTTACTACTTGCTAGTCCTCAAGCAAGTAAAATAAAATAAAATAAAACAAAATCTATCTATTTCCTCTTTCGTGGGACAACGGTTGCATTTAGCATATGCAACAAGCCTTTAAACCACAAGGTTCCCCCAAGTGGACGAGTAAAGTCTCGTGAAGGTTTCCAGAAATGATACCTACAAACATTAACATATTCATATATACTCAACAACAATTGATCACACTACTCCACCTAACAATCAACTTATGTGCCACTACAGTGTGATATTGAGACATCATGAGTCATTAAAGACACAGTGGACAAGCATGAAGGAACCTATTGAGTCGAAACCACAATTCAGTTAATACAAAAGTAAAGTTCCCTATACTTGTGCATGCTAGTAGACAAGTCATGAGTACCCTCAGTGTAAAGTGCAATCTCCATATTAGTTAACTATCCACTATAATAGCCCAGTGTAACTCATAATAACACCCAACATATACAGAAAAACTAACCTGTTGCAGCCAAGATTTTCAAAAGTTTTTTTTTTTTTTTTTTTTTAAATGACTGTGCAATGTCCTAATCCATTAAGCTTTCTAATCAACCCATGTAACAAGTTTTGGGCCAATGACTCCCAAACCAGACGGTTTTAGGGCACTAGGTGTAAAGACACCCCTACGGGCTTAATAACTCGAGTTGAAAAGGCTACGAATCCGAACAAGTCATTCTTCTTATTTTTTCTTAACTGTGCAATGTCCAAGTCCCTTAAGCTTTCTAATTAACCCATGTAGCAAGTTTTGGGCCAATGACTCCCAAACCAAACGGTTTTAGGGCATTAGGTGTAAAGACACCCCTACGGGCTTAATAACTCGAGTTAAAAAGGCTACGAACCCAAACTAGTCAAGTGTTTTTTTTTTTTTTTTTTTTTTTTTTTTTTTTTAAGAATCTTGGCTCCTCATTTATTCTTTTCTGCAACTCTAGCTATTATCAATGATGTACACCAGGGATTATAATAAAAAGATCACCGCTATGATAGTGTGTTAATGTGAATTAAGGCATACTCATGACAAGTGTACTAAAACCACAAACACAGACAACTCTCCTTGTGCAAACATCGCATGCAAGTATCTACCCAATAAACCCTTTTCATACAAGTCTACTATGCTCTCCAATTGACATATGCAAACATCATCACACTACTAGCAAAAAGTCACATCAAGTGAAGTAATGCAATCAAGTGAAACAAGTATAAGCATGAATTATGAGCCAGATAGAAATGCACAAAAGAAAATATAACCCCCGCACGTGCGGGGCCCAAGCCGCACGTGCGGCTTGTTCAAAGCATGTCCCTCCGCACCTGCTTATTAAGCAGGGTGCATATTTGGTTTGTGAGATATTTTTTTCTCATGTGCGCACAGTGCCGCACATGCGGCATTTTCTCTTTTTTTTTTTTTTTTTTTTTGCACAAGTATAACAACTATTTTTTTTTATTATTATTTTTTAAAAACACAGAAAATAAACATGAAAGCAAGTTTTTTTTTTTTTTTTTTTTTTTTTTATAACTCTTAGCACCTAACAAAAGGCACCAAAGTTATGGCATAAAGTTGCCACTTCAGAATCCCCCAGGTAATAAAACCCAGTGTAGTTTATAGCCTTCGGGCTAGTACAACCCAAATATACTTAACCATTTCTACCTTCAATTGACATCCGAAATAAATATAGCAAATAAGAAAATAACGGAATGCCTACTAAAGGTATAATCTTCACGCGAAAACCACGGGTACTATTTTTCTCCCTAACTGTGTTTGTAACTTTCCCTATTCTCCAACAGGGTGACAGACTAGGTTGATTTGGTATCCAGAATCGAGGCGCATAAAGCTACCTCAACCTATGGGGCTGCCATACAGAGTTCAAGCCGAGGTAGTTTTGAAGCAATCTCCACACCCCTGGGTATTTAAACCAGACTCTAGTCTCGGAAATCCCAAACCTTTGTGTTCTAGGCTTTGCCATTCGAACTCTAGTTTCCACCGTCTCAGTTGGTCTCCTAGGAACTCACTACAAACACGGTTAGGTGGCTATACCAGACCGTCAGATGCCGTTCGGGCACGGCTAACACCAAAGGAATTACACCTTTAGAGGATTTAAAGTCTCCTAGACGCTAATAAAACATGACGAGAATAAAGAAAAACAGAATAACATAGAAGGGAAAGAAAAATAATAATAATAATAAAAAATAAGGAATCAATCTATCAAGCATAATAAAATGGGTCCATCAAACCCTTGGGTAAAGGAAAATGATCCTTCCTAGTCGAGGAATTTAGTCTCCTATAATCAATGCACACTCGCCACCCAGTAGTGGTTCGTGTGGGGACTAACTCTCCTCCCTCATTCTCAACAACGGTGATGCCCAATTTCTTGGGCACCACTTGTGTGGGACTCACCCACTTGCTATCTGAGATGGGGTATATAATACCCGCATCCAAAGGGTCCTCTATAAGAATGGAGGGCAAAGCCTCCTCCACAATCTCATCCACAACATCCACTAATAAGCACTCCTCTCTCTCATGAGGTTGTTGGGATGCTTGGAAAATATTAAGTTTCACTTGCATGTTACCAAATGAAACTTCCATAACCCCGGTCCGACAATTAATGCATGCATTGGCCGTAGCCAAGAAAGGTCGACCCAAGATCACCGGGATTTGTTTCTTAGAACTGGCTACCGGTTCCATATCTAACACCAAAAAGTCAACAGGGAAGTAGAACCTATCAACCTTAACTAGCACATCCTCAATCATGCCACGTGGCACTCTGAGGGACCGGTCAGCCAATTGAAGAGTGACAGTAGTGGGCTTCAACTCGCCAAGCCCAAATTTCTCGTACACAGAGTACGGCAACAAATTGACACTCGCCCCTAAATCTAATAAGGCCCTATCAATGAAATGGTCCCCTATAATGCATGCAATGGTTGGGGCACCCGGGTCCTTAAGCTTAGGAGGTGTGTCATTCAACAAGATGGAGCTTACTTGCTCCGTGAGTAGGACCTTTTGGGACACATGTGTCCTAGATTTACGCTTTTGCGTACAAAGGTCCTTCAGAAATTTGGCATATGATGGTACTTGCTTAATCGCCTCCAACAGGGGGAGGTTGATTTTTACCTGTTTAAAGACATCCATCATTGCCTCCATAGATGCCGCCTTCTTATTAAAAGGGTAGGGTGTATCAAGGCACTGGGGAAAGGGTGCCTTAGGCACATATGGTGCCTTGGGCTCAAGTGAAGTACTAGGGACTAAGTCATCCCTCTTAAGTGTTGCCCCCTCACCCTTGCTCTCACTGGGTGAACCACCGTGGTCACCCCTCCTAACTCTAGTTGCATCAGACGCAACTGACTGAGGCTCTAACTCCCTACCACTTCTCAAAGCAACCACCGCTTGCACTTGCTCATGTTGCTTTCCATTCCCACCCGAACTCTCTCCCCTGTATTGTCCCTTAGGGTTGGCCATAGTTTGACTTGGTAATTTTCCCTCCTCTCTCCGATTCATGTTGTTAGCTATTTGACCCAATTGGGTCTCTATCTTGGCAATAGA
Organism: Camellia granthamiana; assembly: GCA_036172215.1. Classification (NCBI taxonomy): domain Eukaryota; kingdom Viridiplantae; phylum Streptophyta; class Magnoliopsida; order Ericales; family Theaceae; genus Camellia; species Camellia granthamiana. The sequence goes on from CM069907.1 coordinate 143,756,208, forward strand.
GTGAGTGTGGGAGTGAACTATCGGTGCTAACCCCTTAAGTTCTGAGAGAACTTCCAACACTTGAGTCTCAAAGGCAGAGTTGCCCTGAGGAACAGGCGGGAGTTGTGGTTGCCGGTACGGTTGTGGGGGTCGATAAGGTTGGGGTGGTTGGTAGGATGATTGGTTGGCAAAATTATTGAAATTCTGCCTTGGTGGTGGAGGATTATAAGAAGTGCCTTGTGAAGGGGGTCTCCATGAGAAATTAGGGTGATTTCTCCATCCCGGATTATATGTGTTGGAGTACGGGTCATTACCCGGGTTGGAGAATCCTTGAGCCACATTCATATGCTCTTGGACTAACTCCGGAAATTGTGATGCCGAAGGGCACTCACTCAAGTCATGAGCAGGGCTCGCACAAATAACACATGCCTCATGAAATTGAGGCTGATTTCGCTGGGTAGGGGCATGTCCTATAGCTAATAATTGGTCCATCTTGTGGGACAGTGCCTCTACTTGTTGGGCTAACTCTAAGTTTTGCCCGACCTCATAAATGCCCCCTCTTTTCGGGGCTCCAACTACGGGTTGCCGGACTTGCCGGGCTGCAGAGGCATGGTGAAGGGAATTATCACTTAAGTTCTCAAACAATTGCCATGCCTCGGCATCATTTTTAGACATAAATGTCCCACCACAGGACGAATCCACCATTTGGCGGTGTGGCTCAGTTAAGCCATAATAAAATGTTTGAACAAGTTGCCAATCAGGCACTTGGTGGTGGGGACACTGTTGGAGAAGGTCTCTAAGTCTTTCCCAAGTCTCATGGAATTGCTCGCCATCCATTTGAGCAAAGTTTGTGATGGCTCGCCTAAGTTGGTTGGTTTTACCTATGGGAAAGTACTTCTCTAAGAACCGTTGCTGTAATTGGTCCCAACTTGTGATTGAATTAGCAGGTAAAGAATTTAGCCAGTGTTTGGCTTTATCCTTTAATGAGAATGGAAACAATCGCAACATTAAGGCCTCATTTGTGAAATTCTGGATCCTCACTGTCGAGCAAATTTCCAGAAATTCATTCAAATGCTTATAAGGGTCATCATGAGTTAGTCCATGGAATGATGGAAGCATTTGTATGGTGCTGGACTTAATCTCATAATGAGCAGCAGTGGTGTTGGGCAATTGGATGCATGATGGTGATGTATATGCAGTGGGTGTAAAATAATCCTTAAGGGTCCGGTTAGGCACATTCGGGACATTAGGATCTGCCATCTCTAATGGCTCAATGTATGAATATTCAAGCCTAGGAATACGGGCAGAGGTCCTAAGTCTCCTAAGGGTCCTTTCTAGTTCAAGGTCCAAATTCCACAGTTCAGGGCGACAAGAACGACGCCCGTGCATACACTACCCAAACACACAATAAGTTCGACTCTGTGCACTAAGTTACGAAAGCAAAATACCAAAGAAAGAAATACTCACAGCGGTTTAACGAAAACGCTTTACTCGTCTAGTGGATGCTTGACGTGTAGACGTTGTCTCCAATCCCCAATTGAGCTTTGACTTTTGTTTTAGCACTTTGGTGCTTTACTTGTGAGTGTTTGCTTCTGTTTACTCACTTTAGTGCTGCGTTTTTTTTTTTTTTTTTTTTTTTTTTTTTTTTTTTAAGCTCGGCTGCGCTCCGCTTGCACTTCAATGATAACTCCAATTTCAAACGCTCTGCACACTTAGCAACACCAAAAGCATAAAATCCTAAACTAAAAATTAAAATAAGAATGTAACTTTAAATTAACTAATTTCGCCAGAAGTCCCCGGCAACGGCGCCAAAATTTGATGGGTCGTTGAACACACCAAAATATAATCACTAAACTATACCAAATTCTATTAGAATAATGGCAAGTCCAGGTATCGATCCACAGGGACTATTGTGAAATTAAACTAATTTAATCGTTAAATTCCTAAATTAATTTTGATAAAAAGATTGAATGTTTATAACCTAATTTAAAAACGAATAAATTAAACTAAGGAATTAAATTATCAATTATAAATAAATTGGGTTTACTAAATTTGGGAAAAAATCCTAGGGTAGAGAATTCACCACTAACCACATAATTAGGGTTTCTAATTGAAATCAATTATGCTATGGTTTGAACGGATTAATGTTTCGCAACTACAAGTTCGAAGCATTTAACAAGAAGATTATCACATTCAATGTACGAGCACGAACCATCTCAAGTAATACGAATCGTTCACTCTAAACTAGGGTAGTGATACGACTCGTTCCTCGTAGCATGGTTCGTCCCATACCTTGAATGTGAAGGAAAAGAAAACAATTGTATGGATAACATTTAACAATCACAGAAAGTCAAATATTCAAAAGAATAATGAAAATTATATATAAAGAATTTCTAAAACACCATACAATGGTTCAAACCTTTACATAATATAAAATCAAGAAGAAAAACCTATTACATGGCTAGGGTTTCTTCAAAACCCTAGAAAAGACGACTAGCCACTCATGGAGGAGTGGAAGGATGAAGATGGAGAAGAAACCACCATGGAAGACATCTTGGAGCTTTTGCTTTCCTTCTCATTTCCAAACCCTAGCCTCCCTCCTTAGGTTCAACAGTTTCAGAACCCTAGAAAAGCCTATCTCTTTTCTTTTTATACTTCTACTTATTTCCAAACAAGTTTAAAACATCAGTTTGACTTTTCCAGAAAAAGTCAACTCTGTCCAAATTTGGTCTTTTTGCCTATTTTATGCTCCGATGATGTACAACCTGCTTGACATTCAACACACATAAATTATACGGTTTGACCAGCAAGAGAAGTTAAGAGATTCTAATTAACGGCCTCAATGATGTACATTTCGGCCTTAATCAGTCGGCTCTTTACTGACGTCATCCAGGACCTCCATATCTTCATCCTCAATCTCTATTGTTTCTGCTTCTTGTATATTGTAGGTGGATTTCATTGCTGCCATGGAACAGTTCTTTGCCTGCACCTGATCCCTTCTGACTTCTTCAACTCCATGCTCTGTTGGGAACCGCAACAGCTAGTGCAGTGTTGTGGGAACAACCCTCATTGCGTATAACCATGGCCACCCCAAGATAACATTGTAAGGGGAGGGTGTATCAATTACTGTGAACTCTGTACTTACCTTCTTGGTGCCTGCCTGCACCTCCAAACTTATTGCTCCCAGGGGTCATGTCGGCGTTCCGTTGAAGCCGACCATTGGATTGTTGGACTGCTCTAGATCATCTCGGTGAAGGCCGAGCTCCTTGTAACATCTGACACACATGATGTCACAAGAGCTGCCTTAGTCAATCAGAATGCGCCTTACTTAGCATTCTCCAATCTTGAGGGATATCACCAGAGCATCGTTGTGTGGATGTTGCACCATATCTATGTCAGTTTCAATAAAGGACACCATTGGTCCCTGGTACTTGTCTGCTCTAGGCCATTTTTGCTGGACCTGATACACATGCTGTAAGTGTTTCACCCTCTGAGTCTCCCCACGTACCTCGTTCTCATTGACCTTCGAGTGAATCACATTGATCACTCGAGGTCTGTCTGCTTGTGGTTGTGGTGCTAGTGGAGGTGGTGCTACTGGTGCTTGGGACAGCCTTACTTGTTCTTCCCTTGTGCTGGCCTCATCTACCAGGTCCCTTAAGTGACCTTGTCTTACCAGATCTTCTAAATGTGTCTTTAGGGCTCTGCACCCCTGAGTTAGATGCCCATCCTCAGTATGGTAGGCACAGTGCTTCCCAAGGCTTCTTCCCATAAATTCACCAGGGATCTTCTCCGATGCTCCATAGTAAGGCTAATTCTTGATCCTTTCCAAGACGTTGTAAATCGGGATCCGGAACACTGTGGTGATTGCCTGTGTAGCCCTCAGTCCAGTTTCTCGTCTATTATATCCAGTATTTCCCCGACCTTGCTTCGGCGAGCCGTTTCTCATCTCCTATTTCGACGCCTTTGTCCCTGGTGTGTCTTTTTCAACTCTCGCATATTTCTCGATCCTGGCCATGAGTTCCTCCATACTTTTTGGCAGCGTCTTTGCCAGTGACTTTCAAAGCAGGCAATCATCGTTCAGGCCGTTCTTAAAAGATACGACCACCAACACTTAGTTGCACCCTAGTAGTCGGTTAAAAACCTCATAATACCTTTTGGCATAATCCCTGAGGTTTTCATCCTCGCCAATTCTCAAAGCCATCAAAGAGTCTACCCTCGATGGTTACAGTTTGTTTGTAATAAACTTGGCCACAAACATCTCGGCCAGGCCTTCCCAACTTTTCACAGTTCCTTTCGGCAACTTGTGAAGCCAATCTAATGCGATTTCTCCAAAGAATGAGGGGAACACCTTGCAGAGCAACGGTTCGTTCCCGGTATATAGTGCAATTGAGTTCAAATATAAACTAACATGAAAGTTAGGATCGGACTTATTGTCGTATATCTGGAATCTTGGCATATGGAACCTTTTCGGGGCCTCAAACTTATCCACCTCTACTAAGAACAACGTTCTCGGCTTGACCAGAGATGTGTCCTCGGCATCTTGTCACTTCCTCTAGAGGTAGTCCCTCAAGTCCTCCTTAGTCCGTTCAGGAGTTCGGCTGTCAACGGATTTCAGTCTTTTTGGTGCGCTACTCCCGGTGTTGTTATGAGCCCTCTTAGACCTCCCTCCATTCGTCGTGTCAAAACAAAGCTTATTTCCTTGAACATGCCGATGTTCTTTGGCATAAGTTTCCTTGGCACGAGATGTCTTCTGAGACTTTCCTCTTATCGATTCTCCTTGCCCGACGTCCCGTGAAGGCCAATGAGAATGCTCTTTTGCCTTGTTATGCTGATGGACTGCAGGGGTTGCTTTTTGTCCCCCTTTCTGAGCATCGTTCTTGGCCGCTGGAATCGACATGTCCTCCAATGGGAATGGTGGCTACATGACGTTGTTCTGCATCATGAAATTGATAACTGATTGCCGGTTTGCCAATTTGTTTACTATTCCCTTCATCTCGCCGTCCCTCCTCAAGCATCTATCTTTCCATACCTGGAGGTCACTTTTGTTGTAATACTCGCCTCGGCCTGCCTTCTTTGGAACGTCTCCCTTTTGGCCGATGTCCTTTTCCATGGGATTCTGCTCCCGGGGTTTTTCATTACAGTTTTCTTCCCCTACATTAGGATTGGCGTATTTGCCACTCCCACTAGGGATGTTGTCCCCAATCTTCTCTTTTTGCCTGTCGTTGGCCATCTATTCTCCTTACATTCCCACAGACGACGCCAAATTATGGGTGCTGATTTTCGACTACATTGCCAAATAGAAACTCAGCATGAGAGCACAGACAGAATAGATCACGCTCGAACAACCTGTCACAGAAAGATAAGACTCCGACGGTGGTTCGTCTACCTGGGGGCACTCCGACGACCAAGTTAGGCCTCGTTTGGCAACCTTTTTTTTTAGTCAAAAAGTCAAAAAGTTACTAAATTAGCCAAAAAATCAACAACCCACACCAAAAAGTCAAAGATTCTCTTTTCTCTCTACTTTTTGCACATCTTTTCGTAAAAAGCCAAAAAGTCATCCCAAACATACTAGTTTTTTTTAGCTCATATTTTAGCCAAATAGCCAAAAAGTTACTAAATTAGCCTGTTCCCAAACGAGGCCTAGTACTCAGTTATCTCTCAAAGATAGCAAATAGTGCTTAACTCACAAGCCAGAATACAAAAAGCGTACCTTAGACCCACGAGGGTACCTTACTTTTATAGCCAGTACTAACTTGATCCCTGTAGAAGCCTAACTTCAATGGACTCTGGCTCAATGCTCATCTTGGATTTCCAGCCAGATAGTGATAAACTTCCTAAGAGTTTTATTTTTATCCAAACTGAGGTCTTCCCCAATTCTAGGACTCTTGTCCCTTATCCGTTCATCTCGGGTTCCGATATCTCCGCAAATAATCTCAGCCTAGCTGAGATCACCTCGGCATCTGACCAAGCCATGTGGCACTCTGGCTGACACGTCGGCGTCACCTCGGCCACTTACTGTCATTCACAAAAATATATCTCCACAATATTGATATGAAATTATAATAACAGGATTTCATCATTATTTTTAAACTTTTGGGATGACCTAAATAAATATACTTTTTGTCTTTTTACGAAAAGATGTGCAAAAAAGTAGAGAGGTGATATGATGAAAAAAAGATAAAAAGATAAAAAGTATATACTTATTTTGAATTGCCAAACTTGACCGTACATTTACCGCCCAATATGATAAAATCATACAAGTATACTTATCAGATGACTTTGATGTTTTTCATACATGTTCGCTTTACAGTAAATTACAATATCATGTGATTATAATTATTACAGGAAGCTTCACCGTCTTATGTTGAATGGGTAAGAAATGTTGGTAAAAAAAATGAATATGTTACCATTATAATGAGATTAGTTATAAAACACCTTTTTTACAAAACTCTAAACAGTTAAAAAAATGCAATAATGAAAAGAAAATATGAACTTTGTAACACAAAAAAAAAAAAAAAAAGATATGGATTAAGATTGAAGAATTTGATTTGGCATGGAAGGACAAAGGACAATTATATATCATAATTCATAAACTGCTTCTTTCACAATGTTTATATCAAAGTAACATTTTAAGGTAAAACTCTCCATTTGTCAAAACACAATATTTGAAAAAGTCAAAATATCAGAATTTACATACAAAAAAGAAAAAAGAAAAAAAGAAAAAAGAGAAGATATAGGTGGAGTAGGATTGAAGAATGCGAAATTGCATAAAAGGACAAAGTAAGAATAAGACAACTGATATATAATTATTTTTTTAATTAGAGATATCATAATTTATACAATAACATATAAACAGAAAATTTATGCATAATAATGTGATAAATTTGTATTTATTTATTTAAATTTCAAATCAAAAGAGGCATGAAGTGGGTTATTATTTTAAAAATATTATTGTCAAATTATTTTTATAATATTTTTTTATCCAAAAAATCAGTTTGCAAATCGTTTTCCTTATTCATAAGTTGTTTCTTTCAAATATTAACAGTGCAACTATTTTGCTTTATCAAAATCCATGATTCATGCAAGAATAGGACAGCTATAAGATCATAATTCATGTAGTGATAAAAATTATATAAAAAAATTTGTATAGAATAATGTGACAGCTTGTATATTCATTTCAAATTAAAAAAATTTATCAATTGGCTTATTATTTTAAAATTTTCACTGTCAAATTATTCAAATAAAAAAAATTGTATAAACCTTCTGTTGAAAAACCAATTTCCTAATTCATAAGTTGTTTCTTTCAAATGTTAATAGTTTAAAAATATATATATATATATATACATTTTACTTTATTAGAAGAAAAAAAAATCATAATCCATAGTTCATACAAGAATAAGACAAGTGAGATCATAATTCATCTAGTAGTGTGGGGATATATTTTTTGAGTACCAATACGTGGCAAGGTGACGCCGACGTATTGGCCGAGATGCCACGTGTCCTGGTCATTATGTCGAGGTCATCCCGGTTATGCCGAGGTTATCTCCGAAGATATCGAAATCCGAGATAAGTGGATAAGGGACAAGAGTCCTAGAATGAAGAGGGAACTCAACCTGGATACGGGACAAGAGTCCTAGAATGGGAGAAGACTTCAGTTTGGGTAAAGATAAAACTCTTAGAGAGTTTATCCTAATCTTACTGGGAGTCCAAGATTAACAGTAATCCTGAGTCCATTGAAGTTAGGCTTCTATTGGGACTAGGATTGTGTTGGCTATAAAAGGGAGACACCCCCATGGGTCTAAGGTATGCTTTTTATGCTCTGAATAGTGAGTTAAGCACTTTTACTATATTTGAGAGATAATTGACTTGATCGTTGGAGTGCCCCCGGGTGGACGAGCCACCGCCGAAATCTCTTATTTCTGTGACAGGTTGTTCGGGCTTAATCTATTCTGTCAGTGTTCTCCAGCTGAATTACTAAGTGGGCAGTGTGGTAAGAAAATCACTCACACAATTTGGCGCCGTCTGTGGGAACGAAAGGAGAATAGATGGCCACTACCATACAAGATCAACGTGTCGGAAACGACTAGTTTAGCAAGGATGGAGAATATGTCGACATAAACGGAATGAAGACCCTTCCAGAAGGGATACAAAGACAGGGGGCATGAGCGCTTCCAAGAAGATAACATTCAAAGAGCTCAACCTGAATGAGCAGATCCAAGATTCCAGAAGACATGATCTCGGCCTAGATGAGTAGGCCCGAGAAAAGAAAAGCTCAATCTGAATGAGCAGATCCAAGATTCCAGAAGACAAGAACTCGGCACTTAAACCCGAAAAGAGAATAGCTCAGCGAGCAAATCTCAAATCCCAGAAGATAAAAAAGAAACACACAAGATCGGACTGAAATTAGCCAAGAGGAAGACCTGTTGTAAAGTCCACAAAGGAGTATGTGGAAGCTATGCAGGGGGTAGATCCCTTGCCTACAGAACCATATCAAAGGGATTCTGGTGACCCTACGGACAAAAAGATGCAGAGGCTTATAAAAACCATGAGAAAAGAAACGGCTCGCCGAAGCGAGGCCGAGGTAATAATGGATCCAGCAAGCAAGAGGCAGAGAGAAGAAGAAGACGCTTAACACTTGTTGAAATTTGTAGCAATTTACAAGTTGAAGTTAAGCCGAGATTGTTCCTTATCTTCACTTGTTGAAATTTGTAGCAATTTACAAGTCGAAGTTAAGCTGAGATTGTTCTTTATCTTCACTTGTTGAAATTTGTAGCAATTTACAAGTCGAAGTTAAGCTGAGAGTGTTCCTTATCTTCACTTGTTGAAATTTGTAGCAATTTACAAGTCGAAATTAAGCTGAGATTGTTCCTTATCTTCAGTTGTTGAAATTTGTAGCAATTTACAAGTCGAAGTTAAGCTGAGAGTGTTCCTTATCTTCACTTGTTGAAATTTGTAGCAATTTACAAGTCGAAGTTAAGCTGAGATTGTTCCTTATCTTCACTTGTTGAAATTTGTAGCAATTTACAAGTCGAAGTTAAGCTGAGAGTATTCCTTATCTTCACTTGTTGAAATTTGTAGCAATTTACAAGTTGAAGTTAAGCTGAGATTGTTCCTTATATTCGCTTGTTGAAATTTGTAGCAATTTACAAGTTGAAATTAAGCTGACATTGTTCCTTATCTTCACTTGTTGAAATTTGTAGCAATTTACAAGTTGAAGTTAAGCCGATATCATTGTCTAAACTTGTTGAAATTTGTAGCAATTTACAAAGGTAAAGGTAAGCCGACGTATGATATTTAATCGTCTGTTGAAATTTGCAGCAATTTACCGGTTGAAGTAAAAGCTAAGATTATTGTTTTACACTTGTTGAAACTTGAGAAAAGTTTACAAAGTTAGTATTGAACAGTATATGTTTTACCTTTGTTGAAATTTATGAGCAATTTACAGGACAAGTTATTGCCGAGGTAAATCATCAGTTTGTATACCCGAGGTATGTCACCCCGAGAAGGTTGCACAAAGAAGGAAGAGCATACTAAAGACACACAAAATATTCTAAGTATAGAATCATGCAAAGGCAGTCAAGAAAAGGCAAAGGCACAAGCATTTAGAGAAGGAAAGTTGAATTAGACATTCAAAAACAAGGAGGCACATCGGCCATATGCAGAGCTTACATTGTCTAAAAAACAAAAAGGTACAAGAGTACAAGCGACAAAAAAGGAAAAACTTCAAAAACCGAGATGATGTTTAACCGAAGTTAAACCAAGATGATGGTTAACCGAAGTTAAACGGAGATGATGCTTAACCGAAGTTAAGCCGAGATGATGTTCAACACTTGTTGAAATTCTGAGAGAATTTACAAGTTAAAGAGTGCACAAAGTTAAATATCAGGAAAAGATTCGCCGGAGTCAAACGTCATTTTGATTAGAACAGAACCACTAAGTGCACGCCAGAAGTGGTGACCAGAATTGTGAAAGGAATAAATGTTTCAAGAAACAGCGATGATAGTTTGCAAAGGCCAAGAGAAAGAGGGTCTAAAGGGGGTGAATTAAATACCAGAAGTTTAATACATCAGCGAAAGAAGAACACATCAGGTCTGTGACTACGGTATGAAGCCAACTTCCCTATAGTGATCCTAAGTGCAACTTATGTTCACATTAGGGGGCAGGGAGAAGGTGCAGGGGGAAGGAATGATAATTAAGGAGCAAGGAATGTTAACACTTGTTGAAATGTTTGAGCAAATTGTAAGATGTGTTAACCGGAGATTATGAAGTCTACCACTTGTTGAAATTTGAAGCAATTTACAAGTTTGGTATAGCAGAGATAACACTGAAAGACGTTTCCGAGATATGATCATCCGAGATAACCAACTAGCTTGTTAAGAGCTGAGAAGGTTAACAAGTACAGAAATGAAGACCTTAAAGAACTAGGGACTAAAAGCAAGAACGTCGGACTGATCTACTTCGACGGATGACGATGGTTCAGCCTCGGCAGTCAATTGGAGGAGCTTCTCTGCCGTTACCTCGGCATCAATTTCAAGAAGGAAGCAAACTACTCGGCATCAGCGACAGGTTGTGTCTCACCCCTAGAAAACAGTTGGAAAAAACATCTCAGCAGCCTTCTCAGCCACGAGCTCAGCATCAATCTCCTGAAGAGTTTGATCAAAGCTCTTCTCGGCAATTGACACCTCGGAGTTTTAAAAGCAAGGATTGAAAGCAAAAATTTGGGAAAAGACACAGAAAACAGAAACAAGAATGTAATTCGTAAATCAAAAATGGTGATGAAGCTATCAGGAAATCAAAACAAAAAGATTGCACAGGTGTGTCAAGCCAAGAACAGTGGCAGAAATCAACAGATATGTGAACAGTGTGTATTCAAGAAGATGATTTGGAAAACAACGGGTAAAACAGCAATGGTGGTTAACAATGAAGCAGAGCCTCTTGAAAAGCAACAAGAAATAAAACCAGGAGGAAAAGTGGCTTACCAGAAAGAGGGAAGCTGGAATGAGAATTGCCAAAGTCTGACGACGGATGCGAAAATGACAGAATAACGTAAGCTTCACCGGAGGAGAGGAAACGAAAAACAATTGTAGAGCTTGAAAGCTTGGAACAATGACGAATTTAAGCAAAAGAGCTAGAAAGAGAAAAAGCTAGAGGATTGAATGAAAAAAGAGAAAATTCAGGTCAAGAAGACAATAAAGTTCAAGAATAAAACCAAGTGCACAGGCACTAAGTAAGAACAATGACCCAGGCACGATGCTAGCAACAGAAAGTGGATATGGCGAGAACAGTGCCAGGCATTCAAACAGTAAGCAATTCAAAATAGAAGGCAACAGATAGCAAGTAAACAGATTCAGAAGAGTTATGAAAGATTGAGCTTAAAGGAATTTATGAACCTACCAAGTGAAATGAACGCCGATATGAATGTCGTCGGAGTCAAATAGATGACTAGAAATCGGGAACCCACCAGAAAAAGTGAATGGAGTAGTTGCAAAAACTCTTGGAGTTTATGAATTAAATGGAACCAATAACCTCGGCTAGGAGGTGTGACCTCGACCAGCTTGGAAAGCATGAAGCTTGATACTTAACAGAAGTGGACAGTGACGTCCAGGGAACTTTGAGATCGGCGAGTTTGATCTCGGACAAAGGGGCATAGATGAACAAACAATGTAGGTTCCATCACCTCAGAATGCCGAGGTAATAAAACCTAGGGGGCAGTTGTGGGGATATATTTTTTGAGTACCAACACGTGGCAAGGTGACGCCGACGTATTGGCCGAGATGCCACGTGTCCTGGTCATTATGCCGAGGTCATCCCGGTTAGGCCGAGGTTATCTTCGAAGATATCGAAATCCGAGATAAGTGGATAAGGGACAAGAGTCCTAGAATGAAGAGGGAACTCAACCTGGATATGGGACAAGAGTCCTAGAATGGGAGAAGACTTCAGTTTGGGTAAAGATAAAACTCTTACAGAGTTTATCCTAATCCTACTGGGAGTCCAAGATTAACAGTAATCCTGAGTCCATTGAAGTTAGGCTTCTATTGGGACTAGGATTGTGTTGGCTATAAAAGGGAGACACCCCCATGGGTCTAAGGTATGCTTTTTATGCTCTGAATAGTGAGTTAAGCACTTTTACTATATTTGAGAGATAATTGACTTGATCGTCGGAGTGCCCCCGGGTGGACGAGCCACCGCCGAAATCTCTTATTTCTGTGACAGGTTGTTCGGGCTTAATCTATTCTGCCAGTATTCTCCAGCTGAGTGCTTGATTGGCAGTGTGGTCGGAAATTGACACACACAAGTAGTGATATAGAAATAGAAAAATTATATAAAAAAAAATTATATTAACTACTGTGGCAGTTTTATGTTCATTTCAAATTAAAAGACTTATGAAATGGTCTATTTATTTTAAAATATTATTGTCAATTTTTTAATAAAAATTTTGTTTCCAAATCGTGTTCCTAATTCATAAGTTGTTTCTTTCAAATGTTAACAGGGTAACTATTTTACTTTATTCCATAAAATATCTTAATCCATAATCCATGCAATAATAAGAAATTCGAGATCATAATTTATCTAGTGATAAACACAAAAAATTTATATAGGATATTAATGACATTTTGTATATTCATTTCAAATTTAAAAAACTTACCAAATGAGTTATTATTTTAAAAATGTCATTGTCAAACCATTTTGATAATTTTTTTTTTCTATAAAACTTCTACTAAAAAATTGGTTTCCTGATTCATAAGTTCATATCCAATCTAATATTAAAGTGCCGTTTGGTAACACTTACGTTTTCAGTTTTCTATTTATATTTACAAAAATTTTAAAAATTCAAATAAAAACTTGTTTGATAAAATTTTTGATTTATAAATCAATGGTCTCAGTTTATAAATTTGGCTAAAAAATGAAAACACAAAAAATGTATTTCCATTTTGAATTTTGAGTTTTTTTTTTTTTTACCACCCGCCACTATTTTCCACCATCGTCTTCCGCCACCACCACCCACCCCCCATCACCACCTGCGACCACCACTCATCACCCATCACCCGCCACCACCGCCCGCCACCACCACCACCATCACCCACCACCCACCACCACCACCTACCACCACTCGCCTTCCGCTACCCACCTGCCACCACCACCACCACCACCACCACCCACCCACTACCACCCACCACCCGCCACCATCACCCACCCACCCGCCACCACCACCGCCACCGCCACCCACCCGCCTGCCACCACCACTCACCACCCACCACCCGCCACCACCCATTCGCTACCACCCACCACCCGCCACCGTTACCCACCCGCCCACCGCCACCACCCACCACCATCCGCCACCCACCACTCGCCACCACCACTACCACCACCACCACCACCACCACCACCACCCACTCGCTACCACCCACCACCCGTTATCGCCACCCGCCCACCCACCACCACCACCCGCCGCCAGCACCTACCTGCTACCACCCGCCATCCGCCACCCACCTGCCACCGCCACCACCACCCACTCGCTACCACCCACCACCCGCCACCGTCATCCACCCACCCACCACCACCACCCACCCACCACCCACCGTCATCACTTTCCACCACCGTCTTCCGCCGCCACTTGCCATTTCTCACTCTTTTTTATATTTTTAAATTTTTTTAGACATTTTGTCAATTACCAAACGCGTTTGTAATTTATATTTTTCTAAAATTAAACAAAAAATAAACAAAAACCAGTTTATAAAATTTTTGTAAATATAAACTAAAAACGTAAACGTTACAAAACACATATGTTTCATCAAATTTGAATTTGATAAAAAGCGTCTCATTTGCGAGCTCCAACCCTTTCACCATATTTATATCAAATTGAGGGAAAACTAAGGTTGTATTTAGTAGAACTTTAGAATTATGATTTCAGAATAGAGTTGTATTTTGAGTTTGTAAGTTTTGAAATTATGATTTGAATATGAAAAATTTGTTTGGATATGAGTTTTGAAAAAAGTTTTGAATTGAGTTTAAATTTAGTGATGTGACATGATATTTGATTCAAGAATTTACAACTCATAACCAAACACACAACCTAAAATGCTATTCAAAGCTCCTAAAAAATTTTAAAAAAATTTCCAAAATATTTTTTTATTTGAAATATATATATATATATAAACACTGTTCTGATCAACCGGCCGGTCAATTGGTCGGATGGCTGGTCGGATGTCCAATGGGATAACCGGGTAGACGAGTTTTCAAATACGGGTGTGGAAATGATTTTTTAAAATTGAAACCAAATGTAGCACTCAAACCAAAGGGTAAAAACGTGATTTGAAAACCCTACTAAACACAACCTAAAACTTTCATCAAATGAAAAGAACCCTTCATCTTTCATCAAATTTAAATTATTACTGTTGGGCCAAACATCCTTCTAAATGTCCACCTAAGAGCAACTTTGACTGCTTTTTTGTTTAGAATAAAGGTTGAGACCCCCTTTGGGGATCACCCCCTTTGCCACGTGGTAAGAGGTGATTGGAGGAGCAGGAAAAAAAAGAAAAAGAAAAAGAAAAGGTGACCAATGAGAGAGAGAGGGGGTCCAAAGGGGGTCCTAAAAAGGGGGGATGAATCATTGTTGTTTTGTTTATGTCTGGACAACCTCCATGACATTTGCCCAAGTGTACTCTCAAACAATCAAAGATGTGAAAAAATCTGATGAAAATTTTAATTTTAGCATTAAAGTGAACGGCATCAAATCAAATTTTTACTTAAATTTATGAAATTTTTGATTCACTATTGGAGAGGGTCTAAATTATTTCTTTCAAATGTCAACAGTGTAACTATTTTACTTTATAGAAAAAAAAGATCTTCATCCGTAATTCATGCAAGAATAAGACATCTCAGATCATCATTCATAGAGTAACTTTGACAAATGAAAACCAAAACTTTCATTTAAAAAGAATCTTTTATCTTTAATCAAAGGTTGGTTTGGGAAGTGGGTTGGCTTTTTGATTTTTTGATTTTTTTGGCTATTTTAATCTGGGCTAAAAAGTTTGGTTTGGGAAGGGCTTTTTGACTTTTTTGACTTTTTTTGTGAGAGAATAGTGTAATGATTATGGGTTGGATGTGATGTTTTGTTTTTTGTGGCTAAAATAGCCTATTTTGTCTTTTGTGGCTAAAATAGCCAAAAAAGCCCCTAACCCAACTTGCCAAACGGATTGTTGGGTCAAATGTTCTTTCGGATGTCCACCCAAGAGTAACTTTAATAAAATTTTTGTTCATGTCCAAACGATCTCGAGGATATCCGCTCAGACGTACTCTCAGACAACTGGGAATATGAAAAAATTTGATGAAAATTTTAATTTTAGTGTTGAAGTGAACGGTATCAAATCAAATTTTTACTCATATTTAATGAAACTTTTGATTCAATGTTAAATATGGTCTAAGTTGTTTCTTTCAAATGTTAACAGTGTAACTCTTTTACTTCATTAGAAAAAACAACAATGCCACAGAGCCCAAATTCCTCCGGCTCGAATGCCCCGAAACCACGAAACGACGTCGTTTTGTGGTTTTAATTTTTAATTTTTTTTTTTTCAGCAGAAGAACGAAGAAGAAGACGGCGGAGGAGGGAGAGGGCGAGGGCGAGGGGGACTGGAGGGGGTCTAAAAAATGGGCGAGGGGGACGGAAGGCGCGGCGATCGGCGATGGCAGAGGCGACGAGCATGGCGATCAGCAACGGAGGGCGATGGCGGGAGGCGGGGCAGGCGGAGGCGGGGCGGCGACGATAGGGCAGAGGCGACGGCCGGCGGAGGGCTGCGAGCTTCCTCTGCGAGCCTTCTCCTCTCCCCTCCCCCTCTCTCTCTCTCTCTCTCTCTCTCTTCTGAAAATCGGGGCATTAGGGGCAGGGAAATTCGGGCCCCAAATCATTTTTCTAGAAAAAAATTATCTTAATCCATAATTCATGCAACAATAAGGCATCAAAGGTCATAATTCATAGAGTAGTGACATACGAATAAAAAAATTATACAAATGATGTAGCAAATTTCTATAACCATTCATTTTGAACCAAAAGGTACATCATTATTTTAAAGGTAAATTATAAACACACTCTTTGAAGTTTACTTAAACTACAAATTATTCTTTGTGGTTCTAAAAATTACATTATGCCCTCTTAAAGTTTCTAATTTCAAAACAAATAAGTCATTTTATTAATAAATCATCAAGTTAATTAATAATTTTTAATAATGTTAAAATTTTATTTCAATTAATAATTCAGATAATTTTATTATTGTATAGGTGAACAATTAAAATTTTCACTTTTTTAATTAATTCTGTTAAATAAAAAATTCTGACGGGGAGGTACTTGTAATTTTCCAAACCGCAAGGAACAATTTGTATTTTAAACAAATCTTAAGAGGTGTATTTATAATTTACCCTTATATTAAAAAATATCACTGTCATATTATTCTGGTACGATCTTTTGAATAAATTTATGTTTATAAATTATTTTTCTAATTTATAATTTTTTTTTTTCTTTCAAAATGTTGACAGTGTAACTGATTTTCTTTATAAGAAAAAAAAAATTGAGAAAGTAGGCTTTGAGTAATGATTATTCCATTCTGTTCTGGCACAAGAAGGTTACATATAATCACTTCGAAACATGCTTAATTTGCTTTTATCAAAGTAATCATTTGTGCAGTATAGGTGTTTGTCATGAACCAAAGGCACGTGAATGAACATTCTTGATTAAACTTGAAAAAAAAGTCATCAAAATGTACAGCTCTTCTTTGAACTTGATCCACTTTAGGACAACTCAAGGTTATCATTCTGTGGGCACAAATCCAATCTGGCTTTTGAATGGTTTGTTTCCATGGTTTTAATAAATAGAGCAATAATACATTCTCTAATTTTAGAATTGTAATGGAGCTTTAATAATTTAGCAAGGAATAATAATAAATAAATAAAATCAAAAGATCACATCGCAGTAGAGCCTACTCTCATTAGAATTTATTAGAGTTTCTTTATTAAAACTCCGACTCATTTTTGTAATAAATATCTGTATTAAAAGTCATATTGTTATAACAATACTCGCGAGTATTAAGTGATGCATATCGATAATTAAGTTACAATTGTAAATTTTTTTAAAATCATCAACAACAAAAAATATATATATATATATTTTATAACAATTAAACTCACTATATCGACTGTGAATTGACCATTAATTGATCACTCAATATTATGTTTGAATCATAAATTTAAATATAAATTTCAATACAAAAAGAGAAATGATAAAAAAAAATTAAACTTATATTTTATTTATAATATTTTTTCTTTTTCATTTTAAAATTTTAATCCATAGCTTTGTCAATGGGTATGATATAACACAAAAAAAACAAAGAAATATGTATATAGTGAAATTGTGATGACTATCCGTGCACTATATTCTGGCCAATGATTAAAGTGAAAGCAAAAGTGTTTTTCAAGCGGCGACAGATACTGCCTGTAGTCATGACTAATGATTTTTAGAAAAAAAAATTTAAAATTTGAGTCTTATAATAAAATAAAATTTTAATTTTATTAATTTAAATATTAATTTTTTTATTTATTTTTAATTTAAATTATTTATCTATTTTCATTAAATAAAATCGATGAAAAAATAAATATTTTAATCATCAAATTCAATAAAAAGTTATTTTAGACATTTTATCTATATTTATATTGAGTATAATGACTAAAATACTTAATGAAAATAGACGAATAGTTTAAATTAAAAATAAATCAAAAAATTTAAATTTAAATTTAAATGGATAACATTAAAAATTCAAGATTTATTTTGTTACAAGACTCAAATATTGAGATTTTTTTCGTAATTTTCCTAATTTTTAAAAAGTTACATAAAATACAGTGTTGACACAGTATATTATGTTTACATTTTTTAAGTGAAAATTTTCTATATTTATAGAGTATTATTGCAAAAAAATGGCTTGAGCTAGTTAGATCGAACCTGTGAGCAACCAATGACAGCATCTCCAATGCACTAGGCATATAATACTTGTTAGTTAAAATGCCTAGTGTGATTCACTTTTTTCAATTCCAATGCACTAGGTGTATGATTAGGCATTTTGGCTCAACTCATATTCACTAGCTACATATAGCTAGCATTCAACGCTAGGCAAAATGTATTCAATCATTAGGATCATTTTCCTGCATCTTTATTGTTGACGTGACATTCTATAAAATTAATAGTATTTGGATAAATAGCTAAAATAAAGAGCATGGTTTAAGTAAAAACATAAAACAGTTGATAGGCAAAATAAAATATATATTTTATAATAATATTTAGATAGGTAAAAAACCTACTACCGTTGGAGATGCTAAGTGTTTACTATTGCCTTGGTTCTTTCTTCTTTTTTGGCAAGTTTGAATCATATAATGAGTATTTTGAAGTATATAAAAATTTAAATATAATTGCGCAGCTGAAAGTGCATTTGAAAATATGGAATAAAAATTTTGAATACAAAAGATTCTTATAACAAAGATGTCAGAGAATCAATTTCGATTTATACTTGGTAAGTCAATAATGGAAGTGATCTATCTTTTAAGGAGAGTAATAAAAAAATACAGAGAGAAGAAAAAAGACATTCATATGATTTTTATCGATCTTGAGAAAATATATGATAGAATACCTCAAGATATAATATGGTGGGTATTAGAGAAGAAAATAGTGACAAAATGTTATATTGATGCGATTAGGGACATTTATGAAGGTGTGGTAACCACTATTAGATCGCTGGCTGGAGAAACAAGTAAATTTCTAATTACTGTGGGGTTACATCAAGGATCAACATTAAGTCTTTATCTTTTTACTTTAGTTATGGATGAGTTAACGAGAAATATTCATGATGATATGTTATGATGTATGCTTTTTGCAGATGATATCGTCTTAATAGATTAGACTAGAGAAGAAATTGATAGAGACAAAGTACATGAAATGTAATTTTAGTAATAGTAACAATAGAAATAGAGGAGAATTGAAGATTGAGAATCAAGAACTACCTAAGAGTGAATTTTTTTTCGTTATTTAAAATTGATTATCACGGCTAAACAAATTGGAGCAGATGTGATCCATAGAATTAAGACATGGTGGCTTAAGTGGAGGAGTGCGTCTAAGGTACTACGATAAACGAGTACCCATTAGATTAAAAGAAAAGTTTTATAGAACGGTTATTAGACCAGCGATATTGTAGAAGGCGAAATGTTGGCAATTAAGAAAGAATATGTAGATAAGATAAGTATTACTGAGCTGATGATACTAAAATGGATGTGTGGGAAGACTAGAAAAGATAGCGTTAGGAATGGGTTTATTCATGAATGAGTAGGAGTAGCACCGATAGAAGATAAGCTGAGAGAGAATAGATTGAGATGGTTTGCTCATATACAATGGAGACCAACAAAGACAGTAGTGAAGAGATGCAATACAGTGACGGTAAATGAAATATTAGGGGAATGGATAGATCTAGATTGACGTGGGCTAGTATAATAAATAAATATATGAATCTTCTTAATTTGACTAATCAAATGATATTCGATAAAGTCGAGTGGAGAAAAATGATTCATGTAGTCGATTTTATTGGATAAGATTTAAGATTTAGTTTGGACTGATTTCTAGATTTTATTTTATTTTATTTTATTTTTCTCTTGTAGTTTCTAACATTGGCTTATCCTATGAAACCCACCATATGGTGAACTTGGATTGTGATCTTAATTAAATACAACCATGGCAATAACAAGATAATGTTTGGCCAAGCCACTAATGAATTAAAGTGAAGCATCAAACTTGTTTCCTTGGTGTAAGTGGCCACTAAAGTTTACAAATAGCCTATCTAGAGGACGATAAAGGCCATCTAGGTTAGTATTTGGTGAATTATACTAACTGTCTTTATAGTTTGAAATTTGTATTATTTTAATTTTTAATTTTTTAATTGTGATATATTTGATCTTAAATTTTAAATTTTGTTCTAAATAACGACAACTGAAGATATCATTATTCAATTTCAAGAGCAAAATTGTCAATTTGATAAAATATAAACTAATTTGACAAAAATAAATGTCAAAAAAATATTTTTGAATTTTTAAAATTTTTTTCTACTCACTAAAGATAAAATTATGTAAAATTGATAAATCTTTTACACATTTATTTATTTATTTTACCGAATTAATTTTTATTATGTGTTTGGATGATAATCTTGTAATGAGTGGTAGTTAAACTTTTAATATATGAAATGTTTTTAGTTTTGAATTTTTTGATTTAATGGATTGATTTAATAATAATATCAAAGTTGTCAACATATTTGACTTTTAGAAAAATAGAAACTAATTTAATGAAAATAAAAACAATCATCCATTACATAATCATCATCAAAACACATAATAAAAATTAATTTTGTAAAATAAATAAATGTGTAAAAGATTTATCAATTTTACATAATTTTATCTTTGATGGGTAAAAATAATTTTTAAAAATTTAAAAATATTTTTTTGATATTTATTTTTGTCAAATTGGTTTGTATTTTATCAATTGACGACTTTGCACTTGAAATTGAGTAATGGTATCTTCAATTGTCCTTATTTGAAACAAGATTCAAAACTCATGGTCAAATGTGTCACAATTAAAAAGTCAAAGATCAAAGTGACACAAGTCTCAAACTATAAGGATTATTAGTGTAATTCGCCCCATTAATATTTCATAGAGGTAGAAACAACTCCAACACTGCAATAGAACAATGTGATATGTATATTATTAAATTTTTAATTGTCCCAAATATTTAAATAGATAGAAAATGAATGAACAATGTATATCAAGTTAATACTCTTCTTTAAATAAATAGATCTATTTCTCATCTGGAGAGACAAATAAAATTGAGTGAACAAGAATGACTCTTGAAACCATCTTTCTCCAGTGCAATTCTATTTCTCATGTAGAATGACAAATAAAATGAAGAAAATAAGAATGACAAGATTTGAATCAGATTCTACAACTGATCAGTTGTCTCAAAAACTTAACCAATTAAGAAATAAATTTAATAATATATATCAACACACACATATAATGCAACTTAAACAAGATCTAGATTTCAATACAAAAGTAAAAGTGTTTAGTAAAAGTCCCACTCCCTCTAGTTCTTCCATCTTCAAGGTGGTGCAGTCTCCACTCAAAGCCTCTCCTTTTTCTTCAAAACAATTAATATTAAACACAACAAGCAATACGGGAATGAAGGAGACGTGCACTACATGTCTTGTCTTTGAAAAAGTTCCTTCATATTCATCACATAAATGTCAAAAATCTATCACAATAGTGGTCTACCATTGTATAAAGGTTATTTATTTTTTTATTTTTTTATGCATGTAAAATGAGGTACACGGTAACACACAGTTATTTCAAGCTTCCTAGTCTGGTGTCTAGGCATATGATTTGTACATTTAGATTGTGTGGATAAGATTGTCAACTTTTTTGCTATTTTTTTATCGATTAAAAATAAGTTAATAAGTTAAATTTTAAGTTACAATAAAATAAAATTTTAATATACAAATCATATACCTTAGATAGATCAAGCAGCAGGGATAGCACTAATTATGAAAAAATATTTTATGTAACTGAAACGTTACAATTTTAAAGCGCTCTCTCTCTCTCTCACCCACATTTACTTGTACTATATTTTAATAGGTTTCATGTATATGTGAAAAAAAGTAGGACAAATTTCACTCTACCCGTTGTGATTTGAGTTAGATACGGATTACCTCTCTGACATTCGAATATCATCACATAACCCTCTGTAGTTAATGGATTGAAGTGCACAATTAACACCGTTAACGGCAGAAGTAAAAAGACTATTTTGCCCTTATATGTATAACCCTTGTTTATCATTTCTCATTCAACAGTTGTGCATTTAAGAAGAGCAAGGATAGTGTGAGAGAGCCTAGAGTTGTTGCGGTAGTTTCAATCACATTTCCTAAGTTCATCAATTTACACAAAATCATCACATTTCCAGTCACAAAGTAAATCATCACATTTACAATGATGAAAATAATATTTCATATCACAAAATCATCAATTTATAGTCTACCCTCATCTTCATCATCAATTTACAATTTCATCAATATCCAGATCTACAGAACTTCATCTATAAACTGCAACAAATTGGAGGCCAATTGAGAGATCTCAAAGACGGCTTTGTTGGAAGAGATGAGAGAGAGAGAGGACCTGAAACTATCGCCGATCTCGACTAGATCGTTCCTTATGCCGACGAGTGTCTGAGAAGGAAGGCAGCGATGTCGCGGAGTTGGCAGCTGATGATCTGGCTGAGGACGAAAAGGTCCTCTTTGACGCCAACGGTGGGGCTGTGATCGTCTGAGGAACGCATAGAGGGTTGGGATGGAGAGGGGTCTCTAACATGATTTTGTGTAAATTATATTATCATTACTGTAAATCATCACATTTCCTCTCTTTCTCTCTCTCTCTCTCTCTCTCTCTCTCTCTCTCCTCTCTCTCTCCTCTAACAAAGCCGTCTCTAAGATGATTTTGTGTAAATTATCTCATTTCTTAAATTATCACAAAATATATTATTTTCATCACATTTCCTAAATTATATTATCATCACTGTAAATTGATGAACTTACAGTTTCACATTACAAAATAATATCACACATTTCCTAAATCATCACATTTCTAGATCTGGATATTGATGATGAAGATGAGGGTAGACTTGGACATTGATGATGAAGATGAGGGCATTTTAGTCATTTAATTCTGTGGAAAAATTATATTTTCATGTCCATTTGCACATTAGGCGCGTGTTATACACAAGTTGTTATGTCAGATGGAAATGCTAATTGTGCACTTCAATCCATTAACCACAAGGACATGGGGGGTTATGTGGTATATTCAAATGTCAGGGGATAATCCGCACCCTGCTCAAACTATAGGGGAGTAAAGTGAAGTTTGTCCAAAAACGTATACCACCGTAATATATTCATTACATAAAATATCTTTTAATATGATTGTGATAAGTTTTGATGGTCTAATCCAACATGAATCAAACAAATTTAGTGACAAAATCACCTTTAAAGACAAAACTATTTTAGTTATCAAAAGGGTCACTATTATATTTTTAGTGAAGAAATTCAAAATTTAATAATGAACTATTACCCTTTTAAGGTCAAAATATGTCTTAAAAAGTAGATTTTTTGACACAAATTGATTTTGTTCCTAAAAGTGCTTTTATTGCGACATTTTAAAAGTTGTCAATAAAGATCTTTTCTTTTTAATTTTTTCGTAATGACTAAAATTTTTACTTTTAAAGAGGAAAGAGTTTGATTGTAATGTGGTCTAATATTAATCAGATTGTTTTAAAAGTTTTGAAGTGCACAAATTTTCAAAAGCTAAAACAAAAAGAAGATGGGAATGTCTATTGATGGCAACACATAGACATTGTCAATTGCAAAAGTGAAAATTCAACTAGTTTTGTATGGTACAAGCTTTAGTGACATCAACTGTGTGTGTATATGTGGTCAACTAGCTTGAGAATGATATGCAAGAAAACCAAACCTCATGGTGGTCCCTTTAAGTCGAAATTTTGACTGAGAAAACTAGGCTTATCACTTTTGTACCGGGAGGAGATATTCGACGTTGTCCGTACTCCTTTCGTCTAAGCTCCGTGTCTATCCGATCAACCTGAAAACACAACAGTGGTGAGTTACCCGGCAGTGTGTTACCGGACCCCTCCGACGGTCAAGTTAGCATAGACTCAGAGAGAGAGAGAGAGAGAGAGAGAGAGAGAGAGAGAAGCTCAATGAATGTTTAAGTTTCTCCCACCAAATAATGTTCCATCATCAGTATGGGGGGCGCAGTCATACTTATATACTTTCTGC
Source organism: Camellia granthamiana (assembly GCA_036172215.1). Lineage (NCBI taxonomy): Eukaryota > Viridiplantae > Streptophyta > Magnoliopsida > Ericales > Theaceae > Camellia > Camellia granthamiana. The sequence goes on from CM069907.1 coordinate 143,780,097, forward strand.
GCTCACCTCTGCATCCATTCGCTTATTGACACGTGGAGCTGCTCTCCTATCTGTCAGCACAAATTTAGCTAAACACCATCTAATCAAACCGCCACTTGGCATTGGCGGGAACGAGCCGCCCGGCGGAATCGTCCCGGTCTCCTTCGACCGAGCTACTTAACGAGTCCAACAGTGCCACTTGTCGAGCTCCATCACAACCAAGCTAGGTAGCATTCCAGTACGACCGAGCTCTAGACAGGTTAGGCCGGTCCGTGAGAGACCTTTCCACCGAGCTACATGCACGAATAATAAGCCTGGGTTGACAGACGATCATTTCGGCCGAATGGGCCCTGCACCTCAATCGAGCAAACCACTCTAGATCAACCAACGTTAGCTCGGCCCAAACAAGCTCGGACCTCTGTTCTGCCCGGCCTCTACCACGGCCCAAAGCCATATTATCAATCTCCCTCTCAACTTGGTGAAATTTCTTTAGCAAAGTGAAGGGAAAAAAAAAAAAAAAAAAAGTTGAAACATCTATTTTCAACATTTTGATAATCAATTTTTGAATTTATTTTTGTTTCATAAATTTTATAAAAAAAAAAATGAGAGTGGTGGTAGCCATGGCAAGAAATAGTGGTAGGGTAGTTTTGTCCATTTTTTTTCTTAAAACAAATTTCACCTATTTGTAACCATTTTTCAATATTCTATGTCTTTTGCGGTGATTTTTTTTCTAGTACATTTTAAGTGATTTGGGTGAAAACAATAATCTCATAAAAATGCTAATAATTTAGATGCATAATATTGTTGGTGTACATAAAACAAAACAAAAGAAAAAATAAAAAGAAAAAAAGTTGGTGACAGTTTCCTTTGATCATGATGGTTCTTTATGTAAGAGTGCATGATACACTAATTCAGAGCTCATCAGTGGTCAAGACTGTTGTTGTTCATGGCTTTATTTGAATAGGGCTAAGGTGGCAACATCAGAGCTTTGTTTTAGGGTCTAGTAAAGTGGTAACATGGTGGAAGACCACAATAATTGATAGAGAATGGCAATTTTGGTTGTTTTTGGACATCGTTATACTATTAATAACCCTTCAAATGTAGAACCAATACAAATTAGGGTAGAGAAAAAAAAATTGAAATTTTTCTAAACGGTCTATGAAGTTTCCAGTCATAAATAAAATTAGTGAGTTAATCCTTGTTGCATCTCTTTCTATTTTCAATCTGATTGCCAATTGCAACTCATTCCTTAGAACCCATCACCACTAACCCTGTTACGCTGTGTTTGGTTGGAGGATTTGAAAAGGGATTTGAAAAGGGAAAGGAAAAAGTTTGGTAAAATGTGAATAAAATATACCTACATTTCACTTAGTTTCACACACATTTTCTCTTTCTCTTTCCAAATCTCTCCCCAAATCTCTTAACCAAACAGGGCATTAGGGTTTCCAAAATGGTGCTCTTCACATTGCTCTTAGTTTTATAATAAAGAATTTTAAATAGTAGAATAAATTACACTTGAAAAATGGGACAAGCATATAAATAAGAAAATCGTATTGGTAAATTCTATAAATTTTTTATAGCAACTGACATAACACTTGTCATAATATTAGAGCGAGTCATGTTTTAATTTTTGAAATTTGACTCGTACATATCACATGTATAAATAAAATTGTAAGATTTTTTAATTAGACTCTACTTGTCTCTGGTCTATATTGGATTAGATTGATCTAGTTCTGGCCAATAGGCCTATCATAGACTTTATTTTGATGATATGACCTAATGAAATTTTTAAATATCTTTTGGCAAATCCTTCACACAAAAAAACCAAATAAATAAATATTAATTTTTTTTTGATTAATCTGATAATTTTAGCTCATGAATAAATCACATTTTTTAAAGTGGATCGCAAGTATAATTTAAAAAATGCACCTTTTTTAGGCAAATATCAGAACAATAGTAATTGTTTATAATGATGGACTATACCCAAGAGTTTAAAATTTTAACAAGTCTAATGATTAAAGTGATATACTTGTGGTGAGTACATATATTCAAATTTAACTATTGAAGTTTCATTTGTAACGTGTTTAGGGCTAAAATAGTTTCGTTTGAGTTGAGTTTTATAATTTTTTTTAAATTTTGTGGGAGAAAAAATTAAAAAGATTATGATTTGGATGTGATAATTTTTAGTCTTGGGACTAAAAACTTTATTTTGTTTTTTTATAACTATTTTAGTCCCAATCCATCCCAACTCACATGTCAAACCAAGACTGAAGCTATTTTAGAAAGATAGTTAAAAGTCATCTTTTAATTTTTAACTTATTTTAAGTTATAATATCACTCTACGTTTTTATAAATTTTTTGAAGAAAAGCTAAAAAAATAAAAAATTAATTTTTAACCAACTTTCCAAAACAATCTGAATTTTCAAAAACCTAAGTTGAATGAATGATTGAAGCGAAACAGTAACGGATCCATGGATCTAACCTGAACCGTGCAGTCATCATAATCAAAGTTTTTGGTAATTTATATAACAAAATTATTTTTTTTTAGGTAATTAGCGTTCAGTGGTATTTTTTAAAAATTATTACATATTAATAAAAAAAAATATTTCTTCCGTTTTAAAATATTAATCTATTATTTTATTTTTTATTGTCTTAAAATATTAGTCACTTTTCAAAAATTAAAGATTAAAATAATTTGAATTTTCTATTTTACTCTTCTTTTAAATTCGTTAGCAATATAAAAAGTATAATTATGACATTTAATATTTTTTTTAAAAAAAATGTATTATCAAAAGATAATATTGAAAAATTAATTTTTTTTAAGTGCAATAATTATACTAAAAAAATTAAATTTCCCGAAGGGATTATTATTTTGGAATGAAGAGAGTATGATTTTAATTATTAATATTTGAAATATTTATTTTTTTTGTAATTATTTTCTCTAACAACCATTGTCAGGTTATTTAAGAAAATGTTATAGGGTTCAAATTTTTTACTAAATGAATGAATTGAGTGGTTTGGAATGTTCTAAATAAGTGTATTTTTTGACTTTTTATAAAAAGATGTGCAGAAAAATAGAGATGAGATATTGATTGATGTGACTCAAAAAAGATAAAAAGATGGATTAAAATAAGTTATGCCAAAGAAGGCTAAAATATCTTATATGTATACATAAGATATTTATTCATTTATTTAGAGTTGGTTTGGGATGTTCTAAAAAGTGTACTTTTTGACTTATTGGCTTATATGGGTTGGGTTTGATATGCTGTGTTAGAGATGTGATGTAATTTAAATAAGATAATGTGACTTAAATAGGATAATAACTTTTTGATTTTTCGTATTATTTAGATTATGCTAAACTTGACCTTAATAAAAAATTTGATATCTCTAATATTACCCAGTTATTTATTCTATTATAATTTTCATTTCTTAAGGATAATATAATAATTTTACAATCGCGAGACTCGAGGGATACGTACGTTAACAACGTGTGCCTTGTGAACAGCTAAAAAAGAATCGTCTTCTTTCCGCCGTTCGATGGTTTGTCTGATTTGTTTTAATCGTTTCCATGGTACGATTCTTTCTTTTCTTTTTGTGGGTTGTCTTTGCTTTTTCACACATTAGGGGTGTTTGGGAACTTGGTTTTTGGGTTTTTTTTTTTTTTTTTTTCATTACAAGATAAATATTTTATAAAATAAAAAAAATAAATTTAAACAAAATATCACATCAAATCCCATAATCATTTCACTTTTTCTCTCATAAACATCACATTCAATTATAAAAAAATTCAACTATCTTCCTAAACACAAAAAAAAATTTCTCCAATAATATCCTACAACTAAAAAAATTTACTTCCCAAACACCCACACTATGTAGTGTAATTATTAGGTTTAAGGGTTGGTTTGAGATGTTTTAAAAAAGTGCACTTTTTAACTTATTGGCTTATATGGGTTGGGTTTAGGTTGGGTTTGATGTGATGTGTTAAAGAGGTGATGTGATTTAAATAGGATAGTGACTTTTTAACTTTTTGTATTATTTAGTAGATGCCAAACTTGACCTAAAACTTGCATCCCATTCGTCATAAATTACGATTAATTTTGCTCGTCTATTTTGAGTAGAAAGTTAAAAATTAATTTTTTAATTTTTTTGATTTTATTTAAAAAAATATGTGAAAAATAAAAGATAACATTACACAAAAAGGTCAAAAATTTTAAAAATTGACTTTTAAATCAGTTGACAAAATAGATCTTTCTCAGTGGTGGTGTTTTCATAAATTCGAAAGGGCTAATGTGTCCTTTTGGTTGGTCTTAGAATATCACGTAATCATGTTTAAGGGCAAACACAAACCTCTGTGGGTTCGTTTGGTAAGTGGATTAGTTTTTTGATTTTTTAATTTTTTAATTATTTTAGTCTGAGACTAAAAAGTTTCATTTGAGAAAAATTCTTTTGACTTTTTTGATTTTTTTGAGAGAAATAATGTAGTGATTATAGGTTAAATGTGATGTTTTGTCTTATTAGGTTAAAATAATCTATTTTGTTTTATATGACTATTTTAGCCCAAATTTTTCTTCCCAAACGGAGGCTCTATCTCCTTATATTTTTCAATCACTTAACATAAAATTATGTTTTGTTTGGTTTTGAGAGAGTAGTTTTTAGAAATTGTTTTGGGGAGAGAGTTTAGAAAATTTTTTAGTTTGTTTGGTTGTGTATTTTGAAAATAGTTTTGGAATTTGAGAATTTAGAATGATTTGATATTTTATTGTAATTGAGTAGATGTGTGTGAGAGAAAAAGTGATTGAGAATGAGAGATGAGAGAGAAAAAGTGATTAATTGATATGTAAGAAAAAGAAAATAATTTTAAAAATGATTTTAGAAAAATTACAAACCAAACAAAATCTTTTTAAAAAAAATTCTAAAATCACTTTACAAATTCAAACCAAACATATAAATCACACATGACACTTTTATAAACCAACCAATAACTCCTCCTTTTCGGTGACAAATGTGGAACCCAAGAAGCCGTATTGTTTTTTTTGGATGAATATAAGAAGCTGTATTGTTCTATTGAGGAGAACATACAAAAGAACAAGTAGTCCTATCTGGACTCTGCAAAATATCATTCACTCAATTTGCACTGATTTGTCTGTTAATTGTGAGTTAATTTGATCCACAGTTTAAAATTCGTTTTTGAAATTATTTCACTTCATTATAATTGATGCATATATTTTTTTTACTTCTAATAAAATATTAAAATAAGTATAAAAGAAATTTAATATGTAAAATTTATTATAATTTAGTGTTATACATGAAAAATATTATATAAAATTAATTAGTGTTATATATTATGTATTGTTTGATAATTGTTTAAATTATTCTTTAATCAATTAACAAAGTAAAACTACTCAAATTACGATTTAATTATTTATTATTCACAATTTAAAATTTTATCTTCAAATCTCACCAAACCACACAACCTGAGTAGTATTCCCATCTTGGCTCCTGTACACTATTTGTATGTATTTTTAATCTGCTTAATTTATTGAATTATTCACAAGTTTTCAAAAAATTATTAGTTGATCCTGAGATACCACGTAGTCATATCTCAAGTGAAAACCCTTATATCTCTTTATGTTGTATTCAATAAATTTTTTTTAAAAAAGAATATAAATTATATATTTTTTAAGTGTATCAATAGTAAATTAATCTAAAAGATAAACACAACTAATTACAATAAAAATCACTAAACATATAAAATTAAAAATTAAAAAAAAATAATTTTAAAAACTCCGAATCCAACATAATGATTAATTCAACATGGAGAGGAAACAATCAATTCCGTCTAAAAAAATGGGAAATAATATAAAATATATATATATATATATTTTTTAAATATAATGATGTGACATTATATAATTTTTAATTTTTAATAAAAATATTTATTATTATTTTTTCTATTTTTAAATTATTATTGTCATATTATTTTGATTATAAAATCTATATAAAAATTTTAAAAGTATATTATTATTTATTTTTCATAAAAAGAAAAAGAAAAAAAGGCAACAAATCCCACAAAATAATGAATTTATGAGAATTTGGTGGAAGACGGGCCCACGTGATGTTCAATGATATCAATCTCCCTCATCAGTCTGTCACTCAAAATTAGGTATAACCCAAAAGAAAAAGAATCCGGATCCTCGGTAGCCCTTCCCCCTGTAGCGCCTCCTGTAACCCCCAAAACGACGTCGTTTTGGGGGCGAAATTTCAAAAAAAAAAATTGCAGAGGCGAGGGAGGAAGAGAGGAAGAGGGAGAGGGAGAGGGAGAGGGAGGGAGGGAGGAGGGGGGAGGAGGTCGCCGAGAAGCTCGCCGGCCGTGACCCTCCTCATCGCCGAGAAGCTCGCCGCCCGCCGTCGCAGCCGCCGGACCTCCAGCTCGTCGACCTCCAGCTCGTCGCAGCACCTCTCCGGCCCGAGCTCCAGCTCGTCGCAGCACTCTCCGGCCCCGCCTCCCCCTCCTCCTCCTTCTCCCCCTGTATTTAATGCCCCCTCCAGTCCGGCCGGCGACCTCCTCCCCCCTCCTCCCTCCCTCTCCCTCTTCCTCTCTTCCTCCCTCGCCTCTGCAATTTTTTTTTTTTGAAATTTCACCCCCAAAACGACGTCGTTTTGGGGGCTACAGGAGGCGCTACAGGGGAAAGGGGCACAGACGACCTGGACTCAAAGAAAAAGGCCAAAAGCACCAGACTCATCTGTCCCCCCATTCCTCATGATTTCAGTTAGGGTGTTTGCTTACTGGCGGATAACCTCTAACTCATTATGCCTCTTTTTGGAAAGTGAGTTAATTTTTTAATTTTTTAAATTATTTTAACTTGTGCTAAGAAGTTTAGTTTGAGAACGATTTTTTGATTTTTTGACTTTTTTTTGTGAGAAAAGAGTGTAATGATTATGGATTGGATGTGATGTTTTGTTTGTTGTGACTAAAATAGCCTATTTTGTCTTTTGTGGCTATTTTAACCACAAACCAACTTGCCAAACAATGCAATATATATGTCCGCCAGAAAAATTAATTCCCATCTATTTATTAAATTGACGGTTGTAGATCGACGGATTAACGGATAATAAATCAGTTTGACAGTTTAAACTTAATAAATTTTGAACATAATGTAACTTGTTAATATATATATATTTTTTTATAACAATTCAACTCAACATAATCAAAGGATTATCAAGTAAATTGTCAAATATAAATAATAAATACATATAAGAAAATCATGCATTGTCAAAACTATTTTATTACTTTTTTTTTTAATTCAAAAACTATTTAATTTGATTTTTTGAAAAAATGACAAAATTAAGTCTTATATTTTTTACATAAAAATAACAAATATCAACACTTGTCATTTGGGGTTGGCTTGGGATGTTCTAAAAAAGTGCACTTTTTGACTTATTGACTTATATGGGTTGGGTTTGGGTTGGGTTTGATGTGATGTGTTAGAAAGGTGATGTGATTTAAATAAGATGATGTGACTTAAATAAGATAGTGACTTTTTGAATTTTTGTATTATTTAGGTCATGCCAAACTTGGCCTTGATAAAAGAATTTTCAAATTAAAAATATAACAGAATATTTAAACTCTTTTTCAATTGAAAATATAAAATCTTACAAATTATTAAGAGTGCTCGCGGTTTGACGATTCGGTTACGGCCAAAGAAATCTTAAATCTGCCATTCATCTAAAACTATGCGAATTAGAAAAAATTAATCCACAACTATCTACTCGCCATTACAGGATCTAAAATTCAACAAATCAATTTAATTCGATCAATTTAAGCGAATCGAAATATCCGTTAAATACTCTTAATTTGAGTAACATTACGTAACATCTCTATCTCACACAAAGTAATTCATTACTTCCTCTTTAAACTCCCCCCTCACTTTCTTGCCAAAACTGAGATTAGAGTCAGTCACACACAAAAGCTAAACCAAGAATAGTAAAATTTACAAACACACATAAAAATGAAACACATTCCAAGAAAACCAATTCCATACCACTTTCCCTCATCAAATCAAGCGCCCTCCACTTCCCCAATTCATAACAAAATCATATATAAATGGAAGTTATTTGTATTTAGTTGTTTAAAATCAATTTGTTATATAATTAAATAAAATTTTAAATTATTTTAAATATCATTTTTTTAAGGTTCAATTTTAACTTAAACGATAAGCTTATATAAAAGATCGTCATTAGACCAGATTCAATTGTGAAAATAATGCATAAATGACCAAGCTCAGTAAAAAAAATTTAATAGTTCGAATTTGTTTGTGCTCCAAAACCTTATGCCCAAACCTTACCCAAGGACTGAAGGGCAAGTTGGGCAGCCTGTTCATCGGGTTAGCCCGCTTAATTTAACAGTCAGAATTAAGCCTTATATTTTTTTTTTTTTCATTTTTCATTTTTTTACCAAGCTCAAAGGTAACAACTCCAACTTATGATTAACCTATAATCTATGATTAAGTATGCTTAATAAGTAATTAAGATGAAATCTTGAGTTACTTGCGTTTGTTATACGATATTTGAGTTTCTATTTGTCTGTCATAGAAATATCTGTCTGTATTTCTGTTTTGTTTTACAAATTGAAGGCCTTATCAGCATCTGATCACGAAATTGACTTAGTTTATGTGTTATTTGAAATTTTCGAGAATTTATGGTAGGTTCAATTGAAATTCGATTTGGAACAAAATAATTAGAATAAAATAATGTTACTTGATTAGTCTTAAAACAATTTTGATTAAGCTTCCTTAATGAGCCTATATAAGGCCTAATTAACTCAAGAAGCTCTTCATATACACTCCATTTGATCCATTTTGAACATAAAACATGAGAGAGAGGACGAGACCAAGAAAATCATATCTAAGTTTGGGGATTAGAGAGATTTGGAGAAGAAATTGAAGAATTGACTTGTGAGCTCAAAACATCTACGCATAAGTCATAATTGAGCACCTAATGTAAGAAATCAAGTTTTTAGTTGTGTAATTGGGGTACCCAACACATGTATTCAAAAGAATTAAGTGAATCGAGGCAAGAATTAAGCCTAATGAAGTTGAAGAGAAGGGTATACATGCATGCATGTGCATTACATTGCATTTAGAACATGTTGTCTACGAATTTGTCCCATTGTCACGACCCAACCCGCCCCTATGGGTTTAGCACTGTAACCGGCCAGTAATCTGAGATTACCGAAGGCCTACTTAACAGTAAAACAGTAATACAAAGTACAGGGGCTGGCGAAAGCCAAAACAGTAATACAAAGATGTCCAATGTGCTGTGACAGTCTGTATGCAAAACGACTTTTCAAAACATATTCACATTTGAAACAAAACAGTATGTACACACATCATATACATATATTCAGGTTAGGGACCAGATCCCCACCATAACAGTACAGTACAGGTACAGTCTATACAGTATTACAAAAACAGATACAAAAAGGGAAAAATCTAAAACACCCCCAAAAGCCCTAGCTTGAAGGACTTGGAACCTCTCAGTGAGGTACAGTGGTTGGCTTGACAAAAGGGAGTTAGACCCAACGCTCCTAGCTCCGGTCCGGTTCGGTGCCTGGACACCTACATATATATATAAACAATGAGCTAAAGTCTAGTGAATAACATATGCGTAAAGAGGTTAAGAATGAATGTCCTTTCAGTATTTAAAATAGTCATTTGAACAGTATATCAGTTATTCGATCATAGCAGTCATAAGTGGTACATCCAATAGCAAACAGTACAGTAGGTCTTAACAGACCGAACAGTCAGTTGATGACCATCATATCAGTAAACAGTAGTGGTTCCAAACATGGGAACCGACAGAGATCTCTGTGACAGTAGCAGTACAGTACAGTAACAGTAAATTGCTATGGATGCCACAAATACAGTTCGCAAATAGGACAAGCATTCATTCAGTAAACAGTGTTATTTCATAAAGCAGTTTAGTTATTCGTTCAGAAAGTGATCTCAATTGAACGTATCTTTACAACATTGTTACTTACAGAGCACTGGGCTATAAGCAGCTAGAGCGTCCTCGTATGCCAACCCTACACAGTTACAGAACAAACACACACTAAGCTACACAGTTGGGAAGCAATAACTTAATCCCTAATTTGCCTCGGTATGGTTCTACATCAATATCCTCATTAAGATGCCTTAAACTAGGCCTAAGAATGCCTAGGATGGAATGAGGATGTAAAGATGCACTTAAAACAACTTTTCAATTTTTTGCTGAAATAAGGGTCCCGCTTGAGCGTGTGTTTCCCCGCTCGAGCGGACATGCTGACAAAAGATATCCGCTCGAGCGTCAATTAACCCGCTCGAGCGGACTGCAAAACATGCCAAAAGTATTGGATGCACAAAATTCACGCTCGACGGGCGCTCGACCCCCGCTCGAACGTGTGACTCGGGTCCCCGCTCGAGCGGACTGTAAAACAATGCAAAGTGCTGGTTACCCGTATTCCACGCTCGAGTGCCACTTCCCCTGCTCAGGCGTGAGTCCAAATTCTAAAAATTCCAGATTAAACCTTTAAGCTCAAAATCAACTTTTAATGCATCAAATTCGATCCTTTTGGGCCAATTTTCTGGAAAACACTTGTAAATTCATAGTATAACATGATGCAAAGCTCAATTTGTGAAATCAAGGCCCAAAGGTGAGTCAATTAAACACAATTTCAAAGAAGTTTTCATGAACATGAAGAACAATGCAAATTCAACACATGCATGGGTTCCTTGGAACTCCAATGTGCTAAAACAAGATCAAATACAAGATTTAACTTCAAAACATGGTGAGTTCATGGATCAAGACCCAAAATATGGACATGCATGCAACAGTTTTCATGAAACAACTTCAAAACTTCAATATAAGAGCATGCATGCATGATCTAACTCTCAATTCAACATTGTAAACCAATTCTTAACTCAACTCACTCAGTTACCATGACCCATGCAAGAACTAACTTGAATTCACAAACAAGAAGGTAAATGTCCTACCTTAAGTCTCCAATTTCAATTTAGAAGTTCAATTTGCCAATTCTCTCTTCAATTCTTCCAAGTTTTCCAAGCCAATTTGAGATGGAATCAAGCTTTCTCCTACTCTCTCTCTCTCTAGTCGGTTTGTCTCTCAAAATGGCTGAGCAAAAGGTATGTCCAGGTGTACTCAAGCCTCAAGGTGTTGGAGAAAGTGGCCCACTAATCATGGCAATTTGGTGAATAAGTCCAACTCTTGTAAATTAGCATTATTTAATCCAATTTAAACATACCAAATCACATTTCAATTAAACATGCCATAAAATCACATAAATTCTAATTAGCTTGAAACATTAATCAATTTCGGATTCGACCGCCGATAAGGCCTTCAATTTGCAGTTTAAAACATAAAACATGAACAGATCATTTAACAATCAACAAATAAAATTGCATTCAAACTAACACACTCAATCAATCAGTTCAGAATTTCAGTCAATCAGTCAATTAACATGCTTAATCATAGATTAGCACTAATCAGTGGTGTTATCAGTAAACAGTAGTGAGGGTTGTCACACCCATGCATGTTCATATTTTGATTTTAGTTTAAGAATTCACCATGTTTTTTAGTAGAACATCTCATTTGATCATAATTTGGAGACTTGGAATCTCGTTCATATCATACATGTCATATTTATGTTATGTTTTTAATATTCTAAGTTTGATTTTATACAATTGACAAACCTTTTGGGCTTAATTTTGCGAAGTGGCTTTTGACTCATGATATATTATGAATTTATAAGTGTTTTCTTAACTTTTGACCCAAAAGAACATGTTTTGTTGCCTTAGAATTGAGTTTTGAAGCTGAGAGTGTAATCTAGAAATTTCAGAATTTTGTATCACCGCTCGAACAACAAAAGTTGCACTCGAGCAACCATTGTTTGTTTTGTACCTCTGCTCGAGCGAAGAAGTCTAAGCTCGAGTATAAAATTCATGCTCCTAGAAGTTTTGCAGAACTTTGTAGACCACTCGAGCGACCAACGTGGCACTCGAGCGAGGACCTTGTTTACTCAGTCTTTGGCTCGAGCGACCATCAATCGTCTATCGAGCGGAAAAATCATGTAGCCAATATTTTTGCAGACTTTGCAAACCGCTTGCCCTATTTTTGAAAATTTGACTAAGCGTTTCAAGTTATATTTTGGCATTCTCTTTGCATTTTAGGCATTCCTAAACCCTAATTAAGACATAATAATGATGATAAAGATTAAAAATACACCCAAGCAAGAAAGAAATAAATTAAATGAATTTCGAGCATATGTTTCAATATGTATTCGTTCTGTGTTTGTATAGGTCACGCGCCATAAACTATCTGGTTATCTGCTCTGTCTGTTTGCTATTGGAGCCAACTGTGAGTAATAATTTTATAAAGTTATGTTCAATTATAAGCATTTTCTGAATGATATAAGATGATCTGTTTTCTGAATTATTATCTTTTGTATAAATGAATAGTTGTCCAATATTTCTGAAATGTATTCGTGGCATCATTAACTTTGGATGACATCTGTTATCTGTTCTATTATGTCCCAATTATGGGCCAATTGAACGTCTCATGGGCGAACTGTACCGTCTCCGTGCATGTGAGTTTACTATATGTCTTTATAGCTGTCCCTTTATAAGTCAACTGTTTCTGCTAGTGCTAATGGATGTACCACATACAATTGACTGCAAATTCTGATTATGAATATGATTCTAATTCCATTTCTGTTATGAATACTGAATTCTGATATGAGCTGAATTCTGTTTTCTGTATCTGTTATGGACAACATTCATTAAATCTTTTACTCTGTTATTATTCATTAGGCCACAACTCACTATATTATTTATGTATATAGGTGACTAGGCTCAAAGTTGATTACCTAGAGTTTCGTTTTGTTGGCCAACCTTTGTGCCTCCCGAGGAGGTTCCGAAAAGAGTCAAGTGGTCGAGTTTTGTGAACTAAATTTAAGACTTTGTTTTCTTTTACTGAATCTGAACAAGTTTCAGTTTATCTATATACTGGGCTAAGTCCCATTTTGGTTTAATCTGTACATGTGAGTGACGTAAGACTGATGTAATTATGACGTCACATGTGTGTATATAAAATTTTAAATTTATGTTCCTTATATGTTTGCACAACTCTATAGACATTGTATTTTGTTTAGTTGCTTTCGTTAGCCCCTTAATTATATGTTATTTTGTATAGAGGCCTTTAGTAATTCAAGGATTACTGATCAATTACGATACTAAACCTATAGGGACGGGTTTAAATCATGACACATAAAGTCAAGCAAGCAAGACTTCAAAACTGAGGCCCAACCTAAGCCTTATTTCAATCAATGTGGCTTGTCAAGGGTTCGGGATTGGGTAAGGTAAAAGTTCGTCAAGCCGCGAACCTTCAAGTCAAATAATGACTCTTACTTATACATAATACATACTATCTAATTTTGTTATAAAAAATAAAATAAAGAAGAAGAAGAAGAAGAAATCAAACAAACTATTTGAGTTTAAATGTAATCTATTGAAAATATAAATAAATTAAATTTAGACACTTTTTAAAACCTTGTTAAGTTTTCAAGCTAAGCTCGAAGAGCAACTCATTTGTAGTTAATTGCCTCTTCAAGTAATTATCTCTTTTTTTGGTAGATATAACTACAAATATAACTCTAAAAAAGAAAAAAAAGATATCTACAAGCTAGAGAGATCATCACAAACTTTGGCTAAATATCCATGTTAATTGTAAATATGGCACATAATTTATTTTTTTTAAACTGTGTTAAATTTTGGACTTTGAATTGGTGAAAAAAAAAAAACAATAAAAAAGGAAGAAGAAAAACGAGATTAAAAACAAAAATCTAAACCCAATCTAAAAATTAAATATTAAGAAAATTAGAACATGGTCATGTTTCACGAGTTTTTTTTTTAATATTCTAAAAACAAAAACAATTTAGAGAATTGACCAACTTTTTAAATTATTTAGAAAATTAACCTGTTTTTTGAAATTACCTTTTAAAAATGTAATTTTGAAATTAAAATTACATTTTCAACATGCGATTTGTAATTTTATCTTGAAATCGCATGTTGAAAATGTAATTTCAAAAAGTGAAATTCATGTCAGTATAAATTACATTTTCAACATACGATTTCAAAATGAAAGTACATGTTGAAAATGCAATTTCAATTTAAACTTATATTTTTAAAATGTGATTTTAAAAAGTATGTTAATTTCCTAAATAGTTTAAAAAGTGAGTCAATTTTCTAAATTATTTTTTTTTTAGAATATTAAAAAAAAAAACTCCTTGTTTCACTACCCTAGAAAACAAATATAGGACAGAAATTAACTGGACAAAACTAATCTGTAACCAAACACTCCAAGCGAATTTCGGATCTCGAGACATAAATGATCTCTCAGTTCCGCAGATTTACATCAGAAGACATATCGTACAGTTCAAAACCAGTCCCACACTTTAAGGTAGGTTTGAATCGCACCGAAAAAAAACTCCTCGAACCAAAAACAAAATCCCAACCAATCCATAGCTGGCACGCACATAAGAGTTATTATCCCCTGAATCACAACCCACACGGTTCAAAACCAAGGGAACAATGTCTTCGTTTGAGAAATGGATTCGCTTTTTGACTTTTTAGCTTTTTTGACTATTTTAGTCTGGGTTAAAAAGTTTGGTTTGGAAAAAGTTTTTTGGCCTTTGGTTTTTTTTGTAAGAGAAGAGTGTAATGATTATGAATTGAATGTAATGTTTTATTTGTTGTGGTTAAAATAACTTATTTTATCTTTTGTGACTAAAATAGCCAAAAAAAACTTCCGAACCATCTTCCCAAACGGTGCCATTGTAAGCTACTCGTGTTTTGACACGTTATAAATATTACAAATTATTTGTTACGTGAATTCGGATTTTTTTATCTTAAAAATTTGTTAAAGATTGAATAGATTTAAATAGATTAAATTAATTTTTCTAAATACTTATTAATTTTTGAAGTATACTTTGAATATTGGCTGACAATCCAATAATAAACTATCAAAAAGAAGAAATAAATGTCAAAATAAAGTCATATTCTCGATAAAATGGTATTTTGAAAAGTTAATAAAAAATTAATTTTGTAATTTTTTTATGTAAAACAATAGAAAATTAGTATGACTCACAAAAACCTACAAAACCGAAGAACTAACTGTTTACCAGCTTGTCAAAACGCCCCAAAGTGTGAAAGCATTTTTCATTGAATCAGCTATTTGTTTCGACTTTATTGTTTTACAAACTTACCTTATCATATTTGATAGTTTTAAAACAATATTCCATGCCATTTATTTTATAATAATAATTCTATTGTCTCGCAAAAGACTAACATAAAAATAAGAAAAAATTATCCATAAATCCTAAATAGAGAAAAGTTAAACCATTTGGTCCTGAGAGTTTTCTTGTACACCAATTAATTCTATTTATTTGGTAAGTTTTTTTTATATGAGTTTGACGTTATGTTGATTTTACATGTATACCCTTGATGTGATTATATTTTCCTAATTCACTGATTCAGGTTTAGAATGGATAAGGAAATGTTATTGTGGGGGAGTCAGTTTTGAATTGTTTAACATTGAATCATTGGTTAGAGTATTAGATATTTTTCCAGCGGTGATTTTATTCTGGTGTCGTGTTCATTTCCGATGATTTTTGCTTTGTTTCATGAGGCATTGTTTACGACAGTGTTAAAGACGACAGGCATTGTTTTCGATAACATTGTTTACGGCAGGCATAGTGTAACTGGTTTTTGCTCTATGTTGCAGATAATGTAAATCCCCCCCCCAACAAAAAAAAGGCAGAAAGTTTGCCTTTTTGTTAGTAATATGGGTTTTGAGCTTCTGTTAATATCGTTTTCGATAACAATGTTCACAGGGTTACTATCCTCTTCTCTCTAAAATGATAAACATCAAACCTCATTTTTTTAGTCTAATGTAAATAACCCAAATAGAAAACCCAATCACCCTTTTCCATAACTATCTACCACAAGACAACAACACCACATCGAAATCTAAAATACCATTATCACCACACTTAAGGTAAACACTGTAAATCAATCACAATTTATCAAAAACATATGCATCCAAACCCCCATCACTGCGCGAAAACATAAAAAATTTCCACATTTCAATAAATTATAATACGCAAAAACCCACTTTCACAGCTCACTCTTAACAAGACAGAGGATATCATTAGTGCACATACATGAGGGAACAACTTACCCGACGTCATTTGTTGATGACACAATCAGTAGTGACAACGAATGGAGGTTTTTTCCTCGTCACACGACACACACCATCGCACCGCCTCTACAACTTCACGATGTAAATGTATTAACAGGATAAGGGAATCGTCTGTTTCTAGGGTTTTATGGAAAAAATGAATGATCAATTTACAGCACCAATCTACATGGATTCAACGTTGCCCAATTACACATAGCTCACAAACACACCAATCACTATCTCATTAACATTGAAACACAATAGAAATTTCCATTCACGTCTCTTCCGTTCTGATTGCTTTGGAGGGAAACCAAATTCCCAACAGAAAAGATTTGGGGCACAGACGTCAATTGAACATCAACAAAGCCCTAGATTACCCTTACTTTACGTGTTAAAACATGGGCCAATTCGTCTTTAACACTGGCATGGGACTTATTGGTTCATAAGATTAAAGTTAGGACTGAATGGAACAAAAGATTGAGATTTGGGATTTAACGGTGCATTCCCCTAAAAATAATGAGTCTTACTATTTAAATTAATAAAAATTAAATTAAACATAGATGAACTTTCCTTAAGACAATTAAATAATTTTTCAAACGCATTTGCACAAAAAAATTATTAAATGATTCTTGAATATTATTTGTTATTGTTTATATGTTATTCAATTTTTGATCAATGAGAAATCACAATATGAATTAAGTGGCTCATATTAAAAAAAAAAAAATGTGAATTAACATGCCTCACTCATACAATTTTTTCTTTAAATAATTGATTTGTAATATCATATCATCAATGTCACGTGGTATGAGCTAAGAAGACAAGAAATTATATTTTGCTGTGAGGAAAAATCAATGTGGTGTCGCAATTTTAAATTTAGGATAATTATGCTCAACTCTCTTCAAATTTTGAGAAAATATAATTAATCTTATATTTTTTACATAATTATACTAACTTCCTTTTAGTGTGGTTAAATTAACCGAAATTAATACCAACGGTAGATAGATACTGAAATAAATAAAGATAAATATATATTTTAGTAGGAAATAAACGATAATATTGTTTTTTTTTATTCATATGATTAACGAATTATTGATAAAAAAAAGTCTAATTGTTATTTAAATTAAAAAGTTAAGGCAAATCAGTATAATTATATTAAAAATGTGAGAGTAACTTAAATTTTTTTGGGTAAATTACAAATACCTCTCTCGAGGTTTAGCTAAATTACAGATACCCCCTGAGGTTTCGAAAATTACAGATACCCCCTGAGATTTATATTTTTATAACAACTTGCCCTCTGAGGTTTATATTTTCATAACAAATTGCCTCCTAATTTGTTATGCAAATATAACCTTTAGGGGGTATCTGTAATTTCTCAAACTTCAGGGAGTATCTGTAATTTTGCTAAACCTCGAGAGAGGTATATGTAATTTGTCCAATTTTTTAAAAGGAAATAAGCGTCATTTACCCCTAATTTTATTGGTTAAAATGGTAAAGCCACTACAAGACAAGTGTCCTGTATGGTGCAATGTTTTAAGGGAGAATTTTGAGAAAGTGAGTTTGATAAAATAATTTTATAATGATAGAAATATAAGTAGTTAATGTATAAATTTTTTTTTTTTTTTTTGAACACAGTTAATGTATAAATTTATGCAAGAAAAATTTATACTATCATCATTTGAAAATTAATAATGCTACATTGTTCGAATTTTAGTTTGTCTGAATCATTCGAATTTTGACTTGGTCGCTCAGCTGGTCATAAGGCAACAAGGTGACAATCACAATCGAGAAAAATGATAATCGTGTTAGACAAGTATTGCACCAGTTGTCCAGATGGTCGTCCAAGTGGTAATTCAAGCGATCGATTGACATGCACAAATTTGTACTATTCAGGTAAACTAAAATTCGAATTACCAATTATTTTTGTTTAAAATTATTGATATTTTCTTTGAACAATGCTAGGGATTTCAATAAAATTATCAAATATTTACATGGGTGCAAAGTCCATACTCATGTGGATAATCCATATAAATATTTTTAATAAAAAAATTCAATAATTTTCTTAAAAATCTCTAACATTCTTTATTTATATATTTTTTTCGCTTGTTTTTTTTTTTTTTTTTTTTGTTGATATTCTTCCATTTTTACAGAGGACAGGGGTACTTTTGCAAAATGTACAGGGGACTTGCATGAAAGAAACACGGTCCGATTAGACAGATCGATGATATGTCAGGGGTGATTAACAGAAAAAAAAAAAAATTACTGGTTGGTTTTGAGATGGTTTTGAGATCATGCTGATACAGTTCATGTTTACTAATTATTCAATATAAAATTATAGTCATGTTCTCTCTATTAATTATAATACATATGAAACATCACGTGACACCGACTAATAATTTCTCATGATTGGGGCCATGTTGTGTGAAGTTATTGGGTGATTTTTGGATACCGGCACCCCAATGATATTGTGATTGGTAGAAGATTTAAAACCTACCAATTTGTATCAGGTAATTTGAGAACATGAAGAGACATGGTGAATTATAATTGGTGAAGGATACGACCACGTGACACATTTAGACTAACCAATAATTTTTTTTGTTATGTATATGTTGAACCTTTAAATATAGATATACATATAGGTTTATTTTGGCTATTAGAAAAAAATTAACTTATTGATTTATTTGAATCACATCATATTTTTATTTTTTTTACATATTTTACAAAAAAAAAAAGAAAAACACTTCCCAAAATAGGTCATAACATGATCATGTATGTGGGTTATGTTATGGTACGGGGTGTTTTGAGAAATTGGTTAAAATATGATTTTTTAGTTTTTTTGGGCTATTTTATAGGTAAAAAATGTGAGAGGTGATGTGATCCAGAACACGTTAAAAGTTAAAAGTTGACTTTTAATTGAGTTGCCAAAACAATATATCATATAAAAGTTATAATATTTATGAGATTAATTTATGCAAATTTTAAGGTCATAATTAAAAAAATGAGTTTACATTATAATGAGCCATAATTAAATCTTAATGTATATTTCATCTTTTTTTTTAATCTTATTTTTATAACCATATGATAGGATATTAGGAGTTGGTGAATTTGATTAGGATTGCAATTGCTTCATTGACTCAAACTTGAACTATTGACTTTTGTACTGTCCTAAGATACAATTACATAAATCATTAGGCTAATGCTAAATTATGGGTTGTTTTGGGAAGATGGTAAAAAGTAACTTTTTGGTTTTTAACCAAGCTTTTGGCTTTTTTAGATAAATGATTTGGGAAGTTGGTAAAAAGTGACTTTTGACTTTTTTAATTAATGTTTGTTTATGATGTCAAATCATAATGAAATGACCAAACTACTCCCATTTATTTAAAATATTTACAACTTTACCTATGTAACACATTTTGACCCATGAGGGGTAAAATTGTAATTTCACTGTTGGCTAAAAACCAACTTCCCAAATGAAAAAAAAGATAAAAAAGTCAACTTTTGGCTTTTGCTACTAACCAAAAAAAGTGGCTAAAAACTATGTTGCCAAAACAACCCTATGTGGTGTTTTGGAAAAATAATAAAAAATTAACTTTTTGACTTTTTAATTTTTTTTGTATAGAAAGGTAATGTAACTCAAAAAAACTAAAAAATTAAAAAAAGCTAAAAAGCTAAGGTTCATCATAACTAATACTAAAATAAATTTGGGTGAATTATACTAATAGTCCCTATAGTTTGGGACTTGTATCATTTTGGTCCCTAACTTTTCAATTATGACACATTTTACAATGAATTTTGAATCTTGTTCCAAATAAGGACAATTGAAGATATTATTAGATTCTTCAAGGGTAAAATTGTCAATTTGATAAAATATAAACTAATTTGACAAAAATAAATGTCAAACAAATATTTTTGAATTTTTAAAAATTATTTCTACCCACTAAAAATAAAATTATGTAAAATTGATAAAACTTTTAATTTTTATCAATTTTACATAATTTTATCATTCGTGGATAAAAATAATTTTTAAAAAGTTCAAAAAAAATTTTGACATTTATTTTTGTCAAATTAGTTTATATTTTATTAAATTGACGATTTTGCCCTTAAAATTAAATAATGCTATTTTCAATTGTCCTTATTTGGAACATGATTCAAAATTCAAAGTCAAATATGTCACAATTGAAAAATTAAGGACCAAAGTGACACGAGTCTTAAACTATAGAGACTATTTGTGTAATTTACCCAATAAATTATAGCTAAACATTATAAATATTATAATTGAGGTTTGTGATGACCGCTTTAAGGTTTTTTTTTTTGGGTTAATTACACTAATAGTCCCTATAGTTTGGGACTTGTGTCACTTTGGTCCCTGACTTTTCAATTGTGACACATTTGACCATGAATTTTGAATCTTGTTCCAAATAAGGACAATTGAAAATATCATTAGATTTTTCAAGGGTAAAATAGTCAATTTGATAAAATATAAACTAATTTGACAAAAATAAATGTCAAAAAATTATTTTTATCCACCAATGATAAAATTATGTAAAATTAATAAAAATTACATGATTAATTTTTTTAAATTAATTTTACATTATCATCATCCAAACACATAATAAAAATTAATTTGGTAAAAAAATAAATAAATGTCTAAAAAATTTATCAATTTTACATAATTTTATTTTTAGTAGGTCGAAATAATTTTTAAAAGTTCAAAAATATTTGTTTGACATTTATTTTTGTCAAATTAGTTTATATTTTATCAAATTGACAATTTTACCCTTGAAAAATCTAATGATATCTTCAATTGTCCTTATTTGGAACAAGATTCAAAATTCAAGGTCAAATGTGTCACAATTGAAAAGTCAGGAACAAAGTGATACAAGTCCCAAATTATAGGGACTATTTGTGTAATTTGCCCTTTTTTTTTTTTTTTTGGGAGGGGGGGTGGGGAACGGATCGTCGGTCGCCCTTTCCCTGTAGCCGTCCCTGTCGCCCCCAAAACGACGTCGTTTTGGGGGCAAAATTTCAAAAAAAAAAATTGCAGAGGCGAGGGAGGAAGGAGAGGAAGAGGGAGAGGGAGGAAGGAGGGAGGAGGGCCGGACTGAACTGGAGGGGGCCATAAATATTGGGGGAGGAGGAGGAGGAGGAGGAGGCGGAGAGGGGGAGCTGCTGCGGTGGAGCTACGACCTGCGACGGCTGCTGCGGTGGAGCTACGACCTGCGACGGCTGCGACGGCGGCAGCAACGGCGGCGAGGGACGAGGATGGCGAGGTCGCACCTTCCCTTCCTTCTCCTCCCCCCTCCTCCCTCCCTCTTCCTCTCCTTCTCCTTCCTCCCTCCCTCTTCTGCGTTTTTTTTTTTTGAAAATCCGCCCCCAAAACGACGTCGTTTTGGGGGCGACAGGGGACTGCTACAGGGGAGTGCTACGGGTGATCCGGATTCAGGGGGGGTGTGGTGGTGGTTGTATGGTAGAATTTTTCATGGATAATGATAGATAACTCTAAAAGTAGAGCTTTAAATGGAACTTTATTAAGTTGGTAGTGAATAAATTAAAAAAAAAATAAATCTAAGGTTGCGTTTGGTAGAATTTTCTATATATATTTGAAAATAGAGTTGTATTTTGAGTTTGTGAGTTTTGAAATTATGATTTGAGTGTGAAAATTTGTTTAATGAATGAGTTTTGAATTAAGTGAGGAATTTTTGATACTACATATGATATTTAATACAAAAATTTACAATTCATAACCAAACACATAACTCAAAATTCTATTTAAAACTCATAAAAAAATTTAAAAATTTATGAAATTTTTTTTATTTAAAATATAAAAAATAACACATGGGATTTGTTAAAAAAAAAAAAAAAAGAAGCACTGTTCCGGTCAACCGGCCGAATGTTCGGAAGGACAACCGGTTAGTCCAATTTTTTTTACCTTAAACAGAGCTTTCAAACGTGAGTGTAAAATTAATTTTTAAAAATCGTAAACAAACACCATACTTAAATATAATGGTAAAATTAAGTTTAGAAAAATCTACTAAACAAAACCTAAAATATCACATTATAAATGGGTCTCATCCCATTAAAACTTTCTTAAAATCCTTTTTTTTAACACTCCTAAAACATTTTTGATTTTTCACATCCAAATGAGATGGGATTTGATAATGATCAAATTGACAAAAGAGGAGAGAGAGAGAGAGAGAGAGAGAGAGAGAGAGTGAGTGAGTGAGTGTGAGTGTGTAGTGTAGTAGTATAGTAGTATGGTAGTAGTGGGGTTGGGGTCCAGTTGGGTTGATTGGACAAGACTCTTACCAGACTTCGTGTAAGTGTCAACGCCATTAGATTTTTCAAAGTAAAATATTTGAGGGTCATAATTTTTGTGATTTAAATGATTTGAAATTATCAAAACGATATCATTTTGACAATTTTGATGTTATTTTATACTCAAAACGATATTGTTTTGACAATTTCAAACTATTTGAGCCACAAAAATTATGACCTTTAACATTGCTGTTTTTCAAATTTAAAAGTAGTTAGCTTGTCCTTATCATACATCTTCTATCATGCTGTTTATATATAATATAGAATAAAGGTTGGAACCCCCTTTCTCCACCCATTTTGACCCCATTTCTTTTTTGATTGGTCACTTTTTCTTTTTCTTTTTCTTTTTTTTCTCCTCCTCCAATCACCACCCGCCACGTGTGTGTGGGGTGGTGAGGGTTGAAATTTGAGGGGGTCTAAATCACTGCTGTTATATATATTAACGGATTGTTTAGGATAATTTTTTAATTTTTTATAAAAATATGTGAAAAAATAAAAAAATGGTATATTTTTAAAAAAATAAAAAAATAAAAAAATACACTTTTATAATGCATTCCAAACATTATTTAAATAAAATATTTATTAGTATCTTTTTATAAATTACATCCCTTTTTATTTGAATCAGATTATCTTTCTATTTCTTTTATAAAAAGTAAATTTTTTTTAAAATAATCTATTTTCAAACAGTAAAAAATTAAAGTATATAACTTTTGAAATATAATTTAATAACAAAAAAATATTAAAACAAATTTTTATTTTAAAAAAAGAGACCACCATGAGTCTATGCCCTTTATATTTAAGAAGGAAAATGTTTGGTGGCCCGAATTCTGTGGCGCGAATGACTCAAATATGTTAAAATAACGTTGTTTTACACTTAAAACGACTTCATTTTGGGTGTTTCGAGTCATTCGAGTAACATTTTTTCGGGCCACCTATCATTGTTGATTTAAGAGTTTAAGAGTGTATACTATTTATATACATAGAATTAACAACACTCACGGAAGGTGTTGTGGATTGACTTTTTTCATAAATATTTTTAATTGTTTTCATAAATATTTTTGTTATTTGGTTTTCAATTTTTTTTTCTAAATCTAAAAATTAATTTAGTGATAAAATGAAAAAAAGAAAAAGAAAAAGAAAAAGAAAGTTTAAATCGAATGTGATATGAGATGATAGTTCAAAGGATAAAATGTAATTTATTTTAGTCTAGATTAAAAAAATTAATAGATGAAAAAGTTAATTATTATTACAATTTTTAATAATAATTAAAATGATATTGGACAACAGTTAAAAGGAGTATAGTGCAATTTATCCTTAAAAAATACGCAGTAGGACAAATCACACTCCAATTTCATAGACATTTTTCACTTTGGCCACTAGCACACGCAGAGACTGACTTCATTCATTTTCATGAGTGAAGAAGAAGAGTATACACTGTACGTCACCCCACAACCACAGTGAGTACATCAAAGCATTAGGTATCAAAATCAATAATGGCCCTGTTTGGTAAGACTTATTTTCAGTTTATTTTATCTTTTAACTTAATTTAAGCTATTTTGATATGTTTGGTTCGGCTTAACAATACAACTTATAATTTTTTGTAAGTCAAAAATTGACTTATTCTTTGAGTGGGGAGGAAAAACTTAATTTATAAGTTAAAAATCAGCTTATGTTCAAAGGTATAAGTTAAGGGTGTGTTTGTTTGGACGGACTAGATAAAGGGGGATTGTAATCCATCGGACTATTAGTCCCGGGATACATTGTCCCGGGACTATTTGGTTGGATTGGATTTGTATCCTATGTTTGTTTAGTCATGGGATTAGATGTTTGGATTGGACTATTTTTAATAAATCCAATGTTTGGTTAGACGGACTGGATAAGGATAAATGTTCAAAAGACTATTTTACCCTTATAATCTATAATTTATAATTTAACAACACTAAAAAAAATTAATTTATAAGGCCATAATTTATAATTTATTATTTTTAAATAAATTTAATTTATAATTAATATTTTTTATTTAATATATAATTTTAAATTAACAATACTAAAAAAAAAAATTATTTAATATGTAAATTTAATTTTTTAACAACACTAAAAAAATTTAATTTATAAGGCCATAATTTATAATTTATTATTTTTAATTAAATTTAATTTATAATTTATAATTTATAATTTAAATTTTTTATTTAATATATAGTTTTAAATTAACAACACTAAAAAAATAATATATAAATGTTCAAAAGACTATTTTACCCTTTTCTAATTGTTTACTAAGTAATAGCATGGAGGGTAAAATGGACATTTCACAAAATAATTCCATGGGATACCAATCCCATGGTTTCTATCCCACACCTCTCATGGGATAAGATAGTCTCATATTTGTGGGACTAATAGTCCGGAGCAAAATTTTTCAAACAAACAATGGACTATTAGTCCGGTGGGACTAATAGTCTAATCACACTCCCTTATCTCTCAAAACAAACATGCTCTTAGGGTATAAGTTCTAGGCACTGTTTGGTAGGGCTTATTTCCAGCTTTTAGCTTAATTTAAACTATTTTGATGTGTTTGGTTCAGATTAACAATACAGCTTATAGCTTTTTGTTAGTTAAAAATCAACTTATTCTTTGAGTGGGGGGAGAAACTTAATTTATAAGTCAAAAATCAGCTTATGTTCACAATTATAAGTTATAAACTGTTAAGGTATAAGTTATAATCACTTTTCCACAACTCCACCAAACGGGGCCATAATCACTTTCCTACAGCTCTACCAAATAGGGCCAATTTATGCTACTATTTTTGGTTTAGATTTTTAGAATTTATTTTTAAAAAAATTAAGTTTTTTTATTTTTCATATGTTTTTGTTTTTATTGATTTTTTAAAAATATTTTAAGATTTTTTTTTTAATTTTTAGATACACCTAAGATAAATATACTTAAAAAGTATAATATTTGTAAAAAAATTTATAAAAAATTTACTAAATACGAAAAATACAAAAAAATAAAAATAAAAATTCAGTACATTTTTATATTTTTATGTATTTATTGATTTTTTAAAATATTTAAGGTGCATCTAAAAATCAAAAAAAATGTTTAAAATTTTAAAAATATTCACTAAAAACAAAAAATAAAAATTCAATTTCTAAAAAATTAAATTTAAAAAATTAAAAATAAACACAGTGATTACTACTCACTCCCTCACTCAAGAAGTTGTTTGTTGTTTTTGAAATATTGTCAAATGGTGTCCCAAGTACGATATAATTAGCGGAAGAAGTGGAGTTTATAATTTTATGTTAGATAATTAAAGAACAAAAAAGAAGAAAAATGTTTGAGGGCCACAAAAACAATGACTCAAATGACTCAAAACTACCAAAACAAATAAAATTTTAAATATTTTTTTTTTGAGTCATTTGAGTCATTGTTTTTGTGGCCCTCTACCATTGTTGAAAAAAGAATATGAAAAATTGTAATGGATGAAAAACAAAATCACGTAACACTCCAAAAATACTAAATAATTTTCCCTCTCACTCACATGACACACCCAACAAAATAATGGTGGGTCATATTCGATGTATTTACCCAAGAAAATAAATTTATAAAAATAAAAAATAAAAAATTAATGAGTGTGGGGTACAATTTTTTGCTCAATTAATGGGGGTGCAAGTCCCACCATATTAATGGTGCATGATTTCAAACACACCAAGATATATGTGCCCAATTAATAATTCATCAACTGTGCAATTTAATAAGGTCAAAGGCAAAGAAAAAAGCACGAAGCCATTGTGATCAACAATAAGTTTTTAAGTTAAAAATTAATGCTCAGAAAAATATGAATAATGTTATATATATTAATTAGTGTACTAATTAATGATATGATATAATTTAATAAATTTTTAGTATTTATAATTTGTATAATGAATAAAATTAATAATAATATCATTATTAGTATTGGTACACTAATTGATATACTAATTGATATATGTAATACTACAGAAAAAATATTAATCAAATGCAGCACTACTTTAATTTTTAATTAATTAATAAACTATAATTAAAAGCTCTACTAAACAATGACACAAAGTTTCAAAATAAAAAAATTATAAAAATCTCATATAATCAAACACCAAACAACTCCATTTAATTGTAGAGTCAGAAGATTATCTCTTCTCAAATTATTCTATCCTTAAATTTTTTTATTCTTCTATTCGTAAATTTTAGATAGAAGGATAAAGAAATATGAATACAAAAAATCTTATAATAGAATTTGACTAAGAATTATTTGTCTTTAAATTTCTATCCTTCGATTCTAAAACACTTTCATCCATTAAATTATGGAAAAATGCTTGGTGTCCCGACACTTCGAGGCTCGAATGCCTCGAATCTCTCTCTCTTCAACCATTCACGTGGCTTGTTTCTCTCTCCTCAAACCTAAGCAGCTCAAGCTCTCTCTGCTCTCATCCCTTCCATCCTCTCGCTCTCTCTCATCCCTCGCGTCCTCTCGTTGTTGGGTTGTTGTTCGGATCTATAGAGAGAGAGATTAAAGGACTTGCCTCGTTTGAGGAAAGATGGAGCTCGAACCAGTTGAGGTGGTTGGTGGTTGTTGGGTTGTTGATGTGGGTCAAAATGGAAGGTCGAGAAGTGTAATGGGTCGTTGTCGGGTTGTTGTTCGGAGCTATAGAAAAAGAAATTGAAGGACATAACTCATTCTAAAATAGACGAAGCTCAAAGCAGAGATGGTGGTGGTTGTGTTCGTCATCCGGCGATGGTAGTGGTTCGTGGTGGTGGGATTTGAGGTTAGAGATGATAAAGATAATGTCGATCATAAGGTTGAAGATGCAGAAGAGAGTAGTGGGTGTGAACTAGCTTGCCATGAAATCCAATATGTTCTACTTCGTCCTTGGCTGGTTATAGAGAGAGAGAGAGAGAGAGAGAGAGAGAGAGAGAGAGGGGTCGGGTCTTGTACGGGCGGAAAATATTTGTCGCTTTTCGTACTCCTTACTACCAAGATTGACTTGCTCCGATAAAACTCCATCTAACTGCGAACAACACAAAGGTGAGCTACCCAGCGGGTAGGTTACCGGAAAACTTCTCTAACGGCCAAGTTATCTTTCTTGGAGAAGAGATAAGGTAGAGCATTGTAGAGAGAGAGAGAGAGAGAGAGAGTTGTTAAAGTTTTCTTACATATCTAGAGTCTGGTCGCGCCTTTTATCTAGGTTGGCCATGCAGCCCCACTACTTCTGTCGTCTTTTGTTGGAAGCGTGGCTATACTGTCTTCTCCATTTTTCACATGTGTATGCATTAATACTGCCAAACAATATTGGCCAAACCGCTAAACAGTATTGACGCGTGCTCAGAGCGGATTAATCTTCTTCTACCACTGGACCACGTGGAATGCCTGAACCGAACTGTTAGGTCCCTAAGTCTTGTCAATCCCGCGAACAAACTTGTGTAATCGAGTTGTAATTTCTGTGCTGTTTTGTGTTTCTCGCTCGAGCGAAGGATTGCGTCTGGCTTAAAACCTGAAAGAAGTCATTGTGCGCTCGAGCAAAGCATTGGTGGCTCGAGCGAAGAACTGCGTCTGCATAAAAACCTGAAAGAGTTTATTCCTCGCTCGAGCGAAGACTTTGTGGCTCGAGCGAAGGCACTTATGGAAATCACGCGAGATAAGCTTCTCGCTCGAGCGAGAGAAGCTTCGCTCGAGCGAGCTTCAGAATCCGGATTTCTATAAGTAGTTGGTTTTCTCCAAACTTTAGGATTACTTTTCCAGATCTACTTTGAGGTTTTCTAAAGTGTTCTTGTGGAGAGATTTTTGGTGAGTTTTCCTTGATGTTTTCAGAGAGTTCTTCACTCATGATCTAAGATACATACATCAAGGAGTTTGTTACTTTATAATTCAAGAGAGTTCTCTTCGATGGATTCCGAAGATTCAAACGTGGAGTTTCAAAGGAGTTTGATTCTGTACGTAGTCGTTTATTCGACAAACGAAGTTGTGGATTCAACTTCATATCAATCAGTTCCGAGACGAAGGCGTAGTGAAAGAGTTACAGAAGGTGTGAAGACAAATTGACTGTGTTGGGTAATTTGTGTATTATCTTTATAATCTTTCTTTCTTCAGTAGTAGATTGATTAGTGGCAGTTCGCTCGTGGTTTTTTATTACAATTGAAGGTTCTTCAATTGTGATTTTTTCCACGTAAAAATCGTTTGTGTCGATTTATTGTTTATTCAGAAAAACAACAATCTAAATCACTTTCGTAAGTGTTTGATGATTTAGATTGCATGTTTTGAATAATTGAGATTTGGAATATTTTAATCTTGATCTAATCATGAATCACTAAGGATTTTCAACGATCACTTGTAGCACTAACAGAATGATAGCTTAGGATGTCTTCGTGCTGAACTGAATCACGCCGACTCCCAAGTTAGCTTCGTGCTCGATTAATGCCTCAATTGTGTTACACTCTTAGACTGGTTGGTCTCGGCATGTTGGTCGTCATCTCGGCTATAGACCGCGACCCCTTGCATATCTTGCTCAGTCCTCGTATCTGGCCCACGCTATGCCTAGTTCGGCCCATTCTCATAGCTAAGACATGGCCCTCTTCAGCATGACGCCTAAGACCGCAAAGGTCTAGCTTGACTCAACACCATTTCCATGTTGGTTAACTTGGCCCAGCACCACATTTCGTGCTGGTTTGGCTCAGCCCAATACCACGTTTCGTGCTGGTTTGACTCAGCTTAACACCACATTCTGCGTCGGTTTAGCTCGGCCCATTGTTTAACACAAATCTCCCTCTCAAGTCTCTTCTAATCCTAAGGCTCGAATTGAAAAAGCCATGAATATGTTCAATTTTGTGATTCACTCCTCAGAATATTGAAGAAATATTAATAAAAAATAAAAAAATAAAAAAACAATTTTGTGATTCATTCAATAAGAATACTGAAGAAAAATTAAATAAAAAATCAAACTTGAAGAGTTTTTGCTTTGTAAAATTTTCACTTTCAGACACATGAATTTGCTTACATATATACATGTATGTACGTGTAGAGAGGGAAAGAAAAATGAGAAGAAAGAAAGTTGCAGAGAGAGAGGACGGAGGGGGGTTGGATCAGAGCCCCAACGTCGAAGGAGAGAGAGAGAGAGGGATGGGTAGGCGGCAATGGCGGTGGATAATAGAAAGGGGTTTGCAAAGGGGCAGTTAAAGGTGGAGATGGGTCGCTGGAGATGGGCCATCTTCCTTTGTTTTTGTTTGGAGAAAAAGAAGAAAGAAAAAAAAAAGAGAGGTAGTTATCTGGATATTTCATTTTTGTGAGTTTGTTCCAAAACGACGTTATTTTAGGACACTGCATGAAACACTATAGGCAATGACTGCAGAGGATCCGGACTAGAGAGGGTCGAGTCAATCGAGGTAGAGTTGTTTCTAAGCCTGTAGCTGGATTGTAAATCGTGTGGAGAGCCATATTTTGAGAGTGATTTGAAAAACATAACCATATAATGACCGAAATAGTTGAAAAACGCAAACCTTTTACCCTACAATTCATTGTCAACACTATACCATGTCATTTTAAGAGAACCCCTAACCCAATTATAATACGAATTAAAAGACTTTATTTGAAAACAGATTATGTTAATAATTTTTTAACTTATTATAAAGAAATATAAAAAAAAATTAAAAAAAAATATAATAATACTTTTTATCTTTTTTATTAAAATGTATTAATTGACAAACAAATTTTACAACTCTTTTTTTATCAACTCATGTCTTGTAATGATAAAACTTAAATATTTGAAACAAAATCACTTTAATAATATGATAGTAACACACTAGTAAAAAAAATTGTAATAGTCAATAATTTATACAGGCATTGTTGAGAGAGAGAGAGAGAGAGAGAGAGATGAGCTTTTGCTAAAACCCAAATTCTCATTTCTTTCAACTTATTTGTGTTTCCAACATATAAACACATATAGACATCTCATGCCAAAACCCATATAGACATCTCATGGAAAGCTCACAACCATACATCTCATACTCCTCTCCCCCAAGACTTTTAAATATTATCTATTAGATACTTCCTATCATAATTAAAAACCCTAATTTAAGCTTATAGCTTATAAATAATAAAAAAAAGGAAATTCAAGGGGGGGTAAAGGAGAAAACTAACAACTAAAATAAAACCCATTTTCCATGTATTATATGGCATCAAGTCTTCTAAGAACCTCAAGAATGTAACTGAGCCACCAAGCTCAACCACCGGCACATTCACCGCCACATATCCTGGTAAATTCACATTATACTGCAACTTGAGGTGTTCTCATCACTGAAAGCATGGGTGTATTGGTCGGCTGGAGGTGGGTACTGATATGGGTACGGGTATGGCGGCATGTAATTGACGGCCGGAGGTGGTCGAGAGTACATCATTGGTTGAAACCTCTCATTTCCATTTGCGCGTTGTTGGTTCATCATCATCGCCGCCAATTGCTGCTGGTAGTATTGTTGGTTCCCGGCCATCATCTCCGGTCGGGCTGCTGCTCCATTGAAGTATCCACCGCCCCCAGCGGGATTCATCGCTGAGGCCGGAAGGCCTTGGACAGCTGGCATTTGGCCCATCTGGCCCATGGGCATATTACCCCCCATCTGGCCCACATTAGCCCCACCCATGGCATGGTACCCACTGGGCATGCCTTGACCAGCAGCAGCAGCAGCACCACCATTGGGCATACCTTGAACAACACCACCACCACCACCACCACCACCTTTCTTGCCTGCATTTCCATTATTGTTACCATTCTTGTTCTGAGCTCCACCACCATTTTTGCCATCTGATTGATGGCCACCGCCATTCTTCCCACCACCATTCTTTCCAGATGATCCACCACCACCACCACCTTGATTTTGATTCCCACCACCACCACCTTTCTTTCCATTCTTTCCATCATTCACCTGAACAGGTATATTTCCACCACCACCACCCTTTTTCCCATTTCCTCCATTTCCACCGCCGCCACCACCCTTGGCCTGAGCCAGAGCACTCATAAGCTGTGGATGCTGCTGGCCATTCATCATCATCATCATCATGTTAGGCATCTGCTGACCAGTAGCCATCATCATGGGTTGTGGTTTCATCTTGTTAAGAGGATGATGGGGTGCACCATCCATCATCTCATCATCCAAATCATCATCATCATCAAAGTCGTCGTCATCATAATCATCATCAAACTCATCATCAAATTCATCATCACTCATCAGATCATCATCTTCAGGCAAGTTGAACTTCACAGCCTTATGTTGATTCTGGTCCTTGGTATTATTAGTGAAGGGCAGTTTCAAGCCCTTGAATTGGGGCAACTTCAGATCTTGAATAGCCTTCATTTGCTGCAGCTGCTGCTGGTGGTTCTGGCCACCACCACCACCGCCCCCCTTGGGTTGCTGGTGGTTCTGGCCACCACCACCACCACCACCACCACCACCCCCCTTCTGACCCTTCTGGGACCCACCTTTGCCATTGTCAATTTGCATGTTCTTCTGGTTATTGGCCTTTGGAGCACCCCAAAGCTCAGCATGTTTGCCGCTCTTGCTTAGCTTCTTGATCAGCGTGTTTGGGTCTACATTTCCCGACACAGTGACCTTGCCAAGGTCTGAGTCTATATGGGTTTTGTAAACCCCTAAAAAAATGAAAAAATAAAAAGGAAATTTCAAGAAATTGAGGGGGGAAAAAATCCACAAAGAAAAAAAATTTGGCCATATGAATCGACAAAATAAATTTAAAAAGGGGGTTTTGAAATGGAAAATTACCATCAATTTTCTGCAAGATTTTTCTGACTTTGAGCTTACAACCGTCACAGTGTATGTTCACTTTCAGAACACAAGTCTGCATGCACAAAGTGAAATCATGGAACCAAAAACAGAGTAAAGAAAATGTCATTCAAATCAAGGAAAAGAAAAAGAAAATTTCTAGCTTTGTCAAGAAAAGACCTGCATACAAGTGAAACTAATTGTAAATATATAGTGATAGTGAAGAAAGAAAGAAAGAGCATTCCATCTCAAATCTTGAGTTCAAAACAAACAAAGCATTTCAAGAAAACAACAAACACATCATCACACTGAGTTCCTATACATACAGCTATATACGAAGATATATATCTATATATATATATATAGAGAGAGAGAGAGAGAGAGAGAGAGAGAGAGTGAGTGAGTGAGTGAGTGAGTGAGTGAGTGAGAGAGGAGAAATGAGTGTACCTGGATCTTCAAAAACTCTTCTTTACTCATGTCTTTGTACTAAAACAGAGCAACCAAGGGGTACAACAATGGAAAAGAGAAGAGGGGTTGGGTTGGAGGTAGATCTGAGAGAAACAAAAGCAGCTAAAAAGTGACTGAGAAGATAAATAACATTCAAGAAAACTCCACAAGAGGTTCCTTTCTTCTTCTCTGTTGTCTCTTCTGGCCCTTTTTCCAAACACAGAGAGAGAGAGAGAGAGAGAGAGAGAACAAAATGGGTATGAGCACTGAGCAAAGAAAGTTAAAGATTACAACAACAATGTTCAGTCTCTCAGTGTGTGTGAGAGAGATTGAGTGAGAGAGAGAGACGTTTCAGAGGCGGTGGGTGGACATTAAACTTCTCTGGTGTATCTGCTTCCTCTATTTCAGAATTTGAGAAGAGAGACAGAGAGAGAGAAGGTGAACAAGACCTCAGGGCCCCGTTTGTTTTGGAAGATAGAAGGGAGGGGATTGGTAGTGAGGGGATTGATAGTGAGGAGATTAGTAGTGAGGAATTGTTAAATTATTTTTATATAAAATAATAAAATAAATAAATAAATATAAAAAATTAAAAATTATATTTTAAAAAAAATTTCTAATATATAAAAAATAAAAAAATATCTAATCCCCTCACTATTTTTCTAATACCATCTCTACCTCCTCCTTACCAATCCCCTCTCCAAGGGTATTAGTAATACCAAGGGACTAATAGTCGCAAGAGCCTTCTCCCAAAACAAACAAGGCTATTACTAATACCTTGATATTAGCAATCCCAATACCCTCTCTTTCACCTAAAACAAAACAAACGGGCCTTGGTTATGGCCTTTATTTTAATAATTTATATATATATAAGGCCGTATAAGCCATTTGGGCCTTGGCTGGGCTTTAGAATTGCGTTGGTTTTGGATTTGGGTTTGGGACTTTTTTTTCTATTTCTTTTTTATATAACAAAAATAAAAATTTTATTTGGTATAAATAAATAATTTTACAAAAAACGATAACAAAAAAAAACATATATATATATATATGTGTGTACGGTGCGGATGCGGTGAAGAGGCATAGGTTGACCGATGGTAGCTACCTGAGTACGTAGTGGGAAAACGGGATATTGTTGTGCCTAACTATTGTGTTCTTTGTGGGAGGTTATTCCGAATGTTTTTTAATGATATGAATCGTTTATATTGTAGGGTTCGTTGAGTAGATTATCTTTACAAAAAATCAAATTGATTGAATATCTATAACCCTATAATCAATGCATGCTTGTTTTTATAAAAATTAACAGTTAACGTAACTTTCATAAATTTTTATAAATAATTAGAACCTAATCACGGGGTTATGAATATTCGATTAATTTGATTTCTTAAATGAATAATATTCTCGACGAATCCTAAAATATGAACGATTCAGATCATCGAAAAACACTCGAGACGATCTCCCACAAAGAGCACAGCATATAGCAGTAACCTCACTTCCCATAGTCGGTAAGTGTTGTTGGTTAGGGATGATAAATAAATCAAACAATTTGAGTTTGACTTATATTCGTCTTGTTAAAAACTTCTTATGTTTGTCTTGTTAAAAACTCATTCGAGTTCGATTCGTTAAATAAATAAATAAATCAAATTGAAACGCATTTTAAAATTTGTTAAACTTTATAAACTAAGTTGGAACAATTAATTATTCATTCGGCTTAATTCAATAAGTCTAAATTTATATAAAATATCAAACTACTTAAGTTCAACTCGATAAAAACTCGTTTGAGATAGACTTGAAAATTTAACTAACCAAATTTAAACAAATTTTGAAACTTGTTAAAGTTATCAAATCAACATTGAAAAATTAATTGTTCGGCTCATTTGGTTCGTTTATTACCCCTATTGCTGGAAGTCACAATTGGTTACTATTTCTTACAATCGATTATTGTTTCTTACTTAAGAGGTCCTTATCGGTTCCTAGAGACTGACTGGTAGTAGCAGGTGGCCAGAAGTGGTAAGAGAGGAGAGATAGTAAAAGTTATTTTGAAAATAAGTGAAACTATTATTTTTTCATTCTCAATTTTTTTTTTTTTTTTTTAAATTTCAGAATCGATGTCATACTTTTTAAAACAAATATATATATCAAATATATATTTATTTAAATTTTAGTTCATAAAAAATAAAAACATTAGCAAACAAAACTTAAATAATTTGTAAACAGTAACTTTATACATAAAAAATTAATTACAATAATGTAATAGTGATATTTTTAAATTAATAATTCATTTTAGTGACTCATTTGATTTAAAATAAATAATTATTAAATTATTGTTTAGACTTTATGTATAATTTTGTTAGTTATATAACATTATTATTTGTATATTTGAATGAAACGTTTGGTTAGAGTTGTAGACGTCCCCGAACGCCCCGGAAGGGTTAAGTCCCGTTCTGTTCGTTTGTGGGTCTACTACAGTTCGGACTCGAATTGTCACGGTTCTTAATCTGAACCAAAGAGTCCAAATCCGGCAAATCGTTTTGAGAAAACAGATTTTGAAAGAAGTGCCAAACATGGACTGCTTTGCCAGATACAGAGTCGCCACCTAAATATTTTTTAATGGGGAAATTTAGGAAACCCTGACTCGGTGCCAAATGCCACGTGTCCGTCATCACCAAAGTTGCCTCGGCTCGGGAACTTGGGTACGATTGGGGAAGGTCAGCTATGAGCACCCCCTCTCGCCCGATCAAAGATTGGCCTCTACTAACCGTGATATCTTGTTTTGAAAACGTTATGCGTTCTTATTCCGGTTATTAGCCTAGAATTACTATGTTATGCGCACAGCAAACAAGCATAGATCAAATCGCCTAAATTGGAACAAAACATTGTATGTTTGTTTTGAAAATGGTTTGCTACTCGTAAATAGGCTAAAATGCAGGTTTTGCCACCTTAGAGTGGGCTTAAAACTCACAGTTTTAATGTATTATTCCAATTTAGGTAATTCAACCTCCATCCACAGGCATTCAAGCAGTTTATATCACATAAGCAGCTAGCCTCATGGTAATCATACTATTATGGCAACACTCACACGCATGCGGTATGCTAAAGCATAAAAGCTTACCTAGTACTCCAAGCCAAAACAGAAACCAGTTAGTAATCATATGCATGATCCTAGCTCATGTTAAGATGGCTAATGCAACACATGCAAGATGCAACTAGAATAGGCTCGGCTATCCTAAACATGGCATGTGAAATGCTACAAGTAACATGTATTCAATTTGGAAATTGAAGTACAATGCAGTTTGTATGATGTACCGAGCCCAGTGCATGTAAGACAAATGAATGGATGCACGCATGCATAGTATAAGGTATGCTAATTTAAACATGCCCTAATCTACCATCATAAGCAGGTAAATAAAAGGGAAGAAAGAAGTGGGGGTTGGAAGACATGCACACACGCACCCACACTTATTACAAATTCGCCCTCGCTTGGAGGGACCAAAAGAATATACAGTCCCGAAATAATACAGTCCAAATACATAATAAATTATTACAAAATATTCTAATTTAAATTAAATTCGATGCAAAAAGAAAGGGGCCTCAGCCCTGCCTCGGGATGCGCGAATGATGCATGCTCGATCCATCTTGCCTGGAAAACCCGTGTCATGCCACTGTTGCTTCTGTTTTTACTGCCCTGTCTCTCCAAAAATTGCCAAAGTCCCAGAATACCTTTTTTGCATGCTACTGAACACCACCGGCTGGAAGACGTGCCGACCGGCCATCTAAAATTTCCATCGGCTGCTGGGAAGATTATCGGCCATCTATATAGTGCCGGTCGGCACTCTAAACTACCGGTCGGCATAAAATTCCTGCAGAGAACAGTTTTGACAGCAGCAGCAGACAGACAGTGCATGACATGGAGTTTTGAGCATATGTAAGCATAGCCAATGCTTCCTATCATGCATGGGACTCAAGGAAGCATAGCCCTCGACCCTCGGGCCATCAATGATGCATTTTGGTGCATGATGGCCTAAAAGGCCAAGTTTGCATTTTAATGGAAATGCATGCAACACACAAATGAAGACCAAGGCTCTATCATGTATTGGTCAAGGGCCTCGATGACCGAGAGTTGGGACAAGTTGCATTACTTGTGGTATGAACTCCTCTCAACCCTCACACTTGGTTTGACTCCCCAAACCAAGTAATGCAATGCATGTTATGCAAGCATGGCTCCACAATGCAACCTACTACTAAAATGCAAACATGCCAAATGTAATGCAACATGCAAGGTGCAAAGGCAATGCAAACATGGACAATTTAGGCAATAGGATTAGCATGTGGCAAGACCATATTAATCAAACATGCAACAAGCATTAGACAAATGTGCAATGGTGGACTTAAACCATGATGGGGCAGACCTCAATCCACCCCAAAACAGTGGCCAAAAGTGCCCCAAAAGGTGGGCAAATGCTCAAACAAACATGCAAGCTAATGGGCCTAAAACTAAGGCATAAAGGAGAGCACTCCACTACCACCAACAAGACCACGCATGGTATGAATTAGACAAGCAAAAACAGAACTTCTATTCACCAAAACACACCCCAAAATCCGATGATATGGCAGCCCAAATGCCTAGAACATACAAGCATGCACAATGCCCATTTTAAAGCATAAGAGATCAACATTTCAAAACATGAAAGAGATGATAAATGGAGACATATAAGCATGGCATAAGGACTGAAATAGCATGTTAATTGATTCCAAATCACTAAAATAGCTTGATCAAATGCATGTTTAGGACTCACATCTCAAGACTTACAAGCCTTAATGCAAAGCAACTATGTCAAACATGCTAAACATGATAAAATCAGTGGCCAACAGACCTTAAACATGGCAAAATGATGCTAATGCCTTCATGGAATCATGCTAATACATGCAAGGATCATGGCCTAAACACAAGATGCATTTCTATGCCAAATAGAGGAATGCAAAGCAAGTATAACATGCATGAAAGAGGCCAACAAACCACCATTAGACAGAGGTAAAACATGCTCCAAAACATCCAGATAAGCTCTGAAATGAGGCCAAAACAAACCAAGTAGGCATGCTCCCTTATGAGCCAAAACAAAAGGCAAAAGAGGGACAAAGGGGAGAGGGGTGTCCCTCCCCTATACAAGACTTCAAACCACCTTTTTTGCCACTAAAAACCCACTGGTTTTCAGTGGTGAAAGGACCCAAAACAACAAGGCAACTAAGGCTCAAAGTAAAGACACCAAATAGGCCAAAATAAGGCCTAAAAGGGTGAGTTTGCACTCAAACCACAAAATGACCTTAATGAAAGTTCAAAAGTAAGAAAATCTAAGATCTTTTTCAGTTATACACCAAGCTCAAAACACAAAGCAAGATAGGTAAAAACTTGTTGCAAAAATGGGGAATCTAAAGTAAAGTGCTCATCCTTGAAGAACACTTGAAGAACAGGTGGTGCAGCCCTCCTCTATTGATCAAAACCAGTCCAAAAACTCATCAAACAACCCTCCAAGCCTCCCAATCTCGAGCTAAGGTGTAATGGTGTGTGTATTGGTGCAAAAGTGAGGTAAAAGTGCACTTTTAGGCCTAAAAACTCACACACAAGAGGAGAGAGAGAGAGAGAAAATCTAGAGAGGGAGAGATATATGGCAGATATATAGATACATAAGCTCTGGTTTTTGATCAAAAGTGGCCAACCCCTCTCAAAGGGAGAGAGATGGTGCTTATATAGGCCAAGACCAAGCCAAATGACTTAATGGCTAAGCAAAGAGAAATGTTCAAGGGGGCCAAAAGGGGCTAGGCTTCCTGGGGAAGCTAAGACAGCTGGCCAAGCTTCTCCAAGAAGCTTGGCCAAAGGTTCAAGCTTCTAGAAGCTTTAGGGGTTCAAAGGTGCAAAGTGGTCATTCCTGTGCACGGGGATGAGTGATAGTGTATTCCAGCTGGCACAGCTGGCATGCACCATGCCTCAGAGGTTCAAAGGGTGCACGCCGGCCACCAAAAAGATCATCGGCACAAAAAAGTGCCGGTCGGCAACATATAATGCCGACCGGCCAAGGATTTTAACAAAACAGTGCCGACGGCACACATATGCGGCCGGTGATGGTAGGGAAGGGCCGGTGGTGTGTGGGGATGGCCAACAAGCCATTTCCTGCCCCTCCAAGGTAAAACACAAGTGTTTGGTGCAAAATCAGACACAAAACAGTCGAGTTCGGAGATCCTGAGGCAAGGCGCGTAGCCGAGAACTCCGGGAACTCCAAACAAACACAAACATGGATAATCACCGAGTGTTCAAGCGGTGACGTCCAAGGCTTGAGGACGGTCAAAAATGGGGTGTCTACAAGAGTGTGTGAATGAATTAAATAAAATAAATATTAAGTGTAATATAGTTTATTGATTATTGAAATATTTATTAATTAAATGTTAATGAACCATTTGTCAGATTTGAAAAAATTAGAGACAGTAAATATTTTATCAAATATTTTATACAAATGTGTGAGTTTCATATACATATAAAATATTTAATAAAATATTCAATAAAATATTTAAAATTTCTAATAAAATATTCAATAAAATATTTAAAATCCCTAAGTGAGATTTTCCCCACAGTCAGATTTTCCCCACAAAATTGAATGGTACAATAAATTAGATCATTTATTGTTACTCTTTAGGTTGCATTATTAAATTACTTACAGTCCTTGTCCAGATGTCAAATTACCAAACTGCCCTCATGACCCTTTTCATTTTCTATGGATATTATGCCCCCTTTCTTTGCCTTTTTTTCTTTTTCTTTTTCTTTATGCACATTATTTTATTCCTCGATAATCTATATGTCAGGAAAAAAATAACTAACAGTATAAAATCAGCGTAATAAACAGTTCTGGTAGGTAGTCCGAATCACTTCCGGCTCGAATGGCTCGAGGTGCCAAAACAACTTCTTTTTTTTTTTTTTTTTTTTTTTTTTTTTTTTTTTCAGAACTCAAAGGAGAGAAGAACGGAGGAGGAAGAAGATGAAGAAAGTAGAAGAAGAGAAACAGAGGAGGAAGAAGAGCTTGGGAACACAAACAAACAGATCTTGATTTTTTTTTTTTCTGATTTTTGTTTTGTTCTTGATGTTGTTCTGAAGATGAAAGAAAAAATAAATAAATAATTGTTGGCAATTGTTGGCTGATGTGTTGATGATGATGATGTTCTTGATTTTTTTTTTTTGATTTTTTTTTTTGTTCTTGATGTCAAAGAATCTGCAGACCCAACGAGTTGATGTTGATGAAGATGTTAATTCGCCTGGAAAGGATAATGAACAAGATGTTAATTTGAAAGCTCAAAACTGGCGGAGCTTGAGCAGATTATAATTTGATCAACAATATGAACATCTTCATCAACATCCATTTTGATGATGAACAAGATCTGCAGACCCAACGAGTTCAGAAAAACGCAGAAAAAAAAAAACATCAAAACGATGTGTATACACACAGATCTGTGTGTGTATACATACACACAGGCGGCGCCAGTGGCTCGAGGGGTTTGTGATCGACGGTGATGACGGCACCGGTGGTTTGCGACGGTGATTCCGGCTCTCTCTCTGTCTCTGTTCCCCGTCCCTCTTTCTTCTCTTCCACCCATCCACCCACCTCTGCCTTCCCCTTCTCTTCTTCTCTCTTCCTCTGTCTCCTTCTGCTGTCTGTTTCATTGAGAGAAAACAGAGGAAAAAGAGAAAGGAAAATGTTTGAGGGAAAAAGAAAATTTCGAGCCACATTCGAGGCAAGCATTTCGGGCCCTCAAACATTATTCCGTAATAAAATTCATAATCAACTCCACAGACTGAACCACACTATGCAATCCACTTGGTAAATTTCAAGCAAACCAAGTCTTTCCTAAACATAAGATTACAAACAGGTTGAATCGAAAAAAATTTTGAATGGCTGGTCCATACGAAACTTTGTCCTAATTTGAATTGAGCTCCCTCGCTGATAGACGGTAAAATTAGTCTTTTAAATTAATTGATTTAGTGAATGGAATACTGAATTATCAAAAGTAAAAAGTATCAACAACTTTGATGCATGTCTAATATGGTAAACTAATAGGGAGTGCTTGTGGATCTATCATATGGGCCCTACTTTAACAGCAATTGGGTGAGAAAGTTAACCCAAACAAGGCCTTATAAACAGCTGATTTTTTTGAGTTAATATTTTCTCAAGTAAGTAACCCTTCATTTATAAGGCTCATAATTGTTGCCCTTCTTAAAAGGCTAACCCATATGATGAAACCCTTGTGGCTTTGTCCTTTCCATCTTTATATATATTTGTTTACTTTTTTACCCTTTTTGTTTTTTTGGTCCTTTTTTTTTTCCCTTAGCCTGCAAAAGAAATGTGAATGGTGATTATTGGAGGGAAAGCACCCATAAAAAATGGCTTTCCTACCCAAATTCAGTGAAAGTTAAAATATTGTTGAACAATACACAGGGTTTGGATTGATTGTAATTATTTGTATAAAAAAAAGCTCCTCCCTCTACTTCATAAATTCATTCACAAATGAAAGATCCGAGCCCACAATTAAAGTAATTAAGCGAAAAAATAAAAAATAATAATCAAATATAAACTCGAAGGGCTTGTTTGGATCAATTTTTTAATTTTATTTTTTTAATCAAATTTTAACATTTTCATACCTATTTTTTCCCCCTTTTTAAAAATTAATTCTATATTTTACTCCTTTTTTTTTTTATGGGATTTAGTGTGGATTTTTTTTTTTAAAATCAAAAGTAAAATTAAAAGCTAGTAAAACTAAGGCAGGCTAGATGTTAGAAAGATTTCTGCGGCTAAAAAATCTATATTAGAATATTTTGTACATCTTTTGTTTGTAACTTTTGATACAGAAATACAATAAATAAATTAAAAATAATTAATTATTCAAAAGTAGGGAAAATAGTACATTTATTTTTTACTTTTTAATTACTAACTTTCAGCTTGCAATAAGATGTATTGAAGAAGCCATATTGGCGCGCTATCCCAAGCTTAATCGAACACACATTGGATCCTTTTTGTTTTTGGGGTTCCCTATAGTTTTGTAGCGGGAATGCATATTGGGAACATATGTAGAGCAAGTACACCACATGAGCACCAAATGAGATGAAACAAGATGGCAGTAGTTTTCCTCGAGTCCCAGATCAGATTGGATGGTATCGTTGAACCCATAGAGGCCCACCACGGCTCCCGTTTTGATAATCTGAACCGTTCAATGTGTAGAACCCGTCGAGTACTATATGTCTGTAAAAAATCACATTGATCGAATATCGATAGCTACCTCATCGGATCAATTTTTCTGTCAACCGTTTATTTTTTAATTGTCCATTTTTTTTAATACAAAACTAATTTGATCACGTAACTATCGATATCTAATTAACGTGATTTTTAACAGGCATACAATACTCGATAAGTTTCATACATTAAACGATTCGAATTATTAAAACGAGACCCATACTAAACCTCTACAGACCTAACAGTACCCTCCAGTTTAATTTGGAATGGGAATGAAGCCAGTCCCAAAGAAGATATATATAATAACAATGATTCATCCCACTAATTTGGGAGCACTAATGGACCACTAATGAGGTGGAAATTCAAAAAAAAAAAAAAAACATACAAGAGCAAAACATCCCATCATGTAAGACTCACATCACTTTAGAGCTATTAGTGCTCTTCTTTTTAGTGATCTCACTCATTTTTCTATATATAATTTGTGGGGGCTGAGGGTCTCATTAAGTAGGGGTGGGCGCAGGTCGATTGCAGCCACGGAACCTCTAATCCGCCATCCGTCCGCCAGATTGGCGAATTGGAGAAAATCAATCCGCATCCGTCTGCCAATCCGGCGGATGTGGATTGAGAGGATTGGCGGTTTGGTGGATGGATGCGAATCGGTTTGACGATTTAAAATTTTATAAATTTTCAACATAATTCAACTTGTGCACTTCCTCAAAAAAAAAAAAGAAAAAAAAAGAAAGAAAGAAAGTATTACAGTTAATGACTTAAAAAAATATTACAATCACTGCATGCCTCATCCACAAGTATTACAATATGTGGTTCTTAAAATATAAAAACAATCCAAACCACCAAAACCATGAACAGAGCAGTAGTATAGATTGTATGCATCTGTATTGTTACATTTATATCTGTTTTTAAAAACAAAAATCAACTAGCATATATCATATTTTCTATTTATTATTTTTAGAGATAGATTTAAAAACCAAAAAATATAGATAAATAATACGTTTATTTTTTTCAATTCAAAAAAGATATTCAAGTTGAAAACTTTTTTTCAATAGAATATTTAAACTCTTTTTAATTGAAAATACAAACAGAATATTTAAACAAACTGAAAACAAAAAGTCTTATAAATTACTAGAGGTGTTCGCGGTTTGGCAGTTCGGTTGCGGTCAAAGGAATCTTAAATCCACCATCCGTCTGCTAGATTGGCGGATTAGAGAAAATCAATCTGTAACCGTTCGCTCGTCATCACGCATTCGTTCAAAATACAACAAATCGATTTGATTCGATCGATTTTGACGAATTAATATATCCGCTGCTCACCCTTGTCGTTAAGTGCTTGTCTAAACCTTTATTGTCCACTTTGCAATATATGCTC
Source organism: Camellia granthamiana (assembly GCA_036172215.1). NCBI lineage: Eukaryota > Viridiplantae > Streptophyta > Magnoliopsida > Ericales > Theaceae > Camellia > Camellia granthamiana. Next base: position 143,823,561 of record CM069907.1, read on the forward strand.
TCTCTTTCTCTCTGCAAAGCTATGCAAATGCTCTCTCTCTCTCTCTCTCTCTCTCTCACATGGTCTCTGCAGTCCCCTATTTATCATTCCTACTACCCTCTAGATTTTAGTGTTTCCATGGAAAAATCTACCAACATAAAAATTGTTGTGATGCTTTTCACTTCTGTGGAAACCTAACCTAGATTCTCTCTCTCTCTCTCTCTCTCTCTCTCTCTCTCGTTTTTGTTTTGATTCCTTTTTATTTGTGTGGGGCATATATACTTTCACAAAAACCATTTGCAAATCAACCCATTTCATAAAAATATCTAAAATGTACCACAATGAATCCAAAAATGTTTTCTATAAAGGAAAAAATAATAAACTGTAAATATTATCAACGATATTTAAAAGTGCTAGGTAATGTTTTTATTTTTAAAAATTTGGAAAACAGAAAGGAAAATACTTTTGGGAAGTGATTTCATTTTTGAATAATAAAAACAATTTTCAAAATTTTAGGAATAATCACGTTTTTGAAAGAAGTAATTTTTTTTTTTTTATCTTCACCTCCTTCCTTCCCTCACCCACCTCTGGAGCCATCAACCACCACATCCAACCACCCAACTTACTAAAATTACTCTCCCTAACACCATTTATGAAAAGAGAAGGTCCAAAGGAGTTTCCCTTAAACCTTTATATTGTGTTTGGTTGAAAAATTTGAGAAAAAATTTGAAACAAAAAATAAAAAAATAAAAATAAAATATACTAACAGATAAAAGGGAGGAACAGTTGGGTATTGTTTTGGTCGAACTCTCACTTTGTCCAATTCTAACTTGCCAAACAAGAGTGAAGGGTTGTGACTAACTAAACCAAATATGAAGAATGAATCTCTATCTACTCACAAAATTTGTTGGCTGACAACCGAAGTGAATGTAGTAGTGTTGACGCCTTTGAACAGTGTATCATAGTCGACGTCGGCTTCCTTTTCGGGAAGTATCATGATCATCTAATAAGAAGACTTTCCATTTTTTTCAAATGAACTCTTTGTAAAAAACAACCACAAAAATATATTTTACTTTTTTTTTTAATTTTTATTTTACTTGAAACATTACCAAATGCCACCAGAGTTACTCTGATTACTTCAATAGTTAGCACTTTTTGAACTTATTGTTACATTTTTAGTTTTACCCTCTCAATTGTTTTAGAAAGAAAATAAAGTGTGAATAAAAGCTGGCAAAAAATAAAGACAAATTCAGCTAAAACTTCAATGAACTTGACACTTCGCCATCCCGTGCAATTTTGTTTTTGTTTTTGTTTTTTTGTATTTGTGTTTTCCAGCTTTGTACAACTTATTCATGTGATCCAGCAACACAATTTGCAAAACCAAAATGTTGAAAACAATGAGGTTCTGATTGTCATTGACAATGGTACACAACATATGAAAGCTGGCACAATGAGAGTGACATCTTTCATCTTCCATCCGCCTCTCACAGGATAGGGGGTGCTGCTGTGCCTTAAGGCACAGCAGTTACTGCTGCCCCTTTTTGGGAAATCTTTCTGAGTATTTTTCGATAATTTATATCGTTCATATTGTAAGATTCATTAAGAATATTATTTTTATAAAAAATCAAATTAATCAGATATTCATAACTCCATGATTAGATCCCAATTGTTTTTAAAAATTTGTAAAAGTTATGTTAACCGTTAATTTTTATAGAAACAAATGTGTTTTGGTTATAGGGTTGCAGATATCCAATCAACTTGATTTTTTGTATGAATGATCTACTTGACGAATCCAATAACATGCACGGTTCAAATCATCGAAAAACACTAAAAAAAACCTCCCCCAAAGGGCACAGCAGCACCCCCTCTCTGCCTCTCATACGTCAAATTTCAACAATCACTTTTTGCGACAATGGTTTTGTCCCCAAAGCTCTTATCCCATTGCATGGGTAACTACACTAGTCGTGGTGAAATCTATTCACATTGTTCTTCGTGGATATCTTTGGCGCAAAAATATTGACTTTTTGCGACAAAATCTTTTGTCACCAATTCTACTTTTTTTTTTTTTTTCGATAGTGAACTTTGAAGAAAGAATGTCTGACAATAATCTAAGGTATTTTTTTCCCCCCATCTAGGGCACCATGTTATAAGTGATTGTTTTGTATAACATATATACTAAGACGTAACAAAATTGTATTTCAAGTGGGTAATTGCATGAAACGAACCAATTTTATAAGTTGGTGAGGTGCTATATCCAATTAATTACCTACAAGGTCAAACCTAGGGCACAAAATTCCTGCATATAGCTCGAGCCTACTTATAAAGGTCATACCCAATGCAAAATGCTTCAGCATATAATACAATAAGTAGATAGGCTTACTTACCCCCTAGATTTTTGGGGAGAGAAGCTAATTCTCGTGAATCAAATTTACGTCACAAGGACACATACGAATAGGACTTACCATTGTCAAAACCTCTCAACCTTCTTGTCAAAGGGTCAAATCTCTCCGAGTGTATTTGTTTTGAAGGATTATTTTATGAAATTAGATTATTAATTTGTTTCAATTTTTTTGTTCCGAATTAATAGTCTCTCTGGACTATTAGTCCCTCATATGAGAGATTATTATATTTTAGGAGGGAGAGTGAGATTTTTTTCCATGGAATTGGTATTCTATAGGACTAATGTATAAAATGTCTATTTTACCCTCATGCTATTACTAATAAACAATTGGAAAAAGATAAAATAACTTTTTGAACATTTATAAATTATTTTTTTAGTATTATTAATTTAAAATTATATATTAAATAAAAAATATAAATTATAAATTAAATTTAATTAAAAATTATGGCCTTATAACTTTTTTAGTGTTGCTAAAAAATTAAATTTATATATTAAATAAAATTATTTTTTAGTGTTGTTAATTTAAAATTATATATTAAATAAAAAATATAAATTATAAATTTAATTTAATTGAAAATAATAAATTAAAAATTATGACCTTATAAATTAAAATTTTTTAGTATTGTTAAATTATAAATTATAAATTATAGATTACAAATTTAAAATTATATATTAAACAAAAATTATAAATTACAAGGGTAAAATAGTCTTTTGAACATTTATTCTTATTCAATCCGTCCAACTAAACATTAGATTCACTAAAAATAATCTAATCCAGACATCTAATCCTATGACCAAACAAACATAAGATACAAATCCAATCCAACCAAATAATTCGGGAACAATATATCCCAAGATTAATAGTCCGATGGATTACAATCCCCCTTATCCAGTCCATCCATACAAACAAACCCTCATAGTACAAATAAGTTGCACCCCCAAGTTTTCACTGTTACAATATTATGTAACAATCTCACTTATAATAAACCATGGGCAATTTAATTTCCATGGGAGGTCTAAAAGTTTAAATCTCATGCAGGTTTTTGATAAGATGGAGGATGAATACAATTAACCTGATTTGGACATCATTTTTTAAGAGATTCAGGATAACAGCTGTTGTGATTGTATTGATTTTGTGCTTTGAGATGATTACATGTTTGAAGGGTCTAAGCATTGCATTCATTGCACTTTAATTAGAATTTTTTTTTTTAATTTGGAAATTGCACGCTAGAGGATTAGCATGATATTTTGGTAGAGATAAGACCATTGTCCTAGCTGATTACAGATATACCAGTGTAGAAAACAATTGTCACCACACAAACCTTGGAGGACCTTAGTATAGATTTTGTCCTCGAACTGCCCTATAACTATTAAGTCCCCAATTATCCAAAAAAACCTTTAGTTATTAGGAAATAGGCAAAACAATATATATTAAACTATCCAACATCCTCTCTCACATACAACCTCGTCTTGCATGTCGAGAGACAAATGAAGAACAAAATAGAAGAAGAAAAAACCAAATAAGGACAAGATTTGAAATGCCAACGGAGAGACTTAAATCTAAAATCTCTCTTAACCTAAGCACTGATACCATGTTAAGTCTCCAATTATTTTAAAAGCTTAAGCTATTAAGAAATAAACATAACAATGTATATCAAGCTATCCAACAATAACTAGAGACCAATGTTTTGAAAACCAAACCGGTGAGCGAACGGGAAAAAGGACCGGATGGATGGGTCACCGGTTCAACCGTCGGGTCAAAATAGTTAAATCATGACGTCATAATTAATATTATATAATTAAAAAATATAATTATAAATTCTAAATAAATAAATATATATATATAAATACTCAAATAAAAATAAAAATTGTTGCATAGTATTTATTAATAATATTTAACAAAATCATAACTGATAAGAAAAAGTCACTTGTTTTAAAGAAATTAAATTTTTTTGACATTCCCTCCAAACAAATTGATTGAATGCTAGATTTAATTTTGGCGGGAAATAAAATTTTCAACTTTTCCTCCAATCAATATGATTCAAATAATTTAATTGAATTACACATAGAATTTTGTAAGTTCTCTTTGAAAAATCTTTTCCTATAAATAACGATAGACTTTCATAATCTTCTTAAACTTCCAATGAGACTCCTCCTTATGAAATGAGACTTTTGAAGTAAGAATTTTTAATTAAAATTTTAAAATATATATATATATATAAGAAAGAAAGAAAGAAAGAAAAAAGAAGAAATTAAAAAAAAGAAAAAGAAAAAGGGCCGACCCTCAAAACCTGGTCCGGGTCGCCAGTTCTACCGGTTCGATCGCCGGGTCTACCGGTTTTTCAATTTTACCTCGGTTTTGGCCTTAGTCCAGGGTTAGAGCGTTTTCCGGACAGAAACAAGACCCGGTTCCTGGTCCAACTGGTCCGACCGGCCGGTCCAGTCCGGGTTTCAAAACAATGCTAGAGACCATGATTTTTTTTTTTAAAAAGAAAAAAAGAAAAAGAAAAAGAAAAAGAAAAAGAAAAAGAAATCCCATGAGACATCTCAAAGTTTACATCTCATGCAGTGCCTCACAAACATCAAATATACCAACCACTAAAGGCTACCACCAGAAAAGATATAATGCCTACACATGGGAGTTGAGGATAGGTTTTAGTGGCATCCTTGAAACTGGATGTTGCTGTGATTGCCTCTCAATGTCACACTTGTCAATTGGCCAAGGCAAAGAAAAGAATACCGCTTTGTTTGTACACACCCTTGCCTGTTCCACACACCTTGGAAGGACCTCAGTATGGATTTTGTCCTTAGATTACCTAGAACAACTAGAGATCATGATTCTAAAAACAAAAACAAAAATATTCCATGGGATATCTAGAAGTGTACATCTCATGCAAAGCCTCACAAACATCAAGTATACCATTAAAGGCTACCACTAGAAAAGATATAATGCCTATATATATATAGAAGTATGACGAAAGTTTGATCAATTTGTGCATGGTGTATATGCAAGAAAAGTGTTACTTACATTGATGGATGACTAATATGTCAAGCTTTTATGCCATTATCAGCACCTATACTTAAAATCTTTCCTCATCTCTTTGAAAATGAAATGACATAGAATGCTGAAAAGCGGAGAAAATTCTTCCTGCTAGGCATAAAGAAGACCAAAGTGCAAACAAAAAAAAAACAATGACAACCAAATAGATTTGATGGGGGAAAAAAATGAAATAGTACAAGTGAATAATGACGTAGACCGTAACAACCTCGAGCAAGGATAAGGCACGTCTTAACATAAGTCATACATATAATTTAAGCATTTCAGTAACACCAAGGGTCCTCCAACTAACAACGATCCCCAATGTGGCAAATAATAATAATAATAATAATTGGAGATGACATTCACATAGAATAAAGTTCAAAACAATTTTATTAAGATATACTTGTATAAACATCTATCAAAAAGGAAATTAAGATACTTGTAAACTTGCGTAGTTTTTTTAAATACTATTTCTAGATTTAAAAAGAAACCAGAGAAAACCAACTCTCCAGCTAAACGCCTGAAAATACTATTTATAGACTTCAAAGAACCAGAGAAAACTGATTCCCCGGTTAAACTAAATCTGAAAATACTATTTATTTCAAACTTTAACCTAGGGGATTCTCAGTTTGTCCTGCTTTTGTTAAGTTCTATGGCAAATATTCTCTTCTAGCATCCCTTTTTGGCTGCTGCTAGGAGGTTAAAAAGAAAAGGTATTCCCTTATGCCTAGAATCTTCACCCACCCTTTGTAGGCTTAAGAGTTAAGACTTCTTTTCATGCTTTTCGAATCTCCATTCTCATCTTTATTTTTTACTTTCTTCTCTTTTTGGTACTTTTCTTTTCTTTTCTTTTTTGTGGGTCAAAGATCCATACTGAAGAACTTAAGGTAAGCAAGAAGAATAAAGGGAAAGCAAGGGAGTTTCAACACTTGATTTAGGTATTATATATTTCTTGAGAACTTCAAACGTTTTGAGTATCAATTAGAGGCGGCATATGGGAAAGAGTACATTTCAACTTCAGCAATGCAAAGAGAGGTTTGCAGGAATAAAAACAACCTTTATCAGCTAACTGGGTGACAAAGATCATATTCCTTGGCAAGAACAACAGGACACCTCGCACGCTTATATATATACAGCACCATGTGATGAAGGATCAAGAAACGAACGGAAGATAACACTAACAGAACTAAAAGCACTTATATAACAGAATTAGTATTTTTTTTTTTTTTTTAATTTAAAAAAAGTAGGTAACAAGTGTATCATAGAATTGGATTCGGTATGAAGAAAGGAACCTTTAACTAATCAACATTATCGATCTTGATCTCTATGAGTTCCTCAATAGGTTGGCGGCATATCGGGCACTTGTTTGATTGAAGCCTCAATTCTTGTGCACACTCACTGCACATACACTGCAAAATGCAACATACTACAGTCAGAAGAGAAGCAATTGAAGTCTTATAAAGAGAAAAAAAGCAATAGCAGATCGGTTGTTGAGCTTGTCATGGTCACAAACCGGAACGATTCACTAAATACAGAAGAGAGAGAGAGAGAGAGAGAGAGAGAGAGAGAGCAGCGAAAGAAAGTAATGAACTTGAATATATTGAAGCTTTTCTTCTTAGTTTGTATGAATAAACATGCATCAAGAGATTAGTTCAATATCTTGTGAGCTTCAAGAACGGCTCATAATTAAATTTCTTTAGAATTGTCTCCTGAGTCTTCATGATTTAAACCAATCCGTGTTAGATATGCTCAAAGCCACAAGCTTTGTGCCCCACCCATTATCACTCTTAACGGCTTATTGTGTCATCCAGTAAGAATCCATGAAAAGCATCATTACTGTTCACTGGACATCTACATCTTGATTGTCACTGAAAATATACAAATGTTATGTTTGGTTCATTGGAATGAACTAGAATGGAATGATCATTCCACGAGAATGTTCATCCTCACTTTTGGTTCACTAAAAAAGTTAAGAAAAATGCATTCCAGATGGAATCATCATTCACCATTGTAAAAGAACGGTCATTATATAACGAGACTAAAGAAGACCATTCCATTCTAATCCACATTCATTCCAATGAACCAAACACTACCTACGTTTTAGATGAATTCTCACCATATGTCGGCATGGAAGGACAGCTGTATCCTTCGGTTCAGTCATGCAAATCACGCACGCTTTTCCTGGGTCATCGTCCTTGAAGCTTTCTGCAGCGGAGTTTCCAATTCCATATATTTCACGCAGCTCGTAGCGAACCCCATCAATCCACAATATCTGCCGGATTACTCTCACATGAAGAGTGTTCTCATCGTTCTTCTCTATAACAGCTTCAGTAATCTGCATGTTCGGGGATGAACTTGGCAGAGGATCAACAAGACATTCTTCTATAGGGACATAAGGCAAGTATGTTTCAGCACAGATAACAAGTGGAAATACATCTCCTGAAGATGGCTTGGAAAGATCGTCTGATTCAAAGAAACTGAAGTCAATGCCAGTTCTAGAAGGCTGACGAAATCTTTGGCCTAGTCCTTTCTGAAACGGGACTTTAATGGGAATATAGACTTCAGGAAATAGTGGAACCAATCTACAATTGGGCTCTTCCTTGGCAAAGTAAAAAATAGTGAAGCTGTCCATTAAAAACACAATAAAAGAAATTATCATAAGCACAAAAAATAGGTATCATTCACATTTAGTCAACATCAAATAAATATGCTTCAAAAACTAGTAACCAAAAAAAATCAACATGCGGCCCTTAGTCTCTAGCCACAATTTGGTTAACAAGTCTACGGACACAGGACCAATCTATGAACAACAGGTCTATGGACACAGAACTGGCCATGGATATCATGTGGTGGAGCCTATCATAAAAAATATAGTTTCACTTAGATTTCTCCACCTATATTTTATGTGGTTGATTCTATGTTCATAGACTTAATTGTTTGTTCAATTTTTATGTGAAGTTAAGTTGTCTCTCCCAATTCAAACTAATATATTCATCCTATGAGGGTGTTTACATTCCTCTAAATAAGAGAAACTGTCAAATCAATGTACAATTCATCACTTAAAAAACTCGAGGACGCTGCAATTCACTTTTACTAAATTCGGAATTTTCTGAAACCAGACATTTTTCTTTTACAAGTAAGAACCTTCTTTTGCAGGGATTTTCTGAAGCTAAACATAAAATAGGTCGATTAACATTTTTCTTTTATAGCTGCAAGATTTTCTGAAGCCAAATATAAAATAAGTCAATTAAATAATATTGCGAAGCATTAACTGCTCCAACTGCACAAGTTAACCATGCTTTGGCTATCTATTATGTTGCCAGTCACAAAATATTTTAAAGGTCCAATTCTTGAAATGCCTCGCTTAGGGCACATTCATGTTGAAAGTTGAAACTCAAGACTAAAGATACCTTGTTAAAAATTAAAAAAACAAACTCCAACATGTCCTGTAATACCATAAGAAGGAAGATAGAATTTGAATTGCATTCATATCTTAAGATATTTGATACATTACATATTTCTAGGCATTATAAAATTATGCAAAGAATGCAAAAAATGGTCATTAAAAATATTGTCTAAAGACATACAAGATTATGATTATTCTCAAGTTCCTGAAATCACATGCAGGAATGCATGACCACCCAATCACACAGAGATCCATGACAACCTTTGCGACACAGACACAATGACGCCACAAACCTTGGAACAATAGAGCACAGACACAAATACTGAGAGGGCATAGCAATATATAGCTATAACTTTCATATAAACATAAATCATGTAACTTTGACTAAACCTCTATATTAAGAATTCCATAATATATAATATGAACCTCAACAAGTTCATATGTAACTATTGTATTGCGTATATTACTACTCTTACTTCATCTTTGACTTAACAATTGCATTTCTGTTATTTATTGAAAAGTGGCCATGGCATGCTCGACTTGCAGTTGCCTAGAATGTCAAGCTTTATGGAGAGAGAAATTTTGGACATTTTCAGTTGTCTTAGGGAGCACTAGAGATTTGTTGACAAAGTGTCCAAAATATCATACCTTAATTTCAAATTACTGGCACCTTCACATGCATCTAAGCGTGTCCACAAGGTGTCAGTGTGTAAAACATGTCTGACACAAAAACGGCCATTTCTTAGAAGTGTCTATACCTATGAAGCATGGGTACTTTGAAAAACATGTCGTACCCATGCCGGATACTTACCGGCATATGGTACTTCTGCATACGTACCGAGTACACGAAACACGTACCCAAATTTTTTTTTCTCTTAATTTTTGGTGTACCCAGACGTACCTAGTATACATCCAAGCTGTACCGTACCTCAATTGAAACAATATTTTCTTCTACCACAAAAATAAAACTCATTTCACTAGACTTTCTTTTTTATTTTTTGTTTTATACTTAGCATGATTTTAAAATTAAACTATGGTTTGTAAGTTATTTAAGATGCTGACATTTAATTTTGATTATACCTTTACTTTTGACATTAAATGTTAATTATAGGTTGGACCTTAATAAATTAAACCATTTAATTAATTTTTGCATTATCTAAATTAAATTTTTTTTTTTTCAAGCGTACCAAATTGTACCTGTACTTTATTTTTTAAAAAAATTTACTGTATCAACATACCCGTATCGTACCAGTACTAGTACTCGTACTCGTACTCGTACCGGTGCTTCATAGGTCCATACTTCTTAGATGCATGTAGTGGCAGCCTGCACACCTTCTTACGTATGTCTTACTTTCTAAACTTATCCAACAATATTTTCCATGCACTTATCTCAATATTTGCATTTCGACTAAACTCAGCCTGTTTGTTTCTCAATATAAGGGTGTCGGATTTGGATTCTCTGATCCTTAACACTTGCGCATGAAGCAATTTTTAGTTCACTCCTATCCCTAATAGAGTGTCCCACAAAGCAAATAGTTTCATTGTAAAACAATCCATTTCAGCAAGTGTATTTAGTTCTCTAGTCTTACTGTTTCAATTCAACAAAGACACATAGTATGCAAAACAAGTTGGGTTTGGACCCTTAAAATTACTTTATGGTTTACAGATATCTATATAGATTGATTGTGACAAAAAAAAAGTAACATAGAACTCTTCAATAAGCACACAAATGCTCATCATGGAAAAAATGATACAATGCTGGCAATAAGAGTCACATGCACAGCCATATTCTTTGTTACTTCCAAGTGAAGTTCAGTAATTTTCGTATGCAATGGTCATGTCTAGAGAAGATATGTTGGAAATATGTAAACATCTCAAATTGTTTCCATAAATTATCATGCCCTCAAACAAAGAATGCACCAAAATTAAGATATGCCCTTCACAACATACCAAAACACCCAACTTGGCCTGCTCGCTTCTAGAACTCTTACAATCTTACCGGAAGAAAACCATCAATGACTTTCCTTAACTGATATTCACCCAAAAGAAGAGTCAAAGTTTTATCCAACCATCTATAACTGTTAAGGTAAGAAATTCTCCACTTGTAATGTTCCATCAAATACTCTAGAATGCTGTTCACAAGAAAGCTACAGAAGAAACCCTAGCAAGGAATCTAAAAGTAGACCATCTTCCTAGATGACATACTCAATCAGCTCTATGAATGTCGCCATCCCTCTTGAATATCCCAGAATACTGAAAAAGGAAAAATAAAATGCAGAAGTGGGCTGGACAGAGCTGGTATAAATTAGGCTATTATAGGCCTAGAATTGGCTTATGCCCAGTTGCACCAAACAAAGCCCACAACTTTGGGAACCAACTCAAGTATATATTCAGACCCAAGACATGTAGTGTTAGGCACGGCAATGTGGAGTGCAGGCTTGACTGGGCAAATATCATACACAATGATGAAAGAGGTCTGAACTAGAAGGTTACACACAAGCAACGATTTTCAGGCTAGGGCTTGACTGGGCAACTATGTATGTCTACTAATGCCTTCTGGGGTCAGCTTAGAGTTGGGAAGTTTGAAGAAGCCCAAGTTAACTGACTTCAAGTAAAGCTAAAAGAGAGAGGGGGACACCTCACGTGGGCAACAAGGCAACAGATTACTTTCCAAGTATGCTGAATAATAGATTGTTTCACAAATGTGCCTTGAAGAGCAAACCAAGAGGAGCAACTACAAATAGAGGGAATCAACACTAAGGAAGAAACTTTATCTTCTCCACTCACTACGTACACCACGCCCTAATTTGCTCTCTCCCTCTCTCTGGAGGAATGTTCGCAGGTTATCCCAATTCACTCTAGCACTTTGAGTGAGTACTCAAGCCAACGTTCCATCCTTGGGTGGAATTCACCCCATACAAATACACAAGTACATCACAAACAATATTAATAGAATATATGGTTGGTCTATCAACAATTAAGTTTTAGACTGCTCATATGCTCAATAATTGAGATACAAATTCAACAGTTAGTCCAACTCCTGTTACAAGCCCATTTCTACCTACAATCAACCCACTCAGAGATATGAGTAATGTAATAAATTGGCATTAATCAAAGTCTAGTTTCCCCATCAAATTTCTGTTTCCCAGAACAATTTCTCAGCAATCCCTTACTTGGTTAGCACACTTACTAGTTCCAAGATTAACCCTTTTTTTTTCTTTTTTTCTTTTTTTTGCAAACAATCATCCTAAACCAAAGCCCATATAGCATTTCTACTTCATAGAACCCAGCTCAAAAACCAGCTAGAACAATCAATCAATCAATCAATACCTTCCAACCAAACCCACACATAACAAAGATTCAATACAAAGAAAACAAACAACTTGGCCAATATAAACAAATACACAAATTCATCATACATCTATAATACATATACAGGTACACAAAATTCATACCACCCCTCAAGCAATGCATCGAAAACAAACGAGACCAAATGGTGATCTGGGTTCATCTCATCAACCTCAAGCTTCAACGTATCCTTATGCACATTCACACCATTCCTAACCTTCTTGGCCTGCTGGTGGTCCACATACGGCGGAGCCGGAGCCATAAACGGAGCGGGTCGGATCCCAACCCACCCATTGTTGGGAAAAGGGTAGTAAGGAGTGAAATTGGGGCAATTGGGCCTACCCATCATAGGATTAGAGTAATTGCAAGTAGTGTAGGCATTGGCGTAGTAGTAGGGAGAGTAAATTGGGGGTGGTGGAGGTGGGTAAGGGTGGGGAAGTGGAGGAGAGTAAGGATCAGGAGGGTAAGAGTATGAGGAAGAAGAAGATGAGGAAGTGATGAGTGAGTTGTGATGAGGATTTTGGCAGTAATTGTTGTTGTTGTTGTTTCTTCTTCTGTTGGTGCTACTCCATGAAATCCCCATATTTGCTAGAGAGAACTATAGAGAGAGAGAGAGAGAGAGAGTGAGGAGAATTTAGCGCATCTCCAACCCAATCCTCTCACCAAGAGGATGAAAATAAACTTTTTTATTCAAAAAGTGAATATAGAGTATATCACTATTTATTCCAACTCCAACCATAAACCTTCATTTTCTTCCCTATTCATTCCAACTTCAACTTCATTTTCTTTTTTAACAAATATTTAATTTTAAAATTTTTGTAAAATATATTTAATATTATACTCATTTTAAAGGTATGATTTCATATTTTTTATTGATGTCAATTTTATAAAAATTAAATTTACACATTAAAAGTTATTGCAAATATAATAAGAAATATGGAGTGAATAGTGTTTTGGAGGTTCCTTCATTTTTTTCCTCCTCCCTTCAAATTTGAAGGATCAATCCATCCTCCTTCATTTGGGAGGAAGAAATGAAGGATGGGTTAGAGTTGTTTTTTTTGGAGAGGATCCTCCATATTTGAAGATATGGAGGATGGGTTAGAGATGCTCTTAGAGAGGGAGAGAGGAGAGGAGGGGAGCGGAGAGGAGTATAGATTTGTTCGCATTTCGGTGGAACCAAACGCGTCCTTATCCCGGCTTTTGCTTTTGTTTTTTGTTTTTTTTTTGGAGTCAATGTTGGAGGAAAATAGTTTGTTGTCTCTTGGTCTTGAAAATGGTGACAATTAAAAGTATTTTTGTAAATTGGAAAATGCTAGAAAAAAGTTGGAATATTTGTAAGAGATATTAAAGTTAGGTAAATTATGAATATATTTTTAAAATTTAGTTAAAATATTAATTGTTTCATATTATTTTGAAAATCATATTCTATTTCTTTAAATTTTTAGTCACATAACAAATGATCCTTTTATTAATCCATCATTAAGTTATTTTATAATTTTTAATGATTTCATAAATATATTTCAACTAATAGTTTTAATAATTTTATTGTTGTATAAAAAAATAGAAATGAATTTTACTTTTGAAAAAATTAGTTTAAGATCCCTCTCTCATTTTTAATAATAGGAGAGATCTACAATATTATTTTGTGATGGCTAAGGTTCTTCACTCATCACATATGTTTCACATGTTCTCTCTCTCTCTCTCTCTCTCTCTCTCTCTCTCTCTCTCTCACATTTCTGTTGCTGCTTCTCTCTCATCTCCACACTTTTATCTCTGCCCCTGTTTCTTTCGCCGTCGCCACCTCTCTGCTGCCGTCTCTAACAAACCTCTTGTTTGAAAAATCATATCGATGAACCTCTTGTTTAAGCTCAACGACTTAGAGCTCATTGTGTTCATCCATGAACTAGAGTTTTCTTTTTCTCTCTTTACTCTCTCTCTACTGATTTGTCTTGCCGACAACTAGCTCTCACCTGCGATGGGCTTGATGGGCGTAGAAGGTCGGTGTTCGATCATGAAGCGAGAATGGACGAAGCACAGCGTATGAATGGACGAAGCACAACATATAAATGTAGAAGAAGTTGTTCTTTTGCATCAAATCCATAGGAGGTAGGTTGTCTATATACTCCATTTTCCATCAATCAAATAAGGCGGTGGTTTTTTCTAATTGGGTATTCATTTGATGTTGGTTATGTTCACACACACACACACATACACACACATATATATATATATATTAACTTGGTTGTTTTTTATATTTGTATATTCCAACTTGTCAAAGAAATTGACAATGAGATTTGTATATTCTCAGTCTATTTGATTATGCACTGAAAGTGTTTGTTGTTATGCTTGTGAGAAGCGGTCAGTAAAATTTCTCTGGCCATATTTGCAGAGAAATTTTATAAACACATAAATTTGGTCAAAACATAAAGAAAAATTGAAAACTCAGAAAAATTTCAATTTTCTGTTAACAAAGCCAGAGTCGGAGAATTTTTTTTTCTGGATTTCATTGGTTTGAACCTAGAGAAATTCTCCTTTCAGTCACTCTCTCTCCCTCTTTCTCTCTCTGTCTATATATATATATTGGTTGTTATTGTTGCTTATTTAGGTAATCGATTTTGTGTATTGCACATCGTGACTGATAAGGTAGAGAAATTTTTTGGTTTGAACGCAGAGAAATTCTTGCGAAAACCAGAGAAATTTTTTAAAAATCCAGAGAAAATCTCTAGATTGGAATCTAGGGAAATTCTCTAGATCAAATTTTCTTTGGATCAATGTTGAGGGACCTTAGACATTATGAAAATATTGTATGTCTTTTATGTTATAAAATCTTAATACTAGGGATCCTTAAAAAAAATCCCCATTACATTTTCTATTAACTCTGTTAAATGACTTGAACAATGAGATATTTAAAATTTTCAGAATCACATGGGACAATTTGTATTTTAAGTAATTAAAAAATTATATTTGTAATTTACTTTTCACATTATAAAAACTTATGTAAATTTTGTATTTTGTATTTTTTTATATTATTTAGTCACGAGTGGTTGGCAAGATCCTCATAAATTTGGATACGGTAAATTTTTGTCGTTGAGAAGCCTTAGGCTAGTAATCGATCCAGTTTGATTGAAATGCAAAATTTAGTTTGATTTGATTTTAATTTTATCTTTGGTATAACTAATTTATCTTTTGGGCAAATTATATTAAGCAAAACTATAAGACTTAGATAAGCTCCAAATGCTATGAATTTGGCATTTTTTTTAATATTTATTTTAATAACCTTTTAAATGGTCTTAAATGAACTTTACAAATTTGGCTTCAAATGTCTTCCCACTCTGGTTTATAATTGCGCCTTTTCCTGATTAATTTGATCAACAATGCCAATGCTCGATACATTCACACATGAAATTGGGATAGCCCAAGGCCAAGTATTATTTGGGCTATCCCAGCCTGTCTAGAGCATGGGCTTGGGTCATGCCGCAAACCTTCAGATCAAATGATGATGCTTAGTTGTATCCCATGCGATATCTTAGAGTTTTTTAAAACGTTTTTTTCTTAATCTAAGAAAGAATTGACAAGTAACAATTCATTTATCACTTGATAAAAATACTTCAAAAATTAGAGAAAGTGAAATACTTCAACAAAATTGACACTTTGCTCTACTTGTATTTATAGTAAAGTCACAAAAGTATGTAGTACAAATATTTACTAAAAGATTGCTTCATAGTTCAGTGATCTCTCCATGAAGCAATCTTTCCCATTATAAGCATATTTGGACAATTGAGGCCTTGATTTGGCATCAAGTTTGCATCATTGGTTATTAGTTGGTAGGGTGTTGGATCTGAGAAACAAAAACACTCCAATTCTTCTAGTTTGGAATTATACTAATATTACAAACACATAATCAATCACCAGACAATAAATAAAAATAAGAATTTGTATTTATAGATGTGAACCGTTTTGTATTTGATAATATGTTGAAAATACTAATTAATGCACTGATAAATATACTAACTAAACATAATATCAAGTGGTGAATCCCATCTAAATGTCTTGTGTCTAAGTCGATTTACTTTTAAATTTTTTTTAAAACACTATTTTTAATTAAGAAAAAGAAAGGGGAAAAAAATGGAGATCCAACAGCTTCATTGTATTTCATTCCTCAGATTATGTATGTAGTACATGTTGATTGTGGCACATTAAATCTTTAAATACCCATCAAAAGAAAAGGAAACCCAACAAAAAAATGAAGAAAAAAAAAAACCAGAAACAGAATCAAAAACAAAAAAAAATCACAAAAATATACTGTAATGTAATCCCATTTTTCTGATATGCATAATCAAAATTAACTTACAATGGAGAAAACAACTTCGTTTTTCAACAAAAATCCGGCCTCAGTTTCTTCCGAACCGATATGCAGCCTCTCTGATGATCTCTAAATATTCTGATCTCAGAACAATCTCTCAAATCTTCAAGACTAATATACTGTTGCTTCACCATTCTTGAGGAATTTCCCATTGTGTCATGTATCCAAATATAAGGATGACATGTCTCATCATAGTAATATAACAATCCCCTCATTCCCTCTCCACCACCACCACCACCACCACCACCTCCACCACCACCACCACCACCACCACCGTGGCTAGGCATGTAAGCCTTGTAGATGGTCTTGGATTTCAATCTCTTCGAAGAACCAGGCTTCAAAGTGTGAATTTTCTTCAAACTCGATCCCACTCTTATTTGAAGCTCCACGGGCTTGTCACTGAGGTTCCAAATCCTCGTTCCAAGTCTGGAAACCTGGGTGTGACCGCGACATCCATTGAAGCACCTTGAAAGCGAAAAAAGGCCTAAAACCTGCATTTTTTCTTCAATGAGGAATTGAAACTCTCATACTTTGTGTGTTATAAATGATCATTTCAACAACTTTTGTGATTTCTGCGTATAAGATACACTATGACTTTTGGTGTGTTGTTAATTTTATTTTTCAATCTTTTTAGTGTGATCATTAGAATTAGGCGGAAAATGAGTCAAGTTGTTTAAATTTGGTTTGATGATAACTTAACGGGCTTAAAATTATGTTTAAATTTGACTTATTTACCTAATGAGTTTATTTCAAACGTGTTTAATGAGCCAAGCACAAGTTGAATTCAAGTAGCTTAGTTTTTATACTATATAAGTTTATTGAGCAGAATAATAGGTTGTTCAAACTTGACTTGAAAATTTAACGAACCAAAATTGTAAATTTAACTTATTTACATAACGAGTCGATCTTGAAAAAGTTTTTAAGGAGTGTACATATCCTAGTTTTACACCTTTATTTGATCTATTGATTTTTAAATTGATTTGATTGTGAAAAGAAATATTAATCTTTAATTTGACCTTAAACATGATTATTTGTCCAATTTGAAGGTTTATATATTTTTTTCTGAACTAAAAATTTTAAAAGAAAATTGTAAATAGAGTAAAACATTTCAGTCAACATATTGAATTATATATTAAAAGAAACTAGTTTTTTTTTTTCTAAATGTATTGCATGCATAATATTATTAACAAATTTGTAACGGTTGATTCTGTAAAAAATAAATTTTCATGATCAAAATTAATAAAATTATATATGATATCCACCGTCACAATAAATATTAAATGAATTAAGCCATAATATCAATTGAAAATGATATATTAATAAACCAGATTGAATATAACAACTTAATTAGTAAGTTTGCATTTTAAAAAGAAATAAATAAATTTTAAATAAAAATACAGAGAAAAATTTTAATTAAAATTTGAAAGGTGTCACTTAGATTTTTCATCTTAGGCCTCAAATAAGTTTGACCAACTTTTGATCGTACAAAAATACACTACTGTGCTATAGAATAGACTAAATTAAGAGTGTGAATCATCTTTTTTTGAATCGTGTTTAATTCACAAATAAGATTAGACAAAATAACATATCCATAATAAAATATCTCAAAAAGAGTATTTTTTGATCCAATTTTCAGGAAGTGGTAGGGTCCTCAAGCTGCAAATTCAACACAAGGAGACAGTGGATGGTAACAAAAATTTATAACAACTTAAAAAGCAAATGGGGCTTTATTCTTTTCCCTTCCCTCCAATCTTCTTTCTATTTGGTTTGAGAGAAGGAAAAAGAAATCAAAAGCAACCACAATGGAATCAAAGTTTCATTATGAGGTTGGATATGATGTTGCTTTACCTTTCATCATTATAGAGGTTTTGTGCCCTTTTGATTTTACTTTTCCTCTAAGCCTCAACAAACATCTCCACTCTTTAAATTCGTCAATTTTTCTATTATGTGAATATATTCCTCATCATACAATGATGTTTGAAAATTTTTCTATCTCAAAATTTCCGTCGTATTGCATGACTAGAAGTACATTACGATAGAAGTTAAGCCGCACCAACACTGGATAAGGATTTAAAAAAAAAAATTAGACATGAGAACATCAAGAATATGTCAAAAAAATTATTTTTGTTTATTTTTATTTGTTATGTACATAAATATCAATTTAGAACCCAGAGTTATAAATGGTGGACGTGCTTCTTTTTTTTTTTCTTTTTTTTTTTTTCTCTCTCTCCCCCTTTTCTCCCCTCTTATTTTCATATATTTTATAATTATCCAAAATTAACTTTCTAAAATTATATTTAAAAATTAAACAAAAAGGTAGTGTTATTCACACATAAGACACTTGTCTATACGTGAAGTTCCTGTAAAAAAAAAATAATAATTAAAAAATTGACAAACCACGCACATGTCCAACACATGAACACACATACATTACATATGAGACTGCTTTCTATGATAAAGAGATTTGAAGATAGAAAATCCATAACACAAAAGTATGACGACACGACCTTGTGAACGGAAGGCAAACATTGAAAAATCATTTGGCGAATTATTTCTGTAATTTGTTTTTAAAGAACTCACTTTCTAGGAAAACAGTTGAAAACTGTTACCCACACACACATACAAAAAAATAAAAAATAAAAATTATCTTCAAATTTTTGAAAAATGTTTTTGTACAAAAATAAAAACAATGGGTGTGTCTCACCTATAAGCTAAGCCATTGCTGTCCAAAAAGCAATGTGACTGTACAATTGAGAACAAGAAGAATCTCTAGACCTACATGCTAATGAAGAAAGTGTAGATTCCTAAGAAGGTGAAGAATTTACAAAATAACATAAATTTCAATTTTCATGATCGTTTTGATTTATCGTGATCATAAGCGGCTGGTGGAGATCTGCCGTTGGATCAGCCACAATGGGTAGCTCCGGTGAGGCTGCAATGCTATCTATATCTTCGTTTGCAGCCAGTGCTCTTTCCAAAGCATCCTTTGCAACTTTAGTAACACAAATTAATACCACAACTGTCGGGAAGAAAAAGGGCAAAAAAAAAAAAAAAAAACAGTGAATTTCAGATAATAGAAGTTAAAACATGCTAATCACACAGGATTCAATTATATTAATGCATTTACAAAGTTTTGATTGACAAAGAAATGTAGAGTAAGGCTTGGTTTGACATAATCCAAAAAAGTCAAAAAGTCAAAAAGTCTCCATTTGGGAATTGGGTTGGTTTTTTGGCCTTTTAACTTTTTTGGTTATTTTAACCTTTAAAAAGCTTAGTTTAGGAAGAGCTTTTTCACTTTTTGGTTTTTTTGACTTTTTTTATGAGAGAAGAGTGTAATGATTATGGGTTGGATGTGATGTTTTATTTGTTATGGCGAAAATAGCCTATTTTGTCTTTTGTGGCTAAAATAGCCACAAAAGCTTTTGCCAAACGGAAAGTCACTATCCTATTTAAGTTACATCATCTTATTTAAGTCACATCACCTCTCTATCACATTATTTCCAACCCAACCCAACCCATATCCAACTCATATTTCATAAAGAGTCAAAAAATACACTTATTTAGGACACCCTAAATAATCCCTAAGTCTATGTTAGTCAATATTGATGCAACCTTGTTAGGTCATAGTTATCTCATCCCGTTCAAGAAAAACAAGCTTGACATATTCTACTTATACCCTTGTTAAGTGAACTTCAGGGATAAGGGTATTTTAGTTGTTTCCCCTTATTTTTTTTTTAGTTCCCGGTCTTTTTGAATCTAGAAGAATGATGTTCTATCACAATTTCTACTCTACAATTAAATTAAAAATATAAATAAATGGTAATCAATGTAGTTCCAGAATATATATGGTAGAAAAGATAAGACTCATACAATACATCACACTAGAGCCGTTCTTACTCATTAAATTTTTTACTTCAGCATATGTATATACACATAGGTCCTATTTGGTAGACCTGTGGAAAAGTGATTATAGATTATAGTTTAATAGATTATGACTTATAACTGTTAACATAAGCTGTTAATCTGTTTGGTGCAGCTGTGAGATTATGAATTTAAGCAGCAGAGTAGTGTTTGGTTAATAAGCTGTAAAATAGCTTTTTACTATATAATTGTCCTTTCTACCCTTATATGATATAAAAATGATTATTTTGTCATTTTTTTCAGTTTTAATTTTAAAAAAATTATTTCATTAATAAAAGTTAATATAATTAGTACTAATTAGTATCAATTAATATAAAAATTGATACATTTGATAAAAATGTAATGGAAGTATTATTGTTACAATTTTTTTCTATTATAAATTAATTAGTATCAATTCATTACTTAATTAGTATCAATTCATACTAAAATTATTAATTAGTATCAATTAGTGGCTTAATTAGTCTCAATTAATACTAAAATTATTAATTAGTATAAATTAATATTAATAATTAATTTTTATTAGTATCAATAAATATTAATAATCAACAATTGTTATTAATTAGTATCAATTAATAATTAATTCATTACAAAAGTCTACAATATTAATTTATTAATAATTAATACCAATTAATATTGATTTTTTAATTAATATTGATTTTTTTCTTTATCTTCATAAACATACAATTTTTTATTTTTTAATTAATATAAAAATATTAAATATGAATTTATTAATAATTAATACCAGTTAATATTGATTTTTTAATTAATATTGGTTTTTTTCTTTTTCTTCAGAAATATACAATTTTTTATTTTTTAATTAATATAAAAATATACAATATGAATTTATTAATAATTAATACCAATTAATATTTATTTTTTAATTAATATTGATTTTTTTTCTTTTTCTTCAGAAATATAAAATTTTTTCTTTTTTAATTAATATTAATATTAAAATTTGGATATTGACGAGGGCATTTAAGTAATTTTAGCCCTCCACACCAACTGCGCGTTTAAGTCGAAAATTTAAGCACTCCTTGACCAGCTTTTGAGATAAACTGAGAAATAGTTTAATTTAAGCTATAAACTGGTTAATTTAAGCTGCACCAAACATAACATTTTAACTTAAATCAAGCTAAAAACTGAAATAAACAGCTTATAAGCTCTACCAAATAGGCCTATAATATATGATACAACAATGATTCATCCCACTAATTTCGGAACACTAATTGAGCACTAATGAGGTGGAAATTCAAAAAAAAAAAAAGAAAAAAAAAATCTAAAGCCAAAACATCACATCAATGAGTGGGGCCCACCCCCTAGAACTCCTTTAGAACTCATAATTTAAAGCTTCCAAACATTTTTCTATATGATAATATGATTATTCCGTAAATTACACTCACCGGACACCACAAGACCTGTTATAATTAATGCCTGCATTGCACAACAAACGAGCAATGTTAAAATTCACAATGAGATAAAAATGTGACTCTTAAAAGAGTAAAGGAAAAATTACGATAGGAGTCTTTGTACTTTAATCTTTTTGTCATTTTGGTCCATGCAATTTTAATTAATTGGATGACCCTAAATTTATGTCTTTATTTTAATTTGGTTCAATTGATTACAACTCTTGACATTTTTTTATGAAAAATACACATATAAGTGACATATGTCATATTTTTTATAGCAAAATTATAAATTTACTCAACTCAGTGAGTTGGCCTCACCCAATTCAGTGATTATTTTCCTTCAAAAACACTAATGAGATTATCAGTGGGCCAACTTGACACAAAATCTAAAACTAAGAGTCAAAATTGAGCTAATTGAAAGTGTAGGGACCAAAATAACATAGGAGGTAAAATGTAGGGATCACTAGTATAATTTACCCAAAAGTAAATTGAGCCTCGAAGCAAAATCGAGTGTCATCAGGATTTGATTTCAAGATTTGTGTCCCATGTCTCATCCATTTTAGAATAAACAAATTCTAAGCTTAACCCCAGTCAGAATAGTAGAATAATAATGTAATGTAAGAATAGAATTAGTTTCCTAAACACAAAATGAACGGGAAAAACAGGTGATATAGCTCTTACCCAGTGAGCTTTCGAAAAATCATGCCATCCATGTGTTACATCGGAAAGATCCCTTAGAGTTGTTCCAATGTATACCAATGCAAGAGTAACCGGCTGTACCCAAACAAATCAACTAAATTAGGGAACAGTTAAAATAATAACGATAATAATAAATAATTAAATAAATCAGAAGTATAAGAAATAGTTCTAATTTCTCAAGAGCAAATATGATGATAACAAAGTGTAAACAACATTTCAAGACATCTTTGGCATAAAATCACCAAATAGTAGTAGTTCAAGGAAGATGTGTGTATATACCATCATGCCCAACCACGAAGCCAAGATGTACTTTCCTAGTGGAATTGGAGTCACGGACAATGCATAATTCAACATATTAAATGGAATAATAGGAACAAGCCGAAGCAGAAAGATAATCTGTCAATGAGACAAGAATCATCAGGAACTAAGGTATGTTGCAATGACAACCCTCTCAAGTCAAAAATACAATATTGCTCGTCAATTATGCAGCTGGCGTTGCCTAAAGATGCATTGTAGTGAAAGCAACTGGAAAACTCTTCTTCTTCTTTCTCAAGGGGATGGGTTTCACGCTATTTCTTACTTTTAAACTCAACTATTTTAGTGATACAATTTCACACTTTAACCTATCAATACTCTCCCAAACCTCTTTTATTAAAATTGGATTGGGATATATACAATCGGGTTGGGTAATTTTGCCATCCCTCACAAAAACCTAATAATAATTACTATTTGTGGAACCATGGATTGATAAATGTATAAGAAAAAACTAATAATAGGAGCCAATTAGAAATCTGCATATCAAAGACAAGAACCGAGATCTTGGGGATCACATATGCAATACACACAAACCTTAAAACCTGATTTCTGAGTTGCAATTGCAACTGCCTGAAATTGCGGATAATCATTTAACTTGGAAGCAACGAATGACCTCCCAATCTGTACAAAATATTTAATCAGATGAATGAATATAAATAGAAACCAATATAAAATAAGAAAAAACTAAATTATCTCTTTTTTTCTTTTCATGTTTTTTGAAATTAATAAAGACCCAGTACTACCACACGCATACCACACATCAAAGGAGAAAGAAATTTGAAGGACCCCTTGGAAAGAAGAGTTCAAAAGAGCAAAGCATAGAGAAGTAGATGAAAAAATGTATCGCCAATAAAAATTATTAAAAGCATACCGTTCTGCCGAGAAGGAATGCAGCTGCTGCACCAACAGTAGAACCTATAGAATCAGCAATGAAACCCATAGGCAAACCAAATAGATAACCACCGCCAACCTGGAGGAGAAGAGTCAAGAATCACATAAGGGTTAGTGTTTCCGCAACATGCATATCTCGGGAAGGATCCACCAGAAATAAAAAGTTTTGAGCCGAGATAATAAGAAAATGAAGGTAGATACCCTGAACAGCAACTTAGTGTTAGACAAAGTCAGGATTTAAGTACAAGGATTAGATTCTGTGCACCCATCAATGACAGAAACTGGTAACCCTAAATTCAACTCCATGGGTCAAGTACTGGGTAAACTGGATATCAGATGAACTTAACCAGAATCCGTACAACAGATTCATAATCCAGATCATCTACCATACAGTTGAACCTCAATATAACTCTGATCAACCAGGATACCACATGTGGCCAGGCTTTCCTCCATAAGCAGGCTAAACACGTGCAAGTATTTTAACTATCAGGTAGGCGATGACGTTCAAACGCAAGATCTATTGCCTGCTTTGATATCATATTGAAATTTCAACCACCAAATCATCTAAAAGCTTAAGTTGTTAGAGAGATGGACAACTTTATTATTTATATTATATCCTCAACAGTCCCAAACACCCTTAACAAGTTTCAACATCAACAAAGGTAGAAATACAATCTATTTGAAAGTAGTTCAAATACTAACCAACAATGAGTTAACCGGAAACTGTTAATAGTGAAACAGTGAAGAAGAGTCACAACCCCACACACAGAGTAACACAAGAACTTGCATAGTTTGAGAAGTTGCCTATATTCGTGGAGTAGACGGAGATCAAATCTAATATAAAAAATGAATTAAGGTTACAATAAAAAAATAAAAAATAAAAAACTAAACCTCTCAACTCTAACATGTTTCGCAACCCACTCACCAACATGCCCTAAGGAACAATCAAGAACCCCAAGGTTGGGTAAAATTGGATAACAAACCTTATTATGAGATCCCACGCCAGCAGTTATTGTGAAGTCCCCAATTACTGAAACTAGGTAGAACATATTTTCAAGCCATAACGTATAGACAGAATATTAGATGGAATATGTTTAAGACAAATCAAATCCAAAACACAGTCCATCAAGTGCAAATGAATTAAAAAAAACTTCTGCCGGTTCAAAGTAAAATGATAGAAAACAGCCTAAAATGAACAAAATAAAGTAAGATTATCATTCAAAAAATGTTTTAAATTATCCAAATGTATTAGAACAGATATTTAATTCTTGCAGTAACTGGAAAGGTAAAAAAACAAAACAGGCAAATTACACTGATAGTGTCTACATTTTGCTGCTTGTGTCATTTTAGTCCTTACAGTTTCAATTAGCTTAATTTTGACCCTTAATTTTAAATTTTGCTTCAATTTATAATGTTGATAGAGTTTTTGACAGAAAATTTCATGGAATTGTTTGATTTAAGTCACTAAATTGATCAAGTTTACAATTTTGATCCTAAAAATATGACACATGTCGCTCATGTGCGCATTTGCCATAAAAAAATACTAACAATTGGGAACAATTTGACCAATTTGAGACAAAATCAAAAGTTTAGGGTCAAAATTGATCAAACTGAAATTCTAGGGATCAAAATGACACAAGGACTAAAGTACAGGGACTAATAGTGTAATTTGCTCAAAGAAAAAGTTCTTACAGTTAGTATTGAAGCTGGAACTGCCAGAACAGTTAGAGGAATATATGCCACAACCCTGTAATGTTCCCCAAGCACATAAGAGTTAGAAGGTGCAGAAGTTCAACATTACAAAAATTATCCAAAAAACAGAGTTATGCCTATGTAAGCCATTGCTGATGCCTAATTTATTTACCTTTATTAGGTTGCCAACAAGTCAAGAAGCAGGTCATATTCCGGAGTATTGGATGTTTGATGATCATATCACATATGAAATACTATGGTTTTCCTTGTCTATACTCAACCCACATATGACACAACTTCATTTGCATTAGTGGTTTCGATATGTTAAGATCAAATTTGTCCAAAATTCTAGGATTCAATTCCTGAAACACAGACCGATGATGGGCTTCAAATCTCCTACAGTACTCAAAACTCCTAGAAGAGAATAACCAAACTGCATGTGTAGAACATAACACACTGCACTGCTGTACATTCTAGAGCTACCTACTTGAATCTTAAAAACTAGGACCAATATGGTTCTTTGAGCTAAAAATGTTATGTGCAATAGAAACTCTACGAAGTATGTTAGAATATGTAATAAGTGAAGGACAAAAATTATTTATGAATTCGTTTATAGACACCCTCAAAGTTTCATTAAAAAAATTCGAAATGTCATCCTCACATGCTCTCTTTAACGTGGAACACTTCCAGTAAGATCATATCAAAATCATCATCCTCACATCTTCAATAAGATTGTATCATATACTTTGGCACTCTCTTTAATGTGCTACATCCAGAACAAATGACCATAGCTACATCATTCCTACCAAATCAATTACCAACACCCATAAAAAAACCCCAATTGTATTAAGGGAAGCAATCAGGAACACAAAGAAAGGAAACTTTCTGGTCAGTAAATAAATAAATTGCACAACATGAAAAACTTGCAGCTCACTTACAGCACAAGTGGACCCCAAGGCCCAAGATCTTGCTTGACCCATAGTAAGAAGTCTTTTAATGTCTGCAAGAAGCAATTTTTTCATAAATATAGATCAACAGAAATAAAAAAACAACTCAAAAAGATAAAGGTTCATGGATACAAAGCCCTATAATGTTAAAATTGCTGCTACAGTTAGGGCGGGTACTCTAATCTATCAAATCATATTGAAGAAAAACAACCCAAACCAAAAACCACCTGTCCTATGGATAGCCAAAACACTATTAACCTGTAGCAGTGATCTCTCAGGTTGAACTCAAGTCGGAGGAGGGATGAAGCCACAAAAGGTTGAATTGCCTAGAATTATTGTTCTTTTTCGATTCAACTAAGAAATGCGGCAGGAGTATTTTGGAAATGCATATTCTACATTAATAAGAAGAATTGCATTTTTTATACGATGATAAATTTGATGAAATTTTGGCTTATCAAGTGGCTGCCCTTCGTACATGCACACCTCCACTAGAATGCCTTGGTTCAAGACAAAGCCAAGCATTGTGAGGATCTCTTCAGGCATATTACATCGTTATTTATTTATTTATTACTATTATTTTATTTTAATCAGCACATCTTATAGTTCATTTAGTGTTGTAATGAAAACTTGTGGAGCTTCCCAACAACCCCATTGCTCTGAAGTATCGCAAAGAAAATAAAATAAAAAAGGAACACAACTGTTTTCCAATCCCAATAAATTCACAGAACTGGTTCCAACTCCTATGGCAATGTTGTTTCTAAGGAAGATGGAAACTTATCTATTTAAAATATTTGCAAAAGCAAAAAATATTGAGGAGATTGAGCTACAAAGTAAATAACTTGCATCATATATATCAAACACATACAGAAGATTGTAACTGAGCTAAGAGTTTACATACAGGATTAAGTTTGGGTAGATTTTTCCCTGAGGGTTAATTTGCTCACACCTCATAAGGTAAACTAATATCGCTTCAGATAGAAGGAAGAAATCAAATCAAATTGGATCATCATCCTTTAAGTAAATGTTAGAATTTTCTGTTTTGATATTTAATTTTGATTATATTTTAAAATATATGCTTTGAGATTATTAAATTCTTAGTTTTAAATTGAGCATATGAACAATGTACCTCTCACAACTAATGAGTTAGCCCGGTGACCAAAACTAGTGTATCATGTATCTTATTATGTAATTATGGGTTCAACAACTCCTTCTCCCTAGTGTACCAAAAAAATAAAACGATCTTCCCCTCGCAAGGGGTGAGCTCTCAATTATAAGAGAGAGAATTGTAGAAAAATGCTACAAGACTTCGAAATTAGCAATATCATGTAATTTTACAAATTCAACTCATTTATTTATTTGTGTAAATTGCATTGAATTATAAGGATGTCTAAATTGACACATTTTCATTAAGATGGGGACAAAATAAAGTCGATGAAAATTAGGTGAAAGTCTTGCGAACACTTTACAGTCATATTTTCTTAGCTCTTACGCATAATTACTTAAAAATATGGGAAATAAATATAGAGACTAGCATACCAGTAGACAGTTTCAATATCAGGACAGGTTTGCTCTCTGTGTTCAATTGACAGGAAAGGAAAGGAAAGGAAAGGAGAGGAAAGAAAAATAAAAATTGTTTTCCTGTTTTGTACGTGTTTAGTTGTTGTAGGAAAATTTAAGTCTCACCATCACAGGATTTCTTTGAAGTATCATAAAGAAATAAATTTAAAAAAGAACACATTTGCAATGACTAGAATCTGGCTTGTTGAATAAAGTCATCTGTATATAGAATGAACAAAGTCTTCCAATCCAGATAAATTCACAGAACTGGTTCCAACTTCCATGGCAATATTTTTTGAAGGAAGATGGAAATTCATCTATCTAAAAATATTGACAAAAGAAAGATATTGCAGAGATCAAGCTACAAAGTAAATAACTAGCTCCATATATTAGTCACGTATGGAAGATCATAACAAAACTAATGCTGTGTTTGGTTGGAGGATTTGGAAAGGAAAAGGGAAAAGGTGTGTGAAACTAGGTGAAATGTAAGTATATTTTATTCACATTTCACCTAACTTTTCCATTTCCCTTTCCAAATCCTTCCTCAAATCCCCCAACGAAACACAGCGTAAGAGTACACAATAGGATTAAGTTTGGATAGATTTTTTCCCTTTGGGTTAATTTGTTCATGGCTCCTTAAGCAAAACTAATATGGCTTCAGATAGAAGAAAGAAACTAATCAAATTGGGCCATCATCCTCCCAGTGAATGTTGGAATTTGCTACTAAAAAAATAATAGGTTAACCATGCGGCTCTTCTATGTGCACAGAATCTGACCACATAACCGGACACAACAGTGGTTCTGCAATTGAATTATATGCACCCAGAATTTTTCTTAACCAAGTGAGAAAAGACTGTAATGATGTGAGTTAAACAAAGCAATAGTGCAAAGTCACAGTCAATTAGCTAAACAATTATATTAACCACTAACTAAACCATTACAACTAACACATAACTACAATGTATATTTTATATATAAGTAAAACAGCTCAAATTTATACTTGTACTAAAACAAACAACAGAGAACCTCAGGAAATTAATTACTAAAACAAACAAAATACCAGAGCAATAGAATGAAACAATCAACAATTTGAAGAATCTGAGTAGAGTAAATTAAAGCAACCCCATTAAATCTCAAAAACAACCCATCAAATTCAAAGCACAAAAAAGCAAACCCAGATCAAAACAGGGTAAAAACAACAAATTGAACAGACCCAGATGCGAAAACAGGACCTGTTCGACGGGGAGAGTGAGGAAAGCGGTGGCAATGGCAGCAATAAGGAAGAAGAGAATAGTGATTTTGAGGCAAGAGACCCAATTGAAAGCCATTGATGGACTATGACGCCAAGGACTACATTGGTCGTCGTAGTCGTCTTGGTCCTCTGCTATGGCTTGCTTCAAAGACAAGCGAAGCCTCCTAGGTTTGCCAGACTTAGGTTCCGCCCCCAAACCCCCAAATGTAGCTCAATTTTGTAGGCTATTCAAATCAACATTCTCAGTTTCTCTATGAGTTAGTGTTTTTGAAAAGAAATACAGATATATCTATCGACTACAATGACGTGTGTCTGGGCCCAAATGGATGACAATTCTAGAGAAAGTTCAGTGATTTGGGATTTGGATTAAGCTCTAGCTCGCTCTCTCTCTCTCTCTCTCTCTCTCTCTCTCTCTCTATCTTTTGTACTGCCAACAAACATTCAACCGCTTCTGACACGTGTCGCGAGCCTTTCGCGCGGTATTGCGTGTGGTGGTTTTTTTAATCAATAATTTTCCTTTACACATATCAATAATCTTACTAAAAAAAATCTTATTAGACCATCTTTAATGTTATATATTTATATATATTATCAAATTTAAATGAAAATTTCATTTGATATCATGCTTTTTAATGGAGGATTTTAAATTTTTATCAAAACATTGGTCGACTTGACGGATGTCCAGCCGGTCGATTGGCTAGTATAATTTTTTCACAAATTTTTGCAAGAAAGTGGTCTTCCGAAGGGACAACCGGTCGAACATTCGACTGGTTGTCTGGTGGTGAAAATGACTTGCAGCTCCAATGATTTAATAAAAGGTACATCCATTCTTAATTTGTTGAAAGATTTACTATATCTTTGATTTGATACTATTTTGATAAAAGGATTGGAGCAGCGAAAAGGATTATTTTTCATCAAATTTAAATTTGATGATAGAATAGATGCAACGTTAGAGATGATCTTAAAAATATAAATGATCAAATATGATTGGTTGTGAAAAAATAATAATATTTAAACCTCTAGTGATAAAAAAATGTTTAAGACCCACAAAATACTCCCACAATTATACCAATTTAATAATATATTTGTCAAATTTTAATTTGTTACACATTCAATGATTTAGTACCCCACTCACTTGCCACATCATTGGGGTTTAACTTATGGTCTAAAAGTGTGAGTTTCTAGTACTACTTTCCAATGATATTTGGACATAGATGTTTTTACCAAGGAAAAATGCTTGGAACTCACCCTTATGGACCTTGAATTTACCCTGAATGTGTTTATATAGTGGAGATTGAATTAATGAAGTGTGGAATCTATTTATAAAATGAATCTAAGCCATTGATTTTTATTTTGTTTGAGTAAATTCTAGGTTGATAAGGGTGTGTGTAACAACGCCCGCGAGGGACCTCGCTACAGTTCAGACTCGATTTTGTTGCGGTTCTAAATCCTGAACCAAAGAGTCCAACTCTGGCAAATCGTTTTTAAGAAAAAACAGATTTTTTGAAAGAAGTGCCAAACATGGACTGCTTTGCCAGATAACAGAGTCGCCACCTAAATATTTTAAAATGGGAAATTTAGGAAACCCTGACTCGGTGCCAAAAGGCCACGTGTCCGTCATCACCAAAGTTGCCTCGGCTCGGGAACTTGGGTACGATTGGGGAAGGTCACATCGTGAGCACCCCCGCTCGCCCGGTCAAAGACCGGCCTCTACTAACCATGATATCTGTTTTTGAAAACATTGTGAGTTCTTATTCCGGTTATTAGCCTAGGTTACTATGTGATGCTCGCAGCAAACAAGTATAGACTGGGCCGTCTGAATTGGAACAAAACATTTCATGTTTGTTTGTTTGTTTGAAAATGGTGTGAAGGTGCTACCCGCAGGTAGGCTAAAATGCGGATTTGCCACCCTCGGGTGGGCTTAGAAAACAGTGATGTTGCCACTATCTAGTGGGCTTAAAACAAACATTTGATGAATTATTCCAATTCAGATAACCCAACCTCCACCCACAGGCATTCAAGGCAGTTATATCATATAAGCACATAGCCTCATGGCAAGCATGCTATCATGGCAACACTTACACGCATGCAAGGATGCTAAAGCATAAGACTCACCTAGTACTCCGAGCCAAAACCGAAAACCACATTAGAAATCATGCATGATCCTAAATATGCTGAAATGCCTAATGCAACACATGCAAAATGCAACTATAGCAAGCTCGGCTAGTCTAAACGTGGCATATGGAATGCTACAGCTAACAAGTATTCAATTTGGAATTGAAATACAAATGCAGTTTGTATGATGCGCCGAGCCCGGTGCATGCAAAACAGATGAATGATGCAAACATGCTGTCATACTGTATGCTAATTGAAATATGCCCTATATCTAACCATCGAAAGCAGGTAAATAAAAGGGAGAAAGAAATGGGGGTTGGAAGACATACATCACACTCACACACCCTTATTACAACATTGCCCTCGCGCAGAGGGTCCGAATAAATAATACAGTCCGAATAAAAGAATATACAGTCCGAATATACAGTCCGAATATTACAAAATTCTAATTAATTAACAAATTAATTGATAAAAGCTGTAAAACTGGCGTGCAAGCCAGGGACTGCCTTGCTTCTGATAGATGCCGCCGGTTGGGCTGCCTGGCGCGGAAATCCACTGGGATGCCCCGATTAGCCTCTGTTTGCAGTATTTCTCGAAATGCGCGCCGGACTCCGAAAATTTGCTGATTCTGGATTTTGCTGCAACAGAGAGCAGGAAAAGGGCACAGCAGTGTATTTCACAAATATATGCATGTCCCGATCCTCGTGCCACCAATCACGCATACTGATGCATGATGGCCGAGGAATCGGATTGCACAACTCAATATGGGATGAATGCGGATGGATGCTACAACAAGAGCCTAACCCCATCATGGGTAATCCGGAGTATCGGTGACTTGGGAATTGAGACCCGTTCCGCCACTCGGAGTGCGAAACGTACCTCGTTTCCCGTGCAATATGCATGATATGCATGAAATGCAACTAACATACAATCCTAGCATGCGCAATGCTATGAAAAGGAGATGCCTCGAAATGCGTGTCCACGGGCACGCAAACCGAGGCGATGCGGAATGACATGCGAAATGTAATGATGGGCTTATACCAACATGAAGGGGGGCCTCAGCCACACTCACATAGGATGCCGGAATGACAAGAATGAGGTGCCTCAAAATGCGTGCCCACTGGCACGCAAACCGAGGCAATGATGAAATGCAAATCGGATAAAACAGAGTGCCTCGAAATGCGTGCACGCGGGCACGCAAACCGAGGCAGAGGCATACGCAATGCAAACCGGATAAAACAGAATGTCTCGAAATACGTGCACACGGGCACGCAAACCGAGGCGGAGGCATACGCAATGCCAATCGGATAAAACAGAATGTCTCGAAATGCGTGCACACGGGCACGCAAACCGAGGCAGAGGCATACGCAATGCCAATCGGATAAAATAGAATGTCTCGAAATGCGTGCACACGGGCACGCAAATCGAGGAATGCATAAAATGGCATACGGAATGCAGTGATGGGCTTACGCCAACATGAGAGAGCCTCGGCCGCACTCACATAGGCTGCCATCGGATAAAACAGAGGTGCCTCGAAGTGCGTGCACGCGGGCACGCAAACCGAGGCGATGCATTAAGGCATGAAATGACATGGGAAATGATATGCAAGCATAGCAATGGAATTTCAGCACTCACAAATGATGTAAAACAGCCCCGAAATGATACGAAATGACAACCGAAGCATGCAATCATCCCGAAAACGTGAAATTAAGCCTCGAAATGGCCTATAGCCATGCTATACATGCAAAATATGATCATGGCAGCAAGAACAGTAGCAAGGCAGTCCCAAATATGGCATTTTTCAGTAACAAACATGCCCAAAATGCTAGCATGGATAGATCAACAATCTCATACAAGATTAAAGGCCAAAAGAGCATTATAAAGGGAGATGGTATATAGAAAATCCAAATGGACAAACTTTCTTCTACAACATTAAAGAGGACCCAAAAATAAGCATATATGCAGAAGATGGAAACCTCTAAATCATAAGACAAACATGCTAGAAATGGAAGGCAAAATGGGGCCACAAAAGGGTATAACACAAGACATGCAATCTATACATCAAATGACCAAACCTTCTTCATGAAACATGTAAAGGGGGTCAAAATAAGACTAAAACCAGTAGGGGTCGAAGTCCCAAAAACAAACACAAATAGGTCAAAATTGCATACAAAATATGGCACACTTGATGAATATTGAAGGAACTAGTATATACAATGGCCAAATGAAGTTGAGCTCCTCTACAATGTCGTAGAGGGGCTCAAAATAAGCAAGAAAGCAGTAGGGGTCGGACCCCTAAAAA
Source organism: Camellia granthamiana (assembly GCA_036172215.1). Classification (NCBI taxonomy): domain Eukaryota; kingdom Viridiplantae; phylum Streptophyta; class Magnoliopsida; order Ericales; family Theaceae; genus Camellia; species Camellia granthamiana. The sequence goes on from CM069907.1 coordinate 143,857,195, forward strand.
CCAATACAAATAGGTCAATTTTAGCATGCAAAAATGTGACCATCTTGATGAATATTGAAGGAACTAGTATATAGAAATACCAAATGAAGTTGAGCCCTTCTACAATGTTGTAGAGGGGCTCAATATGAGCACAAAACCAGTAGGGGTCAGAGCCCCAATTCTCAACCAATTAGAGTATAAAAAAGGATCAAGAAAAAGCCCTAAAAGTTGGTTTTGAATACTTACCCTTGAAGACTTGTCTTTCTTTGATTCTTAGCTTTGATTTGTAGCTTCTCAACCTCTGAAATTCACTTCCTAGCTGCTGGAATGGTAGTGTTGATGGTGGAGCTAAGGGTTGATGAAGAGGGGAGCTAGGAACTTGGAAGTTTTTCAAGGTTTTGGCTATGGAAATGAAGCTTTGAGAGAGGGGTGTCTTGAGGCAATTTTTTCTAACCTTGAGGAAGGAGCTCATGGTTCCTTTAAATAGGCAAAACAAGGTGTAAAAGGGGAGGGAGAAGCATCCAAGCTTTCCCTCCCAAAATATCCCCCGGATGGGGGGATATTTCAGCAAAAATATCCGGACAGCTGTACAGAGCTGGAAAGCAGAAAGCTGGCCGGCCAGGTAGATTTCTGGGAGGTGGCCGGCCAGCCACCCCACCTGGTCGGCCAACCACCCACCATGGCCGGCCGGCCACCCCAAGAAAATGAACAGTAGATTTTCTGGCCGACCAGTATAGAAAGGTGTCCTCCCAAGTGTGTAGAACAAGGTTCCATGGTCGAAATCTGGCAACTCTGAAGCAGGAGTCACAACATAGAGCTTGAAGGAGAGGCCCAAAAATGAACTTCACAAATGCTGGCCGACCACCATACCAAAGTGTCCTCCCATATGTGTAGAACAAGGTTCCAGGGTTGGAATTTGGCAACATTGAACCAGGAGTCACAACATAGAGCTTGAAGGAGAGGCCCAAAAATGAAACCCACAGTTTCTGGCCGACCACCATACCAAAGTGTCCTCCCATGTCCCCTGATCACAGATATGTAGCTTTGGTTGGAAGAAAATACCCCCAGGGTGTTCAACATTGGCCTGGAAGTGAGAAAAACGGGCTCCGGAGGAGCGAAACTGGTTATCTGGGATAATTGCTGGCCTCCCACCCCCCAGTGATCTTCCTGGTGTTGAAACATAGGTACCTGCCAAATTTGAACAAAAACTAATTAGAAATGAACGCTCGGGGTCAAAACCGAGCAATTCGGGATCCCGAAAATGGGCTGCAGGTGCCGGAAGCGGTGTTCAGCAGTGAAGTGGGCATCTGCGACCCCAGTGTCCCTCGGAATGACAAAATAGAGGTTCCTGCCAAAAATCAGAGAAAACTGATGCAAAATGAATGCTCGGGGCCCAAATCACGCAGTTCGGGGTTCCGAAAACCGGCTACAGGCACCGAAAGTGGCATACGGCCACGAGGTGGGCATCAGAGGCCCCAGTGTTCCTCGGAACTATAAAACAGAGGTGCAAGCCAAAAATCGGAGGACTCGGAGATGGTTGGGCGGTCCCGAGCCGAGGCACACGGCCTGACGATCCCGAAAACCGGGAACCGGGCTCCGAAATGGGCAAAATGGCCTACGGCCACAAAAAGTAGCTCACGGCCACCGGGAGATAGTCTACGGGACCACTCCCTTCCCTCAGGAAAGAAAACAGAGAAAACCGAGTCTGGTTCGCAAACCGAGACAAGGCACAGAAGAGAGTTCGGAAGTCCGGAGGCAGGGCGCACGGCCGCGATTCTGAAACTTCTGAACGAGCACAGTATGCAACATCACCCAGCGCTCAATCGGTGACGTCTAAGTCTTAAGGTCGGTCAAAAATGGGGTGTCTACAGTTGCCCCTCTTTGACAGAACTCGGAAGTCAAGAAGTGACGGGAGTGAATGTCAAAGCCCAGAGACGACCCATTTTTGACAAAGGCCGAAGACTTAGACAATCATACAAGATGAACAGAAATGTGCGCCCGCAGGCAGGGGGGGCAAGAATGCAAAGTGATAGGCACGGAGCCAAGTGATCATGCAAGTGCAATAAGCTGTAATGAAGCAAGTATTGACAAATAGATGCAACAGTTTTAAGCAAAAGTGCAAAGCAAGAACTATATTTCATGCAGTTAGGAATGCGGAGAATCATTCAATTCTCGTCGCGTCTCACACGGAGAAGATACGATACCTGCGCGATTCGTCTGGTCGCACCAGCCTCAAATGAACCGTACATACAATATCGTGCCTGTAAAATAGAGAAATTCAACAAGAACAATATGCTAACAACATATATTCAATGCGATTCCTATGATTCGAAAAGTTTGACACACACAGTGTCGGTGAATGAATGCAACACAACGCGAGAAAAGATAATGCGCGACAACGCATGTTCAAGCGCAGGAGTATTACACATCAAGAAATCATGCATGACATGCAAAACATTGATGAGAACGCAAATTATGAGCCACATAATGCAAAACGAACATAAGTGAGGGTGCCCGTCTGACATGAAATGTTGAGCCGGAAAACGCGCATTTGGTGGCGGCGACTTGATCGCGGCCTCTGATTTACCTCCCGGAGAAGTCACAACATGTTTAAAAAGGATACACTCCGATTTTGATGAATAATGATGAGACACATGTCAATAATTGCAGCTAAAGTTCCGGCGGAGCAATTTTGCGTCAGAAAGTGCACTTTTCTTCAACTTTTTCAGGTCCCGGGAACGCCGATTTTCCTCAAAATTTGCAGAGAGGTAGGGGAGGGGGTAGGGAGCATGGTCGGCCAGCTCTCCTCCCTAGGAGAGGCCATCGGCCAGGGGGAAAAAGGAAGTGGCCGGCCAGCCAGGTTAGGTGGCCGGCCGGCCACCTGCCCAAAGCAGGGGCATTTTGGTCATTTTCAGCATTTCTATATATACACACCTCCAATGCCATCCGAAATCACTCCCCCAAGTGTGGAATTCTTTCCTCTTGCTCTCTAAGCCATTTTCTCTTTCAGATCTGCATTTTATACGCGCCCCTCGGCCTCCCACGCAAGTTGTTTTTACGAAATCTTTCAGATTTAAGCACTTTGAACTGATTAAATTCTGATTTCGGGACTTCCCTTCTCATTTTCACCACTTGAGGTAATTTTGTTTCAATATTTGGAAAATTTTTCCGGGAGTTGACTTTTTGTTGACTTTTCATTTCCCGAGAGTTGACTTTTTGTTGACTTTTTCCAATTTTGGCCCATTTTGCTCATTTTTGCTCCTCTTTGCAGATTTCTCAACATGGCGGGTCATTTTCCATTCGGTGGAGGTCCTACAGGTGCCGGGGATGATTTTGATCTCATGACACTGCCCCCGAGGGTCCGCCCTTTCATTCCCAATCGTTATGCTCCAGCGGTGCATAGGCTTCCGCGAGCCACTTTTCGTCATTTCACCGCTTTCAACGACCGGGTACCCGGGGATCTTCTTTTACGAGAGCCGGAGCAGCACCTCTCCTATGATGCAGAGGTATTTCACTTGATTCTCTGTATTTCTCGTGCATTTCATACTCCTGCCATGCTTAGACACACAGTTCAACTCACGACATGATACTTGCATCCTGAGCATGTGACTTAAACACTTGAATTTCATGAACACTTGGCATATTGAATAATTGTGAACGCACAGTGCACATTAGTTAGAAATTGAATACACAGCTCAAACATCGATTCACCGAAGACACAACCTGAAGTCGAAAATGAGCACACAGCACATACTGACTAAGAGTAGAACACACAGTCCCAAAACTCAGACTTTCTGAACACGCAGCCCAGCTTTGAAGCGAACACACAGCCCACTGATTAGAAGTAGAACACACAGTCCCAAACTTGAAGCGAACACACAGCCCACTGATTTGAAGTAGAACACACAGTCTCAAATTTGAAGCGAACACACAGCCCACTGATTTGAAGTAGAACACACAGTCCCAAATTTGAAGCGAACACACAGCCCATTGATTTGAAGTAGAACACACAGTCCCAAATTTGAAGCGAACACACAGCCCATTGATTTGAAGTAGTAGAACACACAGCCCCAATTTTGAAGCGAACACACAGCCCACTGATTTGAAGTAGAACACACAGTCCCAATTCTGAAGCGAACACACAGCCCACTGATTCGAAGTAGAACACACAGTCCCAATTTTGAAGCGAACACACAGCCCACTGATTTGAAGTAGAACACACAGTCCCAATTTTGAAGCGAACACACAGCCCACTGATTTTCTGAAATTTTGAACACGCAACCCAAATACCAAATTCACTGAACACGCAGCCCATTTTCACTCCATTTGCACGCAGCTCATTTTCACTTCAATTGCACACAGCTCATTTTCACTTCATTTGCACACAGCTCATTTTCACTTCATTTGCACACAACTCATTTTCACTTCAATTGCTGATACATCATTTTATTCGAAATGCAGGTTCACTCTCGCACAGTGCGAGGATATGGCTCCGTCGTTGCGAGGGAGTGGTATTTCGAGCTTCCGGAAGCTGTCCGGGGATTGGTTGACTTTGCAGGATTCGGGCCATTCTGCAGAGGGTTATCTCATTGCCTCATCAGTAGGACTTTATTTGCTGCTTTGGCGGAGAGATGGTGGGACACCACCAATTCCTTCAATTTTTCTGCCACCGGGGATATGACCATGACCCCGCTGGACTTTGCTGTACTCACCGGCCTAGACGTAGGCGGTGGGCCCATTCCCTACGACGAGGATATGGGTCAGTGGGAGGCTGCTTGGATGTACCTATTGGGGGCACACCCGCCTGTAGACAGAGGTTCGGGGAGGGTCCGATACTCCTGGTTTGCTTCCCATTTCCGGCGGCCACAGATGGAGCCTGGGACTCCTGAGGAGGCGGAGCAGTATGCCCGCGGTTTTCTTATGTATCTCCTCGGCACCACCTTGTTTGCTGACAGAGGGAACATGGTAGGATTATATCTCCTGAGTGCTCTGGTAGACCTCTCACAGGTCGGCCAGTATGATTGGGGCGGCGCTGGCCTGGCTACCCTGTACTGTTACATGAGCGCAGTCTCTCGCACACGAGGGGATTTACTCGGCGGTTACTGGAGAGCCTGGGAGGTACATTCTGTCCTCTTGATTTACATTTTTGCTCCTCATTACTTGTTCACTGCACGCACGGCGCACTTTGCATTCTGTAGTCACATTCTACACTGCTTTTCTCAGCTATGGGTGTATGTGTATTTTCCCACATTGGCTCCGGAGATGGAGGTGGCAGGGCCTCCAACGACTCCGTATTCATTGATGTTTGAGGGAGAGCATCTACCGAGGCCTCGAGAGACTCTCTTCTCTCTGCGACAGTACTTTGACACTGTTCGGGCGACAGAGGTATTTCAGAACTCTCAGCTCCTTTCATTCTCATCTTCAATCTGTTATATATTCTGATTTCTGATTGATTTATGCACTGGTTGTCCGCAGATCACTTGGCAGCCCTGGGCCGTCTTTGGCGATGATCTCGACAATCAGTTCCCCGGAGGGTCGACTAGTTCCCAGTACAGGTTCCTTCTCGAGGGACCAGTCGGCAGGGCTTGGTTCTTGGGGGAACGTTTTCAGCGTCAGATATGGGGGGGCAATTCTCAGGACCCTCCTGCTGTGCCTCCAGACACCATGCGGACTGCTGATAGATTATCCCCTGAGGAGGTTGGTAGTGCTATGCAGGGCAGTGATGCTTTATTACATCTTCTTGAGGGGAACTACGCCACCTATCGCCGCATATACCTGATGCCCTCCCTGTCGGGAGTACGGGCTCCACCACGGAGGTCCACTGGCGCACCATCTTCGAGTCGCGCCCGTGCCACAGATGTCCCTTCTTCTAGCAGGGCCGGTACATCTAGAGGTAGAGGCAGCTCGATTCCTCCAATCCCTCCGACTCTTGATCACCCTGGATGGCCAGAGATGCCGACTGAGTTGACGAGTTGGCAGTATGGGGCTACCTCCCCGATTCCGATCCCTATGGAGCCTCCGACGCCTGGTCACAGATACGTCAGTGATCCTGACTCACCACCGGTATGTTCTACCATTTTTCATTTGTCACACCGACATTTTGGCAGTTGCTTGTTTTATTGATGAGTTGAACTTGTGTCTGCAGCCACCTCGAGAGTACGTAGACCAGATGCTCGGGGTGGTGGCCTCGCTTGAGGGGATGGTCCTGCGTAGAGAGGCACAGATGTCCATCATGGGCTTCCAGGTACCCTTCATCTTTCTTGCATTTTACCATTTTGCAGCACTGATAGGTTGTGTAGAACACATCTGGCACACACCCCACTCACATACTATACTTGCACCTGCTTTTTATGTTTGAACTGATGTATTGCACTTCTCATTTTCAGATGCCTCCTGTATATGCTCAGCCGCAAACTGGGCCACCCGGGCCTTTTCGGAGAGGTCGAGGTACTGGGCCATCCAGGCCTTCTCAGGGAGTTGGGCCATCTAGGCCTTCTCGAGGAGCTCGAGGAGCAGGGTCGTCTCGCAGACGCAGGGCAATCGTTGAGGAGGATGAGGAGGAGGAGGAGGCCGCAGATCATGTGTCAGAGGCATCTCCTGAGGAGGGAGGCTCTGGTCTCGGTTCCAGGAGCGGAGATGAGCCTGAGGGAGGTCCGGAGGATGACAGCTCCGATCCGGATGGTGATGGTGATGCAGAGATTATCCCGCAGAAGAGGATGAGAGGGCCTCCACATTCTCGTTCTCGAGGATATTGATGTTATTTCCTGCTTTATTCTACTTTTTAGCTAGTAGTTTGTAGCACTTTGCACATTGTTAGGCAGCTTTATTTTCAGTAAAACTTGTACCTTTATTTTGTTGTAAAACATGATGGAATGAAACAGCTTTTGAAAAGATGTTATATTTGAAATTCTTGGCATCGCATCGCATCATTTCGCACAAGAATGGAATTGGATGGAAATGTGCCTCATGTATTTACTGGGTCAGGTAGTGAACCGACACAACAAATCAAAACAAATCGACTTACTAAGAAATAACAGAATCTTAGCAAGTTTACAACTCGATAAGCAAAATACAACAATATTAATGACTCAATAAACAAGATTCAACAAAATTGTGTAACTAAAAAGTAATAACTCAAAACACAAAATGCGACAGCTCGACAAAACTTACAACTCGATAAACAAAACAACAACTCGATAAGCAAAAATACAACAAAACATTCTTCAGACGGACAATCTGGATAACGGAATGTGCCCGAAACCGAGAGAAATGGAGGCCTTCGACATTCCCGATGCATGCAAATGCTTCAAACTTTCTTCCGGTGGGCAAAATGGGACCCAATGCGAGGCCGAAAGCATTTCGTTTTTGAAGACGAAAAGGTGGCCGGCCTACTAGGATAGGTGGCCGGCCGGCCACCCCTCCCACAACCACCGAAATGTTGACAAGTGTCCCTTGAATAGTGTTTTGCCCCTCTATAAAAGCTCCACTCTTGGAACTTGTTCATTTCATCACCTTTCCTCTCAAAAATGGAAGCCTTTCTCACCGAAAATCTCATGTCTTGGATTTCTTCTTTAGATGGCTCGGAAAAGTTGAATTTCCGGGGTTTCGGCTTGAATGCACTATTCACGCTAAGCCGGACTCCACTGCATCTTCCTTTCCTCTCTGCTGCGGCAAGGTTTTGGAACCCGGTGACGCACGTCTTCAGCTTCGGCGGGCAAGAGGTATGTCCTACTTTTGAAGATTTTCAAGCCTTGATGGAGTCCGAGCGAGGCGAGGAAATTCTGCCCCAGCTCAATTTTAGCTATGCCCAAACCTTAGGGTGGATGTGCGGTCTTAATGCGCATGATGCTAGATCTCTGATTGGTGATGGCATGTTGGATATCCCGAGCCTGGTTTATCGATTTTCTGATGCCGGTGATCGCAGCAACCACTATTGGCAAGGCTTCCGGCAGCACGCCCTCTGCTTGTGCCTACTATCTCATTTTCTGTTGGTCTTGGGCTCCGGAGGGGCTAGCATCCGTTTGATTGAAGTCGCTCAGGGCTTGAGGGATGGGAAGAGCTGCATTGCCATGACTCTGGCCGAGACACTGATGGGCTTGGATGCTTTCCACTGCCGGGAGACAACCAGGTTTGCAAGGAGTCCACTACTGCTACAGGTAATGTTTCCCACCCAAGCTCACATGTATATTTGCTCACATCACTCGGCCCTCGGGCTCGATTTTTCTCACAAAACCCTCATCTTACTTTTCTCTCATCGCACATCTCTCTATTCTTTATTCTCTCATTTTTCATCCCTCCCCAGATATGGTTGATGGATAAATTGCAAGTTGTGGACTCTTGTCCTGCTTATTCAGCCCGTGGCTACTTCTTTCGGCAACGCCTAGTGAATGCTCTTGATGAGAGTTGGTGGTTTGAATGGATGTGCAACTTGTCGGCGGATCGCATTGCATGGCGTTGCCCTTGGCTCAATCTCCCGGCAATGAGCTATAGCATGCCCCGGCAGGTCGGGATTAGACTGATCGGCTTGACTCATTGTGTGTTCTATTTCCCATTCCGTATTCTGCGCCAGTTTGGCCATGATCAAACTTGCCCACCAGAGGGGATTGAATACCCGGCTACATTTCCAGTTCGAGGCGCACAGCTGGCTCGGCAGACCGCAGCATGGAGAGTTAGAGAGCTTCTGGCCCCTGCTCCTATTTTCAATCACACTTTGTCTGATGAGTACTGGGATTGGCTCAACGAGGAGGCACAGGTTGGGCCTAGGCTGGCATCAGAGGCTTCAACTAGCTTTGGGAGGAGGGGCAGGGACACCTGACTTGACTATGCCCCAGATTTATTGCTTTATTAGTGCTTTCAAGTTTTCTTCACGAGTGTAATAAAAAGCAACTTCAATTGTATGCAAGAGCAAGAGAACTCTGTTTTGAAATCAATGAAATTGAAGGTCGTGGTACTGAAAATTCTCCGCTTTGGTCCAAAAATGGTCTTAGTTGTGAAAAGATTAATTTGAGCAAAGTCAACTTTTATTAAAACTTTTCAAAACTATTTTCGATATGGATCAGAACTGGACACGCCTGAGATCTGTCACTGAGGTGCACAACCGCGGATCCTAGCAACTGGAAAGTTGCCCCTAGTTTGAAAAGATGCCTCGGCAACCCCATTGCAACGGAAAGTTGCCCCTAGTTTGAGTAGCACTGTACCGGAGATCGCGATAAATGCTGATGAATAGAGATGACTGAGATGATCAAAATGGACAAAGTTGATCGGGGAAAATGTTTATGGCTGAACTTCAGGATGAAGCTGCCTACGTATCCCAAAGATGGGAATCAAGCCTTACGTAGTTCAGGCTTAGGTTCGCTCGGGTATTTTTACTCTCCTTTTGCGCTCTAACTTTTGCCAAGGCCGCCCTTTGCGGGTTTTCAACCTTGCGAGCTCAGTTTTTATATTTTCAAATTTTTCGTGCTCTGAGTTTTGCCTAGGTCGCCCTTTCGGGTTTTCGGCCTAGCGAGCCTCTCAGGGGTAGTATTTCTTCAACTTGTCCATGTTGATCGGTTGGGAAAACTCCAAGCCATCTAGATCCATCAGAACCACAGCTCCACCTGACCAGATTGACTTGATAATATAAGGACCAGTCCAATTGGGTCTGAACTTGCCCCTTGGGTCGTGGATGGGAGCTCGGTTGTCTTTGAGTACCAAATCTCCTTCCTTCAAATTCCTGGATTTAACCTTCTTGTTAAAAGCCCGAGCAATTCTACGTTGATAGCCTTGAATGTGGTACAGTGCCTTCAGTCTTCTTTCATCAAAAAGCATGAGTTCCTCAAATCTATTCTGCTGCCAATCTGCTTCGGCTATCTGGCACTCGGCCAATACTCTCAATGATGGAACCTCAATCTCAATAGGTAGAACGGCCTCCATCCCATAAACCAATGAATACGGAGTCGCCCCAGTTGAAGTTCTGATTGAAGTTCGGTAACCCCACAGAGCAAATGGCAGCTTATCCGGCCAGTCCCGATAGGTTTCCACCATCTTCTGTAGTATGCGCTTGATATTCTTGTTGGCAGCCTCAACTGCTCCGTTAGTTTGCGGCCGATAGGTAGATGACTTATGAAAAGCCACATTGTATTTCTCCAACAAGTCAATCACTTCCTTCTTGAAGTGGGAACCATTGTCTGAAACTATTTCATTTGGGACCCCGTAGCGACAGATGATGTTGTTTCTGATGAATTTCGCAACGTGTGAAGCCTTCAACACTGCATAAGACTGGGCCTCAACCCACTTCGTGAAATAGTCTATCGCTACAAGGATGAACTCATGCCCATTCGACCCCTTTGGCGTGACAGCCCCGATCACATCAATTCCCCAGACAGAAAACGGCCATGGCGAAGTCATGTTATACAACTTTGACGGCGGAATGTTCATGCGATTTGCATGAATTTGACACTTGTGACATCGCCGAACGAAACCAATACAATCTTCTTCCATGGTGGACCAGTAATAACCTTGTCTAAGGATCTTCCGTGCCAGCATTACCCCATTCATGTGTGCACCACATTCTCCTCCATGGATGGCTTCCATTAAGCGCTTTGACTCTTCTGCATCAACACACAGTTTATGCATTCCCAGATGACCTCTTCTATACAGTTTACCCCCGCAGATGATGAACTGAACGGCCAATCTTCTTATCGCTCTTTTGTCCTTGGCATTTACCCCTGGCGGGTATGTTTCCTTCTCCAAGAAATTCCAGATATCGTGATACCAAGGGTTCTCGTCCTGAACTTCATCTATGGCTGCAATCGACTCATAAGTAGGTGCAAATTTCTGATCGATAATGACTGGACGCATTCAGACTCCACACGGGATGTCTATCATAGATGATAGAGTTGCTAAAGCGTCTGCGAACTTGTTGTTTTCTCTTAGTAGATGAGTAAAGCTTAACTTTTCAAACCGAGGAATCAGCAAATCCAAGGTTTGATGATACATCATCATATTTTCCTCTTTTACTTTCCAGTCTCCTTTAGCTTGAGACACAACAAGGTTTGAATCTCCAATGACGTCCAGCCGTCTTGCTCCTAGTTCTAGGGCTGCTTCTAAACCAGCAATGCACGCCTCATATTCTGCTTCGTTGTTCGAGACTTTGAACCGGAGTTTGAAGGCTAGAGGGATACGGGAATTGTCGGGTGCTATCAGCAACACTCCTATCCCATACCCATGTTGATTTGACGCTCCGTCAAAGTACATCGTCCAAGTTTCTTCATTGATATGCAAAATTGATTCATCTGGGAACAGGTACTCAACTGCTTCATCCCCCTCAACCGGATGGTCGGCAAGGAACTCTGCCACTGCTCTTCCTTTCACTGACTTGCGTGTGACGTATGTGAGATCAAATTCGGAGAGTAACAGCAACCAACGAGCTAGCCTACCCGTAAGTGCTGGTTTCTCGAAAAGATATTTGATGGGATCGAGCCGTGAAACCAACATTACGGAGTGAGCTAACAGGTAGTGCCGCAGCTTCCTGGTAGCCCATACCAAAGCTAGGCAAGCCTTTTCCAGTGGCGTATACCGGGTCTCATATTCTAGCATCTTCTTGCTCAAATAGTAGATGGCTCTCTCCACCCTGTCTTCTGACTCTTGTGCAAGCATGCAGCCCATCGTAGTCTCAGTCACTGATAGGTACAAAATCAACGGTTTCCCTGGTTCTGGCGGTGATAAAACGGGCGGGTTCTGTAGATATTCTTTAATCTGTTCAAATGCAGCTTGACATCGGCCGTCCCATTGGAACTTCTTTCCTTTCTTCAGAAGACCAAAAAGTGGTTCACAAGTCAAGGTTAGTTTTGAAATAAACCGTCTTATGAATTGCACTTTACCCAGAAAGCCTCGCACCTCCTTTTCAGTCCTCGGTGGTGGCATTTCTAGGATGGCCTTGATTTTGGAAGGGTCGACCTCGATGCCCCTTTGTGTAATCAGAAACCCCAGCATTTTTCCCGCTGTAACACCAAACGTACATTTCTGAGGGTTTAGCCGCAACCGGAATTCCCTGATCCTTTGGAAAAACTTATGCAAGGCGGTGTAGTGGCCCTCTCTTTCTTTGGACTTGACAATCATGTCGTCCACGTACACCTCAACCTCTTTGTGGATCATATCATGTAGTATTGTGGTCGCGGCCCGTTGATAAGTAGCCCCAACGTTCTTCAATCCAAAAGGCATTACCCGGTAGCAATATGTCCCCCACGGGGTAGTGAATGCAGTCTTTTCCCGGTCTTCGGGGGCCATCACTATCTGATTATACCCTGAGAAGCCATCCATGAATGAGAGCAAAGCGTGTCCTGCTGTGAAGTCCACTAACTCATCGATGTGCGGTAGGGGGAAGTCGTCCTTCGGACTAACTCTGTTCAGATCTCTGAAGTCTACACACACCCGGATCCTGCCATCTTTCTTCGGCACCGGCACAATGTTGGCCAACCAAGTCGGGTATTCGGATACCAGCAGGAAGCCTGCATCAATTTGCTTGGTGACCTCTTCTTTGATCTTGAGAGCCCAGTCTGGGCGGATCCTTCTAAGCTTCTGTTTGACAGGTCGGGCCTCGGGGTCAAGGGGGATCCGATGCTGTACAATCTCAGGATCGATTCCAGGCATGTCTTCGTAGGACCACGCGAAAACATCTTTGAAATCTTTTAATAAAGCGACTAAGCGCTCGCGTTCCTCTGAAGACAACGTGGACCCGATCTGGACCAGCCGCGGGTCCTCCTCAGTACCAATGTTCACAGAAATGATTTCGTCCACTAGGGGCTTAACAAATCTCTCTTGCTCCTGCTCAATTAAACGTTGTAAAACCGGAGGAACTTCGTCCTCTTCGTTTTCATCAAAGTTTTGAAAGTCTGAATTAATACAATAAATCAGGGGCACAGAAAAATACTCAGAAACCACGGTTGCCTGATTCTCATTAAGTTCACCCAAATCGTCCTCGGTTACAATAGACTCAAATGAGAAAGAAAAAGACGACCTGGACAGGACTTTGGCCTCCGGGTTGACACCCCCAGGAGTACCAGACTCAGACTCAGTCGAGCTGGAATCTGATTCCGACTCAGAAGACTCGGTGGAATCAGATTCCGGCTCACTACCTGACCCGGAACTGCTGGATAGAAATCCCTCCTCGTATTGCCAGGTGAGGGAGGGTGCGATTGATGCGTCCAAGATAGCTGCTGGTTGGCTCGCAGCCGTTTCATTCCCAATCATGGAAACCATGAAGTTATTCCCCAAGCAATCTTGGTCGATCGAAGGATCAGAGAGGAGACATGCCAGTGCTACCCCCATTTCCAATTCCGTGCCCTCAGCATCCTCTGCCTTATTCTGCTCAGCCTCAGTTATTGGGTCTGTCTGCTCTGCGGCAACGTCATCCCCGGATAGTTGCAGGTCGAAAAAGATTTCGAAGCCTGGCACGCGCTTCCTCTCCGCGTTCAGCCACGGCTCTGGGAAGCCGCAAAATGGAAAATCCTCCCCCTCCCGGACAAAGCGTCCGTTCAGGGTACCTTGGATGGGCCTATGCATTAGATCAAAAGGCTTCCCAGCCTGCTTCGCCCTGGCCCTGCCGGCCATTTCCTTTCCTTTCCTCGCCCAGTCTTCTTTGGTAGGCAGATAACCTAATCCAAAGGTATGTGGATTATGTGGCACTTCGGCCAACGTTGCGACTCCTTTCCTGCCGCTTCTTCCCAATCCCATCCCCGGGATATGCTGTAGCTTGTTCATGAGGTAGACGGCTTGAGCGCTGACATACGCACCCTCATTCACAGCCATAATATTTTGTACCACCCGGGCCTCAGCCAAAGTAAATCCTGATATGAACATGTCTTCCATGCCGTGTTCGATCTCCAGGACTGGCGTAGATACCTCCGGAGGAGGATGGATTGATGAATTCCCAAAAACAATGGCTACTCCCTTTCCATAGGGGTATTTCACCATTTGATGTAGAGTAGATGAGACGGCCTTCACCTGATGCAACCAGGGTCGTCCCAAAAGCATGTTAAAAGATGCAGGGACCTCCAAGACGTGAAAATCTACCTCTTGTTGTCCAGGCCCAATCTTGGTTTGGATTTTTACTGTCCCTAGGACATCCCTACTCGTATTATCATAAGCTTTGATCACTTGAGAAGTTGGGGTGAAGTCCGCAGGCTTTAACCCAATCGCATAGGCCGTCCTGGCCGGGCAAACATTGATAGCGGATCCGGTATCAACCAGTACCACCGGAATCCATTTGTCCCTGCATTCTACAGAGATGTAGAGAGGTTTGTTGTGATCCACGCCCTCAGGCGGCAGTTCCTTATCCGTAAAGGTCAATGCCGGGGAACCTCCTCCCGGGAAGACCAAACCAACTAGTTGTTCCGGCGTAGTTTCGATGGAGAGTTTCGCTCTGTCCATGGCAGATAAGACAGCCTGCCGGTGTACCCTGGAAGCCATAAGCAGTCCCCAGATGGAGATGTCTGCTTGTATTTTCTTTAGCTGCTTCAGTACAGCCTCCTCTTCAACTTGCTTCTCCTTCTGCTTCTCCGCTTCTTTATCTTTCCCTGATACCTCGGGTTGATCAAGGTGTGGGGGCTTGAAATACCGCCCACTTCTAGTCATATGGTCTACCTCCTCGAGGTACCAGGTGCCGTCTGGTTGGTCACCTGCCCAGTCTTCGTCTGTGTGGGCGAGATATAAGTCGTCATCCTCCCACCACATTCCATTAGCATCTAGCAGGCACCTGTCTGGTTCCGACTTGCTCGTGCTCTCAGCACTTTCCTCCCTCATGCTCACAGCATGTTCAATTTTTGTGCCCACAGCACTCTCCATTTCCTCATGGTTCTTCGCTTTTCGGGCTCTCTCAGAAACCCATCTCTTTTCTTGTTCCTCCAGTGCCAGTTGTTCAGTTTTCAAAATGTTTTGGTCCTGAGCGAAATTCTTCGTACCGGCGCTCTCCGGCAATTCGATCTGACTCTCGGCCCTTCCGGCCACAAATGGTATTTTTGCCCCTACCGGGCCTTGCTCTGATTGAAATTCCACGATGTCTGGCTGATCATCTAACCACCCAATAACTTCCGCTGACTCCTCGTAATCGAACCAATTAATTGATGCATCACCCGCTTCCTGATCGTTGAAAAATTGAAGGTCGGCGAAGCCCTCTTCCGCCACAGTCAAATCATCCCCTGCTGATTCAAGTTCATCTCCCCGGATCATACACAACTCAACCTTCTCTGGCAACCCCATACTCAGCTTAGGTTGGCTCATTGACAAGATATACCCACTCGGATCATAAGCCCTGCCGGCTAAATTCTCAGACTGCTCCACCCCAGACTCAACAGCTTTGCTCTCCTCGGAAGCCTGCCCCATTCCATTCTCGGTGGTCACCACCTTTGGCTCAGGTTGGGTCGTGGAGGTGTCCACCATGCACAAATCCGTGCTATCAGGGAGGATCACCTCCGGCTTGGGTAGGTGGGAGGGAGTAATGTAGATACTAGGGTCGTAAGACACGTCCCCAATTTGGATGAGATTGATTCTTTTGGGTGGATCTTGGTTATGTGCTGGGAGCGGGTTAGTTGTGACGTTGGGTCTCTCGGGAGGTAGAATGATGTTTTTGTCAATGAGGTCTTGAATCTCATGACGCAGCCTGTAACATTGGTCGGTATCATGACCATGCTGCTGGTGGTATTTGCAATATTTGGCTGGGTTGTAGGAAGGGGGGAGTGGATTTGGAGGGGGCCTCGGTTCCAAGGGTTTCAGATGCCCCTTTCTGACTAGAACCCCGAGGACTTTGGACAAAGGCATATGTAGTGGAGAGAAGGTTCGTTGACCCCTAGGTTGGTATCTGGAAGCTTGGTTACTGCTCCCAGACGCATCAGAAAAAGGTGTGGCCGCTGCGGGCCTTGGTTGGGGAGGGGGATTGGTGGTGACCATTCCGACCTCTGAAGTTCTTGTATTGGCAGAGCCACTCGGGCCTGCATTGGTATTCCGGTTGAATGTTCTTCGGGGCTGATCCCGGTCTTGGTCAAACAGACCTTGTTTCATCGCATCCTCTATTTGCATTCCCATATCATGTAGATCTGCGAAAGTGGGGAAAGGGACTACGATCATTTTCTTCATTAATGCCGGCTGGAGATTGCGCACAATCATCCGGATCTGATCTCTGTCTGTTGGCCTTAAGGTCATCATCGATGCCTTCGCCCTCCACCGGGTTACAAAGTCAGAAAAAGATTCTTTAGGCTCCTGCCTCGTTGTCTCGAGATCACGAGTGGTAATCTCGATCTGTGTGTTATATGAATATTGTGCAACGAAGGCCTCGGCCATCTCATCCCAGTTTGTCTTCACATCATCCTCCAGCTTTGCATACCAAGTGGATGCCACACCCGATAAAGTCCGACCGAACAAGGAAAGCTTTTGCGGTCGGGTTAGGCCCATTGGTCTTAAGATGTCTGAAAATAGCCGGAGGTGGACCATGGGGTCCCCGGATCCATCAAAGCGATCGATCTGGGGCATCTTAAATCTGTCCGGCAATGTCACGGCCACATCAGTATAGCCGTCTTCAATGTCTGGGATGGCCTTCACCCCCTGTGATTTCTTGAAGAGTTTTTCCAACTTGCTCAGTTTCAGAGCTGTCTGGTCTACCTCGAACTCAAATGGAGCGTCCGGGTAGTTAGGTGTAATGTTTTTGGACAGTTGTGGTAGAAGCGGGGGCGGAGCCAGCCCCGTTGGAAGACCCGTGTCCTCTTGGGTGTTTTGTGGGTTTGGCGGAGCATTCTGTGGATTCGGGAGGGTAGCTTGGGTATTCTGCAGATTTGGAGGGGCATTCTGGCCAGTAGATGTCGGCTCAGGTAATGAGGCCCCGGGTGGTGGAGGAACCTGATGCGCCCCTAGTGGAGGAGGGAGTTGGTGTGAAGCAGATGCTGCATTCTGCTGTTGTAATCTGGTGATCAACTCAGACTGTTGGGCCATAACAACGGCCTGCTGTTTGGAAAATTCCGCCTGGCGGATAGCATCATCTTGCATTTGTTTCATGCTCTCATTCATCTGGCGCATCATCGCCTCCATTGCTGTATTCTGTTGTTCCATCTGAATAACCGGCAAGTGTATCTCTATAGCAGAAACAGGAATCTCAACCCGACTGTCTGGCACTAGAGTAGGCTGCTGTACCAGTAATCTCTGCTCTGATGGACTGCGTTTCCTCGGCCTCCTTCTGATAACCGGGGGTAATGAATGGAACACCGGATGTCCGTCAACTAGATCCTCGGATCGTGTAAGTCGGCGACCTCGTGTCCAAAGTGCTTGGGGAATATCTGATGGTTCGGAAGCAATTGTGCCACAAACTGCCCTAACAAAAAGATAATAAAGCAAAAAGGAAATAAATGACCAGAAAAACGGGCAGCATAACAGCTTAAATTTAAATACACACAACATACAGTCGGGCATACAACACACAGTTTATAAGCTGGAAATACACTGTCCTCAACCACTGATCACTGTTCCTGTATTACTGTTTCCCAAAACTGAATCGGATATCCGCAGACGACTGATTCTCAGATAACTGACTGATGCCCGCAGGCCTGATATCCAAACTCATAAACTGGTGCCCGCAGGCCTGATGCCCGAACTCATACTGATATATGCATTCCCTGTAGAGACGCACTCTAACAAGCACATAACAGATAAATGAGAGCCAAAACACCCCTATGTTGGGGTAGGGTTTCCCTGTCCTATTTCGTCAGGAACTAGGGGTTCACTACGCACGCAGCAGCTTCAAACAACCTATAAACGGGTAGCAACCTGTCCTAGTTTGGAATGGTCACTATGGATCCGAATATGCACTAGGTCGAATGGTCCAAAAGGGTGCCCCGGTAAAACTGAGGTTTGTGTTCCCATGCTGTCAGAGCCCAGAGCCGATCAGCCTTATGGTCATGACTTGACAAGACAAGCCTCCGGCAAATCGTTCGGGAATGGCATATGGCAAACACGGTGTCCTAGGCGCACCAATGCAAATGCAATGCAAAGAAACACACAAGCGTAGTCAAAACCAGATATCATGAGTTCGAGTCAAGTTCTCTAGATCCCCAGCAGAGTCGCCAGAAACTGTAACAACGCCCGCGAGGGACCTCGCTACAGTTCGGACTCGATTTTGTTGCGGTTCTAAATCCTGAACCAAAGAGTCCAACTCTGGCAAATCGTTTTTAAGAAAAAACAGATTTTTTGAAAGAAGTGCCAAACATGGACTGCTTTGCCAGATAACAGAGTCGCCACCTAAATATTTTAAAATGGGAAATTTAGGAAACCCTGACTCGGTGCCAAAAGGCCACGTGTCCGTCATCACCAAAGTTGCCTCGGCTCGGGAACTTGGGTACGATTGGGGAAGGTCACATCGTGAGCACCCCCGCTCGCCCGGTCAAAGACCGGCCTCTACTAACCATGATATCTGTTTTTGAAAACATTGTGAGTTCTTATTCCGGTTATTAGCCTAGGTTACTATGTGATGCTCGCAGCAAACAAGTATAGACTGGGCCGTCTGAATTGGAACAAAACATTTCATGTTTGTTTGTTTGTTTGAAAATGGTGTGAAGGTGCTACCCGCAGGTAGGCTAAAATGCGGATTTGCCACCCTCGGGTGGGCTTAGAAAACAGTGATGTTGCCACTATCTAGTGGGCTTAAAACAAACATTTGATGAATTATTCCAATTCAGATAACCCAACCTCCACCCACAGGCATTCAAGGCAGTTATATCATATAAGCACATAGCCTCATGGCAAGCATGCTATCATGGCAACACTTACACGCATGCAAGGATGCTAAAGCATAAGACTCACCTAGTACTCCGAGCCAAAACCGAAAACCACATTAGAAATCATGCATGATCCTAAATATGCTGAAATGCCTAATGCAACACATGCAAAATGCAACTATAGCAAGCTCGGCTAGTCTAAACGTGGCATATGGAATGCTACAGCTAACAAGTATTCAATTTGGAATTGAAATACAAATGCAGTTTGTATGATGCGCCGAGCCCGGTGCATGCAAAACAGATGAATGATGCAAACATGCTGTCATACTGTATGCTAATTGAAATATGCCCTATATCTAACCATCGAAAGCAGGTAAATAAAAGGGAGAAAGAAATGGGGGTTGGAAGACATACATCACACTCACACACCCTTATTACAACATTGCCCTCGCGCAGAGGGTCCGAATAAATAATACAGTCCGAATAAAAGAATATACAGTCCGAATATACAGTCCGAATATTACAAAATTCTAATTAATTAACAAATTAATTGATAAAAGCTGTAAAACTGGCGTGCAAGCCAGGGACTGCCTTGCTTCTGATAGATGCCGCCGGTTGGGCTGCCTGGCGCGGAAATCCACTGGGATGCCCCGATTAGCCTCTGTTTGCAGTATTTCTCGAAATGCGCGCCGGACTCCGAAAATTTGCTGATTCTGGATTTTGCTGCAACAGAGAGCAGGAAAAGGGCACAGCAGTGTATTTCACAAATATATGCATGTCCCGATCCTCGTGCCACCAATCACGCATACTGATGCATGATGGCCGAGGAATCGGATTGCACAACTCAATATGGGATGAATGCGGATGGATGCTACAACAAGAGCCTAACCCCATCATGGGTAATCCGGAGTATCGGTGACTTGGGAATTGAGACCCGTTCCGCCACTCGGAGTGCGAAACGTACCTCGTTTCCCGTGCAATATGCATGATATGCATGAAATGCAACTAACATACAATCCTAGCATGCGCAATGCTATGAAAAGGAGATGCCTCGAAATGCGTGTCCACGGGCACGCAAACCGAGGCGATGCGGAATGACATGCGAAATGTAATGATGGGCTTATACCAACATGAAGGGGGGCCTCAGCCACACTCACATAGGATGCCGGAATGACAAGAATGAGGTGCCTCAAAATGCGTGCCCACTGGCACGCAAACCGAGGCAATGATGAAATGCAAATCGGATAAAACAGAGTGCCTCGAAATGCGTGCACGCGGGCACGCAAACCGAGGCAGAGGCATACGCAATGCAAACCGGATAAAACAGAATGTCTCGAAATACGTGCACACGGGCACGCAAACCGAGGCGGAGGCATACGCAATGCCAATCGGATAAAACAGAATGTCTCGAAATGCGTGCACACGGGCACGCAAACCGAGGCAGAGGCATACGCAATGCCAATCGGATAAAATAGAATGTCTCGAAATGCGTGTACACGGGCACGCAAACCGAGGCGGAGGCATACGCAATGCCAATCGGATAAAATAGAATGTCTCGAAATGCGTGCACACGGGCACGCAAATCGAGGAATGCATAAAATGGCATACGGAATGCAGTGATGGGCTTACGCCAACATGAGAGAGCCTCGGCCGCACTCACATAGGCTGCCATCGGATAAAACAGAGGTGCCTCGAAGTGCGTGTACGCGGGCACGCAAACCGAGGCGATGCATTAAGGCATGAAATGACATGGGAAATGATATGCAAGCATAGAAATGGAATTTCAGCACTCACAAATGATGTAAAACAGCCCCGAAATGATACGAAATGACAACCGAAGCATGCAATCATCCCGAAAACGTGAAATTAAGCCTCGAAATGGCCTATAGCCATGCTATACATGCAAAATATGATCATGGAAGCAAGAACAGTAGCAAGGCAGTCCCAAATATGGCATTTTTCAGTAACAAACATGCCCAAAATGCTAGCATGGATAGATCAACAATCTCATACAAGATTAAAGGCCAAAAGAGCATTATAAAGGGAGATGGTATATAGAAAATCCAAATGGACAAACTTTCTTCTACAACATTAAAGAGGACCCAAAAATAAGCATATATGAAGAAGATGGAAACCTCTAAATCATAAGACAAACATGCTAGAAATGGAAGGCAAAATGGGGCCACAAAAGGGTATAACACAAGACATGCAATCTATACATCAAATGACCAAACCTTCTTCATGAAACATGTAAAGGGGGTCAAAATAAGACTAAAACCAGTAGGGGTCGAAGTCCCAAAAACAAACACAAATAGGTCAAAATTGCATACAAAATATGGCACACTTGATGAATATTGAAGGAACTAGTATATACAATGGCCAAATGAAGTTGAGCTCCTCTACAATGTCGTAGAGGGGCTCAAAATAAGCAAGAAAGCAGTAGGGGTCGGACCCCTAAAAACCAATACAAATAGGTCAATTTTAGCATGCAAAAATGTGACCATCTTGATGAATATTGAAGGAACTAGTATATAGAAATACCAAATGAAGTTGAGCCCTTCTACAATGTTGTAGAGGGGCTCAATATGAGCACAAAACCAGTAGGGGTCAGAGCCCCAATTCTCAACCAATTAGAGTATAAAAAAGGATCAAGAAAAAGCCCTAAAAGTTGGTTTTGAATACTTACCCTTGAAGACTTGTCTTTCTTTGATTCTTAGCTTTGATTTGTAGCTTCTCAACCTCTGAAATTCACTTCCTAGCTGCTGGAATGGTAGTGTTGATGGTGGAGCTAAGGGTTGATGAAGAGGGGAGCTAGGAACTTGGAAGTTTTTCAAGGTTTTGGCTATGGAAATGAAGCTTTGAGAGAGGGGTGTCTTGAGGCAATTTTTTCTAACCTTGAGGAAGGAGCTCATGGTTCCTTTAAATAGGCAAAACAAGGTGTAAAAGGGGAGGGAGAAGCATCCAAGCTTTCCCTCCCAAAATATCCCCCGGATGGGGGGATATTTCAGCAAAAATATCCGGACAGCTGTACAGAGCTGGAAAGCAGAAAGCTGGCCGGCCAGGTAGATTTCTGGGAGGTGGCCGGCCAGCCACCCCACCTGGTCGGCCAACCACCCACCATGGCCGGCCGGCCACCCCAAGAAAATGAACAGTAGATTTTCTGGCCGACCAGTATAGAAAGGTGTCCTCCCAAGTGTGTAGAACAAGGTTCCATGGTCGAAATCTGGCAACTCTGAAGCAGGAGTCACAACATAGAGCTTGAAGGAGAGGCCCAAAAATGAACTTCACAAATGCTGGCCGACCACCATACCAAAGTGTCCTCCCATATGTGTAGAACAAGGTTCCAGGGTTGGAATTTGGCAACATTGAACCAGGAGTCACAACATAGAGCTTGAAGGAGAGGCCCAAAAATGAAACCCACAGTTTCTGGCCGACCACCATACCAAAGTGTCCTCCCATGTCCCCTGATCACAGATATGTAGCTTTGGTTGGAAGAAAATACCCCCAGGGTGTTCAACATTGGCCCGGAAGTGAGAAAAACGGGCTCCGGAGGAGCGAAACTGGTTATCTGGGATAATTGCTGGCCTCCCACCCCCCAGTGATCTTCCTGGTGTTGAAACAGAGGTACCTGCCAAATTTGAACAAAAACTAATTAGAAATGAACGCTCGGGGTCAAAACCGAGCAATTCGGGATCCCGAAAATGGGCTGCAGGTGCCGGAAGCGGTGTTCAGCAGTGAAGTGGGCATCTGCGACCCCAGTGTCCCTCGGAATGACAAAACAGAGGTTCCTGCCAAAAATCAGAGAAAACTGATGCAAAATGAATGCTCGGGGCCCAAATCACGCAGTTCGGGGTTCCGAAAACCGGCTACAGGCACCGAAAGTGGCATACGGCCACGAGGTGGGCATCAGAGGCCCCAGTGTTCCTCGGAACTATAAAACAGAGGTGCAAGCCAAAAACCGGAGGACTCGGAGATGGTTGGGCGGTCCCGAGCCGAGGCACACGGCCTGACGATCCCGAAAACCGGGAACCGGGCTCCGAAATGGGCAAAATGGCCTACGGCCACAAAAAGTAGCTCACGGCCACCGGGAGATAGTCTACGGGACCACTCCCTTCCCTCAGGAAAGAAAACAGAGAAAACCGAGTCTGGTTCGCAAACCGAGACAAGGCACAGAAGAGAGTTCGGAAGTCCGGAGGCAGGGCGCACGGCCGCGATTCTGAAACTTCTGAACGAGCACAGTATGCAACATCACCCAGCGCTCAATCGGTGACGTCTAAGTCTTAAGGTCGGTCAAAAATGGGGTGTCTACAGTGTGTTTGTAGTATTGTTGTTTTACTAAGATTGTTAGGAAGATTTTAAATAGGTGTAGCATTAGTCTTTTTTAACAGAGTTATTTTCATGAAGATTCCTAAATTATTAAGAACTATCATTTTGACTCTATAAATGGGCAAATTACACTTTGTACCAAATCTCACTTGGGGCTCTACACATTAAATCGTGACAGTTAACCCCCTACACTTCTAGTGAAATCCCACTTTGGTCATTACATATGAAATCTTGACAATTAACACCCTGCACTTATGAAATCGTGACAATCAACACCCTGCACTTCTATTCAAGTGTCAATGTCTCCCTTTTGTTACTCTATCATATAAGTCTTTAACAGAAGTAAGTAATGTAACAAGCATATGATTATAAAATGATGGCAAAAGAGGAAAATCACTCAAATTTCTCGTCTATACTTATTTCATCTTAAAATTTGCATTAAATTTTGATTGTATTTAGCTAAAACAAAATGTAATTGTAAACAATTAAGGAGATAAACTAGGATTTTGCAAAAATTGGAATAATGAAACTTTATTTTCCACAATAATAGAGTCTTCGATTTCTCTATTGCTTTTATTATTATTTTATTTTAAAAGCTCTACTTTCTTACATTTTCGTCCTAATTCGCGTGCGCGCGTACACACACACGTATATATATATATTGTATTATATAACTCTTACGTGTTTATCATGAGGGACAAAATATATATTGGTAGAAAATGAGAATAATTTTTCTCTTTTGCCCTCATTCGTAGTCATATGTTTGTTACATAACAGGATTCTGTTAAAAACTTAAATAATGGAGTAACAGAAGGGGCAAATTGACACTCGACCAGAAGTGCAGGAGGTTGACTGTCACGATTTTATGTGTAAGGACCAAAGTAGAATTTAATCAAAAGTGGAAAGAGTTGACTGTTACGATTTCATGTGTAGGGATCAAAATAAGATTTGGTGCAAAGTGTAGGGGTACAAAGTGTAACTTACCCTCTATAAATTATAAAAGTGTACAGATGGACCATAACAGAAGGATTCAAAGTGAAATATGTCAATAGTTTAAGGGTTTTATTTGTACATTTTTATAGTTTAGAGATAAAACAATACTTCTCAATAGTTTAGAGTATCCATTTATATGCTTTATAATTTAAGGGTTCAAAATAATATTTTTCAATAATTTAAAAGATCTTTTATGTAATTAACTCTTTTTAATATTTAAAGCATAGTTTTTTTTTTGGTCAAAGTTAGATTTCATTGATAGACAAAAATAAATACATTAAGAGTAATTATCCCAAACTCCAGAAGGAATTACAATCAAGGTTTAGTATTTCAAACTTGAACACTCGAACACCTAACAACAAGCTCACAACATACTGCGACTATCAACTAACAATTATAATCACAACAGACTGCGGTCACCAACTAATAGTAATAACCATACCTACAACATATTACGGACACCAACAACAGACAAACCCAAACCTCTATAGAAGAGGAAGAAAAAATAATAAAACAAAATAAAAAAACACTAAAATTTTTTTATAAAAAAATCACATTTGCATAACCCGTAACGTAGGACTGACAAGAAACTTTGGCATCGACCTTAGATCTGCAGTCCACAGAGGCGGTGGAAGCCTGAATGGTAGAAAATTTCAGATTAGAAGACAAAAGACCAGATCTGATAAAAAAACAAATCACCTACATAGACCGAAATGAAAGAAAAGGAAGAGAGAAATCGGATATTATCACCCCCACTCCCCTGCCATAGCAGCAAGAGAACTAGAGTTTAGAAAAAGAGACTTTAATTTCTAGAGAGGGAACAGTCTCTCTCGATTACTACTTCACACTAAAGTATAGTTTTAATTTGGCCGTACATTTAAATTGAGAATTAAAGTTAAAACTTCTTTTACTTGTATCAATTTTCTGAGATGTACAAATAAAAAAAAAAAGTGATAGTTTTTTGAATTGAATGATCAAATTAAAACTAAATTAGAGTATAAAAATCAAATTATTTAAATTTGAAACAAGCAAAGACTAAAAACAAAATTTGAAAGAATTACAAAAAAATTCAAGGTTTGGGCATTATAACAAAATAAATATTGAATTTTGTTGTTTGTCAATTTAAACCATAATTTTTTTAATTTATTTTTAATCTAAAGTACTTGCCTATTTCCATTAACTAAAACTAATAAAAAAATATATTTTATGCATGTCTACAGAAAATGTCTAAAATATTATTTTTTTGTATTAAGTTTAATTACTAGATATTATTTTTATAGTCATTTGTTGTTTGTCAATTTAAATCATAATTTTTTAATTTATTTTTAATCTAAAGTACTTGCCTATTTCCATTAACTAAAACTAATAAAAAAATATATTTTATGCATGTCTATAGAAAATGTCTAAAATATTATTTTTTTTGTATTAAGTTTAATGACTAGGTATTATTTTTATAGTCATTTTTACTTAAGAAAATAGACAGATGATTAGATTAAAAAAAAGTAAAAAAAAAAAAAAAGATTTGCATTGATAAAATTTAAAATTAAAATTTCTGTTGTTATAATTTTTTTCCTTAAAATTTATGTGAAATTATAAGATGAAAAATGTAATTTACCCAAATATTTACTAGTGGTAACCTGTGCTATGCACGAGATTTAGTAAATTAAAAAAAAATTATTATAATTATCTTGAAATAATTTAATATTTGTCTTGTGGTATACATATAATTTATAAATTAACTTTTATGTTTATAACTTTTTAAATTATTAGTTTAAAAAAATTAAAAAATATATATAAGTCTAAAGTGCAATTTTGAGAATTTGTATTACAAAAAAGTTAAATCTGATTAAATGAGTTATGACATACATTTTCTTGTTATGAAAATATATAAATTTAAAAGTTATAATTAAGACAAATGTACAATTTTATTAATAAATGTGAAGTGAATTGATGTTTAATAATAATTAATATGATATTTCTATTCCAATAATTTAAGTTACATTTCTTTTAATTTCAATTTCATAACTAAAAATACAACATGAATATAATACACACATAGATTACTGGTCTTTAATAATAAGAAAGTTTCAAAATATTCTCAAACTTTCATTATTTTCTTTTAATTTTTTTTTATCTAATTTGATTTTAAATTTGAATAAAATTTTTGATTTTATATGAATTACTTTAACTTTTTCAATAAATTTTTATCAATTTTTAAAAGAATTTCATTCTTATCCCCCTTTTTTTTTTTCCACCAATTTTGATGGAAAAAACAATAATTTTCAACATTTTATCTTTTTAAATTTTTATCAAATTATAATTTAATAAAAAAAATATTAAGGGTTGAATATTTTCTTAATTGGAATTATAGTGAAATAACATCTTGAAATAGTCAAATGTGGTTGGTTGAAATGTATAATTTAATTAATTCTCTTCTCATATTTGTATAATTTAATCACCAATAATCTTCTCTACCATGCAAACCTGTAAACAAATACATAAATCTCACTAAAACTGAAACCGAAACCAAAACTGAAACCAAACCAACAGCAGAGAAAGAGAATCACATATGAAAAAAATAAAATTAAAAAACAAATAAATTTATGAAATGAGAGAATGTTACCTCCAACAACTTAAACCTTACCTAACCCAATCCGTTAGCTCATTCGCCAGTGCCCGCGAAGTCTAGGAGTTGGGATGACTAATTAGATTATTTTTTAAATAAGACTTAAAAATTGATTAATTTATCCCATTAAGTGATTTAAAATTTTGATAGATATACATAAGACAAATAGATAATTATATTACTAAATCATAATTCAAATTTAAATATTGTCATATTTTTTTGAGATCCATATCTAAATTCTTATCTTTTTATTTTTTATTTTTGTGTGGTTTCTATTTGGTTTTTTTTTTTTTTTTTTCTAATTTATTTAAGATGGAGTTGTGAGTTTCTATTTTTTTTCCCAATTTAATTTATCTATGGTTTCTATTTTTTTTAATTATTATTATTTAGGTAAGTTATGATGTGAGTTAGATATGTGATAGATATGTGGGTTTTATTGATTTAAAGTATGATGGTGGGAGATATTTTCAAATGAGATTTGTTTAGATAAACTTTAAAAATTTTTAAAATTAAAATTGGATATTGAGATACAAAAGAAATATTTTAATTGAATAAATAAAAATTAAATTTATTAATTTTATCTATTTGTATATCTGATTTTTAGTTTTTTTAGTTTTTCTTTTTCATTTTTTTTATGTTATAATATAATATAATATATAAGATATAGATAGATATTCATAACTTTCATGAAAAGTATTATCTGATTTTTTGGGGAAGAGAGAAGGCAAGCAAGTTTTAATGTTTTTTTTGGAAATCAGTGAGAGAGATTAGGATGGAGAGATTATGAAATATTTTTGATATATTTCCATTTGAAATTCATAAATTAAAGGATAATTATTATTTCTAAAATAATGAAATAAATAAATCAGTCAATAATTTTTTTAAAAAAAATCTGTTTTATAAACTGAAAAATCAATAATTTTAGAAAATTAATTAATTTGTCCTATTGAGTTATTTAAAATTTTGATAGACATACATAAAAAAAATAGATAATTATATTATTAAATCATAATTTAAATTTAGATATTGTTCTATCTTTTTGAGATCCATATCTAAATTCTTATCTTCTTTATTTTTGTGTGGTTTATATTTTTTTTTCAATTTATTTTAGAGGAGTTGTGGGTTTTTATTTATTTTTTTAAAATTTAATTTATATGTGATTTTTATTTGTTTTTAATTATTATTATTTAGATAAGTTATGATGCGAATTAAATATGTGACAGTTATGTGAGTTTTATTGATTTAAAGTATAATAGTGGGAGATATTTTCAAATCAAATTTGTTTAGATAAACTTTATAGATTTTTAAAATTTAAAATTGGATGTTGAAAGGCAAAAGAAATATTTTAATTGAATAAATAAAAATTTAATTTATTAATTTTATCTGTTTGTATATCTGATTTTTAATTTTTTTTTGTTATGTTATAAAATATAGGCAGATACTCACAACTTTCATGAGAAATATTATCTGATTGAGGAGAGAAAAGGAATGCAAATTTTAATTTAAATTTTTTTTAAAAAAATTGGTGAGAGAGATTATGAAATATTTTTGTTATCTTCCCATTATTGTTTCTAAAATAATTAAATAAATAAATCAACCAATAGGTTTTTTTAATCTATCTTATAAATTGAAAGTTCAATACTTTTAGGATGAGAGTTTAGAGCTTTTAGGAGGCTTTTCGTTAGAAATCCCTTTTTTCTTATATTATATATAGATATAAATATTTATATTTGTTTTAGATATTTTTTTAATATGCAAATTATTTTTCTTAGATTTTTTATAAAAATAATTTAACAATCCCATCATTGACCATAGTGTATGGGAGAAGTTAAAAAGGTTGCTGCAATAACTATGAGAGAAGTCAAAAATGTTTGTGGGTTGGAAGAAGTTAATAAATGCTGGGGTTATTTATTTTTTTAAATCAAAAAATTATAAAATTAGGATTGGGATATTGAAACTCCCACAAAGCTTGTGGTTAAAAACCTCTTTTTCCTTATATAATACTAACATGTCACCCGTGCTATGCATGAGATAAAATAATATATTATTTATTAAAAATATGATAATTATATTTAATTTTTTTTATATTTTTTCTCTCATAAATAAAATTTTATATATAAGTTTAAGAGTTTTGTTTCAAATGTTCATTTTCTATAATATTTACTCATAAACATAGATTAAAATTGTTGTATTGACAATTAAAAATTAAAATTATGCTTTGTTACAAAAAAAAAAATGGCATAGCTCTAATACTTCACTATTTTAGAATAAAAATATATGAATTTTAAAAAAAATTTATATTGGTTTTTGAAAGGAAAATAATTAAAGAAATTTTAAAAAACTTAATGAATAAGAAATAATCATCATAACATGTAATTTAAAATATAAAAAAAAGGGTTAAAAATGAATAAAGACTTTAAAAAGATGTGATTACAATTAAAATTAATGTCACATTTATTAATACGTATAATTTTATTTGGATATTACTTATATTTTAACATGCTTATTGAAAACAAAAATAAATAAAATAAAAATATTAATAATTTTGAGTTTTAAAATATGATTATGTAGACTTGCTATATTAACTTTTGGAAGGAATATATTGGAATTTTTTTACAAAAATTGAATATTAGTCATTGAACAAATCTTATAAGATTTATAAAATAAAATTTATAATAGGAAGAAATTAATGATATTGCAACATATGCATTTTAACAATTTTAAATTTTGAAAAAAAATAGATTAGGACTTTGAACTTCAATTATTGTACAACATTTTTATTTATATAATAATATAAATAAGGATAGGTAATAGATAGATTAAAATTAATTATAAATATGGCTATATTTAAAAGGATATGGTTTTGCATAGTTATATTTTAAATTCTAAAATTTATTTTTTAACTTTCTATATAAAAAGATTCAAAATTTTAAATTATATATGATTTTTTTCTAAAAACATATAAACTCACAGGGGAGTAGAGAGAAAAGTACTATTAAGGAATAGAGGAGCTGCACATATTAAAGATAAATAATTAAATAATTGACTAACACCTTTAATAGTTTTGAAAAAATTGATTAAAATTAAAATTTTCTATTTATAACTTTGAAAAACTATTATATGTCTATGAAATAATGCTCTGTACTAACTGTTAATTAACACATATCATGATATCAAAAAAATATTAAAAGTAAATTTTAAAAAAAAAATGATGATATGCAAACATAAAATCAATACAAAAAACTTATTAATAAAGATTTTGTTTGGATTTTTATCTATCACTTTATAGTGAGTGACATGTTTTTTTATTATACAAATGGCCCTATCACGTCATTTTAGTATAAAAATTCTAGGAAAACAATATTAACTACCAAAAAATAGTTATAAACAAAAAATAGATAATGGTTGGTAGAGAAAAGGGAGAAATGACACACAAAATATGAAATACAATAACAAAAAAATGGTCAAAGATAAAAAAGAAGAAGAAAAAATGGTGTACCTGAAAAAATAAAAGAGTCTGTTTAAAGCATAGATCAGATTAAATATAAACTAACCTCCAATTTGTTGTCTCATAAAAATAAAGTTAAAAAACAATGAGTTTCATTGTTCCATGAATATAATATTTATGGGAGCTTTTTTCATAAATCCATCTTTAATTACTTATGTTCCATTCAATCCATATTCTTTTTGACTATTCTATTAGGTCCTATTTGAGATAAGAAGACCAAAATACCCTTTTCATCTACTTATGTTCTATTTAGCTCATATTATTTTCTTATGTTTCAATAAGTCCTATGGGTGACATAATTACCAAAATACCCCTAATGTATCTATTTATGTTCTATTTAGTTTATATTATTTTCTTATGTTTCAATAAGTCCTATGGGTGACATAATTACCAAAATACCCCTAATGTGAATGTTCACACTGTCAATGTGAATATTCATATCGTCAATGTGTAGGGGCCCGGCCATGTACAATGTGAATATTCATATTGACATGTTAACATTCACATTGATAGAAGTGTAAAATTAGCCCGCGGCCCGGGGCGAGCCCGGTCCGCCCCGTGACAATGTGAATATTCACATTGACATATTAACATTCAAATTGATAAGATTGTAAAATTGGCCCGCGGCCCGTGGGTGGCCCGGGGCGAGCCCGGCTCGGCCGTGACAATGTGAATATTCATATTGATATATTAACATTCACATTGATAGGAGTGTA
Source organism: Camellia granthamiana (assembly GCA_036172215.1). NCBI lineage: Eukaryota > Viridiplantae > Streptophyta > Magnoliopsida > Ericales > Theaceae > Camellia > Camellia granthamiana. The sequence continues at coordinate 143,888,077 of CM069907.1, forward strand.
AAATTAGCCCGCGGCCCGTGGGAGGCCCGAACCCCGCCTGCTGCCCGGGGCGGGCCCGGCCCGGCCCGTGACAATGTGAATATTCACATTGACATGTTAACATTCACATTGATAAGAGTATAAAATTGACTCGCGTCCCATGGGCGGCCCGAAGCTCGTGGGCGGCCCGGGGCAAGCCAGGTCTGACCCGGTCCGTGACAATGTGAATATTCACATTGACATATTAACATTCACATTGATAGGAGTGTAAAATTAGCCCGCGGCCCGTGGGAGGCCCGAAGCCCGCCTGCTGCCCGGGGCGGGCTCGGCTGGGCCCGTGACAAAGTAAATATTCACATTGACATATTAACATTTACATTGATAGGAGTGTAAAATTGGCCCACGGCCCGAAGACGACAGCCTCGGGTCGGGCCGGTGGACCTGGGCCTAGGCTCGAGCTTAGGCCGGGCTTGGGCGACCTGGCCATTTTTTTTTAATTCTTTTTAATTTTTTCTACCAAAATTTTATTATTTTCCACAAAAAAAGACATTGTGCCTCAGGTGGGCTGGGCCTCGGACTGAGCCTTGAATGCGCCTTAAGCGGGCCGATGGGCCGGGCCGGGCTTCAAAGTGATGGCTTAGGCCCTAGCCTAGGGTCTCGGACATGCTCGGGCCGGACCCAAACGAGCCTGCCCCGGGCCATGGGCGGGCTTCGAGCAGCCCACGGGCCGCGGGCCAATTCTACATTCCTATAAATGTGCATGTTAACATGTCAATATGAATATTCACATTGTCAATGGGCCGGGCAGGGCCTACCCCGGGTCGAGGGCGAGTTTCGGGCAGCGGACAAATTTTACACTCCTATCAATGTTAATGTTAACATGTCAATGTGAATATTCACATTGTCACGGGTCGGGCCAAGCCCGCCTCGGGCTGCGGTCGGGCTTCGGGCCGCCCATGGGCTGTAGGCCAATTTTATACTCTTATCAATGTGAATATTAACATGTTAATGTGAATATTCACATTGTCAACGGACCGGGCCGGGCCCGCCCCGGGCCGCGGGCGGGCTTTTGGCCGTCCATGGGCCACGAGCCAATTTTATACTCTTATCAATGTGAATGTTAACATGTCAATGTGAATATTCACATTGTCAACAGGCCGGGCCGGGCCTGCCCCGGGCCGTCTATGGGCCGTGGGAGGGTTTCGGGCAGCCACGGGGCGCGGGCTAATTTTATACTCTTATCAATGTGAATGTTAACATGTAAATATGAATATTCACATTGTCAACAGGCCAGGCCGGGCTCGCCCCGGGTTGCCCACGGGTCGTGGGCGGGTTTTGGGGCACGGGCCAATTTTATACTCTTATCAATGTGAATATTAACATGTCAATGTGAATATTCACATTGTCAACGGGCCGGGCCCGCCCACGGGTCGTGGGCGGGTTTCGGACAGCCACGGGGCGCGTGCTAATTTTACACTCCTATCAATGTGAATGTTAACATGTCAATGTGAATATTCACATTGTCAACGGGCCGGGCCGGGCTCGCTCCGGGCCGCGGGCAGGCTTTTGGCCGCCCACGGGACGCTAGCCAATTTTATACTCTTATCAATGTGAATGTTAACATATCAATGTGAATATTCACATTATCAACGGGCCGGGCCCGCCTCGGGCCGCGGGTGGGCTTTTGGCCGCCCATGGGCCGCAGACCAATTTTATACTCTTATCAACGTGAATGTTAACATGTCAACGTGAATATTCACATTGTCAACGGCTCGGACCGGGCCCGCCCCGGGCCGCCCATGGACTGCGGGCGGGTTTCGCGCCGCCACGGGATGCAGGCCAATTTTACACTCCTATTAATGTGAATGTTAACATGTCAATGTGAATATTCACATTGTCAACGGGCCGGGCCCGCCCCGGCTCGCTGACGGGTTTCGGGCCGTCCACGGGTCAATTTTACATTCCTACCAATGTCAATTTTAAAATATGAATGTTCACATCATAAATTGCTAACCGTTCAAAAAATATTTATAAGGGTATCAAAATTAAATATAAGGGCATAAGTGTCCAAGAAAATAGTGTAAATAAAGAAAAAGGACTTTATGGAATAAAACTATGGGAGCTTTTTTCATAAATTCATTTTTAATTACTTATGTTCCATTCAACCCATATTGTTTTTGACTATTCCATTAGGTCCTATTTGAGATAAGAAGACCAAAATACCCTTTTCATTTACTTATGTTCTATTTAGTTCATATTATTTTCTTATGTTTCAATAAGTCCTATGGGTGACATAATTACCAAAATACCCCTAATGTATCTACTTATGTTCTATTTAGTTCATATTATTTTCTTATGTTTCAATAAGTCCTATGGGTGACATAATTACCAAAATACCCCTAATGTGAATGTTCACACCGTCAATGTGAATATTCATATAGTCAATGTGTAGGGGCCCGGCCCATGTACAATGTGAATATTCACATTGACATGTTAACATTCACATTGATAGGAGTGTAAAATTAGCCCGCGGCCCGGGGCGAGCCCGGTCCGGCCTGTGACAATGTGAATATTCACATTGACATATTAACATTCACATTAATAAGACTGTAAAATTGGCCCGCGGCCCGTGGGCGGCCCAGGGCGAGCCCGGCCCGGCCTGGCCTGTGACAATGTGAATATTCATATTGATATATTAACATTCACATTGATAGGAGTGTAAAATTAGCCCGCGGCCCGTGGGAGGCCCGAAACCCGCCCGCTGCCCGGGGCGGGCTCGGTCCGGCCCGTGACAATGTGAATATTCACATTGACATGTTAACATTCACATTGATAAGAGTGTAAAATTGACTCGCGTCCCATGGGCGGGCCGAAGCCCGTGGGCGGCCCGGGGCGAGCCCGGCCCGTGACAATGTGAATATTCACATTGACATATTAACATTCACATTGATAGGAGTGTAAAATTAGCTCGCGGCCCGTGGGAGGCCCGAAGCCAGCCCGCCCGCTGCCCGGTGTGGGCTCGGCCGGGCCCGTGACAATGTGAATATTCACATTGACATATTAACATTCACATTGATAGGAGTGTAAAATTGGCCCACGGCCCGAAGACGACAGCCTCGGGTCGGGCCGGTGGGCCTGGGCCTAGGTTCGAGCTTAGGCCGGGCTTGGGCGGGCCTGGCCATTTTCTTTTAATTCTTTTTAATTTTTTCTACCAAAATTTTATTATTTTCCACAAAAAAAGACATTGTGCCTCAGGTGGGCTGGGCCTCAGACCGAGCCTTGAATGGGCCTTAAGCGGGCCGATGGGCCGGTCCGGGCTTCAAAGTGATGGCCTAGGCCCTAGCCTAGGGTCTTGAACATGCTCAGGCCCGGACCCAAATGAGCCTGCCCCGGGCCATGGGCGGGCTTCGAGCAGCCCACGGACCGCGGGCCAATTCTACATTCCTATCAATGTGCATGTTAACATGTCAATATGAATATTCACATTATCAACGGGCCGGGCAGGGCCTACCCCGGGTCGAGGGCGAGCTTCGGGCAGCGGACAAATTTTACACTCTTATCAATGTTAATGTTAACATGTCAATATGAATATTCACATTGTCACGGGTCGGGCCAAGCCCGCCTCGGGCTGCGGTCGGGTTTCGAGCCGCCCACGGGCTGCGGGCCAATTTTATACTCTTATCAATGTGAATGTTAACATGTTAATGTGAATATTCACATTGTCAACGGGCCGGTCCGGGCCCGCCCCGGGCCGCGGGCGGGCTTTTGGCCGTCCATGGGCCGCGAGCCAATTTTATACTCTTATCAATGTGAATGTTAACATGTCAATGTGAATATTCACATTGTCAACAGGCCGGGCCGGGCCCGCCCCGGGCCGTCCACGGGCCGTGGGAGGGTTTTAGGCAACCACGGGGCGCGGGCTAATTTTATACTCTTATTAATGTGAATGTTAACATGTTAATGTGAATATTCACATTGTCAACAGGCCGGGCCGGGCCCGCCCCGGGTTGCCCACGGGCCGTGGGCGGGTTTTGGGGCGCAGGCCAATTTTATACTCTTATCAATGTGAATATTAACATGTCAATGTGAATATTCACATTGTTTACGGGCCGGGCCCGCCCATGGGTCGTGGGCGGGTTTCGGACATCCACGGGGCGCGCTAATTTTACACTCCTATCAATGTGAATGTTAACATGTCAATGTGAATATTCACATTGTCAACGGGCCGGGCCGGGCCCGTCCCGGGCCGCGGGCAGGTTTTTGGCCGCCCACGGGACGCTGGCCAATTTTATACTCTTATCAATGTGAATGTTAACATGTCAATGTGAATATTCACATTGTCAACGGGCCGGGCCCGCCCCGGGCCACGGGCGGGCTTTTGGCCGCCCATGGGCCGCAGACCAATTTTATACTCTTATCAATGTGAATGTTAACATGTCAACGTGAATATTCACATTGTCAACGGCCCGGACCGGGCCCGCCCCGGGCCGCCCATGGACTGCGGGCGGGTTTCGCGCCGCCACGGGACGCGGGCCAATTTTACACTCCTATTAATGTGAATGTTAACATGTCAATGTGAATATTCACATTGTCAACGGGCCGGGCCCGCCCTGGCTCGCTGACGGGTTTCGGGCCGTCCACGGGCCAATTTTACATTCCTACCAATGTCAATTTTAAAATATGAATGTTCACATCATAAATTGCTAACCGTTCAAGAAATATTTGTAAGGGTATCAAAATTAAATATAAGGGTATAAGTGTCCAAGAAAATAGTGTAAATAAAGAAAAAGGACTTTATGGAATAAAAACTATACATACATGGGACTAAATGGGTTAAAAAATTCCTTCATGGACTTCTTGGGCTAAAACACTTCTAAATAGGATTTATCAATAATTTTCCCTAAAACTATACATACATGGGACTAAATGGGTTAAAAAATTCCTTCATGGACTTCTTGGGCTAAGACACTTCTAAATAGGATTTATCAATAATTTTCCCAATATTTATTGGGCGAGCAAGACATGAATGGCTTGGAAAAAGTATAATGTATGATGGCTAAGATTTTTGGATAGAAGAAAGAATTGGTTAGAGAAAAAGTGGATAAGAATAATTTTTTTCATATTTTCTTTCCTAAATTATAAATCATGGAATCATTATAAAAAATAAAAAATTAGGAAATTTTTCTAAAAAATTATATATAGTATAGGTATGCTTAAATTTATTTGGGAATAAAATTGTGTTTAATTATGGAATAGAGAGAGAATCTAGATATTAGGTTTAATTTTTATTTTATGTTAGGCTTAATTTTAGGTTTATATAGATTAGACCAGTTGTGAAATATTTTACTAATATACATTTTATGGGAGGTGAGAGCGTTTTCTTTTCATTAGATTTATTTTAGGAGAGAGAAGTTTGTCTGAGATTTATATTCTTTTTAAAAAATTGGATTTAAGATTTTGAAACACTTAGGGCCTCTAAGATGAAAAGCCACTTTGGTATAATATATAACATAGATAGATTATGAGATTTAGGAAAGAGATAAATATTAGGGGAGAGATTTTAGAAACTTGTAATTCAATTTCTTTTTTTTTTAAAAATCTATAGTTACTTTGTTAGCCAATAGTATTATTTTTAAATATTTTTAAAATTACAAAAAGTAGCAATTTTAGTTTTTTTTAATCTGTAGTTATTTTGTTAGCCAATAGTACTATTTTTAAATATTCTTAAAATTACAAAAATTAGCAATTATAGTTTTAAGTTCTTTTTAATCTATAATATATTTTTTAAAATATATAATTACTTTGTTGTGAGATGAGATTTGTGATTTTTTTATTTATTATTTATTTTTTTAATGTATAATTACTTTAGGGAGATTTATCTATAAGTCCTTTTTCAGACACTTATGATAGGTTAAGTCCTGTGTAATTTTTTATAGAGTCTCAAGTCCTATTTAGATAGGAATGTATTCCACAAGATCCTACATAAACGTAACGTGACGTGACATTTACATAAACGTAACGTAATGTGACACCTATATAAACGTAACGTAACGTGACACCTATATAAACGTAACGTGACACCTATATAAACGTAACGTAATGTGTCACGTTATGTTTCGGAAACTTAATGAGTTTTTATTTTTTTAAATTGCATGTGAAAATGTTGCTGGTTTATGTTGGTGTCACGTTACGTTTCATATAAATATGATCTATAGTAACATTCAATTTCCTATAGGAAATTGAATGTTACCATAGATCATAGGTGTCACGTTACGTTTATGTAGGTGTCACGTTACGTTACGTTTATGTAGATATGATCTATGGTAACATGCAATTTTTTATATAGGAAATTGCATGTTATCATAGATCATAGGTGTCACGTTACGTATAGGTGTCACGTTACGTTTATGTAGGTGTCACGTTACGTTACGTTTATATAGATATGATCTATAGGGGTGAGCATGGTCCGGATTGGACCAGATTGAGATAAAACTAAGACCAATCCGTTATCTACGGTTCCTGAAAAATTGGAACCAATCCAATCCGTTTAAATTATGGAACCAATCCGAACCAATCCGTTTAAATATGGATTGGATTGATTTAGGACCACGGATTCACATAATTAAATAACAAATATATATATATAACACTTTAATTTCATAAAAATATAAACATAGCACTATATTAGTTCCACAATAGTAACATGTTTTTCTATAATAGCGACATACTGTTCTAGAATTTAAACAACCATTAGTTTCATTATAAGTATTTAGACTATTACAAATTAAAACTAAAAACTAACAAACAAAAGTAATAAAAGAAGATATTATACGGTTTTAGGTTTGAGTTTAGATTTTATATAGAATAAGAGAAGATACTATGGGGGAGGATGTATAATAAAAACATAGACTATTTGTATACGGTCCGGATCGGTTCAAATCCGGAACCAATCCGTGGACTACGGATTTTTAATTCTTCAATCCGGAACCGAACCGCGGATTCAAAAAACCAATCCAAACCTATCGGATTGGACTGGACTGGATCGGATTACGGATTTCACAGATTTCTTGCTCAGCCCTAATGATCTATGGCAACATTCAATTTTCTATATATGATTTTACTATTATTTATGATATTAACAACTAATATTGAGGGTAAATGTGTCAACAAACTTCCCACAGGACTTATGGGAACATAAATTTTTTAGTAGGACCATATGTAGCATAAGTCTCCCTAATAGGACTTATAAATAATTTTCCCGTTACTTTATTATGAGATGGGATTTTGGAAGGAAAGAAATATTGGGGGGAGAGATTTTTTAGGTGATTATTTATTTATTTTTTTAAATCTATAATTACTTTGTTAGCCAATAGAATTATTTTTTTAATATTTTTAAAATCACAAAAATTAACAATTGTGGAATGAGAGTTTGGAACTTTCACAAGCCTTTTCCTTATATAATATATAGATAGATATAGATATAGATATTTATATTTATTTTAGATATTTTTTTAATATACAAATTATTATTTTTAGATTTTTTATAAAAATAATTAATAATTCCATCACTAATTATAGTATATGAGAGAAGTTGAAAAGAGTGCTGCAATAACTATGAGAGAAATCAAAAAGATTTGTAGATTGGGAGAAGTCAATAAATGTTGAGATTATTATTATTTTTTAAATCAAAAAATTAGAAAATTAAGATTAAAAAATTGGATCTGCCATAAGACTTGTTTGTTAAAAGCTCCATTTTCCTTATATAATATATAGATATATAGATGGGGAAATATCATTTTAGTCTATATCTAAAAAATATATTTTCAAATCAGTTATATTCATTACAAATATTAATATGTAAGATTATAAATTTTTTTACGCTTTTGTAAATAATTTTTTAACACACGGACAAGTAATCATCCCAATATTTATTTAAACCCTATATTTATTTAAAACCCTATAAATAGCGAAAAATGCTATGAACTCCGTCTTAATTATCTCAAATTTACTTGAAAGAGATTGTGTAGTTGAAATTAAATTTGTGTGGTGTGGGGTCTATAGAATAAATCTAAACTATAAGATGAATATTTTAAGTAATTTCTGGATGTTAAGTCGAATTTTATAGTATTACTGATAAATTAGCCACACAGAGTGTTCTAAAATAGAGACAAACCAAGTAATGATTAAAAGCTCTCTTTGGTTTTCATTCTCGTATATGTAATCAGGTTCATCTCTTCAAATTAAGGTTTGGGTTTTTCTAGTTCTTTAATTATTGGATTCATCAATAACAAGGGTTTTTGCTTAATTTCCAACAGTCCCGCTAGGTAGCTCAAATCCTTCAAGGCTTGAATGGCTCGAGGTGTCAAAACGACATCGTTTTGGCACCTTTTTTTTTTTTTCTTTTCTTTTCTTCTTTCTCTGTCTTCCTGTATTTGTTCTTTGTCTATTTTTTTTTTTCTTTTCTTCTTCCATAACTCAGAATCAAAAAAAGAGATAGATGAGAGGAAAAATTAAAAAAAAAATCAAATAAGACCTGTGTATACACAGATCTGCTCCACCACTCCTTTGTTTCTTCTATTCTTCTTCTTCTTCTGTATTTTCTGCTCCACCACCACAACACCCAAAATCAAAATCCACAGATCGAGATACACATAACAGATCTATACACAAAACAGGGAAAGAGAGAGATGTGTATATACACACAGATCTATACACACAGATACATAGAGAGAGAGAGAGAGAGAGAGAGAGAGAGAGAGAGAGAGAGAGATAATGAATGTGTGTTTGAAACAAATGTCGTTGATGAATGTGTGTATCACAAGTTCAGTGGGAGTAAACACATATTCCTGGTTTTATATGTCGATGACATATTGCTTGCCACAAATGATATAGGCTTATTGCATGACACCAAGAGATTTCTATCAAAGAATTTTGAAATAAAAGATCTTGGTGACGCTTCCTTTGTATTAGGAATCAAGATACACCGAGATCGTTCTCGAGCCATCCTAGGATTATCACAAAGGAGCTATATCGATAAAGTCCTCAACAGATTTGGTATGCGAAATTGCAAACCAGGTAAAACCCTGGTCGCTAAGGGAGACAAGTTTAGTCTCAACCAATGCCTAAAGAACAGTCTTGAAATTAAAGAAATGCAGAAGAGTCTAATGTATGTCCAAGTATGTACACGTCCGGATATTGCGTTCATAGTTAGCATGTTAGGCAGATAGTAACCTCGGCATGAATCATTGGAAAGTAGCCAAGCGAGTTATGAGGTATTTACAGGGAACAAAGGAATATATGCTCACATATAGGAGTTCGGATCAGTTAGAGATCGTTGGGTATTCCGACTCCGATTTTGCCGGATGCCAAGACAGTAGGAGATCCACATCAGGCTATATTTATCTGTTAGCCGGTGGAGCAATTTTTTGGAGTCTGCAAAGCAGACGCTGATAGCTTTGTCCACCATAGCCGTAGAGTTTGTAGCATATTATGAGATTGTTTGGATACGTGACCATTGATGGGTCAAGTTACGATTAATATAACAAAGACTACGTTGATCCTATATCAATATAGTTAATGGACAAGATTGTTTGGATACCCTCAGGTTATGATAACAAATTTCTAAGCTCACTAAAGTTAAACACATTTATCAAGTGACATCTGTGGTCCAGTGGGAGATTGTTGGATTAATTTCTAATTGGGACTACATATTTAAATGTGTGTTATCATTTATAAGAAGCCTAAACTTAAGTGATCTAATTTAGTTATAAATAAGCTTAAGGGTATGTTTGTCATAGAATTAATGTGTAAATACCATTATGTAATTTTTATTTCTATGAGGGGCATAAATAGAAATTTTGATAGTTTCCAACCGCTTAACCGCCAGATGGAAACTATAAATATTTAGGGGTAATGGTCCCTGTTAGGCTTTTGTTTTTGGCAATCCGGTTTGACTAAACTCATTTCAGTTGTAATTTTGTTCGATCTTTTATTTAAGTGAGGCTATGAGTATTTAGATTTGAATTCGACCTGAATTGTGCTTATGTAGAGGAGTTTGTGATCTTAATCCTATCTTGTTTGCCACTTCGCTGACTATGTCGAGGTTCGAGATAGCGCCCAGACGGGGTTGAGGGGCAGCGCCCTCGAAGCAAAAAGCAAAATTGCAATCAAAGTTGTTTTTCCGCTCGAGCGGAGGTCGCGACCTTTCAGAAGTTTCACTCGCCTGCAAAAGTACTGGGAGTTGTTTTTTTTCCTTGAGTAGCCATTCCTGAGCTCGAGCGTAGATCCGTTCCAGCGGCCATTGTGTGCTCGAGCGGAGATCGCGGATCTGTTTTCTATAAATATGTGCTTCAGTTCAATTTTAGGGTACGGCTTCCAGATCTTCTTAAGTATTAGGGTTTTTATCTGGAGTATCTTTGCTTGTTTCCTTTGATATCTGTGAGAGTTTAATCATGAATTGAGTAGATTATATCAAAGGGTTTGTTTTAGTTTGTTTTATTTACAAAAGAGAGAGTTGTTCTTCGGTGGGTTCCATGGAACTTGAGCCTGAAGCTTTGATGGATTCCGGAGTGGTTCATCCTCATGGATTCGACATCGGCGTTGTGGATTCAACATTGGGCAAGACAATTCCGATGTGAAGACGGGGCTAGAAGAGGCACATAAGGGTTGGTTCGATTTGGGCGTGGATTCGCTAGGTAATTGAGAGTACACTTGTGTAATTCCTTTATGTCTTCTTAGTGGATTGTTTTGTGGCTTTTGCCCATGATTTTTTTTTTATCACAATTGGAGGTGCTCCAATTGTGATTTTTTCACGTAAAATCATTGTGTTGATTTGTCTTTGATTGTTTGATTGGGATTGTAATTTACTGGTTAAAATTGATACATAATCACAAATCAATATCTCGGGGATTTCTAGTTTTTTCAGTCTCCAATCCTGTCCAACAAAATACATATTCTCCAGATTCTCTCTTGGAGAAAACAAAAGGCATTAAAGTAAGGAAAATGATTGGAAGGCTATCTCATAATCACTCTTCTGCTCAACCGTCATAATGGATTTGGGTACACATTTCTCTTTAATTTCTTAATGATACACCATGATATGTGATCCGATATTTAAGATTCTTAGGATTTAATCCTAGCACACAAGACTAAAAAATGTCATTAGAGGAATAGTTTTGTGGCACTTTCAAGTGTCGCTGAAGTAATAATTTGTTGTAGTGTGTTTTGGGTTAGAAAAATTTTAAGAATGGATTCAAAGCTTTTAACAAATTGAACACAGTGAAACTTGATTAATTTGATTTTTCTAATCGTTCATGATATAAGTTTATTGAGGGTTTAGAGTTTGTTTTTTCGGTGGCTATTTCGTTAACTTATTTGTCTTTTTAGTGAATTTTTTAGATTTTTTTTTTTTTTTATAAAAAGTTTAATTTTTAAATTCTACTCGACGAGATGAACTAAAAAATTACGAAATTTAAAAAAAAATTCTAAAAAGAATCCAAGCAAAAATAAGCCCCTTTTTTTTGCCTTTTTCTTTTTCTTTTTTTTTGGGAATTTTTCAAAAAAAAAATATTTTTAAATTCGTCAACATAAGATAAACCGGAAAACCGAAAAAGTAAATTTTTTAAAAAAAATGTCACTAAAAATAAAAAATAAAAATTGAAAAAAGAGGTGGCTTATTTGGAAATTCCAAATAGCCCGAATCAGCAGCCTACTTCAAAATATTTTTAAAAAGTGTCTAGAATACACGAGTTTTTGAATTGTCTTAAAATTTTTTATAGAAATTATTATTATGTTATACTTGTTTTTATCATCTCATAATATGTAATAAATAAATATAATAAAATTATATATCATTTGTATGTTTTCCCATGTGTCGTGTCTAGTATTTTTTAAAAACTATAATGTCTAACGTGTCCATATCGTGTTGTGTATCCATATATCTATGCTTCTTATGGTTAGATTGAGACTATTATTTTACAGTAATGGTAATTGTACATAAAAATTGGGTAGGCGTAGAATATTTCAACTATGTGGTCATACAAGGTCGGCTCGTGCACAAGGCTATTAATGCCATTGCCTCAAGTCCCAATTAGATAATGGCCCATATTTTGTAATCTCTGTGTATACGCATGATAATGTTTTGTAATCTCACATGGTCTGTTACAATTAACAAAAACTAGTGAAGATCCAAAAAATAAGTGAAGGTAACTACGTAACAATACATGAGATTGAAAATCTTGAGCTCTTGGTGGGTATGGTTATTTGGTGTGATATATTATTTGTCGTCAATTCAATTAGTAAAATGCTTATAATTAAACTCTTGCATATTTTAATTTTATGAATTGTCCTTTTAGGCCATTGCTTCTTCCTTGTTTGTTTTGATGTAGTTTGCAAAACGCAAGCTATCCTTCTAACCAATTACAAATTTTAGGGTTCATTGTAATACATTGAATATGGACCCCCATACACTGAATTTAGCAAAAGCATGCAAATTTATCCAAGAGAAGATGTAAGAGATTTTGTTACTTATTCGCTATATTTATTAGGCTCTCAATTCAAATTGTTTTGCCTATATTTGTGAATGTAGAGGTGAGCATGCTTTTGTTGTTTAGAGGAGGGGTGGAGGTCGACTGAAATTGATTTATGGTTGCATTGTTTTTTATATGAAATAATGATACATTAGAATGATCTAAGGGTCACCTAGTAGTGGGGGTTTTGGTTTACTCTCAAGTGGTTTGGTGACTGGATGGTCATAAGTTTTAGTCTCCAAGGTGATGCTAGGGGTGAGACTCTTGTCTATTAATCTTGGGCCATCGGCTCCTTAACCGCTATGCCCTTGGTAAGGCTAGGGTCAGACTCTGGCTCAAGCCCATCTCGAGGGAGCACTTACTGATCCATCTTGTTATGGTACCCCTACGTTGTCTAACTCTCTAGAAGAGCGGATAAAGACTCCGATCTTCCTTAAGTGTAGACGTGCCCGAACGTCCCGGATCCGCGCGCGAGGAATGCGCGGAAATCCGTTTTGTTCATTGGACTTACTACTACAGTTCAGACTCATGTCACGGTTCTGAATCTAATTTCGCAAAGTGCAATGCAAGACCGATAAATCATCAAAGAGTCCAAATCCGGCAAATCGTTTTGGAAAACTGATTTTTATAAAGAAGTGCCAAACATGGACTGCTTTCCCAGATACAGAGTCGCCACCTAAATATTTTGTTTTGGGGAATTTAGGAAACCTTGACTCGTGCCTAAGGCCACTTGTCCGTCATCACCAAAGTTGCCTCGGATCGGGAACTTAGGTACGAGAGGGGAAGGTCATGCAATGAGCACCCCCGCTCGCCCAATCAAAGATCGACCTCTACTAAGGATGATATCTTGTTTTTGAAAATGCATGTGCTCTTATTCCGGTTTATTAGCTAGAATTACTATGTGATGCGCACAACATACAAGTATAGACTAGATCGCCTAAGTTGGAACAAAACATCTCATGTTTGTTTATTTGAAAATGGTTTGAAGTTTGCTACTCGCAAGTAGGCTAAATTTGGGATTCAATGAATTGTTCAAATTCAAGTAATCCAACCTTCACCCACAGGCATTCAGGCAGTTATAGCAAATAAGCACTTAGCCTCATGGCAAGCATGCTATCATGGCAACATTAACACACATGCAGTATGCTAAAGCATAAACACTCACAGTGTACTCCGAGCCAAAACAAAGAACTAGTTAGAAATCATGTATGATCCTAGTTCATGTTAAAATGGCTAATGCAACACATGCAAAAATGCAACTAAAATAGGCTTGGCTATTCTAGAATGGCATGTGAAATGCAACTTGATACATGTATTCAACTTTGGAATTGAAATACAATGCAGTTTGTATGATGCGCTAAGCCTGGTGCATGCAAGATAGATGAATGGATGCACGCATGCAAAGCATAAGGATGCTAATTGAAATATGCCCTAAAACTAACCATCGTAAGCGGTCAAATAAAAAGGAGAAAGAAATGGGGATTGGAAGACATGCATCACACACACGCACGCTTATTACAAAATTCGCCCTCTTGACAGAGGGTCTGAATGAATAATACAAACCGACTAATTAACTAACTAACAAGCTAATTAATTATTACACAACCGAATGAATAACTAGCTACAACTAATTATTACAAAACTTAATTAATTAACAAATTAACTAATTAAATTACAAATTCGAATACTAACTAACAAGTAAGCATTAAAATATGTAAACTAGGCTGCCTCAGCTCTGCCTTGAAGAAGTTGAAGATGCATGCTCGATTCCCGTCCCGAAAGCTCTCCAAATGCTCTTTAGAGGCTCTGTCTGCAGGGTGTCCTTGAGAACTAGCTGCAGGATCTTACCAAAACAGTGCTGAGGGGTGCACCAGTGGCCTGCCGGCCATGAGGAGCTTCTGCTGACCCCCCTGCCGGCCAAGAGTAGGTACTGCTGGCCAAGAATGAGGGACTGCCAGCCAACAACAAGAGGGTGCCGGCCACGGGTGTGCTGTGACACCAAGCTGCAGCAGAGCACAAAATAGAGAAAATGGAGGGTCTCCCAAGGGTATGTACGCACTATGCCACCCCATATCACCTCAAAACATCAAGGGAGAGGCATAGTCGGATCCAAGACCATCAATCACGCATCCCGATGCATGATGGCCAAAGATCTAACTTGTGCAAATTCAATGTAAAATGAATGCACAAATAAACATATAAAGCCTAAAACTCTATCATGCGTCATCAAGAGCGTCGGCGACCGAGAATTGAGGCACGTTTCATCACTTGAAGTATGAAACGTCCCTCGTTTCTCGTGCTCGGATTAATACTTAACCCAAACAACAATGCAACACAAGCATGGCAAACATGCAATATGACTTAAGCATGCAAACATGCAACTACATGGCATACTCAATGCTATGTGATATGATTAACTTAACAAAGCTAATGATATGTGAACAATGCTAATGCATGCATGCACAATGCAATGCTACAAGGACAAATTAGCAATGTTAGGGACATGCATACTCGATGCAAGGCAAAATAACTTGGCATACTCGATGCAAATAACCACGTGGCATGCACAATGCAATGTAGGATGGCATACTACATGCAATGAACAATATGGCATACTCAATGCAATATACATAGCATACTCAATGGACTTAAACCAAAAGGGTAGACCTCAGTCATGCCCAAATCAGTGGCCATGATATAAAAGTGAAGGCACCAAAAGCATATATGAGCATGCACATGCAATGGCCCACCAAGTAGGCCTAAGAGCACAACCCTCAAGAAGGCTCAAAGATTGACAAAAGTGGAAGTGTAACAACACTAAGTGCACTGAAATTAAGTAAGAAATGATGCCAAATCATTCAAACAAAGCAAATAAGGCATGCAAGAGTCCTAAAGCATGAGGGCTAATAAAGAGGACTACAAAGGAGGCATGCAATACATGGCACAAATGCATGAACCAATCATGGACAGAGCTCAAGTAGGTCAAAACAAAGACCGAAACATGCTAAGGTGGAGGTTCAAAGACCTAGGCATGAAAGCATACAAGCTAAGCCAAAAACTAGGCAACAATGCACAACACTCAAAGGCACTTAAAGCATGAATGAAGTGGGAACATGGCATTGCTAGAAGCTCTGAAATGTCATGTTAGATGATGCCAAATCATGTACACAACACAAATGAAGCATGCTATGGTGCTCAAAACTTGAAGCAAGCATAAGCACTTGTACTACGAGTATGCAAAACATGAAGCATATGGATAAGGCAACCCAAAACAGTCTTAGAACATGTCAAAATGAGTCCAAAACATGCATGGAAGTAAGCCAAAACATGCTAACATGAAGGGTATAGGACATGATGCATACAAGGCAAATAAGGTGGATTACACTACACCTATTAAGACCAAGCATGGGATGACTTAACCAATAAAAATCAGAGTTATATCATGGCAAAATAACCCCAAATAAGCACTGAAATGATGGCTCGCAAGCTAAGACATGAAGGCATACACAATGATTCATGTTAAGGCATAAAGGGGGAAACCCTCTAACGCATTGAATGGATGACAAATGTGAATACATGGACATGAAACATAAACTGAAATCACATTACGAATGATGCCAAATCATTGAAATAGTCCAAGTAATGCATGCTAGAAGACTCAATACACAAAGCTAACAAGCTAGATTGAACCAAGGCTATACAAAGCAAGTCATGCATGACCAAGACAACATAAATTAGACCTTAGACATGCTAAAACATGAACAAAATCCTCTCAGAGCTAAGCCAAAAAGCATGCTAAAATGACATGTCAAAGCATGATGCATGCTAGGCTATTTCATGGAAATGCACTACAAGTGCATGGAGCATACAAGGAGCTATTAAACCAAACCCTAACAGAGGTATGACATGGCAAAACATCACCAAAAATATGCTGAAATGGACTCAAATCAAGCTAGAATGACATGCTACTTCATGAAGCACACAAGACTATTTTGTGTGATTTACACTACAAGTGCATTAGGCATGCATGGAGTGACAAAACCAAGCAAAAATAGTGGCATGCCACAGCGAAATAACCACAAATACATCCTAAGATATGGCCAACATAAACTTAACAAACATGCTCACACATGAGGCATTCAAAGTAAGTAAACAAGACACAAGGAGAGGGGATGACCCTCTCCTATTTAAGACTCCAGAACCACATTTTCACCACTAAAAATCCTCTGGATTTCAGTGGTAGAAAGGTCATGCGAAGGTTGCAACAAGAGCCTAAAGGGATGGCTCAAAACAAGGCCTAACAAGGCCTAAGAGGGGGGTAGATCACCCTAAACGAAAAAGTGACATTAAACAAACTTTTTAAGCATGCAAAAATAGAACTTTTTCCAGTAGAAAACTAAGCTTAAAACAGCATGCAAGAAGGGCTAAAAGCTTAAGCAAGAATGGGGGTTTTAAGGGATAGAAACTCACCCTTGAAGACTTTTAAAACTGCAGCTCCAGCAAGCTTTTCAAGCTCAAATCAACCCAAGAATGCCAAAAACAACTTCAAGAAGCCTTAGCAACACAAGCAAGGTGTTTGAGTGTGTGTTTGTGTGTTAAACTAAGACAAAACTACACTTTGGAAGCACAAAACAAGAACAAAGAGAGATATAGATACAAAGCTATATCTATAACTCTTAGCCCATTTTTCTGAACCTCTGAAATGGAGGAGCCTCTCCTTATATAGAAGAGAGGCAAAGAAAAGCTTGTTAAACAAGCTTGAAAAGAGGCTCATCCCTCTATACACGTGTATGGAGGAGAGATAAGTGAAAACCAGCTGGCTCAAAAGATCTGGAGTGAAATCTGCTGAGACAAAGTGTTCTGTCGGCCATCAGTTGTGGCCGGCAGTGCCTCATTGATGGCCGGCAGGCTTCATCAATAGCAGGTAGGGAAAAAAGCATGGCCGGCAGTGGCAGAGGGTGGCCGGCAGTGCACTATGAGAATCAAGTTGAAAGGACCAACACATGGTCCAAAAATGGGGCAGAAAGGATACAGGGTTTGGAAAGCTCAAACCTGTGACGTTCCGCCGCGACAATTGAGTACTCGACAAGCAATCGAACTTGTGGCTGGATGTACCTGCAAGCATAACCAGGTATTGAGGATGGTCAAAAATGGGGTGTCTACATTAAGGCTTAAAAAATTAGTTTTATGTTGCATTTTTTTATTATCTTTGAATGGAATATTAACACCAAACATAGCATTCATGGCATTAATTTGCATGTTATGCTTGTAACATCAACTTTGTTCATTTCCCTTCTAATCTATAAACTCTTTTCTTTGCTTATCAAAAAAAATAAATAAATAATTGATAAATGGGAAAAATAATTAAAAATTCATGGAATTGCAAGTGGGTTTATACCCTAAGGCAAGCGAAAATAGTGGCCCAGGACACAACTCTCACTTATACAACGGACTTGCAATCTAGTGATAAAAGAAAAACAAAGTCAGTTTATACTTATTAATTCATTTTTCTTTAAACTTTTGATGCATTTTTTTACCAACTTTGAATGAAATATATACATATATTAATATTGTAGACACCCCATTTTTGACCGTCCTCAAGACTTAGTTGTGCTTGTAGGTACACCCAACGGTTGGTTCGATTGCTTGCCCAGCATTCAACTGCCGCGGCAGAACGTCACTGGTTCGGGTTTTCAGAACCTTGTATCCTTTTTGTCTCATTTTTGGACCCTGACTTGGTCCTTTCAGGGTGGCCCCTGTGGTGCACTACCGGCCATGGCATGGCACTGCCGGCCATGGCTTGGCCCCTGCCGGCTATTTGTGAACACCTGCCGGCCATCAGTGTGGCACTACCGGCCATTGATGATGGCCGGTACCCCCCCTATTTCAGCTGGTTTCCGAGAAGATCTTTTGTACTAGCTGGATTCCTCATATCTGCCCTCCATACACGTGTATGGAGGGATCAAAGCCAAGAAAAGCTTGTTCAAGAAGCTTAAGCTTTGCTTTGTTCTATATAAGGAAGGGTCCTCTTCCTTAGCCAAGGGTTGAGCTTTTAAAAAAGCCAAAGAGCTTCCTCTCTCTCTCTCTATATTGTGTGTTTTGTGCCTTAAAAGTTAGATTTCTTTGCACTTTTTTCACTACAAGCCATAGCACCACACCTCCATCACTCATTCCAGCATCTTGGAAGCCTTTTGCAGAGGTTGAAAGCACCATTCCTTGGTCCAAAAGCTTCTGGAAGCTTAGTCTACAAGGGTAAGTCTCCTTTCCCTCTCTTTTGGCTCTTTCTTTGCATGCAATTTTTGTCTTTGTTGCTTACATTTTTGGGCTCCAACCCAAACTGGAAATAGTCATATTTTGAGTTTTTTTTCATGTTTTATTAAGGGTCTTTCTCTGTTTGAGGTTTCCTTCTTACCCTTTGTGTTTAAACCCTCCTTTTAGGCCTATTTTTGCATACTATTTTAGGCTTATTTGTGAGCTGTTTTGGGTTTGGTCATAAACTGTGAAGTGGCTTGTTTTGAGCCCCTCTTCAACTTTGTTGAAGGGCTCTCCTCTATTTGAGGACAGATACTATCACTTGCCTCTTTATCCCTCTTTTAGGCCCTTTTTCTTGCATGCTAGTTTGACCTTACTTGTGATTATTTTCGTGGCTTGATGTAAACTATAAAGTGCCTTATTTTGAGCCCCTCTTAAACTTTGTTGAAGGGATATTCACCATTTGGGGTCAGCTGCTATCCATTGTCCCTATTCTCACTTTTAGGGCCATTTTTGCATGATAGATTAGCCCTATTTGTACTCATTTTTGAGACTTGTTATAAACTGGAAAAAGGCTTTTTTTGACATCATCTTCATGTTTTATTAAGGTTCCATTTTTTTTTGAGGTCATATGCTATCTTGCATGCTTGGTTGCCTCCCATTTTGAGCCTTATATCCTAGCCCTTGTTGCATGCTTTGTTTGGCCTTCTAGCCACTGAAATCCAGTGGATTTTCAGTGGCTTGGCCATTGTTTTGAGCTTCCAAATCAGAGGGGGGTGACCTCCTCTCTCCTTGACTTGTTTGGTAGTCATTTTGGCTTTCCAAAGAGACCCCATCTTGCATGCTTCCTAGTCACATTCTAGGGTCAATTTGTTGAGTCTTGGGTCTATTATATTTGATTTTCAGAGTTGTATATGCCATGTCACTTGTCTATCTTGTATGTGCCTAATAACTCCTTGTATGACCATCTAAATGAGCTCATCATTTTTGCATACCATGGTTGCATATCAGTGGTTATTTGGGCCTATTTTCACATGTTTTATTCACTTATTTTTGACGGTTTGGTGAAATTCCATGTGCATCATGTACTTGCCATGTAAACCATGTGTACTAGTCAAAATTGCATGCTAATTTAAGCCATCTTGCTAGCACTTTTTGGCCTTGCTTTAAACTGGAAAAGTCCATGTTTTGGGACTGCCTTGACTCTATCTTCATACTTCATGTGCAAATAATGCATGCTTTGTATAGCTGTAAGTCATTCCATGTGCCTAGTTTTGAGTTTCGGGTCTCACCTCATGCATCGGGTGCCATGTTTTCATGATTCGGGGCTGTTCAGCATCATATTTCAGTGCTGAAATTTTCTTGTTTGCATACCATGTTCCATGCCTTACCATGCTTTGGTAGAGTGGCATTCGTGCCTTAGGTTCGGTCCTCGGTTTGCGTGCACGCGTGTACGCATTTCGAGTGTCTCATTTTCATCTAATGGCCACTTATGTGAGTGTGGCTGAGGTCCACTCGTGTCGGTGTAAGTCCATTATGCATTGTGTATGCCATTTCATAGCATTGTGTATACTAGGTTATATGTTAGCGCATCGTGTATGCCATGTTACCTCGTCCATCGTGTATGCCATTCCATGGCATTGTGCATGTTAGGTTGTATCTTAGTTGCATTCATGCATGTCATGCATATCGCATTGTGTTTGGGGTAGGAGTTAGCCCGAGCACGGGAAACGAGGGACGTTTCGTACTTTGAGTGATGGAACGTGTCTCAATTCCCAGTCACCGACACTCCGGATTATCCATGACGGAGTCTCGGTCTTGTTGTGTTTATACGTGCATTCATTTCATATTGAGTAGTGCAATTCGACTCTTCGGCCATCATGCATCGAGATGCGTGATTGGTGGCACGAGGATTGAGGACTACACTCCTTGAAGAGTAGTCAAGCATACATATGTGAAAATACATTGCCATGCCCCTTTTCTGCTCTCTGTTGCAGCAAATCAAGAATCAGCAGCCTTCCGAAGCTTGGCACGCATTCCAAAAACAATTGCAAACAGAGGCTAATTGGGGCATCGCAGTGGATTTCCGCACAAAGGCAGCCCGAACATGCATCATTTATCACCCGGAGCAGAGTCGAGGCAGTCCCTAGCTTGCATGCTAGATTATTGCTTTCCTAGAATTAATTTGTTAATTAATTAGGGTTTTGTATTTATTCGGACTGTAATAATTTATTCGGGACTGTATATTATTTATTCGGACCCTCCGAGGAGGGCAATTTTGTAATAAGTGTGCGTGTGTGTGATGTATGTCTTCCAACCCCACGTCTTTCTCCCTTTTATTTACCAGCTTACGATGGTTAGATTAGGGCATGTTTCAATTAGCATATAGTATGATAGCATGTTTGCATTTATTCATCTGTCTTGCATGCACCGGGCTCGGCGCATCATACTAACTGCATTTGTTTTTCAATTCCGAGTTGAATACATGTTAGTTGTAGCATTCCATATGCCATGTTTAGAATAGCCGAGCCTGCTATAGTTGCATTTTTGCATGTGTTGCATTAGGCATTTCTGTATAGTTAGGATCATGCATGATTTCTAATTAGCTTCTGTTTTGGCTTGGAGTGCTCGGTAAGTTTTTATGTTTTAGCATCCTTGCATGTGTGTGAGTGACTGCCATGATAGCATGCTTACCATGAGGCTATATGCTTATGTGATATAACTGCCTGAATGCCTGTGGGTGAAGGTTGGGTTATTTGGATTGGAACAATGCATTGACTGTGAGTTTTAAGCCCACTAGATAGTGGCAAAACCATCTTTTCTAAGCCCACCCGAGGGTGGCAAATTCACGTCTTAGCCTACTTGCGAGTAGCACCATCAAACCATTTTTCAAAACAAACATGAAATGTTTCGTTCCAATTCAGGCGACCTAGGCTATACTTGTATGCTGTGCGCATCACATAGTAAATCTAGGCTAATAACTGGAATAAGAACGCATAATGTTTTCAAAACTAGATATCATGGTTAGTAGAGGCCGATCTTTGATCGGGCGAGTGGGGGTGCTCACGAAGTGACCTTCCCCAATCGTACCCAAGTTCCCGAGCCGAGGTAACTTTGGTGATGACGGACACGTGGCCTTCGGCAAATGAGTCAGGGTTTCCTAAATTTCCCAAAATAAAATATTTAGGTGGCGACTCTATATCTGGCAAAACAGTCCATGTTTGGCACTTCTTTCAAAAAATCTGTTTCCAAAACGATTTGCCAGATTTGGACTCTTTGATGATTCATCGGTCTTGCATTGCACTCTGCAAGATTAGATACAGGACCGTGACATTGAGTCCTGAACTGTAGTGAGCCCAAAATCGAACAAAACGGGATTTCCCTCCCAGGACGTTCGGGGACGTCTACAAATATAGATAAGATTTATAATAAATATATAAAACTATATTTGTTGTGCATGTATTCCACGTGTCATGTCGTACAATTTGTTTTTATTGTAACAATAACCTCTACCTTAATTAGACACTCCCACTAACTTATGGTTACATGTATGTGCCTCATAATCTTTGTCATGCCTTTATCTCTTCTTAGTGTTCTTGTTGCTAATATTTAACATTGTATTTGAGATGATGACTTCATTAAAATGTTTGTGCAAAATGTATCTTGAAAATTTTCAATAGAGCCTTAAATACTGATTCAAACTCTATCTTTTTCCTTTAGATACGAATTTATTATGCAATGACCGCAACAAGCTCACGACATACCACTAAAGTGGGGTCTGGATGGTGTAAGACATCTAGATGAGGGTTATAGACACCCCATTTTTGACTGCCCTTAAGACTTGGGCACTACTGATGGTTTACTTGGTGGTGAAAGGTGTGCAGGGGAAAGATTCAGTTTCTTCAGCAAGGAGAGAGTCAAATCTCAATTTCATACCCCTTTTTGGACCAAAACAATCTTGATCAAAAGATTTTAGACCTTAAAACCCTCTCTTTCAAAACGTTTTTGAAATAAAGTTTTTACGATGTTCCGAGGCTCGCATTTTGTCAAATGTTGCGCTTTTCGGTAAACCGAGCAAGGACAAAGTGGAAATGAATGAAAGAGAGATGAAATCTTCGAAAAATCTTTCAAAACACCTTGTCTAGGGGTTTGGAGTTGAAGAAAAGAGGAGAAGAGAGAGGAAAACCAGTTTGGGAGAAGTTCGGCATGAATTCGGGTAGGACCGAAACTGCGCGGCTTCACCGAAACGGGCATAACTTTTCGCACAAGAGGAATTTTAATGCAAGGTTTGTGGCATTGGAAATCTTACTTCCGGGGCTTCAATTTTCACATAAGAATGACCTGAAAAGGCATCCAGATGAAGGAGTTAGGCTTTCTTCAAGTTGGGGACTAAGGCTGATTTTTTATGCTGGCCTCTATGGAAGTGTGCCGGCCATTAATGGCCAATGCCTGCCCCATGCCGGCCAAAAATGGTAGGGTGCCGGCCATTGATGCCAGAAAGCAGATTTCAACAGATATTTTATCCCCAGCTGGCACAGCTGTCTTGGCTGAGATATTTTCGACCAAACCTTTGCTTTTTGCTATATATGAGGCCATATATCATATATTCAAGGGGGTTTGAACACTTAGAACTTCTTGAGCAAGTTTTGAGAGCCTCTCTCTCCACATTCCTCTCTCTCAAGAACTCTTGAGCATTTGTGCTAGAAGGCTTGCATACAACCATCTTCAACCTATCAACCCTTGAGAAGAGTTGATCACCATTGGCATGAAGTCCCTTGTTCTTGCACCATTGCACTACACCTCTTAGCCTAACCTCTCCATCATCCATCCAAGCATCTTGGAGCTGATTTGCAGAGGTTGAGAGCTCACTTCCTTGGTCCAGAAGCTGGTGGAGTCATTGTCTACAAGGGTAAGTCTCTATTTCCCCCATTTTTGCATTATTTTGCTTCATAGCTTAGCCTTATTTGCAAGCATTTTTGGACTTTGACATAAACTGAAAAGTGTCTTATTTTGAGCTCCTCTTGAAGATTGATTAAGGATACTTTTTTGTTTGAGGTCATATACCTCCTTGTATGCTCTATCCCTCTTTGTAGGCTTATTTTGCTTCATATCTTAGCCCTACTTGTGAGCATTTTCGAGATTTGTCATAAACTGAAAAGAGTCTTATTTTGAGCCTCTCTTGATGTTTTATTAAGGGAATTTTTCTGTTTGAGGTCATTTACTTCCTTGAATGTTTGTTTGCCTCTTGTTTTGGCCTTGCATCTAGGCCTTTGTTGCATGCTTTGTTTGGCCTTCTAGCCACTGAAATCCAGTGGATTTTCAGTAGCTAACACACTATTTTGAGAGCCAAAATCAGAGGGGGGTGACGCCCTCTCTCCTTGTCTTGTTTGTTGGCCCTTTTGGCCTTCCAAAGGGGCTCCATTTTGCATGTCGTGAAGTCACATTTCAGGCCCTATTTGATGAGTTTTAAGGTCTGCCTTAGCTCTGTCCAGAGCCCCTTTGACCATATTTTGTGTCTATAATGCATGTGTAGAACAATCCTCTTCAAGGCCTTTCAAAGGGACCTTTCATTGCATGCTTCATTGCCTCATTTCAGGCTCTTTTTGGTGGGTTTTAGGACCCTCATAAGTCATTTCCAGAGCTGGTTTTGCCATGTTAAGTGTCCTTGTTGTATGTGTAGAGCAACCCCTTGAATAGCCTTCCAAAGAGGCTCATCATTCTTGCATGTGTTGACTGAGTTTCAGAGGTTATTTGGGCATATTTTGACATGGCATACTTCTATTTTTGGTTGGTTTAGTGAGCTCTCATATGCTTCATATAGTTGTAGTACAACTCATGGTTCACTAGCCTATGTTGCATGTTGTTTTGGCCCTTCATGTTAGCACCTTTTGGCCATGCTTGGAACTGATTTGGTGCATGTTTAGGATTGCCTTGGCTCTGTTTTCATGCCTCATAGTCAAATAATGCTTGCTTTGCATGCTTGTGGTTCAATGCATTTGCTTAGCTTTGAGTTTTGAGGTTCATTGCATGCATATATTGAGGAATTTCCTTATTTTGGGGCCATTATACATCATATTTCAGAGCTTGTATGAATGCCATATTGTCATGTTTTATACTCTTTAAATGCGTTTGAGAGTCGGGCTTGTATGCCTCATTTACGAACCATTGAATGAGCTCCATTTCGTTGCATTCCGAGCCATCATTTTAGGCCATTTCCCCACTGTTTCAGACCTGCCTAGGGTCTGTTTGGGGTTGGTTTTGCCATTGGTGCATTGCTTTGGGTACCTCTAGAGTAACGCACTTCACTTGTTTCGGTACTCGGGCCCCCCAGCTTGCATTGTGTGCCATGTTTGTATGTTTCGGGACCTTTTCATATTTCAGAGCTAGAAATTGCATGTTTGTATGCCATCTTGCATCCTTTTCCATGCTTTGGTAGAGTGGCATTTGATGCCTTAGGATCGATCCCTTGCATCGTGCATGTTTGAATGTGTTTCGGTTGTCTCATTTCCATCACATGGCCACTAATTTGGGCTTAGTTGAGAGCTGCCCACATTAGTTTAAGTCCATCCCTTTGCATGTTGTTGCATGCCTGCCTTGCATATTGTTGTATGCTTGCTCCATCTTTGCATGTTGTCACATGCTAGCCCCATTACATGTTGTTGCATGTTCATGTTGTACTTTGTCATGTTGTCCAAGGTTGTCACCTCACATCATGCCTATGTGCTTGTTGCATGTCATTAGCCTTGTTAGGTTATTCATATTACATGTTTGCCATCCTTACGTGTTGCATTGTTTGGATTAAGTGTTAATCCGAGCACGAGGAACGAGGGGCGTTTCATACTCCGAGTTATGGAACGTGTCTCAATTCTCGGTCGCCGAAGCTCTTGATGATTCATGATAGAGTTCTAGGCTTTACTAGTTGTATTTGTGCATTCATTTTCATATTGATTTGCACAAGTCGGATCTTTGGCCATCATGCATCGGGATGCGTGATTGATGGTCGTGGATTCGACTAGGCCTCTCCCTTGATGTTTTGAGGTGATATGGGCTGGTATAGTGCATACATGCCCTTGGGAGACCCTTCATTTTCTCTATTTTGTGCTTTGTTGCAGCTTGGTGTCACAGCACACCAGTGGCCGGCAGTGCACCACTGATGGCCAGCAGTGCATCACCCTTGGCCGGCAGTGCCCCATTGTTGGCCGACAGTGCTCCTTTCATGGCCGGTAGGCCACTGGTGAACTCTCCAGCAGTGTTTTGGTAAGTCTCAGCAACAAACACTGGAAGACACCCTGCAAACAGAGCCTCTAAAGAGCAACCGGAAGGCGTTTCGAGGCGAAGAATCGAAGCAAGCATGCATACCCTCCTCTTCTTCAAACAGAGCTGGAGCAATTCCCTTTTACTGCTTACTAGTTAGTTAGCATTTGTTATTTGTAATAATTAATTCGTTAATTAATTAAGTTGTGTAATAATTAGTTGTAGCTAGTTATTCATAGGGTTTTGTAATAATTAATTAGCTTGTGAGTTAGTTAATTAGGCGGCTTGTATTATTTATTCGGACCCTCCGAGAGAGGGCAACATTGTAATAAGTGTGCGTGTGTGTGATGTATGTCTTCCAACCCCACGTCTTTCTCCCTTTTATTTACTAGCTTATGATGGTTAGTTTAGGGCATGTTTCAATTAGTATACTTATGTTTGCATATTTGCATCCATTCATCTGTCTTGCATGCACCAGGCTCGGCGCATCATGCTAACTGCATTGTATTTCAGTTCTGAGTTGAATACGTATCATTTGTTGCATTTCACATGCCATCTTAGAATAGCCGAGCCTGCTATAGTTGCATTTTTGCATGTGTTGCATTAGGCATCTCAGCATAGTTAGGATTCATGCATGGATTTCTAACATAGCTTCTGTTTTGGCTTGGAGTACTAGGTAAGCTCTTATGCTTTAGCATCTTGCATGCGTGTTAGTGTTGCCATATTAGCATGCTTACCATGAGGCTATGTGCTTATGTGATATATCTGCCTGAATGCCTGTGGGTGAAGGTTGGGTTATTTGGATTGGAACAATGCATTGACTGTGAGTTTTAAGCCCACTAGATAGTGGCAAATCATCTCATTTTCTAAGCCCACCCGAGGGTGACAAATCCACGTCTTAGCCTACTTGCGAGTAGCACCATCAAACCATTTTCAAATAAACAAACATGAAATGTTTTGTTCCAATTCAGGCGATCCAGTCTATACTTGTGTGTTGTGCACATCACATAGTAATTCTAGGCTAATAACCGGAATAAGAATGCATAATGTTTTCAAAACTAGATATCATGGTTAGTAGAGGCCGATCTTTGATCGGGCGAACGGGGGTGCTCACGAAGTGACCTTCCCCAATCGTACCCAAGTTCCCGAGCCGAGGTAACTTTGGTGATGACAGACACGTGGCCTTAGGCAAACGAGTCAGGGTTTCCTAAATTTCCCAAAATAAAATATTTAGGTGGCGACTCTGTATCTGGCAAAGCAGTCCATGTTTGGCACTTCTTTCAAAAAATCTGTTTCCAAAACGATTTGCCAGATTTGGACTCTTTGATGATTCATCGGTCTTGCATTGCACTCTGCAAGATTAGATACAGGACCGTGACATTGAGTCCTGAACTGTAGTGAGCCCAAAATCGAACAAAACGGGATTCCCCTCCCGGGACGTTCGGGGACGTCTACAAGGGTCTATTCAGAAATGCTGTCACAAAGGTTCCATATAGTTGTCCTTTATTCTCATTTTTAAGCAATCTTTCTAGTGAAGTACAAAAAATCTACATAGCCCAAAAAAGTATCCATAAAATGAATTGTATAGTATAAATTCAAATTAGGTGTCCACATGTTTCATTTTTGGGGTAAGTCTATGGGATACTTATTCTGGGTTATTTTGGAAATGTAATATTATTAGGTGAAGTATATACCTTGTTGGGAAAAACTCACTTTGTTCCCTCAAATTATCACACTTGTGACGCTTTACCACCTCCTCAACTATCAATTTGAACAATTACTCTCTTGAACTATTGACAATAGTTCATTTTTGACCTCAAACCTATAGAATTAATATTTTTGTGCATGTGATTTGTTTAATTTGATTGTATCCAAAAGTAGTAATTTGTTACAATTGATTGTATTTTGTGTTTTATTGAATATCCTCAAAACAATTGGTTGTGTTTTGTTGCATGGTATCTCAATACTTGTCTCCTTACTATGGGACAAAGTGAATTAATACTCTCAATTAATCACGTGTATGTCGATAGGTGTGATATTTCATAAAAAATTTAACTCCATTGATGGTTTAAGATAAAGTGAGCTAATGTCAATAGTTTATAGGAATAATTATTCAAATAGCATAACCATGGTTTTTTTATGTAGGACCGAGAAATTTAAATACCGATACAGGAAAAAGAAAAGTATTTGAAGATTGATTGAAGATAGAGAAGAGGAAGAGGAAGAGGAAGAGGAAGAGGAAAAGGAAGAAGAGTTTGATGAAGTGACTATGGCAGATGATGATGAAGAGGATGACTCTGATATTGATCTTGGAGATGATGAAGATTGACTAATGAGGCAATGAAGGATTTTTGGAATTTTTAAATTTGTCTAATCTAATTTTTGTTTTTGTATGGTTTCTTTTTGACATAAGTTACAAGTATAGAGTTTTGAAAAGTTTAGAACTTGTGAAGTTGTGAATCTTATTCATGACCATAATCATATTATATATGAAATGAATATGGATTGCCATACATATATGATGTGGATTTACATAAATTATATCGTAAATGCATAAATATAATATAGGATCTATTGGCTATATATTTTGTACGGGCCAATCACAGTTCGACATGTGGCAAAATAAGGGCAATAAGGGAAGACAATTCAAACCTTCGATCGTGATCGTACACGTGGCAGTTAGTATTGGTTTTTACAAGATCTGCGTAGCACTGGATCAGCAAAGAGATGTAAAGTGATGTGGCCTTAACGATTACTCATATATTTAAATTCAAAATTAGGAGGGAAGCCTAACTGCATATGACATAGTGGAGCTAACTACAAGAAAGCATGATCAGTGATCATGGAGGGATGGTTCGATAGTTAGAAGTCCATTTCGACGGTTGTCATTAAGAAGTATAAAGAGCAGAGAAGGCCTCAGAAAGACCCCCAGACTCAGATCCAAAAAAACCAGTTTTATCTACTTTATTTCCTTTCTAGTTTTACATTTCCTGTTCTTTGTATTTCTGTATTTTAAAATTCCTGCACTGCGCTTCATTCATAGGAGTAGTTTCAAGTAGATTGTTGCTGTAAACCTCTACGAGGCTGACTTGGATCTTTATAAGTCTTTCATTTTACTTAATGAAACATTACAATTGTCCTTCCTTTAATTGTTGTTTATTTAATTCTTCCTAAATAAAGCCGCCCGTAAAAATCCTCTTCATTGAGGCTGAAAGAACTAAAACACAATCATCTGATAATTGGTTAGCAATTAACATTCTGTAAGGACTGATTGATCCTTGCTGGCACGCTTATAATTACAAATATAACCTTCGAAAGCCAAAAAGCCAACATATATTTTTGGCACGCCTAGTGGGACCTGAATTAAAATGGCTAGATGTAAGAGACAAGGAGAAAATGAATGTTTGGAAGAAGGCATAGAAGGAGAGGTAGAAATACCTAATCTAGAGGAAAATGTGATGACACATCCTGTGGAGGCATCTGTTGTGCCAGAACCTATGGTCGAACAGACCAGCATTTTAGAACAAATACCACATGTTCAAAGTATTCGACAAGGCCAAAGAATTGGACCATCTACTATTCCATCTACTCAGCCAATGAATCCATGGGGAGGCCTAGTAGATGCCATGGGACAGCAGTTAATGAACACAATGGAAATATGGGCAACATCTTTTTTGGATCGAATGAATGCTCATCAACCAACTAATGCAAGGCATATAGAGGAAAATTCAAATGTCCCTCAGCAAAGATTGGCTAGAGACAAATGGCCTATGTAGAGTAATGGGCATACTAATGGTCAAACTAGTAACCAAAACCATGAAAGACCACCACCTCAGTCTTGGTATGAGCCTCTTTCGAGGCCTATGGCAAATCAAAATGCCTTATTACTTAATAGTGAAGCCATGCAAATTGGTAGATATGGCCCAACATAAGATAATGGTGTAAGGATGGTTCCAAATCTCATGTTTGAAGCCATACCTGGCACGAGGGGGTTTACTAATCCCTTGTTCGAATTTGTACCTGGGGGGTTGGAAAGTTTTCCTACAACTGGAAGAGACACAACACCTGTTCCAGCACCTTTCGCAGGTCCTTTAGCAGGACAGGCTCAAAGAGGTCATCCATACCCTCAACAGCAGCCAGCGCCACAGGGACAACTAGTCCCAAACATACCACCCTATGGACCAAGAGGACCCTACGCACAATGTTGTCTACCAAATCCTGTGTTTGTTCCTCCGGTAGTGGTTCAACAAGCACAAAATATGGTCCCTAGGGACCAAATTATTGATATTGTTAGAGAGATGTGTGGACCAATGGCTCGGAGGGTTCAAACTCCTGTGTACAGGAAGCCATATCTAGAATGGGTAGATAGGGTACATGAATACCCAAGGGGGTTTAGGATACCCGACTTCGCTCTTTTTTATGGGAATGGAAACCAGTCAACGGTTGAACATATTGCTAAGTTCGCTGCTCAGTGTGGTGAATTTACTAACAATGACTATATGAAGTTAAGATTGTTCCCAAATTCTCTAACTGTGGCAGCCTTTGTATGGTATATTAACCTTACACCTGGCTCTATCCAAACTTGGCAACAAATGGAAGAGGTATTTCATGCTCAATTCTTCCAAATAGAGCCAGAGGTTTCCATGGCAGACTTGGCAAGATTGAGTCAAAGGCCTGATGAGAAGGCTACTCAGTTTATTGCCAGATTTAAAAGAGCACGAAATAAATGTAGGATCATCTTACCAGAGCCTGAATTTGTGAGATTGGCTCAAAATGGTTTACAGTTTAGGCTTCAAAAGAAGTTTGACTCAACTGAGCTTAGAGACTTAGTGGAATTAACCTATAAGGTGTCTAGGTATGAAGCATTACTAGAAGAAGAACAAGATCGAAGTAATGCATCATACAAGACGTATTATAGAGATCCTAATTATGGGATTGATGCAACAGTGATTGTAGGGAAAGAACCTGTGATCTGTGAAGCATTAATTCATAAAGACACAACAATTGACCAGCAGTTTAAAACGAAAGACTTTCATAGGAAATACTCTTTCGATTTAACAAAGACAGATGACATTTTTGATTGTTTGCTTGCTGCAAACTTTTTGAAGTTACCAAAAGGAGTCAAAATCCCGTCTCTAGAGGAACTTAAGGGAAAAGTGTATTGTAAATGGCATAAATCTTGATCTCACTCAACTAAAAGCTGCATTGTTTTTTGAGACAGGATCCAAGAGCAGATTCGAAAGGGGAGTCTAAAATTCCCAGCTAAAACAGAAAAGGCCATGGGGATTGACACTAATCCATTCCTAGAAATTGGAGAAGTGGCAGCCAATGTTATTATGCCAAACTTCCAGAACTTGTCCCTGAAAGAATTGGAAGAAGTCAATGTGCAAATGCATGTTGCCAGTCAGACAATTGTCAAGAAAGACACTGGAAATCTACCAGCAATTAGACAAGGTTTCTCAGACTAGAGGGAAGATTCTGATGAAGAAGCACCGGATGACGATTCTTTAGAAGTAGCTGTCATGTAAAGAATGTGTCCCAGATGCAGGCTGAGCTACAAGTGGTTGAAAGGACTTCCAATTAATGGGAGGCAATATTACAAGGATGTGCTGAGGCGTCCTAAACCAACCAGTGCTTATAACAAAAGGCCATATCCAATTGTTACTAAACAGCAGCCATTAATGGCTGAGCCAGCAGTCACTAGGGTACACTCCAAAGGCAAGAGACCTCTACATGAATCTAGGCCACCTAACTATTACAGAATAGAGGGCAATCATCTTGAAAGAAGATCTGAAAGGGGTTCAAGTTACGAGATCAAAGCCAGGGATTGGCATCCTAGACCAGTCTCATAAAGGACAGAAGGTGGCCATCTTCATCGAAGGCCTGAATTGGGCCCAAAACAGGAAGTCGGGGCCAAGTAGTGGCCTTCACAGCCAGTGTCGAAGATGGATTCGAAGGATGAAAGAGACAGTTCAACAACTGAGCCAGTGGGTTCATGGGTACCTGGAGTTCCAGATTGGTTTGTCATGCAGAACAAACCCAGGGAGATATCTACCCAAAGGAATGTCGTTGGAAACCAAGGTAGGATGGTTAAACCTTCTTTGGTAGTTCCAAACAAGTGGGTGTTACTTAAGCACCCAAAAACAAAGGAACCAAATATGGTCCCGGTAATTTCTAGGTCCCAAAGAAAGAAGATCCAACGAAGGTACACTTAGTACCAAAAGGACCTGAAAGAAAGTGGAGAAAGCTCTTCATTGGTCCAGCCAAAGAGCTAAGCAGAAAGAGAAGAAAATTCAAAGTCAAATCATGATCCAAAGTCGACTCTTCAAGACAAAAAGAGTTGCAGCAGAGAACAATTGGCCAAAGTTCACTCTGAGCTAAATGCCAAAGAAAGGTCCAGTTTAGCAGGATTGGAAAAGGCTCTGATGGAAAGTGATAGTGAGATAGAAGAGGAAGTCAGCCTAGGCCAAAGGAAGGAAGTGGTTGAAGAAGACATGTTTGAAGCTTTCATGGTTGAACAGACATTTTTGGTTGAAAAACCAGCAGAAACAGACCATTCGAAGAAAGCTGTTGGTACTGAGGTACCAGAATGCAGCATGGAAGATGCTTCTGAAGTAATTGAACAAGTCAGCCAGGAAAGAAAGCAAGTACAACCAGTCGTCCAATTTGGCTCATTTCTTCTGGTGTCAGTGAATATGGTGCTCATATTACCAGAGGAGTTTCAAGCTGAAGATGACAACCAAGGTCAGGAGATTGACCCAATCCCAGTTTCCAGTGAAGACTCACAAGTGAGTATAGTACAAGACGAATCCGAAGTGGCCACACCAATGGAAACTGAAGGTGAAAGTGAGGAAGAGGTAAGTATTAACCTTTCATACCCTTTCGAATATCCTACAACGTCCATGACACAACATGTCAAGCTCTTGTATATCAAGGCCTTTTTTTGATGGAGTACAGATGAATTGGGTATTGGTGGATAATGGGGCAGCAGTAAACTTGCTTCCAAAATCGTCTTTGAAGAAGTTAGGGAAGAAGAACCCCAGACTGATCCCAACCAGTATAGCCATTGTTGGTTTTGCTGGAGACAAACAGATGGCACAAGGTATTTTGCCCATCAACTTGAGTGTGGGAACCAAGGACTGTATGACTGCATTCTTCGTTATCGACAACAATGCTAAGTACAATGCTTTACTTGGTAGGGATTGGATTCACACCAACAAGTGTGTGCCTTCCTCTCTACATCCGAAAATAATGATGGCTTTGGGCAGTGGAGAGACAGAGGAGATCAATGCAGATCCTCAACCCTTTATAGCTTGTGCAGATTTTGCAGAGGCCAAATTGTATACTGAAGGAGTAGCACCACTCAGTATACTGAGAAAGCCTAATGGATCAGCCGAAGTGACGGCTGATGAGGAATTAGCACACTTGAAGCACTTAGTCCAGGAAAGTGCTGATGAAGAGTTTGTCGTTAAAGATGACAATAATGCCTGGTTATAGGCAAAAAGATAGAACCCAGGAGGCCAAATCTTTGGCTTTAATTAAGTTTTCAGCATTGGACATACAGTCAATAGTCCAGAAAGTGCAAGAACAAGAGAAAGAAGCCATGGTAATTGGCTGTAAACAAGAGTAGCAACAGATCAGGATGTTGGCCTTGGGAAAATATTGTGCATTGGACCTTGAGACAAAAGTCCAGGAAATACAAGAAGAAGAAGCCTTGTGGACAGACTTTGTCTATGAGGAGGAGGGCAAGGATGTTGAGTCAAAGGAACTGGAGGTAGGATAAAGTAAGGAGATTGCTTCGAAGGTTAAAGAAATAAAAAAAAAAAGCATCAATAAGTCCTCAGATGCAAGACCCTATGGAAGAAGTGAACTTGGGGGAAGGTTCTATACAGCAGCCCACTTATATAAGTGCTTGGTTGAATGCTCTCGATAGGGACCAGTTGTTGGTGGTCTTGAGGAGATACAAAGATTGTTTTGCATGGTCTTACAATGAACTTCCAGGATTGGATAGGTCATTAGTGGAACATAGGCTCCTTATGAGGCCTAATTTCAAGCCATACAAGCAAAAACCGAGAAGAATGAGCCCTGAGGTGATTCAAAAGGTCAAGGAGGAAATTCTTAGGCTTCTCAAGGCAAGCTTTATTAGGACAGCCAGGTATGTGGAATGGCTATCCAATATTGTGCCTGTAGTCAAGAAGAATGGTAAAATGAGAGTATGCATTGATTTCAGAAATCTGAATCTAGCAACTCCAAAAGATGAATATCCTATGCCCATAGTAGATTTATTGGGAGACAGTTCAGCAGGGCATCAAGTTTTATCAATGATGGATGGGCATTCTAGTTATAACCACATCTGTATTGCAGAGGAGGATATCCACAAGATAGCATTAAGATGTCCTGGGAATATTGGCACCTTCGAATGGGTTAAAATGCCATTTGGTTTGAAGAATGTTGGGGCTACATACCAAAGAGCTATGAACACTATCTTTCATGATCTTGTTGGAGGATATTTAGAGTGCTATATTGATGATATTGTAGTAAAATCCCAATCCATGGAGAAACATTTATTTCACTTGGAAGCAGCTTTTGAAAGAATGAGAAAGTTCAAGTTGAAGCTTAATCCTCTCAAATGTGCTTTTGGCGTATCACCTGGAAACTTCTTGGGCTATGTAGTACACAAGAAGGGAATACAGATTGATCAGAATAAAACCAAAGCTATCATTGAAGCCAGACCTCCATCAAGTAAGAAAGAATTACAAAAATTCCTTGGGCATGTTAATTTTCTTTGAAGATTCATTTCTAATACTGTAGGGAAAACTAAAGTTTTTCTTCCTTATTAAGGCTGAAAGATGAAGAGGAGTTTGTGTGGACAGCAGAGCATCAAACTGGTTTTGAAGGAATCAAAGCCTACTTGGCCAACCCTCCAGTGCTGATGCCACCAAAGGGTGATAAGCCCTTGAAGTTGTATATAACTGCAGCAGAGGATTCATTGGGAGTTTTCTTAGCCCAAGACAATGAAGAAGGCAAGGAGCAAGCTGTTTATTACCTTAGTAGGTTTCTAAATTCCTGTGAATGTAAATACTCAGTTGTAGAAAAGCTGTACCTTGTATTGTATTTTGCTGCAATGAAATTAAGATACTATCTTTTGCCTACAACTGTCTTGGTAATTGCAACCACATATTTGGTTAAATATATATTATCTAGACCCATGTTGAGGGGAAGAATTGGCAAATGGATACTAGCTTTATCAGAATTTCATTTAGAATACGTCCCCCAGAAGGCAGTAAAAGGACAAGTTCTAGCTAATTTTTTGGTAGACCATCCATGTCAAACAGAAAGCCAAGAGATAATGGAACTTGGTATGGCTAGTGTTGAACCATGGCAAATGTGGTTTGATGGATCAAAAGCCAATGGTTTACCTGGAATTGGTGTAGTAATTAAGTCACCACAAGGAGTAGAAACCACACATGATTTCAGAGTGGATGAAATTACTTGTTCCAATAATCAAACTAAATATGAAACCTTAATAATGGGACTGGAAATACTTATTGGATTACAAGCTCATGCAGTTGACATATTTGGAGATTCTCAATTGGTAGTTAACTAGGTAAAAGGGATTTTCAAATGTCAAAGTGTAAGCATGTTGCTATACTATGTTGTTGCATTACATCTGTTTTCTCAATTTCAGATAGTAAATGTAACTTATGTCTTGAGATTCTTGAATAATAAGGCTAATGATGTGGCTCAGAAAGCTTCGAACTTCAAGAGAAGGGATGATACTCAAAGGGACGTAAGCCAAACAACATATCGGAAAGTTATACCACCCTTAAATAGAAGGAATGTGGTACTGGAAGTCAATCATAATCATTTACAAGAACAAGATTGGAGGCATCCAATAATGCAGTATCTGATTGGCCCATCTTCGAAAGCCAGCAGAAAAATTAAATTGCAAGCTATGCAATACATAATATATGGTAATGCTCTCTACAAAAGGGGGTAGATGGTTTGTTATTAGAATGTTTAGGCCCAAGGGAAGCATTGACAGCAATGGCTGAAGTTCATGAAGGCATTTGTGGTGCTCATCAGCCTGGTGTGAAAATGAGATGGCTACTTCGAAGACATTCATACTATTGGCCAACCATCCTTAAGGACTGCATAGAATATGCTAGAGGTTGCTAGGCATGCCAAAGGCACGGCACAATAAGGCATGTATCCATAATTGATCTGCATGCGGTTGTGAAGCCTTGGCCATTTAGATGATGGGTTATGGATATGATAGGAAAAATACACCCACCCTCTTCAAAACATCATTGTTTCATCTTAGTGGCCTTAGATTACTTCACTAAGTGGGTCGAGGCTAAGCCATATAAGGCTGTGGATCAGACTGAAGTCATTGGATTCATTAAAGATTTGATCCACAGATTTGGCATCCCACAGACTATAACTATTGATAATGGGACTGTATTTGATGGGAAAATGGTAAAGTCTTTTGTGGCAGGGTTTGGAATTAGCCTTGTTAATTCTACTCCCTATTATACATAAGCCAATGGTCAAGCTGAATCATCCAATAAGTCTTTGAAAAAAGGAATTCAGAAAGTTGTGGAAGATAATCTCAGGGATTGGCATAACTTGCTGTTGGATGTATTGTGGGCTTATAGGACTTCACCAAGATCAAGTACAGGAATCACTCCTTATGCCTTAGTATATGGGCATGATGCAGTGCTACTTGTGGAAATTAATGTTAAGTCCTTAAGGGTGAGATGTCGGGATCAGTTAGATTTTGAGCAATACTATCAGAGTATGTGCTTGGAATTAGAAAGTATAGATGAAGCTAGAATCCTGGCATTAAATAATATTCTCTTCCAAAAGAAGAAAGCAGCCAAAAACTACAATAAGAAAGTCAAGCATATTGGCTTGGATAAAGGTGATTTGGTATGGAAGACAATACTCCCAATAGGGATTAAAATTCATAAGTTTGGAAAATGGTCACCTAACTGGGAAAGACCATATCAAGTTCATAGAGTCTTGCCTTTTGGAGCATATCATTTGAGAAATTTGAATGGATATTGTACGGGAAAGAAATAAACCTTCTCGTATAATCCTGTTGATCAAGTCTGCGCTCCTCCGTACGTCATTGCTTTACTCCCTGAAAACACAAACGTGAGCTAGCCGGCGGGTGTGTGCCGGAAATAAGTCAGCAAAATAGACAAGTAGACAGAAGCTCTGTGTATTCGGAAATCAAAGTTGTGTTACCTCTCCATAGGTGATATTTGTGAGCTTTTGTAGGTTCCGCGTGGCACAATCCTAGTAGGACTCTTACTCATCCATGTAGAGTCCTCCTAGGATTCTCATTCCTGAAAGATAATACTTATCCTTCAACACCCCCCTCACTGCTTAAACCAAGTGAGATGGTTTTATCATGGTCAGATTCTAATAGGACCGAGGTAAGTATGGCCATGCCGAGCCACAGAGTAGACCGAACTATCGTTAATTCGGTTCTTCCTTTCACTGCTCTTACCTCGGCTCTTCCTGCTCAAACCGTGCTAACCATAGTATTGCTCAGACCGTGCTAACAATTAGCTAGGTCTGACCGAGCTAGCTGCGCTATGCCGCAACCGGACTAACTTTGAGTGTGGCGACCTAGCTACCGAACTATCCGCAACGCTCTCCCGGACCGAGATAACAATAGGCACTTCCGGGACCGGTCTAACTTTAAGTCCTTCAAGGACCGGACTAACTTTGAGGCCTTTCTGCTCAGCCCTTCGTACTGTGGCCCATAACAGCCCATTGCCCAGCTCGGCCCAATATTCATATAAATTACCCTCTTAATTGCCCTTTAATTTCATCTGTGCAACATGATAGGGATTACCTGTTTACCAGCCGAGCTAAAAATCCTTAGTCTCACGATCGAGCTAAACTCTTAAGCCTTTCCAGCCGAGCTAAATTCACACCGGACTCTGCTTGTCCGGTCAAAACGTCCCTTCAATCATAGCAACTGAATCGCTTCTCATTCCAATGACACGTGGCATGCTCTGATTGGCTGAAGGCAGCTGTCACGCCGCCCTCATACCTCGCATTTTTTGAATAGTTCCCGCCTTTGGTCCTTGCATCAAAACAAAACGCTTTGTCTTTTTTTGAATCACTCACCACACTATTCATTTCCTCTTCTCTCTCTCTCGTTCCTGAGCTTCTTTTGTTCTTTAATCTCGCAACTGTGAAACTCTTGCCTCCTAGTGCCATTTCCATCTTCCAGTGCCTCTTGACCTGGTAAGCTACTCAAATCTCTCTTGTTTTTGTTGTTTTTACACTTTGCTTTTTACTATCCACAACATAGCGTTAGTGTTTTTGCAAAACACTTTATTTCCATTTGCTTTGCCTTGCGTTTTTCTGGAAAAAACCTTACACGAATCACTTGAATTCATGAAACAACCTGTTAGAACACTGTATTCAATCCAAAATCATAATATAACCGAACTAGGAAGTTGTTTGTAGTTGATGTCAATCTGGCCAGACCATTCAACCGAGCTAACACATCATCTTATACTAGTAGTTCCAACCAGTAAAACCACCTTTTGAATCAACTAGCCGAGATAACGAACCATACTAGGTCTATAATAGCAGGCTTGTAAGCCTTATCCACGACCGAGCTACCACTCGGGGCTAAACCAGCCTTCCTAGTTCGGACCGAACTAAGAACACTGCCCCTAGAGGCTCGACTGGGCTAACAATTCCCTTGTTCAAACCGAGCTATCAAACACCCTGCTGGAACCGAGATAAGACCCGTAGCATCCCACATAGCCGAGCTAGGACTTCTTTTATCTCGCCTTTATTTCTCTTAGCATGGTCCCACGATCTGTGCTTAACACTTGTTTTTTTACTTTGCAGGCTTTAGGTTGCCCAAGCACTCCTTTGAGCGCTCAACCGAGCTACTCAGTACCTTTCTTCAACCGAGCTAAGACAAGTTTAATTTATTCATAACTTAAGAGTAAATGGGTAAATATAGGTTTTTAGTAGAAACACCTGGTGGTTTGGCCGAATTCCGAAGGGAGTATAACATCCCTGACGATGTTCACCTCACCTTAGCCGATCAAGATATCACACCATGGGGAAACCCTAGCTTTGTCCCCTTTACCCTTCTGTCCATAGTAGAAACCGGACTTAGATTCCCTGTACAACCTTTACTCTGTGAATTCCTTAGGCAAACTAGGATATGTCCAACCCAGCTTTCCACGAACTCATATCATATAATAAATGGTATAGCCGAGCTGAATTGCCGGGCTGACATTAACCTTAGCTTAGCCGAACTCTTCCACCAATATTCCATAGGCTCAAAAGAGGACGGCTGGGTTTATTACTTAAGAATACGACACCGGGTGAGAAAATAATAAAGGACACACTGAACAAAGATTTAAACGATGATGATTTTTTCTAGGTATCTGGGAATTTTGAAGACCACGAAGCCCAGATCCCAGGTCGTAGTATAAACTGGAAGAAAGGAACCCCCGGTATAATTACCTCGGCTAGTTTGCATGCTTCTTTTCATTTCGGTTTTCTATCTCCCAACCGAACTGACAGTTGTCTTCTTTATGCAGATTCAGCTCACCTTAAATCACTGTATAGCTACCCCAACTTAGGCGTACTTCGTGCCGCACTACGATACCCCGAAAGAAGTTGGGCTAAGCTACTAAACTTCGAACTGACGTACAGATACAGTAGTCGACGAAAAGCCAGAGTAACAGATTTTTTACTAGAAGCCTCCCCTGAACCGGACCCCAACTTGCCTCAAATCAACCTAGTCCCTCTGACTGTCAAAGAAGAAATGGCAAAGAGGAATAGAGTAAGGGCCCTTCTAACCGAAACAAACCGAGCCGAGGTACCACCACCAAACCAGACTCAGGAAACCGTGGTGGCCCTTCCATCTCAACAACCCTTCTCATCTCGCCCAAGCAAGCGTGCCCGGACTACCCCAACCGAGCAACGCCTTGTTGATGAAGACGAGACCACTCTTTCACCAAGCCCGCAACCGGAGCACTCCGACCGAGCCAGCTCCTCCAAGTGGGCACCCAAACTTACATTTCAAAACCGAGATATTCAGGACACTGACTCAGTGGTCGCTGAAAAAGATCACTTAATGGCATTCAACCTTGCCAAGAGTGTCTGCCTTCCAGCAGACATGGAACACCACCAACATCTGACCGAACTAAGGGCCATCCGTTCGGCTACGAAATCCATGGTTCTTGTAAGTAGCTTCTTCTGTTTGCCTTTCTAATTTGCACATCTTTTATCTCAGCTTGATTACAAGTCTCCCCCTATTTGCAGGCCATGTAGAAGAGCCACATCGCTCATAAGCAAGTGCTTGAACTTCGTAAGACTACAAGGCAAGTGCTGGCCGAAGTAACGGAAAAAACTCCGAGCTGGAACAAGCCAGCCGAGCTAAAATCCGAGAACGGTCATCTGATCGGACTCGTTAGCTCGGCTGAAGCGGAGAAACAAAAGGCTGCAGCCGTGATCAAAGACAAATACCTGCGTGAGCTAGCCAAGCTCGAAGGTAAGAAAAACGCAGAGATCGCCGAGCTAAAAAAGAAGGCGGATGATGCGAATGCTGAAGGTTTCAAGGAGGGGGAGGCCCTCTATATGCAGCAATGTGAGGCAGCCAAGGATTTGTTCTTCAAATGTGGTTGGAGGGCAGCCGTGTTGCAGCTCGGTTATGGGCCCGAGACCGAGGTCTACAATCCTCCTCAGTACTTCATACCGAGCTCACTATCGGAGTACGCTGCATCAGTTCAGCAACAGTTTCTTCAGGGTTCAGACGACGATGAAGAAATCGAGCCCAATGATACCTCGGTGGTTAATGATCCTGCTGATCAGTCAGCTCGGTTGGAGCCAACGGTGGAAGACCTGACTAACGAGCTGCAGACTGAAACCGTACTTCCAGCCGAGACCGTACTACAATCTGAAACCGGGCTTCGGGTTGATATTGATGCTGATGCTGATCTTGATGATCTGTTTAACTGATTTTGTTTTTTCTTTTTTTGTTGGACAAATGTAACCGGGCTGGGGCCCCTCCTTTGTATTTGCTTTGAACCTTTAAATGAAAATCTTCTGTTGCTCCAACTGTTACCTCAGTTGAATGCCCTATTTATGCTTGCTCTCTTACTGTAATTTGAATGAAGTAAAGCATTCCCTCGCCGAGATAATTCATCCCGGTTTTAGCTTTGTAATCAGACTGGCCATACCAGCCAACCGCTTCAGCCTAGATCTTTATCTCGGTTGAAGCACAATAAGAGTTGGTTTTTCCAGCCTCTTTAGTCTTGATCCTTACCTCGGCTGAAGAGTAGTAAGAGTTGGTTTAATCCAGCCAACCACTCTTTAGCCGATATCCTTACTTCGGCTGAAGAGTACAAAGAGTTGGTTTAATCCAGCCAACCTCTAAATTGGTTATTCCTGCCAACTGAGAATAAAGTGTTTGGTTATTCCGACCAAACGTCCTACAGTCTGGATCCTTATCCTAGGCTTAGGACGGGTGTTGGTTTTTCCAGCCAACCTCTAGATTTGGTTTTTCCAGCCAACCTAGAGTAGAGTGTTTGGTTATTCCGACCAAACGTCCTGCAGCCTGGATCCTTATCCTGGGCTTAGGACGGGTGTTGGTCTTTCCAGCCAATCTCTAAGTTGGTTTTTCCGGCCAACTATGTTTACAATGTTCCTAACCCACTAAAACTATCTTTTAGAGAAAATAACTTATACTGAAAAAGAATCTACTTGTTTTATTGAGAAAGGAAAAGGAAAATTACATATGCTTGAAAAAAGTTAAAAATAAAATAATTTGAGATTGGCAGTGTTCCATGGTCTGGGAATGGCTTTGCCGTCCTCATCTTCCAAGTGGTATGCCCCTTTTCCTGCTAATCCAACCACTTTGTAAGGTCCTTCCCAGTTGGGCCCTAACTTGCCATCTCCGGGTACCATGGTGTTTCCCATCACTTTACGCAGCACCCAATCGCCGATCTTGAATTGCCTTGGATGCACTGTTTTGTGGTATTTCCTGGATAACTCTTGTTGGTATGAGGCAATGTGAACCAGTGCTCTTTCTCTTCTTTCTTCGGTGAGGTCGAGTTCCAATACTATGGCTTCTCCATTCAAGTTTGGATCAAAATTTTCGCTTCTGATTATGGGGAGGCCAACTTCCAGTGGGATTACTGCTTCCATGCCGTAGGCTAAGGAGAATGGTGTTTCTCCTGTTGATCGTCGAGGTGTGGTGCGGTAAGCCCATAAAACATGAGGAAGTTCCACAGCCCACTTGCCTTTTGCCTTCTCTAACCTTTTCTTCAGTCCATCCAAGACAACCTTGTTTGATGCTTCTGCTTGGCCATTTGCCTGAGGATATGCCGGTGTAGAATTGTAGAACTTTATCTCGTATTCTTCACAAAAGCTTCTAAAGATTCTGCCATCAAACTGAGTGCCATTGTCCGATATTAGGGCTTTAGGTATACCGAACCGAGTAATGATGTTCTGCTAGATGAACTTCTTCACGTCTTTTTCCTTAATCGATGCTAAGGCTTCTGCCTCCACCCATTTTGTGAACTAGTCGGTGGCTGCAAGGAAGAACTTCCTGTTGCCTGGTGCTGTTGGAAGTGGTCCCACTATGTCCAAGCCCCACATTGCGAAGGGCCATGGACTGGTTAAGGGTAGGAGTTCTCGGGCAGGTTGATGTATTTGGTGTGCGAACTTCTGACATTTCTCGCACTTCTTCACATATTTTTCTGAGTCTGCTTGCATGTAGGGCCACCAATATCTTTGTGAGATTGCCCTGTATGCTAATGACCTTCCCCGTTGATGGCTTCCGCACACGCCTTCGTGTATTTCGAACAAGAATGCTTCAACTTTGCTGGGATGAACACACTTTAGGTATGGTCCTGAGAATGACTTTTTGTACAATGCCATAGAAGGGGAGAGCCAAAATTGCTGCGACTTTGCTCTAATTTTGTTGGCTTCTTTCTTTTCTTCCGGTAAGACGCCGTCTTTTAAGAACAGTATGATGGGATCCATCCATGAGGGGCCTAGTTCGGCGCAATATACCCTTCTGCTTCGGGGTCTTCAATGCTAGGTCTTGGTAAGTAGTCAATTAGCAACGGATGAGGGACAGATGTATCTGCCATTGAAGCAAAGCTTGCTAGTTCGTCTGCTCTGCTGTTTTCTTCCCTGCCAATCTGTTCTATCCTCACTACTTCAAATTTCTTGATCTCTTTTCTGACTAAGTCTTGGTACTTAGCCATCCTGTCATCCTTTGCTTCGTAGTCGCCTGAAATTTGGTTTACCACTAGTTGTGAGTCGTTGTAAACCATTAGCTCGGTGGCCTTCATGTAGAATGCTAATTTGAGACCTGCAAGAAGCG
Organism: Camellia granthamiana; assembly: GCA_036172215.1. NCBI lineage: Eukaryota > Viridiplantae > Streptophyta > Magnoliopsida > Ericales > Theaceae > Camellia > Camellia granthamiana. The sequence continues at coordinate 143,931,478 of CM069907.1, forward strand.
CTTCATACTCCGCTTCGTTGTTTGATGCTGGGAAGCCAAGGTTGACTACTTGCTCCACGACTAGGCCGTCTGGTGAGATGAGGACTATGCCAAGTCCTGCGCCATGCCGGTTGGATGCTCCATCTATGAAGAGCTTTCACATCTCTCCAACGAACAACTTCCAGCAAGTGGAGGGGTCAAATGATGCCGTGGGGTCAAGAATGTTGCTGGTGTTTTCTTCAAGGTCCATGCTTGCTGTCTGTCCCTCGCTATCTGATTGTACCAAGTTTTTATTTGTTGGTGAGTCTTGGCTTGGTGTAGCATGGTTCACTTCTTCCTTGCTTTCTCTACTCTGGTTTGTCTTGGGATCTGACTGAGTATCCTGCACCAGGGGTTGCGCTATTCCGATGTCAACTTCTATCCTTAGTTCGGTTGTGTCAGTCAGGTCAACTAGGCAGATATGATGACTTCCTGGGATAAATTCTGCGACAAAGTCTGCCAAAGCTTGGGCCTTTATCGCAATTCTGGGTTGGAACTTGATGTCGAATTGTCCCAACTCTACTGCCCACTTCAAGATTCACCCAGAAAAGTTCGCCCTCTCAAACAAAGCTTTTAATGGAAAAGCTGTGAGGACGACTATGGTGTGGGTGTGAACGTAGTGCGACAACTTCCTTGAAGCCATCATCAAGGCCAAGGCCAGTTTTTCCAACGGCAAGTACCTTGTTTCGGCGCCCAGTAATGTCTTGCTGACATAAAAGATGGGCAGATGCTGGATTCCTTCCGCACGGACCAACACTACTCTAATTGCGTGCTAAGAGACTGCCAAGTACAGGGAGAGTTCTGCTCCAGGTATTGGGGTGACAAGTAGTGGTGGAGAAGACATGTATTCTTTCAAGTTTTCCATAGCGCGGTCGCATTCTTCGTCCCACTCGAACTTGGCTTTTAATGCTTGAAAAAATGGTCGTAGTCTCTCTGACGACCGGCTAATGAATCGGTTGAGTGCAGCTGCCATGCCGGTGAGATACTGCACTTCTTTTACTGAGTTAGGCCTCTCCAGATCCTGAATAGCTTTGATTTGGGAGGGGTCTGCCTCTATACCCCGGTTGGTCACCAGGAAGCCCAGGAATTTGCCAGATCCTACACCGAACGCGCACTTGGATGCATTAAGCTGCAACTTGTGCCTCTTCAGAATCTGGAACATCTTACCTAGGTCCCTTAGATGGTCTTTCTCATCTTTGCTCTTGACCACCATGTCGTCGATGTAAGCCTCCATTGTTCTGCCTAACAACGGCTCAAACATCTTGGTGACCATTCTCTGGAATGTTGCCCCTGCGTTCTCTAGGCCAAAGGGCATGACCTTGTAGCAATATAGTCCTCTTGGAGTTGTAAAGGACGTGACCTCCTGGTCTGGTTCGTACATGGTGATTTGATGGTAGCCTCTGTATGCATCAAGAAAGCTAAGTTGGTTGTGTCCCGACGTTAGGTCTACCAGTTGATCTATCTGTGGTAGGGGGAAGCTATCCTTTGGGCATGCTTTGTTGACTGTCTTATAGTCGACACAGACACGCCATTTGCCATTCTTCTTTGGCACCACGATTGTGTTGGAAATCCATTTGGGGTAGTGCACCTCTCTGATAGCTCCTGCCTCTAGTAGATTTCCCACTTCTTCCGCCACTATCTCGGCGTGGTGGAGTGCTGATCTGCGAGTGCGTTGAATGATTGGTCTGGCAGAGGGGTGGACATTGAGTTAGTGATAGATGAAGTTTGGATCAATGCCTGGCATGTCGTAGGGTGTCCAGGCGAACACTTCGATATTAGAGGTCAAGAATTCCAAGACCTCTAATCTCTCAGCGCTGGATAACGACGAACCGAGCAAAAAGAACTTATCCGGATTCTTTTCATCTATTCTTACCTCTACCAAGTCTTCCACTGCTTTTTGATTAGCTGCTTTGCCGACATCTGCGAACAGTTCATTACTCTTAGGTTCTTCCACCGAATGGACATATCCCTTGGCAGCGCTGCTGCCATTCACAGTGACAAAGCATTGCTTGGACATGATCTGGTCCCCGAAGACTTCTTCAATTACCCCTGCTTCGTTAGGGAATCGCATTACTTGATGGTAGGATGACGCTACCGATTGCATGGCATGCAGTCATGTTCTTCCCAAGATTATGTTGTAAGTGGAAGGGACCTTTAACACCCAGAATTCCACTTGTTTTGTCACGCTTCCTACTCTGACTGGTAGGATTATTTTGCTGACTGGCCATTCTGGCATTGAGTTTAATCCAATCAGGGGAGATACAGCGGGTGCCAAGTCTTTGTCCTGTGGCTTCAACTGTTTAAATGTTTCGTAATACATTATTTCACATGAACTACCCTGGTCGATCAAAATCCGCTTGACGTCAAAATCCTTGACTCGGAGAGTGACCACCAGGGTATCATTGTGAGGGCAATATATCCTGGCCAAGTCTTTATCTAAAAAGGATATGACGTTCGTGGCCTCTGTTTTCCCCTTCTTGATGGTAGGTTGAGCACTTAGTACCTCCCTTAGGTGCTCAGCCTTCTTGATTGTTCCTCTGAGCTTACAAATCCGCTCAGGTTCACATACTCCATGTATCACGTTGATCACGCCTTGAGGTGGGGCGTCGATTGGCATTCCGTTCGGGTGGTTGTCATTCTGGGGGGCTGGCTGCGCCCCTCCTTCAATGTATTTGTCCAGGTGACCGGCTGCCACCAACTCCTCTAGATGCTGTCTCAATGGTGTACAATTTTCAGTGCGGTGTCCCTTTTCTTTATGGAAGGTGCACCGTGATCTTTCGTCGTAGTCCTTCTGAGCCTCTCCTAGCTTGGTAGGCCATCTGACGAAAGGTTCATCGCGAATCTCACTTAGAATTCGGTAGATTGGTTTCTTGAATACCGTGGTTATGGCAGTGCGGACCCTCAACCATCTTTTATCCTGGTCCTCTCCGTTGTCTCGCCTGCCTCGTCCGTTTTTGCTCGGACGGTTTACTGTGTTGACCTTTGCTGAGGCCTTTTTATCTGGTACTGCGGTCGTGCTAGACTTTGCTTTAGCACGGGCGCCATCCTCTTCCACCCTAATGTGCTGGTGTACTCTCTCCATCAAGGATTCCATCGTTAGAGGTGGCGTCATAGTGATTGAATCCCTTAGTCTGTTCCCAACTGGAAGGCCCCTTTTGTACTGTGCAATGGCTAGATTGGTGGGGCAGTCTCCAATCTGGTTGAAGGTCTCCCAATAACGACTATTGTAGGATCTAAGTGTCTCCTTGTCGCCCATGTCAATGGAGAGAAGCTGGTCGATCTCTACTGGCGTTTTGGTGTTCGTTCTGAACCTTGTAACGAACGCCTTTGCCAATTGCGCCCAGGAGGCTATGCTGCCTTTTGGAATTTTTTTGAACCAAGTCAAGCCTAGGTCGCCAAGGCTTGATGGGAAGAGGATGCACATCAAAGACTCGTTGCGTTGATATACCGCCATAACCTGGCGGAAGTGGCTTAGGTGTATGTAGGGGTCTGTCTTCCCCTCGTACGTGGTAAATTTGGGCTGAAGGAAGCCTGAAGGTAGGGGCGCGTTTTTAATTGCCGGAACGAACGGCGAGGTCTGCAGCCTTGCTAATGCTTTGTCCGTTGGTTCGTAGGCAGGGCGCGGTAATGGCATTCTAACCTCGATGCTTCCATGCGTCCGAGGAGCCAACTGCTGAAGGGCAGATACCTTGCGAGGGTCGCACGCCCTATTATCCTCCTTCCATCGTGCCTTTTCTTCCAGCACAGTCCGCAAGTCGGATGATCTTGGTAACTCCGTTTGCCTGGACGATGTCTAGTGCGTGCGTGAGGGCCGATAGGTGCTTCCCTCAGTATACGACCTCTCAGTCCTCGTTCTCTCAGACCTGGAGTAATGAGACCTGGAGTAACGAGTCCTGGAGGTTCTGGATTGAGTATCGCTTGTCCTGAGGCTTTTGCTCTCTGCTTGAGATGGTGTGGTACGTCTACTACGATTTTCCGAGTGGCGAGGGGGCGTCTTGCTTTTGCGCCCCTCTCCTGTCGCCACTCCTTTTCCCTTCATCTGGCGCTTCATGGATTCCATGTTCGCCGCCATTCGTCGTATTAATTCGTCCTGCTCCTTCACATGGTCCTCTAGAGTTTGGGGATCCATCCTCCGCCTTTGTCTCTCAGGACTTTGTGAATGAGAGTGACGGGGGCTGTTAGCCCACCTTCTCCCCCTCGCATCCCTCCTGAGATTCTGTCGCTGTGGTTCCAAGTCCGCCATAGGAGGGATAGAAGGTAGACCTTCACGCCTCACACCCCCCTCTGGTGTTTGTCCGTCGATGGCGGACTGTGGCAAATCTTCGTTGTGCGCCATTGATTCTAAAGAGGAAAAGCTTGATCAAGAGGTTTTGTTCTTGTCTGAATTCCCACAGACAGCACCAAATGTATGGGAAAGAAATAAACCTTCTCGTATAATCCTGTTGATCAAGTCTGCGCTCCTCCGTACGTCGTCGCTTTACTCCCTGAAAACACAAACGTGAGCTAGCCGGCGGGTGTGTGCCGAAAACCTCTCCAATGCCTAAGTCAGCAAAATAGACAAGTAGACAGAAGCTCTGTGTATTTGGAAATCAAAGTTGTGTTACCTCTCCACAGGTGATGTTTGTGAGCTTTTGTAGGTTCCACGTGGCACAATCCTAGTAGGACTCTTACTCCTCCATGTAGAGTCCTCCTAGGATTCTCATTCCTGAAAGATAATACTTATCCTTCAACACCTCCCTCACTGCTTAAACTAAGTGAGATGGTTTTATCATGGTCAGATTCTAATAGAACCGAGGTAAGCATGGCCATGCCGAGCCACAGAGTAGACCGAACTATTGTTAATTCGGTTCTTCCTTTCACTGCTCTTACCTCGGCTCTTCCTGCTCAAACCATGCTAACCATAGTATTGCTCAGACCGTGCTAACAATTAGCTAGGTATAGCGATCCCGGTATTTCCTGTTGTTATTAAACTGTAATCCGGACTCGGTTCCGTAGATTTATTATTGTCTTAATACTCTCTTCTATCCCTTACTCTTTGTTTTGGAGTTTTGGGTTGTGTTGGGCTTGTTGGAAATAAGTTGGTTGTGTTTTAGAACTAACTAAGAATTTCTGCCCAGTTTTGGCCTCTCCGCTCGAGCGGGGGTTTTTGCGCTCGAGCGGGAAAATCCATCTCCCAGTATTTTCTCTTCTGCAGTGTTGTACGCTCGAGCGGGCGTTGGGACGCTCGAGCGGGTGTTCGTGTGTTACGCTCGAGCGGAGGAGTGGGACGCTCGAGCGGAGACCTGTTCTGTTGAACTTCTGGATGGTTGTATCGGCCGCTCGAGCGGGGGTTTGTGCGCTCGAGCGGGAGTCTGTGAGTGGCGCTCGAGCGGGGTTTTGTGCGCTCGAGCGGAGAGTCTGGTTTAGTACACCGAGATTCACCTTTTTGGTTCACTTTTTGATTTCCTTTCTCTCTCTTACTTTATCAAAACCTCCATTGGAGAGCACCTCACTCTAAAACCTAACTTCTCTCTTAGGATTGATCTAGCTAGGGTGTTTTGCTCACCTTAGGCCTTCACAAAAAGGGTGTTGATCGTCGAGGGCGTCATTTTGATCCGAATAATTTGGCGTTTGGAGCACTTTGATTTCGGGTCATCTTCTCCATTTGAGTTGTCCATTTGAGGTAGGGATTCTCCTTGTTCTTTTACAATACTTCCTCTATAGATAGACATGTGGTAATTTTTGTATTGCATGAAAATGGTATCATGTTGAAATTGTTGGAAAATCATGAGTAAACCTAGAGTTGGTTGAGTTGAGAATGGATTTGGCTTCATTAATTATTGTTTTGGTTAATTAGTGTGTAAATTAGCATGTTGTAGTTGAATGAGAGAAAAGCCCTAAATTATATTTAGGTTGGGTAAATCAAAAGCGTGGGTTTGTTGACTATTGTGTGTAAATCTCTTTTACCAAAATGAGTTGGGTGATGGTGTTTAATGTTTAAAGGGTTAACCATGATGTGGAAATTGGTTGGTTGAGAACAAGGGTAGTGGAGTTGGTTTTGTGGTAACCAAAAAGGAAAATGAAATTGTTTTTGTGAAAAGGAAGAAAGTGTTTTCGAAATAAGTTTGAGAATTGGATTGTTGAATTCTTGTTAGTTATGTGTATGTGATACGCATGTTGGATATGCCTTGTGTGCATGATTGTTGACGGCGTTATATGCCGAGATATGCCTTGTGTGCATGATTGTTGACGGCGTTATATGCCGGGGATATGCCTTGTGTGCATGATTGTGGATGACGTTATATGTCGCGCTTATAATCAAAGGTACCGGTACCTTCCAGCTAGCGCCTGGAGAACTGTATGCGCTAAGAATAAGAGGTGTCATACCCTTCCAGCGAGCGCCTGGTAAACTGGCAGTTTGACTTACTATGCATGTGGCTAGTAGAGTGAAGTTGGTTGTAGTTGTTTCAGTATATCCTTGGCCTACTCAGTGCATGGCAGGTGGAGTAAAGTGTAATGTTGTTGCTTCGTTGTAACTGAAAATATCATGAGCTTGATTGGTTACTGTTTGGAGTACTGAGTTAGTCCATTGGTTGATTGTATACATGTTGGAGGGTTGTAAATTCACATTTTTACAAGTTATACATGTATAGTTATGATAGTAGTGGAAACAAACTAAATGTGTCATATTTGTCTTTTGGAAAGTGTAAAGGAGAATGAATGTTTTAGAGATAAACATGTCTGAAAAGGGTACATCTGTGTACATATGGGAAGGGAAGAGAGCATCGAGCTTAGTGAGGTTATTTCCTAAGCGATTGTTAATATCATGAAAGATTGGAAACGGGAATTAATGAAAGGAAAACGGGAAGGGAAACAAGTTGTAACGTTGAATGAAATGGTTGTTTTCGAGAAAAGTTTATACATATATATATATTTTGTGTAAACTGTCACATTACTATTCTAGTATGAGAATGAGGGTTCATGATCATAGCTATCTGTAAGTTGTTATTGTTAAGGATCATGTTGAGTTCCCTACTGGACTATATGTTCATCCCACGTTGTTGAATCTTTTTCAGGTGTTAAGCAGGTTGAGCTGCAAGATTTGGATCTACTTGTTTATTGGCCACGGGGCCTCTGTTATGTTGGCGGAACGCTATTGTTGTGAAAGGGTTATACCCTTCTTCTTGTACCTTAAGTGATGTAAGCCCAAGGGCGATTTATTAAAGAATGTTCATGTCATATTTACTTTGTGCACGAATGAGAGTATTGTTAATCCCTTATACAGATTGAATGTATGAGTCTATTTCCACATGTTACCTCAAAAATTGAATTGAGTTAATGAATTTGGTAATGGCTTCGAGTAATAAAAAGTGGGGCGTGACACTAGGTCTGACCAAGCTAGCTGTGTTATGCCGCGACCGGACTAACTCTGAGTGTGGCGACCTAGCTACCGAACTATCCGCAGTGCTCTCCCGGACCGAGATAACAATAGGCACTTTCGGGACCGGTCTAACTTTAAGTCCTTCAGGGACCGGACTAACTTTGAGGCCTTTCTGCTCAGCCCTTCGTACTGTGGCCCATAACGGCCCATTGCCCAGCTCGGCCCAATATTCATGTAAATTACCCTCTCAGATATGTACATCCCAAAAGGATTAATGGCGGATATTTGAAACCTTATTATCCAATCGTGTGGGAAACACAAGGAATAGAATAAGTGCTAAATAAAAGAACATGAGAACACTCAAATGATAAAAAAGAATTTTTATTTCATAAAGAGTTGAGTACATGTAGCCATAGATTGGCCCAGAAGTCAGTACAATGTCTCAGTTGTTCTTTTACAATAGATGCTCTATTCTGAAGTGATGGGAACAACTGGATGACTGTAGCCATCTCCTGCTTTCGATCAGCCAGTCCTTGATTGGTAATCTGTAATTTGGTGGTAGTTCGATCTAAGGCTTGGTTGGCTGTTGATAGCTCATCTTCAAGTTGAGTTTTTTTCTTCAATAGTTGAGCTCGAAATTGGGAGACAGAGGAATGTTGTTCCTTCAATTCTGACACTTCAGTATGTACTTTGGAAACAAAGCTCCGATCTCTCACCAATTTCTCCTCTGCAACCTTGGCAGTATGACAAATGTTGATGTAAAAATCAATGGTGGCTGTTGCCTGAGATAAATAACTTGAGACAGCCATGCCGGATTGCTCAACAACCTTGCAACACTGGAGGAAGCCATTTTTGATTATAGGCTGAAAGAAATATTGAGAGAGTGATTGAAAGAGCTAATACGCTCTGTAATTCAAATGTGTATTAAACCTGAAGAGAAGGCTCCATTATATAGGAGAGCTGATACAACATCATTATGATACTACAGCATGAAAGAAAACATATAGAAATAAAAAGCAGCTGAAAGCGAAGCATCTGATGAGAAGGCACTACCTATACAACTAAGCAAAGCACTACAACTAAGCATATGATGGAGAAGCACTAACTAATATATATTAAATATATATTAATGATATAAGCATACAGCTGGTATTATTATATTAACAATAGCTTGATTTCCAACACTCCCCCTCAAGCTACATTGTAGATGTTAATCATTCCCAATTTTTCCGTCAAATCTTCGAAGTTAACTCGAGAAAGAGCTTTTGTGAGAATGTCAGCCTTTTGACAGTTTGTTGGAGTGTAGCTGACTTGAAAAACTCCTTCTTCAATCTTTTCCTTGATAAAGTGTCGATCTATCTCCACGTGTTTAGTTCGATCATGATGAACCGGATTCTTAGCTATACTTATGGCGGCTTGGTTGTCGCAGCATAATACCATGGGATGCTCAGATGAAACCCGTAATTCTTCTAACAGCCTGTTCAACCAGATTCCCTCACAGATACTTAGTGCCATAGCACGAAATTCTGCCTCAGCACTACTACGGGCTACCACTGACTGTTTCTTGCTTCGCCATGTAACCGCGTTCCCCCAAACAAACGAACAATAGCCAGAAGTTGATCTTCGATAAGTCACTGAACCTGCCCAATCTGCATCTGAAAAAATCTCAATTGTTCTATTTGTTGTTCTTTGGAAGAAGAGACCCTTTCCCGGTGTCCTTTTTAGGTATCTCAATATTCTGGTCACAACAGTCATGTGTTTTTCGGTTGGATTATTCATGAATTGACTGACCACACTAACAGAGAAGCCGATGTCTGGCCTTGTATGAGAAAGATAAATGAGTTTTCCCACAAGACGTTGATATCTCCCTTTATCACTTGGTGCACTACCGTCACTTTCTTCCAGTTTGATAGTTGTGTCTATAGGTATTTCTGCCGGCTTGCATCCTAGCATCCCTGTTTCATTCAGTAAGTCTAGAACGTATTTACGTTGTGAGACTGCTATACCTTTCTTTGACCTAGCAATCTCCATTCCAAGAAAGTACTTAAGGTTTCCAAGATCTTTAATCTCAAATTCCTTTGTTAGGAATTTTTTAAGTAAGCTAATTTCCTCTTCATGATCACCTGTTAGAATTATGTCATCCACATAAACAATGATAATTGCCAATTTCCCTCCTAGGGAGTGCTTCACAAATAATGTATGATCGGATTGACATTGAACAAAACCGTACCCTTTCACTGCCTTAGTGAACCGTTCAAACCAGGCCCTGGGAGATTGTTTGAGACCATACAAGGATTTTCGAAGTCTGCAAACTTTGTTGAAATTTGATGTCGTCTCAAGTCCAGCAAGAATGTCCATGTAAACTTCTTCCTCTAAGTCACCATTGAGGAAGGCATTTTTCACATCAAGTTGGTGAAGTGACCAATCGAGATTAGCTGCCAAGGATAAAAGTACACGAACAGTGTTGAGCTTGGCAACTGGAGCAAAGGTTTCTTGATAGTCAATGCCATAGGATTGGGAGAATCCTTTGGCGACCAACCGAGCTTTATAACGTTCTACATTACCATCTGCCTTGTGCTTTACTGTGAAAATCCACTTACACCCAACTGGTTTCTTACCTCTTGGAAGATCAGTAATTGCCCAAGTACCATTCTTTTCCAGAGCCCGAACTTCCTCATTGACTGCCGCCTTCCACTTCGGATACTTGAAAGCTTCCTGAATATTCCGAGGAATGGGTATCTCTGTGATGCTAGAAATGAAGGCACGAAACGAAGGTGATAGCTTATCATAAGAAATAAAGTTCCCAATGGGATGCTGAGTACATGATCTAACTCCTTTTCTCCAAGCTATGGGCATATTAAGAATACTATTTTCTAACTCAGAATTATCAGTACTATCTGTGGGAGGAATATTGTCACCTGGAATGTTGCTTGGATTAGAACCCGGTTCAGCCTCATGGGATTGTTGAGAAAGTGCTCCTTCCTCCGTTTCCTCTTGGATGTGCTCAGTATCCCGCAAGTCAACAATGAACTCGGAATTTTCGGTAGGTAAAGATTGATTCAATGACTCAGGAGGTGTGGGATTTTTGGTGGTGATGGATGGCTCACTAAATGACTCAAGGGTCCAAAATTGATATTCCTGGGTTGGAGTCTCCCCCTGAATAACGATTTTAGGGTAGTAAGACTGGGTTTCAAAAAATGTGACATCCATGGAATTGTAGAATTTCCTTGTGACCGGAGAGTAACACTTATACCCTTTTTGATGTGACGAATACCCAATGAAGATACACTTGAGCAACCTGGGATCAAGTTTACTTCGATACTGTTGATGGATATGAACAAAGACAGAGCACCCAAAAATTTTTGGTGGGATGGTGGAGATGAGGCGAGTAGTTGGAAAGGATTTTAGGAGAAGTTGACAAGGAGTTTGGAATTGTAGTACCCTAGATGGCATCCTATTGATAAGGTAGGCTGCTGTAAGAACAGCTTCCCCTCAGAAGAATTGTGGAACATTTGTGGAAAACATTAGCGATCTAGCAACATCTAACAAATGCCTATTTTTCCGTTCAGCGATGCCGTTTTGTTGTGGGGTGTCAACACATGAACTTAAGTGAACTATCCCTTCTTTTGCTAAAAATGCTCCTAGAATGGAGTTGAAATAGTCCTGAGCATTATCAGACTTTAGAATTTGGATTTTTGACTGGAATTGTGTCTGAATCATAATTTGAAAATTTTTGAAGATTTGGCTTGTTTCAGATTTGTCTTTCATGAGGAAGACCCAGGTTAATCTAGTATGATCATCTATGAATGAGACAAACCACCTAGTACCAGTTACATTTTTTTATTCTTGATGGACCCCAGATATCACTATGAATTAGTGAGAATGGACGAGACGCTTTATAGGATTGAATGGGAAAATGGGACCGTACATGCTTAGACAATTGACAGATTTCATAATCAAAAGGTTTTGGAGTTTTAAATAATGAAGGAAATAAATGCTTGAGATACATAACATTAGGATGACCTAAGCGATAGTGCCACAACATAATTGCTTTATCGTTATTTTGACACGAAACCGAAAAAGAACTACCACGAATTGCCGTTTGAGGTTGTTCCTGTAGATAGTGGTGTTTCTTAAGGATGTAGAGTCCAGAGCATTCCTCAGCATTGCCAATCGTCTTCCCCAAATCCAAATCCTGAAATTCACAATGAGTGGAGAAAAAATTAGTAACACACCTCTTTTCCTTAGTGAGTTTACTAATTGACAATAAATTACAGTCCAAGTCAGGAACAAGGAGAACAGAGTTGAGAATAAGATTCCTAGACAGCACAACTGAACCTGTACCGGCAACCTTTGATAGTGAACCATCTGCTATTCGGACCGTTAAATTATTTTGACATGAGCTATATGTATAAAAAATTGTTGCATCTCCCGTCATATGATCAGATGCTCTTGAGTCCACAATCTAAGGTTTTTTACATTTCTTACCAACAGTAAAGGCGTTCAAAGAATTACCTTTGTGAGCCAAGGTTCCGGATCCAATGATGTGGTTGGAAGACGAACCAGATTGTGACTGTAGTAGTTTCTGGAGCATCTCCATTTGCTCCTTGGTGAAAGGGCTTGCTTCAGGTTGTGGTGATAGTTCATTTGTACCTACATGATTACCTCGTCCTTCTTTCTCAAGAGGCTGACGTGGCTTCCAATCTGCTGGCTTTCCATGAATCTTCCAGCAAGTTTCTCTCGAGTGACCTGGCTTTCTGCAATGATCACACCAAGGCCTAGCTCCTTTATTTTTCTGACGGTTGTCAATAGGAGCAAATTGAGTCTTAAGAGCCGAGCTTTTTGCCATATTCAGTTGTTGATGGGATCCCATCATGAGTTTTTTCCGACTTTTTTCGTGACGGACTTCAAAGAATGCCTCTCTAAGGCTAGGTAGCGGTTTTACTCCCATAATTCTTCCTCTAATTTCATCAAGATTTGTGTTCAATCCTAACAAGAATTTAAACACACGCTTCTCTTCGACAATCTTTTCATACAACAAACCATCAGCAACACACTGCCAGTTATGAACCTCAAACGTATCAAGTTGACGCCATAGACGAGTAAGGGCATTGAAATATTCAGTTACCGTAAGATTGTCTTGACGTAAATCGTGGAGGGAGCTTTCAAGCTAGATGATTTCAGATGTGTTTTCCTTGTCCGAAAAGGTTTCTTTTGCCATGTCCCAGATCTCTTTGGCAGTATCAAATGACAGAAAATTTTCGCCAATGTCAGTGGTCATAGAGTTGACGAGCCACGACATGACCATGTTATTTTCAGCTATCCACCTTTTGTAGGTTGATGCTGTGGTTTCTGGTAGCGTTGAGGCTCCGGTGATGTAGTCGTCTTTCTCCTTTCCCCGTATAAACATTAATATGGATTGAGACCATTGCAAATAATTTTGCCCATTCAGTTTATGGGTGGTGATCGGAAGATGAGAGGTTTCCATTTGATGAGAGGATAAAGATGATGAGATGATAATATCAGAAGAAGAGGAGGATGAGTCGATAGCCATTCCAAAAGCTGGACCGTATTTAGGCATGAAATAGAAGGATAGATTTGAGTAGAAGAGAGAGACAAAAAAAAATTAAAACAGAAAACTTGAATACTGACTGAAGAGGCGAAAATGATGAGACAGGATTACACCTGCTCTGATACCATGAAAGAAATATTAAGAGAGTGATTGAAAGAGCTAATACGCTCTGTAATTCAAATGTGTATTAAACCTGAAGAGAAGGCTCCATTATATAGGAGAGCTGATACAACATCATTATGATACTACAGCATAAAAGAAAACACATAGAAATAAAAAGCAGCCGAAAGCGAAGCATTTGATGAGAAGGCACTACCTATACAACTAAGCAAAGCACTACAACTAAGCATATGATGGAGAAGCACTAACTAATATATATTAAATATTTATTAATGATATAAGCATACAGCTGGTATTATTATATTAACAATAGCTTGATTTCCAACATAGGCCTTTGTAAGGCTTCGAAAGGAATCCTCGAAAAAGATGCCAGAAGCTCCAGACAGTTGTCCAAGTCTATCGTAGGCAAGGAAGTCTTACCACTGGAGGAAGAGCTGTCAAAAATTTCTAGCAGAGAATCAGCTAGAACTAATGGCTCAGTCTCATTGCTAGTCATTGGAGAGGTGGAAGGTATGTCAAAAAGACTAGCTAGTCTTGCCTAAAAAATATCCACCTCATCCATTGACATGGAAGGTGCAGAAAGAGCTCTGGTAGAAAGAAGAAATGACTGCATAGGAATAGGAGAAGAAGGTGGAGTATCTTAGCAGTTTCTATAGTTTTTGCTACTAGTTAGTCAAGAGAAGAAGGATTGGAGCTAGGCAAAGATAATGGATGATGGATTGGAGAGCTACCAGTACCCTCTATATAGGAATCAGCTATCATCAAAGATGAAGTAACAGCTGGGATTTCCTTAGGAGGGGGAGGAGAAGCAGGGTTCGAGAGAGAATCAAATTGAGTAGAATCGAAAGACAGATGAGGGAGGTATGGAGTTAAGCCAAAGGAAAGAGATGCAAGAATACTTGATCTCAAGAAGGGTATGAAGAACATGGGACCAAGAGGTGGAAGGATTGCTTGAATTGGCTTTTATAATTTGAGGACTTTCAACTTCAAGAGAGATTGAGGGAGTCCTTGTAGAGGAAGGAGACAGAGTAGTCGTTCCTACAAAAGAAGAAATACAAAGTAATGTCAAGTCTCAATACCAAGAATTTGACAAGAGAATAAAAGAATAGAGGCATGAAAGAAGTTACTTGTTTCAGAAGTGGTAGCAATGATGGGAAAGCTACGAAGGGAATAATACTCAGCAATGTGCTGCCTTCTCACAGTTTCCCTTTGGATTGCATCAGCAGTAGCAGCTTCATCTCTTAATAGTTGTTGCTGCCACCTTTTTTCAGCTCTCTGGAAAACAATTACTGCCTTAGAATGTTCCTGCTCCACTATTCTGGCAGCTGCCTCATGAACAAGGTCTTCGACCAAATCAGAAGGAGAGACAATTATCTTCTTTCTCTTTTTTCTTTGCAGTGGTATTCTTGCTCTTTCTCAGTCTCTCTCTCTTCAATTTGAGACTCAGATTCCTTAGAAGTAAGTATTAGTTTTCTTTTCTTTTTCTGCTGATGTTTGTTTTTGAGAATTGCCAGAGCTTCAGCTCTCTTGGGAGATTCTTCTTGTGGAGATCCTACACCAGGAAGTATGAATGTAAAGAGAACAAGCAGAAAAGTCTAAAAGAAAAGAAACCTCAAGATACATACCCTTTTTTGAAGCAGCTCTGGTAACTCTGGAAGGAGGGGGTGAGACTGCAGGAACAGTCTTGGCAGCTGTAGAAAGTGAGGGGATGTTCCTGGCTTCTTTTGGTTTAGCCTTAGAAGGCACTTCTAGCCCTATCAGTAAATCATGAGGATGTATTGCTAGACACACTTCCATATTGACTGTCCACCAGTTTTGAAATCTTTTCAAAGCCAAGCCAGAGGGAAGGAAGGAGACAAATTTGAATTCACTCAAATCTTTCAACAGTTTAAATGTTGCCTCTTCTAGTTTTGATTTGGGTACTCTCAGGTCTCTGGCTGTAAGATGGACATTCGAGAGGTTGCAAAGTGGAATGGGAATCCCTTGAGTAAACCCAAATTGCCTGGCAAACTGAAAAGGACAGTATACCTCAGATATACACTTATAAGCTCGAGGGTTTAAAGTACCAATGAACAGTTCCCTCGGTAACAAAATGGAAGCCCACATATCTTTGTGTGATGGGATGGAACACTCTTTATCAGCCAAGAATGTTTGCAGCCAAGCTGGTCCTTTGTTGGCATCAAAGGGGCAAAAGAAGGTGGCAGCTGGAGAAATAGGAAGTTGATGAAAAAAGGTGAGGTAATAGGCAAAGGAAGCAGGATAAAGAGCAATTCTAGCATATTTTTTCCCATAAGTGCTAGGATCTTGAACTAGAAATTTTAAGTATTGGGATGCAAATCAGTAAAGTAAGCGAAGAGCTAGAGTTGGAGCACCCAGAGGGGACCTCCTTGGTTGATATCAAGAGGTTTTCCACAAAATTGGGAGCAGGCTTTATAAACATGGCCTAAGAGATAAGGGGCCACGGCTATGCATTTCTTCAAAACAAGGGCCTTTGCAAGTGGAGCAAATTCAGGCATAATTCGTTGGGATGATGTACAAAAAAGAAATTTACACAACTAATATAAAATAAAGGAGAAGAGTTCTCGATCGCCCACAGGACCCACCTTCTTGTTTTCAGCCTTTACGAAATCACTAAAAGAAGAATTCAAAGGCGGAAGAGAAAATTTAACCGAAAGGTCTAGGTAACTGGGTGTGAAAGGGGTTCCAAGGGGTGAAAGCCCTAAGAGATGGCAGATATCAAAAATGGTGTGAGCCATCATACCACAACGAAATTGGAAAAAGTTAAAAGCCATGTTCCAGAAACAAAGAGCGGCAGAAATTAAAAAAGGGTCTTCAGGGATAATAAACCTGGAAAGACAAAGGGCATCGAGGATGCAGAGTTCTTGTAAGTCCCATTCTCTTGCAGGCACAACCTTGTCGTACCACTCCTCCCATTCAGCCATCAATGTTGGCCAGCAACGGTGAGGTCGGTTCATTCTCCAATTTCCTCAGTCGAGCCCCCCTTCATAGAGAAGAAAGTGGTCCTCCAAACGAGGGTATAAAGCTGGAAGTTGAGCGGGAGCTTCTCGAAAGATGAGACCTAGGACATATTTTTGTTTGTCACTATGGCGAGGAACAAAGAGGCGTCCGTCTATGGCACTTGACCCATCAACTGTAAATTTGGCGATCTCTTCCTCAATACATCTTTTCAAAGTCATGGTTGGGCTTATACGTTCGCCAGACGGTACTATCAGTGAAGAAGAATCCATTGGTGATGAGCAGCAAGGAACAGAGGATTAGTAGAAGGGAAGGGTTTGTGTATTCAATAAACGAGTGAATTCAGAGCACAAAATAAAAAGGGTTTTAAAACCTTTATGTTTGGAAAATATATCGTGGAATTCGTAAAGAAGTACTAAAAGTACAGATACGAAGAGTTTTCCTTAATATTGATAACTTTGGAAGGAAACACATCTCAAATACTGATGTCAGCTTCGAAATAACATATTTGGCTTTGAAACCAGATTTTGGCGCAAAAGTCAAATAACAAATGGCTTCGAAACTAGGAAGTCGGCTTCGAAGCACATTCCACGCCTAAGGATACAAGAATACTCAAGTATTTGTTTACTTCAAAAGGATTGATAACCTGTTTTAGGGTTTCCTAGTGAGAATAAATCCTTCGAAGCAGAACTTGAAATCCCTCAAGGTTAGGAATGGTTTGTTCTAAGTTCCAAACCAATAATTGGTTTGATAATATCCAGAATAGATTGATCTTTTAGAATAAAACAATACAGTCACTAAAGGAGGCCTCCATGTTTTTGAAAGTATGGACTGTTGTTCGAAGCAAAAATGGTCAATTTAAAAATGATTGATCGTACTAACCATATGGTGAATATGATTAAAACAAGCTTTAAGGAGCAAGGTTGTTAAATTCGAGGCTCTAATTCTGAAAAGGGACCTCCATCTATTGGAAGAAGTCAAATTGGTTTCCAAATATTTCTTTGAGTGTCAAGTTTTGAAGAGAAAGTTGATGAATTCGAAGCCATAATTCTGATTGGTCCCGGATAAGTGGAGTAAAATTAGACCATACCAAGTAAAAGAAATCTTTCCGCTTTATTAAGATAAGTATGATTACATCAGAAGCCTTGCCTAGGCACATATTCAAGTTCATAAAAGTAAGGAATAGAATAAATAACAAGATCATGGAACTTGTTCCAGCTATGGTCAATAAGCTTCTGTTCTTTCTTCATTCTGTCTTCTATCTTCTCCAGGCTAGGATGCTGAAGTTGATATGCTCTTACTTGGTAAAAAAGTTTTTCAGCTTTTATTTCAAACTCTGTCTCTTTTAGCCCTTGTTCTGTCTCGTCCATATCCAGGTCATCCCAGTATGCAGAATCTTTATTCTTGAAATCATCGTATTCATCAATGAGGTTCTCCGCTTCATACCGGGTATGAACTCGATTGGTTGAGATTTGGTCCAAGGACTGAGTAGTGGCGACAGAATTGTGATGCCAATGAAAGAGTAAGGGGAGTTGGTCCAAGAAAATTTGAAGTTCTGCTTGGGCGATGGGGTTGAGAATATGACCCCAGGTCATAATGTCACAAGCCCATCGAAAGTTCTTGAGAGGAACATTGTCCTCAAGAACATTGAAGGGCAAATGGAAAAAGGCCGCAAGTAGAAGTTGGGCTTGCTTTCGCTAATCTTTAGTAGGAGGAGATGGAGGGTGATAGGAAGGGAGAAACTGGTCCTCAGAGAGAGTATGCCTCAATTCCTCCATCCAGTCAGGGTCTTGTGGAAGAGGAGGTGCAAGAGTTTCCATCTCGAAAGTAGGAGGAAATCGGGGGCTATTGACGATGTCAAGCCAGTCAGAAGAGCAAAGTTTAGCCTTCTGAGCTAAGAATGAAGGGTTATACCCTTGTGCCTTTTTCGGGCGAGGAGTGGCATGTACTATTTTCGTAGGCGTGGAAGATGTGTACCACGTTACGAGTAGGTTGTCTTCCAAACAACGTCGGCGATCGATGGGTACGTAGGGATAAACCACCGAACTCCGAGCATCAGAAGGGAATTCTAGAGGGTTGATGAACTCGACAAAATGATGGTTGACTCGCTCTCTTAATTCCGACTAGCTTCCCCAACCAGAAGCCCCAGAAGAGGAAGAAGTTGCAGCTTCATCCCACCCAGAAGGCTTTGGGTCAGAGGAAGAACTTCCCATGTCCATATTTGCAAATTTCTGAATCAAAGGATTGTGGACAGTATGTTCGTAATCCAAAGGTTGATAATTTTCAAAAGCTTCCATGACTTGAATATAGGAAGATGGGTAAAGGTGGCTAATCAATGCATGAAGATTCTTTCGAGGACGAACGGTATTATCAAACAACTCCTCATATGCTTGATTGAGATAAGAAAAGGTTTGTTTAGCCATGAGAACTGAATTGGACTTTTCGAATACTGAGATAGTGAGCATGTTTAAGGGATCAAAGAGGAGTTAATGTAAATGTTCATCAATGAATAACGGTTGTGTTTCTAAAAATGCAAAGTCCATGCACGTTCTAAGACGTGGGAAAATACCTTGATCCACTAATATCACCAAGTATTGGTTATATTAGTGCGGGGGGTTATGTTGGCTATATATTTTGTACAGGCCAATCACAGTTTGACGCGTAGCAAAATAAGGGCAATACGAGAAGATAATTCAAACCTTTGATCGTGATTGTACACGTGGCAGTTAGTATTGATTTTTACAAAATTTACGTAACACTGGATCAGTAAAGAGATGTAAAGTGACGTGGCCTTAACGGTTACTCATATATTTAAATTCAAAATTAGGAGGGAAGCCTAACTGCATATGACATAGTGGAGCTAACTGCAAGGAAGCATGATCAGTGATCATGGAGGGACGGTTCGACGGTTAGAAGTCCATTTCAACGGTTGTCATTAAGAAGTATAAAGAGCAGAGAATGCCTCAGAAAGACCCCCAGACTCAGATAAAAAAAACCAGTTTTATCTACTTTGTTTCCTTTCTAGTTTTATATTTCCTGTTTTTTGTATTTTTGTACTTTAAAATTCGTGCACTGCACTCCGTTCATAGGAATAGTTTCAAGTAGATTGTTGCTGTAAACCTCTACAAGGCTGACTTGGATCTTTATAAGTCTTTCATTTTACTTAATGAAATATTACAATTGTCCTTCCTTTAATTGTTGTTTATTTAATTCTTCCTAAACAAAGCCGCCAGTACAAGTCCTCTTTATTGAGGCTGAAAGAACTAAAACACAATTGTCTGATAATTGGTTGGCAATTAACATTCTGTAAGGACTGATTGATCCTTACTGGTACGCTCATAATTATAAATATAACCTTCAAAAGCCAAAAAGCTAACAGGATCATAAATCACGGTGAGGCTCAGACCCATATCTCTTGCCATAGAAGCATCTTACCTATTTAGACCACGTGATCATTGTGTAAAATAACATTTTCATTAATTTAAGTCTAAATATTTTATATTTATAATATCTAAGTGTATAAATATGTTTTTCTATGCAATTTGGAAAAAGTGACCAAGTTTTTACGATTCGCACGATTCAGTACATGGCCATTTAGATTCACGATTCAAATCTCAATTTGACAATTATGGTGGGTACCATATGCACCTTATAACTAAGGCCTCGTTTGGGAACAGGCTAATTTAGTAACTTTTTGGCTATTTGGTTAAAATATGAGCTAAAAAAAACTAGTATGTTTGGGATGACTTTTTGGCTTTTTACGAAAAGATGTGCAAAAAGTAGAGAGAAAAGAGAATCTTTGACTTTTTGGTATGGGTTGTTGGCTTTTTGGCTAATTTAGTAACTTTTTGACTTTTTGGCTAAAAATGAGAGTTCCCAAACGAGGCCTAAATAATATAGTGGCATAACCAAATACTTTTTGAGTCATAATTACCAAAATAAAATAAAAATAAAATAATCAAACAGTCCATGAGGTATAACAAAAAATTTCACGAGTCATAACTAAAATAATATCATAATTAAAAAAGAAAATTAGTTATAATTACAGAAGAAAATAATATAATTAGAGGTGCATATGATACACTTTTTCAAAAGGTATGTATAGTGGAATTTTCCAAAATATATATATATATATATAGGTATGATCGTGGTTTAATGGTTTTGATGATAAAAAAAGAGAGCCGTAACTTCCATTTCCGTCACAGGTAACAAAACTTACATTTCTCTCTCTATTTTCTGAAATGGCTTCTATGTGTGAAATGGTTTTGAAATAATTTGATTTCGGTTTTGCAATGGTTTGATTTTTGTAACATCGAACTGAGTTTTTATTTTCTGGAATGGGGTTTCTAAAATAATGTATATTTTCTGAATATGAAACGGGTTTATAAAATGGTTTTTGAAATGGCCTCCATTGTCAGGTCATTTTTTGAAATGGTTTGATTTCTGATATTAGGCATGAGCAATCTGTGTAATGATATTATGCATGAGAGGTCTATTGTTTCGACTGTGGATATTGGTCTGCATGTTTTCTTGAATAGTTGCAATCCGAGTGCTCATGCTTTGTAAATTTGTGTGAATCTGAGTGCTCTGATGCCTAATATTATGCACTTTTGTGAATATTGAGCATGAGCACACTACTTCATAAAGCAATCCTATGAAAAGATTTATCAGAAATGGTTTTGAAATGGGTTTCTATGAAATGAAATGGTTCTGGGTTTTTAATAGATGACAAGGCTTGAAATGAGGGGGAATCAAGCAGAAATGAGTGTGTTTTTGTTTCCGACTTTAGTTCGTAAATTTTATTGTCAAGTAGTGTGTAGATGCGCCCCGAACGCATCCCGGGGAGAGGAGTGCGAATCCCCCCCCCCCCGGTTCTGGTTCGATATTGGGTTTACTACAGTTCGAAGGACTCAATTTGTCACGGTTCTAAATCTGAACCAAAGAGCCCAACTCTGGCAAATCGTTTTGAAGAAAAATAGATTTTTTGAAAGAAGTGCCAAACATGGACTGTTTGCCAGATACAGAGTCGCCACCTAAATATTTTTAAAATGGGGGAATTTAGGAAACCCTGACTCGGTGCCGAAGGCCACGTGTCCGTCATCACCAAAGTGACTTGGCTTGGGAGCTTGGGTACGATCGGGGAAGGTCAGCTATGAGCACCCCCTTTCGCCCGGTCTGAAGACCGGCCTCTACTAACCGTGATATCCGTTTTTTGAAAACATTACATGTTCTTATTCCAGTTATTAGCCTAGAATTACTATGTTATGCGCGCAGCAAACAAGTATAGACTAGATTGCCTAACTTGGAAATAAACATTGCATATCCGTTTTGTCTCGAAAAACGTGTTGGTTTTTGCTACTCGAAAGTAGGCTAAAATACGGATTTCAATGAGTTGTTCCAACTCACGCAATCCAACCTCCACCCACAGGCATTCAAGCAATTTATCACGTAAGCATTTAGCTGCATGGCAAGCATATTGTCATGGCAAACGTTCACACGCATGCGACATGCTAAAGCATAAAAACTTACATCGTACTCCGTGCCAAAACAATAAACTAGTTAGCAAAACATGCATGACCTAGTTCATGTTAAATGACTAATGCAACACAGGCATATATGCAATCTGGAGTAGGCTCGGCTAACCCTAAACATGGCATGTGAAATGCGCGAGTAGCACGTATTCAATTTGGAATTGAAAATTGCAATGCAGTTTGTATGATGTACCGAGCCCGGTGCATGTAAACAAATGCATGAATGCACGCATGCATTGCATAAGGTATGCTAAAATAAGTATGCTCTAATCTACCATCGTAAGCAGGTAAATAAAAGGGAAGAAAGAAGTGGGGATTGGAAGACATATACCCACTCACACACACTTATTACAGATACGCCCTCACATGGAGGGACCAAAAGAATATACAGTCCGAATAATGAATAAAATTAATTATTACAAAATTTCTAACTACTTAATAAATAAATGCAAAGGGAAGGGTGGCCACAGCCTCTGCCTCGGGATGCGTGAATGATGCATGCTCGATCCGTCTTGCC
Organism: Camellia granthamiana; assembly: GCA_036172215.1. NCBI lineage: Eukaryota > Viridiplantae > Streptophyta > Magnoliopsida > Ericales > Theaceae > Camellia > Camellia granthamiana. The sequence continues at coordinate 143,953,572 of CM069907.1, forward strand.
CAGAAAACCCGCACCATAGCATTGTTGCCTCTGTTCTTACTGTTCTGTCTCTCCAAAAATTGCCAAAGTCTCAGAATGCCTTCCTTGCAGACTGCAGTACACCACCGGCTGGAGGGAGTGTCCACCGGCTGTCTAAAATTTCCATCGGCTGCTAAAGGGTTTATCGGCCACCCACATAGTGCCGGTCGGCACTCTATACTGCCGGTCGGCAGAAAGTTCCTGCAGAAGACAGTTTGACAGCAGCAGCAGACAAGCAGTGCATGGCATGAATTTTTAGGCATATGTAAGCATGGCCAATGCTTCCTATCATGTATGGGACTCAAGGAAGCATGGCCCTCGACCCCCGGGCCATCAATTGTGCATTTCGATGCATGATGGCCTAAGAGGCCAAGTTTGCAACTTCAATGTCAAATGCAATGCATACAAAACATACAAAGGACCCAACCTCAATCACGGTTGATCAAGAGGCAAGGCAATGCACAACAATGCACATGCGACCTAAGCATGCAAGCAAACATGCAAACATGCGATGCAACTACGTGGCATACACAATGCTAACAACATAACATGCACAACGCATTGAACATGGCATACACAGTGCAAGATGGGCTTACACCAATACAAGGAGGCCATTAGGTGAAATGAGGCAACCGAAATGCACACAAACATGTCCAATGCATGGACCAATCCTAAGATACAACATGCAACTCTAACAAGGCATGGTAAATGATGAAACATGGCATATAATGGTGCATGTTTCAGATCTGAAATGGCATGCAAAATGACTCCAAAATGACTCCGAAGCATGCAAACATTCATGTAATGCATTGTTAAGGACTTAAGCACTAAAGCTAGTGAGATGCAATGCACTATAAGCATGCAAAGCGATGCTCAAATGATGAAGACAGCCACAAACAGTCCTCATGCAGCCCAAAATAATGCTAAAACATGTATGAAATGTAGCCAAAATAAGCTAGCATGCTTGGCTAAATTAGCATGTGATTTTGACTAGCTAGCATGATTTACATGGCAAGTGTATGATGCAAAGCCCAAACAGGAAAAGCCCCTTCTACAACACTGATGAGGGACCAAAAATATGACTACCCACAGTAGATGACAAGCCCTAAATCAATATACAAACATGCTCAAAATGCAATGCAAGATTAAGGCCCACAAAGGGGTATAACATGAAGTACCAAAAGGGTGCACCAAACAGCCAAAGACCCTTCATGAGACATGTAGAGGGGGGCAAAATAAGACACTTTTCAGGCCTGTCGAAGGCCCAAAAACAGAAGCATGGTAGGCTAACAAAGCATGCAAAATTACGGTAAATAGAAGAGATTATGAAGCAAGTGAAAGATAGGGGTCCCAAACAGGGTTGAGCCCTTCTTCAATGTTGAAGAAAGGCTCAAAATGAGCCTACTTACAGTTTACATTATGCTCAAAAACAGATCACACATAGGCTAGAAATTTCATGCAAAAATGTGGCACATCAAGGGGTATTGAAGCAAGTGCACTATGGAGGGCTCAAACAGGGTTGAGCCCTTAAACAAACATGAAGAATGGCTCAAAAGAGTACCCCTTTCAGTTAGGGTCGGAGCCCAAAACAGTAAGCAAATAGGATAGAAAAACGTGACAAGAATGTGCTACAAAAGAGGGAAAATGATCTCACCCTTGAAGACTACCCTTTTGATTGCTTCTTGGCTTGAGTTGCAGCACCTTTGGCCTCTGAAAAACTTCTCCAAGCTACTGTGATGGAATAGTGGTGGTGGTGCTATGGGTTGGTGAAGGAATGGCCCAAGAACAAGGGTGTTTGGAGGTTGAATGAGAGAGATATAGTGAGAGATGGAGGGATATATGTATGTATATATCAGATATATCTATATATCTCTGTTTTTTTGTTAAAACATCCAACCCCTACAATAGAGGAGGAAGGCTCTCTTATATAGACAAAGGACCAAGCTCCAAGCTTCTCCAAGAAGCTAAATCAAAGGGGCAAAGGGTGCAAGGCTTATTCAACAAGCTTGGACAGCTGGTAGGCTTTTTGAGGAAGCCAAGACAAGGGGTCAAAGCTTCCTCAAGAAGCCTTGAGCAAAGGGTGCACAAAAGGGGCCAAAAGGTGGTTAAAGGGTGCAAAATAGGCACATGTATGCACGTGGATCTGGTTCTGTGCATCCCAGCTGGTATGCACCAGGCTTGGAGGGTGCAAAGGGTGCAAACCGGCCAAAAAATTTGACCATCGGCCAAAATAAAGTGCCGGTCGGTACTATATATTGCCGGTCGACAAAATATAGTGCCGATAGATGATTTTGAGGTCAAAAAAGTGCCGGTGGGTATGCAAATCGAAGCCCCGGAAGTTAGCTTTCCAATGGCGCAAACCTTGCATCAAAATTCCTCCGATGCAAAAAGTTATGCCCTTTTCCGTGAAGTCGCGCAGACTCGATCCAACCGGGATGATGCCCAGCTTCAACCAATCATATCTCCTCCACCCTGACTTGGCTCTAGGAGATTCTTGAATGAAAAATGAAGCCCCGGAAGTCTTCTTTCCAATGGTGGTGGCCTCATAGCTCAACTCTAAGTATGCAATTGAATAAGCCTGATTCAGCGAGGGCTGCTCGACTCCCTTCTACCCAGATCTTTGCCGATCTTCTTCTTCAACCTGTTTTCTTCCCTCTTCTCCTCTTTTCTTCAATTCCAAACCTCTAAACAAAGTGTTTTGAAAGACTTGCCCCTCTCCTTGCTGAAGAAACCGGACCTGTGCCCTGCACATCTTTCAACACCGAGCAAACCAACAGTAATGCCCAAGTCTTGAGGGCGGTCAAAAATGGGGTGTCTACAGTTGCCCCTCTTTGACAGAACTCGAAAGTCATAACAATGACGGGAGTGAATGTCAAAGCCCAGAGACGACCCATTTTTGACAAGGTCGAAGACTTGGACAAACAAACAAAATATAAAAAGATAAATGGTTGTGCCCGCAGGCTGCCTACGTATCCCTTTGCAAGGAATCAAACCAGCGTAGTTTGGGGGCAGGAAGCAAAGTGATGCACAATGCAAGTGCATAACTTATGATCATGCAAAGGATGCTGTAATGAAGCAATTATGCAAAATAAATGCAACATTTTAAGCGAATGCTATGCAAACAAGTAAACACGAACCCAACTACATGTCATGTAGAAAGGATGTAAGAAAATTATGCAATTCTCACGGCGTCTTGCGCGGAGAAGGCTAAAAGTGACTACCGAGAATACCCGGAGTCTCAAGCACAACATCTCTCAGCGTATCGTACACAGGAGAGGAAAGAGTAACACTTCTCAGCGTAGTACACGCGAGAGAAGAAAGATAAAATTTCTCAGCGTAGTACACGCAAGAAAAGAAGGATAAAATTTCTCAGCGTAGTACACACAAGAGAAGAAGGATAAAATTTCTCAGCGTAGTACATGCAAGAGAAGAAGGAAAGGCAAAGAGAAACCTCATCAGCGTAGTACACGCGAGAGAGGAAAGAGGAAAGCAAAAAGAAACCTCTCAGCGTAGTACACGCGAGAGAGGAAAGAGAAAAGCCTCTCAGCATAGTACACGCGAGAGAAGAAAGAGAAAGGCCTCTCAGCGTAGTACACGCGAGAGAGGAAAGAGAAAGGCAAAAAGAAAACTCTCAACGTAGTACATGCGAGAGAAGAGAGAGAAAAGCAAAGAGAAACCTCTCAGCGTAGTACACACGAGAGAGGGAAAAAAAAGCTTCTCAGCGTGGTACACGCGAGAGAGGGAAGAGAAAAGCCTCTCAGCGTAGTACACGTGAGAGAGGAAAGAGAAAGGCAAAAAGAAAACTCTCAACGTAGTACACGCGAGAGAAGAGAGAGAAAAGCAAAGAGAAACCTCTCAGCGTAGTACACGCGAGAGAGGGAAAAAAAAGCTTCTCAGCGTGGTACACGCGAGAGAGGGAAGAGAAAAGCCTCTCAGCGTAGTACACGCGAGAGAGGAAAGAGAAAGGCAAAAAGAAAACTCTCAACGTAGTACACGCGAGAGAAGAGAGAGAAAAGCAAAGAGAAACCTCTCAGCGTAGTACACGCGAGAGAGGGAAAAAAAAAGCTTCTCAGCGTTGTACACGCGAGAGAGGGGAGAGAAAAGCCTCTCAGCGTAGTACACGCGAGAGAGGAGAGAGAAAAGCAAAAAGAAACCTCTCAGCGTAGTACACGCGAGAGAGGAGAGAAAAGCCTCTCAACGTAGTACACGCGAGAGAAGAAAGAGAAAGGCCTCTCAGCGTAGTACACGCGAGAGAGGAAAGAGGAAAGCAAAAAAAGAAACCTCTCAGCGTAGTACACGCGAGAGAGGAAAGAGAAACAATGCAAGTAAAAAGGCGCACAACAATGTGGGCGAAACATGCATGACAGCGCAAGTGAAATAAGTGCATAACAATGCAACTGGGATGTGCATCACGATGCAAATGAAGTGGGTGCATAACAATGCAATTGGAACATGCAGCATAATGCAAGTGGGACGAGTGTACATACACATTCTGTGCACAATAATTAATGCATATTCGATGCAATCTCAACAGTGTGTTTGAAATAAAATGTCGAATAAGGAAATACACGTCTTAATGAGACCAATTCAAACACAACCTCTGATTTACCTCTCGGAGGGGTCACAATAGATTCCAAAAGGATACAACTTGTGCATGCAAACTGGCAATGAGCTACGCATCGGAGACATGAGTTGATACTTCCGCAGAAACATTTTAAGCTTGAGGTAGAGGCACACTCATACTTCGGAGCATTGACAAGGCTTGAAGGGGTACATCCCACGGAATTTGCTAGAGGTGAAACACACTCAGATGCTTCGATTTTTCCTCTTTGTCTTTTGCTTTGCAGTCTGGAACCCACATAGCTTTAGCTAGGTCCTTGTTTTACTATTCTCACCTGTCCTGGGTTGAACCCTGCGGTTTTTTGAAAGAACAAAATCTTTTTTTTTTTTTTGTGCACAAATGTGGAGAATGGCACGGCACTCTGAGCACACCACAAATCATTTTTGAAATTTGAGAAAATGAGTTCTCGACAGGGTATTGAGCCTACAACTGAACACAGCAAAGACGACTCAACAACGGAAAATAAAGGTAAACAACCCAAACACATCGAGACACGCTCGGAACGACTCAAGACAAGAATCGAGATAGTACAAAAGACACGACACACAGACGTATTACAAAGACGAGAGACTTCTCAGTACACGAGGAGCCAGTTTCTGCGGGTATTATTTCCCACCCTTTCTCACTTGTGATTCTCACATCACTCGGCCCTCAAGCTCGGTTTTTCTCTCAAAACCCTTTTCTCGCTTTTCCTCTCAGCGCACATCTCTCTATTCTTTAATCTCTCATTTTTCAATCCCTCCCCTGGGTGGTTGATGGATAAACAGGAAGTTGTGGGCTCTTGCCCCTGGTATTCTACCAGATTTTCATTCTTGTTCACAACAGTGAGTTTCTCCCATAGAGGGGTTGTGCTACAACTGGGTGTGTAGCAAATCTGCAGCTAACATCGGTTGATGATGCCCTGCTGGGGAGTTTGGACGTGGTTAGATCTGTCCAGATGAGGAAGTGGAAGATCTTGATCTATTCCAGTTTGTGCTTCGCACTTGGCTTGATACCTCGTTGCTTGGAGGATGAGAGAGCTTTCAGCCCTTCGTTGTTAGCTTCAGTTGTGCCCTCTTCTGGCAGGTAGATTGCCCTTCTTGGCGAGTATGTTGAAAATGGGGGAAAGACAGGACACCTGACTCAAATGTGCCCCTAGTTCATCATTTTGACCATTTTTGTTTTGGTTTTCTACTAAAACAGTTTTTTGACCAACATGAGAGTTAGATTAACATGCTTGTTCAATTTTTGATTTGAAGATCATGCAAGTTAGGCTATGAGCACTGAAAATTTTCCTTTTTTTGGGTCCAAGAAATGGTCCAGTTTTTGGAAAAGATGGAACAATTTTCGAGAAAATTAGTCAACCTCAGTAAAAATTCTCAAAAACTATTTTTGCAAACAGCCAATGCTTAACAAGCACGGAACCTACTCTTGAGATGCACAACCTCAGACCCATAGCAATGGAAAATTGCCCCTTGTCTGAAGGACACTGCGTGGCAACGGAAAGTTGCCCCTTGTTTGAAATGACATTGCGGCGTTTTGAATGGCAACGGAAAGTTGCCCCTTGTTTGGATGATGCCGCAGCACATTGTAGTCGGTCCTCGGAGCAATGAACACAACCAGACTCTCAGATACAGAGAAGACAAAGATGGCCAGAACCATCGCATGGACACAATCGAATTTGAATTGTTTTATGGCTGGACTTCAGGATGAAGTTGCCTACGTATCCCAAACATGGGAATCAAGCCTTACGTAGTTCGGGGTTAAGGTACACTCGGGTATTAACCTCTCATTTTTGTGCTCTAACTTTTGCCAAGGCGCCTATTGCAGGTTTTCGACCTTGCGAGCTTTGTTCTTCTTTCTTTTCAATTTTTTCATTTTCTCATTTTCATTTTTTTTTTGCATTTTTCTTTTTTTTTTTGTATATTTTTTGCATTTTTTTTTTCTTTTCTTTCTTTTTTTGTATTTTTCTCTTGCCCTAACTTTTGCCTGGGTCGCCCTTCCGGGTTTTCGGCCCAGCGAGCCTCTCAAAGGGTAAAAGTGTAACAAGTCCATGCCAAATGGTTTTGAGATTGAAGCCCTCTGTATCCAGGAGAGTGGCTGCTGTATTGATTTGCAGAAAGATCCACCTTTGGCTCTTCGAGCACATCGGATATTTTTTGCCCCTAGTTCGAGGGGTGCTTCTGATCTAGCTTTGCAAGCTTCTTCTGATGAGGTCTAACCTTCTTGATCTGACTTTGGTGCCTCTTGTTCGAGGGTTGCTTCAAATCTGGCCGCACAGGCCTCCCATCATGATAATTGATCGTTGAATACTCTGAACCCAAGGTCAAAGTTTTTCGAGAGCAAAGGGATTGACTCTTGAGGCTGGGAGCGATCCTAAGTTGCACAATCTCAAGAGCGATTCCACACAAGTCTTCGCAGGACTACGCAAAACATTTTTTGAATTTTTGAAAGTTTTTAAGGAGGCGACGAATCGCTCGCGCTGAAGACGGTGTGGAACCAATTTGGATCAAAGCTAGGGTCCTTCTCAGTACTCATACTAACAAGCATGATTTCATTCATTAAAAGGCTTAGCACGCCTCTCTTTCTCTCAGTTTGATCAAATTTTGCAAATCCCGAGGAATTCCTCCCTCTTTGTTTTCACCGCAGTGTTCAAAAAGGTTTTGAAAAACTTAGGTCAATGCAATAATTTCAAGGCACAGAAAAGACAGAGTTCTTAGTCAAATACTGCCATCTCATTTAGAATTTCTGGCACAACTGGCACACGGCAGAAGCAAACACAAGAGTGTTAAAATTACTGCTGTTCCATTCAGATCTGTTGGCATAACTGGCTCGAAGGCAGAAACAGACTCAAAAGAAAGCAAAAAGACAAATGCAAAAGAAAATGGTGATACCCGAGGTAACACCCTCGGAATCACCCGGTCTTTTTACAACAGGACTGACTCGATACAACAAGACAGACCCTTAATAAAAAAAGACTGACTCAAAACAAAGAGACAGACTCAAAACAAAACTACAGAACTGACTCAACACCCAAGTCAGAAAGTACAAAAACTAGTATTTGCATACTGCTCGAAACAGTGCGTGCCATTCCCACGTCTGGAGTACACTGAGTGCCGCCCGCAGGTGGTCCATCCCCTGATCACAGCACATTATCCCCCCACATGTTCACTGATCAAGTGCCGATAGACTTTGCAGAGCTTGGTGCGGGGATGACCCCATTGTCGATTAGATTTTGTATCTCATGGCGAAGACGAAAGCACATGTCAGTGTCATGGCCAGCTCGCTGATGGAAGGCACAGTAGTCAGCTGGGTTATGTGAGGGAGGGGGTTTCTTTGGTAACGGTTGTGGCTCCAGTGGCTTCAGATACCCCTTTCTAATCAGGACCCTCAAGGCCGCTGATAGAGACATGTACAGTGGGGTGAGCACCCTCTGGCCCTGAGGTGGGTGTTTGGCTGTTTGTGAGCTAGTTTCGGATGTACCGGCGAATGGGGTGGTCATTTTTTGCGTGGTGGTGGTGACTATGCCCACATCTGAAGTTATAGTAGCTGCGTCACCACTGGTGGTCGCATTCGAACTGTGGATAAATTCCCTCCTAGGCTGCTCCTTCTCCTGGTCAATAAGGCCCTGCTTCATAGCGTCCTCAATCTGTACCCCCATCTCATGTAGATCTGAAAAGGTAGGGAATGGGAGAACAATCATTTTCTGCATGAGCTTGGGTTGGAGGTTGCGCACAACCATCCGTATTTGATCCTTGTCTGTTGGCCTAATGGTCATCATTGAGGCCTTGGCCCTCCAGCGGGCCACAAAGTCGGAGAAGCTCTCTTTCGGCTCTTGCCTAGTCGTCTCGAGATCACAGGTTGTAATCTCAATTTGTGTATTGTAGGAGTATTGATCGACAAAAGCCTCGGCCATCTCATCCCAATTCTTCTTAACATCGTCTTCCAACTTGGCATACCAGATGGCCGCCACACCTGACAGGGTTCGGCCAAACAGAGACAACTTCTGTAGTCTGGTGAGGCCCATCGGCCTTAAGATATCTGAAAACAGCCTCAGGTGCACCATGGGGTCCCCGGACCCATCAAATCGGTCGATTTGAGGCATCTTGAACCGATCTGGCAACGTCACGGCTGCGTCCGTATATCCATCCTCGATGTTGGAAATAGACCTGACTCCTTGGGATTTCTTAAACATTTTCTCCAACTTACTCAGCTTCAGCGCTGTGGGGTCCGTCTTGAACTCAAAGGGAGAGTCCGGTAGATTGGTAGGTGTTTTGGATTGCTGGGGTAAAATTGGGGGCGGAGCCGGCCCTACCGGAATGTCTGTACCTTCCTGGACATTGGGTGTTTCCCCGGGTGTCTGAACCGCTGGTGGTGGAGGAGCTTGATGCGAAGCAGATGCTCCAGTTTGTTGCTCTAGCCTGGCAATTATCTCTGCCTGTTGGGCTATGACCACAGCCCGTTGCTTGGCGAATTCTGCTTGACAGACAGCGTCTTGCTGCATGGTTTTCATACTATCCTGGAGTTGGCGCACCATCTCTTCCAGACTCGACATATTGTCCTGGTCTAACTGAGCAACTGGTATATCTGTGCCTGCTGTAAGTTCGGAAATCTCTACCCAACTGCTCAAAGATCACTGATCTGGTAGCTGTGGTACTGGTGGTCTATGTCTGACTAGCCTTCTCTGGCCCTGATTACCCTTGAATTGAGTCTCTGACCTGACAAAGTCTATCAGCACAAATCCAATGTACCCGGGGGATAGTGGAGCCTTCTGAAGCTATAGTTCCAGGACTACCCTAGCAAAAGAGAAAATAGACAGCATCTCAGCTCAATTTCACTGGAACGGATATGAGCAAAGCTGAACGACTGTATTCTATTACTGAGCACTGTTCCCCGAAATCACTGCCCCAAATCTGAATCTGATACCCGCAGATATAACTGATTCTCAAAATACTGATACTGGTGCCCGTAGGCCGGATACCCAGACTCGCAAACTGGTATATGCATTCCCTGTAGAGATACACGCTAAAGCACATAGCATGTAAAAGAGAGCCAAAACACCCCTATGTTGGGGTAGGGTTTCCCTGTCCTATTTTGTCAGGAGCTAGGGTTTCACTACGCACGCAGCGGTTTCAAACAACCTATATCGGGTAAGCAACCTGTCCTAATTTGGAAAGGTCACTATGGATTTCGATATGCACTAGGTCAAATGGTCAAAGAGGGTGCCCCGGTAAAACCGGGGTTTGTGTTCCCATACTGGCAGAGCCCACAACCGGTTAGCCTTATGGACATGCCTTGACAAGACAAGCCTCCGGCAAACCGCTCAGGAATAGCAGATGGCCAACACGGTGTCCTAGGCGCACCAATGCACATGCAATGCAAAGAGACACATAAACATAGTCAAAACAGGATATCACGAGTTCGAGTCAAGCTCTCTAAAGTCCCCAGCAGAGTCGCCAGAAACTGTAGACGCGCCCCGAACGCATCCCGGGGAGAGGAGTGCGAATCCCCCCCCCCGGTTCTGGTTCGATATTGGGTTTACTACAGTTCGAAGGACTCAATTTGTCACGGTTCTAAATCTGAACCAAAGAGCCCAACTCTGGCAAATCGTTTTGAAGAAAAACAGATTTTTTGAAAGAAGTGCCAAACATGGACTGCTTTGCCAGATACAGAGTCGCCACCTAAATATTTTTAAAATGGGGGAATTTAGGAAACCCTGACTCGGTGCCGAAGGCCACGTGTCCGTCATCACCAAAGTGACTTGGCTCGGGAGCTTGGGTACGATCGGGGAAGGTCAGCTATGAGCACCCCCTTTCGCCCGGTCTGAAGACCGGCCTCTACTAACCGTGATATCCGTTTTTTGGAAACATTACATGTTCTTATTCCAGTTATTAGCCTAGAATTACTATGTTATGCGCGCAGCAAACAAGTATAGACTAGATTGCCTAACTTGGAAATAAACATTGCATATCCGTTTTGTCTCGAAAAACGTGTTGGTTTTTGCTACTCGAAAGTAGGCTAAAATACGGATTTCAATGAGTTGTTCCAACTCACGCAATCCAACCTCCACCCACAGGCATTCAAGCAATTTATCACGTAAGTATTTAGCCGCATGGCAAGCATACTGTCATGGCAAACGTTCACACGCATGCGACATGCTAAAGCATAAAAACTTACATCGTACTCCGTGCCAAAACAATAAACTAGTTAGCAAAACATGCATGACCTAGTTCATGTTAAATGACTAATGCAACACAGGCATATATGCAATCTGGAGTAGGCTCGGCTAACCCTAAACATGGCATGTGAAATGCGCGAGTAGCACGTATTCAATTTGGAATTGAAAATTGCAATGCAGTTTGTATGATGTACCGAGCCCGGTGCATGTAAACAAATGCATGAATGCACGCATGCATTGCATAAGGTATGCTAAAATAAGTATGCTCTAATCTACCATCGTAAGCAGGTAAATAAAAGGGAAGAAAGAAGTGGGGATTGGAAGACATACACCCACTCACACACACTTATTACAGATACGCCCTCACACGGAGGGACCAAAAGAATATACAGTCCGAATAATGAATAAAATTAATTATTACAAAATTTCTAACTACTTAATAAATAAATGCAAAGGGAAGGGTGGCCACAGCCTCTGCCTCGGGATGCGTAAATGATGCATGCTCGATCCGTCTTGCCCAGAAAACCCGCACCATAGCATTGTTGCCTCTGTTCTTACTGTTCTGTCTCTCCAAAAATTGCCAAAGTCTCAGAATGCCTTCCTTGCAGACTGCAGTACACCACCGGCTGGAGGGAGTGTCCACCGGCTGTCTAAAATTTCCATCGGCTGCTAAAGGGTTTATCGGCCACCCACATAGTGCCGGTCGGCACTCTATACTGCCGGTCGGCAGAAAGTTCCTGCAGAAGACAGTTTGACAGCAGCAGCAGACAAGCAGTGTATGGCATGAATTTTTAGGCATATGTAAGCATGGCCAATGCTTCCTATCATGTATGGGACTCAAGGAAGCATGGCCCTCGACCCCCGGGCCATCAATTGTGCATTTCGATGCATGATGGCCTAAGAGGCCAAGTTTGCAACTTCAATGTCAAATGCAATGCATACAAAACATACAAAGGACCCAACCTCAATCACGGTTGATCAAGAGGCAAGGCAATGCACAACAATGCACATGCGACCTAAGCATGCAAGCAAACATGCAAACATGCGATGCAACTACGTGGCATACACAATGCTAACAACATAACATGCACAACGCATTGAACATGGCATACACAGTGCAAGATGGGCTTACACCAATACAAGGAGGCCATTAGGTGAAATGAGGCAACCGAAATGCACACAAACATGTCCAATGCATGGACCAATCCTAAGATACAACATGCAACTCTAACAAGGCATGGTAAATGATGAAACATGGCATATAATGGTGCATGTTTCAGATCTGAAATGGCATGCAAAATGACTCCAAAATGACTCCGAAGCATGCAAACATTCATGTAATGCATTGTTAAGGACTTAAGCACTAAAGCTAGTGAGATGCAATGCACTATAAGCATGCAAAGCGATGCTCAAATGATGAAGACAGCCACAAACAGTCCTCATGCAGCCCAAAATAATGCTAAAACATGTATGAAATGTAGCCAAAATAAGCTAGCATGTTTGGCTAAATTAGCATGTGATTTTGACTAGCTAGCATGATTTACATGGCAAGTGTATGATGCAAAGCCCAAACAGGAAAAGCCCCTTCTACAACACTGATGAGGGACCAAAAATATGACTACCCACAGTAGATGATAAGCCCCAAATCAATATACAAACATGCTCAAAATGCAATGCAAGATTAAGGCCCACAAAGGGGTATAACATGAAGTACCAAAAGGGTGCACCAAACAGCCAAAGACCCTTCATGAGACATGTAGAGGGGGACAAAATAAGACACTTTTCAGGCCTGTCGAAGGCCCAAAAACAGAAGCATGGTAGGCTAACAAAGCATGCAAAATTACGGTAAATAGAAGAGATTATGAAGCAAGTGAAAGATAGGGGTCCCAAACAGGGTTGAGCCCTTCTTCAATGTTGAAGAAAGGATCAAAATGAGCCTACTTACAGTTTACATTATGCTCAAAAACAGATCACACATAGGCTAGAAATTTCATGCAAAAATGTGGCACATCAAGGGGTATTGAAGCAAGTGCACTATGGAGGGCTCAAACAGGGTTGAGCCCTTAAACAAACATGAAGAATGGCTCAAAAGAGTACCCCTTTCAGTTAGGGTCGGAGCCCAAAACAGTAAGCAAATAGGGTAGAAAAACGTGACAAGAATGTGCTACAAAAGAGGGAAAATGATCTCACCCTTGAAGACTACCCTTTTGATTGCTTCTTGGCTTGAGTTGCAGCAGCTTTGGCCTCTGAAAAACTTCTCCAAGCTGCTGTGATGGAATAGTGGTGGTGGTGCTATGGGTTGGTGAAGGAATGGCCCAAGAACAAGGGTGTTTGGAGGTTGAATGAGAGAGATATAGTGAGAGATGGAGGGATATATGTATGTATATATTAGATATATCTATATATCTCTATTTTTTGTTAAAACATCCAACCCCTACAATAGAGGAGGAAGGCTCTCTTATATAGACAAAGGACCAAGCTCCAAGCTTCTCCAAGAAGCTAAATCAAAGGGGCAAAGGGTGCAAGGCTTATTCAACAAGCTTGGACAGCTGGTAGGCTTCTTGAGGAAGCCAAGACAAGGGGTCAAAGCTTCCTCAAGAAGCCTTGAGCAAAGGGTGCACAAAAGGGGCCAAAAGGTGGTTAAAGGGTGCAAAATAGGCACATGTATGCACGTGGATCTGGTTCTGTGCATCCCAGCTGGTATGCGCCAGGCTTGGAGGGTGCAAAGGGTGCAAACCGGCCAGAAAATTTGATCATCGGCCAAAATAAAGTGCCGGTCGGCACTATATATTGCCGGTCGACAAAATATAGTGCCGATAGATGATTCTGAGGTCAAAAAAGTGCCGGTGGGTATGCAAATCGAAGCCCCGGAAGTTAGCTTTCCAATGGCGTAAACCTTGCATCAAAATTCCTCCTATGCAAAAAGTTATGCCCTTTTCCGTGAAGTCACGCAGACTCGATCCAACCGGGATGATGCCCAGCTTCAACCAATCATATCTCCTCCACCCTGACTTGGCTCTAGGAGATTCTTGAATGAAAAATGAAGCCCCGGAAGTCTTCTTTCCAATGGTGGTGGCCTCATAGCTCAACTCCAAGTATGCAATTGAATAAGCCTGATTCAGCGAGGGCTGCTCGACTCCCTTCTACCCAGATCTTTGCCGATCTTCTTCTTCAACTTGTTTTCTTCCCTCTTCTCCTCTTTTCTTCAATTCCAAACCTCTAAACAAAGTGTTTTGAAAGACTTGCCCCTCTCCTTGCTGAAGAAACCGGACCTGTGCCCTGCACATCTTTCAACACCGAGCAAACCATCAGTAATGCCCAAGTCTTGAGGGCGGTCAAAAATGGGGTGTCTACATAGTGGTTTCTAATTATGAAGTAATGTTTCATTTTTATTTGAATAATGCTATATGTACTAATTAGTATACTAATTAATGTACCAATTGATGATGTGACATAATTTAAGAGGTTTTGGTATTTGTAATGTGATTAATGAGTGGGGTCAATAATAATATTATAACTAGTGTTGGTACACTAGTTAATACACTAATTAATGCATGTAGCATCACCGTTTTTATTTTGTAATTCTATCAATAATTTCCATTCATGCCTCATACTCTATTATTAAGTGAATGTTAGATTTGATATTTAAGCCTTCATATTATGCCACCTAACAACATTTTTTTAGCTTAAAATAAAAAAACTATTTTACAAAGGCACAAGTAAAATTTGAATCCAAGATTTTAGGTTTCATTAAAAACACTCTTATCACTTAGTCAACATAAATATTATGATGCTAATATTTTTATTATTTGTTTTATTCTTACTTATCTGAATAGCACATGCATCACGTGTGTCAGCCACTAATATTAATAAATGTGATTCATGTTTCTAATTTTCTTGTGATTTTGTGGGTGAAAGAGTGATTAGGTGAATCATGGTGTTGGAAGGACTACTTTTGTTCAGTTGAGGTAAGAAATGTATTGTCTTGATTTCTTACGCTTCTCATATGGTTCTTGTTTGTATAATATTTTTTTGGTGTGATCTCTTTTATACAGTAATTGGGTGTATTTTTTTTAATCTCTTCAAATTTGTGCTATGTTTTCCTTTCTATTACTGTGATTAGGTGATTCTTTTGGGTTTGAAAAGTTTGGTTTGTTCTGTTGTGGTAAGAAACGCCTCATTGTTCTTTTCCCCGTTTCTCTTGGTGATCAACTCTGTGTGACTTAAGGCTACACAAGTTAATCGTTTTCTATGATTTTAAAAATGAGTGTCACTATTAGCATTCCATCAATTATTTTAGGCTTTTTGTTTTTTTTATTTATTTTTTATTTTTTTACAATAATAACCTCAAATGAAATTACTAAAAAGAACATCAATAATTTTGGGACGCCCCATCTCACAATTAAGCCCACACACCCACTATATCATGAGTTAGGGTTTATGAGAGCACTCACCTCCATCACTACCCATCCATTTTCCCCTAATCCTACCTTCAAAACCTACCCATCCTCAAAACCTTAAAAACCCTTTGGCGGCAATATTCTGGTAGTAACAGTGGTAACCATTTGATTACCTACACTTATCTGGCAATGACAATGAGTGGAAGTGTTTTCGACAACCAGAACTTCATGAGACGAGATGATTACAATAATAAAAGCTCATAGGAGGTTCATAGCTTTGATGGTATTCTTAGCTCATAGGAGATTGACTTTATAAGGGTAAGTTTTTTGAAAAAAATAACAAAATAATAAAAACTATTCGTCATTTTTTGGGGGATTGAACTCCTAAACATATGATTGAAATTCGAGAATACAGGTTCGAACATTGTTTATTTGTTTGGGAACAGACAACTGAACATTTATTTTCTCAAGTCATAAACAAGTATGTAGAGATGAAGTAATAATCAACTTAATGGGTTTTATTAGGGTTTTTGAGAGAGAGACTTTTTGGGATGTGGGGTGTGCATTCAATTAAATGGATGAAATGTATTCATAAGGATAATTTTTATATTATTTAGGAGGAGAATTTTTTTTTTTAAAGAGTTTTAGAATTTATAAGTAGAGGTCCAAAGAAATGAGGGATCCAAAATAATTGATAGGGACTAATAACAGCACTCTTTAAAAATATATTGTTTATTTTTGGATAAATTACACTTTGCGCGCTTGCACTTTACACCAAATCTCATTTTGGCCCCTACACATGAAATCATGACAGCCAACCTCTTGTATTTTTGGTCAAATCCCACTTTGATCTAAGGGTGGTCGCGGTTTAGATTTGGACGGTTTGCGGATCGGTTTGGACTCGCTCGCATATATGCGATTTGGAAAAAAGTCAACCCGCAACCGCCTACAGTGCGATTTGCAGTTTGTGCAGATAGGGTTTGCGGATGTGCAGCGATTGATGGCGGTTTGCGAATTGGACTTTTTTCTTTAAAAATTTATTTTTGAGCCTTTTTTTTTTTTTTCTTTTCTCATTTTGTAAATATTTATTTTGGACCCTTTTCCCCTCATTTTCTAAAAAATTTTAAAAAATAAATTAAAACCAAACATTGTTCTGTACAACATTTCATTGAGTTCTACAGAAATATTGCTTGAAGAAAGAAATAGAGCATAGTAAACAAAGAAATAGAGCAGAGTATCATTTAACGAACATAAAAGAAAGCTGCAATTTCCACTTCTAATTTTTTTATAATAAAAACAATTCTATGAAGAATCTTAATCACCATTGAGAGAAAGAATGCAATTTCCAAAATCTAAATTACCATTGAAATACAATCTTAGTCACACAAACAGATCTGATTGCCTAAAAACAGAATCTTAGTCACATAAACAAATAAACTCAAAGATCTGTTGCTATAGATATGATTGCATAAAAAAATTCAAAGACTAGGGAGAGAGAGAGACAGATAGATCTGATTGCCTTAAAAAAAAAAATTCAAAGATCGGGAAGAGAGACTATAACAACCCTGACCTATGATTAACTGTTAAGCTATGATTAAGGATGCCTAATACGTAATTAAAAGGAAATTCTATGTTAATTGTATGTGTGTTGCATTATTTATGTTTATATCTGTTTGCTGTACGAATATTTGTTTGTATTTTTGTTTTGTTCTACGAATTAAAGGCCGTATCGGCATCCGATAACGAAATTGACTGAAATTACGTGCTATTTATGATTTTCAAAAATTTATGGTATGTTTAATTGGAACTCGATTTGGAACCGAAATAATTAGAATAAATAATGTTAATTAATTGGTCACTAATGAAGTACCACTAATCAAGCCTATATAAGGCACAAGTAAGCCCTTGATTTCATTTTACACTCTCATTCCCTGATGCTTGAGGTCAAAAATGTGGGAGAGAGAGAGAGAGAAGGAAGAGATTGAAATCAAAAGCTAGAAAAAGGGAGAGTTGCTAGGAATTGTTGGAGAATTGAAGAGTATTTGGGAGTTTAAGCTTCTATACTTGTGAATTCAAGACTCTAGGTAAGAATTTGGACCTTTAACTTTGTATTCAAGACTTTAGTGCAAGAATTCTAGAGAATGAAGTGTTTATTCATGAGAATTGAGCTTAAATTAGGGAATTTGAGAGCATTCCATGCATGCATACATGCATATTTTCTTATATTTTGAGTTTAATTGTTAAGAATTCTCACATGTATGTTCCGATTCTACCTTAGTTTTGAGAATTTATCATGTTTTCCATCAATTTACCTTGGTTGATTATGATTTGGAAGCTTTGAACTCAATCCATTACTTACACGTTATGTTTTAAAGTTTTGAGTTTGAATTTGCACAATAAGCATGCTTTTAGGTTTTGATTTTGCGAAATGATTTTGAATTCTCAATGTTTTGCAAGTTTAGACATATTTTCTCAAGTTTTGGGGCCCAAAGGTTGCATTTTAAGACTTTGAATTCGAGTTTTGAAGCTTGGAAGCAAATTTGAAAATTCCAGAATTCTGTTTCTCTGCTCGAGCGACAAAACCTGTGCTCGAGTGACCACTCTTTGTTTTGCACTTCCACTCGAGCGACCAAAAGTTGGCTCAAGCGTAAATTGCATGCTCCCAGAACTTTACAAGTTTTGCAAACTGCTCGAGTGACCAAAGTTGTGCTCAAGCGAAGATCTTAGTCTCACGCTCAAGCGACCGTCGAGCGGAATAATCAAGTAACTAGTACTTTCACAGAGTTTACAGATCGCTCGAGCGACAGAAGTTTTGCTCGAGTGACCATCCTTATGTTTGAACCTTTGCTCGAGTGAAGAAAGTTGCACTCGAGCGAGGACCTTGTTTTCAGCAAATTTGACTGAGTGTTGCACAGCATGTTTTGGCATCCTCATTGCATCTTAGGCATCTTTAAGCCCTAATTAAGACATAATAATGAGGATAAGACTTAGAAATATACTAACAACGAAATGAAATAAGTTAAGTACTGTCTGAGTGTGTGTTTCAATATGTGTATCTGTTATGTTTGTGTATATCACGTGCCGTGAGCTATCCGGTTATCCGTTTTGTCTATCTACTATTGGAGTCATCTATGAGTAATAACTTTGTAAAGCTATGTTCAATTTATAAGTATTTTCTAAATGATATAAGATAATCTGTTTTCTGAAATATTATTTCTGTATGAATGAATGGTTGTCCAATGTTTCTGGAATGTACTCGTGGCATCATTAGCTTCAAATAATATCTGTAATCTGTTATGTTATGTCCTAATTATGGGCCAACTGTACGTCTTATGAGCCAACTGTTATGGATCCTTTGGTATACGTTCCATTTATGGGCCAACTGTATGTTTCGTGAGCCAAATATATCATTTCCGTGCACGTGAATCAACTATATGCCTTTATGGCCGTCCCTTATAGGTCAACTATTTCTGCTAGTGCTAGTGAATGTACCACCTATGATTAATTGCAAATTCTGATTATGAATATGATTCTGAATCTGTTATGAACTCTGATTTCTGAACATGACTATAAATTTTGTTTTTGTTAACTACTGAATCCCGATTTCTGTAATTATATGGACAACATTTATCAAACCCTTTATCTTGTTATTATTCACTGGGTTTTGACTCACTATTTACTTATGCATGTAGGTGACCAGGCGCATGACCAGGCTCGGAGTTGATGACCTGGAGTTTTGATTTTGTCAGCCAGCCTTTGTGTCTCCCGAGGAAGTTCCGAATGTCATGTGGTCATGTTTTGTGAACTTATAAGACTTGTTTTCTTTTTGGATTTTGAACAAGTTTTCTGTTTATCTGTATATTGGGCTAAGTCCCTTTTTGGCTAAATCTGTAATGAATGTGACGTATGACTACTGTAATTATAATGTCACGTGTATGTATATAAAGTTTTGAAATTTCTGTCCCATATATGTCTACATAGCTCAATGGACTATGTATATTTTATATATTTGCTTCCGCAACCCCTCAATATGTGATAATCTGTTTAGAGGCCTATAGTGATCCAAAGATTACTGGTCGGTTATGACGCTAAACCTATAGGGGCGAGTTTGGGTCGTAACAGATACAGAGATAGAGAGACGTTTACCTGAGAGTTGCTGGAGAGAGAGAGTTGATCTTGCGAAGGTTGATCGGTCGCCTTGCTGGTCGCTACAAAGAGAGAGAGATGGAAGAACGAGATCGATGAGAAGAAAGGTTGCGCACAGAGAGAGACAGATCTGATTGCCTAAAAAAAAATCAGAGATCAAGGAGAGAGAGACAGAGAGACGCTTACCTGAGAGTTGCCGGAGAGAGAGAGAGAGTCAATTTTGCGAAGGTTGATCGGTTGCTTCCCTGGTCGACACAGAGAGAGCGAGATGGATGAACGAGAGAGAGTGAGATGTGAAGAGAGCTGCACAGATGTTTTGAAAGATTAGGATTTTGTTTGTTTGGGCTAAAATATCTAGGATAGATGAATGGTCTAGGTTTTTTTAAAAAGAAAAGAAAAAAAATTTCTAAGTGTGGGTGGGTTGTGGCTGGTGCTGTTAAAACCCGCAACCCGGTCGTAACCCGAAAAAAGTCATATTCCAAACTGTATCCATCCCTATTGTGTTTGCGAAACCACCCATATGTGTGCGGGTCAGTTTGGGTAGGGCGGGTTGTGCAAGTCATATAACCCTATGTCCAGCCATACTTTGATCCCTACACATGAAATTGTGACAGTCAACCCCTTGTACTTTTGGTCAAATCTCATTTTAGTCCCTATACAAATGTCAATGTCCCATTTCTATTACTCAATTGTTTAAATTTTTAACAGAATCTAGTCATGTGATTAGAATGTGACTACAACATGAGAGTAAGAAAAGAAGATCATCTACATTTTCTACCAATACACACATTATCCCAAAATTTACATCAAAATATGACTGTATTAAACTAAAACAAAATGAAGATTGTGAACAATTAAGAAGATGAAATAGGGTTTTGCATAAATTGGAATCACAAAACTTTGTTTTTCACGGTAACATAGTCTTTTGTCTAGTCATCTTTCTTTCTCTTTGATTTCTTTGTTGCATTATTTATTTATTTATTTCAAAAGCTATACTTTCTTGTCTTTTTCATTCTAATTTTTACCATACGAACATATATATATATTGTATTATATAATTCTCATGTGCATATCATGTAGGACAAAGTGTATTGATGGGAAACATGGATGATTTTCCTCTCTTACTCTCATTTCGTAGTAACATTTTTGTCACATGACTGGATTTTGTTAAAGATTTAAAAATGAAGTAACATAAGAGGGATATTGACACTTGTGTAGGGACTGAAACGAGATTTGAGTAAAAATATAGGGGGTTGATTGTCACGATTTCATGTGTAGGGGCCAAAGTGAGATTTAACTAGAAGTGCAGGGAGTTGACTGTCATGATTTCATGTGTAGGAGTCAAAGTGAGTGCAAAGTGTAATTTACCCTTTATTTTTTAAAGGCAAAAATGATAAAATTATGTAGTTATATATGACTTATTATTTTTTAATCTATTTAAGTTTCGCTTTCTTCTTTATTTATTTTTATCTATTTAATTTTGGTTATTTCTTTATTGGGATCACGATCAACTTCCTTATGCCATTATCATGTTTCTAGGTTTCGTTGGTATTTTTTCCCCTTAATTTCCTTGTCCTTTAGCTTCTTTTCACACGACTATTTTTTGTTCCTAGCTGACATTGGTTATGATTTCATTGTTTTTTTTGTCTTGTTTGTTTGTGTTTTTTTTAATTGTCTATTTATTTATTTATTTTTTAGAGCTTCCTTTTTCTCTGAGCTTGCTCTTTGGTATTCTTCTCCTTTTAAGGTTTTCTCGGATTTTTTTCTTTTCAGTATTTTGAGTTTTTTTTTTCTATGCCAAAAGAAAGAAAGAAGAAAGATTCTTCTTGGTTTCCTATTGTGTTTTGTTCATTCATTGTATCTCTTCATACATGCATTCACGTGGTGGTTGTGTTCAATGGATGTTTCCACCATCATGTGCTTGGCCCTTGGGATGGTGCAATCCTTTGTGAGTTACAGAACTAGCCATTTCTTGAGATCTTTTGGTCTTCTATTCAAAAGGCATTTCCTTATATTGCCATTAATAGATCATTTTTCTTGGAGAAATTGCAAATATATGGAACAATCATATATAAGAGAAGCTATTCTTGAGATCTTGTGGTCTTCTATTCACAAGGATATGTGGTATTGGTTATGGTTTCAATTGGACAATTCTCTTCTTTTACTGCTTATTATCTTCTTATTATATTCTGTTTCTGCTTAAATGTTTCAAGTGATTAGGAGATGGTACAATTATGTAAGTTTGTACTGACTCAAATAAAATTATTATATTATGTCTGTTAAAATTAATGCCATATTTACATTGCATACATTAGATACATTGGATACATTGGTGTAGCTCGACTTTTTCACACCCCCTTTTCAAGAGGTTGAAATAAGCCCTACAGTTTGGACTCCCGTGGTTCTGAATCTAATCTTACAAGTGCAATGTGAAATTGATAAACACCAAAGAGTCCAAATCCAACAAATCTTTTGGAAAATCGATTTTGAATCAAATTACCAAAAATGGACTACTTTGCCAGATACAGAGTCGCCACCTAAATATTTTCTTTTGGGAAAATTTAGAAAACCTATGACTCGTGCTAAAGGCCACGTGTTCGTCATCACCGAAGTTGCCTCAGCTCAGGAACTTAGGTACGAGGGGGGAAGGTCATGAATACATTTGAGCACCCCCTGCTCGCCCGATCAAAGATCAACCTCTACTAATCATGATATGATTTTTATGTACATTATATGCTATTGTTCCGATTATTAGGCTAGCATTTACTATGTGATGTGCACACACACAAGATATAGACTAGTTTGCTCAAATTGGAATAATTCAATTTTTATGTTTGTTTTGCGAAAAAAGTTTGATTTTTGCCACTTAACAAAGTGGACTTAAAGCTCATGAGTTTTCTACTTAACAAAGTGGGCTTAAACATACATTCATTGAATCATTCCAATTCAAGCAATAAGCCTTCATCCATAGGCATTCAAATAGTTTATAGTAATTAAGCACTTAGCCTCATGGTAAGCATGCTAGTCATGGCAATCACTCACACACATGCAAGTATGCTAAAGCACTAAAAACTCACTTAGTACTCCAAGCTAAAATAAAACAAAAGAGTTAGAAAAATATGCATGATACCTAACTATGCAAGATGGCTAACTAAAATAGGCTCGGCTACTTAACATGTTATTTGCAACAATTTCATAGCATGCGTTTAAACACGTATTTGAAGAAGTATTTGAAATGACAATGCAGTTAGAATGATGAACCGAGCCTAGGTGTATGTAGGACAAATGAATGGATGCAAACATGTGATATGCTAATTGAAATGTGATGCCTCTAATCTAACCATCAAAAGCAGATAAATAAAAGGGAGAAAGATGTGGGGTTGGATGACATATACATTATTACATTGCACTCTCGCGAAGGAGAGTCCAAATGAATAAACTAGCTAATTAACTAACTAATTAAAGCTAAGCTAAACTAATTAAGCTAATTATTACAAAAACAAATAAAATTAGCTAACTGCTTAATTAATTATTACAACACTTGAATTAATTAACCAGCTATCACTAATTAACTAAAATAAATACAACACTTGAATAAAATCAACTAGCTATCACTAATTAATTACAAGAAGATTTATTCGCAACTATGATAATAATAATAAAACAATTAATTGCATTTGATAAGAGTGCAATGGAAGATGGATAAAGGTTGCATATGCAACGCCTGAAAGCTACTCTGTCTGCCCAAGCTGCCTCTCTTTCACCTTCAGTCACCTTCTCTGTTTCTGTAAAACTGAACTACTGGCCACACACCGAGGGTTGGCCGTGCATCACTGACAGTCGGCCGGGTCTACAGATGACCGGTCGTGCATCAATTTGGTGCAAAGCTCTGCTTTTGTGTTCTAAGGTGAAATCAGTGCAGACAGAGCATTCTCAAGTTTTGTTTGTCCTTTCTTTCTTCTCTGTCATGAGAATGCCTCGAGAGAAGGTTGAAATTGATTCCAAAGCCATCAATGAGCAACATAATCGCTTGATGGTCTCGGGTGCAATTTTGGACAAAAGTTAATAAAATGCAAAGAGTAAGACCACCCATCCCTCTTGTCATAGTATGAACTCAAAGAGGGAAGTTGCAGCGCTTCAAGAATCATCAAAATGCCATGGATTAGCATGTGACGACTTTTGACACAAGTAACTTGGCATAACGTCTGGCCAAGTTAAAGCAATTTAAACCACTTTCTTTATGTGTGTTGATCCAAGTTTTAAACCAATTTTTATTAAGCCTTGCCATTCTTTAGTCCATTTGTCCACAGTGATGTTAAGTCCTCTAAGCAAGAAGTAATGTCAAACGAGAGGTTCTTCGAAAGCATGAGAGAAAGACTATACCGTTGGCAATGAATCTTCGAAAAGATTAAGCCATTAAATAAAAGTCTCTCTTACATGTCTTGAATAACCTCAATCGGTTGAAATAATTCTCAAGAATGAAAGAGATGAATGATGGATTGATTGTTAAAATGAAGCTCTTAAACATGAAGATGAGTAAAAGAAAGCTTGGAACATGTATCAAGCTATGTTTGCTAACTTATAAGACCACAAATGAACTAAACAAAGCGTGAACCAATTTAAAAGGCTTGGATATCCCTAAAATAGCCCTTAATACATGGAAAATAGAGGCTAAACATGCATGAAAAGAGCTTGAAAAGCTAGACAATAAAGAGAGGAATGAAGGCTAGTAAGCAAGAAGAATGAGGGGTGGCTAACCCCTCCACTTTTGAAAACTTAAAACATAATTTTTGGCCCTTGGAAAACTCTGAAAATTAGTGTAAATATCAGAGAAAAAAAGAGTGGAAAAGGAAAGGTTTGAGCTATAAGTAAAGGTATAGAAAGAGCAAGCTCTCTCTACCTTTTTGGTAGTTCTTCTAACCCAACCTTAAACACTTCAAATAGACTCAAAACAACACAAAACAGTAAGAATTATGAAGCAAGTGATAGAAATGAAAGCAAGAGATAAGATAACAAGCTTATACCTTTCAAGGGGTAAGCTTGTTATTACTGATCCAAACTTGGTTTCAATTCACTCTCAATCTTGAATTATGCTTCTCCAAGTTTAACCAAGGCTCTAAGGTGGTAAGACAAGGTTGTATATGGAGTATAGAGAGGACACAAGGAAGTTAGGTTAGCTTAAAGGTTTCTTACAATGGAAGAAGGAGGAGGGGGGGTCTCAAGGTGTATATATGATTTCTAAATTTTGTTTAACCCTCAAAACAATCACATAACTTCGTTTTTATAGAATTCAAGATCACAAGGTGATAAATATCTTCAAAAATAGACAGCTAGCGAGCTCCCACCCAGAATAGTGTTTATCACCATTGAGGGCTGGTCGGCTATTCATAGCCATGGCTGGCCATCACTGATGCACGGTCGGGCTTTGATTTTTTTGGTTCAAACTCAACTCAGGGTGGGAAAAGGCCCAAAAATGAAACTCACAGGTTCAAACAAGATAAATGTTGAAGATTTGAAGTTATTTCGAGAGCCTGATTGAATCCGAATCGCTGCGAATTCACAATTCAACTTTCATCATTGAGTGTATCGAACCAAACGCTCAAGTCTTGTGGGCGGTCAAAAATGGGGTGTCTACAATTAGGTTCATGTATTCTTTGTATTCATGTATTTTTATATTAATGTGTTTTATATTTATTATATTTATTCATGTACCTAGTTAGTTGTAAGGTTGTTCATTGAACTTATTTATAACCTTCTCTATATAAAAGGATGTAAGCCTATGGGCAAAGTGAAGTATAAGAGAAAAAAATTCAATATCAATAGAAGTTAAATTCAATACAAAATAATAGTTCATTCTAGAGAGAATTTTATTAAAAGCTAATAGAAGTGGTATCAGAGCTTTGGTTGGGTCAAGAACAAACTGGGCGTAGAGATTAGATACGGGAAAACAAGCCCCAAAGAAGAACAAGCCGATGTCCATGGCGAATTCCAATAACCAAAATGTATCTACTCCTATCTTTAATGGTGAAAATTTTGATTTTTGGTATGTGAAAATGAGAACTATTTTTGTCTCTATGGATCTTTGGGATCTTGTTGAGAATGGGTTCGAGGAACCTAAAGATGAAGGAGCTTTGACAAATCGCTAAAAAAACCAATTCAAAGAGTAGAGGAAGAAGGATTCAAATGCTCTCTCTTTGATTCAACAAGGAGTTTCAGAAGCAAACAGTACTTTGGTTGCAAATTCCACACTTTTGTTGAGTGGATTCTTCATTTTCCTTTCTTTGAAAATTAGACCTTCATCTTCCTCTTGCATTTCTTGCTCTTCTGTTTACATTTCTTCCTCTTCCTCTTCCATGGGAATTAGAAGTACTAACATTGAGCTTGGATTGAAAGGCACTTTCAACTGACTTTTCAGATTGCCTACTCAACCTTTGCTCAAATGTTTTAATTGAAAGTGCCTTTGAAGATGGAGAAGCCAAGTTGGAGAAGCCAAGTTGTAGCAAAAATCAAGATGGAGAAAAATAGAAGTTTTCCTCTCATTGTCCAGTATAGCAAAAATGCGGCTTTGAAGATGGATGTGATTGATAATTCATGGCTTTGGCATACAAAATTTGGGCACTTGAATTTTCAAAGCTTGAAGCATCTGCAACAAAAGAATATAGTTTTTGGGTTGCCGACCATTCAGGAAGTGCAACATATTTATGAAGGTTGTGCACTTGGAAAGCATCACCGGGAGTCATTTCCAAAAGAGAAAGCATGGAGAGCTAAAGCACTATCGGAGCTTGTCTATACTGATGTGTGCGGACCTATGGATACACCAACTCATGAAGGTAACAAGTACTTCATTATTTTTATTGATGATTTTACTAGAATGACTTGGTTGCATTTCATGAGACAAAAGAATGAAGTTTTCCTTATCTTCAAGAAATTTCAAAATCTTGTTGAAAGACAGAGTGGTTGTTTAATGAAAGTATTGAGATGTGATAGAGGTAGAGAATACAACTCAAACGAGTTTATGAAATTTTGTGAAGATATTAGTATGGAAAGGAAATTAACCATTGGGTACACTCTACAATAAAATGGTGTAGCGGAAAGTAAGAATAAAACCATAGAGGAGATGTCCAAGTCTATAGTACATGAGAGGGCCTACCCAAAACTTTGTGGGGTGAGGTCGTGTATACAGTAGTTTACTTGATGAATAGATGTCCTACATTCATTAGAGAAGCTGTGGAAGATGATGAGATTCAAATCAAGTATTACAAGACTGAAGATCAACTTGCAGACATCTTCACCAAAGCTCTACCAAGGGACAAGTTTGAATTTTTTAGAGAAATATTGGGTGTCACACAATATGGCATTAAGGGGGAGTGTTAAAATTAATGCCATATTTATATTGCATACATTGAATACATTGGATACATTGGGTTCATGTATTCTTTATATTCATATATTTTTAGTATGGAGGCAACTTAAAGGTATTAACCATCAAACTTTAATCATTGAAAAGAGATTTTGAAAATATAAATATGAAGGATATGGAATTGTTAAAGGATTATTTTTCTAGCGTTATGCAACTTGTGAACCAAATGAAAATAATATTTCTAATCAAAGAGTTGTTGAGAAAATTTTGATAAGTTTTCCAAAGAAATACAATCATATTGTTACTGTCATTGAAGAAACTAAAGATCTTGCTAATTTGAGTATTGAAGAATTGATACAAAAGATCTTAAGGACAAAACTCCATTTGAAGCTTGGAGTGGAAGGAAACCATCAGTGAATCACTTGAAGGTGTTTGGTTGCATTTGTTATGCTCATTTTCCAAAAGAAGTAAGGCACAAGCTTGATGAAAATAGTAAGAAATGCATCTTTGTGGGTTATAGCTCGAAATCCAAAGGCTATAGACTCTTTAGTTTGGATCAAAGGAAGGTGATTATTTGTAGAGATGTTCTCTTTAATGAGAAGGCATCTTTGATTTGAAAGAAAAGAAAGTCCAAGATCAAAGCATTGATTTCAATGAAGAATCAAAAAGTCCACAAGTTGAAGATGTTACAATGCTTGGATCTCCACAAAGATTGTCACCAATTGCTAGTTATAGACACCTTATTTTTGACCGCCCTTAAGACTTGGGCGCCTCAGGGTGAACACTCGATTATGACATAATACGCTGTACAAACACTCGATTTCTTCAACAAAAAGCCTCGGTTTTGAGTTTCAGAGCCTAGAACCTTGCACCCCATTTGAGCCAAAACCTAGTTTTTTTTCTAGCTTGACCACTCAGAGGCCTACTGGCCAAAACTTAGTGGCTGGCCATCCCTCTACCTAGCCGACAGGAAGATATTTGCCGTTAGCTGTCCCTTCCATGTGCATGCACTACACCAGCTGGCTCAATACATATATTTTCGAGATAGGAACTTGTTTTTCTATATATACTTGACCATTCCTCATGGTTTTAGGTTAGAAAAATTCTTAAAGAGCCTAAATCTTGCTAAGCACTCTCCCTCTCTATCTTGCAATAGACATACACTATACATACCTAAACCAATATTTTGAGGCTCCTTCTTGAGATTATTAAGCTAAAATATCAGCCCTTGAGAGTGAGCACTTTGTGGTTTGTGAACAAAAAAGTGTCTTCTCTTCAAAGATATAACTCTTGCCATCTTTTGCCTACTTTTTTCCCATATTTTTCTTGGTTTTCTATGCTGTTTTGAACTATTTTTGGTAGGCTGAAACATGTGATTTAAAGCTATCAAAGGTGGAGGGGTTAACCACATTTTCTTGAACCTTATTCCATAAGCTTTTATCCTTGGGTTTCCTAATTGTTTCTCAACTTTTGGCCACTGATTTTCAGAGTTTTCAGAGGCTAAAACATGTGGTTTTAAGGTCCAAAAATGGAGGGGTTAGCCACTCTTCCTTAGGCTTGCTTACTAGCTTTAATTCTCTCTCATTTTTACTCACTTTTCTAGCCTTTCAAACTGATTTTTTAGCACTATTTTATGAGTTTTGGGACTATTTTGACGTGTTTACTTTATTCATGCTTTGAATATCATACTTGAATTGTTGTAAGTCCTCATAGGTTTGGTGGTTTAGGCTTTAGACACCAACCTATTTGAGTTGACATCTTTTATTTCATAGTTTTCATATATATACTCACACTTGTAATAATCAACTCTGCAACCTCCCTCCTTTCTTGGTTTTCTTTCCTTTTTCTTAAGAGTTGTTTCAAACAATTAATTGTTGTTTAAGGCATGAGAAAGAGACCTTCCATACTTAATGGTTTAATCTCTTCGGAGGTTCATTAACAAGGCATTACATCTCTCTCATGCCAAGAACAACTTCTTGTTTGACACTTCTCTTCATTAGTGGATGTAATTATCACTTTTGGACAAAATGATTAAAGAATGGAAAGGTAATAAAAGGGCTAATAAAACTAGACTAAAAGAGGCACAAGATAATAAAATTGAGTTGGGTTCAATCGGACGTTATATTGAACCCATTGAGTCTTGAGTCATTTCATACTCTTTAGTGATGATAACAAGGCAAGAATTAATGTCTACCACTTCCCTTGAGGTAACTCCATGATAGGGAGGAGGTTTTGTTGGTCTTTTATTTTCATTCATCGAGCCTTTGTCTCATCGATTCATGGATCATCATGCAACAACCTTGCAACCATTGATGATCTGTGGACCGATTCTACTCCTCCCTTGATCAATTCCATGATAGGGAGAAGCAAAGAGGATAAACATCCCCCAGAAACACTCTGTTTTTGCTCTGTTTCTTTTTTTGTGGCAGCAAGGCAGAACCTCAAAATAGTGGCTGACCGACCACCATTCTTGTCCAGCCGACCACTCTTCAAGGCCGGCCAGCCACTCTATTTTATGCAAGTAGTGTCATTTTCATGACAAAACAGAGCAGAAGCTGGAGCAAAAACATAATTATTTTCTGACTGCGAACAGAACAGTTTTTGGCAGCAAAACAGAAGAGTTTTCGGGCGGATATTCTCATTCATGCACGTGCGATTCTTCACTTCCCGTGATCCATTAAAGTAATGCTAATATTAATATGTTGTACTTAATTAGTAGCTTTATTCAAAAACTTGTAATAATTAGTTAAATTTAGCTTATTCATTTATTTGGTGTTTGTAATAATTAGTTAATTAGGACATTTATTCGAACCTTCTTGCATGAAGGCAAAATAGTAATATTATGTATGTCTTCCAACCCCTATTTCTTTCTCCTTTTATTTACTTGCTTATAATGGTTGCATGTTGCATTCATGTTTTGGTTTCACATCGTTACCATGTATAAAGTATCCATTTTTGCATGCATTGGGTTCGGTTCATCATTCTAACCATATTGTCATTTCTTACTTACTTGAATATGTGCATTAATCGTATGCTTTGAGTTGAGCCATATGCCATGCTATTAAACCGAACCTCTTAGTTGCATTTTGTATATGTTGCATTTAGTCACTTGCATAGTAGAGCATACATTTTTCTAATGGTTTTATTTCCTTTGGCTTGCCTCGGTTGAGTACTAGGTGAGCATTTCTTGCTTTAGCATATTGCATGTATGTTGGTGTTGCCATGTCAAGCATGTTTACCATGAGGCTACGTGCTTATTTGATATATCTCTTGAATGCCTGTAGATGAAGGCTATTTGCTTAAGTTGGGATAATTTGATTAATGTACATATGAGCTTACTTCTTCACGTAGCACATATTCACAACACTTTTCAAAACAAACATAAAATCAAAACATTCCAAAGTAGGTGAAATAGTTTATACCTGTGTACCTCACATAGTAAGTTAGCATAATAATCAGAACAAGAGCATATAATGTATATAAAAATCACAGCATGATTAGTAGAGGTCGATCATTGATCGGGTGAATGAGGTGCTCAATTCATGATTGTGGCTTGCTTTTCGTGCTCCTTTTGGATACGACTAGCCCTATAGTTCAGACTCCCATGGTTCTAAATCTGATTTCACAAGTGCAATGTGAAACAGTGAAAACTCAAAAAAGTCCAAATCCAGTAATTCTTTTTGGAAAATTGATGTTTGAATCAAATGCCAAAAATGGACTGCTTTGCTAAATTACAGAGTCGCTACCTAAATATTTTTGAAAAATTTAGGAAACTTGAGATTCATGCCAAAGGCCATTTATCCGTTATCACCAAAGTGTCTCGGCTCAAGAACTTAGGTACGAGAGGGAAAGGTCATGAATTGAGCACTCCACTCGCCTGATCAAAGATCGGTCTCTACTAATCATGATGTCATTTTTGTTTACATTATATGCTTTTGTTCCGGTTATTGGCCTAACATTACTATGTGTTGCATACAAGTATAGACTAATTTGTAAAAGTTGGAACACTTTGATTTCATGTTTAATTTGAAAAATTGTTTTAATACGCGTCACTTGAAAAGGCGAGTTTGTACATTAATCAATTTGTCCCAATTTAAGCAATTAGCTATCATCCACCGGCATTCAAACAGGTATATCAATTAAGCAATTAGTCTCATGTAAACATGCTTGATATTATAACACTAACACACAATGCATCATGCTAAAACTCGAAATTGCTCACCTAGTACTTCGAGCCAAAACAAAGCAAAATAATTAGAAAATATGCATGCTCCTAACTAATGCAATATGACTAAATGCAACGCACATATTATGTAATTTTAATAGGCTCGGCTATGAACATGGCATATGATTCCATTCAAGACATGTGATGAATCACATATTCAAGCAATGAATTTAAATATTTGGTTAATATGATGAACTGAACCTTGGATGCATGCAAGACAATGGATGCAAATCATAAGAATGCTAATTTAAAAAATGATGTTCTATACTAACTATCGTAAGCAATTAAGTAAAATAAAGAAAGACATGGAGTTGGAAGACATACAACTTATTACATGTTGGCTTTCGTGCAAGAGAGTGCGAATCAATGCCTGAAAGTCCGAATTTAAACTAATTATTACAAAATCGAATGAATAAATAAGCTAAGTTAATTATCTACTTATTACAACAAGAATAAGAATAAGCAAGAAACTAGCTATCTAATTTAACTAGCTATAACAAACACAAATAAACAAGTATAATAATTACAACAATGCTAATTATATTTAATTACAACTATAATGAGAGTATTAATTTACAACATTGATCCAAACAAGGATGCACAAAGATGGCATGCACGTGACTATTTTAGAAGTAACTATGTCTGTCTTCCTTGGAATTTGTCTTGTTTCACCTTTAGTCACTGCCCTCTATTTCTGCCAAAAATGCACTGTTTACCAATCATTGGGGCTTAGCCGAGTCCAAACAAAGCCGACTATGCGTTGATTTCATGCAAAAACTATTTTTGTGCTCTGAGGTGAAAACAATGCAGACAGAGCAGCTTAAGCCCTATTTGTCCCCTCTGCTCGTCTCTGTCATATGGAACTTTAAGAGAAAAATGGATTCGGTTCCAAAATCATCAACAAGCACATGTTGATGGCTTGATGATTTCGAACACAATTGGACAAAAATCAATAAATGCATGAAAGGTGACCACCCCTCCCTCTGATCATGAATTTAGCTCAAAGAGGAAGATAGACACGCCTCAAGTCTCATCAACATATCATGAATCGATAAGCGACAATTCTTGAAGCGATGGACTCAACATAACATCCAGCCAAATCCAACCAATTCTAAACATCTTTTTTATGTTGGTTGACTTTCTTTGAAGTCAATTTGATTAATCCTTTTTGATTTACCTTTCCATTACTTAATCAATTTGTCCAATAATGAGAGTTACGTCCACTAAAAAGAGGGAAGCATCAAACAAGAAGTTGTTTTCGACATTAGAGAGACGTAATGCCCTGATAATGAACCTCTGAAGAGATTAAATCATTTAGCATTGTATGTATCTTTCTCATGTTTAAACAACATTTGGTTGAAACAACTCTCAAAAAGAAAAGAAAAATCAAGAAAGAAGGTTGCAGAAATGATTATGCAAGGTTAATTTACTACACAAGTGAGGCTCTTTTCATGGAATTAAGTAAGAAAGAGCTATCAACTCAATGACTTGGTGTCTAAGGCTTAAACAACCAAAGCCATGAGGACTTACAACACAACAATCATAATATTCAAAGCATAAACTATTTAAATAAATTAAAACAGCCTTAAAACAGCCCCTAAAGTGTAAAAAACAGTAGCTAAAACCATGTTAAAAGAGCACAAAAAGATAGGCAAAAACAAAAAGGTACAAAGCTAGTAAGCAAAGCTAAGGAGGGGTGGCTAACCCCTCCACTTTTGGGACTTCTAAACCATATTTTAGCCTCTAAAAATTGTCTAAAAATAGCCCCAAAACAGTGGCTAAAATCAGAGAAATAAGTAGGAAACACAAGGATATAAGCTTGGAATAAGGTTCAAGGAAGGGTGGTTAACCCCTCCACCTTTGGTAGCTCTTAAAATCACAAATTTCAGCCCACAAAACAGTCCTAAAATAGTGTACAAAGCATGTAAAAGAGAGGAAAAGAGTAAAAGAGAAATAAGAAAGAAGATGCAAAAGTTATATCTCTTGAAAGAGAGGATGCTTGTAGTTAAACAAACTTGATTCCAACACTCTCAAGTTTTATGAAACATGGTTTGAAACTTCAACAAAAGCTTCAAGAACAAGCTCTAATGGTGTATGTATTGTGCAGGTATAGCTAAAGAAGGTTTGAGGGTCAAAGGAGGAAGGAAGATGGAAGGAGGTCTATTTAGCTTTTCAATGCTTTTGGAAATTTTGCTAACCTTGAATTCTAAAGGAAGAGGCTCTATTTATAAAATTTGAGCCAAAATGGTCAAAAATATCTTCAAAAAACAACAGCTAGCGAATTCCCGCCAGCTGTCCTGTTTCTCGCCACTAAGACCCGACCGGGCCCCAAAACCCACGGCCGGGTCTAAAAACACATGGCTAGGCCTACAAAGCAAGTCTAGAAAAGTTTTCATTGAGGTCCGGCCGAGCTTAAATGAGGCACGACCGGTTCTAAATGGACCCGGCTGGGTCCAAAAATCTACATTCAGATTCGACTTCAAACGGGCATATCTCCCTCATACAGACTCAGTTTTAGGTGATTATTGAGTCTAAATTGAAGTCCCAGAAGTATAATTTCCAATGAAGGTAGCCTCACATCTAAATTCTAAGTTTGAAAAGAGATATGCCTATTTTAGTGAAGACTGCTCATTTCTATCCTAACGGATTGATGCCCAACTTCTTCCCCAACTAGTTTTCTTCCCTCCCCTCCTATTTTCTTCAAATCCAAACCTATAAATAAGATCTTTTTAAATATTTTTCAAAGAGTCTTCCTCCCTTCCATTTATTTCCACTTTGTCCTTACTCGATTTACCGAAAAGTGTAATGTTTTAAACGAAATGCGAGCCTCGGAATATCGTAGAAGAATTTGGAAAAATATTTTGAAAGGAGGGTTTTGAGGTCTAAAATAGTTTGGCCAAAATGGGGTGTAAGGTTTGGAATTAGAGCTTGAATCCAATTCTTAGCTAAGAACTCAAAAGATTGCACAGTGTAACTTTCATCACTGGGTGTTTGGAATAAAGCGCTCGAGTCTTACAGGCGGTCAAAAATGGGGTGTCTACAGTTGCCCCACTTTGACAGAGCTTGAAGTCATGAAATGACGTGAGTGAATGTCAAAGCCCAAAGACGATCCATTTTGACAAGGCTGTAAGACTTGGACAAACAAACAAACAAAATGCAGATACAGCTGGTTGAACTCGACAGTTGCCTACGTATCCTTTTGCAAGGAATCAAACCAGCATAGTTTTGGGGCAGAATGCAAAATGATACACAATGCAATGAAATAATGCAAATGATATATAATGTATGTATATAATGAAATCATCAAACCATAAGCAGCGTTTACCACACAAATATCATAAAGAAATTGGGATGCAAATAAAACTATGCTTTACATAGAAAAGAAATGTGGGCACGAGCCAAATGACACCTAACATAGGCCAAGTGCCTACACTCTCAATATTGGCCTCAACGCAACATGGGTACGTATACATAACAGAACCATATTTTAATGTGAAAGGGGTGCGAGCACATACAAAACTATGTTTTTGTTGAAAGAGAAAGAGTACAAGTAATTGGGTGGTATGATATAAGTGAGGAATGATCTGTTGGGAAAAGAAAATGATCCTAAATGCTAAATGTAACATGACAAAGTACAATGTAATGAATGCAATGGGTGCAGTGAATAAGGGGCATAAGCCGAACTACGTCTTACCTAGAAAGGGTATGGACACAAAACAGACCACGTCTTATACAACAAAGGTGCTGACACCCTTAATACTGGCCTCAGAGCAGCATGGGTACTTACACATGATAGAACCATGTTTCAACGAGGGAAAGGTATGAGCACGTGCTAAACTAAGCTTATCATGGAAAGGATGTAGGTAATAAAATGGTATGATGTAATTGATGTAATAGATAATGGGGTAGATGCATGCGATAGAGGTAATAGATAGTACTAGATATAGCAATTGGGAAATAGAAGTACCTTACGGGGGTAATTGGCGAGAACTCACCTTACGCTGCTGGGGATCTTCCCCTTCTTCTTGGCTTTAAGACTTCTTCCTTCATCTTGCTCTTCCAAAACATAGGTACTACTTTTCTTCCTGGCTATGTTTGCAACTTTCCCTATTCTCCAACAGGGTGACAGGCTAGGTGTCACGACCCAAACCCGCCCCTATGGGTTTAGCATCGTAACCGACCAGTAATCCTTGGACTACCGAAGGCGTCTGAATTGATTAACAAAATTAAGGGGCTAGCGGAAGAAAATACATAAATATAATTGTCCAATGAGCTGTGCTGACTTATATGAAATAGAATATTTAAAACTTTATATACTGTAGACGTCCCCGAACATCCCGGGAGGGAATCCCGTTCTGTTCATTTGGGCTCACTACAGTTCAGGACTCAAAGTCACGGTCCTGTATCTAATCTCGCAGAGTGCAATGCAAGACCGATGAATCATCAAAGAGTCCAAATCCGGCAAATCGTTTTTGGAAAATAGATTTTTTGAAAGAAGTGCCAAACATGGACTGCTTTGCCAGATACAGAGTCGCCACCAAAATATTTTATTTTGGGAAAATTTAGGAAACCCTGACTCGTTGCCTAAGGCCACGTATCCGTCATCACCAAAGTTGCCTCGGCTCGGGAACTTGGGTAAAATCGGGGAAGGTCAGCTATGAGCATCCCCGCTCGCCCGATCAAAGATCGGCCTCTACTAACCATGATATCTAGTTTTGAAAACATTATGCATTCTTATTTCGGTTAATTAGCTAATCTTACTATGTGATGCGCACAACACAAAAGTATAGACTAGATCGCCTAATTTGGAACAAAGCATTGCATATTCGCTCGTTTGGAAGACAGTTTTGAAATTTGCTACTCGCAAGTAGGCTAAAACGCGGATTTCAACGAGTTATTCCAACTCAAGCAATCCAACCTCCACCCACAGGCATCCAGGCAGTAAATCAACTAAGCAATTAGCCTCATGGCAAGCATGCTTTCATGTTAACATTCACACTCATGCGAGATGCTAAAGCATAAATACTCACCTAGTACTTCAAGCCAAAACAGAAACTAGTTAGTAATCAATGCATGATCCTAGTTCATGTTAAGATGGCTAATGCAACACATTCAAAATGCGACTAAAGTAGGCTCGGCTATTCTATGGATGGCATGTGAAATGCGGCAGATAACATGTATTCAAGTTAGATTTGAAATACTATGCAATTAGTATGATGCGCTGAGCCCAGTGCATACAATATAGATGAATGAATACACACATGCATAACATAAGGATGCTAATTGAAATATGCCCTAATACTAACCATCAAAAGCAGGTAAGTAAAAGGGAGAAAGACGTGGGGTGGGAAGACATTCACACACACATCCACACTTATTACAAATTCACCCTCGCTCGGAGGGACCAAAAGGATAATACAAATTTAACTAACTAATCAAGCTAATTAAATATTACAGACCACTTAACTAGTTAAGCAAATTAATTAAGCTAAGAAAGCAATAAAACAACCTCGAGAAGAGGGTCCAATGCATGCGTGCTCGGCTCTGCTCGGAAATCCACCACCATGCACAGGCTGCCTCTGTTTTCACTGTTTTGTGCCTCTGAAAATTACACAAGTCCCAAGATTGGTTCTGGAACACTCCCTAAGGGTTATGGGATGTCACCAGCCAGGAGGGAACACCACCGGCCATGAGGAAGTGGTCATCGACCATAAGTGTGGCTCTCGGCCAGAAGTTTGTGGTCGGCCGGCACTCAATGTGGTCGGTCGGCCATCTATGTCTGCAGAATCCTGTTTTGGTAGCAACAAAGGACAGACAAGGCATGGAAATGCATTTTCAAACAATATTTGCACCACCAACCTCCCCATCATGTTATGGACTCAACGGAATTTGGTCTTCGACCCTCGGGCCATTAATCACGCATTTCCATGCATGATGGCCCAAGAAGCCAAGTTGTGCATTTTGATGTCAAATGTAATGCACATAAACACACAAGGGACCCAACCTCTATCATGGTAATTCAAGAGGCGAGGCATGCATGCAAAATGCAACCTAAGCATGCGAG
Source organism: Camellia granthamiana (assembly GCA_036172215.1). Taxonomy (NCBI): domain Eukaryota; kingdom Viridiplantae; phylum Streptophyta; class Magnoliopsida; order Ericales; family Theaceae; genus Camellia; species Camellia granthamiana. The sequence continues at coordinate 143,990,563 of CM069907.1, forward strand.
CTAAGTATGCAACATGAGCATGGGGACAAACATGCAAACATGCAAGCATGTGACAACCTATCAAACATGTGAACAAGCAATGTATACTAGGCACACAACCTAAGCGAACAAGCATGTGCCAAGTATGCGAGTTAATCAAGCATGCAAGATGCAATGTAAACATGTAAGTATGCAAGACATGTAACATGTTAAGCAACTCAATCAAGGAAGTGCATGCCAAATGCAATGTGATTCAAGCATGCAACAACATGCGATAGGCGAAGCATGCAACAACACGCAAGGTGAGCATGCAACAACATGCGAACAATGGACTTATACCAATTTGGGCAGCTCTCAAATAGGCCCAAAACAGTGGCCAAATGTCAAGGAAATGAAGGCAAATGCACATACAAACATGCATGCAAACATGGTTCAACACTTGGGCATCAAAGAGTAACTTTTAAGCACACTTAAAAGGGACAAAACATGGACAAATGGCAAGCATGATGAACTCTTAAAATCATGTTAAGGATGGTGCCAAACCAACTAAACAAAACAATCAAAGCATGCAAGCAAGGTTCAAACTTGAAAACTAGCCACGGGACTCAAACCAAGGCTATATGAAGCAAGCCCCAAAGGGCCATGGAGACCTAAAACAGTCCCAATGCAGGTCTAAACAAGACCAAAGACACACCTAGATGGCATCTAAATGGCCTAAATCTAAAGGCATTCAAAAGGGTCCAAACATGGAGCATAAGACATCAACCTTTTAAAGCATTAAAGGAGCATCAAATGCAAGCATACAAGCATACCATATGGACTGAAATGACATGGTAAGTGGTGCCAAACCACTGAAATGATGCGAGTAATGCATGCTAGAGGATCCAATACTCAAGGCCTACAAGGGAGATTGCATGGTAGCTATACAAAGCAAGTCATGGATGACCCAAACGACCAAAAACAGATCCCAAGCATACTAAAACATGCATAAAAGCTTCACAAAGCTAGGCCAAAATCATGCTAAAAACAAGGCTCAAAGTACAAAGTATGTTAAGGCAATTTCATGGCATTACAAGACAAGTATGCAAGGCATGCATGGTGTGTCTAAACCAACTTAAAACAGAGGTAAACCATGGCAAAATACTACCAAATACCAGCTAAGGCATGGCCAACATGGACTTAAACAATGTGCTCACACATGAGGCTAAAATGGCAAGTATTGAAGATAATAAGGAGAGGGGATGGCCCTCTCCTTCTTAGGACCTTAAAACACCATCCCCACCGCTGAAATCCCTCTGGATTTCAGTGGTGGGAAGGCCAAGACAAGGTGGTCTCGGAGCTCACCAAAAATGCACAAAAATGCACAAAAATGAGGCTAAACAAGGCCTAAGAGGGTTCAAATAACCCCAAACACCAAAACAACCTTAAACAACTATTTTAAGCACACAAAATTAGAACTTTTATTAGTTATAGACTAAGCTTAAAAACAGATGCAAGGATGGCTAAAAGCCTAAGCAAAAATGGGGAATAGAGGGGTAAAGTTCTTACCCTTGAAGACCTTCTTCACAAAGACTATTCCAGCCCCTTCTTTAGGTCAAAACCAGCTCAAAAACTTCAAGAACACCCCTTTGGCGCCTCAGTAACCAAGGTATAGTGTAATGGTAGGTGTTTGTGCACAAAAGTAAGAACAAACACACACTTATACACACACAACTCAAAAGGAGAGGGAGATATAGAGATGGATAGATACACAAACCCTAACCCTAATCTCAGAGCTCTGGAATTTTTTGGAACCCTTGAGGAGGGAGGAGAAGCCCTCCTCTTATAGAGGTTCACTCTTGCAAAGCTTACAAAACAAGCTAAGCAAGAGGGAAATCCCTCCATACACGTGTATAGAGGGGGTGCAAAGTGGGTGCCAGCTGTCAAAATATCTGCCAAAAGCAGATGAACAGTGGTCGGCCAGCCAAAAATGACAAATTGACCAAAACAATGGTCGGCCGTCCAAAAAGAGTGCCAACTGGCCACCACGAATGGCCAGTAGCAACAAAAAGAGGCCGGTGGCCTCAAGCCGTGGCTGGTGAGGTGGGGGGATGGCCAACAAGCCATTCCCTGCCCTCAGAAGCAAAACAACAAGTGTTTGGTGCAAAACCAAGCACAGAACAGTCAAGTTGAGAGTTCCTAAGGCAAGGCATGTAGCCGAGACCTCCGAGAACTCAAAACGAATACGAACATGGATGATCACCGAGTGTTCAAACGGTGACATCCAAGTCTTGAGGACGGTCAAAAATGGGGTGTCTACAGTTGCCCCTCTTTGACTGAATTCGAAAGTCATAACAATGATGGGAGTGAATGTCAAAGCTCGGAGACAACCCATTTTTGACAAGGCCGAAGACTTAGACAAACATACAAGCTACAGATGAAGATATGCGCCCGAAGGCAGGGGCAAAATGCAAGAACAATGCACAAAGCCGAGCATAACTTATGATCATGCAAAGAAAGCTGTAACGAAGCAAATCATGCAACAGTTTTAAGCAATCAAACACAAATCCAACTACATTACAATGTAGAAAGGATGTAAGAGAATTATGCAATTCTCGCTACGTTTCACGCGGAGAATACAATACCTGTGCGGTTTGTCTGGTCGCACCAGCTTCACATGAACCGTACATACAATATCGTGCCTGAAAGAGAAAGAAAACTTAACAGGTACGATATTGTTAGAAGCATGCATAACAATGCAATTGGAAGTGCGTGACAACGCAAGTGAAGGGGTGCATGACAATGCGGATGGAAGGGGTGCATAACAACGCAACCCGAGTGTGTGCATAATAATGCAGCATAACAATGCAGGGATGGCATGCGTGACAACGCAATGCCGAGTGGTGCATAACAATGTGATTTGAAACATAAACACATATAAGTAAAGCACACGCGACAACGCATGCAATGTGTGAAAAGGGAACTTGAACACATATAAGTAAAGCATAACGCGACAACGCATGCAATGTGTATAGGAACTTGAACACATATAAGTAAAGCATAACGCGATAACGCATGCAATGTGTATAGGAACTTGGACACATATAAGTAAAGCATAACGCAACAATGCATGCAATGTGTATAGGAACTTGAACACATATAAGTAAAGCATAACGCGACAACGCATGCAATGTGTATAAAAGGAACTTGAACACATATAAGTAAAGCATAACGCGACAACGCATGCAATGTGTATAGGAACTTGAATGGAAGGGTGCAAGACAATGCAACCTAAGAATGCGAAACAACGCGGGTGGACGGGAGGATGCAAGATAATGCAACCTAAGAATGCGAAACAACGCGGGTGGACGGGAGGATGCAAGACAATGCAACTTATGCGTGGTGCATAACAATGCGGAATGGATGTATGATAATGCAATATTTACAAAACTATGTATAAATAATGCAAATAATATGCAATGCATTCGAGATGATCAAACCATAAGTAGTACAAAACCACACAAATATCATAAAGATGATGGAGATGCAAAATCCGTCTACCATAGAAAAGGTGCCGACACCCTCAAACCACAATCCCATCAGTGGAATAGGCGCGTGCACATGCAGAACTATGTGTGTGTAGACGGAACACAAGGTACAAGTAATTGGGTGGGATGATATAAGTGAGGCATGCTCTGCTCAAGAAAGACCATTATCCTAAATGCTGGATGCAACAAACTACACTACAATGCCATGAATGCAGCGGATAAGGCGCGTGACCAAACCGTATCTTGCCTAGGAAAGGCATGGACACATACAAACCGCGTCTAACACATAAATGGTGCCGTCACCCACAACACTAGGTGCGTACACATAATATCATAACCATGCTTCAATGTGAAAAGTATGGGCACATACCAGACCAAGCTCAACATGGAAAGGCGCAAGCCATAGATGGATGATGCAGCAAATGCATGCAAGCTACAATGCGATATATACAATATGCATGTAATGTATGCTGTAATGCAATATATTCTATGAATGCATGACAATGTAAACTATGTACAAGGCAAATACATGTAAATGCAATATTTACAATGAATGTGTGTAGATGCAATATTTACAGTGAATATATGTAAATGCCATATTTACAGTGAATGCATGACAATGCAAGCTATGTACAATGTAAGTGGGGGCGAAACATGCGTGTCGACGCAAGTGAAGAATGCACGACAATGCGGGTGGAAGCGAAACATGGGCGTCAACGCAAGTGAAGAATGCACGACAATGCAGGTGGAAATACACTACAATTCAATGTATATTCTATATGCAACGAATGCATGTAATGCATGCTATATACAATGAAGGCACGCGGCCAAAACATATCTTGCCTAGGAAAGACATGGATACATACAAACCACGTCTAACACGGAAATGGCGCTGTCACCTTCAACCACAATCCCATCAGTGGAATAGGTGCGGGCACTAAATCTCATAACCGTGCTTCGACGCGAAAGGTATGGGCACATGCCAGACCAAGCTCAACATGGAAAGGCACAAGCCATAGATGGATATGCAGCAAATGCATGTAATCTACAATGCAATGTATTCTATATGCAACGAAATGTATGTTATATACAATGCAATATGTACAGTGTATGATAATGCGAATGAAAGATGCATAACAATGCATGTTGTTTATTTTATTTTTTTTTGAAATGCATGACAATGCAAATGAGACACGTATGACAATGCATGTTTGTTTTTTTTGTTTTTGTTTTGAAATGCATGACAATGCAACTGAGACACGTATGACAATGCATGTTTGTTTTTTTTTTTTGTTTTTTTTTTGAAATGCATGATAATGCGAATGAAAGAAATGTGCGACGACGCGCATCTTTTGAAGTGCATGACAATGCAAATGAACTGCGTATGACAATGCGAGTGAGGTATGCGTGACAACATGTGACAAGGGTCATGCATGTGAATGCATGTGAGGTGCGCATGACAATGTGACCTAAAGAAGATGCAAAACAATGCAAGTGTGGCGTGCGTGACAACGCATAACATATGTGCATGACAATGAGAGTATGATGTGCGCTGCAACGCATACGAGATATGCATAACAATGCAACATATTTAAAGCAGTTTCCGGACTTCGCAAGATACAAAAAGATACGAAAAAGGATACACCTCGTACGTATTCAAGGATTGCACATAGAAAACACGGTCCGAGGTTAAAACGGAGACCAGTTAAGCTTCAAAAATGCAGTTCCTTGCACTGTCTTGAGCAAATAAGGCCCCAAACCACATATCTGACCCAAACAAGGGTGTAGGAGATTCACCGACCACCAGGGGGGATCACCAGCCATCCACCGGCCACAAAATAATGCGATCGGCCATCTAGTTGGCCGACCGGCCAACAATGTGGCCGACCGGCCAAAAATGCCTGTTCGGGGCAGTTTTGTCAATTTGGCACGGGTCTTTAAATATAGGGCTTCTAGCCCTATTTTCTCACTTGCCTCTTGCTCGAAAAACCTTCCCCCATCTCTCTAGGTCATTTTCCAACCTTCTACCCTCGCTTTTCCTTAGTTTTCGGGCCCGTTTCGTCATTTGATTCGCGAACTCCTTCGCGTTTCGAACATTTTGAACCGAACAAATCTCAAATTCGGTGTCTCTTTCTCGATTTCCACCACTCGAGGTTTGTTTCCCTCGAGTTTACCTTGATTCTCGTGCCTTTTCCGCACTCCAGCTTTTTCGGCCATTTTTCACCCTCTCGGGGTTGACTTTTCAGTTGACTTTTCACATTCTCGCTCGGTTTTTACATTTTCGGCCATTCTTGCACCCTACTCGACATGGCAGACGATCTTCCACAGGGCAGGGCTTCCCCGGAGATGGACGCAGACCCCGAGGTTGAGCTCTTCCCTCTTCGTGTCCGATCGTTCGATCCGGCGACCTACAAGCCGGCGGTGCATGTGCTCCCTCCTGACAGCCTCTGCCACTTCCGGAGCTACGCGCGAGGCGCGCCACTGGAGCTTCTACTGCGCGAGCCAGAGTCACATCTGTCATACGGCGCTTCTGAGGTACACTCTTCCCCGTTTCATTTTCTGCAATGTAGAACATATAACTGTGCTAGTCGATACTGTTCTTTAACTACTTAACTTAGATACACTAGAATATTGTATGCTGTGGTCCACTGTGAACACACCTACACTCGATATCTGTTTGATCTTTGAACACATACACACATGCCGTCTTCTCACTGAACCACTTAAACACACCGATACATCAGATGCTGTAGTTCACTGCGAGTACACCCGCACATGATACCTGCTTGAATCTGAACACGTGCACACACGTTGTCTTTCCACTGAACCACTTGAACACACTGACACATCATATGCTGTAGTTCTCTGCAAGCACACCGGCACCCGATGTCTGTTTGAATTTGAACATGTGCACACACGCTGTCTTTTCACTGAACCATTCAAGCACACTGACACATCATATGCTGTAGTTCTCTGCAAGCACATCGGCACCCGAAGTCTGTTTGAATTTGAACATGTGCACACACGCTGTCTTGTATGCATTATGTATGCTTTCAAAAACATTGTATATCTGATATTGCTTCGCGACTGCCTGCTTTAAATCACAGGGAGATTCCTATGCCTTCTGAGGGTATGGGAACGTCGAGGCCCGGGGATGGTACATGGAGCTACCTGACGCAGTTCGTCAGATCATTGATCAGGCCGGTTTTGAGACCTTCTGTATGGGACTCTCGCGCCTCACTGCGAGCAGGCCCCTTCTTGCCGCTCTGGTAGAGAGGTGGTGGGACACCACCGACTCCTTCCACCTTTCTTTCACCGGGGAGATGACGATGACTCCCTTCGACTTCTCGATGCTCACTGGCATTGGGGTAGGGGGTGATCCGATCCCCTTTGATACTGACATGGACAAGTGGGACGCCGCTCAGCTTTATTTGCTCGGCACTCAGCCACCCCTCGCTCGAGCAGGGTTTGTGCGATACTCTTGGTTTGAGGCTCATTTCCGGATCCAGGTGCCTACTACCCGGGAGGAGGAGGAGCAGTACGCGCGTGGCTTCATTATGTTCTTGCTAGGGACCACGCTCTTCGCCGACCGGGCGAACACCGTCACCCTCTACTTGCTGAGCGCATTAGTGGACGTGACACAGATCCGCCGCTATGACTGGGGTGGTGCTAGTTTGGCCACTCTCTACGGCTATATGAGCTCATCCTCCCGCCTCAGTGGACAGTTGCTCGGAGGCTACTAGCGAGCTTGGGAGGTACATCTTCTTCTCTGTTTTACATTTCTACTTTTCATTATCTGTACACCACATACACTGCGGACACGCAATCTGCTTTATACTGGCTGTACACTGCACACACTGCGCAATACACTGCTTTCTGCTTTATCAGCATACTACTTTATCTGTATACCACTCATATCCGTTCTGTCACACTATATAGTTGTGGGTGTATGCTTACTTTCCTAGGCTTGCCCCAGTATCGGAGGAGGAGATGCCCCCTATGATCCCATTTTCCCATCGCTTTGACGTGAGGTGCGAGCGGAGGCCTCGGGATTCTTTCATGTTCTTCCGTCGCTACTTCGACACCATCACTGCTGCAGAGGTATTTTAGAACTTGCAGTTCATTTAAGCTTCACTTTGCATTGCATTTTCAACAACAGTAGATAACAAACTGTACTTCATTTGCAGATCACCTGGCAGCCATGGGCCTCATTGCCTATCGTGGTTCGGGAGCGGTATGAGGGCGCTCAGGAGATTGCCCGATCCAGGATTTTGTTGGAGGGCCTGGTCTGCTGGGCTTGGAACTTTGGAGAGCGCTTCATGCGGCAGACCTTGGGCGTGCCCGAGCAGCGGGTTCCAGCACCTCCTCTTACCCATGCGAGGTACACCTTGGCGGAGCTGACCCGCCACACGGTTGGTCGGAGTTATGAGCAGTTTATAGACGAGGGTGACTAGACAGAGTTCGTTTAGACTTACATCATGCGGCCGCTGACGGGTGCTGGCCGAGTTGAGGGGGAGAGACCAGCGGCACCAGCAGCGAGGGCAGGAGCGTCGCGGGCACCTCAGGCCCGAGGCGGGAGTAGGTCCCGGGGGTCTCGGAGAGAGCAGGGAGCTGGGTCCCGAAGAGGGCGGGGGGTTAGGTGGCCCGAGCTGCCTACTATGATGACATGCCGAGGGCAGGGTGGGGAGACTTACCAGATCCCCATCGCTCTTCCTCCGACCGATCATGAGTTAGTCGGATTCCATGGCTTGCCCCCGGTATGTACTTCTGCATTTTGCATTCTGCACAGTGATTTCGTTTCATTTTTGTTTGATATTCCGTAGAATACTAATACTTTTAACACTTTTGCAGGCTTCCTCCGAGTATACTCGCCAGTCCTTGGAGTTGACCGCCTCCCTGATGAGGATGCTTCAGCGGAGCCTCGATCTACTGACCATCTACGGTATTCCGGTAAGTTCCTTTTTGACCACAGTCTCAAACTCTACATAAACTATTTCACATAATCTGATGCTTCGCACCGCTAACACAACACTTGATACACGGCCCTTACGGCATTTGACACACTATAATCCACAGATTGTTCACAGCATTGCTCACGACGTTCATACACTGCACTGTATTCTATATTCATACACTGCTCACAGCATTCATACTCTGTACCCATACACTGCATTCTTCACTGATATACTGCTCACGGCTTTCATACACTGTACTCGTACACTGCATTCTGTATTCATACACTGCTCACAGTATTCATAATCTGCTTTGCGTAGCGTACTGATGCGTTTTCCATTTGTCCTTTTTAGGCCCCATTCCAGATTCTGACTGCAGGGGGTGCTCCAGCAGGACCATCTGCACCTGCCCGAGGAGTAGGGAGAGGTGACACAGTATATCCCCACACCAAAGCGGGGCGCACTCATGTTGGGAGCAGCTCTCGAGCACCGGTTCTCGATGATGATGAGTCCGAGACAGAGGCAAAGGCAGAGTCGTCTGAGGAGGAGACCGGAGATGACTCGAGCTCGGGTTCAGATGGTGGAGTTGACGATGATGCTCCTGGACCTTCGTCCACGAAGAGGACGAGGACAGGCTCTCAGGCCTGACATGACTACTGCTGATTTGGACTTTCGTTGCCTTTTCTTCTTTTTGTTTTACTTTTCTTTTTGCTGATAGCTTGAGCGCACTATACTGCCGCAGGCAGGTTTTATTTTCTTCAAAGCTATGTACTTGAAAAGATGCTGAAATGAAACAAGCTTTTTGTCTGAAAAAGAAAGTGTTACATTTGTACATCACATCGCATCACATTGCATCACATTACATAACAATGTAAGTGAGATTGATCTTTTGTTTGAAAATTGGAACACATGCATCGTAATAACCAGATAATGAACCGGCCAATGACAAAACAACTTTATACACCCCAACTGCTCACTCTGAACATACAGCCCATAACACAGTGCTTTGGTTTACCCGGCACACAGCTCATACACACAGCTCATTCTGAACACTGCTCATTCTGAACTCATAGCCCATAACACAGTATTCTGTTCATTTGCACACGGCGGATGGAAGGGCAGAATTTGCAGGAGTCATAACAGGCTTTAATGTCCGAACTTTCCTTATTTTTCTTCTGCTTCGTAATCCGGAACCCAAAAAAAAGCTTCAGATAGGTCCAGGTTTTACTATTCTGACATGACCTGGGTCAAACCCTGCGGTTTCATGAAAGAACCAAATCATGTTTTGCACAAATGTGAAGAATGGCGCAGCACTCTGAGCACAAAGCGATTTTTTTTGAAAATGAGAAAAGGGTTCTCACCTGGGTATTGAGCCTACAACTGAACACAGCATACTACGACTCAACGAAAGGTACACAACCTAAACATATCGAGTAACACTCGAAAAGACTCAAAACAAAAGTTGAGGTAAACAAAACAAAAGACACGACACACAGACGTGTTACAAAGACAAGAGACCTTTCAGTTCGCGAGGAGCCAGTTTCCGGGTATTATTCCCACCCTTTCTTATTTGTGATTCTCACATTACTCGGCCCTCAGACTCCGTTTTTTTCTGAAAAAGCCCTTTTCTCACTTTTTCTCTCATCGCACATCTCTCTATTCTTCAATCTCTCATTTTTATCCCTCCCCTGGGTGATTGATAGATAAACAGAAAATTGTGGGTTCAAGCCCAACACTGTTAGCTCGCAGCTATTTCTTCTGGTGGCGTCTAGTCGATGCCCCAGCTGAGGGAGTGGAGTGTCTTGATCCATTCTAATTCGTGCTTCGCACTTGACTTGATACCTCGCTGCTTGGAGGATGAGAGAGCTTTCAGCCTTTTACAAGAAACTCCAGTTGTGCCCTCTCTGGCAAGTATGCTGGCGATGGGGGAAAGGCAGGAAGCCTAACTCAACTGTGTCCCTAGTTCATCATTTTGACCATTTTTTGTTTTGGTTTTATACTAAAACAAGTTTTGACCAATACGAGAGTTAGATTAACATACTTGTTCAATTTTCTGATTCAAAATCATGCAAGTTAGGCTATGAGCACTGAAAATTTTCCTTTTTGGGTCCAAGAAAATGGTCCAGTTTTGGAAAAGATGGAATAATTTTCAAGAAATTAATCAACCTCAGTGAAAATTCTCAAAAACCGTTTTGGCAAACAGCCAGTGCTCAATGAACACGAGACCAACTCTCGAGATGCACAACCTTGGATTCGAAGGAAAATTGCCCCTTGCTTGAAGGGAGCTGCATGGCAACGGAAAGTTGCCCCTTGTTTGAATGGTGACTCATGGCAACGGCAAGTTGCCCCTTGTCTGGATAACGCCGCGGCATACTGTGAACAGTTCTCATTAGTGATGATCGCAACCGAACTCTCAGATATAGAGAAGACGAAGATGGTCAAAACCAATATATGGACACAGTCACTTTGAAAGTGTTGGTGGCTGGACTTCGGGATGAAGTTGCCTACGTATCCCAAACATGGGAATCAAGCCTTACGTAGTTCCTGTTTAGGTACACTTGGGTATTTAACCTCACCTTTTACGCTCTAACTTTTGCCAAGGCCGCCCTTCCGGGTTTTCAACCTTGCGAGCTTTGTTCTTCTTTTCTTTTCTATTCTTTTCATTTTTTTTTCTTATTTTCTTTTCATTTTCTTCATTTTTCTTCTTTTTTTTTTCCATTCTTTGCATTTTTCTTTTTTTTGTTTTTTTTTTTTTTCTTGCTCTAACTTTTGCCTGGGTTACCCTTTTGGGTTTTTGGCCCAGCGAGCCTCTCAAGGGTAAAAGTGCAGCTTGGTCCATGCCAAATGGTTTTTGAGATCCTGAAGTCATCTGAATCCAAGAGAACGGCTGCTGTTCGCTGACGATGCAGGAGTCCATCCAATGGGGGGCTGAATTTGCCCCTAGTGTTGTGGATCGGAACTCAATTGTCCTTCAGCGATACCTTCTTCTTTCTTCCCTTCTGGGATTTGGCATTCTTGTCGATCTTCGTCGTGGACTCTTCGAGTACATTCTCTGACATCTTTTGCCCCTTGTTCGAGGGGTGCTTCTGATCTGGCCATACAAGCCTCACATTGCGGTTGGCCGTTGAACATTCTAAATTCACGTTCAAGGTTTTGAGAGCAAGGGGTTGAATCTTGATGCTGAGAGCGATCCTAGGCTGCACAATCTCAAAAGCGATTCCACACAGGTCTTCGCAGGACTGCGCAAAATAGTTTTTTGAAAACTTTTAAGAAAGCGACAAATCGCTCACGCGAAAGACAATGTGGAGCCAATCTGGATCAAGCCAGGGTCCTTCTCAGTACTCACGTTAACAAACATGATCTCATTCATTAAGGGCTTAGCATGCCTATCTTTCTCTCAATTGGTCAAATTTTGCAAAACCCGAGGAATTCCTTCCTCTTCGTTTTCATCACCACAGTGTTAAAAAAAGTTTTGAAAAACTTAGGTCAATGTAATGAGTTATAGGCACAAAAGAGCAGGTGAAATGCGCTGCCGTTTCATTCTAAACTTGTTAGCACAACAGACTCAAAGTAGCAATAAGCATAGAAACATGATAGCCGCAGTTGTTTCATTCAGATTTCCTGGTTGCAACTGGCTCCACAGCAAAGACAGACTCAAGAGAAAGCCAAAAGATAAACACAAAATAAAATAGTGATATCCGAGGTAACACCCCTGAAATCACCAAACTTTTGTACAAGAGGACTGACTCGACAAAACAAGACAGACCCGACCGACATAGTACAAAAAGACTGCTTATATACAAGATAACAAAATTGACTGAATACCCAAGTCAGAAAGTGCAAAACTAGCATTCGCAAATGCTCTAAAGTGCGTGCCATACACCACATCCGAAGTAAACTGAGCGCCGCTCGCAGGTGGACCAACTTCTAATCACATACTTGTGGTATCCTCGAAATCTAACAACTCAGCAGTGACAGACTTTGCTGAGGCAGGTGGGAGGATAACCTCATTGTCGATCAAATCCTGTAATTCATGACGAAGAAAGAAACAGTTGTCGGTGCCATGATCGGTTTGTTGGTGGTACGCGCAGTACAAGGTAGCATCATGTGAGGGGGGGAGATTCTTCGAGAGAGGCCGAGGCTCAAGGGTCTAAGATAGCCCTTTTCAGCCAAAATTTGAAATGCCCTAGACAAAGGCATGTAAAGAGCATGAAAGACTCTGCGCCCTCGAGGCAGATATTTCGAAGTCTGTGGATTCCTGCTAGACGCACTAGCGAAAGGGTCGGCAGGCACTGCCTTGGCTCTCTGATCTTTTCCAGGTGCAGAGTTAGGAGTGGGAGGAACTATTCTGGCATGATGGGGCCTATCTCGATTTTCTGCCTGACGGGAAGTCCCCTCGGTTGGAGTGGGGAAAACATCGTCCACAGTCTTAGCCACGACTGTGAATATTTGCTATTTACTCAATCCTCCGGCTTTCAAAGCCTCGACTACCCACAGCAGTTGTTCAACGGGATCAGCATCTGTTCCCACTTTGTTCTTACCTCTAGCCTCATCTTGATCGAGGGTTTGGGTTGCTATATCAGAGCGAAACCCGATTGTTGTTGTCACGCCATTGCTATAGCTTGAGACAACCTCAGGTTGGCTGAGCTCGATCACAATTCGCCCCAATAGCGGGGGCTCCTGCGGTACAAAATTCCCGGCGTAGGATGTGGTTGGTGGCGAAGCCGACGTTCCATAGGCGAGATCAGCCATAGACCTCTGGAGGTCGCCAATCATTCCCATCAACTCAAATGTTGTGGGCTCATGAGCTTGAAACAACTGGGGTTCCCAGATCGGGCGCGCGACAGGCGATCTGGGCGGATGTGGTACATCAACATTGGTCTCATCCTGCAAGAGGATTCCTTGGTCTAATGCGGCTGCCATAACCACAATTTCCTTTGAACTTTGCATCATCATAAGTCCGTTGAACTGAACGGTGACTGACGGATCAGATGTCTGTCTTGCCTCAGCAAAGGAGAACACTGGCTATTCTGTACTAAATCTCTGAACTGAAAGAGAAAACACGCAGCATTTCGGCCTAATCAGAACAGACACAAGCATAGCTGAATAACTGTACTCTACTACTGATCATTGTTCCCCAAAATCACTGTCCCAAAAACTGAATCTGATACCCGCAGATATAACTGATTCCTCAAAACACTGATACTGATACCCTCAGGTTTGATACTCAAACTTGCAAACTGATATATGCATTTCCTGTAGAGGTCAACTCAAAAAGCACATAACAAGCAAGCAAGAGCCAAAACACCCTTATTTTGGGGTAGGGTTTCCCTGTCCTATTCTGTTAGGAGCTAAGGTTTCACTACGCACGCAGCAGTTTTAAACAACTTATAATCGGGTAGCAACCTGTCCTAGCTTGGAATGGTCACTATGGATTCCGAATATGCACTAGGTCGAATGGTCAAAAGGGTGCCCCGGTGACAACCGGGGTTTGTGTTCCCATCGTGGCAGAGCTCGTAACCAGTCAACCTTATGGGACGCTTCTCGAAGCGAGCCTTCGGCAAACCGTTCAGGAGTAGCAGACGGCAGACACTGTGACTTAGGCGCACCAATGCACATGCAATGCAAAGAAACACATAAGTGTAATCAAAACAAGATATCATGAGTTCGAGTCAAGTTCTCTAACTCCCCAGCAGAGTCGCCAGAAACTGTAGACGTCCCCGAACGTCCCGGGAGGGAATCCCGTTCTGTTCATTTGGGCTCACTACAGTTCAGGACTCAAAGTCACGGTCCTGTATCTAATCTCGCAGAGTACAATGTAAGACCGATGAATCATCAAAGAGTCCAAATCCGGCAAATCGTTTTTGGAAAACAGATTTTTTGAAAGAAGTGCCAAACATGGACTGCTTTGCCAGATACAGAGTCGCCACCAAAATATTTTATTTTGGGAAAATTTAGGAAACCCTGACTCGTTGCCTAAGGCTATGTGTCCGTCATCACCAAAGTTGCCTCGGGTTGGGAACTTGGGTACGATCGGGGAAGGTCAGCTATGAGTACCCCCACTCGCCCGATCAAAGATCGGCCTCTACTAACCATGATATCTAGTTTTGAAAACATTATGCATTCTTATTCCGGTTAATTAGCTAATCTTACTATGTGATGCGCACAATACAAAAGTATAGACTAGATCGCCTAATTTGGAACAAAGCATTGCATATCCGCTCGTTTGGAAGACAGTTTTGAAATTTGCTACTCGCAAGTAGGCTAAAACGCGAATTTCAACGAGTTATTCCAACTCAAGCAATCCAACCTCCACCCACAGGCATCCTGGCAGTAAATCAACTAAGCAGTTAGCCTCATGGCAAGCATGCTTTCATGTTAACATTCACACTCATGCGAGATGCTAAAGCATAAATACTCACCTAGTATTCCAAGCCAAAACAGAAACTAGTTAGTAATCAATGCATGATCCTAGTTCATGTTAAGATGGCTAATGCAACACATTCAAAATGCGACTAAGGTAGGCTCGGCTATTCTATGGATGGCATGTGAAATGCAGCAGATAACATGTATTCAAGTTAGATTTGAAATACTATGTAATTAGTATGATGCGCCGAGCCCGGTGCATGCAATATAGATGAATGAATGCACGCATGCATAACATAAGGATGCTAATTGAAATATGCCCTAATACTAACCATTAAAAGCAGGTAAGTAAAAGGGAGAAAGACGTGGGGTCGGAAGACATTTACACACACACCCACACTTATTACAAATTCGCCCTCGCTCGGAGGGACCAAAGGGATAATACAAATTTAACTAACTAATCAAGCTAATTAAATATTACAGACCACTTAACTAGTTAAGCAAATTAACTAAGCTAAGAAAGCAATAAAACAGCCTCGAGAAGAGGGTCCAATGCATGCGTGCTCGACTCCGCTCGGAAATCCACCACCATGCACAGGCTGCCTCTGTTTTCACTGTTTTGTGCCTCTGAAAATTACATAAGTCCCAAGATTGGTTCTGGAACACTCCCTAAGGGTTATGGAATGTCACCGGCCAGGAGGGAACACCACTCGCCATGAGGAAGTGGTCATCGACCATAAGTGTGGCTCTCGGCAAGAAGTTTGTGGTCGGCCGGCACTCAATGTGGTCGGTCGGCCATCTATGTCTGCAGAATCCTGTTTTGGCAGCAGCAGAGACAGACAAGGCATGGAAATGCATTTTCAAACAATATTTGCACCACCAACCTCCCCATCATGTTATGGACTCAACGGAATTTGGTCTTCGACCCTCGGGCCATCAATCACGCATTTCCATGCATGATGGCCCAAGAAGCCAAGTTGTGCATTTTGATGTCAAATGTAATGCACATAAACACACAAGGGACCCAACCTCTATCATGGTAATTCAAGAGGCGAGGCATGCATGCAAAATGCAACCTAAGCATGCGAGCTAAGTATGCAACATGAGCATGGGGACAAACATGCAAACATGCAAGCATGTGACAACCTATCAAAC
The DNA here is from genome assembly GCA_036172215.1 of Camellia granthamiana. Classification (NCBI taxonomy): domain Eukaryota; kingdom Viridiplantae; phylum Streptophyta; class Magnoliopsida; order Ericales; family Theaceae; genus Camellia; species Camellia granthamiana. Next base: position 144,006,542 of record CM069907.1, read on the forward strand.
ATGTGAACAAGCAATGTATACTAGGCACACACAACCTAAGCGAACAAGCATGTACCAAGTATGCGAGTTAATCAAGCATGCAAGATGCAATGTAAACATGTAAGTATGCAAGACATGTAACATGTTAAGCAACTTAATCAAGGAAGTGCATGCCAAATGCAATGTGATTCAAGCATGCAACAACATGCGATAGGCGAAGCATGCAACAACACGCAAGGTGAGCATGCAACAACATGCGAACAATGGACTTATACCAATTTGGGCAGCTCTCAAATAGGCCCAAAACAGTGGCCAAATGTCAAGGAAATGAAGGCAAATGCACATACAAACATGCATGCAAACATGGTCCAACACTTGGGCATCAAAGAGCAACTTTTAAGCACACTTAAAAGGGACAAAACATGGACAAATGGCAAGCATGATGAACTCTAAAAATCATGTTAAGGATGGTGCCAAACCAACTAAACAAAACAATCAAAGCATGCAAGCAAGGTTCAAACTTGAAAACTAGCCACGGGACTCAAACCAAGGCTATATGAAGCAAGCCCCAAAGGGCCATGGAGACCTAAAACAGTCCCAATGCAAGTTTGAACAAGACCAAAGACACACCTAGATGGCATCTAAATGGCCTAAATCTAAAGGCATTCAAAAGGGTCCAAACACGGAGCATAAGACATCAACCTTTTAAAGCATTAAAGGAGCATCAAATGCAAGCATACAAGCATACCATATGGACTGAAATGACATGGTAAGTGGTGCCAAACCACTGAAATGATGCGAGTAATGCATGCTAGAGGATCTAATACTCAAGGCCTACAAGGGAGATTGCATGGTAGCTATACAAAGCAAGTCATGGATGACCCAAACGACCAAAAACAGATCCCAAGCATACTAAAACATGCATAAAAGCTTCACAAAGCTAGGCCAAAATCATGCTAAAAACAAGGCTCAAAGTACAAAGCATGTTAAGGCAATTTCATGGCATTACAAGACAAGTATGCAAGGCATGCATGGTGTGTCTAAACCAACTTAAAACAGAGGTAAACCATGGCAAAATACTACCAAATACCAGCTAAGACATGGCCAACATGGACTTAAACAAGGTGTTCACACATGAGGCTAAAATGGCAAGTATTGAAGATAATAAGGAGAGGGGATGACACTCTCCTTCTTAGGACCTTAAAACACCATCCCCACCGCTGAAATCCCTCTGGATTTTAGTGGTGGGAAGGCCAAGACAAGGTGGTCCCGGAGCTCACCAAAAATGCACAAAAATGAGGCTAAACAAGGCCTAAGAGGGTTCAAATAACCCCAAACACCAAAACAACCTTAAACAACTATTTTAAGAACAGAAAATTAGAACTTTTATTAGTTATAGACTAAGCTTAAAAACAGATGCAAGGATGGTTAAAAGCCTAAGCAAAAATGGGGAATAGAGGGGTAAAGTTCTTACCCTTGAAGACCTTCTTCACAAAGACTATTCCAGCCCCTTCTTTAGGTCAAAACCAGCTCAAAAACTTCAAGAACACCCCTTTGGCACCTCAGTAACCAAGGTATAGTGTAATGGTAGGTGTTTGTGCACAAAAGTAAGAACAAACACACACTTATACACATACAACTCAAAAGGAGAGGGAGATATAGAGATGGATAGATACACAAACCCTAACCCTAATCTCAGAGCTCTGGAATTTTTTGGAACCCTTGAGGAGGGAGGAGAAGCCCTCCTCTTATAGAGGTTCACTCTTGCAAAGCTTACAAAACAAGCTAAGCAAGAGGGAAATCCTTCCATACACGTGTATGGAGGGGGTGCAAAGTGGGTGACAGCTGTTCCAGCTGGCACAAAATATCTGCCAAAAGTAGATGAACAGTGGTCGGCCAGCCAAAAATGACAAATTGACCAAAACAATGGTCGGCCGTCCAAAAAGAGTGCCGACCGGCCACCACCAATGGCCGATAGCAACAAAAAGGGGCCAGTGGCCTCAAGCCATGGCCGGTGAGGTGTGGGGATGGCCAACAAGCCATTCCCTGCCCTCAGAAGCAAAACAACAAGTGTTTGGTGCAAAACCAAGCACAAAACAGTCAAGTTGAGAGTTCCTAAGGCAAGCACGTAGCCGAGACCTCCGAGAACTCAAAACGAACACGAACATGGATGATCACCGAGTGTTCAAACGGTGACGTCCAAGTCCTGAGGACGGTCAAAAATGAGGTGTCTACATATACGTATCCAAAAGTCATTCATACATTATACCCACACACATGAAAGTATCTTAAGTACAGCCAACAAAACTACAAGTCATATACACAAGTAACCGAAACTCATAACAAGTGACCCATCTAGAACCTCCATGTGAGGCGTAATGGTTGGCTGACAACACAACCCAGATTCTGACAAAAGCCTTCAGGCTCGATCTCCAAAATGCCCACCTATACATATATATACACACAGTGAGCTATAGCCCAGTGAATAACATTAAGGTAAAGGGGTTAGTGAACGAAATCCGAACATATCATAAGCGTAAAACAAATCATAGCATAATCATTCTCGTATCTGAACATAATAATGGTACATCCCATAGAACACATCACATATCGTCTTCCGACTAGAGTAATCGGTTCCGGATACCGATTAAACACATATCACCACAATGAAGTGGCTAACGAGATCTCGTAATCACATATATGTCATGGACCCCGCATTTACATGCCGTTCCCCATGACTTGGGACTATCTATGGATGCCATAATAGATTTCAAACATAGGACATTCGTTCACGTAAATGATCATTTCAGAAATCATAACTCATCATATCTCATTTGGAACATAATTCATATTAACATATCTTTATAGAAATGTTACTCACAGTGGTTCCTGTAAACGGTCAATCAGTCTTCGAGTCTTGACCTACAACCACAAAGTACATAACACCAACGTATCTTATCATTACACATTCATGTGGCCATCACAGCTTAGCTTTCATTACATTGATTCTTGTTCTTTCTTATCACAATGCTTAAAACACACACTTATAAACTCTTAACTTAGTACATTCCTTTCTTAGTGTGTTTCTAATCCATAACCTCATTACCATGGCTTAATTAAGTCTTAGGAATGCCTAAGATACAATGAGGGTGCCAAAATGCATTGGAAAACACTTAGTCAAATTTATCAAAATAGGGTCCCCGCTCTAGCGTAGCTTACCTCGCTCGAGCGGACATACAAAATGAGAATGGTTGCTCGAGCGCAGATTCCCTCGCTCGAGCGGTCTGCAAAGATATGAAACTTTTGGGAGCTTGCATTTCATGCTCGAGCTGACTTTTGGTCGCTCGAGCGGAAGTGCACACACTTAGAGTGGTCGCTCGAGCGTGAACTTCTACGCTCGAGCGTAGGTGCAAATTCTGAAATTTCCAGATTTGATCACCAAGCTCAAAACTCGAATTCAACCTTCCAAAACACATCTCTTGGACCCCAAAACTTGAGATAACATAGTAAACTTGCAAAATATGATGAATTAAGCATTATTTCATAAAATCATGGCCCAAGAGTTTGCCAAAAGTTCACAATTCATCTTGAAATTCAAAAAGCAAAACATGCATGCAAAATCTGTCAAGCTCTTTTCTTTAAAACTCATGAAACTAGCAAATTGTGCTCTTAAGCTCCATGCATGTAAGAAATTCCTTCTCAAAACATGAATTCAAGTGATTAACATGGTAATTCTAACATGCATGTACCAAATAACTTACCATAATAACTTAGATGCTCAAAATCAAACTTAACATGACAAAACTCCATATATTCATGCATGCATGTGGATTTCTCTTCCAAATTCCCTTTCAAGACTTCAAAAATATGGGATTGACTTACAAAACTTGATGAAATATGCATGCATGTACATTTCAACCTCCAAATTCAACACAATTGGTGAAATTCATAGCTAACTTGGTAATTTAACACCTACATGAGCATGTATGTATGAATTGTAACCCAATCCTTTATCCTAAGCTCAATGTACACATTTAAACACATAATCTTCATGTTAATAACTTAGATTCATAAATTAGGGGTTGAATTCATACCTATAGTCTTGAATTAACTAGATTCTTGCACAATATTGATGAACTTAAGCAAAGCCTTCAACTTCTACCTTCAATTTCTTCTTCTTCTCTCTCTCTAAAATAAATTCTAAGATTTTGGCACTAAGAGGTAAAGAATTGAGCTAAAAAATAAGCTTAAGGCTCATATATATAGCTATGATGCTAAAATACATTAATTAGAACATAAGGCTTGCCAAACGCAACTTAATGAATCAGACTAAATCAGTTTTTAATAAAATTTTCCATATGGTTCTAAAAATTCCAAATAACAAATTCATGTAACCAATTCCGATTCCAGATGCTGATAAGGCTTTCAATTTTCATATTAAAGCAGATTTCACAACAGATGTTACTACGAGTGATAGATAGAAAACCAAATAACATATAAAATACAAGATAAACACATAATTTATTTTATCCACTTAATTAACATCCTCAATTACGAGTTAGCAGCTAATCGCAGATCGGGGTTGTTACACTAGGTTGGTTCAGTATCCAGAATCGAGATGCATGCAAGCTACCTCAACCTATGGTGTTGCCATACAGATTTCAAGCCGAGGATACACCCCTGGGTATTTAAACCAGACTTTAGTCTCGAAAATTCCAAACCTTTTTGTTCTAGGCATCGCCATTTGAACTCTAGTTTCCACCGTCTCAATTGATCTCCTAGGAATTTACTGCAAACATAGCCAGGTAGCTATACCAAACCGCCTGAAACCGTTCGGGCACGGCAAACACCAAATGAATTGCACCTTTAGAGGACTTAAGGTCTCTTAGACCCAGTGAGTGCACAAAATAGTGCGGATGAGGTGCACAAAATAGTGCGATGCAAGGTGCACAAAATAGTGAGATACAGGGTGCACAAAACAGTGCGATGCAAGGTGAACAAAACAATGTGATACAGGGTGCACAAAACAGTGCGCATAAAACAGTGCAATGCATGGTGCACAAAACAGTACGATACAAGGTGAATGCACCAAACAGTGCGATATAAGTTACACAAAACAATGTGAAACAAGGTGAATGCACAAAATAGTGCGATGCAAGGTGTACAAGACAGTGCAATATGGGGTGAATGCACAAAATGGTGCGATGCAGGATGCACAAAATAGTGCAAACTCAAGGTACACAAAACAGTGCAATACAAAGTGCACAGGATAGTGTGATGCAAGGTGCATAGGATAGTGCAATACAAGGTGCACAAAACAGTGCGATACAAAGTGAATGTACAAAATAGTGTGATACAGGGTATGTAGAGGGAAATGAGCAGTACTCAAAGTAATGCGTCATGTACCTTATGAAATGAGTGCAGGGCAACTTGCCACAATTTATTTGAAATCAACTTGCCACAACTTATTGCAATGTAATTGAAAAACACTACAGAAGGTAACTTGATGAAACAGGAGCAACCAATCATGCAATTCAAATCACCCAGAATGTATGAGCATGTATGCATAATCTAAAGCACATGTATTAATCAGAGAGGTAAATGGCAATCCCAAGAGAGTTTTAAAATGGTCGGAGACAACTTTCGAAAGCTAAATCATATCAGAATCATCATGGGGGTGAGCTCACCCAAACCCAGGGGAAAGTGCTTGATAAATGGCTCCGAGCAGACTGAGAGAAACGTTAGGTTCATGCCCCTTGTTTAATTGATGACTCGATCAGATGTACTGAAAACTGCCTTTAGTGTCCAGTCATCGGCAACTGGTTGGGTTCATGCCCCTTGTTCGATGGATGGCCCGATTAGATATACTAAAAATTGCCCCTAGTATCCATTCACTGGCCACCTTTTTCAACATTATGTAGGCACACATGATGGGGATTATCAGATCCTGGGATGGTTGCCAACCAATCAGACTCATGCTTTTCTCCTGTCCCAGCATGTTGAGAACTTACTCCACTCTCCTCTAAAGCAGGAATGGATTCCTCATATACATCATGAATGCGATGCCCCTTGTGTAGGCACTCTCAGTTTGTTTATGAATTCCATAAATGGACTTGTTCTTGAGTTTGGAGCGAACGCTCGTGTATGGAATTTTGACCATGCCACTCTATTGAACTTTGAGCGACAGACACATTATGGTGACTCGATGAAGAGCGTTTTTTGAGCGACGGACACACTATGATGACTCGATGAAGAGCGCTGACTGAGACAAGCACCAGGCACAACACAACAGAACTCACAACTAACCCAAAAGCAGAAAAAGACTCAAGGTGACTGATCATTCATAGTGCCCTTGATATTACTTATGTTGCCTTTAAAACTTAATTTCGTCAAACCCGATTTTTGATTCATTTTTTTGCTGAAGTTAGAGATTCTACTAATAAGTTCAAGTATTGAAAATTTCTCAACTTGTTGATTCAAGCTAGTTCCTTCTTTACCCAATGCATGTATGATATATGCAGCAGTCGGTGTAGCTCATGGATTGAAGCGAAGCTGATGACGTGAATTGGACAAGGTGATTGGCTTGAGATGAATGAGATGAATATGGTTGAGACCGAACTTCAGGATTAAGTTGCCTATGTATTCCAAGAATGGGAATTAGGTCAACGTGGTTCATGGCTGAGGTTCACTCGGCTATTGATACTCTTTTTTTGCGCTCTAACTTTTGCCAAGTCGCCCCTTCGGGGTTTTCAACCTTGCGAGCTCTATTTGTTTGATTTCTCATTTTTTATGCTCTAACTTTTGCCTAGGTCACCCTTTTAGGTTTTTGGCCTAGTGAGCCTCTCAAGGATAGCGTTACAATACTTGTGGTGAATTTGATCAATAGTCATCCTTGCCCTAACACTGGAACTGGCTTCGCCTTGATTTGAGCTTGGTTCTCCATTCTCTTATGCATGTTCTCCTTTCTTTCTTTTGCTTCACTTTCAGAGTTAGTTCTTCCTGCAATGTGGTACTTCTTCGCATTAGCTTCCCCAAATTCAGACAATAGTTCCCTTTCTCACAGTTGATTGGACTTCATTCCAATGAATACCTTTAGTTTGATGGTTGACTTTGTTTCCCTTTTCTTTTTTCTTTTCTTTCTTTTCCCTCTTTCTTTTTTCTTTTTATTTTTTTTTCCTTTTCTTCTTTTTTTTCTTTTTCATTTTTCCTTTTTCTTTTTCTTCTTTTTTTGGCTACTTTTATCCATTTCTTTTTGAAGTAATGAAAACGCTAGAGGGGAATTCTATGATTGTGAGGTTTGAAAGCCGCATTGTATTTGTAGGTCTGAAAGTCGCTTTGTGCTTGCCAAAATGATCGCCTCAAGGCGAAGATAATCCCCAGGACAATGTAAAATATGGCGCACAATTCTGAACCCACCTTCGCAGGTTTTACAATAGAAACAGCTTTAGAAGTAGCTTAAACTTTTGAGATCATGAAGGACTTTGCGTTGATAAGTCAGAATTCACTTAAACCATTTAGGGGATCCTTCTAAACATTAGTACTTATTACCAGAAACTCAAAAACAAATTGAAATCTTTTCTATTTTTTTAAAAGGTCACACATACATTATTGTAGGCACAACAAAATGATCAGAAACTTGACTCCCACTTTATTATTACTAAAACAACAAAACGAAGACCTGAGAGCACATGAGAGCAACTTAAAGTAAAAGACTCAACTGACGCAACAACATGAGAAAAGACAACAAAATTTAAAACTCACGACTCAACTATTTACAAGACATGACTCAAAACAAAATCAACACCCTGGAGACAAAAGGGGTTTTCATTCTCCAAGTCCATCTGCAGAATTCAAAAACAATTTCAAGTAGCCCATTGGAAGGTTCAAACCAGTCTTTAATTCAACAATACTAACATCCACACCTAGTAGGATTTATTTCAAACTGTCGAACTAAGTCTCACAGATTGAGCCTCACAATTATCCTAGTTGTCCTCACACATCTCATTGACTGTGCTGGCTGGGGTCAAGGTTGGTTATTAGCAAGCCATGGATGGGATTTATGCTATGGATTGGTCTATTGCCGTCAGGGAGAGGTTTATTGATAGCTTTGGGTTTTGGTGGGGTGATGACCTTATTGTCAATCAAGTTTTGAATTTCATGGCGAAGGCGAAAGCAATGATCAGTATGGTGACCGTATTGCTGATGGAATGTGCAATATTGGGTAGGGTCATGTCTAGGTGGAAGAGGATTAGGGTTAGGGAGAGGTCGAGAATTGAGCAGCTTGAGATACCCTTTCTCCATCAGTACCTTCAATGCACAGGTTGGGCTCATATGGAGATGGACGAAGGTTCATTTTTGGGAGGAGAAAGCATCAGGTTTAGAAACATTGGCAAATAGGTTGGCAAGTGTTAGCAGGTATCCACGGGCTTGGGACTGGAATCAGAATGAGCGTTTCTGGGAAAGCATCTCTTTTCATTGCTTGCCTCCTGGTTCAAAATGCTCCCAACTTGAGCGATAAAAGTATCATCCACAATCTTTGCAACAACTGTGAGCACTTGCTGCTTGTTCAGCCCTTTCACCTTTAAAGTTTCAATAGCTCACTGAAGATGTGCATAGGGATCAATATTTGCCCTGACTTTATTCTTGCCACTTGCTTCAGCTTGGCCAAGGGATTGGGTGGCTATATTGAAGCGAGACCCATTTGTTGTTGGTATGTCATCACCCAGACTTGAGATAACTTTGGGTTAGCCCTTTCCAACTGTAGCTTGCTTCAAGATTAGGGAGCTTTTTGACATGAACCTTTTGGCATATGATGTGGTCAATGATGGAGCCAAGACCCCAAAGGCTATATCTGCCATAGCTCTCTAAAGATCTTTAATCATGCCCAACAACTCAGGAGTAGCAAGTTCAGTCATTGGTGCCCGCAGTGTATTTGAACTGACTTGGTCTTGATGAATTGGTTGGGTAACACTCTTTGGAGTAGGCTGGACTAGTTCAAGTTTAAGTTCTGGGTTTTGAGGGATTGAGGTTCAAGTGCATCCATCATGCATAAGTCCGTGCTTTCTGGAATGAACACCTCAGGCTGGGGTAAATGGGTTGGGGTGATGTATATGCTGGGTTTGAAGGTAGGATGTAGTGTATGGATGAGGTTAAGGTGAGGACGAGGTACTTGGTCATGGTTGGGAAGTGGGTTGGTGGTAAGATTGGGTTCTTGAGGTGGAGCTATTGTCTGGTTGTTGATGAGATTTTGAACCTCATGACGAAGGCAGTAGCAATGATCGATGCCATGACCGCATTGCTGATGATACACACAATATTTGGTGGGGTTATGTCTAGTAGGGAGTGGGTTAGGAAGAGGTTGGGGATCAAGGGGTTTGAGATACCCTCTTTCCATCAGGACTTTTAGTGCGCTAGTTAGGCTCATATGTAGGGGTGAAAGTTCTGCCTTGAGCTCGGGTTCTGCTGGCTGTTTGTGGGTTGGTATTGGCAAAAGGGTCGGTAGTTTTGGGATTGGTGGTGACGGTATTGATTTCAGTGGGTTTGGGAATAGTGCCACTGTTGGCATTGGTACTCCCGGAAAACACCCTCCTTGTTGGTTCATTTGTTCTGGGAATAATCCCTTTGTCAAATGCGCTCTCAATCTGAACCCCTAATTCATGCAAATTTTTGAAAGTGAACAATGGAGCGACTATTAACTTTTGTAACATATCAAGCTCAAGGTTCTGCACCACTATCCGCACTTGGTCCCTCTCAGAGGGTCGATCTGTTATTTGTGCTACCTTTGCTCTCCACCTTGCAACAAATTCCACAAAAGGTTCTTTAGGATTCTGGTGGGTTACTTCAAGCTCTTGGATGGTCATTTCAATTTAGGTATTGTAAAAATACTGATTGACAAACGCCTCAACCAAATCTTCCCAGTTTTGTTTCACTTTATCCTCTAACTTGGCGTACTAAGTGGCTGCTATACTCGACAGGGTTCTTCCATACAAAGAGAGTTTTTGAGGCTTAGTCAGACCCATCGGTTTTAGGACATCCAAGAAAAGCCAGATATGTACCATAGGATCTCCAAACCAGTCAAAACGGTCAATGTCTGGCATTTTAAATCTGTCTGGGAGCCTTATGGTAGCCTCGGTGTACCCATCCTCAATGTTGGGAATGGAGTTAATTCCATGTGCCTTTTTAAATTGCTTCTCAAACTTAGCAATTTTAACAAGGTCGAGTTGAGATCATTAATACCAAGGGGAAAAAGGCCCTCATTAGGCTGCACCAGGGGTCTAAAAACTCAAGCTTGAGCCAACCCTTGTTGAGGATCTGGTCCTTGCAAATCTTCAGCTGGTGGAGGTAGGTTAAAGTTCGGTTGGGGGCCCGGGATTAGATGGTAGATGCCCTAGATAGGCATTGCATTTTAGCATTGGTCTCATCCTATATGCTAATTCCCTGGTTTAGGGTCGTTATCATGGCCACAACTTCTTCCAGTCTTTGTGCCATCACGGGTTTGCTGAGTTGGCAATTCGGGAAATGAATGGGTGTAATTTAAGAGCTGACTAACAAGGATTTTTGACCCAGTTATACTTGATGTATCTGAATTGGAAGTATTTGAATTGGATTAGTCTAGACGGGTTTCACTGGATTGGGCTCTTTAGAATGGGTCTTTTGGCATTGGCTGGATGTTTTATGAGTTGGCCTTTGGAGATTAGATAGATTGGACCTTTGCTGAGTGGTTTTTTTCTAGATGGATTGGGCATGTGATGGGTTAAGGCTTTCCAAGTTGGATTGGGCTTGGCATTTTCCTTCTTTGGCTCAAACAAACCTTGCATTAAAAACAAATGCCCTATCAGATCAGGATAAAGGGTATGCTGGTCAAAACAAAACAAGATATAATTTTTGGCCCTAGCTTAGGTTTTGCTAAAAATTCACCCATATCAAACACAAACCCCTGGATTTTGACCCAAATTTTGATTTTGATATGACCCTCAAGTTTAAAAGGAATCGCCTCAAGATAAGACTTTCCCAGGATTGCATCACACATTTTCAAAGATTTCACATTTTGCACAAAAGCACTCAAAACACCCCTATAAAAGGTTAGGGTTTCCCTGTCCTAACTTTTGGAGTGATTTACAGCTTTACTATTCAAACAAACGGTATCACAATTGCCTAATGAATAGGAGGGCATCCTGTCCTATGTTTGAAAAGTCATTAAGGCTGACTATATGTAGTTAGGCCGATTGGTCAAAAGGGGTACCTCATCAAAACTACCTAATATACCTCTTACACCTAACACCGAGAAGTGAAAGGAGGATCAAGCGGTACGATAGTAATCCAAATCCAAGGATTGTGTTTCCAACATGGCAGAGCCTATGACTGGCCAGCCTTTTGGCAAGCTTTTTGGGCAAGTGTAGCTCGACTTTTCGTAGCCCCCTTTCAGAAGACGAATAAGCCCTATAGTATCGGACTCCCGCAATTCTAAATCTGATCTCACAAGTGCAATGTGAAATAGATAAACACCAAAGAGTCCTAATCCAGCAAATCTTTTTAAAAATTGATTTTGAATAAAAAATGCCAGAAATGGACTGCTTTGCCAGATACAGAGTCGCCACTTAAATATTTTTTTGGGAAATTTAAGAAACCCATGACTCGTGCCAAAGGCCACGTGTCCGTCATCACCAAGAAGGTCTCGGCTTGGGATCTTAGGTACGAGAGAGGAAGGTCATACATTGAGCACCCCTACTTGCCCGATCAAAGATCGGGCTCTGCTAATCATGATATGATTCTTATCTACATTATATGCTCTTATTCTGATTTATTAGGCTAGCATTACTATGTGATGCGCGCACACAAGTATAGACTAATTTGCAAGAATTATAAAATTTGGTTCATGTTTGTTTGCAAAATTGTTTCGAATACGTGCCACTTAAAACGGTGATCGCATATAAACATTCTCAAATTATTCCAATTCAAGTAACTAGCCTTCATCCACAGGCATTCAAGCAGTTTATCACTTAAGCACTGAGCCTCATGACAAGCATGCTAGACATGGCAACAATCACACTTATGCAATATGCTAAAGTAAGTAAAAGCTCACCTAGTACTGCAAGTCAAAAATATGAAAGAGTTAGGAAAAATGTGTGATCCTAATTATGCGATATGACTAATGCAATACATGATATGCAATTACTAAGCTCGGCTACTAATATAGCATATGAATCAATTTGATAGCATACGGTTTAAGCACATTTTCAAAGAAGTATTTAAATGACGATGCAAATTAGAATGATGTACCGAGCCTTCGTGCATGCAAAACAAGTGTATGCAAATCATGAAAGATGCTAAAAGAAACATGATGCCCTAAACTAACCATCATAAGCCGTTAAATAAAAGGGAGAAAGACGTAGGGTTGGAAGATATACACATTATTACAAATTGCTTGCCCTCACGTAGGAAGGTCCAAATAAACTAACTAGCTAAGCTAATTAACTAGCTATTACAACAACAAATGAAATAATCAACTAAACTAGCTAATTAATTATTACTAACCGAATGAATTAATGTATGAACTAATTAATTAACTAATCTAGCTAATTAAAATAATTTCAACACGAGACGAATTAGCTATTCTAACTAATTAATTACGAAGCCACTATTTTAATCACAACACTAATACATTTACATTACGGATCCCGAGGATCAATGGAGGGCACATGTATGAATGTGGTTTCCGCCCGAAAAAGTGACTGTTTCTGCTGCTGAATGCCTCTATTACACAGTAGAACATTTGCACGATTTTTTCTACCTCAGGACTAACTCTATTCTACTTCAAAAGGACACTGCTTGACTTTGCACTGGTGGCCGGCAGAGGGCCTGCCGTCCACTGGTGATGGCCTGTTGGCCACTGCTAACTGGATTGTCTTGCTGCAATAGAGAACAAATAGAGCAGAGACAATGTATTCTCAAGGGTTTGTTTGCACAATTTACCCCTCCTTATCATTTGAACAGCTCAAAGGAGTAGTAAGTTTGATTCACAAACCACCAATGGATGTAATTTCATTGCATGATGGCTTATGAACGAAGTGTGCAAGTTCAATAAATGCAACAAAACAAGAGTCTCAAAACCACCTCCCCATCATGAAAGATCAAGAGAAGTAGTTGACAATGAATCTTGAACTGTTTTCATTACTAATGAGTATGAAACGACTCAAGACTCAAGGGTTCAATTAACGTCCGATTGAACCCAAACCAATTATTATCTTGCTCTTTTTTATTCACCAATTTTATTACTCCATTTTAGTTACCTCTCAATTCTATAATCAATTGAGTCCACAGGTGAATTTAAATCCTCTAATGGAAAGAGGGCTCAAACCAAGTGTTGCTTTGGGCATGAAAGAGACATCATACCTTTGGTAATGAACCCCCCAAAGGGATTAAACCATTAAGCATGACATCTTAATCTCATGCTTAAAGAAACAAATAATTTGAAACCACTTTCAAAGAAAAGAAAAAAGCCAAGAAAGGAGGGAGGTTGCAGAGGTGATTAAGAGTGATCACAAGTAAGAAAAGTACTAAATAAATGCAATCAACTCAAATAGGATGGTGGCTAAGGGCTAAAACACCAAACTCATGAGGACAATTACACTACAAGCATGCAATATAAAGCTCAAATGCAACAAGAAGCTAAAAACAGTCCTAAAACAATGCTAATTAAGTCCTAAAATATGCTGAAATTAAGACAAAAATAGCTAGGACAATAAGCTAAAACATGGATCATGCTAGGCTAGTAAGCAAAACACAAGGAGGGGAGGCTAACCCCTCAAATTTTGGACTTCAAACCATGATTTTAGCCACTGAAATAACTCTGAAAATCAGTGTTTAAAAGTTCAAAAGAAGATAGTGTAAAGATGGGAACACAAAGGTAAAGGCTTTGAAAACAAGGTGTAAAGAAAGGTGAACCACCCCTCAACCTTTATTGGCCTTAAAACCCAAGTTTTAGCCTAAAAAAAATAGATTTTTTACAACCCAAAACTAGTTGAAAAATAGTAAGAAAAAGAGTAATTAAAACAAGTAAAGAGACAAAGCTTTATATCTCTTGAAGAGGAGATCACTTTCTAGCAATAGAACAAGGCAAACACACCCTCAAGAGCTCAAACAAGGTTCAAAGATACCTCAGCTCAAAGATGGAGAGGTTTGGTTAAAAGTGTATAGGCAAAGGTTAAGAAATTTGCAAGAGAAAGAGAGAATTGTAGAGAGAGAGGAAAATTTTTGCTCCAAAAAATTTCTGACCTCTAAAACAAGAGGGGAGGTCCTCTATATATAGAGAAACACGAACCTCCCTCAGAAACATCTAACCATACACGTGGGAGCAGATGTAAGCATCTGTGCAAACAATTGGCACAACTGTCACAAAATATCTGCAAAACACACTGGTGGCCGGCAAGCCACATCAGTGGTTGGCAACAGGAGCAATGGCAGGTAGCCCATAGCAGTGGCCGACAGGCTACCAGAGGTTGCAGGCTTGAAAATCCAAGGTTTTGGTTCCAAAAACAAGGCAACAGGGGTGCAAGGTTTGAAAAGCTCAAAGTTGTGGTATTCCGCTGAGGACTTCGAGCACTTAACGAGCATATATACTCATCATTAGGTGTGAAAGCGATGACGTCCAAGTCGTAAGGGCCATAAAAAACGGGGTGTCTACAGTTGCCTCTCTTTGACAGAACTCGGAGTCATGAAATGACGTGAGTGAATGTCAAAGCTCAAAGACGACCCATTTTGACAAGGCCGTAAGACTTGGACAAACAATCAAGACAGAAATAAATGGTTGCGCTTGTAGGCTGTCTACATATCCCTTTGCAAGGAATCAAACCAATGTAGTTTTGGGGCAAAATGCAAATGATATGCACAAAAAACTTTGAAGCTGGACTCACACGCTTAACGAAGCTGGCTATTTTGGAAACTCATGATCATGTAAGATGATGCAATAAGCAATAACAGATGCAATAAGCAAGATAACGAGATAACATGTGAATGAGCAACTTCAAGCTTAAAACCAACACAGTTTCCATGCAAAAAGATCTAAAACACACTCTGACCACGCCAAAACACGAGACGAGAAAAGAAAACACCGCTCGGGCTAGCGCTTCATGCGTCCCGAGAAATAGAGAAACGAAAACCACTTAGGGTTGTATTTCACGCATCCCAAGATAAAAGAGAAACCGTTTAAGGTCGTGCTTCACGCGTCCCAAGATAAAAGCAAAACCGCCCAAGGCCACGCGTTATGCGTCCTGAGATACAAGAGAAACAGCAGGGGCTCGTGCTTCACGTGTCTCGAGATAAAACACACCTAGGGCCACACTTCACGCATCCTGAGATAGAAGACAAATTGCTTGGGCTCACGCTTCACACGTCCCGAGACAAAATAGAGAGGTGTGTGATAGATGCACAAATAAATAAATATGATAGATGCACAAAGTGAATGTGTGCAATACAGTAACAACGCATATTCTATGCAAGATAGACAACCAACGTATGATGTTAATTTGAGGGCATGTTCTATGCAAGAAACAAAAACATATTCTACGCAAAATTGATAGCATGTTCTATACATGAATCATGAATGATGTAAGACATGTGTGCATCATATATATATGTGAAATGCACATTCTATGCAACGGAAGGGAACAAAGACGTAATTTGACAAAATGAATAAAACGATATTTGGTGGCAACTTCCGATTTACCTCTCGGAGGAATTGCAACATGTTCAAAAGGATACACCTTGTTCATAGTAGCAAGTGGGACACGTTCACACACCGGAACGCAGCTGAAAGCTGCCAAAACAAAACCTTCCATACACTATTCAGAAACTAGAAGCACAGAACAGCACCAGGACCCACCTGAGAGCCATCGGCCACCTACCAGCCATCAAAGAACCTTGCCGACCACAGATGTGGCCTGCTGGCCATCGATTGTAGATTCGGGGCAAAATTGTCCTTTTGCTTCGGGTCCTTAAGTATACCATCTCAGACTTTCATTTCCTCACTTCTCCAAGCTCGAAAACCCTCCCCCTCTCTTTCTAGATACTTTCTCTCTCTAGATTCATGCTTTGTACGCGTTTTCTAACGTCCCGCGTAAACTTTTTTCGTAAAACCCTCTTAGTTCTCTACATTTTGAACCGATTAGATTTTGATTTCGTCATTTTTTCTCAGATTTTCACCACTTTAGGCTTGTTTCCCTCGAGTTTCTCTTGGGTTTCGTGAACTTTCCCGAGCTTTGACTTTTTCTCCCATTTTCTCTTTCCTAGGGTTGACTTTTTCTAAGTTTACCCACTTTTCTCCATTTTTCTTCACTTTTCACCTACTTTTCACCCATTTTCTAGATGGCGGATCAGATTTCTCACTACAGGGCTCCTCCAGAGGTTCCACCTGTGTTTTTACCCATTGCCGAGGTAGAGGAGTCAGTAGTTACTGAGACTGGCGAGGCCACTAAGGGCATTGAGGCTGACCTTGAGGCGGAGTTTGCGCCAGAGCTCGAGCCAAAGCAGTTACCATTGAGAGTGCGGCCCTTCAATCCGGCGACATATCATCCCTGCACGCACATATTACCATTTGAAGGCATTAGGCGTTTCAACGGTTTTGCTCGTGGTGTATCAGACGACCTCTTGCTGAGGGAGCCAGCCTTCCACCTTTCATCCAGCGCTACTGAGGTATGAACTCTGTTTTCATGCATTCTTGCCTTTGTTTTAATTACATTTCTTGCACTGCCTTTCATCTGACTGCACTTTCATCACTGCCTTTCATCTAATTTATCTGTTCTTTGCGACAGGGAGACTCCTGTGCCTATAGGGGGTACGGAGCGACAACGGTGAGAGACTGGTATGATGAGCTCCCTGTCGGGGTCCGCAATATCGTCGATGAGACTGGCTTTGGCCTTTTCTGCTCTAGCCTAAAACGCGTCATAGTGAGCCATCCCCTTCTAGGAGCGCTGATGAAGAGGTGGTGGGGCACCACCAACTCATTCCACCGCTCTACTACCACGGAGATGACGATGACTCCCTACAACTTTGCTATGATCACAGGCTTAGGAGTAGGGGGCGATCTGATTCCTTTTGACACAGACATGGGGGAGTGAGAGACTGCTTGGATCGACCTATTAGGACTGCGCCCACCTTTGTACTAGCTGGCCATGGTGAGATATAGTTAGTTCTCCAAGTAGTTTCACGGGAGCGAGCCCGAGACACTGGAGGAGGTGGAACAATATGCCCAGGGCTTCTTGATATTTGTCCTCGATATCACCTTGTTTTCAAATAGGTGGAATACCGTGGATTTATATTTGTTGAGTGCCCTGGTGACCTTTTCCCGGGTATGCTTCTATGATTGGGGCAGAGCTGGCCTCGCCACCCTATATGGCTATATGAACTGTACCTCCCGTCTAAGAGGAGAGCAGATCGGAGGCTACTGGCAAGCTTGAGAGGTATGCATTTCAGTTCCCTATTTGCACTTTACACTTTCTACTTCACATTTTCTGCTTTATATCTATTCAACAATTGTGCTTTTTGCTTTGCACTTTGTGTATCTGTTCATACTTTGTGCTTTCTACTTTACACTTTCTATATCTGTTCATGCCCTGTGCTTATCTCTGCACTTTTTTTATTTGTTCATGCTCTGTATTCTCATATCATTGCACTTTCCTTCCAGCTATGGGTTTATGTATATTTTCCAACGCTTGCTCTAGAGCCTATGGAGGAGCTCCCCCTTGTGGTTCCTTACTCAAGACGGTATGATGGTCTGTGTCAGCGTCGGAGTCGCGAGACCTTTGCCTTCGTCTACCATTACTTTGACACAATGGCCGTCCATGAGGTATCCCGAAACGTAGTTATTTTTGCTTTTCAACTATTATGATTCATACTTTAGCAACTAACAATAACTAATAATCTGTTCATCCTTATATTTG
This sequence comes from Camellia granthamiana, assembly GCA_036172215.1. NCBI lineage: Eukaryota > Viridiplantae > Streptophyta > Magnoliopsida > Ericales > Theaceae > Camellia > Camellia granthamiana. The sequence continues at coordinate 144,024,457 of CM069907.1, forward strand.
CAAATCGCGTGGCAACACTGGGCCATGATGCCGGCCGGGGTAAGAGACCAGTACGCGAGAGCTTGGGGCACATCACACTTCTAGATTCTACTGGAGGGCCCAATCTGTCGGGCTTGGTTCTTGAGCGAAAGATTTGTTCGCCAGATTATGGGCTTGCCTGATCCAGTCGTTTAAATGCCACTCCCGCAGTCTATGAGGATAGCGGATAGCCTATCTGTTGATGCAATCACACAATTCATGGTAGGCTTGGATACTGATTTCTTCAGAGGAGAGGGCGATTACACAACCTTTATTCAGACCCATCTTATGCCTCCTCTGACAGGCGCTTATGTAGGCGAGAGAGCAGGGGCTCCTGTGGCAGTAAAGGCAATTCGGGCGACTAGGGCCCATGCTAAAGGGGCTTTCCCCGTGGAGCAGATTATCTATTGACTGGAGCTTCCCACTGCGCTCATATGTTGGCAGCCTACTAGGATTGCTTACCAGATTCCGATTGAGCGGGCAGAGGTTGAACATGAGCTTGTCGGAGTTCGAGGCTCGTCCCAGCTATGGACCACACTTTATCATTTGCGCCCCCACATTTCCATTTCAGATATGTTTATTCGAGACATTGATCATCCAAATGCACTTGCAGGCATCTATAGAGTATACAGGGAGCCTTCTCGAGCTGGTGGCTTCTTTGATGGGTATGGTGTAGAGGAGGGAGACGCTGCTTGGTCTCCACGGTATCTAGGTAATTTCCTTCAGTTTAGGCTTCACGCTATCATATTTCTATTAATACATTGGCATTTCAACTGTAATTTTTCCCAAACTGCACTGATACACTGCATTGGCACAATGTACTTACACACTATACTCTTACTGTATCTAATTTCTACATACCACTTATTCTGCATACTATGCCTACATCTGATACACACTGTAGCTGATATGTTGACAACTGTTTATTCCAGATTCCATCTGCACCAATGGCACCAGTGGCAGCAGTAACACCGAAACCAACAACACCTCCTCTGACAGCATGGAGGGGAGAGAGATAAGCCCCAGCACATAGCCGAGATGTGCACCGTGGTCAAGGCAGAGATAGGGGCACCTGAGGCCAGAGTAGTCCTTTAGAGCCCATTTTGAGCGATGACGATGCCAAGACTAGTGACTCTAAGGAGGCAATGAGTTGACATTTATTAGAGAGTTGAGGTGATGATGTTGGCTCAGGGTTCGAGAGCGGAGGTGATGTCGAGGCAGACTCTGAGGCAGAGAGCGGAGACAATACCGGCTCTGGTTTAGATTCTAATTTTGATAGCGGTGCCAATGGAGAGAGTGCTCTCGAGTCCTCCCCTCCGAGGAAGAGGACGAAGAGGGCCTCTCGAGGCCTGAGGCGACTAGCGTTGATTTTTTTGTACTTTTTTGCTTAGTTTCTTTTTGTTTGGTAGCATTAGCATATGTATAGCTTCAGATAGGTTTTATTTTTTCTTTGAAACTTGTATGCCTCTTTTGTAAAAACCATGATCGGAATAAAACTTCGTATGAAAAGTGTTGTTATTTTTACATCATGAGCACCATATTTGCATGAAATGGACATGGAATTGAAGCTGTCAAGAGAATGCTTGATTGAAACAATGTTCTTAAATGGGTAATGAGCCGACCAACAACCAAAATAAAAAAGACAAAATACAACTCGATAAACAAAGCAAAAACAACTCAAATACAAATAAACAAACTTGCTAAAACCAAAAAGATTCAAAACAAGACCTTAAAACACTTAAAGATCAAGACAAAACACATGCTGCCAACACTGCGCAGCACACAGATGGATGACAGACCAGAAAGAGGGACTGCCAGCCAAAGATAGAGATTGCCGACCAGAGAAGGTGGCCGACAGTGTGAGTAACCTCCAGATTGTTGACATCTAGCTTCCACTCACGGCCTTATCTTCTACAAAAGGTTTTGCTTTGTGATTTCTTCTCCAGAACCTCATTTCAACTGCAATTTCTTCGACAAATGGAGCCATTTCTTGCCCAAAACCTCACGGATTAGATAGCGACTTTAGACGGCATGGAAAGTGTAAATTTTTGGGGTTTCGGCATAAATGAATTTTTTTTTGAGCTACACTCCACTTTGTTTTCCGTTCCTCCATGCCACAGCCTAATGCTGGGACCTAATTACACACATCTTTCACTTCGGGGGACAATAAATATGCCTGACAATTGAAGAATTTTAGGCACTAATGGAATCCTGATGCGATGAGAAAATCATACCTCAATCCCGTTTTGGCCATGCCCAAGCTTTTGGGATGGATGTGTGGGCTCACTCTGCATAAGGCTCGATCTTTGGCTCACAACAGAGAGCTAGACATACCCAACTTGATTCATCGCTTTTCCGACATCGGTGACAGAAGCGACCTTCTCTGGCGAGGTTTTTGATAACATGCCCTCTGCTTATGTATGCTTGCTTATTTCCTTCTTGCCCCTAGTTATGGCGGATCCAGCATTCGGTTGATCAAAGTGGCCCAAGGTTTGAAAGAAGGCAAGAGTTATATTGGTTTGGCATTGGCCGAGACCTTAATGGGCTTAGATACCTTTCATCGGTGAGAGACAACCAGATTCGCGAGGAGTCCACTACTTCTTCAGGTATTGTTTCCCACCCTTTCTCATTTGTGTTTCTCATATCACTCGGCACTCATGCTCTATTTTTCTCCCAAAGCCCTTTCCTTACTCTTCTCTCAATATACATCTCTCTATTCTTTAGTCTCTCTTATTTTTCATCCCTTCCTAAGTGTGGCTTATGGATAAGCTGAAGGTAGTGGAATCTTGCCTTGAGTACTCAGCTCGAGGTTATTTCTTCTGCCACCGGCTAGTAGATTTCCCGAATAAGGGATGGTGGTGCAACTGGATGTGTAGCAGGTCTGCGGCTGAGATAGCTTGACATTTTCCCTGACTTAATCTGATCGAGATGAGTTACAATACGGTTTGACATCCTGGCATACAGTTGATCGGCCTCACGCAGTACGTGTTCTACTTTTCCTTTCGGTTCAGACGTCAGTTTGGGCATGATTAAACCCGCCCAGAGGAGGGGATAGAGTACCCGGTTTCATTCCCCATCCGTGGTTCAAACTTGGCTAGGTACCTCACTGCTTGGAGGAGGAGAGAGTTTCTGGCCCCTGCCCCTAGTTTCAGTTATGTCCTTTCTGGCGAGTGCTTGGCTTGGCTCGAGGAAGAGGCACAAGTCGGGCCTAGTTTGGCTTCAGAAGCTTCCACAAGCACGAGTAGAGGACGTAGGAGCACCTAACTCACCTATGCCCCTAGTTTATTGCTTTGACCTTTATTTTCAAGTTTTATGATGTAATAAAAACAACTTTGATTTGTATCAGAGAGTTGGAGAACTTTATGTTGAAATCAATGAAATTAAAGTTGTGAGCACTAAAAATTCTCCTTTTGGTCCAAAAATGGTCTAAGTTGTAAAAGGTAAAATTTTGAACAAAATTAACTTTTATTAAAACTTTTCAAAACAATTTTCGAAAAGGATCACCACCTGCCACACATAGAATCAATCCTCAAGGTGTACAACCCCGAATCAAAAGATCATAAATTGCCCCTTAATTGAACACCACTGCTCTGCATTGTAACCAGCTCTTTTTCCCATAATGAAGATCACAACCGAACTCTCAGGTAAAGAACAGACAAAGATAACCTGATCAGACACATGGACAAGACAGTTGAGTTGGAGGTGATTGCGGCCGAACTTCAAGATGAAGTTGCCTACATATCTCGAAGATGGGAATCGGGCCTTACGTAGTTCGGTTCAAGTCACTTGAGTATTAACTCTCTCCTTCTGCACTCTAACTTTTGCCAAAGTCGCCCTTTAGGGTTTTTAACCTTGCGAGCTCAATTTTTCTTTATTTCTAATTTTTCATACTCTAACTTTTACTTAGGTCGCCCTTCTGGGTTTTCGGCCTAGCGAGCCTCTCAGGGATAATATTTCTTCAACTTGTCCATGTTGATCGGTTGTGAAAATTCCAAACCATCTAAGTCCATGAGAATAGCAGCGTCACCTATCCAGATAGCTTTCATGATATAAGGACCAGTCTAATTGGGTCTAAACTTGCCCCTTGGGTCATGAATGGGAGCTCGGTTGTCTTTCAGCTTCATATCTCCCTTTTTGAGATTCCGGGACTTAACTTTCTTGTTAAAAGCCTTGGCAATTCTGCATTGGTAGCCCTGAACATGATACAATGCCTTCAGCCTTCTCCCATCAAATAGCATCAACTCCTCAAATATGCTCTGTTGCCAGTCTACCTCTGCTATCTGACACTCAACCATAACTTGCAGTGACAGGACTTCTATCTCAATTGGTAGAACGACGTCCATCCCGTAGACAAGAGAATAAGGAGTTGCCCCTGTAGATGTCCAAATTGAAGTTCTATAACCCAGAGTGCGAATGGCAATTTATCTGGCCAGGCCCTGTAGGTTTTAACCATCTTTTGCAATATATTCTTGATGTTCTTGTTGGTGGCTTCAACAGCTCCATTGGTTTGCGGCCTGTATGCAGATGATTTATAGAAAGCCACATTGTATTTCTCTAACAAGTCTATCACCTCTTTCTTGAAGTAGGAGCCATTATTTGATATGATCTCATTTGGAACTCCGTATCGGCAAATGATACTGTTTCTGATGAACTTGGCCACATGTGATGCTTTTAACACTGCATAGGACTGAGCTTCCACCCACTTTGTAAAGTAATCAATTGCCACCAAGATATATTCATGCCCATTCGATCGTTTTGGTGTGACTGCACCAATGACGTCTATTCCCCAGACTGAGAAAGGTCATGGCAAAGTTGTGTTATACAGTTTTGACGGCGGGATGTTCATGCCATTAGCATGAATTTGGCATTTGTGGCATCGCCGAACAAAACCAATACAATCCTCTACCATGGTAGACCAGTAGTAACCTTGCCTGAGAATCTTCCGGGATAATATCACTTCGTTCATGTGCGCTCTGCACTCTCCTCCATGGATGGCCTCAATTAGGCGCTTTGATTCCTCTTCTTCGACACACAGCTTGTGCATTCCCGGATGGCCCATTTTATACAGTTTACATCCTCAGATGATAAATTGGACGGCCATTCATCGTATTCCCCTTTTGTCCTTGGCATTTGCCCGTGGTGGATAATTCTCTTTTTCCAAGAAGTTCCAAATATCGTAGTACCAAGGGTTTTTGTCTTGTGCTTCATCTATTATGGCAATAGTTTCATAAGCCGACATGCATTTCTGCTTAATGATAATCGGACACATCCGGACTCCAAGTGGGATGTCTACCATAGAAGATAGAGTTGCTAAAATATCAGCGAACCTGTTGTTCTCCCTCAATAGATGCGTGAAAGTCAGCTTTTCAAACCTAGGAATCAGAATATCCAGGGTCTGGTGATAAACCTTCATCTTTTCTTCTTTGACTTTCCAGTCTCCATTTGTTTGAGAAACAACTAAGTTCGAGTGCCCCATAACATCTAATCTTTTTGCCCCTAGTTCCAAGGCAACTTCTAAACTAGCGATACATGCTTCATATTCTGCTTCATTATTAGACACCTTGACCCAGAGGTTGAAGGCTAAAGGTATATAGGAGTCGTCGGGTGCTATCAGCAATACACCTATCCCATGACCGTACTGAGTGGCTGCTCTGTCAAAGTACATCGTCCAAGTCTCCTCCTCAACTTGCAGAATGGCTTCATCTAGGAACAAGTATTCCATTGCCTCATCATTTTCTACCGGGCAGTTTGCCAGGAATTCCGCTACAGCTCTTCCCTTGACCGACTTGCAGGTGACATATTTGAGATCAAATTTGGAGAGGAGAAGCAACCAACGGGCTAGCCTACCCATAAGCACTGGTTTCTCAAAGAGATATTTGATGGGATCTAATCTCGAAACCAGGATTACAGAGTGAGTTAACAAGTAGTGCCTTAACTTCCTGGTAGCCTATACCAAGGCTAGACAAGCTTTCTCTAACGGAGTATAGCGAGTCTTATAATCCAACATTTTCTTACTCAAGTAGTAGATGACTTTCTCCACCCTATCTTCAGATTCCTGAGAGAGCATGCATCTCATAGTCATGTCTATCACTGACAAGTATAGAATCAAAGGTTTTCTCGGCTTTGGCGGCGACAACACATGTGGATTCTAGAGGTACTGCTTCACCTGCTCAAAGGCAAATTGAAATCGATTATCCTATCAAAATTTCTTCCCTTTCTTCAGGAGACCAAATAATGGTTCACAAGTCAAGGTTAATTTAGAAATAAACTGTCTTATGAATTGCACTTTACCCAGAAAGCCTTCCACCTTCTTTTCAGTCCTTGGTGGTGGCATTTCTATGATGGCCTTGATTTTGGAAGGATCTACTTCGATTCCCCTTTGTGTGATCAAAAAGCCCAACATTTTCCCTGCTGTTATGCCGAAGGTGCATTTCTGTGGGTTCAACCTCAATCTGTATGCTCTGATCCATTGAAAGAATTTCTCCAAGGCTGTGTAGTGGCCCTCTCTTTCTTTCGACTTGACAATCATGTTGTCTATGTACACCTCGACCTCTTTGTGGATCATGTCATGCAGAATGGTGGTCGCAGCCCTCTAATAGGTAGCCCCAGCATTCTGCAGCCCAAATGGCATAACCCGATAGCAGTAGGTACCCCACGGCGTAGTGAATGCGATTTTCTCTCTGTCTTCGGGCGCCATCAGAATCTGGTTGTACCCGGAAAACCCGTCCATAAAGGATATCAATGCATGATCTACAGTGAAATCCACTAGCTCATTAATGTGCGGCAGAGCAAAGTCATCCTTCGGATTGGCTCTGTTCAAGTCCCAGAAGTCCACACACCCGGATTCTACCATCCTTTTTCGGCACTGGGATGATGTTAACCAACCAAGTCGGATACTCAGATACTAACAAGAAACCAGCCTCCATCTGCTTGGTGACCTCTTCCTTGATTTTCAGCGCCTAATCCGGACGGACTCTACGTATCTTCTGCTTGATAGGTCGGGCCTCGGGGTTAAGAAGGATCCGATGCTGTACAATCTCATGATCGATTCAAGGCATGTCTTTGTAGGACCACGTGAAAACATCTTTGAAATCTTTTAATAAAGCGACTAAGTGCTCACGCTCCTTCGAAGACAACGTGGACTCGATCTGGACCAGATGCGGATCCTTCTCAGTACCCACATTAATAGTAATGATTTCATCTGCATAGGGTATAGCAAATCTCTCATCCTCTCGATTAATCAAGTTTTTCAAAACTAGAGGAATTTCTTCCTCTTCGTTTTCATTAAAATTCTAAAAATCTTGGTCAATACAATAAATAAGCGTCACAGAGAAATACTTAGAATCGACAGCATTCTCATTCATAAGTTCTGGCTCCTCGGTTACAACCGACTCAAAAGCAAAAGAAAAAGAGGACATGGACAAGACCTGGGCATCTGGGTTACCACCCCCGAAAATACCAAACTCAGACTCAGAAGAACCAGAATCTGATCCCGACTCCACAGACTCAGCGAAATCAGATTCTTGCTCATCACCTAACTCAGAACTAGACAGATAGCCCTCCTCCAGCTGCCAGATAAGAGATGGTGCCTCTGATGCATCCAAAATGCTGCTGGTTGGGTTCAAACCCAGTTCTTCCTTGATCATGGAGATGGTAAGGTTATCCCCCAAGTTCTCTGAGTCAGTCGTCGGATCTGCAAGGAGACAAGCCAGTGATGCCCCTACTTTATGTTCGCTGTTGTCTGAGTCACTTTCCATGCTCTATTCAGCTTCAATACTTGGTTTAACCTTTTCCTCTGTATCACTATCTTGTAGTTGTAGGTCAAAGAAGATTTCGAACCAGCGGACACGCTGCTTCGTGGAATTCATCCAAGGCTTAGGAAAGCCTCAAAAAGGGAAATCTTCTCCCTTCCGAACAAAGTGGTCATTCAGCGTTCCCTGGATTGGCCTGTGGATGAGCTAATAGTGTTTCCCGGTCTGCTTGGCTCTGGCTTTGGCTCTAATGTCTTCTCTTTTTTTGACCCAGTCCTCTTTAGTGGGTACATAGCCCAAACCAAAGGCATGTGGGTTGTGTGGCACGTCTACCAATGCTATGAGACCTTTCTAGCCCAAACCAAAGGCATGTGGGTTGTGTGGCACGTCTACCAATGCTATGAGACCTTTCTGGCCCTTTCTTCTAAGTCCCATTCTTGGCACATGCTACAATTTGTTCATGAAATAGATAAATTAAGCACTGACATGCATGCCCTCATCAAAGCCAAAATGGTCAGCATTACCCGGGCTTCAACTAGAGTGAACCCTAAAAGGAATACATCCTCCTCGCCATGAGTGATCTCCAACACTATCATAGTTACCTCTGGCAGGAGATAGATGGATAAATTCCTAAAAACAATCACCACTCCTTTCCCGTGAGGGTACTTCAACATTTGGCATTTGGTGGATGATGGAGGAGATAGCTTTCACATGATGCAACCAGGGCCTCCCTAGCAGTAAGTTGAAGGTGGCCGGCACATCCAGGACATGGAACTCGATATCTTGCTGAGCTTGGCCCACCTAGACTTTGATTTGCACCGTGCCCATGACCTCCCTGCTCGTATTATCATATGCCCGAATTACTTGGGCTATGGACATAAAGTCTGTTGGTCTAAGGCCGATTGCATAAGCTGTGCAGGAAGGACATACATTAATAGCTGAACCGGTGTCTATTAACACCACTGGTACCCATTTTTCCCTGCACTCAACAGATATGTACAAGGGTTTGTTGTGAGCTGAGCCTTCTAGCAGTAGTTCTTTGTCAGAAAAGGTTAGGGTTGGCCCGGCGCCACCTAGGAAGACCAATCCCACAAGATGTTTGGGGGTGTCATGACCCAAACCCGCCCCTATGGGTTTAGTACCGTAACCGGGCAGTAATCCGAGATTACCGAAGGCCTGCCTAACAGTGAAACAGTAATACAGAGTATAGGGGCTGGTGGAAGCCAAAACAGTAATTAAAAGATGTCCAATGAGCTGTGACAGTCTGTATGCAAAAAGACTTTTCATACATATACACATTCGGAAACAGAACAGTATTTACAGCGTATACAGAAACATTCAGTACTGTACAAGTCTCAATCAGTCTATACAGGACACAAACAAAAGGGGGAAACTAAAACACCCCGTAGCCTTGGCTTGAACAGTACTGGAACCTCGAGGTAAGGCAAAAAGGTTGGCTTGACAAAACAGTGCTTAGCCTGACGCCCCTAGCAGCGGTCCGATACCGGAACACCTACATATATATATGAGTAGTGAGCTAAAGCCCAGTGAATAACATAATGCATAACGAGGTTAAGAATGAATGTCCTTTCAGTATTGAAAACAGTCAATTGATTCAGTATATCAGTCATAACAGTCATGTGTGGTACATCCATTAGCAGAACAGTACAGTAAACAGTAGGTCTTGAAAGACCGAGCAGTCAATGATGGCCATCATAACAGTAAACAGAAGTTCCAAGATAGGAACTAACAAAGATCTCTGTAACAATAGCAGTAACAGTAACAGTAGTTGCTATGGATGCCACAATACAGTTCAGAATAGAGGACATACATTCATTCAGTTAACAGTATCAATTCAGAAACAGTACAGTTTAACCATTCAGAAGATATTCATGTTTGAACATATCTTTACACAGTTGTTACTCACAGAGTTTTGGGCTACAGATAAGCTAGTACGCGTCTCCGGATGCCAACCCAACACAGTTATAGAATGAACACACACTAAGTTACACAGTTGGGAAATAATAACTTAATCCCTAATTTGCCTCGGTGTGGTTCTACATCAATATCCTCATTAAGATACCTTAAACTAGGCCTAAGAATGCCTAGGATGAAATGAGGATGCAAGGATGCACTTTTAAACACTTTACGAAATTTTTAGAAAACAGGGGTCACACTCGAGCATGGCTTTCTACGCTCGAGCGGACATGCAGACAAAGGTTCCCCGCTCGAGCGTCACTTCCCACACTCGAGCGGACTGCAAAACATGGCAAAAGTACTGGATGTGTGAAAATCACGTTTGACGGGCGCTCGACCCCCACTCGAGCGTGTGACTCAGGTTCCCGCTCGAGCGTGAATTCCCCCGCTCGAGTGTACTGTAAAACAATGCAAAGTGCTGGGAGCACGAATTCCACGCTCGAGCACCCATTTCCCCCGCTCGAGCGTGAGTCCAAATTCTGGAAATTCCAGATTTGAACCTCAAGCTCAAAGCCAAGTTTTAATGCATCAAATTCGATCCTCTTGGGCTAATTTTTTGGAAAACACTTCAAAACTCATAACATTACATGTTTCAAGGATCAATTGTAAAGTCAAAGCCCCAAAGGAAGATCAATTAAATCCAATTTCAAACCCAATTTCATGAACATGATTCCAATTGAACATGCATGAATTTAAACAACTATCAAGCCTCAAGTACTTGCTCTAATGAGCCAATTCTTTCCAAAACATGATGAATCCAAGGTCATTAATGTTAACATGAACATGCATGCGAACATTTGTGAAGAACAACCTCAAAAATGAGAGATATGCACATGTATGCATGATGCAAGCTCCAATTCAACATTTTCTACTTAAATCTTGACTTTAAACTCTAATCCCCATGAACCAAGCAAGACAATACTTAAAGACACAATTGAGAGGTTGAGTTCCATACCTAAGTCTTGGATTTAAGATGTAGAAGTTCAAATTTACAATTGTCCTTCAATTCCTCTAGATTCCAAGTCAAGTCTCAAATGGAGCTAAGGTTTCTCCTCTCTCACTGCCTCCTACGGTTTGCTCTCAAGAAATGGCTGAAGAAATTATGTCTAAGTGTGATAAGGCTTCAAGTGTGTTAACATAGTGGCCCACTAGCATGGCAAGATGGTAAATAAGTCCAAGTGGTGCAATTTATCAATATTTGATCTAATTTAATCATACCAAATCACATTTTAATTAAATATGCCATAAAATCACATAAATTCTAATGATCATAAAACATCGATTAATTTCAGATTCGGCCGCCGACAAGGCCTTCAATTTGCAGTTTAAAGCATAAAACATGGACAGATAGTTTAACAGTCAAACAGATAGAAATGCATTTAAACTAGCACATTCAATCAGTCAGTTCAGTATTTCAGTCGATTCAATTACTTATCATAATCAGTCTCAGTTTAGCAGTAATCAGTGGTTAACCCGTAATCAGTGGTGAGGGTTATTAGTCTCCCCTCCTTAAAAAGAGTTTGGTCTTCCAAACTCGAATTACCTTCGTTCTGGAAGAAAACAGGATCCAGTGGAAACAATTCAGGGTATCTCTTGGCCATGTCATCTTCCCTTTCCCAAGTGGCATATACGCCACCATGGTTTTGCCAGTCAACTTTCACTAACGGAATCTCTTTGTTTCTCAACTTCTTGATCCGTCTGTTCACAATCTGAATAGGCTGTTCTTCATAGGTGTAGTCATCACCCAGCACTACACGAGTAGGCTCTATCACATGGAAAGGATCCCGGAGGTAGTCCCTCAACATAGAAATGTGGAACACGTTATGCATATGCTCCATTTCAGGAGCAAGCGCTACTTGATACGCCACTGGATTGATTTTCTCGATAATCTCATACGGTCCGACATATCTCGGCGCTAGCTTGCCTTTAACCCCAAAACGGGTCTGCCCTTTCATCGGTGTCACTTTCACAAAAACGTGATCACCTACTTCATATTCTCTGTCTTACCTTCTGACATCCGCATAACTTTTCTGTCGGCTCTGTGCGGTTTTCAGTCTCTGTTAAATCAATTTCACTTTTTCTATAGTTTCGTACACAATCTCAGGCCCAAGCAAAGGCCCATCTCCAACTTCTGCCCAGCAAATCGGAGATCGACATTTCCTGCCATACAATGCCTTGAAAGGCGCCATACCAATACTTGAGTGATAACTGTTGTTGTAGGCGAATTCAGCCAATGGCAAATGGCTTTCCCAATTTCCCTGAAAATCAAGGACACACATTCTCAGTAAGTCTTCCAGAGTCTGGATGGTCCTTTCTGACTGGCCATCTGTCTGAGGATGGTATGCACTACTCAGTCTTAGTTCAGCACCCAATGCTGTCCGTAGGCTTTGCCAGAATCTCGATGTAAATTTCGAGTCCCTATCAGAAACAATGGACACAGGCACTCCATGCAGTCTAACAATCTCATCAATATAGAGTATAGCCAATTTGTCCGCATTATAAATTGTTTTGACAAGTAAGAAGTAAGCAGATTTAGTTAGTCTATCAACTATAACCCAGATTGAGTCCATACCTTTACTGGAGCGAGGCAAACCGACAATAAAATCCATGGTGATATGTTCCCATTTCCACTCCGATATCGGTAAGGGCTGCAATAAGCCTGTGGGTTGTTGATGTTCGGCTTTAACTTGTTGGCAATGAAGACATTTTGATACAAAATCAACAATTTCTTTCTTCATTCCCGGCCACCAAAAATTCAATTTCAAGTCTTGATACATTTTCGTATTTCCTGGATGGATGGACAGTTTCGAATTGTGGCCCTCTTGCAGAACTCTTCTTTTCAGTTCAGAATCATTCGGTACACACAATCTTCCCTGAAATTTCAACACATTATTCTCAAATTTGAAATCCGGCCTCGGTTTGGATTCTCGTTCTTCGATGATCTTCTTCAAGAAGTCATCCTGTTGCTGTTTCTCTTTAATTTCTTCAATCAGTGCCGGTTGAGCAGAAATAACAGCTATTGTTCCACCTTGTTCTTGCAAAACAATCTCAATTTCAGATTTCTCAAGGTCACAAAGCAACTCTTTCTGTCCGGTGAGTAAACAGGCTAAATTCCCAATCGATTTCCGACTCAGTGCATCGGCAACGGTGTTAGCTTTTCCTGGATGGTACAAAATTTGCAGGTCATAGTCTTTAATCAGTTCTAACCATTTCCGCTGCCTCATGTTCAGTTCTTTCTGTGTGAAGAAATATTTCAAACTCTTGTGGTCGGTGTACACCTCACATGTTGCCCCATAAAGGTAGTGACGCCAAATTTTCAGTGCGAACACTACTGCAGCAAGTTCTAAATCATGGGTCGGGTAGTTCTTTTCATGCGGTCTCAGTTGTCGGGAAGCATAGGCAATAACTCTCTCATTCTGCATTAAAACACATCCCAAACCCTTATGAGAAGTATCACTAAAAATGGTAAAACCATCCATACCTGAAGGTAGGGTAAGAACCGGTGCAGTCACAAGTCGAGTTTTCAACTCTTGGAATGCTGATTCTTTTTGGTCAGTCCAGTCAAATGATATCCCCTTCTGAGTCAACTGTGTCAGTGGTAAGGCAATTTTGGAGAAGTCTTTGACAAATCTTCTGTAATACCTGGCTAGCCCCAAAAAGCTTCGGACTTCTGTAACATTTGTTGGTCTAGGCCAATTCACTACTGCTTCAACTTTCTGTGGGTCAACTGAAATGCCGTCTCTACTAATAACATGTCCCAAAAACATTACATGATCAAGCCAAAATTCACATTTACTCAATTTCGCATACAGTTTCTGTTCTCTTAGGGTCTGTAAGGCAAGCCTCAGATGATGTTCATCATCTTCTCTACTTTTAAAATAAATCAAAATGTTGTCTATAAATACAACAATAAAGTCATCGATGAATGGTTTAAAAATTCTGTTCATAAGGTCCATAAATGCAGCAGGTGCATTGGTAACTCCGAAAGGCATAACTAGGAATTCGTAATGTCCATACCTCGTTCGAAAAGCAGTTTTATCAATGTCCTCTGGTTTAACTTTCAGCTGATGGTATCCGGATCTTAGATCAATCTTAGAGAATACTTGAGCACCCTGTAACTGATCAAATAAGTCATCAATATGCGGTAATGGATATTTATTTTTCACAGTTACCTTGTTCAGTTCACGGTAGTCGATACAGAGTCTCAGTGAGCCGTCTTTCTTTTTCACAAACAAGACAGGTGCGCCCCACGGTGAAGTACTGGGCCTGATGAACTTCTTATCTAACAGTTCTTGCAGCTGCACTTTCAATTCTTTCAGTTCGGTCGGAGCCATTCGGTAAGGAGCTTTAGATACTGGCTATGTACCCGGAATCACATCAACACTGAACTCAATCTCCCTATCAATCAAATCCCCTGGCAGATCATCTGGAAAAACATCTGGGAATTCTCTAACTATAGGAATACTGTTCACATTAGCGTTAACATCAGTAAATACAGTCAATACAGAACAAAAATACCCTTTACACCCCTTTCTAATCAGTTTGTATGCTTTCATAGATGAAATCAAATATGGGGGAGGTACCACTCCACTTCCGTTAAACACAAATTCGGGTAGGCCAGGTGGACGGAAAACAACTTGTTTTGTCACACAGTCTATAGTAGCATGATATTTTGTTAACCAGTCCATTCCCAATATCACGTCAAAATGATCAATGTTCAGAGGCAGTAAATCAATATACAGATGCATATCCCCAATAATAATTTCACATGCAGGGTACATATAAGCACAAGTCACAGATCCCCCAACAGGTGAAGATACAACTAGCAAGTAATTCATGGGTTCCAATGGTCTATTCAATTTTCGCAAAAAAGCATGCAATACATATGAATGTGTAGACCCCGAATCAATCAGTACATATGCATTTTGAGTACAAATTGAGTATACCTGACACAACAGTCTCGGTATTTTGTACATCTCTCGGTACGAGTGCGAACACTCGGCCTTGCCTTATCGGCTCTTTCCCGGTAGCTTTAGGGTTAGGTTTTGGTGCGACAGTTGATGCTGCTGTGCTAGGTGCAGCTTTACTATTGCCTTGTGAAGTGGAAGGGCAATCTTTGACCATGTGGCCCACCTTGCCACACCTGTAACAAGCACTAGAGATTTTATAACAAACCCCCTTATGATTCTTACCACATTCAGAACAGGGCGGTATAGAACGGTTCCCTTGGCTAGAACTAGTTGTTGACCCTATATTCTACTTTTTGTTCAATAGGTTATTCTAGCCTTTCTTGAACCTAAAACCCGTCTCTTACCACGCCACTCGGTCGATGGTGTGTCAATCTGTTTCAATGCCTCGATGTTTGACTCAGCCATGATTGCTCGGTCAAGAACATCTACATACTTCAGTAGTTTTAGAACATTGATTCTGTCAAGGATTTCAACATTAAGGCCGCCTTCAAATTTCGTAGCCTTCTTATAGCCAATGTCCACCATATGTGGTGCATATCTAGCGAGTTCGGTGAACTTTGTTTCATACTCGACTACCGACATGGTGCCTTGTCTCAGCTGTTCAAACTCAGTCACTTTTCTGTCCCTGACACACTGAGGGAAATACTTTTCGAAGAAGGCTCCTTTGAATTGAGCCCAAGTCATAACGGTGTTGGTGTCATGGACTAGCATCCACCACCTTCTAGCTTCTTCTTGTAAGGTGAAGGTAGCTAGCAACACTTTATGTGCTTCAGAGCACGGAAACACTTCGAACAATTTTTCTGTCTCAAGAACCCATGCTTCAGCTTTCAAGGGTTCAAGGCCTCCCTGAAAGGATGGCAGTTTCATCGTGCTAAACTTCTGTGTCAGAGCTATTATATCATCATTAACAGGTGGCTCTGGCTGTACTGGAGAAGGTGGGGGCTGTTGGTTCTACTGTTGCCCTAGTCTTTCAGTTAATAGTTCCACCATTCTCTCCAGCCTTGCCATTCTTGCCTCAGAGGATTCAGATTCATCAACATTCCTTGCATTGTCCATTTCACTATAAGCAGTTATAGCAATTACAAACATAAGCAGTTATATGTTTAAACACATTAACACATATTCATGTCATGTCCACACATATTTTTTCATGCTCATGTGATGCCCTAATTGCTCTCTTAGGACACCCTATAGCTCATTTGGATACGTGTGTGCAGTATAACTCGTGGTTAAGTATCGCTCTGATACCACTCTGTCACGACCCAAACCCGCCCCTATGGGTTTAGTACCGTAACCGGCCAGTAATCCGAGATTACCGAAGGCCTGCCTAACAGTGAAACAGTAATACAGAGTATAGGGGCTGGCGGAAGCCAAAACAGTAATTAAAAGATGTCCAATGAGCTGCGAAAGTCTGTATGCAAAAAGACTTTTCATACATATACACATTCAGAAACAGAACAGTATTTACAACGTATACAGAAACATTCAGTACTGTACAAGTCTCACTCAGTCTATACAGGACACAAACAAAAAGGGGAAACTAAAACACCTCGTAGCCTTGGCTTGAACAGTACTGGAACCTCGAGGTGAGGTAAAAAGGTTAGCTTGACAAAACAGTGCTCCGCTTGACGCCCCTAGCAGCAGTCCGGTGCCTGAACACCTACATATATATATGAGCAGTGAGCTAAAGCCCAGTAAATAACATAATGTGTAAAGAGGTTAAGAATGAATGTCCTTTCAGTATTGAAAATAGTCAATTGATTCAGTATATCAGTCATAACAGTCATATGTGGTACATCCATTAGCAGAACAGTACAGTAAACAGTAGGTCTTGAAAGACCGAGTAGTCAATGATGGCCATCATAACAGTAAACAGAAGTTCCAAGATAGGAACTAACAGAGATCTCTGTAACAGTAGCAGTAACAGTAACAGTAGTTGCTATGGATGCCACAATACAGTTCAGAATAGAGGACATACATTCATTCAGTTAACAGTATCAATTCAGAAATAGTACAGTTTAACCATTCAGAAGATATTCATGTTTGAACATATCTTTACACAGTTGTTACTCACAGAGTTTTGGGCTACAGATAAGCTAGTACGTGTCTCCGGATCCCAACCCTACAGAGTTACAGAATGAACACACACTAAGCTACACAGTTGGGAAATAATAACTTAATCCCTAATTTGCCTCGGTGTGGTTCTACATCAATATCCTCATTAAGATACCTTAAACTAGGCCTAAGAATGCCTAGGATGAAATGAGGATGCAAGGATGCATTTTTAAACACTTTACGAAATTTTCAAAAAATGGGGGTCACGCTCGAGCGTGGCTTTCTACGCTCGAGCGGACATGCAGACAAAGGTTCCCCGCTCGAGCGTCACTTCCCACGCTCGAGCGGACTGCAAAACATGGCAAAAGTACTAGATGTATGAAAATCACGCTTGACGGGCGCTCGACCCTTGCTCGAGCGTGTGACTAAGGTTCCCGCTCGAGCGTGAATTCCCCCGCTCGAGCGTACTGTAAAACAATGCAAAGTGCTGGGAGCACGAATTTCACGCTCGAGCGCCCATTTCCCCCGCTCGAGCGTGAGTCCAAATTCTGGAAATTTCATATTTGAACCTCAAGCTCAAAACCAAGTTTTAATGCATCAAATTCGATCCTCTTGGGCTAATTTTTTGGAAAACACTTCAAAACTCATAACATTACATGTTTCAAGGATCAATTGTAAAGTCAAAGCCCCAAAGGAAGATCAATTAAATCCAATTTCAAACCCAATTTCATGAACATGATTCCAATTGAACATGCATGAATTTAAACAACTATCAAGCCTTAAGTACTTGCTCTAATGAGCCAATTATTTCCAAAACATGATGAATCCAAGGCCCTTAACGTTAACATGAACATGCATGTGAACATTTGTGAAGAACAACCTCAAAAATGAGAGATATGCACATGCATGCATGATGCAAGCTCCAATTCAACATTTTCTACTTAAATCTTGACTTTAAACTCTAATCCCCATGAACCAAGCAAGATAATACTTAAAGACACAATAGAGAGGTTGAGTTCCATACCTAAGTCTTGGATTTAAGATGTAGAAGTTCAAATTTACAATTGTCCTTCAATTCCTCTAGATTCCAAGTCAAGTCTCAAATGGAGCTAAGGTTTCTCCTCTCTCACTCCCTCCTACAGTTTGCTCTCAAGAAATGGCTGAAAAAATTATGTCTCAGTGTGATAAGGCTTTAAGTGTGTTAACATAGTGGCCCACTAGCATGGTAAGATGGTAAATAAGTCCAAGTGGTGCAATTTATCAATATTTGATCTAATTTAATCATACCAAATCACATTTTAATTAAATATGCCATAAAATCACATAAATTCTAATGATCATAAAACATTGATCAATTTCAGATTCGGTCACCGACAAGGCCTTCAATTTGTAGTTTAAAGCATAAAACATGGACAGATAGCTTAACAGTCAAACAGATAGAAATGCATTTAAACTAGCACATTCAATCAGTCAGTTTAGTATTTCAGTCGATTCAATTACTTATCATAATCAGTCTCAGTTTAGCAGTAATCAGGGGTTAACTCGTAATCAGTGGTGAGGGTTATTACAGGGGGTAGTGTCAATGGACAATTTAGCTTTGTCCATTGCTGATAGTACTGCATGTCGATATACCCCGGGAGGCCATGAGAAGACCCCAGATTGAGATGTCAGGTTGGATGCCTACCAACGGTTATATACCGCGTAGCGCCAACAACAGGGCCTCAAAAAGGACAGCGAAAAGAAAAAGGTTTTATCATCCAGAATCCAACCTTATCCTTCCAAAAAAAGTTTTATCTTCCTGAATGTCCCATCTGGATCTAACCTTATCTCACCAATCAAACCATCGCAAAGAGTCTGAATACGTCTGTTCCATTCTAGGATTTATACGACAACCGCTTGAGCAAGACTTAACCTTCAATTAGGGAGCGCATCCCATCAATCCATATATGATGCAGTATTATCTCTTCAATATTCAAGTGATTGAAAACCCAATATCACCCTAGTAAGTTTCCTGTTAAGTTAAATATTTTAAGTCAAGTTGGAACAAACTTTTGAAACAACATTTATTGCACAAGTATGAACAACCACATAGCATGAATGGAAGGAAACAAAGTCACAGCACATGAGATTAACATGTCAAAATATGCACAAGTAGTTCTAGGCATATTCATGAAGTTAAGGGGATAATATCACATAAGAATGTACATTTCCAGATTAGTACCAATTAAAGATTAAAATCAAAAAGGCTATTTCAGATTTTTCCCGAACTTGGCCTTCCTATGGTTCATAGAGAATTTTATCTAGTTTTTAGAACATATTTTAGAAGTTTTATGGCCTTCCTAGATTTTTAGTTATTTAAGAAACACTCCAGTGCTGTCCAGATTCGTCGACCGTTACAAAAATCAGATTTTCTCACAAACCACACACTTTTATTCAATGAAACCAATTTTACTTGAAAGATAACTCCTTAAGTAAGATTTTGACACAAAATGGAGGTCTAGAATATTTTTATACAGTTTTCTTTAATTTTCGCAAGTTGGCTGTAAAACAAATTTTTCTGGCATAATTTTTGAAAATAGAAATTTGGTGAGAAAAGAGGTCAACTAGGGGAAATTCTTCACTTCTCTTGTGATGAAAACATGCTCAATAATATGTATTAAGCTCAAAAATTGGAGGTGAAGGTGTGCCTTTGGAAATTTTGAGAGGTTGATATGGAAAAAGGTAGCCTTATACCGATTAAGAGAAATACAAGAAGGATAGAATCAAGGCTCAACTCCTTTCATTTTTAACACAAGAATACCATCAAAACACATCTTAAATGAATGTTTAGAACTTCTAAGAGCATGTATTAGAAAAAGGAAAATAAAAGAGAGAGTTGTGTTGTGCCTTACTTGATTGCCTAGTGAAGTGTTTGCACAATTTCTTCTCTTTTCCTCTCCTCTACTACCAAAGTTCACTCTCTTCCTCTTCTTTCTTTCTCTCAACTGAATGTGTAGGTGTGTGAGTGTATGAGATGTGTAACATGTGGAGGGTGGTGGTGTTTTTATAATAAAATTGGTGTAAAAGGTCCAAAATGCCCATTGGTTCGAATGGAATGGAATTGAGATGTATTTAGTTGGAATGTAATGGAATAAAGGATCATTAGGGAGCCTAATCATGTATTAAGGCATGATCTAGTTAGGGTTAGGCTTAAGTAGAACCAAGATAGTTACAAGTACAAGACAACTTTCCTTGAATTATGGTACCAAGGTCAAATTTTCCTCCATGAATCATATAATGTTTTTCCCAAAAGTACACAACAAGTGTATATGCTAGGCTGGCTGGCCATCTGCTCAAGATTTGGGGGATTTTCCTATTTATTTTGTGTACAAATTCCATAGATATTGTGTACAAAAAGATTTGATGAATACAATGTAGAAATATATATATATAATGGTACTAACTTGGGGTCAACTTGTGATTTAAGAAGAATATGAGGGCCAAAATCTTAATTTATGAATTTTAACGTTTAATTAAGTGTAGCATTTAATTTGTTTAAGGTCTGGAAATTTAATTCGAATAAAGTTTCTTTGTTTTGAATTAAACGACGAATTGTACTAAGAACCGGAAACCTAGGGTTTCTTGCATGAAAAATATACTTAGACATTTAATTTAATTATTATTTGGGTTTTAGAAATGGTTCTTGAGTTCTAGGTACAATCAGGATTTTTGAGTTTTCGGTTGGCACGCATGTTCGATTCTATAACTAGAATTGAAGACAAATAAGGATTGGATGGTCTTTATTGAAATATCTCAAAAGTCAATAGGTTTTACAAAGATTAGGGGCCTCACATCCATCCTTCTTATCCGGCTCATCACTCAGCCACCTAGAGTTGTCGGTTGATCCGTTCAAGTCAAACCAACCAATCTGCACATCCCCTTGATCCTGTTCGTCAAAGAATTGTAGGTTGTCTAAATCCTCCTCGAGTTTTGCCAAATCATCCAACCCTTAGCTCGGGCCATCTTCCCTAACCACATTAACCTCCACCACAGTTGGCAACACTAATTCAGACTTAATTTGACCAATCGGCACAATGTAGCAGCTTGGATTGTACACCCTCTTAGGCAAGTCCTCAGAGCTCTCTAGCAACGGACTCATACTTTCCTCTAAAGCCAGCCTCCCTTCTAATGCAACTGTCACCACCATAGGCTTAGGTTGAAGTGCGGACGTGTCCATCATGCACAAATCTATGCTTTCAAGAATGAACAACATCGGTCTTGGTTGGTGGGAAAGGGTAATATATACGCTGGGGTCGTAGGGGATGGCCAGTGTATGGATTAGGTTTAGATTTTGAGGTAGAGGAACTTGATTGTGGGCCGGGAGGGGGTTTGTAGTTATATTTGGTTTCTAGGGTGGTGCGATCACCTTGTTGTCAATGAGGTCTTGAATCTCATGACGTAGTCAGAAGCATTGGTTGGTATCGTGACCATGCTGCTAGTAAAACATGCAGTACTTCGCTGGGTTGTGTTTTGGTAGAAGAGGATCAGGTAGTGGGCAAGGCTCTAATGGTTTGAGGTGCCCTTTTTTGACCAACACCTTTATGGCTTGAGATAGGGTCATGTAGAGTTGGGTAAAGGTCCTCTGGGATCGGGCAGGGTTGGCTGAAGTTGGCGAAGGGATTGGCAGTCTTGGTTGTGGTGGTGACGAAGCTTACATCCGACGGCCTCGCAGCTGTGCTACCACTGGTGGTTGTATTGGAACTGCGCACAAAAGGCCTTTTCGCTTGCTTTTTCTCATTTGTAATCAGCCCTTGTTTCATGGCGTCTTTGATCTGAACCCCCATCTCATGGAGCTCGGTGAATGTCAACGGAGGTAGGATGATCATTTTCTGCAACAACTTCTCATGCAAATTGCGGACTACCATCCTTATCTGATCTTTCTCGGAAGGCTTTATGGTCATCATTGAAGCTTTAGCCCTCCACCTCATCACAAATTCTGAGAAGCCCTCCTTTGGCTCTTGGCGCGTTGCCTCAAGATCACAAGTTGTGACCTCAATTTGTGTGTTATACAAGTACTGAGCAATAAAGGCCTTGGCCATTTCCCCCAAATTCTGCTTAACAGAATCCTCTAACTTTGCATACCAAATGGCCACTATAGCAGACATGGTACGGCCAAAGAGAGAGAGCTTTTGCAATATGGTCAGGCCTATCAGCTGCAAGATGTTTGAAAATAGCCGTAAATGAACCATGGGATCTTCGGAGCCATCGAATCGATCAATGTGTGGCATTTTGAACCGATTTGGTAATGTCACTGCAGAGTCGGTATACCCGTGCTCTATGTCCGAGATGGAATTAACACCTTGTTCTCTCTTGAATAGCTTCTCCAGCTTGTTGACCTTAAGCACAGTTGGGTCAACCTCAAATTCAAATGGAGCTTCAGTTTGATACACAGGTGTTTTGGAGGCTTGTGGTGGGATTGGCTCTGCCGGATTGCCCTAATTTTCTTGGACATTGGCAATATGGGCAGTAGCTCCAGGTGTTGGGATACCCATGGGAGATGCATGGGATATAGAGGTCACAACCGGCTGCTGCTGCTATTATTGTAACCTGTTTATTACCTCGGCCTGACGGGCCGTGACCTTAGCCTAGCGGGCAGCATCTTGCTATAGGGTTTCAATTGTCTGTTGTAGATGATGCATAAATTCCTCAATATTGACTGGGGGCTACTCTATCATCGGAATAGGAGAGTGATTGTAGCTCGGCTTTTTTGCGCCCTCTCTCGGAAGCTCGAAAGAAAGCCCTACAGTTTAGACTCCCGCCGTTCTAAATCTAATCTCACAAGTGCAATGTGAAATTGATAAACACCAAAGAGTCCAAATTCGACAAATCTTTTGAAAAATCAATTTTGAATCAAAAATGCCAAAATTGGACTGATTTTCCAGATACAGAGTCGCCACCTAAATATTTTATTTTTGGAGAAATTTAGGAAACCCATGACTCGTGCCAAAGGCCATGTGTTCGTTATCACCAAAGTTACCTCGGCTCGGGAACTTAGGTACGAGAGGGGAAGGTCATGAATTGAGCACCCCCACTCGCCCAATCGAAGATCGGCCTCTACTAATATGATATGATTTTTATCAACATTATATGCTCTTGCTCCGGTTTATTAGGCTAGCATTACTATGTCATGTGCACAAGAAAGTATAGACTTGTTTGCCTGTCACGACCCAAACCCGCCCCTATAGGTTTAGCATCGTAACTGCCCAGTAATCCTTGGATTACCAAAGGCCTCTTGACAGATTAGCATATAATAAGGGGCTGCGGAAGCAAATATACAAAATATAAATGGTCCAATGAGCTGTGACGACATACATGGGACAGAATAATTTAAAACTTGTATAAACATAAGAGTGTCGACCAAAGGATATCATAATTACATAACATTCCCTGAAGTGTAACATCCAGAATTCAACCCAACTTAACAAAACAGACAGAGACTAGTATAAATACAAAATCAGCCATGTAACTTGACTTCGATCGAGACCTCCTCGGGAGGCACAACGGTTGGCTGACAAAAACCGAAACGAAGGCCGTCAACTCTGGCCCTGATCACGTGCCAACTCACCTACATACATAATATAAACAGTGAGCGGAAGCTCAGTGAATAATAACGGAGTAAAGGGGTTTTAATGAATGAGTCTGTACAGATTCAGAAATCATAATTCGTTTTCATAACGAACTCATATTCATATTTTTGTCCAGATCAGTTACAGAAGTCATAAGTCTTGCTTAAGCATACGTGGTACATCTATTAGCGCTAACAGAGCAGATACAGAACAGATGCAGACACATGGTGGTTATGAATAACCAGTTCCATAAAGGAACCTTTGGATCCGGGTAATAGAGAATAAACATGCTGAGCCCCATAATGGAGCCTCCGGTATGGGTAACAGAGTGCAGACATATTAAGTTCCATGATGGAACCTCCGATACCGGGTAATAGCTAACACATATCACATGATGCTAAGGATGCCACGAATACATATCAGAAATTGGACAATCATTCATTGTACAGAACATAGCATTTCAGAAAACAAATCTTATTTCATCATACAGAAAATAAATAAAGTTGAACATAGCTTTACTATGTTATTACTCACAGTTGGTTTTGAGGTAGACAGACGGAGCAGACTAGTCAAACGGTATACGGCATGTGACTTACATGACACATAATAGATACACACCTGAAACACACGTTCGAATTGTACATAACTTATTTCGTTTGTTCTTAGTGCGTTTCTAGCCTTTAATCCTCATTATGGAGTCTTAAACATGGCCTAGGAAGGCCTAGGATGGAATAAGGATGCAAAAATGTATTGGAAAACATTTTTCAAAACTTGCTGAAAATAAGGTCCACGCTCGAGCGTGGTTTTCCTCGCTCGAGCGGACAGGCAGACAATGAAGCTCCGCTCGAGCGTGACTTACCCCGCTTGAGCGGACTGCAAACTTTTGAAAAAGTACTAGTTGCATGTTTTTCATGCTCGACGGACGCTCGATCCCCACTCGAGCGTGAGACTCAGCCCTCGCTCGAGCGCGAATTCCCTCGCTCGAGCGGACTGCAAAACACATGAACTTCTGGGTATATGCATTTCACGCTCGAGCGTGACTCTCGACGCTCGAGCGGAAGTGCATGTACTCAGAGTGCACGCTCGAGCGTAAAGTTCCCCGCTAGAGCGTGGGTCAAATTTCTGGAATTTCCAGATTTGATCACCAAGCTCAAATTCAACTTTTGAAGCATCAAATCTCATTTTTTTGGGCCAAAACTTAAGGAAATACATGAAAACTCATAAAAAAGACATGTTTAAAGGATCATAACAAGAAATCATGGCCCAAAAGCATGCCAATCGTGCAAAATTCAACTTGAAACTCAAGATTAATTCATGAACATAACATGCATGCACATCTTTGAACTAAGGCTCTCCAAAACATGATCAAATGCTACTAAAAAACATGAAACTCATTGTTTTCCCAAAATCAAAGTGAACTCAACACATGCATGAGGGAATTTTTGAAAATCAATCTTCAAAATGCTATGAAACATGCATACATGCATGGAATGACTAACAATTACTTAGTTCTAACCCAATTCTTGCATGAGTTCAACATTTCACTTGAATCTTAGAAGAATCAAATTCAATTATACAACTAAAAGCTTGATCCCTTACCTAGAGTCCACAATTCCCTTAATTTTAGCCAAATCCAACAATCAACCACCAAAACCTTCTACCTCTTGATCCTTCCTAGCAATTCTCTTCTATCCCCTTAGAATTGAACCCAAGCTTCTCCCTCTCCCTCTCCCTCTCTCTCTCATTTGGGGCTTAATGGTGAGGAGAAGTGGAGTGCTAAATAGAATTAGTGGGGTCAAATGGGTTATTTGGTGGTGGCGGTGGACTAAATTGAATCAATGACCATTAATTTTATTTAATTTAATCGTTCCGAACCGAATTTTAATTAAACATACCATAAAATCCTATAAATCCTAACTAGCATATAAATCAAGTCAATTTTGTAATCGGATGCTGATAAGGCCTTCAATTCGCAAACCGAAACTAGAACGTGAACAGATCTTCCTACGCCTAACAGATATAAACACAAACATGCATTTTAATTCAGAATTTTACCTTAATTTCTAATTAGGCATAATTAGTCATTTATTAACGTTAATCAGAGGTCGGGTTTGTTACAGTCTTCCCCTCTTAAAAGAGTTTGGTTCTCGAAACTCGGATTACCTTCATTTTGGAAAAACATTGGGTCTAATGGAAATAATTCAAGATATCTTTTCATCATGTCCTCTTCTGTCTCCCAGGTTGCATAAGTTCCTCTATGATTCTGCCAATCAACTTTTACTAGTGGTATTTCTTTGTTTCTCAATCTTTTGATCTTGCGGTTCACAATCTGGATAGGTCTTTCCTCATAAGTGTAGTCGTCCTTCAAGAGCACATGTGTTGGTTCAATGACATGTAGTGGATCTCTCAAATACTCTCGAAGCATCGATACATAAAATACATTGTGCATATGCTCCATTACCGGAGGTAAGGCTACCCGATAGGTTACTGAATTGATCTTTTCAAGGATTTCATATGGTCCAACATATCTTGGCGCCAATTTGCCCCTAACACCCAACCGAGTTTGACCCTTCATCGTGGTCACCTTTATGAACACATGGTCTCCAACTTCATATTCCCTATCTCTTCTTCGGACATCAGCATAGCTCTTTTGCCGACTCTGTGCAGCTTTCAGACGCTGTTGGATCAGTTTCACCATCTCGGTTGTTTCTTGCACAAGTTCTGGTCCAAACAAAGGTCTATCACCTACTTCAGCCCAACATATCGGAGAACGGCATTTTCTTCCATACAGAGCTTCGTAAGGAGCCATTCCAATGCTTGAATGGTAACTGTTGTTGTACACAAATTCAGCTAATGGCAAATAGGTTTCCCAATTCCCCTGGAAGTCTAATACACACATTCTGATTATATCCTTCAAAGTTTGGTTAGTTTATTCAGTTTGTCCATCTGTCTGTGGGTGATAGGCACTACTCAACCTCAGTTCAGTCCCCAAAGCCTGTTGCAAACTCTGCCAAAATCTTGACACAAACTTTGAGTCCCTATCAGACACAATAGATACTGGCACTCCATGCAATCTCACAATTTCAGTCATATAAATATTGGCCAATTTGTCAGCATTGTAAACAGATTTAACAGGTAGGAAATGAGCAGACTTAGTTAAACGGTCTACAATGACCCAAATAGAGTCCATACCTCGGGAAGAGTGAGGCAATCCCACTATGAAATCCATGGTTATGTGCTCCCATTTCCATTCTGGTATTGGGAGTGGTTGTAGCAAACCAGCGGGTCGTTGATGTTTAGCTTTAACCTGTTGGCAATGTAGACATCTAGCCACAAAATCTGCAATACTCTTTTTCATTCCAAGCCACCAAAAATTCTGTTTCAAATTGTGATACATTTTCGTATTCCCCGGGTGCGTGGCAAACTTGCTGTTGTGAGCTTCGGTCATAACACGCTTTCTCAAATCAGAGGAATCTGGCACACAAAGTCTATTCTGAAATTTCAACACATTATTCTCAAACACAAATCCCGGCCTCGGCTATGAATCAAATTCCTCTATGATCTTTTTTAAGTACTCATCTTCACATTGTTTCTGTTTGATTTCTTCAATAATTGTAGGTTGAGCGGAAATAGCAGCTAGAATCCCACCTTGCTCTCGCAAGACAATTTCAATCTCCCTCTGTTCCAGGTCATCTAGCAATTCTTTTCGATTGGACGGCAAACATGACAAATTTGCAATGGATTTTCGGCTTAAGGCATCTGCCACGTATTTGCCTTCCCTGGATGATACAGAATTTGTAGATTGTAGTCTTTAATTAACTCTAGCCACCTTCTTTGTCTCATGTTCAGTTCCTTTTGGGTAAAGAAATATTTGAGGCTCTTATGATCTGTATATACTTCACAAGTTACCCCATACAAGTAGTGACACCAGATTTTCAAAGCTAACACCACTGCTGCCAATTCAAGACCATGTGTTGGGTAATTCTTTTCATGAGATCGGAGTTGTCGAGAAGCATAAGCAATCACTTTTCCATGTTGCATTAACACACACCCCAAACCTT
Source organism: Camellia granthamiana (assembly GCA_036172215.1). Classification (NCBI taxonomy): domain Eukaryota; kingdom Viridiplantae; phylum Streptophyta; class Magnoliopsida; order Ericales; family Theaceae; genus Camellia; species Camellia granthamiana. Next base: position 144,051,894 of record CM069907.1, read on the forward strand.
TGTAGGAAGCATCACTGTAAATTTGAAACCCATCAGTACCATTGGACAGAGTTAAAATTGGTGCAATTACTAACCTGGTTTTCAACTCTTGAAAGGCTACCTCTCTTTGTTTGTTCCAATCAAATGACACATTTTTCTGAGTTAACTGGGTCAATGGCATGGCAAGTTTGGAAAAGTCTTTCACAAATCTCCTGTAGTAACCTGCAAGTCCTAGAAAACTTCTAACCTCTGTCACATTTGTCGGTTTAGGCCAGTCCACAATAGCTTCAATTTTCTGAGGGTCAACAGAAACACCATCCTTGTTGATTACATGCCCCAAAAATGCCACACTGTCAAGCCAGAGTTCACATTTGGACAATTTAGCGTATAATTTCTTTTCTCTCAAGGTCTGTAAAGCAATTCTCAAGTGATTCTCATGTTCTTCCCTGCTTTTGGAGTAAATCAAGATATCATCAATAAACACAACAATAAATTCATCTAGAAATGATTTAAACACTCTGTTCATAAGGTCCATAAAAGGCAACAGGTGCATTGGTCACCCCAAACAGCATTACTAAAAATTCATAATGTCCATATCTAGTTCTGAATGCAGTTTTCTCTATGTCTTCAGCCTTAAATTTTAATTGGTGATACCCAGATCTTAGGTCAATTTTGGAAAATACTTGGGCTCCTTGAAGTTGATCAAACAAGTCATCTATTCGGGGTAGAGGGTATTTCTTCTTGATAGTTACTTTGTTCAATTCCCGGTAGTCTATACATAGCCTCAAAGACCCATCTTTCTTTTTGACAAATAGGACTGGAGCACCCCAAGGTGAAGTGCTCGGACGAATGAATTTCTTGTTCAGCAGCTCCTGAAGTTGAGTTTTTAATTCTTTCAGTTCTGAGGTAGACATTCTATAGGGGGTCCTGGAAATAGGTTGTGTTCCCGGAAACACCTCAATGGTGAATTCAATTTCTCTATCAACTAAGTCCCCAGGTAAGTCATTCAGAAACACATCGGGAAATTCACAAGCAACAGGGATAGTTTCTACATTAGTACCGTCAGATGATGCAGTTAGTATACAACACAAGTAACCCCTACATCCCTTCCTAAGCAGTTTTATGGCTTTCAGAGCCGAAATTAGATATGGGGGAGGAACTACCCCATTCCCAATAAAAATAAATTCAGGCATACCTGGTGGTCTAAGCACAACAGATTTACTTGCACAGTCAACGGTAGCACAGTATTTAAGTCAACCGGTCCACTCCCAAAATACAATCAAAATGATCAATGTTCAAGGGCAATAAGTCAACATATAATATCACATCGCGAATCATAATATCACATGCTAGATAAACATGGGCACACATCATAGAACCCCCAGATGGTGTAGATATAGATAACACATATGTCATAAGTACTAATGGTCTAGTCAATTTCCGAGAGAAAGCATACGATTCAAAGGTATGTGTAGAACCATAATCTATCAGTACACATGCATTTTGAGAACATACAGGGAGTATACTTGACACCACAGTATCGGTGTTTTGTACGTCACCGGGCACTAAGGCAAACACTCGACCTTGTCTCAGAGGTTCTTTCCTAGTATTAGCCTTTGCATTTGTTTTGGCTGTAGAAGCGGACCCAACTAAACTCACCATAGGACGGCTAGTATTCTCAGACCCAAGTGGGCAATCTTTCACTACATGACCTATCTTGCCACATCGGAAACAAGCACCGGATACTCGGTAGCACACACCCCTATGCCTTCTTCCACAATCAGAACATACCAGAATAGACCCACTACTCTGACTCGAGCTGCTTGTAGACCCCGTATTCTGTTTCTTACTCACATGAGACTGGCCTCTTCTAAAACTATACCCAGACCTTTTTCCTTTCCAATTAGTTGTTGTAACTGCTGGGGCTTTACTTTGTTTCATAGCGGCTAGGGTAGCTTCTGCCATTAAGGATCTGTCTAATACTTCCACATAAGTAGGCAATTTCAGTATGCCTACCCGATCAAACACTTCTAAATCCAGTCCACCTTCAAACTTTCGTGCTTTCTTGTAATCAGTATCCACCATATGTGGACCAAACCATGCTACTTTGGTGAATTTGGCTTCATACTCAGCTACAGACATTCTTCCCTGTTTAAGTTCTTGAAACTCTGACACTTTTCGATCCCGAAAACATTGGGGAAAATATTTATCATAGAAGATTGCATTAAACTGTGCCCACGTCATATTCCCATTGTCGCTTCGAATTAGTAACCACCACCTTCGGGCTTCATCCTTCAGAGTATAGGTGGCTAGGAGGACTTTCTGGACTTTAGAACAAGGAAACACTTCAAATAGCTTTTCCATTTCAAGTAACCACGTCTCTGCTTTCAATGGTTCAATTCCACCAAGGAATGTCGGCGGTTTCATCTTCATGAATTTCTATGTCAAGTTGATGATGTCATTATTCTCTGCTTCGGCTTGTGCCGGTGGAGGTGGAGGGGCAAAGGTTGTTGTCTTTGTTGTTGTGTCATAGTTTCAGTCAATGCCGCAAGCATTTGTTCCATTCGGCTCATGCAAGCCTCTGAAGATTCACTTACATCATTTCCCCTTGCATTCTCCATGTTGCTATAGAGACATCAAATGACAATAAACATAGGAACAATCTTATTCGTTTCTTTCAATTCATTTGCTCAAATTTACATTCAGTTTTCATATCCATTTGGATTACCACACACTCACACATGCAGATGGAATGCCCCTAATTCTTACTGGGACATCCTAAGCTCATATGGACCTGTGTGTGCGGTAGAACACGTGCTCTGATACCACTCTGTCACGACCCAAACCCGCCTCTGTAGGTTTAGCATCGTAACTGGCCAGTAATCCTTGGATTACCAAAGGCCACTTGACAGATTGGCATATAATAAGGGGCTGCGAAAGCAAATATAGAAAATATAAATCGTCCAATGAGCTGTGACGACATACATAGGATCGAATAATTTAAAACTTGTATATACATAAGAGTGTCGACCAAAGGATATCATAATTACATAACATTCCCTGAAGTGTAACATCCAGAATTCGACCTAACTTAACAAAACAGACAGAGACTAGTATAAATACAAAAACAGCCATGTAACTTGACTTCAATCGGGACCTCCTCGGGAGGCACAACGGTCGGCTGACAAAAACCGAAATGAAGGCCGTCAACTCTGGCCCTGATCACGTGCCGGCTCACCTACATACATAATTTAAACAGTGAGCGGAAGCCCAGTGAATAATAACGGAGTAAAGGGGTTTTAATGAATGAGTCCATATAGATTCAGAAATCATAATTCGTTTTCATAACAAACTCACATTTATATTCTTGTCCAGATCATATACAGAAGTCATAAGTCTTGCTTAAGCATACGTGGTACATCTATTAGCGCTAACAGAGCAGATACAGAACAGATGCAGACACATGGTGGTTATGAATAACCAGTTCCATAAAGGAACCTCCGGATCCGGGTAACAGAGAATAAACATGCTGAGCCCCATGATGGAGCCTCCGGTACAGGTAACAGAGTGCAGACATATTAAGTTCCATGATGGAACCTCTGATACCGGGTAACAGCGAACACATATCACATGATGCTAAGGATGCCACGAATACATATCAGAAATTGGACAATCATTCATTGTACAGAACATAGCATTTCAGAAAACAAATCTTATTTCATCATACAGAAAATAAATAAAGTTGAACATAGCTTTACTATGTTATTACTCACAGTTGGTTTTGAGGTAGACAGACGGAGCAGACGGTATACGGCACGTGACCTACATGACACATAACAGATACACACCTGAAACACACGTTCGAATTTTACATAACTTATTTTGTTTGTTCTTAGTGCGTTTCTAGCCTTTAATCCACATTATGGAGTCTTAAACATGGCCTAGGAAGGCCTAGGATGGAATAAGGATGCAAAAATGTATTGGAAAACATTTTTCAAAACTTGCTGAAAATAAGGTCCACGCTCGAGCGTGGCTTTCTTCGCTTGAGCGGACATGCAGACAATGAAGCTCCGTTCGAGCGTGACTTACCCCGCTTGAGCGGACTGCAAACTTTTGAAAAAGTACTAGTTGCATGTTTTTCATGCTCGACGGACGCTCGATCCCCACTCGAGCGTGAGACTCAGCCCTCGCTCGAGCGCGGATTCCCTCGCTCGAGCGGACTGCAAAACACATGAACTTCTGGGTATATGCATTTCACGCTCGAGTGTGACTCTCGACGCTCGAGCGGAAGTGCATGTACTCAGAGTGCACGCTCGAGCGTGAAGTTCTCCGCTAGAGCGTGGGTCAAATTTCTGGAATTTCCAGATTTGATCACCAAGCTCAAATTCAACTTTTGAAGCATCAAATCTCATTTTTTTGGGGCCAAAACTTGAGGAAATACATGAAAACTCATAAAAGCGACATGTTTAAAGGATCATAACAAGAAATCATGGCCCAAAAGCATGCCAATCGTGCAAAATTCAACTTGAAACTCAAGATTAATTCATGAACATAACATGCATGCACATCTTTGAACTAAGGCTCTCCAAAACTCGATCAAATGCTACTAAATAACATGAAACTCATTGTTTTCCCAAAATGAAAGTGAACTCAACACATGTATGAGGAAATTTTTGAAAATCAATCTTCAAAATGCTATGAAACATGCATGCATGCATGGAATGACTAACAATTGCTTAGTTCTAACCCAATTCTTGCATGAGTTCAACATTTCACTTGAATCTTAGAAGAATCAAATTCAATTATACAACTAAAAGCTTGATCCCTTACCTAGAGTCCACAATTCCCTTAATTTTAGCCAAATCCAACAATCAACCACCAAAACCTTCTACCTCTTGATCCTTCCTAGCAATTCTCTTCTATCCCCTTAGAATTGAACCCAAGCGTCTCCCTCTCCCTCTCTCTCTCTCGTTTGGGGCTTAATGGTGAGGAGAAGTGGAGTGCCAAATAGAATTAGTGGGGTCAAATGGGTTATTTGGTGGTGGTGGTGGACTAAATTGAATCAATGAGCATTAATTTTATTTAATTTAATCGTTCCGAACCGAATTTTAATTAAACCTACCATAAAATTCTATAAATCCTAACTAACACATAAATCAAGTCAATTTTGTAATCGGATGCTGATAAGGCCTTCAATTCGCAAACCGAAACTAGAATGTGAACAGATCTTCCTACGCCTAACAGATATAAACACAAACAATGCAACACACACATGCATTTTAATTCAGAATTTCACCTTAATTACTAATTAGGCATAATTAATCATGGATTAACGTTAATCAGAGGTCTGGGTTGTTACATTGCCCGAATTAGAACAATTCAATTTCATGTTTGTTTTTCAAAAAGGGTTTGAATTTTACCACCTTGAGTGGGCTTAAAGTTGCGAAATTGCCACTAGACAAAGTGGGCTTAAACATACATTTGTTGAATCGTTCCAATTAAAACAGTAAGCCTTCATCCACAGGCATTCAAACAATTTATTATGTAAGCATTTAGCCTCATGGAAAGCACACTAGTTATGGTAATCACTTACACTCATGCAAATATGCTAAAGCACTAAAAACTCACCTAATACTCCAAGCTAAGATAAAACAAAAGAGTTAGAAAAAATGCATGATTCCTAACTATGCTAAATGTCTAATGCAACACATGCAATATGCAATTAATAGGCTTGGCTACTAATATGGCATATGGATCGATTTTGATAACATGCGATTAAACACGTATTCAATGAAGTATTGAAATGACAATGCAGTTTGAATGATGTGCCGAGCCTCGGTGCATACAATACAAGATGAATGGATGTAAGCATAAGGTATGCTAATTGAAATATGATGCCCTTAATTTAACCATCAAAAGCGGATAAATAAAAGGGAGAAAGACGTGGGGTTGGAAGACATACAGATTATAACATCGTTTCGCTCTCACGAAGGAGAGTCTGAATAAATAAACTAAGCTAACTAGCAACTAATTAAAGCTAAGCCAATTAAGCTAACTATTACAAACCAAATGAAATAAATAGTTAAACTAATTAACTAATTATTATAGCACTTTGAATTAACTAACTAGCAAGCTAACAACATAAGTGCAAGTAACCTAAGTAATTAAAGCATTTGACTACTTTGCCACTACTCTGCCTCGGGAAATGGAAGATGAGCATGCGCATGCTCGGTTGTCACCTGAAAGGACCACCGTTTACTCTTGAATACCTCTGTTTGCACAGTTGAACATTCTTAGAACAAATCTGCTTCAGCTTACCAACAATCTATTGAGCTTTGCATCAGTGGCTGGCCGGCCACTGTTGAAGATTACCGGCCACCAGCCGGCCATGAAAGTGGCTTGCAGGCCATCAATGGTGCTCTGCCGGCCACCTACCGGCCATTAATAGTGGCCTACCAGCCACTGATACACAAGTTCATCTTGCTGCAACAGAGGACAAACAGAGCATATGCAGGGTATTTTCAAAGGTTGTTTGCACAATTCACCCCTCATTTTCATGCATAAATCCAAGGAATGGTGAACTTAAGTCACAAACCACCAATCCAAGCAATTTCATTGCGTGATGGCTTGTGATCCCAAGAATGCAATGTCAATAAATGCAAAATAAGACACAAACCTCCTCCCTTTCATGAAAAGTCAAGGGAAGAAGTTAACCTTGGAGACTTAGATCATTTCATCACTAGTGAGTATGAAATGGTCCAAGTTCCATGTGTTCAATTAACGTCCGATTGAACACAACCAAATTATTATCTTGCTCACTTTTAGTCTCAAGTTTTAGTTACTCATTTTAACTTACCAACCATCCTTTAATCCAACTAAGTCCAAAGGCGAATTAAAGTCCTCTAATGGAAAGAGGGCTCAAAACACAAGTTGCTTTGGGTATGAAAGAAGTATCATACCGTTGATAATGAACCCCCTAAGGGGTTAAGCCATTAAGTATGAAACCTCAATTTCACACTTAGGCAAGCAAGTGACTTGAAATCACTTTCAAAGCAAAATTAAAAGCCAAGAAAGAAGGGAGGTTGCAGAGATTATACTTTCTGAAATTAAGTGTGAAAAGTACTAAAACAACGCAATCAACTCAAGCAAGTGGTGTCTAATGGCCTAAAACACCAAGCTTGTGAGGACTATTACACTGCAAACATGCAAAACAAGACTCAAATGCCTTAAACAACCCAAAATAGAGTTAAAACAGTCTAAAATCAGAGGCTAAAACATGTTGAAATTAAGCTACAACAAGCTAGAAAAATAAGCTATGGCACCAACTAGGCTAGCAAACAAGACACAATGAGGGGAGGCTAACCCCTCCAAATTTGGACTTCAAAACATGATTTTCACTATTGAAATTATCTGAAAATCAAGGTTTAAAGGCCCAAAAAAAAAAAGGGTTGAAAATGGAAAACGAAGGTGTAAAGGCTTTACAAATAAGGAATCAAGAAGGGTGAACCACCTCCTAACCTTAAATGGCCAAAAAAACTAATTTCATCCATAAAGAAAGAGTTTTTTATAGCTTAAAAACAACCCAAAAGAGTGGGAAAAATATAGAAAAACAAATATGCAAAACAAGCTATCAAGACAAGTATTATACCTCTTGAAGCAAAGACTAATTCCAAGCAACAATTCAAGCCAAAACCACTTTCTAGAGCTCCAAGAAGGCTTCAAGAAACCTCAGTCCAAAGGTGATCAACTTTGATCAATGAGGTGTAAGCAAAAGTGTAGAGAATTTGTAGAGAGAGCAAAATTTTTGAATCTAAAATTTTCTGACCTTGCTACAAGAGAGAAGGGGTCCCTATATATAGAAAACATGAAATTTCTACAAGGAGATCCAGCCCTCCACGTGTGGACAGATGCAAGCATCTGTGCAAACAGCTGGCACAGCTTGCAGAAAATATCTGCAGAAAACACTGGTGGCCGGCAAGGCATCATTGGTGGCCGGTAAGGCACATCAATGGCCAGCAGACCAAAAATGATGGCTGGCAGCCTCCAAGGATGGCTGGTAGGCCACTAGAGGTTATAGGCTGGAAAGACAAAGGCCTGGTCCAAAAATGAGACGAAAAGGTGTAGACGCGCCCTGAGGACTCCCGAGAAGATCTCGTTTTGTTCTCTAGCATACTACAGTTCGGACTCGATGTCACGGTTCTAAATCTAATCTTGCAAAGTGTGATGCAAAACCGATAAATCACCAAAGAGTCCAAATCTAGCAAATCGTTTTGAAAAACTGATTTTTAAGAAAGAAGTGTCAAACATGGACTGCTTTGCCAGATACAGAGTCGCCACTTAAATATTTTAATTTTGAGAAACTTAGGAAACCCTGACTCGTGCCTAAGGCCACGTGTCCGTCATCACCCAAGTTGCCTCGGCTCAGGAACTTGGGTACAATTGGGGAAGGTCATGCAATGAGCACCCCCGCTCGCCCGATCAAAGATCGGCCTGTACTAAGCATGATATCTTATTTTTGAAAACACATGCGTTCTTATTCCAGTTATTAGCTAGAATTACTATGTGATGCACAACACACAAGTATAGACTAGATCGCCTAATTTGGAACAAAGCATCGCATATCCGTTTGTTTGGAAATGGTTTGAAGTTTGCTACTCTCAAGTAGGCTAAAACACGAATTTCAATGAATCGTTCCAATTCAAGTAATCCAACTTTCACCCACAGGCATTCAGGCAATTATATCACATAAGCAAATAGCCTCATGGCAAGCATGCTGTCATGTTAACACTCACACACATGCAAGATGCTAAAGCATAAACACTCACAGTATACTCCAAGCCAAAATAAAGAACCAGTTAGTAATCAATATATGATCCTAGCTCACGTTAAGATAGGTAATGCAACACAGGCAAAATGCGACTAGAAATAGGCTCGGCTATTTTAAGATGGCATATGAGATGCGGCAATTCAATACATGTATTCAAGTAGGGATTGAAATACAATGCAGTTAGTATGATACGCCGAGCCCGGTGCATGCAATACAGATGAATGATGCAAACATGTATAGCATAAGGATGCTAAATGAAATATGCCCTAAAACTAACCATCGTAAGCGGTTAAGTAAAAAGGAGAAAGAAGTGGGGGTTGGAAGACATGCATCACACACACGGACATTTATTACAAAATTAGCCCTCTTAGAAGGGGGTCCAAAAGAATAATACAAATCAACTAATTAATCAACTAACAAGCTAACTAATTATTACATAATCAAATGAATAACTAGCTACAACTAATTATTACAACATTTAAATAATTAACAAATTAATTAAGCAACGAAAAACAGTAAAGAGGCCTCGAGAAGAGGGACAAAGCTTCGCTCGGAAATCCGTTGCCATGCCTCATGTTGCCTCTGTTTGCACACTTATGTTCCTCTGAAAACTATGAAAATCTCTGTGATGCTTCTGAGCCACCTTATGGACACTCTGAGAGTCCATCGGCCAAAAGATATGGCCATCGGCCAAGGAAAAGGGGTCATCGACCACTTTTGAGTCCATCGGCCAAAGATTGTTAGCCGATCAGCACTGCAGATAGCCGACCGGCCATCTCTTCCTGCAAACTGCTCCTATTGCTGTAGCAGAGGACAAACAGAGGCATTGCAATACATTTGCAAGAAAATGTTTGCAACTACACTTCTTATCATGTTTGAAGCTCAAAGAAATGTAGTGCTCGACCCTCGAGCCATCAATCATGCATTCCAATGCATGATGGCCAAAGAAGCCAAGTGTGCAATTCAATGTAAAATGAATGCACAAAAACACATAAATGCTTAGAACTCTATCATGCATAATTAAGAGCGTCAGCGACCGAGAATTGAGGCACATTTCATCACTTCAAGTATGAAACGTCCCTCGTTCCTTGTGTTTGGCTTAACACCCAAACCAAACACAATGTAATGCAAGTATGCCAAATACAATGCAATGCATGCATGATCAACTTAACAAAGCAACACAAGCATGCAAAAATGGCCAAGATAGTGTACAAAAATGAGCTTAAAAGAGGGAGATGCTTACCCTTGAAGCACAGCTGCAAAACAACCACTTTTCTGAGCCAAACAACCTTCAATCAGCCCAAAAATGGGTTCCAAGGGACCTCAATCCAATGGTGATCAAATTTGATGAAGGAAGTGTATGCAAACTAGAAGTATTTTTCTACTTCTATGCACTTCTATGCACAAAAGGAGCAAGAGAGAGAGGCTCTAGAGGGAGAGGCAAAGATCTTGCTCTGGAAGTTTTGTAGAGAGAGAGGGATTTTAGTGAGAGAAGCTCTCAAGCTTGTCCAAGAAGTTCAACCCTTTGAAAATGAGATATAACGTTTCATTATATAGCAAAATATCAATTTTGGTCGAAAATATCTGAATTGGGACAGCTGGAGCAAACTGGAAACAGCTGGAGGAGAAATATCTTCAAAAAAAAATGAATTTGGTCACTTTTGGCTGATCGGCTATCTTTAGTGCCGATCTGCTACTTGTGATGGCCGATATGCTACTTTTTTGGCCGATCTGCTACTTTTGTGGCCGACTGTACACATTTGTGGCCAACAGGAAATTCTCCTCTGCAGGTCCAATTTCAAATGGGCATAACTCCTTCATATGAATTCCTTTTCAGGTCATTCTTGTGTCCAAAATGAAGCCCCAGAAGTCTTCTTTTCAGATTTGTCAATCTCACCTCAAAATTCCATGTGTGCTAAGAGATATCCCTCTTTTAGTGAAGGTTGCTTAGTTTCGGTCCAACCAGAATGATACCCAACTTCAACCAACCATATATCCCCCATCCTGACTTGGCTTTAGGAGATTCTTGAGTGTAAAATGAAGCCCCGGAAGTCTTATTTCCAACGGTGGAAGCCTCATAGCTTAAATCCAAGTGCATAGACAGATAAGCCTGATTTAGCGAGGACCGCTCGACTCTCTCTTAGCGATTCATGCCCAACTTCTTCCTCAGCTAGGTTTCTTCCCTCTTCTCCTCTTTTCTTTAACTCCAAACCCCTAAACAAGGAGTTTTGAAAGATTTTTCCAATATTTCATCTCTCTTTCATTCATTTCCCCCTTTGTCCTTGCTCGATTTACCAAAAAGCGCAACATTTGACAAAATGCAAGCCTCGGAACATCGTAGGAACTTTGTTTCAAAAATATTTTGAAAGAGAGGATTTTAAAGTCTAAAAACCATTCCAAAATAGCTTTGGTCCAAAATGGGATGTGGGGTTAGGATTTGACTCTCTCCTTGCCGAAGAAATTAAACCTTTGCCCTGCACACCTTTCACCACCAAGTAAACCATCAATAGTGCCCAAGTCTTAAAGGCGGTCAAAAATTGGGTGTCTATAGTTGCCCCTCTTTGATAGAACTCGGAAGTCATGAAGTGACGTGAGTGAATGTCAAAGCCCAGAGATGACCCATTTTTTACAAGGCCGAAGACTTAGACAAACAGGTAACATAATAAAGAGATGTGCCCACAGACAGGGGCAAAATGCAAATGATATGCACGATGCCGAACATAACTTATGATTATGCAAAGAGGGCTGTAATGAAACAATTATGCACAATAAATGCAACATTTTAAGCGAATGCTATGCAAGCAAGTAAACACGAACCAAACTACATCTCATGTAGAAAGGATGTAAGAAAATTATACAATCTCAACCACGCACCACGCAGGAAAGACTAAGAGCAACCATTGGGGACACCCGAGGTCTCAAACAAGATTCTGACGCATTGTACGCGAAAGGAAAAAGAGTGGCACAAGCATTGGAACATGTTCTAAATGCTCTTAACCAAAGAGGGAGAAACATAGGGACATATCCTGGTGTTTCGGAAAGGTATAAGCATTGGAACGTATTCCAAATGCTCTTAACCAAAGAGGGAGAAACACAGGGACATATCCCGATGTTTCGGAAAGGTATAAGCATTGGAACGTATTCCAAATGCTCTTAACCAAAGAGGGAGAAACACAGGGACATATCCCGGTGTTTCGGAAAGGTATAAGCATTGGAATGTATTCCCAATGCTCTTAACCAAAGAGGGAGAAACACAGGAACATATCTCGGTGTTTCAGAATAAGAAGGAGAAATATAGGGACGTATCCCGGTGTTTCGGAATAAGAAAGAGAAACATGGAGACGTATCCCGGTGTTTCGAAATAAGAAGGAGAAACATAGGGACGTATCCCAGTGTTTCAGAATAAGAGGGGGAAACATAGGGACGTATCTCGGTGTTTCAAAATAAGAGGGAGCGTGCATAACAATGCAAGTGGAAAGTGCGTGACAACGCAAGTGAAGGGGTGTGCATGACAATGCAACCTAAGATGAATTCCAAACACGTTGAAATCACGTGAGGAAAGGAACACTCTAACCATGCTAAAATCGTGAGCAGAGGACCGAAAACAACCGCCCAGGTGCGCGCACAACACAACCTGAGATAAAACACGCCCAGGGCTGCGTTTCACGCGTCCTGAGATAGCCTCGGAGGACAATGATCCTAAACGCTGCATAGCGTGAAAGGATAAATGATTAGAAGACAACACAAGAATGCAAATAAATGCAATAAGTGCAATGATACGATACATGTTACAACATGTTACAAGCAATGTAGACCATGATGTTTAGGGAATGCAATAAAGAAACAAAGCGGTGTTTTTAGAAAGCACCTCATGGAGTGAGTGGTTGTAAACCGCTCTACTCTGACGGGGATCTCCCCCTTGTGTTCTTCGAACTCTTACCTTCAACTCTCAGTATAAACGTCCTAAAATGCTGATAAGGGGTAACTTCTGCATGTAGAAACCACAAATGCCATTTTCCTTCCTGATCTCATTCACAACTTTCCCTATTCTTCAACGGGGTGACAGACTAGGTTGGTTCAGTATCTAGAACCGAGGTGCATACCCGTTACCTCAACCTATGGGGCTTCCATACAGAGTTCAAGCCAGGGATACACCCCTGGGTATTTAAACCAGACTTTAGTCTCGGAAATTCCAAATCTTTGCGTTCTAGGCATCAGCCATTCGAACTCTAGTTTCCACCGTCGCAGTTGATCTCCTAGGAACTCATTGCAAACACAGCCAAGATGCCTCTGGCGGGGAACGGTACTCAGGGAGAGCATTTCTGATTGCCATTCTGGCATTGAAACAGTCAACACAGTATTCGGTTGACTTTGAACACACAGCTCGTACAGCATACTGTCCATTCTAAACACATAGCTCATAACACAGTACTCAAATTATTCTGCACACGGCGAATTCTGAACACACTGCTCATTCTGAACACACGGCCCATAACACAGTGCTTAGTTTATTCTGCACACGGCGAATTCTGAACACACTGCTCAATCTGAACAGACAAGATGCAAAAACGAAACATGCAAAAGTTGAAACAAACTCGGATGCTCCAAATTTTCCCTCTTTTCTTTTGCTTCGTAGTTTGGAACCCATATAGCTTCAGATAGGTCCTGGTTTTACTATTCTCACATGACCTGGGTTAAACCCCGTAGTTTTATGAAAGAACAAATCTTGTTTTACACAAATGTGGAGAATGGCACAGCACTCCGAGCACAAAACGGTTTATTTTGAAATTGAGAAATGAATTCTCGACCGAGTATTGAGCCTACGACTGAACACAGCGCACCACAACTCAACAACAGAAAACAAAAGGTAAACAACCTAAACACATCGAGAAACATTTGAAACGACTCAAAGACAGAATCGAGACAAACAAAACAAAAGATACGACACTCAGACGTATTCGAATGGCAAGAGACCTCTCGGTTCACAAGGAGCCAGTTTCTCCGGGTATTGTTTCCCATCCTTTCTAATTTGTGTTTCTCACGTCACTCAGCCCTCAGGCTCTGTTTTTCTAAAAAAGCCCTTTTCTCACTTTTTCTCTCAGCACACATCTCTCTATTCTTCAATCTCTCATTTTTTTATCCCTCCCCCTGGGTAGTTGATGGATAAACAAGAAGTTGTGGGCTCTTGCCCCTAGCATCTTGCCAGATTCTCATTCTTCTGCGCACAGCTAGTGAATTTTCCCACAGAGGAGTTACGATAGGATGTGCAATAGATCCATAGCTGACAGCGGTTGGCGACGCCCTTGGCCAGTATGGATGTGATCATACCTGTCTGGATGAGGGAGTGGAATATCCTGATCCATTCCAATTTGTGCTTCGCACTTAGCTTGATATCTCACTGCTTGGAGGGTGAGAGAGCTTCCAGCCCTTGGCTGTTGGCTTCAATGGTGTCCTTTTCTGGCAAGTATAGTGCCTTGTAGCAAATAGAGTGCCCTCTGGTAAGTACGTTAACAATGGGGAAAAGACAGAACACCTGACTCAAATGTGCCCCTAGTTCATCACTTTAACCATTTTTTTGTTTTGGCTTTCTACTAAAACAATTTTGACCAATATGAGAGTTAGATTAATACACTTATTCAACTTTTTGACTTGAAACCATGCAAGTTAGGTTATGAGCACTGAAAATTTTCCTTTTTTGAGTCCAAGAAATGGTCCAATTTTGGAAAAATGGAGCAAATTTTCAAGAAAATTAGTCAACTTCAGTAAAAAAAATTCTCAAAAACTGTTTTTGCAAATGGCCACTGCTCGGCCAACATGGAACTTACTCTTGATATGCACAACCTCAGATCCAAAATAATGGAAAATTGCCCCTTGCCTAGATGGCACTGCATGGCAACGGAAAGTTGCCCCTTGTCGGAATGGCACCACAGCGCACTGTAATCAGTCCTCAAAGTGACGATCACAACCGAACTCTCGGATACAGAGAAGATAAAGATGATCAGAACCATTACATGGACACAGCTGATTTGGAAGTGTTTATGGCTAGACTTCAGAGAGAAGTTGCCTACGTATCCCAAAGATGGGAATCAAGCCTTACGTAGTTCAGGTTAAGGTACACTCGGGTATTAACCTCTCCTTTTACGCTCTAACTTTTGCCAAGGCCGCCCTTTCTGGGTTTTCAACCTTGCGAGTTATGTTTTTCTTTTCTTTTCAATTCTTTTCATTTTTTTTTCATTCTTTTCTTTTTCTTCTTTTTTCATCTTTCCTTCATTCTTTGCATTTTTCTCTTTTTTGTTCTTTTGTTCCTTTTTTTCTCTTTCTTGCTTTAACTTTTGCCTGGGTTGCCCTTCTGAGTTTTCGGCCCAGCGAGCCTCTCAAGGGTAAAAGTGTAGCTTTGTCCATGTCAAATGGTTTGAGATCTCGAAGCCATCTGAATCCAGGAGAATGGCTGCTGTCTACTGATGATGTTGGAGTCCATCAAATGGGGGTTGAACTTGCCCCTAGTGTTGTAGAGAGGAACTTAGTTGTCCTTCAACAATTCTTTCTTCTTTCCTCCGTTCTGGGGTTTGGCATTCTTGCCGATCTTCGTTAGTTTGAGAAACATCCCAATCTTTTACTCTTTGAGCATAATTTGACATCTTTTGCCCTTAGTTCGAGGGGTGTTCCTGATCTGGCTTCGCAAGCTTCTTTTGATCATATCTGATATTCTCGCCCCTAGTTCATGGGCTGCTTCTGATCCGGCCACATAGGCCTTACATTGTGGTTGACCTTTGAACATTATGAATCCAAGTTCATGGTTTGAAAGCAAAGGGGTCGAGTCTCGAGGCTGAGAGCGATCCTAGGCTGCACAATCTCAAGAGCGATTCCACACAGGTCTTCGCAGAACCACACAAAACATTTTTTGAAATCTTTTAAGAAAGCGACTAGTCGTTCGCGCTGAAGACAGTGTAGAACCGATCCGGACCAAGCCAGGATCCTTCTCAGTACTTACATCAACAAACATGATTTCATTCATTAAGGGTTTAGCATGCCTCTCTTTCTCTCAATTGATCAAATTTTGCAAATCTCAAAGAATTCCTTCCTCTTCGTTTTCATCACAGTGTTCAAAAAGTTTTGAAAAACTTAGGTCAATGCAATGACTTCAAGGCACAGAAAAGACACAGTTTTAGTCAAATACTGCCATCTCATTCAGAACTTCTGGCACAACCGGCACAAGGCAGAAGCAAACACAAGAGTGTGAAAAGTACTGCTGTTTCATTCAAAATCTGTTGGCACAACTGGCTCCAAGGCAAAAACAAACTCAAAAGAAAGTGAAAAGACAAACACAAAACAAGCAAGTGATTTCCGAGGTAACACCCCTAGAATCACTCGACTCCTATACAACAGGACTGACTCGATACAACAAGATAGACCCCAACTGACTTAGTATGAAAAGACTGACTCTATACAGCGAGATAGACTCTAAACAACATAACAAAACTGACTCAATACTGGAGTCAAAAAGTACAAAAGCTACCATTTGCAAATGCTCAAAATAGTGCGTTCCATATGCCACATCTGGAGTAAACTGAGTGCCGCCCGCAGATGGTTCATCCGCCGATCACATCACATTATCCCCCAAGTTCACTGATCCAGTGCCGATAGACTTTGCGAGACTGGTGCGGTGATGGCGTTGTTGTCAATCAAATTTTGTATCTCGTGGTGAAGACAGACGCAACTGTCGGTGTCATGACCGGTTTGTTGATGGAAAGCATAGTACTTAGCCGGGTCATGCTTTGGAGGGAGATGATCGGGTAGAGGCCGTTGTTCTAACGGTTTCAGATGTCCTTTCCTGAGTAGGACCCCTAGAGCTTTAGACAAAGGCATATAAAGTGGGGTGAAAACCCTCTTACCTCAGGGTAGATAGTCCGAGGTTCGGGGGTTTGGATTGGATGTACCAACAAAGGGGGTGGCTATTTTCGAAGTGATGGTGGCCATTCCAACTTTAGAAGATCTTGTAGCTGCGTCACCACTGGTGGTCGCATTCGAACTGCATGTATAACCCTTCTTGGGTGACTCCCTTTCGTGGTCAATCAGACCTTGTTTCATTGCGTCTTCAATCTGTACCCCAATCTCGTGTAGGTCCGCAAAGGTGGGAAGGGGTAAGACTATCATTTTTTGCATCAGCCTGGGTTAGAGGTTGTACACAACCATCCTTATCTGGTCTTTGTTGGAAGGCCTTATAGTCACCATCAAGGCCTTTGCTCTCCATCTCATCACAAACTCTAAAAAACCCTCATTTGGCTCTTGGCGAGTGACTTCAAGATCACGAGTTGTGACCTCAATCTGTGTGTTATAGGAGTATTGAGCAATGAAGGCCTCAGCCATCTCTTCCCAGTTCTATTTCACAGAGTTCTCCAATTTCGCATACCAGATTACGGCTATCCCAGACATGGTTCGGCCGAATAGTGACAGCTTCTGGGCTGTGGTCAAGCCCATTGGCCTTAGTATATCAGAAAACAGGTGGAGGTGCACCATTGGGTCTCCAGAGCCATCGAAGCGGTCGATATGTGGCATCTTGAACTGGTCCGGCAGAGTCACGGCCGAATCGGTGTATCCATCATCTATGTCCGGAATGGATTTTACGCCTTGAGCCTTCTTGAAAAGCTTTTCTAGCTTGCTCACTTTTAGCGCTGTTGGATCCACCTCGAACTCGAACGGTGAATCCACTAGATTGGTGGGCGCTTTGGATAGCTGGGGTAGGATTGGGGGCGGAGTTGGACTCGTTGGAATGTCCGTATTTTCCTGGACATTTGCAGTCTCCCCGAGTATTAGAACTCTAGGTGGGGGAGGAGGTGGGTGCGAAGCAGATGTTCCGGCTTGCTGTGGTTGTTGCTGTTGCTGAAGTCTAGCAATCATTTCTGCCTGTTGGGCCATAACCTCGGCCTAGCGTGCGACAAACTCTGCTTGATGAGCAGCATCCTATTGCATGGCTTGCATACTCTCCTGGAGTTGACGCATCATATCCTCCATAGATGCCATATTGTGCTGATCTAACTGAACAATCGGTATATCTTCCTGAGGTAAAAGTAGGTATCTCAACCCAACTGCGCACAGGTGAGATGGATAATGACCGCTGATCTGAGGACTATTGAACTGGCGATCTGTGCCTGACAAGCCTTTCTTTGCCTTACCACTGGCGAAGGAAACACTGGTTTCCCTTGAATTGAATCTCTGACCTGACGAAGTCTATCAACACAAGTCCGGTGTACTGGGGGGATATTGGAGCCTTCTGAAGCTACGGTTCCAAGACCACCTAGCAAAAGAGAAAATAGGCAGCATCTCAACCCGATTTTACCAGAACAGATATAAGCATAGCTGAATAACTGTACTCTTTACTGAATTCTGCCCAAAATTCTGCCTGTAAACTGATACCCTCAGGTAAAACTGATTCCCCCAGAATACTGATGCTGATGCCTGTAGGCCTGATACCCAGACTTGCAAACTGATACGTGCATACCTGTAGAGGCCAACTCTAAAAGCACATAGCAAGCAAATGAGAGCCAAAACACCCCTATGTTGGGGTAGGGTTTCCCTGTCCTATTTTGTCAGGAGCTACGGTTTCACTACGCACGTAGCGGTTTTCAAGCAACCTACAATCGGGTAAGCAACCTGGCTTAGTTTGGAATAGTCACTATGGATTCCGATATGCGCTAGGTCGAATGGTCAAAAGGGTGCCTCGGTAAAAACTGAGGTTTGTGTTCTCGTCATGGCAAAGCCCGCAACCAGTCAGCCTTATGGCGCGCTTCTCAAAGCAAGCCTCTGGTAAACTGTTCAGGAATAGCATACGGCAAACACGGTGTCCTAGGCGCACCAATGCAAATGCAATGCAAAGAGACACATAAGTGTAATCAAAACAAGATATCATGAGTTCGAGTCAAGTTCTCTAAATCCCCAACAGAGTCGCCAGAAATAGTAGACACGCCCCGAGGACTCCCGAGAAGATCTCGTTTTGTTCTCTAGCATACTACAGTTCGGACTCGATGTCACGGTTCTGAATCTAATCTTGCAAAGTGCAATGCAAGACCGATAAATCACCAAAAAGTCCAAATCCGGCAAATCATTTTGGAAAACTGATTTTTAAGAAAGAAGTGCCAAACATGGACTGCTTTGCCAGATACAGAGTCACCACCTAAATATTTTATTTTTGGGAAATTTAGGAAATCTTAACTCGTGCCTAAGGCCACGTGTCCATCATCACCAAAGTTACCTCGGCTTGGGAACTTGGGTACGATTGGGGAAGGTCATGCAATGAGCACCCCCGCTCGCCCGATCAAAGATCGACCTGTACTAAGCATGATATCAAAGATCGACCTGTACATAGCTAGAATTACTATGTGATGCACAACACACAAGTATAGACTAGATCGCCTAATTTGGAACAAAGCATCGCATATCCGTTTGTTTGGAAATGGTTTGAAGTTTGCTACTCTCAAGTAGGCTAAAACACGGATTTCAATGAATCGTTCCAATTCAAGTAATCCAACCTTCACCCACAGGCATTCAGGCAATTATATCACATAAGCAAATAGCCTCATGGCAAGCATGCTGTCATGTTAACACTCACACACATGCAAGATGCTAAAGCATAAACACTCACAGTGTACTCCGAGCCAAAATATAGAACCAGTTAGTAATCAATATATGATCCTAGCTCATGTTAAGATGGGTAATGCAACACAGGCAAAATGCAACTAGAAATAGGCTCGGCTATTCTAAGATGGCATATGAGATGTGGCAATTCGATACATGTATTCAAGTAGAGATTGAAATACAATGCAGTTAGTATGATGCGCCGAGCCCAGTGCATGCAATACAGATGAATGATGCAAACATGCATAGCATAAGGATGCTAAATGAAATATGCCCTAAAACTAACCATCGTAAGCGATTAAGTAAAAAGGAGAAAGATGTGGGGGTTGGAAGACATGCATCACACACACGCACGCTTATTACAAAATTGGCCCTCTCAGAGGAGGGTCCGAAAGAATAATACAAATCAACTAATTAATCAACTAACAAGCTAACTAATTATTACATAATCAAATGAATAACTAGCTACAACTAATTATTACAACATTTAAATAATTAACAAATTAATTAAGCTATGAAAAACAGTAAAGAGGCCTCGAGAAGAGGGACAAATGCATGCTTGGTCGGCTTTGCTCGGAAATCTGTTGCCATGCCTCATGTTGCCTCTGTTTGCACACTTATGTTCCTCTGAAAACTGTGAAAATCTCTGTGATGCTTCTGAGCCACCTTATGGACACTCTGAGAGTCCATCGGCCAAAAGATATGGCCATCGACCAAGGAAAAGAGGTTATCGACCACTTTTGAGTCCATCGGCCAAAGATTGTTAGCCGATCAGCACTGCAGATAGCCGACCGGCCATCTCTTCCTGCAAACTGCTCCTATTGCTGTAGCAGAGGACAAACAGAGGCATTGCAATACACTTGCAAGAAAATGTTTGCAACTACACTTGTTATCATGTTTGAAGCTCAAAGCAATGTAGTGCTCGACCCTCGAGCCATCAATCACGCATTCCAATACATGATGGCCAAAGAAGCCAAGTGTGCAATTCAATGTAAAATGAATGCACAAAAACACATAAATGCTTAGAACTCTATCATGCATAATCAAGAGCGTCGGCAACTGAGAATTGAGGCATGTTTCATCACTTCAAGTATGAAATGTCCCTCGTTCCTCGTGTTTGGCTTAACACCCAAACCAAACACAATGTAATGCAAGTATGCCAAATACAATGCAATGCATGCATGATCAACTTAACAAAGCAACACAAGCATGCAAAAATGGCCAAGATAGTGTACAAAAATGAGCTTAAAAGAGGGAGATGCTTACCCTTGAAGCACAGCTGCAAAACAACCACTTTTCTGAGCCAAACAACCTTCAATTAGCCCAAAAATGGGTTCAAAGGGACCTCAAGCCAATGGTGATCAACTTTGATGAAGGAAGTGTATGCAAACTAGAAGTATTTTTCTACTTCTATGCACTTCTATGCACAAAAGGAGCAAGAGAGAGAGGCTTTAGAGGGAGAGGCAGAGATCTTGCTCTGGAAGTTTTGTAGAGAGAGAGTGATTTTAGTGAGAGAAGCTCTCAAGCTTGTCCAAGAAGTTCAACCCTTTGAAAATGACATATAAGGCTTCATTATATAGCAAAATATCAATTTTGGTCAAAAATATCTGAATTGGGATAGTTGGAGCAAGCTGGAAACAGCTTGAGGAGAAATATCTTCAAAAAAAAATGAATTTGGTCACTTTTGGCTGATCGCCCATCTTTAGTGCCGATCTGCTACTTGTGATGGCCGATATGCTACTTTTTTGGCCGGTCTGCTACTTTTGTGGCCGACTGTACACATTTGTGGCCGATAGGAAATTCTGCTCTGCAGGTCCAACTTCAAATGGGCATAACTCCTTCATATGAACTCCTTTTTAGGTCATTCTTGTGTCCAAAATGAAGCCCCGGAAGTCTTCTTTTCAAATTTGTCAACCTCGCCTCAAAATTACATATGTGCTAAGAGATATCCCTCTTTTAGTGAAGGTTGCTCAGTTTCAGTCCAATCGGAATGATGCCCAACTTCAACCAACCATATCTCCCCCATCCTGACTTGGCTTTAGGAGATTCTTGAGTGTAAAATGAAGCCCCAGAAGTCTTATTTCCAATGGTGGAAACCTCATAGCTTAAATCCAAGTGCATAGACAGATAAGCCGGATTTAGCAAGGACCGTTCGACTCTCTCTTAGCGATTCATGCCCAACTTCTTCCTCAGCTAGGTTTCTTCCCTCTTCTCCTCTTTTCTTCTACTCCAAACCCCTAAAAAAGGTGTTTTGAAAGATTTTCCCAAGATTTTATCTCTCTTTCATTCATTTCCCCCTTTGTTCTTGCTCGATTTACCGAAAAGCGCAACATTTGACAAAATGCGAGCCTCAGAACATCGTAGGAACTTTATTTTAAAAATATTTTGAAAGAGAGGATTTTAAAGTCTAAAAACCATTCCAAAATAGCTTTGGTCCAAAATGGGGTGTGAGGTTAGGATTTGACTCTCTCCTTGCCGAAGAAATTAAACCTTTACCCTGCACACCTTTCACCACCAAGTAAACCATCAGTAGTGCCCAAGTCTTAAGGGCGGTCAAAAATGGGGTGTCTACAAAAGGATACATGGTTTGAAAGGCTCAAAGTTGTGGCATTCTGCTGAGGGCTTCGAGCACTCGGCGAGTAAACAAACTCATCATTAAGTGTACCTGCAAGGACATCCAAGTCGCAAGGGCTGTTAAAAATGGGGTGTCTACAGTTGCCCCTCTTTGACCAAACTCGGAGTCATGAAATGACGTGAGTGAATGTCAAAGCCCAAAGATGACCCATTTTGACAAGGCCGTAAGACTTGGACAAACAATCAAGACAACAAAAATAAATGGTTACACCCACAGGCTGCCTACGTATCCATTTGCAAGGAATTAAACCAGTGTAGTTCTGGGGTAAAATGCAAATGATATGCATATTGCAAGAACATAACTTATGATCATGCAATGAGGCTATACAATGAAACATTTGAATACACATGCAATGCTAAGAAAATGTCACATTTAAACAAACTGAAACAAGACACAACAATTTCAATCATGAAAAGAAGTAAGTAAATAACACGTAACACATGGAAATCATGAGCCAAGCCACATTTCATGCAGAAATGCTATGACAAAATTATGCAAGCTTACTTACGTGTCGCGCAAGAAAGGTGAAGGGCGACCTAACCATTGGGCGCACCCAAGGTCTCAATCGAGATCCTAACGCGTTGCACGCATAAGGAGAAATGGGTGGTGTGAACACTGGGTGCACCCGAATCTTTTTAACCGATTTACAAGCCTAACGTGTCTCACATGAGAGGAGGAAGGGATGGTGTAAACACCGGACGCACCCGAATGTTTTTAACCAATTTGCAATCCTAACGCATCTCACGCGAGAGGAAGAAGGGGTGGTGTGAACACCGGGTGCACCCGAATGTTTTTAACCAATTTACAATCCTAACGCGTCTCACGTGAGAGGAGGAATGGGTGGTGTGAACACCGGGCGCACCCGAATGTTTTTAACTGATTTGTAATCTTAACGTGTCTCACACAAGAGCAGAAAGGGGTGGTGTGAACACCGAGTGCACCTGAATGTTTTTAACCAATTTGCGATCCTAACACGTCTCACGCAAGAGGAGGAAGGGGTGGTGTGAACACCGGGAGCACCCGAATGTTTTTAATCGTGTGAAAAAAAGGATGGGACCCGAATATGGCACGAATGATTTTAACAGGAACTCCTCTGATTGAACCATACATACAATATTGTGTCTGTGTAAGAAAGAAACTTAACAAGTGCGATTTAGTAAGGATGCATGTTCTATGCAAGACAAACAACCGAGATACAATGGCATGTTCTATGCGAGAAACAAAAACAGAAGCATGTTCTATGCATGATACAAGAGCGAAAGCATATTCTACGCATGAATCAAGAATGAGAGCATGTTCTATGCATGAAACATAATGGATACAAGACGCGCATGCATGTAGACACCCCATTTTTTACCGTCCTCAAGACTAGGGCGTCATCACTTGTGCACTCGATGATTATGATTGCATGTGTTCGTTTTGAGTGCTCGAAGTTCTCGGTGGAGTGCCTTGCCTTTGAGCCTTGAAACCTTATCTATTTTGTGCTTGGTTTTGGACCAATTCTTGTTGTGTTTGAGTCTGGAACCTTTTGGTAACCTGTCAGCCACCACCATAGGCTATCGGCCATGGATAGTGGTTGTTGGTGAAGGGTGTGGTCAGTCAGCTACCAGTAGTGGCCGACGACCACCAATGCTTTTTTCTAGATATTTGTTGACAGCTGTGCCAGCTGTTAACACAATGAGCTGCATCTCCCTACACGTGTATGGTGGGATGTTTCCAAGCTTAGAAAGTGTTTTTCTATAAATATGGGAGTTCCTCTCCCATTTTGGGAGGTTAGCAATTTTGGAGCAAAATTCTCTCTCTCTAGATTTCTCTCTCTCTCTTGAAAATTTGTTCTTGTAGTTAGTTTTCTCTACACTTTTACATATGCTACCTTGATCAAAGTTACTTCTCTTTGAGACGAGGTTCCTTGAGACTTGTTTTGAGCACTAGCAAGTGGTTTTAGCTTGGGTTTGTGCCTAGAGTTGCTCTTTTCTTCAAGAGGTAGTTTACTTGCTTTGTTCACTTGTTTAGTATACTTGTTTTCTCATCTATTTCAACTGTTTTGAGGCCAGTTTTGAACCATAATAAACTCTGTTTTTGTGACTTAAAAGTGGTGGCTTGACCTTTTTTTAGTTAGGGATGGTTCACCCTTCTTGCTTCTTTCCTTGTATAGTTTTTGTGCTCTTCACTCATCACTTTCAAACCAACTTTTTTGAACCTTTTAACCACTGAATATTAGAGTATTTTTAGTGGCCAAAAACTTATTTTGAAATCCAAAATTGGAGGGGTTAGCCTCCCCTCCTCATGTCATGTTTGCATGCCTAGTTAGCTTCACATGTTAGCATTTTTTTTAGCTTAACTTAGCTCAAGTCTAGTATGTTTTAGTCTCTAAAATAACCTGTTTTAGCTCTATTTGGGCTGGTTAGTTTGTGTGAGTCTTGTTTTGCATAGTTGTAGTGTGAATTCCTTCACTAGTTTGGTGTTTTAAGGCTTTAATCATCATTTGTGTGAGTTGGTTGCATTTTTTAGTGCTTTTATCACTCAATTTCAGCACATACAATCTCTGTAACCTCCCTTATTTCTTCACTTTTTGATTTGTTTTGAGGGTTGTTTCAACCTTAGGGTTGTTTAAGCTTGAGGTTAAGGCTCATGCTTAATGGTTTAATCCTCCTTTGAGGGTTCATTACCAACGGCATGAAGCTTCCCCCATGCCTTGAACTACCCATTGGTTGACACTTCTTTCACTTTAGAAGACACTCACCAATAGACTAATTGATTAATGAATGGTTTGGTAATTAAAATGAGTAAACAAAATTTGTAAGTAAAAGTGTGCAAGATAAGCATTCTTTGTGTTGCATTGCATGTGTTCAAATTGGACATTAATTTGAACACAAGGAAAATGGGACATTTCATACTCAAAAGTGATGAAATGTGTCATTTTCGTAGGTCACCATTGCCCTTGATCATGCATGATAAGGTAATGGTCATTTTGGTCTTATTTGTGCATTTATTGAACTTGTACAAACTTGGTCCCTTAGCCATCATGCATGGAAATTGTTTGATTGATGGTTTAAGGGCCAAGAGTTTCTCTCATTTGAGCTTGTGTGATGATAAGGAGAGTTAACGGTATAGACAACCTGTGAGAATACACTATTTTGCTCTGTTTTGCTCTCTGTTACAGCATGGAAGTGTGAACTAGCAGTGGCCGACAGCCACCATCAGTGGCCGACTGGCCACTAATGGTAGCCAGCCGACCCCTTGTCCCTCTTGTCGGCCATTAGTGTTTTTTTTTTTTTGCACAATGTGTTCCTGAGGTGGAGTAGAGGTGTTCTGGAAGTTGGGAGAAGTTTCAGTGATCAAATGTGCAAACAGAGGCTGCAGCAGCAAAACGGTGGTTTTTTCGGGTGAAGGATCAAGCATGCATACACTCCTCACTTCCCGGGATTAGCTAGTTAATTTAATTAGCTTTAGATCAAGCATGTGTTATAATTAATTAGTTATAGATAATTAAGTGTTTTCAATAATTAGTTAGTTTAACTAGTTATTCATTTTTGGTTTGTAATAATTAATTAGCTAGAAGTAGTTAATTAATTCAGTTTGTAATAATTGGTTAGCTTAATTAGCGTAGCTAATTGTTTAGTGCTTATTCATTCAGACCCTCCTTCGTGAGGGCATAATGTTGTAATAAGTGTGCGTACGTGTGTGTATGTCTTCCAACCCCACGTCTTTCTCTCTTTTATTTAATCGCTTTTGATGGCTAGATTAAGGATTATATTTCAACTTATCATATCACACGCTTGCATCCATTCATTTGTATTGCATGCACTAAGGCTCGGCGCATCATTCAAACCGCATTGTTATTTCAATATATTCTTTGAATACGTGTTTAATCGCGTGTTGTTCAAATCAATTCACATGCCATATTAGTAGCCGAGCCTATTAAATTGCATATTGCATGTGTTACATTAGACACTTAACATAGTTAGGATCATGCATCTTTCTAACTAGTTCCTATTTCGGCTTGGAGTACTTGGTGAGTTTTATGCTTTAGCATACTTCCATGAGTGTGATTGTCATATTGCCATGTCTAGCATGCTTCCCATGAGGCTATGTGCTTAAATGATAAACTGCATGAATGCCTGTGGATGAAGGTTAGTTGTTTGAATTGGAACGATTCAATAAATGTGAGTTTTAAGCCCACTTTGTTAAGTGGTAAATCATGTTTTAAGCCCACTATGTTTGGTGGCAAATCCGCATCTTTAAGCCTACTTGAGGTGGCAAATTCAAACCATTTTCGAAAACAAACATGAGTTGAGTTGTTCCAAATTGAGCAAACTAGTCTATACTTGCATGTGTGCGTCACATAATAAAGCTAGTTTAAGAACTGGAACAAGAGCACATAATGTTTATAAAATATCATATCATAATTAGTGGAGGCCGATCTTTGATCGGGCGAGCGGGAGTGCTAATCCATGAGCTTCCCCCCTCGTACCCAAGTTCTCGAGCTGAGGCAACTTTGGTGATGATAGACACGTAGCCTTTGGGATGAGTCAGGGTTTCCTAAATTTTCGCAAAATAAAATATTTAGGCGGCAACTCTGTATATGGAAAAGCAGTCCAATTTTGGTATTATTTGATTTAAAATCGATTTTCTAAAAATGTTTGCCATATTTGGACTCTTTGGTGTTTATCAATTTTACATTGCACTTATGAGACTAGATTCAGAACCGCGGGAGTCCGAACTGTAAGGCCTTCTTTTCAAACCCTTTCCAAAAGGCGAGGCACGGAAAGAGGCGAGTCCACAATGCAATTCTCGTGAAATGCACATCTTACACAAGGAAGCGAAATGCATATTCATGCAACAACGTGAAATGCACGTGTAATGCAACAACGTGACATGCATCTACAATGTAACAACGTGAAATGCATGTACAATGCAACGACGTGAAATACATGTACAAAAGCATGATTTGATAAACAACTTCCTACCTCTCGGAAGAGTTACAATATGTTTAAAGGATACACCTAGTTCATGTTGACAAGTGACGAATATAGCGCACCAAAAACACAATTTTAAGCTTCCGTAGAGACAATCTGAACCAAACAGTGAACCCTCCCTATACTTCTTGGGAACCAAGGACACGAAACATCATCAGGACCCCAAGGGAAGCCACCGGCTACCTGCCGACCACAAGGGAAGGCTGCCAGCCAGGCGCCGGCCACTGGTGAGCCTTGCGGGCCATCAGTGGGCCTTGCCGGCCAACGATGGCAGTTCAGGGGCAAAAGGGACTTTTCGGTTTAGGTCTTTAAAAATAAGCCACTAAGGCTTATTTCTTCACACCCATATGCCCAAAATTCCTCTTTCTCTCTCTCTAAACACTTCTTCTCTCTGGATCTGGGCTTTCTATGCGTTTTCCAACGCCCCACGCGAAGTTGATTCGCTAAACCCTCTTTGTTCTATTCACTTTGAACCGATTGAAATTTGATTTCGACCCTTCTTCCTTCACTTTCACCGTTCTAGCTTTGTTCCCCTCAAGTTTCTCTCGAGTTCAGTGCACTTTTCTCGGCTTTGACTTTTTCTTCCATTTTCTCTCTCCTAGAGTTGACTTTTTCAAAGTTCACCATATTTTCGGCATTTTTCCTCACTTTTTCACCTACTTTACACCCATTTTCAGATGGCGGAAAATGTACCACACAATGGGCTCTTCCAGAGACTCCCCTGGTATTTCCACCAGTTCCTGAGGTAGTAGAGCCAACAGCTGACCTTGAGGCCGACCTTGAGGCAGAGTTCGAGCTTGGGGCTGAGCCAGAGCTGCTACCGCTAAGGGTACGGCCTTTCGATTCGGAGAGGTATCATCCCCAGACACACATATTGCCTACCTCTGGAGGCATCAGACGCTTTACTGAGTTCTCTCGCGGTGCACCAGAGGACCTCCTGTTGAGGGAGCCAACTTCTCACATGTCAGCCATTGCCGTTGAGGTATGAACTCTATTTTCATGCATTTCTGCCTTTCTTTACTTGCATTTCTTGCATTGCCTTTTATTTGATTATACTATCATCACTGCTTGATCTGACTATACTTTCACCACCATTTACTGTATTTCTTGCATTGATTTTCATCTGATTGTACTCTCATCACTGCTTGATCCGATTCATCTATTCTTTGCCACAGGGCGAGTCTCGCGCCTTCAGAGGATACGGTGCTACGACTGCTCGAGATTGGTACGACGAGCTCCCTGCTGGAGTTCGCGACATCATTGACAAGGCTGGCTTCGACCTATTATGCTCTAGCCTGACGCAGGTCACCGTGAGCCGCCCTCTCTTGGCTCGTAGAGAAATGGTAGGACACCACCAACTCCTTCCACTTTCCCACCATAGGGGAGATGATGATGAGTCCCTATCACTTTGCCATGATCATTGGCTTAGACTTAGGGGATGATCCGATCCCTCTTGACATAGACATGGAGGAGTGGAAGGCGGCGTGGTTCGAGTTGCTAGGAGCACATCCACCTATATATCAGACGGAGATGGTCAAATACACCTGGTTCGCTGAGCGATTCAGAGGAAGCGAGCCTGAAACAGTAAAGAAGACAGAGCAGTACGCCAGAGGCTTCCTGATGTTCGTCTTCGGTGCCACCTTGTTCTCGAACAGGTGGAACACCGTAGGCCTGCATTTGCTGAGCGCCCTGGTGACCCTTCCTCGGATTCGTTCTTATGACAGGGGCGGAGCTGGCCTCTCCGCCTTATATGGCTACATGAGCTCGACCTCCCGTCTGAGAGCAGACTTGATTGGAGGCTACTGGCGAGCCTAGGAGGTATGTATCTCAGCTTCCTTTTTG
Source organism: Camellia granthamiana (assembly GCA_036172215.1). NCBI lineage: Eukaryota > Viridiplantae > Streptophyta > Magnoliopsida > Ericales > Theaceae > Camellia > Camellia granthamiana. Next base: position 144,080,788 of record CM069907.1, read on the forward strand.
CATTTTACATTTTCTGCTTTACATTTGTTCAACACTTGTGCTTTCTACTTTGCACTTCATATATCTACTTAGACACTGTGCTTTCTGCTTTGCACTTTCTGCATTTGCTCAATACTATATTGATTACATATGATTGCACTTTCCCTACAACTATGGGTGTATGCATATTTTCCGACTCTGGCACCAAAGCCTGTAGAGGAGCTTTCATTGGCAGTTCCCTAATCACGAATATATGATGGCAGGCTCTATCGTAGGACCCACGAGTCCTTCACATTCTTCAAGCAATACTTCGACGCGGTAACTGCCCATGAGCTAACTCGAAACACAGTCATTATTGCTTTATCACCGTTTTGATTCATATTTAGCAACTGACAACAACTAATCACCTATACAACCTCTATTTGCATATTATGTGGCATCCATAGGCGATAATGCCAGTAGGGGTCCGGGACCAATATGCTAGGGCCTGGGCCATTTCCCACTACTGCATCCTACTCGAGGGCCTAGTTTGCTGGGCCTAGTTCTTGGGCGAGCGCTTCATGCGCCAGATTATGGGCTTGCCTAACCCGATCATCCCGATGGCTCCGCCAGAGTCCATGCGATTTGCAGATGGCCTATTTGTTGAGGAGATCATCCAGTTTATAGTGGACCTAGATGCCAACTACTTTCAAGCGAAGGGAGACTATACAGCCTTCATTCAGACACATCTAATGCTGCCCTTGACCGGTGCTCGTGGAGGTGAGGAGGCGAGAGCTCCTACTGCGTGAGAGAGGACTAGAGTGACCTGGGCAACCAGGGCTCGTGGTAAAGGGGATTCTGAGGCAAGATAGAAGACTAATGGGCTAGAGCTTCCGACCACGTTGACTTGCTGGCGACACACCAGGGATGCCTACCAGGTTCTAATTGAGTCTGCGGCGGCTGGTCATAAGCTTGTCGGGATCCGAGGCCCAACTCAGGTATGAACCACACTTTACATTTGCAACCCACGCTTCATTTCAAATATGTTTACTGCAAACACTAACCATCCAAATACATTTACAGGCGTCCATCGAGTACACAGGAGGTGTCCTTAAGCTGATAGCCTTGTTGATGGGGATGATATAGAGGAAGGAGACGGTACTCGGCCTCCACGGTATCCTGGTAAGTTCTTCAGTTTGCACTCCAGGCATCAAATTTCCATTGACACACTGACACTGACATTTCAACTGAAAACTTCGGGAACTGCATTGATACACTACATCACACACTGCGCTCGCAGACTACATTCATACTATACTCATACTGTATCTAATTTCTACATACACTCATTCTGCACATCATGCTTGCATCTGATACACATGCTGTAACTGATATGTGACAACTGTCTTTTCATATCCCACTAATGCCAATGGCACCAGTGGTAGCTGTAGTATCTGCACTAGCGGTGCCTCCTCCAGTAATAGGGAGGAGAGAGAGATAGGCTCCAGCAGGCGGTCGAGGCAGATCTAGGGGCACCCGAGATGAGAGCAGTCCTTTAGAGCCCGTTCTGAGTGATGATGATGCTGAAACGAGCTACTCTGAGGAGGCAATGAGTCAGCATTCAGACTCATCTGAGAGTGGGGATGACGTTGGCTCGGGTTTCGAGAGTGGAGATGACAATGCCGAGGAAGGCTCTGGAGCAGAGAATGGAAATGACACTGGCTCGGGCTCTAGTTTAAATTTAGAGTCTGTTTCAGACAGCAGTGCTGATGGAGATAATGCCCCAGAGTCCTCTCCTCTGAGGAAGATGACGAAGAGGGCCTCTAGAGCATGAGGCGACCAGCGCTGATTTTTTGTATTTTTGCTTAGTTTCTTTTGTTGGTAGCATTAGCACATTGTATAGCTTTAGATAGGTTTATTTACTTTAAAACTTGTACTTCTCTTTTGTAAAAGCCATGATCGGAATGAAAACCAATTTTTATGAAAAAGTGTTGTATTTTGCATCATGGGCACCACATTGCGTGGAATGGACATGGAAACGAATTGGCCAAAATAACACTCTTGATTGAAACAAAAATTTAATCGAGTAACAAACCGACCAACAACTAACATAAAAAACAATATACAACTCGATAAACAAAACAACATCTCGATAAAGCGAAACAACTCAAATACGACTCGACAAACTTGCTAAAACCAAAAGGACTCAAAACAAGACCTTAAAACACACAAAGAGTAGAACGAACACATGCTTCCATCACTGTTCAACACAAAGGTGGACAGCAGGTCAAAGTGAGAGACTGCCAGACACAAACATGGGTTGTCGGCAACATGTTGGCAATCAATGTCCTTTGCTGGCCACCAATGTGGCTTGACGGCTACCTGCCGGCCATTAGTGTGAAGGACCTTCAGATTGTTGACACCTGGCTTCCACTCGCTGCCTTATCTTCTATAAAAGGTTGAGCTTCGTGATTTCTTCATTTCAGTTGCAAATTCTTCACAAATGGAGCCATTTTTCGCCGAAAAACTCTCGAATTGGATTGCGACTTTAGATGGCTCAAAAAAGGTGAATTTATGGGGTTTCGGCATAAATGCACTTTTCTCACTGAGCCGTTCTCCACTTTGTTTTCCGTTCCTTTACTTCGCGGCTAGATGCTAGAACCCCGATTACACATGTCTTTAGTTTCAGGGGGCAAGAGATATGCCCGACAATTGAAGAATTTCAGGTGTTAATGGAATCCCGATGCGATGAGGAAATCATACCTTAGCCCCGTTTTGGCCACATCCAAGCTTTGGGAAGGATGTGTGGGCTCACTCTTCATGAGACTCGATCCTTGGACCACAATGGAGAGCTGGATATTCCCAATCTGATTCATCAATTTTCTGACGTTGGTGACCAAGGTAATCTTCTTTGGCGGTGTTTTAGGCAACACGCCCTTTGCTTATGTATGCTGGCACATTTCCTCCTTGCCCCTAGTTTCAGCAGGTCTAGCATTCGGCTAATTGAAGTGGCCCAAGGTTTGAAAGAGGGCAAGAGTTGCATCGGCTTGGTGCTGGCCGAGACTTTGATGGGCTTAGGCGCCTTCCATCAGCGAGAGACTACCAAATTCGCAAGGAGTCTACTACTCCTGCAAGTAATGTTTCCTACCCTTTCTGATATGTGTCTCTCACATTGCTCGGTACTCATGCTCTATTTTTCTCTCAAAGCCTTTTTCTCACTTTTCTCTCAACATACACCTCTCTATTCTTTAATCTCTCTTTTCTTTCATCCCTTCTCAGGTGTGGCTTATGGATAAGCTGAAGGTAGTGGACTCTTGCCCTGAGTACTCAGCTTGAGCGCACTTCTTCGACCACCGTCTAATGGATTTTCCAAACGAGGGATAGTGGTGTCACTGGATGTGCAACAGGTCCACTGTTGACATTGCTTAGCATTGCCCCTGGCTTAATTTGACCGAAATGAGCTATAGCATGACTCAGCAACCTAGCATTCAGCTGATTGGCCTTACACATTGTGTATTCTACTTTCTGTTCAAGTTCAGACGTCAGTTTGGACATGATCAGACTTGCCCAAAGAAGGGGGCAAAGTACCCAATTCCATTCCCCATCCGAGGTTCACATTTGGCTAGGTACCTCACTACTTGGAGGATGAGAGAGCTTTTGGTTCCTGCCGCTAGTTTCAACTACGCCCCTTCTGGCGAGTGCTTGACTTGGCTCGAAGATGAGGCACAAACTAGGCCAACTTTGGCATTAGAGGTTTCCACAAGCACGAGCGGGGGACGCAGGAGCACCTGACTCATCTATGCCCCTAATTTATTGCTTTGATCATTATTTTTCAAGTTTTATGAATGTAATAAAAGCAACTTTGATCTGTATCAAGAGTCGGAGAACTTTGTATTAAAATCGTTGAAATTAAAGTTGTGAGCACTGGAAATCTTCTTTTTGGTCCAAAAATGGTCTAAGTTATAAAAGGTAAAATTTGAACAAAAATCAACTTTTATCAAAACTTTTCAAAACCATTTTCGAAAAGGATCACCACTTGACACGCACGAAATCAGTCCTCGAGATGTACAACTCCGAATCTAAAGATCACAAATTGCCCCTTGACTGAATAGCACTACTCAGCACTGTAACCAATTCTTCTCTCAGAGTAAAGATCTTAACCAAACTTTCAGATAAAGAATGGACAAAAATGGCCTGATCAAACATATGGACAGGACAGTTGAGTTAGAGATGGTTACAGCCGGACTTCAGGATGAAGTTGCCTACATATCTCGAAGATGAGAATCAGGCCTTGCGTAGTTCGATTCAGGTTCACTCGAGTATTAATTCTCTTCTTTTACGCTCTAACTTTTGCCAAGGCCGCCTTTTAGGGTTTTCAACCTTGCGAGCTCAGTTTTTATTTATTTCTAATTTTTTGTGCTTTAATTTTTGCCTAGATCATCCTTCTGGGTTTTCGGCCTAGCGAGCCTCTCAGGGATAGTATTTTTTCAACTTATCCATGTTGATTGGTTGGGAAAATTCTAGGCCATCTAGGTCCATGAGAATAACAGCCCCACCCAACCAGATAGTTTTGATGATGTAAGGACCAGTCTAATTGGGTCTGAACTTGCCTCTAGGATCATGGATAGGAGCTCGGTTGTCTTTCAGCACCAAATCTCCTTCTTTGAGATTTCGGAACTTAACCTTCTTGTTAAAAGCCCTGGCAATCCTGTGTTGATAGCCCTAAACATGGTACAATGCCTTTAGTCTTCTCTCATCAAACAACATCAGTTCTTCGAACCTACTCTACTACCAGTCTGCTTCTGCTATTTGACACTCAGCCATGACTCGCAACAATGAAACTTTTATTTTGATTGGCAGAGCAGCCTCCATCCCATAGACAAGGGAATATAAAGTTGCCCCGGTAGACGTCCGGATTGAAGTTCTATAGCCCCAGAGTGCGAATGGTAATTTGTTTGGCCAATCCCTGTAGGTCTCAACCATTTTCTGCAAAATATGCTTGATGTTCTTGTTAGCAGCCTCAACAGCTCCGTTGGTTTGCGGCCGGTATGTAGATGACTTATGAAAAGTCACATTGTATTTCTCCAAAAAGTTGATCACTTCTTTCTTGAAATGGGAGCCATTATTTGAAATAATCTCGTTCGAGACTCAATAACAGCAAATGATGTTGTTTCAGATGAACTTAGCCACATGCACTGCTTTCAACACTGCGTAGGACTGAGCTTCCATCCACTTTGTGAAGTAATCAATCGCCACCAGAATGTATTCATGCCCATTCGACCCTTTTGGTGTAACTACGCCGATGACGTCGATTCCCCAGACTGAAAAAGGCCATGGTGAAGCCATGGTGAAGCCATGTTGTACAGCTTCGACGGCGGGATGTTCATGCAATTGGCATGAATTTGGCATTTGTGGCATCGCCGAACAAAATCGATACAATCCTTCGCCATGGTAGACCAGTAGTAACCCTGCCTGAGAATCTTCTGGGCTAACATTACTCCGTTCATGTGTGCTCCGCACTCTCCCCCATGGATAGCCTCCATCAGGCACTTTGATTCCTTTGCGTCAACACACAACTTTTGCATTCCCAGATGACCTCTCTTGTACAGTTTACCTCCGCAGATGATAAATTGAACGACCATCCGCCATATTGCCCTTTTGTCTTTAGCATTTACCTGTACATCGCCCGAACTTCCTCCGCGCACCCCCTCTTTCGGAGAGGGCGCGAATTGGGTTCTAGCCACTACAGTTCGGACTCCTGTCACGGTTCTGAATCTAATCTCACAAAGTGCAATGTAAGACTGATAAATCACCAAAGAGTCCAAATCCGACAATTGGTTTTGACAAATCAATTTTGAATTAAAAACGCCAAACATGGACTACTTTGCCAGATTTCAGAGTTGCCACCTAAATATTTTATTTTGAGAAATTTAGTGTAGACCGCCCGAACTCACTCCACCCGCGAGGGCGCGAATTGGGTTCTAGCTACTACAGTTCAGACTCCTGTCATGGTTCTAAATCTAATCTCACAAAGTGCAATGTGAGATTGATAAATCACCAAAGAGTCCAAATCCGGCAAATCATTTTGGAAAATCGATTTTAATCAAGAAGTGCCAAACATGGACTGTTTTGCCAAATTTCAGAGTCGCCACCTAAATATTTTGTTTTTGGAAAATTTAGGAAACCCTGACTCGTGCCTAAGACCACGTGTCCATCATCACCAAAGTTGCCTCGGCTCGGGAACTTGGGTACGAGGGGAGAAGGTCATGAAATGAGCACCCCCCGCTCGCTCGATCAAAGGATTGGCCTCTACTAACATGATATGTTGTTTTTGAAAACACATGTGTTCTTGTTTGATTATTAGCTGACTTTACTATGTGATGCGCACAACATACAAGTATAGACTCAATCACGCGAATTGGAACAAAATAACTCATGTTTGTTTTTGAAAGTGGTTTGAAAGTGCTACTCGCAAATAGGCTAAAGCGAGGATTTGCCACCCTCAAGTGGGCTTAGAAAAACATGATTTTGCCACTTCAAGTGGGCTTAAACTCACAATCATCGAGTTGCTCCAATTCAGGAAATCAAGCCTCCACCCACAGGCATTCATGCAGTTAAACACTTAAGCGAATAGCCTCATGGAAAGCATGCTGTGATGCAACACTTACACACATGCAAGGATGCTAAAGCGTAAACACTTACAGTGTACTCCGAGCCAAAACAGAAGCTAGTTAGAAATCATACATGATCCTAGCTATGTCAACAATGCCTAATGCAACACATGCAAAAATGCAACTAAGTGGGCTCGGCTATCTAAGATGGCATATGAATGCAACACTCGATAACATGCTTTAAAACACGTATTCAAGTAAGTATTGAAATTCAATGCAGTTTGAATGATGCGCCGAGTCCAGTGCATGCAATACAAATGAATGATGCATGCATGCAAAGCATAAGTATGCTAATTGAAACATGCCCTAAAACTAACCATTGAAAACTAGTAAATAAAAGGGAGAAAGACGTGGGGTTGGAAGACATTAACACACACAAGCACACTTACTACAACATTGTGCCCTCTCGACGGAGGGTCCGAATGAAATGAAAGCTAACTAGTTACGCTAATTAAGCTAAGCATTACAAATCACAACTAATTAACTAACTAGTTAACTAATTACAAACACAAATGAATAGCTAAGCGCATTAACTATTTAAGTACAGAACCCAACGAATTGATTAGCTAAGTAAAGCAGTTAAAAGGCCTCGAGGACAAGGGATGCATGCATGCTCGGTCAGCTTCCTCCCGAAATCCCGTCGTCTTGCCACCGGTTGCCTCTGTTTGCATTCATTTTGATTCCTGAACACTAAACCAATTCCCAGACTACTTCCACTCCAGAACCAGAACCACTTTGAACCATCTTCAAGCTGGTGGACTGTCGGCCACCAGGGGAGGCTGTAAGCCACTTGTCGGCCACTTAAGGAGGCTGTAGGCCACTTCCTCTGGCCGGTCAGCCAGTTGCTTCTGCAAACTCCAGTTTTGCTGCAAATAGAGTACAAAAGGGGCAAGGCAAAGCATTTGCAGGGTATGTGTGTACAACCACCCTCCTTATCATTTCTCAAGCTCAAAGGAGTGCGGTACTCGACTCTCGAACCACTAACCGAGCATCACAATGCATGATGGCCGAGAAGCCGAGTTTGTACAAGTCAATGAATGCACAAATAACACACAAGTCTTAAGAGGCCTCCACCCTATCATGCACAATCAAGGGGGACAGCGACTAAGAAATGAGGCACGTTTCATCACTTCAAGTATGAAACGCCCCTCGTTTCTTGTGTTTGGATTAACGTCCGATCCAAACACATGCAATGCATCACAAACATGTTATCTTGGCATGTTTTACTTGGTCCAATTTTGTTTACACATTTTAAGCTTACCAATTAATCCTTTAATTGATTTGTCCAGATATGATTGTCCTCTAATAGGAAAGATGGTCTAAACCACAAGTACCTTAAGCATGAAAGAAGCCTCATGCTTTTGGTTAATAGAAGCCCTCAAGAGAAGGCTAAAACCATTAGGCATGAGAGCCTCAATTCCATGCTCAAGCCAGCAAGGGGCTCAAGACCTCTTTCAAAACAAATGAAGGAGTAAACAATGGAGTGCAATGGCATGTATTTCAACACTGAAATGAGATGCTAAAGACTTTGAAATCATGCAAACAAACCATGGGATGCATGCTAAGGGCCAAGAGCATTAAAGTTAGCAAAGAGCAATACACAAGAGGCATGCAATATCGAGCTTAAACAACCAAACCAGCCCAAAATAGAGCTACAACATGGCAAATTAGTGGCAAAAACATGCTCAAACTATGGCTCAAAAGAGTAGAAAATCATGCTCCTTTGGTAGCTCACAAATAAGCCACAAAGGCACAACTCTTAAACACAATGAAAGGGTGATAAACATGAGAGTATGATAGAAGTTTATGCTCTGAAATCACATACCAAATGATGCCATAACATGCAACCATCACAAATATAGCATGCTAAGGTGCTCAAAACTCAAGACTAGCTAAGGCACTTGCACCATAGCCATACAAAGCAAGCCATACATGACCAAGACCACCTGGAACAGAGTTTAAGCATGCTAAATCTAGGCCAAAAGCATGCTGAAACAGAGCTAAAACAAGCTAGAATTAGAGGCATAAAGCATGATGCATGTTAAGCCTACAAGGAGGATTGCACTACAAGTACAAAAACCAAGCAAGAGGTGACCCCACCAACTAAAATCAGAGTTAAAGCATGTCAAAATAACACCAAAAACATGCTGGAGTGAAGCCAATACATGCTAGAATAACAAGCTAACTCATAAAGCATATTAGGCTAGTCAACAAGGATTACACTACAAGTGTATGAAGCATGCATAAGGTGACTCAACCAAGCCAAAACAGAGTTACAACATACTGAAATGAGGCCAAAAATAGGCTGAGATCAAGCCAACACATGCTAGAAAAATATGCTCAAGTATGAGGCCAACAAGACATGGAACCAAGATACAAAGAGGGGGACCACCCCCCACCTATTTTGGGTCCCAAAACCCACTTTCCATTACTAAAATTCCTCTAGAATTCAGTGGTTAAAAGGCCAAAATGAGGTGATCTCAAAGGCTTTAAAAGCTAGCACAAAGCAAAGCAAAATAAGCCACAAAAAGGGGGTAGACCACCCCTAACTCAAACAAGGCCTTAAACAGCCATTTTTAACACTTAAAAATGGAAGTTTTTACAGTTGAAAGCTAAGCCAAAAGAAGCATGCAAATATGGCTAAGTAAGCAACTAAAACAAAGCTTTAAAGAGGGTAAAGACTTACCCTTGAAGCACAGCAAAAACAACAGCACTACTGAGCCAAAAACCATCTTTTAGGCTCCAAACAAGACCTCCAAGTATCTCAGCAACAAAGTAGGAGTGTTTGGAGAAGAGGTTGTGTGCAAATATGCAAAGAAAATGCAATTCCAAGCACAATAGAGCACAACAATATATATAGAGAGAGAGAAATCTGGAGAGAGAGTAGATATTTTGCTTCTTAAAATTCTGAACCCCTCTCAAGGGAGAGGAAGCTCTCCTTAAATAGAATTTCAAGCTTCAAGCTTGTTTGACAAGCTATGAGCTTGTTGCAATCCCTCTATACACGTGTATAGAGGATGCCTTCTGTGCCCAACAGCTGGCACAACTGGCAATAAAAATATCTGTAAAAATAGAAAAATGGCCGTAGGCCACTTCAACTGGCCTACCGGCCACTGAAAGTGCCCTACAGGGGGAAAAAGTGACCTACAACCACCAAAAGTGGCCGACAGCCTCTCCCCTCCCTCTAAGCAAGAGGGAACAAGGTATGGCACAAAAACAAACCAAAAGGAAGAGAGTTAAGAGGCCACAAGACAAGGCACTCAGCCGGAGGCCCCGAAAACTAGCCTACGGGCCACTACAAGTGGCCTACAAGAGAGAAAAGTAGCCTACAGCTACAAAAAGTGGCCTACAGGCCTCTCTCTCCCTCCAAGCAAGGGCACCAAGGCATGGCCCCAAAAACAAACCAAGAAGAAAAGAGTTAAGAGGCCCCGAGACAAGGCGCTCAGCCGAAACCCCGGAAACCCAAAACGAGCACAAACATGCGCAATCACCGAGTGCACAAACGATGACGTCTGAGTCTTAAGGTCGGTCAAAAATGGGGTGTCTACATTTAGGAAACCCTGACTCGTGCCTAAGGCCACGTGTCCGTCATCACCAAAGTTGCCTCGATTCGGGAACTTGGGTACGAGAGGGGAAGGTCCAGAAATGAGCACCCCCGCTTGCCTGATCAAAGCATCGGCCTCTACTAAACATGATATGTTGTTTTTGAAAACACATGTGTTCTTGTTTGATTATTAGCTACTTACTATGTGATGCGCACAACTCACAAGTATAGACTAAATCGCTCGATTTGGAACAAAACATCTCATGTTTGTTTTTCGAAAATGGTTTGAAGATGCTACTCACAAGTAGGCTAAAATGCGGATTTGCCACCAAACAAGGTAGGCTTAAAACATGATGATTTGCCACTTCAAGTGGGCTTAAAACTCACATTTTGATGAATTGTTCCAATTCAAGTAATAAAGCCTTCATCCACAAGCATTCATGCAGTTAATCATTTAAGCACATAGCCTCATGGCAAGCATGCTAAACATGGCAATACTCACACACATGCAAGGATGCTAAAGCATAAACACTTACAATGTACTCCCAGCCAAAACAGAAGCTAATTAGAAATCAATGCATGATCCTAACTATGTTTAAGTGCCTAATGCAACACATGCAAAAATGCAACTAAAATAGGCTCGGCTATCTAAAACGGCACATGAATGTAACACTTGATAACATGCTTTGAAACACGTATTCAAGAAAGTGTATTGAAATACAATGCAGTTTGAATGATGCGCCGAGCCCGGTGCATGCAAGATGAATGAATGATGCACGCATGCAAAGCATAAGGTATGCTAATTGAAATATGCCCTAATATAACCACTGAAAGCAGGTAAGTAAAAGGGAGAAAGACGTGGGGTTGGAAGACATTCACACACGCACATACACTTATTACAACATTTGCTCTCTCATGGAGGGTCCGAATAAATGAGCTAAGCTACACTAAGCTAAGCTAATTAATTACAAACCGAATTGAAAACTAGTTATGCTAAGCTAATTTAGAATATTACAGCCCAAATTGAATAACTAGCTAATCTAAGCTAATTAGAATATTACAAAGATGAATTAAATTAGCTAAGCACATTAACTAATTAATTACAAAACTGGCAAATTTAACTAGCTAAGTAAAGCAGTAAAATGGCCTCAAAGGCGAGGGAGAGATGCATGCTTGGTTTGCTTCGCCCGGAAAATGCATTGCCTTGCCATGAGTTGCCTCTATTTGCACTCATAGTGACCTCAGAGCATCGAACACACTTTCAGGTTACATCTGCCTCAAAACAGGAACATTTTGGAAAATTTTGTTGTAAGTGGCCGGCCGGCCACTTAAAGTGGTCGGCAGGCTAGTGCAAGTGGCCGGACGGCCACTTCTCTTTCCAAAATCTCAACTTTGCTATAACAGAGATCAACAAAGGCATAACAATGCATTTGCAAGGAAATGTGTGTGCAACTACTCTCCTTATCATTTCTCAAGCTCAAAGGAGCGTAGTCCTCAGCTCTCAAGCCACCAATCACGCATCTCAATGCACGATGGCCAAAGAGCCAAGCTCGCACAATGTTATTAAATGCACAAACAACACATAAGAGCCTCCACCTCTATCATGCATGATCAAGAGGGTTGGCGACCAATAAATGCAACACGTTTCATCACTTTGAGTATGAAACGTGCCACATTTCTCGTGTTTGGATTAACTCCGATCCAAACACAATGCGATCCAAACACAATGCAATGCAAACAATATGCTCATCTTTCAATGCTAAAGTGGCATGCTAAAACAAGAATCTAACACACAAACAACATATGCATGACATGCTAGAAGACTTAGGCATTAAAGCTAATGAAGTACACAACATTAGGACTATGCAATACATTGCTCAATGGACTAAACCAGCCCTAAACAGACCTCATGCATGCCAAAACAGTGGCCAAAATGCTCTGAAATGATAGCATGAAAGGCAAGAAAATGATGTTCATGCATTAGCTCATCAACAAGGCATGAGACACAACTCTTAAACACAATTGAAGAGTGATATACATGAGAGTATGGCAAGGCTATATGCTCTGAAATTATGTGTTAAATAATGCCATATCACATAAACATCACAAATAAGGCATGCTAGAAGGCCTAAAGCACAAGGCTAGTAGAGAGCACTACACATGAAGCATGCAATACATAGCCTAAACAACCAAACCAGCTCAACCATGCCAAAATAAAGGCCAAAACATGCTAAAATGGTGGCCCAAAATCTTAGACAAGCATGCATACGTATTGGCTCATAAATAAGGCATAAGGCACAACTCACAAAAGCTATGAAGGAGTGGAATATGTAAGAGTGTGACTACACCATATACACTAAAATCATGTGAGAAATGAGTTTAAGGCATGCAAAAAACTCAAGTAAAGCATGTTAGAGACTTGACACTCAAAGCTAGTCAAAGCCACTTACACTACAACCCTACAAGGCAAGCCTCACATGGCCAAGACCATTCAAAATAGAGCTAAGGCATGCTAAAATAATGGCAAAAACATGGTGAGATGGAGCTAACATAAGCTAGAATGAGAGGCATAAAGCATGATGCATGTTAAGCCAACAAGTAGGATTGCACTACAAGTATAAGATGCAAGCAACCAATGACCAAACCAACCAAAAACAGAGCTATGGAAGGTCCAAAAAGTCACAAAAACATGCTTGAGCTAAGTCATAAAAGAGTAGAAAAGCATGCTCAAGTATGAGGCCAACAAGGCATGCAAGTAAGACAAAAGGAGAGGGGGACCACCCCTTCCTATTTTGGACCACAAGAGCAACTTTTTACCACTGAAATTCCTCTGAGTTTTAGTGGTTAAAAGGCCAAGAAAAGGTCAATACAAAAGCTTAGAGAGTTGGCTCAAAAGGCTTAACAAGCCAAGGAGCAAAAGAGGGGGACCACCCCTCTAACCCCACAAGGTTCAAACCAACACTTTAAAGTCTTAAAAATAGAGTTTTTGAGAGTCTAAAATCAGTCTCAAAGTAGCATGCAAAGGTGGTATAACACTTAATCAAAATAAAGCTTAAAAGGCGCTAGTCTCTTACCCTTGAAGAACAATGGCAAGACAGCAACTTCAGCAACAATTTTGGACCAAAACCAATGCTAAGACCTCAAAACAAGCTCCAAGGGACCTCAGCTCCAAAGTGAAGGTGTTTGACTAGGTGTTTGTGTGCAAAAGTATGAAGAAACAACACTTCTAAGCACAATAGCACAATATAGAGAGAGAGTGTGAGAATTCTAGAGAGAGAGGGAGATTTTTAGCTCTGAAAAATCTGAACCCCTCTCAAGGGGGAGGAAGCTCCCCGTTTATAGAGCAAGCAAGCCAAAAAGCTTGCTCAATCCCTCTATACACTATAGAGGATGAGTTTAGTGAGCCACAGTTGGCTTAAAATATCTGAAAATATCTAAAAAAGAAAAAAAGTGGCCGCCGGCCAGTTAAGTGGCCGGCCGACCACTTGAAGTGGCCTACAAGGGAGAAAAATGGCCGGCAAATGCCACAAGTGGCCGGTAAGGCCCTCTCCCCCCCCCCCAAAGCAAGAGGCAACAAGGTTGGGCCCAAAAACCAAGGCCAAAACACAAAAGGTTAAGAGGCTCAAAGACAAGGCACCCAGCCGAGACCTTTGGGTGCTCGAAACAAGCACAGACATGCGCAATCATCGAGTGCACAACCAATGATGTCTGAGTCTTAAGGTCGGTCAAAAATGGGGTGACTACATTACCCCTGGTGGATAAACCTCCTTTTCTAAGAAGTTCCAGATATCATAATACCAAGGATTTTGATCTTGCGTTTCATCTATTGTGGCGATAGTCTCATAGGCTGGCGTATATCTTTGCTTAATGATGATCGGACACATCCAGACTCCAAGCAGGATGTCTATCATGGAAGATAGAGTTGATAAGGCGTTAGCGAACCTGTTGTTCTCTCTCAGTAGATACGTGAAAGTCAGCTTTTCAAACCTAGGAATCAAAACGTCCAGGGTTTGGTGATAAATCTTCATCTTTTCTTCTTTAACCTTCCAGTCTCCATTTGCTTGAGGCACAACTAGGTTCGAGTCCCCGATTACATCCAACCTTTTTGCCCCTAGTTCTAGGGCGGCTTCCAAACCAGCGATACACGCCTCATACTCTACTTCATTATTGGATACCTTGAACCGGAGTTTGAAGGCTAAAGGTATATGGGAATTATCGGGTGCTATCAGTAACACACATATCCCATAACCATACTGATTAGACACTCTGTCAAAGTACATTGTGCAAATCTTTTCCTCGACTTGCAGAATAACTTCGTATGGGAATAGGTATTCTACCACTTCATCCCCTTTTACTGGGTGATCTGTCAGGAACTCCGCTATCGCTTTCCCCTTGACCGACTTATGAGTAACATACTTCAAATCAAATTCAGAAAAGAGAAGCAACCAACGTGCTAGCCTACCCGTAAGCGCTGGTTTCTCAAAGAGATATTTGATGGGATCTAATCTCGAAACCAGAATTACGGAGTGAGCTAACAAGTAGTGCCTGAACTTCCTGGTAGCCCATACCAAGGCTAAGCAAGCTTTCTCCAGCAGAGTGTAGCAGGTCTTGTAGTCTAGCATTTTCTTGCTCAAATAATAGTTGGCTTTCTCCACCTTATCCTCAGATTCCTGAGAAAGCATGTGTCATATTGTTGTGTCCATTACTGATAGATACAGAATCAACGACTTCCCTGGCTCTGGTGGCAACAGCACAGGTGGATTCTGAAGATACTGCTTGATCTGCTCAAAAGCGAAATTACATCGATCATCCTATCGAAACTTCTTTCCTTTCTTCAGGAGACCAAATAATGGTTCACAAGTCAAGGTTAATTTAGAAATAAACCATCTTATGAATTGCACTTTACCCAGAAAGCCTCGCACCTCCTTTTCAATCCTTGGTGGTGGCATTTCTAGGATGGCCTTGATTTTGGAAGGATCTACCTCGATGCCCCTCTGTGTGATCAAGAAACCCAGCATTTTTCTCTGCTGTTACGCCAAAAGTACACTTCTGTGGATTCAACCTCAGTCTGTATTCTCTAATTCGTTGAAAGAATTTCTTCAAGGCGGTGTAGTGGCCCTCTCTTTCTTTGGACTTGACAATCATGTCGTCCATGTACACCTCGACCTCTTTATGGATCATATCATGTAGAATTGTGGTTGCAGCCCTTTGATAGGTAGCATCGGCATTCTTCAAGCCAAACGGCATCACCCGATAGCAGTAGGTTCCCTACGGCGTAGTAAATGCAGTTTTCTCTCTATCCTCAGGTGCCATAAGAATTTGGTTATACCCGAAAAATCCATCCATGAAGAAAAGCAACGCATGACCTGTGGTGAAGTCCACCAACTCACCGATGTTTGGCGAGGGAAAGTTGTCCTTCGGACTGGCTCTGTTTAGATCTCAAAAGTCCACACACACCTGAATTCTGCTATCTTTCTTCAGCACTGGGACGACGTTGGCCAACCAAGTTGGATACACAGATACTAGCAAAAACCCTGCATTTATCTGCTTGGTGACCTCCTCCTTAATCTTCTAAGCCCAATCCAGACGTATTCTTCGCAACTTCTATTTGATAAGCCGGGCCTCGAGGTCAAAAGGGATCCAATGCTGTACAATCTCAGGATTGATTCCAAGCATGTCTTCGTAGGACCACGTGAAAACATCTTTGAAATCTTTTAATAAAGTAACTAAGTGCTCGCGCTCCTCCGAAGACAACGTGGACCCGATCTGGACTAGATGCAGATCCTTTTCAGTACCCACATTAAAAGCAATGATTTCATCAGCAAGGGGTTTTGCAAACCTCTCCTCCTTTCGATTAATCAAAATTTTCAAAACCAGAGAAATTCCTTCCTCATTGTTTGCATTAAAATTTTGAAAATCATGATCAATGCAATAAACAAGTGGCATAGAGAAATACTCAGAATTTGCAGTGGAATTCTCATTCATAAGGTCAAGCTCATCCAGGTCTTCGGTTACAACCAACTCAAAAGAAAAAGAAAATAATGACCTGAACAAGACCTTGGCATCCGAGTTATCACCCGCAGGAATACCGGACTCAGACTCAAAAGAACCAGAATCTAATTCTAACTCCACAGACTCTGTGGAATCAAATTCTGGCTCACTACTCGACTCAGAACTACAAAGGTAGCCCTCCTCTAGTTGCCAAATGAGAGATGGTGCTTCAAATCCATCCAAAATGCTGCTTGAAAGGTTCACACCCGGTTGGTCCCCGATCATAGAAATGGTCAGGTTATCTCCTAAGCTCTCTGAGTCGATCGGAGGATCCGAAATGAGACATGCCAATACTGCTCCTACTTCAAGCTTGTTGCTATCTGGGTCACTTTCTATGCTCCGATCAGCTTCAGCAATCAGTTCAACCATTTCCTTCGTATCACTGTCTTGCAGCTGCAAGTCGAAAAAAATTTCAAAGCCAGGAACAAGATGCTTCTCAGAATTGAACCAAGGCTCGGGGAAACTGTAAAATGGGAAGTCTTCTCCCTCCTAAACAAAATGGTCATTCAGGGTTCCCTGGATTGGTCTGTGCACGAGCTCATAGCGTTTCCTGGTCTGCTTAGCTCTGGCTCTGTTTGCCATCCTTTTTCCTTTCCTAACCCAATCCTCTTTGGTGGGCATTTTAGCCAAGATCAAAGGCATGCGGATTATGTGGCACATCGACTAGTGCTGTGACACCTTTCCGGCCACTTCTTCCCAACCCCATTCCTAGCACATGTTGGAGCTTGTTCATGAAATAGATTGATTGGGCGCTAACATACAAGCCTTCATCAACTACCAAGATGGTTTGCACTGCTCGGGCCTCAGCTAAGGTAAATCCTAAAAGGAAAAAATCCTCCTCGCCATGAACAATTTCCAACATAGGTGTAGTTACCTCTGGCGGAGGATGTATAGATGAATTCCAGAACACAATAGCCACCCCCTTCTCGTAGGGATATTTCAGCATGTGGTGGAGGGTGAAAAAGACAGCCTTTACTTGGTGTAACCATGGCCTTCCTAGCAATAGATTGAAAGTGGTCGACACATCCAGGACATGGAATTCAATATCCTGTTAAGCTGGGCCCACTTGAACTCTAATCTGCACTGTGCCCATCACCTCTCTGCTCGTATTGTCGTACGCCCAAATCACCTGGGCTATAAGTACAAAATCTGTCGGTTTTAGACTGATGGCATAAGCTGTGCGTGACGAACAGACATTGATAGCCGACCCAGTATCCACCAATACTACTGGCACCCACTTTTCTCTACACTCGACAGATATGTACAGAGGTTTGTTGTGTGCTGAGCCTTCTGGCGGCAATTCCTTATCTGAAAAGGTTAGAGTTGGCGCAGCGCCTCCTAGGAAGACCAGCCCCACAAGCTGTTCAGGAGTCGTGTCAATGGACAGTTTGGCTCTGTCCATCGCTGATAGTATAGCTTGTCGATGCACTCGAGAAGCCATAAGTAAACCCCAGATTAAAATATCGGCCTAAATTTTCTTCAGCTGTTTCAGCACCGTTTCTTCTTCCAACTATTTTTCTTTCTGTTTATCTACCTCTTTATCCTTCCTAGAGGCTTCAGCTTGGTCCAAGTGTGGGGCTTCAAATACCGCCCACTCTTCGTCATATGGTCAATCTCTTCAAAGTATTAGGTGTTGTTTGGTAGGTCTTCACCCCAATCTTTATCGGTGTGAGCCAAAAGCAGATCATCATCCTCCCACCATGCACCCCCGGCAGCCGACAAACAGTTGTCCAGCTCTGTTTTGATCATTCCCTCATTAAAAGTATCCCCTGCAGGGTGTTAGGTTTTTCCAGCTTCCTGTTTGTCTTGATCACTTTCTTGCACAAAACACTTCAATGCGGCTTCCTGCTCTGTATCAGTAGTACTCACGACGCCCAATTCCTGAGCTAAATTCTTGATGTTGGTGCTCTCCGGCAATTTCCCTTTGTCTTCGGCCATTCCGACCACTGCAACTATTCTTGTTTCCTTTTCTTCAAGTTGGGTTTCAGTTCCCTCCTCCCGGTCAAGTTCATCACTAAGCCACCCGGAGTTGTCCATCGACCCATTCAAATTAAACCAGTCAATCTACACGTCTCCCTAATCCTATTCGTCGTAAAACTGCAGACTGTCTAAGTCTTCTTCCAACTCCGCTAGATCATCCAAACCTTGGCTCGGGCCATCCTCTCAAACCACATTAACCTCTACTGATGTCGGCAATACTACTTCGAGCTTGGCTTTGTCAACTGGCACAATGTAACGGCATGGGTCATACTCTTCTTCAAACAAGTCCGCAAGGCTCTCAGGCAATGGACTGACATTCTCCTCCAAGGCCAACCTCCCTCCTCCTGCCATTGTCACCACCACGAGTTCAGGTTGGAGTGTGGATGTGTCCATCATGCACAAGTCTGTGCTCTCAGGAATGAACACAGCCGATTTGGGTAGGTAGGAAGAGGTAATATTTAAGCTAAGGTCATACAGGATGGCCAGTGTATGTATTAAGTTTAAGTTTCGAGGTGGGGGAACTTGGTTGTAGGCTGGGAGAGGGTTGGTGGTCACATTTGGCTTTTGAGGTGGTGCTATCACCTTGTTGTCAATGAGATCTTGAATCTCATGACGCAGCTTGTAGCATTGGTCGGTGTTATGACTATGCTGCTGGTGAAAAGCGCAATATTTGGTTGGGTTATGTTTCGGTGGAAGAGGATCAGGTAATGGGCGTTGTTCTGACGGCTTAAGACGTCCCTTTTTGATCAGCACCCCCAGGTCTTTGGATAAAGGCATATAGAGTGAGGTAAAGACCTTTTGAGATCGGGCCTGGTTGTTTGAGGTTTGTGGATTTGTACTGGCGAATGGGTTGGCAGTCTTGGCTGTAGTGGTGACAACATTCACATCAGATGGTTGCGCAATTGTGCTTCCATTTGTGGTTGCATTGGAACTGCGTGTGAGAGGCCTCTTGGGCTGCTCCTCATCATTTATCAACCCCTATTTCATTGCATCTTCAATCTGTACCCCTATCTCATGGAGCTTAGTGAATGTGAACAACGGCAAGATAATCATCTTCTGCAATAATTCCCCTTGCAGATTGCGAACCACCATCCTAATTTGATCTTTCTCAGATGGCCTGGTAGTCATCATCGAAGCCTTGGCCCTCCAGCAGGTCACAAAGTCCGAGAAGCCCTCTTTTGGCTCCTAACGGGTTGCCTCAAGATCACGAGTTGTGACCTCGATCTGGATATTGTAGGAGTACTATGCGATGAAGGCCTCAGCCATTTCCTTCCAGCTCCGTTTCACAGAGTCCTCCAGCTTTGCATACCAGATAGCCGCTATTCCTGACAAGGTCTGGCCAAAAAGTGACAACTTTTGAAGTCTGGTGAGGCCTATCAGCCGCAAGATATCAGAGAACAACCGCAGATGAACCATGGGATCTCCAGAGCCATCGAACCGATCTATGTGTGGCATTTTAAACCGATCCGGCAAAGTTACTGTGGAGTCGGTGTATCCATCTTCGATGTCGGGGATTGAGTTAACACCCTGTGCCCGTTTGAGAAGCTTCTCTAGCTTGTTGACCTTGAGTACCGTCGGGTCAATTTCAAATTCAAACAGCGCCTCAGTTTGGTACACTGGTGCCTCGGAGGCTAGTGGTAAAATATGGTCTATCGGGTTGCCTTGATTCTCAGCCTGGGCATTGACAGTGATTCCTAGTACTGGGATACTGTAGACTCGACTTTCTTCGCGCCCCCTCCTTTCGAAAAGCTCGAATTAGTCCTACAGTTTGGACTCCTGTCACGGTTCTGAATCTAATCTCACAAGTGCAATGTAAGACTGATAAACACCAAAGAGTCCAATCTAGCAATTCATTTTGGAAAATTGATTTTAGATCAAATAATGCCAAAATTGGACTGCTTTGCCATATTACAGAGTCACCACCTAAATGTTTTGTTCTTGGAAATTTAGGAAACCCTGACTCGTGCCAAAGGCCACGTGTCCGTCATCACCAAAGTTGCCTCAACTCGGGAACTTCGGTATGAGAGGGAAAGGTCCTGAAATGAGCACCCTCACTCGCCCAATCAAAGATTGGCCTCTACTAAGCATGATATGTTGTTTTATAAACACATGTGTTCTTATCCGGTTATTAGCTAACTTTACTATGTGGCGCACACAAGTAAGTATAGACTAAATCGCAAGAATTAGAACAAATCAACTCATGTTTGTTTTCGAAAATGGTTTGAAAGTGCCACCCTCAAGTGGGCTAAAGCGCGGATTTTCCATCTAACATGATGGGCTTTAAAACATGATTTGCCACTTCGCAAAGCGGGCTTAAAACTCACATTTATCGAATTGTTCCAATTCAAGTAACAAAGCCTTCATCCACAGGCATTCATGCAATTAATCACTTAAGCAAATAGCCTCATGGCAAGCATGTGAAACATGGCAATACTCACACTCATGCAAGTATACTAAAGCGTAAAACTTATAATGTACTCCAAGCCAAAATAAAAGCTTAGTTAGAAATAATACATTATTCTAACTATGTTAGATGCCTAATGCAACACATGCAATAATGCAATTAATAGGCTCGGCTATCTAAGATGGCATATGAATGCAACAATTTGATAACATGCTTTTGAAACACGTATTCAAATAAGTATTGAAATACAATGTAGTTTGAATGATGCACCGAGCCTGGTGCATGCAAGATAAATGAATGATGCAATCATGCAAGCATAAGGTATACTAATCAAAACGTTCCCTAATCTAACCATCAAAAGCGGTTAAGTAAAAGGGAGAAAGACGTGGGGTTGGAAGACATACACACACACGCACGCTTATTACAACATTGCGCCCTCTCGAATGACGGTTCGAATGAGTAAGCTAAGCTAAACTAAGTAATCTAATTAGACTAATTATTACATAACAAATTGAATAACTAGTAAACTACTTACTAATTATTATAACCCTTAACTAATTAGCACACTAATTAATTAAATTACAAAACCAATGAATATTAATTAAACATGCAAAACAAATGTTAAAATTACGCTGCTTCAACTCTACCTCAGGAAGCGGAGGATGCATGCATTCGATTTTCGTCATGAAAAGCCATCCAATTTGCTCTTGAGAGGCTCTGTTTGCAGGGTTATTCCAAGAACTTTCTGCTCTGCCTTACTAACTCACTGCTGAGGAATGCACCAGTGGCCTGCCGGCCATGATTGGTTGTTGCCGGCCATCTGCCGGCCAAAGAGAGGCACTGCCGGCCAAAGATGAAGCATTACTGGCCATCAGTAAGCCACTGTCGGCCACTGGTGTGCTGAATCACCAAACTGCAACAGAGCATAAACAAAGGAAAAATGAAGGTTTTCCAAGAACATGTTTGTACTGTGCCCCTCCTTATCATCTCAAAACATCAAAGGAGAGACACTCTTGGGTCCAAAACCACCAATCGAGCATTTTCAATGCATGATAGCCAAAGATCCAAGTTGTACACTTTCAATAAATGCACAAAAACAAGACTCAAAGGACCACCACCCTATCATGCATGATCAAGGGTGATGGAAACAAAAGAGATTGGCTCATCTCATCACTTTGAGTATGAAATGGACCAATCTACTTGTGTTCAATATAACGTCCGATTGAACACATGCAATGCACACACAACATGCTTATCTTGGTCATGTTTTACTTAATTCATTTTATTTAGTCATTTTAGCATTACCAAGCCATTCTTTAATTGGTTAAGTCCACGATGAGTGTCCTCTAATAAGCGAGGGGTCAACCAAAGGATGGTTTAAGACATGAGAGAGATCATGCCTTTGGCTAGGAGGAACTCTCGAAAGAGAGTTAAAGCCATTGAGCACAAGCTCTATCTCAAGCTTAAACACAATCATAAGGTCAACCAACCCTCAAAACAAATAGAAAAATGAAGAAATGAGGGAGATTGTAGACTTTTTAGTGCTGAAATGGCATGCTCAAGACAATAAATCATGCAAGCAACACATACAAGACATGCTCAAAAGCCAAAAGCATTAAAGCTAGTGAAGAGCACCACACTAGAGGCATGCAATATCAAGCTCAAATGACCAAATCAGCTTAAAACAGAGCTAAGACATGCCAAAATAGTGGCTAAAACATGCTGAGAATGAAGCATAAAAAGCAAGAAAAACATGCTCGCATGTTGGCTCACAAACAAGGCTCAAAGCACAACTCTCAAAAGCAATGAAAGAGTGATATAAGTGAGAGTGTGACAGAGCTATATGCATTGAAAACACATGTAAAATGATGCTATGGCATGCAATCAACTCAAGTAAAGCATGTTAGAAGCCTTAAAACACAAAGCTAGTAAAGGCCTTTGCACTATAGCTATACAAAGCATGAGCCATATGATCAAGACCACCCAAAACAGAGCTAAATCATGTTAAATCAGTAGCTAAAACATGCCTGAATTAAGCTACAAAGGGGTAGAAAAACATGCTCACATGTTAGGCCATCAACACTTGCAAACAAGACATAAGGAGGGGAGGCCACCCCCTCCTATTTTGGACCTCAAAACCAAGTTTTTGCCACTAAAATTCCCCTGGAATTTAGTGGTCAAAAGGCAAAAAAAAGATTGTTTTGAAAGCTTTGAAACATGGCACAACACTTAGCAAACAAGCCACAAAAGATGGTGGACCACCCCTAACTCCAAAACAAACTTCAAGCCACTATTTTAACCATAAAAATAGAGTTTTTTAGAAGTTAAAACCAGCCTAAAACTAGCATGCAAAAGTGGCCAAACAAGCAACTAAAACAAAGCTTTAAAAAGGTAAGCTTAATATCATTGAAGCACGGCAACAAACATCACAATTTCTGAGCTCAAACCACTCTTAGAAGCTCAAACAAGGCCTCAAAGAATCTCAGCTCCAAGGTGAAGGTGTTTGGTCAAGGGTCTCTTTGCAAGAGTGTAGGAAATTTTCACTTTCAAGCACAAAATATAGAGAAAGAGGATTCTAGAGAGAGAGGGGGAGAAATTTTGCTCATAAAATTTTTTTAACCCCCTACATGCAAGAGGATGTCTTCTATATATAGAAGATACAAAATCCTCTTGAAAAGATCCAACCATCCATGTGCAAGCAGATGCCCCAATCTGTGTAACAGCTGGCACAAAAATATCAAAAAATATCTACTGATGCACTGGTATGATGGCCGACAGGGGCTCATTGATGACCGGCAGGGCTCATCAATGGCCGGCAAGCCAAAGTCCATGGCTGGCAGTGCACCAAAAACAACAAGCTAGAAGGGCCAAAACATGGTCCAAAAATAAGACAAAATTGATACAGGGTTTGGAAAGCTCAAACTTGTGGTACTCCGCTGCGGAATTCGAGTGCTCGACCAGCAATCAAACTTGTCACTGGATGTACCTGCAAGAACATCCAAGTCTTGAGGACGGTCAAAAATGGGGTGTCTACAGATACCCACTGGAGGTGCATGGGAAGTAGATACTGTCGGCTATGGTTGTTGTTGCTGCAGCATGTTTATCACTTCAGCTTGGTGGGCTGTAACTTCAGCTTGGCGAGCAGCATCTTGCTGCATGGTTTTCACTGTTTGTTAGAGATGACGAATCAAGTCCTCCATACTAGCTGTAGGGTACTGAGTCATCTGAATAGGTGAGTGATCTCTTACTAGCCTAGATGTAGAGGATGAAGTCTGACTGAATGCAAGTGATTGTTGAACTGGTGAATTGTGCCTAACCCTCCTCCGTCTGGTAACCAGTGGAAGTGAAGCAAACACAGGCTGTCCTCTAACAAGATCCCCAGATCTGTAAAGTCTCATTGCACTAGTCCATAGTGCTTGGGGGGTATCCGAACTGTCCGAAGCAATTGTGATAAACTACCTTGCAAAAAGAAATAAAGCAAAAAGGAAAGCAAAAATCAGAAATCACATAGCACCTTAGCTCAAATGTAAACAACACACAGTTATAATCAAAAGCTGTAGAACTGTACTCAACACTGAATTCTGCCCCCCAAATCTGATACCCAAACTTGCAACTATAACTGATACGCACGTTCCTATAGAGTTTCACTCTAAAAGCACATACCAGTTAAGTGAGAGCCAAAACACCCCTATGAGGAGGTAAGGTTACCTTATCCTAGTTTCGTCAAGAACTAGGGTTTACTATTCAAACAAAGTGTTTCACACAATCCTGAATTCGGGTAAGCATTCTGTCCTAGTTTGGAACAGTCTCTATGGCTTTCGATATGCAACTAGGTCGAATGGTCAAAAAGGGTACCTCAACAAGACTACCTAATATACCTCTCACACCTAACACCGAGAAGTGAAAGGAGGATCAAACAGTACAGCGGTAGTCCAGATCCAAGGGTTGTGTTCCCATCGTAGTAGAGCCTGCGACCGGTCAACCTTTTGGCATGCTTTTCCAAGCAAGCCTCCGACAAACTATCCAGGAATAGCAGATGGCAAACACAGTGACTTAGGAGCACCAATGCATATGCAATGCAACGAAACACATAAGTGTAGATAAAATTTGATATCATGAGTTCGAGTCAAGTTCTCTAAATCTCCAGCAGAGTCTCCAGAAACTATAGCTTGGCTTTTTCGCGCCCCCTTTCAGAAGCTCGAAAGAAAGCCCTACAGTTCGGACTCCCGTGGTTTTGAATCTAATTTCACAAGTGCAATGTGAAATTGATAAACACCAAAGAGTCCAAATCCAGCAAATCTTTTGGAAAATCGATTTTGAATCAAAAATGCCAAAATTGGACTGCTTTGCCAGATACAGAGTCGCCATCTAAATATTTTATTTTTGGAGAAATTTAGGAAACCCATGACTTGTGCCAAAGGCCACGTGTCCGTCATCACCAAAGTTGCCTCGACTCGAGAACTTAGGTACGAGAGGGAAAGGTCATGAATTGAGCACCCCCGCTCGCCCGATCGAAGATCGGCCTCTACTAATTATGATATGATTTTTATCAATATTATATGCTCTTGTTCCGGTTTATTAAGCTAGCATTACTATGTGATTCGCACAAGCAAGTATAGACTTGTTTGCCTGAATTGGAACAATTCAATTTCATGTTTGTTTTTTTGAAAAGGGTTTAAATTTTGCCACCTCGAGTGGGCTTAAACGTACATTCATTGAATCATTCCAATTCAAACAATAAGCCTTCATCCACAGGCATTCTAGTAGTTTATCAAGTAAGCATTTAGCCTAATGGCAAGCATGCTAGTTATGGCAATCACTTACACTCATGCAAGTATGCTAAAGCGTTAAAAACTCACCTAGTACTCCAAGTTAAGATAAAACAAGAGAGTTAGAAAAAATGCGTGATTCCTAACTATGCCAAATGTCTAATGCAACATATGCAATATGCAATTAATAGGCTTGGCTACTAATATGGCATACGGATCGATTTTGATAACATGTGGTTAAACACGTATTCAACAAAGTATTGAAATGATAATGTAGTTTAAATGATGCGTCGAGCCTCGGTGTATGCAATACAAGATGAATGGATGCAAGCATAAGGTATGCTAATTGAAACATGATGCCCCTAATCTAACCATCAAAAGCGGATAAATAAAAGGGAAAAAGACGTGGGGTTGGAAGACATACACATTATTACACCGTTTCACTCTCACGAAGGAGAGTCCGAATGAATAAACTAAGCTAACAAGCAACTAATTAAAGCTAAGCTAATTAAGCTAACTGTTACAAACCAAATGAAATAAATAGCTAAACTAATTAACTAATTATTACAACACTTTGAATTAACTAACTAGTAAGCTAACAACACAAGTGCAAGTAAGCTAAGTAATTAAAGTATTTGACTACTCGGCCACTACTCTGCCTCGGGAAATGGAAGATGTGCATGCGCATGCTCGGTTGTCACCCGAAAAGACCACCGTTTGCTCTCGAATACCTCTGTTTGCATAGTTGAACACTCTCAAAACAAATCTGCTCCACTTTACCAACAGTCTGTTGAGCTTTGCATCAATGGCTGGCCAGCCACTGTTGAAGATTGTCAACCACTAGTCGGCCATGAAAGTGGCCTGTCGGCCATTAATGGTGCTCTGCTGGCCACCTACCGGCCACTGATACGCAGGTTCATCTTGTTGCAATAGAGGATAAACAAAGCATATGCAGGGTATTTTCAAAGGTTGTTTGCATAATTCACCCCTCCTTTTCATGCACAAACCCAAAGAATGGTGAACTTAAGTCACTGTAGACACCCCATTTTTGACCGACCTTAAGACTCAGAAGTCATCGGTTGAGCACTCGATGATTGCGCATGTTGTGCTCGTTTCAAGGTTTCAGAGTTTTCGGCTGAGTGCCTTGCCTCCGGGCCTCTAAACTCTTTGTGCTTCGGCTCGGTTTGCACACCAAGCCTTGTTTTCCTTGCCTGAGGGAAGGAGAGGTCTTGTAAACCCCCTCTTGTGGTCGTAGACCACTTTTCCCACTTGGAGACTAGTTTTTGATTTTCGGAGCCTTCGGTCGCGCGCCTTGTCTCGGAACCGCTTAACGTTCTCCGTGTGGCGTGGTTTTTGAACCACACCTTGTTTCCTTGGCCTGGAGGGCCACTGTGGTTTGGGAGACCACTTTTGTGGTTGTGAATCACTTTTGGTGCTTGTCAGCTAGTTTTCAAGGCTCCCAGCTGCACGCTTTGCCTCCCGAACTTTCGTCTTGCATCCGTTTTGGTTTGTTTTTGGTACAAACCTTGTTTTCCTTGTTTGGAAGTTGGTATAAGGGTGGGAGACCAGTTTCTCTCCCCACAAACCACTTTCCTTCCTGCCAGCCAGTTTTCTGGTCTGACAACTGGTCTCCCTGGTCTTTGGACCATCAAAAGTGGTCGGCCACCACACTATTTGCTTGTTTTCATGCTGCTGACCTTCTCCCACCGTGGCCGACCAGTTTCATTTTTGGGAGACCACTTAAAGTAGCTGGCCGACCACTTTTTGTCACCTTTTTGGAGATATTTTCTTCCAGCTGGCACAGCTGGAAGGCACTGAAATCATCCTCCATACACGTGTATGGAGGGATGGCCTTGAACCTTTAGCTTCTCCAAGAAGCTTGAGCCTTGCTTCTCTATAAGAGGGAGGCTCCCCCTCCCTCCTCCAGGTTCAGATTTTGGGCATTAAGATATACATACACATATATCTCTATATCTCTCTCTTGGTCTCATATTTGTGCCTTAAAGTGTAATTTCTTCATTCTTTAACACACAAACACACACTCAAACACCATCCTTTTGTTGCTGAGGTGCTTAGGAGCTGGTTTTGAAGTTTTTGGTTTGGTTTGAGCTTGAAAAACCTGCTGAAGTTGTGGTTTTGAAGGCGGTCTTCAAGGGTGAGCCTTTAACTCTTTAAACCCCTATTCTTGTTTAAGCTTTTGGACCCTTTTGCATATTGATTTAAGCTTAACTCTTAACTAAAAAAAGTTCTATTTTTGCATTCTTAAGATCTTTGTTTAAGGTCACTTTTGTGTTGGGGGTTGTCTACCCCCTCTTAGGCCTTGTTTGGCCTTGCTTTTGTGCCTTCTTTTTAAGCTTTGGGACCACCTTGTTTTGACCTTCTCACCACTGAAACTCAAAGGAATTTCAGTGGTGGAAGTGGTGTTTTGAGGTCCCAATAAGGAGAGGGTCATCCCCTCTCCTTTTGTCTTCAATACTTGTTTCATTAGCCTCATGTGTGAGCATGTTTGTTAAGCTTATGTTGGCCATATCTTAGCTTGTATTTGGGGTTATTTTGCTGTGGCATACCACTTTTTTTACTTGGTTTTGTCACTCCATGCATGTCTTATACACTTGTAGTGTAAGTCTCATAAACTAGTCTTTGTATGCTTCATGGAGTAGCATGTCATTCTAGCTTCATTTGAGTCCATCTCAGCATGTTTTTGGTGATGTTTTGCCATGTCATACCTCTGTTAAGGTTTGGTTTGGTCACCTCTTGCATGCTCTATGCACTTGTAGTGCAATTCCTTGAATTAGCCTAACATGCATCATGCTTTAACATGTCATTCTAGCATGATTTTGGCTTAACTTCAAGAAGATTTTGTCCATGTTTTAGCATGCTTTAGCTCTGATTTGTGTTGTTTTGACCATGCATGACTTGCTTTGTATAGCTATAGTGCATTCTAGCTTGTTAGCTTTGTGTGTCAAGTCCACTAGCATGCATTACTTGGACTATTTGAATGATTTGGCATCATTTGTAATGTGATTTCAGTCCATGTTTCATGTTCATTCACTTGAATTTGTCACTCATTCAATGCGTTGAAGGGTTTGCCCCTTTATGCCTTAACATGGACCATTGCGTATGCCTTCATGCCTAAGCTTGCAAGCTATCATTTCAATGTGTTTTTGGAGTTATTTTGCCATGATATAACTCTGATTTTTGTTGGTTAAGTCATTTCATGCTTGGTCTTAATAGGTGTAGTGTAAACCACCTTATTTGCCTTGCATTCACCATGCCTTATGCCCTTCATGCTAGCTTGTTTTGCCTTCCTTCCATGCATGTTTTAGACTCATTTTAACATGTTCTAGGACTTTTTTGGGTTGCCTTGATCACATGCTTCATGTTTTGCATAGTTGTAGTACAAGTGCCTATGCTAGCTTCAAGCTTTGGGCACCATAGCATGCTTCATTTGTGTTGTGTACATGATTTGGCATCACTTAACATGTTATTTCAGAGTACTTAGCATTGCCATGTTCCCACTTCATTCATTCTTTAAGTGCCTTTGAGTGTTGCACATTGTTGCCTAGTTTGTGGCCTAGCATGTATGCCATCTTGCCTAGATATTTGAGCCTCCATCTTAGCATGTTTTGGTCTTTGTTTAGACCTAATTAAGCTTTGTCCATGGTTGTTTCATGCACTTATGCCATGTATTGCATGCCTCCTTTGTAGTCCTCCTTATTAGCTTTCATGCTTTAGGACCTTTGCATGCTATACTTGTGTTTGTTTGAATGATTTGGCATCATTTCTTACTTAATTTCAATGCATTTAGTGTTGTTACACTTTTGGATTTGTCACTCCTTGAGCCCTCTTGAGAGTTGTACGCTTAGGCCTACTTGTATGGCCAATGCATTGTGCATGCATGCTTTATATTTTGTGCCTTTATTTTGGTGTTATGGCCACTGATTTGGGTGTGGCTGAGGTCTGTCCATTTTGGTTTAAGTCCATTAAGCATTGTGTATGCCATGTTACATCGCATCGTGCATGTTATGTTATTGTTTGCATTGTGCATGCCATGCTCTTGATTCACATTGTATATGCCATGATCATATTGCATTGAGTATGCCATGATAGTCATTGCATTGAGTATGCCGTATTGTTCATTGCATTTGTGTATGCTATGTTCATTTGCATTGTGTATACTAGTTGTTGTTCATATTGTTGCATGCTTATGTTGTCTTGCATTGAATATGCATGCATTAGCATTGTACATTGTGCATGCCATTTGCCTTGTTAGGTTGTTTATGTTGCATTCCATGTTTGCATGCTTGAGTCATATTGCATATTTGCATGCTTGTGTTGCATTGCATTTTTGCATACTCCATGTTACACAACATTGTGCATGCCATGATTGTGTTGCATTGTGTTTGGGTTAAGTGTTAATCCGAACACGGGAAACGAGGGACGTTTCATACTTGAAGTGATGAAACATGCTTCAATTCTCGATCGCCGACGCTCTTGATCATACATGATAGAGTTTTAGGCCTTGTGTGTTTATGTGTGCATTCATTTTCATATTGAATTGTGCAACTTTGCCTCTCGGCCATCATGCATTGAAATGGGCGATTGGTGGCCCGAGGGTCGAGAACCACACTCCCTTGAGCATATGAAATGATAGGGAGGGTGATTGTGCACACATATCTTGCAAATACATTGTCATGCCCTTTCTTGCTCTCTGTTGCAGCAAACTGGAGGAATGCAGCAACAACTGGTCAGCCAGCCAGAAAAACTAGCTAGCCGACCACTTTTTCTGCCCTGCAATAACAAAAAGTGGTCGGCAAGTGGCCTCCCACAGCAACAACTGGTTGGCCACCCTCCCACAAGTTCCCAAGGTGGAATTGAAGCTTTCTGGAGCTTGGTGCAAGTTTCTGAGAGTAGTTGCAAACAGAGGCAAGTTGGGGCATCGCAACGGATTTCCGAACGAGGAGACCGGGCATGCATGCACTCTTCTCCCTCTGAGGACATTGTTTTATTGCTTTACTTAGCTAATTTGCTTAGCTAGTTTATGCTTTGGATTCTGTATTTAAGTAATTAATGCGTTTAGCTGCTTAATTGTTTTGTAATAGTTAGTTAATTAGCTTTGTTGTGATGTAATAATTAGTTTAATTAGCTTAGATTAGCTAGTTAGCTTCTTATTCGGTCCCTCCGTCGAAAGGGCCAACTGTTGTAACAAGCGTGCGTGTGTGTGATGCATGTCTTCCAACCCCCATTTCTTTCTCCCTTTTACTTAACCGCTTACGATGGTTAGTTTTAGGGCACATTTTGTTTAGCATACCTTATGTTTGCATGCGTGCATCCATTCATCTGTTTTGCATGCACCGGGCTCGGCGCATACAAACCAGCATTGTATTTTCAATACACTTACTTGAATACGTGTTCAAACAGCATGTTATCGAGTTGCATTTCACATGACATTCTAGATAGCCGAGCCTATCTTAGCTGCATTTCTGCATGTGTTGCATTAGCCATCTTAACATGAACTAGGATCATGCATGATTTCTAACTAGTTCTCTATTTTAGCTCGGAGTACACTGTGAGTGTTTACGCTTTAGCATACTGCATGTGTGTTATTGATTACCATGAAAGCATGCTTGCCATGAGGCTGACTGCTTATTTGATATAACTACCTGAATGCCTGTGGGTGAAGGTCGGATTACTTGAATTGGAACAATTCATCGAATCCCAAATTTAGCCTACTTGCGAGTAGCAAACTTCAAACCATTTTCACAAACAAACATGCAATGTTTTGTTCCAAATTAGGCGATCTAGTCTATACTTGTATGTTGTGCGCATCACGTAGTAAGATTAGCTAATTAAACCGGAATAAGAGCACATGTGTTTTCAAAAACAAAATATCATGCTTAGTACAGGCCGATCTTTGATCGGCCGAGCGGGGGTGCTCATTGCATGACCTTCCCCTCTTGTACCCAAGTTCCCGAGCCGAGGCAACTTTGGTGATGACGGACACGTGGCCTTAGGCACGAGTCAGGGTTTCCTAAATTTCCCCAAAATAAAATATTTAGGTAGCGACTCTGTATCTAGCAAAGCAGTTCATGTTTGGCAATTCTTTATAAAAATCAGTTTTCCAAAACGATTTGCCAGATTTGGACTCTTTGGTGATTTATCGGTCTCACATTGCACTTTGTGAGATTAGATTCAAAATCGTGACATTGAGTTCGAACTGTAGTAGCCTAGAGAACAAAACGAGATTCGCGCCCCCTCGCAGGCACAGATATCGGGGAGTTCCTAGGGCGCGTCTACAGTCACAAACCACCAATCCAAGCAATTTCATTGCATGATGGCTTGTGATCCCAAGAGTGCAATGTCAATAAATGCAAAACAAGACACAAACTTCCTCTCTTTCATGAAAAGTCAGGGGAAGAAGTTGACCTTGGAGACTTAGATCATTTTATCACTAGTGAGTATGAAATGGTCCAAGTTCCATGTGTTCAATTAACATCCGATTGAACACAACCAAATTATTATCTTGCTCACTTTTAGTCCCAAGTTTTAGTTATTCATTTTAACTTACCAACAGTCCTTTAATCCAATTAAGTCCAAAGGTGAATTAAAGTCCTCTAATGGAAAGAGGGCTCAAAACACAAGTTGTTTTGGGTATGAAAGAACTATTATATCGTTGGTAATGAATCCCCCTAAGGGATTAAACCATTAAGTATGAAACCTCAATTTCACACTTAGGCAAGCAAGTGACTTGAAACCACTTTCAAAGCAAAATTAAAAGCCAAGAAAGGAGGGAGGTTGCAGAGATTATACTTGCTGAAATTATGTGTGAAAAGCACTAAAACAATGCAATCAACTCAAACAAGTGGTGTCTAATGGCCTGAAACACTAAGCTTGTGAGGACTATTACACTGCAAGCATGCAAAACAAGACTAAAATGCCTTAAACAACCCAAAATAGAGTTAAAACAATCTAAATCAAAGCCTAAAACATACTGAAATTAAGCTACAACAAGCTAGAAAAATAAGCTAACACATGGCACCAACTAGGCCAGCAAACAAGACACTAGAAGGGGAGGCTAATCCCTCCAAATTTGGACTTCAAAACATGATTTTTACCACTGAAATTACTCTGAAAATCAGTGTTTAAAGGCCCAAAAAATGATGGTTTGAAAATGGGAAACAAAGGTGTAAAGGCTTTATAAACAAGGAATCAAGAGGGGTGAACCACCTCCTAATCTTAAATGGCCAAAAATACCAATTTTAGCCCATGAAGACAGAATTTTGGGGAAATTACCAGGAAGTCCTGTTTGAAAAGCATGTAGTCTATTTAGTCCCATAACTTTTTGCTTATACCCAAAAGTCCTATAACGTTATTATTCTTCTTCTCTGCCTCTCTTCTTCTTTGTCTCTTTTGCTCTTTGTGTTTTCCGACGATCGTTGACGAGGTAACCATATCTTGTTTCTTTTCTTTCTCTTTTCGATATATAGTCACCAGCGACCGACGACTACCATCGATTGGGATTCACTGGCAACCACCGACCGCCGACTACTTACTCCACTCTCACCAACAATAAAGAAGATATGTTTCCGATGAAGAAGATAAGTAGATTTACATCAGATCTGATGTAGATCTACATTAGATCCGGCTAGATCTAAACAAAAAAATAGTTGCCGGAGTACAATCATCTCTCTATATTCGCCTCTCTCCTTCGATCTCTTATTTTTTTTATATTTTCTCTGTTATACACTTCTCTTTTTTCTGTTCTAATGGAGAAAATTTTTAAGTTTTGAACAAGTTATTTTCGAGTTTTAGTTACAGGCGGTGAAAACTGTAAAATTTTGCAGTTTCAAATTTTTTTGGTGCTCTGTAGATTTACATCAAATCTGAGTAAATCTATATCAGATCCGGCTAGATCTAAACAAAAAATTGTTGCCGGAGTACAATCCTCTCTCTATATTCACCTCTCTCCTTCGATCTCTTTTTTTTTTTTTTTTTACATTTTCTTTGTTATACACTTCTCTTTTTCTATTCTAATGGAGAAAATTTTTAAGTTCTAAACAAGTTATTTTCGAGTTTTAGTTACAGGCGATGAAAACTGTAAAATTTTGCAGTTTAAAATTTTTTTGGTGCTGGAATGAATCATGGTATAAAACTGTAAAATTTTGCAGTTTCATAACAGTCTTTAGAACTGTAAAATTTTACAGTTTCATAATATGTTCTTCAGTTTGATTAATAAGAATAAATACTTAATAGATTTTTGCTTTGAAACTGTAATATTTTACAGTTTCAAAACTTACTTTTCAATTTGATCAATATTGGAGATTATTTGCTTAAACCTTACAAAAATTGAAAAATAGTATATGTTTTTCCCATTGTTGTTGTTTTTTGTCGTTCCATTTTTTTTTTCTTTTAGTTTATCAATATTTAGCACATTTTGCTATATTTTTTCACTCTAATTTCTCCATTTATTTATTTTTTTCGGGTGATATTCTGGATATTCCGGTGAATCTCCAATGATGTTCTTAACGTTCCGTGAACATTCTAAACATTCTGACAACTTCCATTAACGTTCTTAACACTCCGGTGAACTTCCGGCGATACTCCGGCAACTTTTCGATGATGTTGAATATTCCGACGAGTCTTCGGTGACCGTTTGATGAAAGTTTGATGGTAGTAGAATGTAACAGCATCTGTAAATTGAAAAAAAAAAAAAGGATTTTTTGGTAACAATTAAAAATATATAGGACTAATTGGTGCAAGTGTTTTGTTTGGGGGATTAGATAGATCTTGAACTTTGTATATGGGACTTATTGGTAAGTTCCTCCAGAGTTTTTTATAGCTCAAAAATAGCCCAAAACAGTGAGAAAAAGATAGAAAAACAAGTATGCAAAACAAGCTATCAAGACAAGTATTATACCTTTTGAAGCAAAGACTAATTCCAAGCAACAATTCAAGCCAAAACCACCTTCTAGAGCTCCAAGAAGGCTTCAAGAAACCTCAGTCCAAAGGTGATCAACTTTGATCAAGGAGGTGTAAGCAAAAATGTAGGAATTGTAGGCAAAAGTGTAGAGAATTTGTAGAGAGAGAAGAAAATTTTTGAGTCTAAAATTTTCTAACCTTGCTACAAGAGAGAGGGGGTCCCTATATATAGAAAACATGAAATTTCTACAAGGAGATACATCCCTCCACGTGTGGACAGATGCAAACATCTATGCAAACAGCTAGCACAACTGGCATAAAATATCTGCAGAAAATACTGGTGGCCGACCGGCCATCAGTGATGGTCGGCAAGGCACATTAATGGCCAGTAGACCAAAAATGATGGCCAGCAGCTTCTAGGGATGGCCGTCAGGCCACCAGAGGTTACAGGCTGGAAAGACCAAGGCATGGTCCAAAAATAAGAGAAAAATGATGCAGGGTTTGAAAGGCTCAAAGTTGTGGCGTTCCGCTGAGGACTTCGAGCACTAGGCGAGCAAACAGACTCATCATCAGGTGTACCTACAAGGATATCCAAGTCATAAGGGCCATCAAAAATGGGGTATCTATAGTGATCTCGTGCTGAACTAAAAGTAGAAGACTGTCCCTGAGCCTGACTGGATACAGGTTAATTGAGGGGTGACTACTGTAAAAACTAGACCGGTGAACTCTATCTGACTCTCCTCCGTCTTGTACCAGTGGGAGTGAAGTAAACACGGGTTGTCCTCTAACAAGATCTGTAGCTTTGCAAAGCCTTCTAACTCTGGCCTAGAGCACTTGGGGGATATCCGAACTTTCTGAAGTTATGGTGTTAAACTACCTAGCAAAAAGAAATAAAGTAAAAAGAAAGCAATAATTAGAAACCTCACAGCACCTCAACTAATGATGTTACTAACACAGATGTAATCAAAGTTATAGGACTGCACTCTAAACTAAATTCTGCTTCCAGAACGGATACCAAACTTGCAACTGATACACATTCTTGTATAGTTTCACTGTAAAGCACATACCAGTTAAGTGAGAGCCAAAAACACCCCTATAAGGGGGTAGGGTTACCTTGTCTTAGTTTTATCAAGAACTAGGATTCACTATTAAAACAAAGTGGTTTCACACAATCCTGTATTCGGGTAAGCATCTTGTCCTAATTTGGAACAGTCTCTATGGCTTTTCGATATGCAATTAGGCCAAATGGTCATAAGGGTACCTCAGCAAGACTACCTAATATACCTCTCGCACCTAACACCGAGAAGTGAAAGGAGGATCAAACGGTACAACAGTAATCTAGATCCAAGGGTTGTGTTCCTATCATGGCAGAGCCCGTGACCGGTCAGCCTTTTGGCAAGTTTTTAGGCAAGCCTCCGGCAAACCGTCCAAGAATAGAAAATGGCAAACACAGTGACTTAAACGCACCAATATAAATGCAATGCAAAGAAATATATAAATGTAGATAAAATGTTACATCATGAATTTCAAGTCAAGTTCTTTAAAGTCCCTAGCAGAGTCGCCAAAAACTGTAACTTGACTTTTTGTAGCCCCATTTCGAAAGACGAATAAACCCTACAGTATCAGACTCCCGCGGTTTTGAATCTGATCTCACAAGTGCAATGTGAAATAGGTAAACACCAAAGAGGCCCAATCCGGCAAATCTTTTGGAAAATCGATTTTGAATAAAAAATGCCGAAATGGACTGCTTTGCCAGATACAGAGTCGCCTCCTAAATATTTTTTTGGAAAATTTAAGAAACCCATGACTCGTGCCAAAGACCACGTGTCCGTTATCACCAAGATTGTCTCGACTCAAGAACTTAGGTACGAGAGGGAAAGGCCATGAATTGAGCACCCTCGCTCGCTCGATCAAAGATCGGCCTCTACTAATCATGATGTAATTCTTATCTACATTATATGCTCTTATTCTGATTTATTAGGCTAACATTACTATGTGATGCGTGCACACAAGTATAGACTAATTTGCAAGAATTAGAACATTCGGTTCATGTTTGTTTGCAAAATTGTTTCAAATATGTACCACTTAAAAAAGTGATCGCATATAAACATTACTCATATTATTCCAATTCAAGCAACTAGCCTTCATCCACAAGCATTCAAGCAGTTTATCACTTAAGCACTTAGCCTCATGACAAGCATGCTAGACATGGCAACAATCACACTTATGCAATATACTAAAGCAAGTAAAAGCTCACCTAGTACTCCAAACCAAAAATATGAAAAAGTTAGGAAAAAATGAGTGATCCTAACTATGCGATATGACTAATGCAACACATGCGATATGCAATTACTAAGCTCAGCTACTAATATAGCATATAAATCAATTTGATAGCATGCAGTTTAAGCACCTTTTCAAAGAAGTATTTAAATGACGATGCAAATTAGAATGATGGACTGAGTCTTGGTGCATGAAAAACAAGTGTATGCAAATCATAAAAGATACTAAAAGAAACATGATACCCTAAACTAACCATCATAAGCAGTTAAATAAAAGGGAGAAAGGCGTGGGGTTGAAAGACATATACATTATTACAAATTGCTTGCCCTCGCATAAGAGGGTCCAAATAAACTAACTAGCTAAGCTAATTAACTAGCTATTACAACAACAAATGAAATAATGAACTAACTAGCTAATTAATTATGACCAACCGAATGAATTAACACATGAACTAATTAATTAACTAATCTAGCTAATTAAAATAATTACAACACGAGACGAATTAGCTATTCTAACTAATTAATTACAAAGTCACTATTTTAATCACAACACTAATAAATTTACAATACGGATCCTGAGGATTGATGGAGGGCTCATGCATGAATGTGGTTTCTGCCCGAAAAAGTCACTGTTTCTGCTGCTAGATGCCTCTGTTACATAGTAGAACATTTGCACTGTTTTATCCACCTCAGGACTAACTCTGTTCTACTTCAAAATGACATTGCTTGATTTTGCACTGGTGGCCAGCAAAGGGCCTGCCGTCCACTAGTGATGGCCTACCAACCACTCAAAATGGCCTGCTGGCCACTACTGACTGGATTGTCCTGCTGCAACAAATAGCAAATAGAGCAGAGATAGTGTATTCTCCCGGGTTTGTTTGCACAATTTCCCCTTCCTTATCATTTGAACAACTCAAAGGAGTAGTAAGTTTGATTCACAAACCACTAATGGATACAATTTCATTGCATGATGGTTTATGAACCAAGTGTACAAGTTCAATAAATGCAACAAAACAAGACTAAACCATCTCCCTATCATGAAAGATCAAGGGAAGTAGTTGACAATGAATCTTGAACCGTTTTCATCACTAATGAATATGAAACGACTCAAGACTCAAGAGTTCAATTAACATCCATTGGAACCCAAACCAATTATTATCTTGCTCTTTTTTATTCACCAATTTTATTACTCCATTTTAGTTATCTCTCAATTCTTTAATCAATTAAGTCCACAGGTGAATTTAAGTCCTCTAATGGAAAGATGGCTCAAACCAAGTGTTGCTTTGGGCATAAAAGAGACATCATACCGTTGGTAATGAACCCCCAAAGCGATTAAACCATTAAGCATGACATCTCAATCTCATGCTTAAACAAACAAATAATTTGAAACCACTTTCAAAGCAAAGAAAAAGCCAAGAAAGAAGGGAGGTTGCAGAGGTGATTAAGAGTGATCACAAGTAAGAAAAGCACTAAATAAATGCAATCAACTCAAATAGGATGGTGGCTAAGGCCTAAAACACCAAACTCATGAGAACAATTACACTACAAGCATGCAATATAAAGCTCAAATGCAACAAGCAGCTAAAAAAGGTCCTAAAATAGTGCTAAATAAGTCCTAAAATATGTTGGAATTAAGATAAAAATAGCTAGGACAATAAGTTAAAACATGGATCATGCTGGGCTAGTAAGCAAAACATAAGGAGGGGAGGCTAACCCCTCTAATTTTGGACTTCAAACCATGATTTTAGCCACTGAAATAACTCTGAAAATCAGTGTTTAAAATCTCAAAAGAAGATAGTGTAAAGGTGGGAAACACAAGGGTAAAGGCCTTGAAAGAAAGGTGCAAAGAAGGGTGAACCACCCCTCAACCTTTATTGGCCTTAAAACCCAAGTTTCAGTCCAAAAAAAAATAGAGTTTTTACAGCCCAAAAACAGTTGGAAAATAGTAGGAAAAAGAGTAATTAAAACAAGTAAAGAGGCAAAGCTTTATACCTCTTGAAGAGGAGATCACTTTTTAGCAATAAAACAAGGCAAACACACCCTCAATAGCTCAAACAAGGTTCAAAAATACCTCAACTCAAAGATTGAGAGGTTTGGTTAAGAGTGTATAGGCAAAGGTGAAGAGTGTATAGGCAAAGGTTAAGAAATTTGCAAAAGAGAGAAAGAATTGTAGAGAGAGAGGAAAAATTTTGCTCCAAAATTTTTCTAACCTCTACAGCAAGAGGGGAGGCCCTCTATATATAGAGAAACATGAACCTCACTCAGAAACATCCAACCATACACGTAGGAGCAGATGCAAGCATCTGTGCAAACAGCTAGCATAGTTGTCACAGAATATCTAAAAAACACACTGGTGGCCGGTAGGCCACATCAGTGGTCGGCAACCAAGAGCAATGGCTGGTAGCCCATAACAGTGGCCGGCAAGTCACCAGAGGTTGCTGGCTTCAAAATCCAAGATTTTGGTCCCAAAAACAAGGCAACAGAGGTGCAAGGTTTGAATTCTGTTAGGACTTCGAGAACTTAACGAGCATATATACTCATCATTGGGTGTGCAAGCGATGACGTCCAAGTCGTAAAGGCCGTCAAAAATGGAGTGTCTACAGCAAGCCGTCCAGGAATAGCAGATGGCAAACATAGTGACTTAAGAGCACCAATACAAATGCAATGCAAAGAACATATAAGTATAGATAAAATTTCACATCATGAAGTTCAAGTCAAGTTCTCTAAATCTCCAGCAGAGTCGCCAGAAACTGTGGCTTGCTTTTTATGCTCCTTTCGGATACGACTAGCCCTACAATTCAAACTCCCGTGGTTCTGAATATGATTTCACAAGTGCAATGTGAAACAGTGAAAACTCAAAAGAGTCTAAATCCAGCAATTCTTTTTAGAAAATCGATGTATGAATCAACTACCAAAAATGGACTGCTTTGCCAGATTATAGAGTCGCCACTTATCTGTCATCACCAAAGTGTCTCGGCTTGAGAACTTAAGTATGAGAGGAGAAGGTCATGAATTGAGCACCTCACTCACCCGATCAAAGATCGGCCTTTACTAATCATGATGTGATTTTTATTTAGATTATACACTCTTGTTCTAATTATTAGCCTAACATTACTATGTGTTGCACACAAGTGTAGACTAATTTGCAAAAGTTAGAATACTTTGATTTCATGTTTTATTTGAAAATTTTAATACGCGTCACTTGAAAAGGCTAGTTTGTACATTTATCAATTTGTCCCAATTTAAACAATTAGCCATCATCCACTGACATTCAAACAGGTATTTCAATTAAGCAATTAGCCTCATGTAAATATGCTTGATATTATAACACTAACACACAATGCATCATGCTAAAACTCAAAATTGCTCACCTAGTACTCTAAGCCAAAACAAAGCAAAATAATTAGAAAATATGCATGCTCCTAACTAATGCAATATGACTCAATGCAACGCACACATTATGTAATTTTAATAGGCTCAGCTATGAACATGGCATATGATTCCATTCAAGACGTGTGATGAATCACGTATTCAAGCAATGAATTTAAACATTTGGTTAATATGATGAACTGAACCTTGGATGCATACACGACAATGGATGCAAATCATAAGAATGCTAATTTGAAAAATGTTGTTCTATACTAACCATCGTAAGAAAGTAAGTAAAAGGAAGAAAGACGTGGGGTTGAAAGACATACAACTTATTATATGTTGGCTCTCATGCAAGAGGGTGCAAATCAATGTCCGAGAGTCTGAATTTAAACTAATTATTACCAAACCGAATGAATAAATAAGCTAAGCTAATTATCTACTTATTACAACAAGAATAAGAATAAGCAAGAAACTAGCTATCTAATTTAACTAGCTATAACAAACACAAATAAACAAGTATAATAATTACAACAATGCTAATTATATTTAATTACAACTATAATGAGAGGATTAATTTACAACATTGATCCAAACAAGGATGCACAAAGATGCCATGCACGTGATTGTTTTAGAAGTAACTCTGTCTGCCTTCCTTGGAATCTATCTTGTTTCACCTTCAGCCACTGCCCTCTATTTCTGCCAAAAATGTACTGTTTACCAAACATTGGGGCCCGGTTGGGCCCAAACAAAGCCGGGCTTATCCTAATTTCATCTGAAAACTATTTTTGTACTCTAAGGTGAAAACAGTGCAGATAGAGCAGCTTAAACCCTGTTTGTCCCCCCTGTTCGTCTCTGTCATGTGGAACTTCAAGAGAAAAGCGAATTCGATTCTAAAATCATCAACAAGCACATGTTGATGGCTTAATGATTTCGAACACAATTGGACAAAAATCAATAAATGCAATGAAAGGTGACCGCGCCCTCCCTCTTATCATGAATTTAGCTCTAAGAGGAAAGTAGATACGCCTCAAGTCTCATCAACATATCATGAATCGATAAGTGATTCTTGAAGCGATGGACTCAGCATAACATCCAGCTAAATCCAACCAATTCTAAACATCTTTTTAATGTTGGTTGACTTGCTTTTAAGCCAATTTTATTAATCCTTTTTTATTTACCTTTCCATTACTTAATCAATTTGTCCAATAATGAGAGTTACATCCACTAAAAAGAGGGAAGCGTCAAATGCAAAGTTGTTTTTGACATTAGAAAGACATAATACCCTGATAATGAACCTCCGAAGAGATTAAACCATTTAGCATTGTATGTATCTTTCTCATGTTTAAACAACATTCAGTTAAAACAACTCTCAAAAAGAAAAGAAAAACCAAGAAACAAGGAAGGTTGGAGAATTGATTATGCAAGGTTGATTTACTACACTAGTGAGACTCTTTTCATGGAATTAAGTAAGAAAGAGTTATCAACTCAAATGACTCGGTATTTAAGGCCTAAACAACCGAAGCCATGATGACTTACAACACAACAATCATAATATTCAAAACATAAACTATTTAAATAAATTAAAACAGCCCTAAAATAGCCCCTAAAGTGTAAAAAACGGTAACTAAAATCATGTTAAAAGAGCACAAAAAGATAGGCAAAAACAAAGAGATACAAAGCTAGTAAGCAAAGCCAAGGAGGGGTGGCTAACCCCTCCACTTTTGGGACTTCTAAACCATATTTTAGCCTCTGAAAATAGTTCAAAAATAGTCTAAAAACAGCCCCAAAACAGTGGCTAAAATTAGAGAAATAAGTAGGAAACACAAGGACATAAGCTTGGAATAAGGTTCAAGGAAGGGTGGTTAACCCCTTCACCTTTGGTAGCTCTTAAAATCACAAATTTCAGCCTACAAAACAGTCCCAAAACAGTGTACAAAGCATGTAAAAAAAAGGAAAAGAGAAATAAGGAAGAAAATGCAAAAGTTATACCTCTTGAAAGAGAGGATGCTTGTAGTTAAACAAACTTGATTCTAACACCCTCAAGTTTCATGAAATATGGTTTGAAACTTCAACAAAAGTTTCAAGAACAAGTTCTAATGGTGTATGTATTGTGTATGTATAGCTAAAGAAGGTTTGAGGGTCAAAGGAGGAAGGAAAATGGAAGGAGGTCTATTTAGCTCTTCAAAGCTTTTGAAAATTTTGCTAACCTTGAATTCTGAAGGAAGAGGCTTGTAGACCGCCCGAACTCGCTCCGCGCGCCCCCCTTTCGGAGAGGGCATAAATTGTAGTTCTAGCTACTACAGTTCGGACTCCTGTCACGGTTCTAAATCTAATCTCACAAAGTGCGATGCAAGACTGATAAATCACCAAAGAGTCCAAATCCAGCAAATCGTTTTGGAAAATCGATTTTAATCAAAAAGCGCCAAACATGGACTGCTTTGCCAGATTTCAGAGTCGCCACCTAAATGTTTTGTTTTTGGGAAATTTAGGAAACCCTGACTCGTGCCAAAGGCCACGTGTCCGTCATCACCAAAGTTGCCTCGGCTCGGGAACTTGGGTACGAAGGGAGAAGGTCGTGAAATGAGCACCCCCGCTCGCCCGATCAAAGATCGGCCTCTACTAAACATGATATGTTATTTTTGAAAACACATGTGTTCTTATTCCGGTTATTAGCTAGCTTACTATGTGATGCGCACAGCATACAAGTATAGACTCAATTGCAAGAATTGGAACAAAACATCTCATGTTTGTTTTTTCGAAAATGGTTTGAAAGTGCTACTCGCAAGTAGCCTAAGACACGGATTTGCCACTCTCAAGTGGGCTTAAAACTCACATTTAATGAATTGTTCCAATTCAAATAATCAAGCCTTCATCCACAGGCATTCATGTAGTTAAATACATAAGCACATAGCCTCATGGTAAGCATGCTATCATGGCAATCACTTATACACATGCAAGGATGCTAAAGCATAAACACTCACAGTGTACTCCAAGCCAAAACAGAAGCTAGTTAGTAATCAATGCATGATCCTAGCTATGTCAACAATGCCTAATGCAACACATACAAAAATGCAACTAAAATAGGCTCGGCTATCTAGAATGGCATATGAATGCAACACTTGATAACATGCTGTTAAACACATATTCAAGTAAAGTGTATTGAAATACAATGCGGTTTGAATGATGCGCTGAGCGGTGCATGCAGTACGAATGAATGATGCACGCATGCAAGCATAAGTATGCTAATTGAAACATGCCCTAAAACTAACTATCAAAAACTGGTAAATAAAAGGGAGAAAGAAATGGGGTTGGAAAACATGCATCACACACACACACACACACTTATTACAACATTAGCCCTCTCGACGGAGGGTCCGAATAGAAGCTAAGCTAAGCTAATTAAATAATCTAATTAAACTAATTAGACTAATTATTACAAAACAAATGAATTTGAACAACTAACTAATCTAAGCTAATTAAAGCACAAAATGAATTAATTAATTAAATGCATTAACTAATTAATTACAACACTTTCATAACTAAGATAACAACTTATTCTAATTTAACAAAAGCATTGAAATGGCCTCGTGACGAGGGATGCATGCATGCTCGAATCGCCTTGCTCGGAAATCCATTACCATGCCTCAAGATGCCTTTGTTTGCACACTTTTGGACTTCTGAACATTTTGCCAACTTCTAAAATGCTTCTAACCCACCTTAGGAACATGCTGAGGGATGGTCGGCCAAGAGGGATGGCCATCGGCCAAAGTGGATGGCCATCGGCCATTTCTGATAACCGGTCGGCAGCCTTGGTGGCCGGTCGGCAGCTTTAATGGCCGGTCGGCCACTACTTCCTGCAATTTCTCATTTTGCTACAACAGAGCACAAACAGAGGCATAGCAGTGTATTTACAAGGAAATGTGTGTGCAACCACACTCCTTATCATATCTCAAGCTCAAAAAAGTGTAGTGCTCGGCTCTCGAGCCATCAATCACGCATCTCAATGCATGATGGCCAAAGAGTCTAGCTTGCACAATGTTGATGAATACACAAACAACACATAAGGGCCTTAGCCTCTATCATGATCGATCAAGAGGGTCGGCGACCAAGAAACGTAACACGTTTCATCACTTCAAGTACGAAACATGCCACATTCTTTGTGTTTGGATCAACGCTCGATCCAAACACAATGCAACACATACAACATGATCATCCTATCAATGCTGGCATGCACAAGATTCTATCATGTGAACAATGTATGCATGGCATGTTTGAAGGCTAAAGCATCAAAGCAAGTAAAGAGCATCATACAAGAGGCATGCAATACAATGCTCAATGGACTAAACCACCCCTAAACAGTTCTCATGCATGCCAAAATAATGGCCATAATGCTCTGAAATGCTAGCATTGAAAGCAATAAAATGCATGCTCATGCATTGGTCCATGAATAGGGCATAAAGGTGCAACTCTTAAGAGCACTTAAAGAGTGAAAAACATGGAAATGTGACAACACTATATGCTCTAAAATATCATTCCAAATGATGCCAAAATATGCACATATGACAAATGAGGCATGCTAGGAGGTTCAAAGCTTAAGGCTAGCAAAGGTACTTGCAC
This sequence comes from Camellia granthamiana, assembly GCA_036172215.1. Taxonomy (NCBI): domain Eukaryota; kingdom Viridiplantae; phylum Streptophyta; class Magnoliopsida; order Ericales; family Theaceae; genus Camellia; species Camellia granthamiana. The sequence goes on from CM069907.1 coordinate 144,125,352, forward strand.
CATAGCCATATCGAGCCAGCCCCAAAGGGCCAAGGTAACTCAAAACAGTCCCAAGGCAGGTCAAAACAAGGCCAAAAACATACTTGAACATAGCCAACACATGCTAGAATTAGAGGCGTGAAGCATGGAGCATGCAAGGCTAATAAGGAGGATTACACTACACATGTAAGAAGCAAATGAGGGATGCTCTAACCAACCAAAAACAGAGTCGTATCATGGCAAAATAAGACCCAAAACACATTGAAATTGTAGCCCAAAAGCTTAGGCAAGATGGCATACATATTGGCTCATGTTTAAGGCATAAATCATAACTCTCCAAAAGCATTAAAAGAGTGAAACATGAGAAAGTATGACCACACTTCATACACTGAAATCATGGTAGAAAAGAGGCCAAAGCATGCAAACAACTCAAGTAAGCCATGCTAGAGACTATGAAACTCAAAGCTAGTGAGCAAGATTGCATTATGGCTATACAAAGTAAGGCATGCATGACCAAAACAACTTAAGACAGAGCTTAAGCATGGCAAAACATGAGTAAAATCTTCCTGGAGTGGAGCCAAAAGCATGCTAAAATGATGGTCCAAAGCATGATGCATATTAAGGCTATAGGGAGGATTGCACTACAAGTACATGAAGCATGCAACAAGTGATCAAACCAACCCAAAACAGAGTTATAACATGTTAGAAAAGTCACAAAAACATGCTAAGATAAAGCCAAAACATGCTAGAAAGACGTGCTACTTTGCAAAGCTACAAGTAGGATTATACTACAAGTACAAGAAGCATGCATGAGGTAACCAAGACAGCCAAAAATAGAGTCATGGCAGGTCTAAAAAATCACAAAAAAGTGCTCAAACAAAGCCTCAAGAAGATAGAAATACATGCTCTTTTGGTGAGCCACCAACACAAGCAAACAAGAAAAGAGGAGGGGGGACAACCCCCTCCTATTTGAGGGCTCAAAACACACTTTCCACCACTGAAATTCCTTTGGAATTCAATGGTTAAAAGGCCAAGAGAAGGTGATCTCAAAGGCCCAAAAAGGTGGCACAAAACAAAACATAACAAGCCACCAAAGGGGGTAGACCACCCCTAACTCAAACCAAGCCTCAAACAACCATTTTTAATACTTAAAAATGAAGCTTTTGTAGTTGAAAGTTAAGCCAAAAGTAGCTTGCAAGTGTGGCTAAATACTTAAGCAAAAACAAAGCTTAAAAGAAGATATGGGACTCACCCTTGAAGCACAACAATAAAAGCAAGTTCAGAGGCAAAAACCTAGTTAAAACCACTCAAATGCAACCTACAAGAACCTCAGCTCAAGAGTAAAGGTGTTTCACTAGGTGCTTTAGTGCAAAAGTGTGAAGAAAAACCACTTTAGGGCACAAACAAATGCAAATATAGAGAGAGATGGAGAAATATAGAAAGAGAAGGATATGTTTGTATCTCCAAATTTCTGAACCTCTGGAAAGGGAGAAGGACCTCCCATATTATAGAAATCCAAGTCTCAAGCTTGTTGGACAAGTTAGAGGCTTAGCAATAAAAATATCTGCAAAAGCAAGAAAAAAGGCCTCGGCCAAAAAGTATGGCCGACCGGCCATCAGTGAAGCCGATCGGCCACCACTGATGGCCGATGGAAAGAAGACATGGCCGATGGGCATGGGGCCTGGCCGATAGGTTGTAGGGATGGCCAGCAGCCTACCCTCTTCCCTCATAAACAAAGTCACAAGCTCTTGGTCTACAACCAAGCACAAAATAGACAAGTTGAGAGGCTCCAAGGCAAGGCACATAGCCGAGACCTTCAGAAACTCAAAACGAACACGAGCATGGATGATCATCGAGTGTTCAAATGATGACGTCCAAGTCTTGAGGACGGTCAAAAATGGGGTGTCTACAAGGCTCTATTTATAGAATTTGAGTCAAAATGGTCAAAAATATATTCAAAAAATAATAGCTGGTGAATTCTCGCCAGCTGTCCTGTTTCTCGCCACTGAGACCGAACCGGGCCGGGCCCAAAAACACACAGCTGGGCCTACAAAGCAAGTCTAGAAAATTTTTCATTGAGGCCCCGCCGGGCCTAAATGAGGCACAGCTGGTTCTAAATGGACCCAACTGGGTCCAATAATCTGTATTCAGGCCAACTTCAAACGGGCATGTCTTCCTCATACGAACTCGGTTTTAGGTGATTCTTGAGTCTAAATTGAAGCCCCGGAAGTATACTTTTCAATGGAGGTGGCCTCATATCTAAATTCTAAGTGTGCAAAGAGATATGTCTATTTTAGTGAAGACTGCTCATTTCTATCCTAACGGATTGATGCCCAACTTCTTCCCCAACTAGTTTTCTTCTCTCCCCTCTTATTTTCTTCAACTCCAAACCTATAATAAGATGTTTTAAATATTTTTCAAAAAGTCCTCCTCCCTTCCATTTATTTCCACTGTGTCCTTACTCCGTTTACTGAAAAGTGCAATGTTTTAAACGAAATGCGAGTCTCGGACATCATAGAAGCATTTGGAAAAATATTTTGAAATGAAGGTTTTAAGGTCTAAAATAGTTTGGTCAAAATGGGGTGTAAGGTTTTGGATAAGAGCTTGAATTCAATTTCTTCCCTGAGAATTCAAAAGATTGCACAATGTAACTTTCATCATCGGGTGTTTGAAATAAAGCACCCAAGTCTTACGGGCGATCAAAAATGGAGTGTCTACAATAACTTCCCCTCTCATACCTAAGTTCCCGAGCTGAACACTTTGTTGATCATAGACAAGTGGCATTTGGCATGAGTCAGGCGTTTTCTAAATTTCCCAAAAATATTTAGGCAGCGACTCTGAAATCTGGTAAAGTGTCCATTTTTGGCACTTTTGTGTGGTTGGGTTGGGCTTGTCCGACCCAATACTAATCTTTTTGGGCCAAAAACATTTGAGTTTATTTTTTATGTTTGGAAAATAAATTCTGACCGTTTGAATTTAAATTTTAGTTGGAAAATTCAAATTCAATTTTTGCACCTCTTCATGGTTTTTGTACAAACAGATCCGAAATTCTGTACAGATTCGAAACTGTTCAAATACAATTTTTATCTATCCGAATTTAAATTTGAACCCAAACAGTCTAAATTCAAACCCAACAGGTTCAGTACCTGTTCAAACAGGTATGCTACCTGTTCAATTCAAAATAAAAGGGTGCCACTACATCTATAAATAAGACAAGTCCCTCATTTGATTTTCACTCTAATTTTCGTCCAATACTTTGCTTTTGCTCTCTGCATATTTTGCTGCATTAACTATATTAATTTTCTGTGAGAAAGAGTGTATACGCTTAGTGTGTTCGTTGTGTGAATAAATTGTAGTGTTGCATTTATTCGTTGTTGATCATTTTATCTTGGGAAATAGACATCCGTAAATCTAAAAGCACCATGGAGAGGACGAATTTATCTTAAGGACACAATGTTAAACACTGGACTTGATCAAAAGTTTGTTCAAGAAATTAATCAAGTTGTTAATTTATTTTCTGTTTTATTATTATTTATTTAAATCAGATTTTGATTTTGTTTTTGTAACAAAATCAAAATCTGTTTTTATTTATTTATTTTTATTTATTGGTTTGATTTTTATAATCAAACAATCTCTCTCCTTTCCTACTTTTCTTTTGTATTCTGTTTATCATTTAATACACAAACAGAATTTATTTATTTAAATACAGTGAAAATTTTCCAACAACAAGTATATATTTTTGTAATGAATGTGCATTTTATGATTGACACTACATTTTAAACTAGACCAAGAAACATAATCTGCTGCATTTTTTGGTAGAACATTATTGTTTTACACAAGTGTGCATGTTGATCACGGATGAGTATATTTTGAAAGACTTTTTGTTCTCCACCTCTATTGGGATAATGGTTTTTTTTTTTTTTTAATTTATAGAAATAGATATGATGTTTCAAGTATAATTCCTATTTTATTTATATATTTTCATCTATATTATGAATTTCACAAAATTTACAATAATATTATTTCAATTTATATATTACATCAACTTATGGGCATGAGCTATCGTGCAATGCACGTAGCCCACACACCTAGTTTAAGTAAAAAAAACAGTATCGAGTTTAAATTCATAATTAGGCTTTAATGTAGTGCTTGATTTATTGTAATGAGATTAGATTCATTTAGAATATCCATTAGCTCGATAAAAAGGACGTGTTTTAGATTGGAAATATAATCACTATTCATCAATTTAGGAGATTGTCATTCCGTTGAAAGGCCAAGGAGGCAGGAAAATGCTATGTACCATGAAATTGTGCGCCGAATTGGTGGAATGTGAGCCACCAAAAATAATTGTGGTCTGTAGTTGCATTTTTCTTATAGCACTTTTTTAGGTTCCTGGTATTGTTGACCAACAAATAGTCATTACGTTCCTGTTTAAAATCATTTCAATAACAGCAATGTTAGGTATCATGAAAAATCTTTCATGAAAATAATCATGAAAACTTTGTGATCTTTGGATTATATTTAGAATAAAGTACCACACACTAATCAAGGTAATCCAATAATCATAAATCTTTCATGATCATTTTCATGAAAAAATTTTCATGAAACTTTTCTCTTTCAATAAATCAACCATTATTTAAAAGTATGTAAATAAGTTCAACAAATTAAATTTAATGTTAAATAAATTTGGAATAAGAAAAAAAATTGGCAATACTCCATCCCAAAATATATATTTTTTTATATTTGAATTATTTCAAATAATATATATTTTTTAAATTATTTTTTAAAATTTGTAGGGTTTTTAATTCAATTGCCCCTAAATTTTCCTACTGAATATTATGCTTTGTGATTGTATGCTTTCTCAAATATATATATATATATTATATATGAAAAAATAAAGTGAAAAACTTTGACTAGGACTGTTACGTTCAATCTGGGCCCAAAAGCCCATATATTGGTCTGGCATTTTGTAATTTGGGCTTGCGTGGACATGTCCACATAATGGTCCTAAATCTTAACCCATTATTGTAATTTGTATTGACATCCAATCATTGATAGTAGCACTACTTCTAGATCTAATTGCCATATTGAATGTTGTTACTTTATCGGAATTTTGATAACTATAGTTCTATGATTTGGATAGGAATTCTAAGCCCTTGTTTTGGGCAAGATTAGGTTAAATAATTTCTTGATGTAAAACATGAGCTATTTGTCACGATGTGCTGAGTTGTCTGTAGAAAATCTCCACCAAAAGAAGGCTCAAGCAATGGAGGCTAATGTAGGATTTTAGAACTTTCTGAAAGACTAGAGAACTTGTAGAAATATTGTACATAATTCTAGAACTTGCAAGCAATATTCTAGAATAGACTCTACACCTAAGAGTATTTCATACAAAGCATTAATTGTACACTCTTTCTTAGGAAGGCTAGGATGCCTATATAAAAAGGGAGACCTAAACCATGAGTTTTTATCTATCCTTATTGGACCCCTGGCTTGTTATACAAGCATGCTATCCTTATTTGAGTTGTTCAAAGTATTCACGCCAAATACACATTCTAAATTAAACCCTGATATGATATAGTATTCTTTTTCCTTTTGTTTTTTGTTTTTAATTTTCTTTCATAATATTTTTAGAGCTATCGTTTTTTCAATGTAAGTGGTTTTTTTTTTTGTTTTTTGGTCGCTCTGCCGAAGGTTGATGTTGTCATAGTGCTTACATTCCCTTAAATGTTTGCATGCGATTAACACATTCTTTTTTACCTTTTCTTTTTATTTTTCTTTTTTTTTCCTAAACAAATTCAAATTGTCAAAAACATAGCAGATGACTGAACATATGACAACATATGACTAAAATTTAACTTGAACTCTTGCAAAGAGGTTGAATTAAAAATCTATGTGATATTAGTATCATTGGAGTGTAGATATATACTTGATTTTCTTTTCTTTTCTTTTTTTTTCGGTTACACTATCGAAACTATTAGCTAGAAATTCGCCAATTGTCCTTGAAAAGCCAACCAACCCCACAGTTAGGGTTGGCTTTCACAGAAAGAAGACCATACCTAGGATGGTTGACTGCATCCATCTTATGTCTTCGGGAATTACAATTGAAAACTACTCTCGTTGATCTTAAAATAGATATGAAAGTCATGAAGGAGGAGTTGAAGAATGATATGGAAGCAGAGATAAAGAATGATGTTGAAGAGATAAAAGAAAGAGGTTAAGAAGATTGAAGGGTTGCAAAAAAAAAAAGTGTAGTACAATGTTAAATTTTGGTAGAGGATTTGTGGAAAATTTACTCATGTTTGTTTCATGATTTCGATTACTATTTTGAACTATATTTGTTAAGGATGATTTGAAACCTGTAACAATTTAAACTATACCTTTACCTTGTTTTACTGCCAAACTACTATTTTCCCTATTTTATAGCTAGTCAGTATACTACTACTCATGCATAAGGCAACCCGATGCATGCACTAGCCTTAGAAAAAATGATTTGTGCATTGTCTCCATCATATGAAAAGAAAGTATTTGGCTGGATTTGTTGTGATTCTATTTGCATTGTAAAAAATTGAGTTGTCTTACTACGTTGAAGATGAATCATATGGCATTTAAATTTGTCCAAGTTTTTTAAATTAAGATCAATCATATGGCATTTCCTTATGCTTCTACATCTGACTTTCCAAAACATATGTCAAACAAACACTGATGGATTAACTATTGCCTATGGACTTATATTAATTATTCTGCCTTTGTTAAGATACACTGTCATTCTGTATTTACAAAGCCTCCGTTTGGGAAGTGGGCTGGCTCTTTGGCTTTTTGGCTTTTTTGGCTATATGAGCCTGGGCTCAAAAGCTTGGTTTGGGAAGGGCTCTTGACTTTTTGGCTTTTTTGGTTTTTTTTGTGAGAGAAGAGTGTAATGATTATGGGGTTGGATGTGATGTTTTGTCTGTTGTGGCTCATGAGCCTATTTTGTCTTTTGTAGCTTATGAGCCCAATGAGCCCTTGCCAAACGGACGCAAACTGTTCTCTTTAGCCTTGATTTATATGTGTTTTGGTTTTGCAATGTCGAATGCTTGTAGTATCAACGTGTAATGTGTTTCTATGAAACTATGAGCTTGCAACATCTGGTATTATAACACATTTTTTAATTCTGTTTTTGAGTTCCCCTTCTCATCTTTGACTTCTAAAGATGGAGACTTTCCATCTTTTGTTGACCAATACTGTGACGCTGCAGATTGCAGAGTATAATGCAAATGGCTTTCTTTTCTCCAAGGTAAGGCTGTACTTCACTGAAACTCTTACATGTTGAAGTAGTTTACATATTATCGATAAGTACATAGAAATATACATTCTGAATAAATGAAAACAGTAATGATTCAGATCCCCACAAAATATTACCTCCACTCACTTGTAAATTGCATATAAAGTTTAAATGAGGGTGTAAGAAAGACAAAATATGGTCAAACAATGGCAAAGAAAAAAGTTGACTTTTGATGAATGAGTTAGTTTCATGATTCAAGAAGGGGTATAGGGGGGAAAAATGTGAAATTCCGATGTTTTCATGAATGCAAATTGAATATTAATAAGGTTCAAAAATATAATAAAAAAAGAAAAAAGAATGTGGTCCCAAATTAATGAGCCACCCTTGAATAAATTAAGAAGATAAATACAGATGCTTTAAAGTAATAAATATATATTATCTTAGGGTTTGCACGGGGTTCTTTAATTAAGTATAATAATGTGTTATGATAATTATGGAATATTCTGCATTAAAATAAATACTATATAATAAACAAATCATTACCTTCATTTCATCATTGCCTCTCAAGTTTTGTGGCTGTGAAGATAGTGAAATACTTGCCCCTCATAGATATTAAAAAAAAAAAATCAAAATCAAAATCAAAATTTGTTGTTCTAATCAAAATGACATGATTTCGGGGAATCGAATTTCTATCCCAAAATCGTTCTATCCTTCAATCTCAATACATTCTTAATTATTGGATTATGTCTCGAAATTATTCCATATTTTTATGATTAAAAGTGAATTAAAACAAAAGAACAACGAGATTTGGGAAGAGTGAGTAGTTTTTGCTTTTAGTTGTGTTTTTGTTTTCATTTTTAAAAAAAAAAAATGTTTAATGAACAATTTCCATAACACTTTTTAAAACAAATGAATAAATAAATTGGCTTTTTGGAAATGTTTTTTTTTAAAAAAAAAAAATTCAAATGATATGAAAGCAATGTGTTTTTAACTTTTTATTATTTTGTTTCCAAAAACTCAAAAAATGAAAACAAAAATAAAACAAAGTCAACTAGTTCGATTTAGTATTCAAATTTTTTTCTTCAAAAAAACTAAAAACTAAAAACAAATTTGGTGAATAAAATGAAGAAAAAAATATCATTACTTTCATATGGTTTTCTTTTCTTTTTTGGGAGGAAAATAATTTTAAAACATATTACATTTGTATTTATTTTTGTCAAATTAGTTTATGCTTCTTTAAAAGAAAGAAATGAAAACAAAATCAAATAGTAATCTAATTTTGGAGAACATAAAACTCATTCTTTTGGTGCACAACAATGTACTATCTAGGGGAGGAGAGCTTGCATTTTCTCTCTTATTATGACTCTAATGGATGCACTTAATCAAAAATGGTAGTTGGTATTTTATTTTATGTCCCACTCAAGATAATGGAATGATTAGTTTGTCTCTCGATAATTGGAATATTTTATGAAAGGAGGCAGATCCCTTCTAGTCTAATTGGAGGGTATTGTTTGAGGTTCATCACGGATCCGTTTCGATAATCTAAATTGTTTATTTTGTTGAGTACGTCGTGCATTTCACTCACACACAAAATTAGGTTGATCCAATAATCGCAACCTATTCAATTTACTGCGTTTTCTACCAAAAAAATTGACAACGAATATATTTTAAAAAGTAAATCATACATTTTTTTGGTGAAAAAAGAAATAAATTGAATAGATTACGATTATCGAATCAATTTAATTTTTTGTGTGAGTGAAATATATGACGTGTCCAACAAAATGAACATTTCAAATCATCAAAAAGGAATCCATAGTGAGCCTGATGGGTCCAAACAACTCTCTCCTGTTTAGATTTTGGATTCGAGGGGATCTGCCTCCTTTATGAAAATAATGAAAAGTAGTACAACTGAAAATTTATCGAGTATCATCATGTCACATGATACTTTAAGAGTCTCAATAATCATCAATTATCTTCAAGCTAGTGTGGCCCGCTACCCACTAACCCATACTTGCAAAAGTCATTAACGAGAATTGTATTTTAGTATTCGAGAACGCCACGTGATAGTGCTCCAAGAATCTCCAATAACGACTTATGCTAAGGCCACATCGTAATGGGATTCCTTTTTAATTTCTTTTCATGTTCAAGTCGCTCTTCCTTTTGAATTTGATTTTAAAAGCAACCTTTATGCTTTCCCTCTCACACAAGGATCAAATGATCACTTCCATAACAATAATAATATAAAATAACAATGTGGTTTTTTAACCCAAGTAATCTCTAGGTTTGATTCAACTTACTACAAATTAAAAAGTACTTTTTTAATTATTTAAAGTTAGCTTTTTTCAATTATTTTTTATTTAAAATCATATATATCTCAATTAAGATAATCGTATCTTTTCTTATTGTCTCACCCCATTCTCTTCTCTGCCTTTCTCTGTTTTCTTTTTTAACCCAGACATTAATTGGTCTAAAATGTTTTCCATCATTTTATTTTCAAATGGTTGCAACTTCTAACTTCTTACTTCTAATTGATTCATTTCTTATTTTATCTTTTTTTTTAACACGCTTCTCTATATTTATGAATAATTAACTTGAGATATTGAAAATGGTCACAATCAAATATATTTTTGTTGGCTTTTTGGCTTTTCGATGGTTATATTTGTAAATGCGAACGTGCTAGTAAGGATCAATCAATCCTTACAGAAATTATAATTGCCAACCAATTATCAGACGATTGTGTTTTAGTTCTTTCAGCCTCAATGAAGAGGACTTTTACTGGTGGCTTGACTTAGGAGAAATTAAGCAAAATAACAGGTAAATGACGAACAATTGAAGTATTTCATTAAAATGAAAACTTACAATGAGCCAAACTCAGCCTCGTGGAGGTTTACAGCAACAATCTACTTGAAACTACTCCTATGAATAAAGTGCAGTGCAGGTATTCAAAGCGCAGGAATGTAAAGAACAGGTATTTAAAGTGCAGGAAATGTAAAAGCTGGAAATGTAAAACTGGAAAAGAAAATATGAAGTAAATGACTGGTTTGTTGGATCTGAGTCTGGGGCTTTTTTCTGGGGGCTTCCCTGCTATTTATACTTATCAAGGATGACCTTCGAACTGCACTTCAAACCGTCGAACTGCTCCTCCATGATCGTCGATCATGTTGCCTTATAGGTAGTTCCACTACGCCATCACTTGCAGTTGAGCTTCCCTCTTATATTTGAATTTGAATATGAGTAACCGTTAAAGTCACGTCACCTTGCATCTCTTTACTGATCCAATACTACTCAGATCACGCGAAAACCAATATTAACTGTCACGTGTACGATCAGGATCGAAGACTTGAATAGTCTTCCTATATTACCCTTACTCTGCCATGTGTCGAACTGTAACTGGCTTATACAAAATATGTAGCCAACAATTTTACATGTCAGTATTTATATTTTTTAATAGTTGCATTCCATACATTTTGTCCTAGTCTTATATTTAACCTAAAATACTTAAATTATAAAATATCTATCTATAATTCTAATTTAAAATTTACTCTTCATCTTGTTTCATCAATTACAACTATGTCATTGGCAAATAACATATCTAAAGGGTTTTGCTTTGGAATGTTTCTAGTATTTTCATTCATAAGATGAAACTTAATGAATTAGTCTTGATGTAAACATATTGTTATTCAAAATTTGCTTGTTTTTCCTACTTTTCTTACACTAATCATGATTCAAACATACATGTCATTAGTTACATTAATATATATCTAGTTGATACTTTTTCTTCATATATAACCCACCAAATCATCTTTTTAAAACCATATCATATGTTTTTCCAAGCCAATAAAACCAATATCGATTTTTTTTTTCCTATAATTTTTTATTATTTAATTTCTAAAACCACTATCTCACATGTCTTAATCGCTACTCAATTTTTTTTTATCAAAATTTTATTGCATGACTAATAAAGTTTAATAACATGATAACTAGTACAACCTTTAATATCACTTTTTTTTATTTTTGAGGATGTACAACTCTCTCTAGGTTTGACTAATTCTCTAAGTAGTTGTTTTTTAAAATTAATCACAAGATGCTACTTGTAGATAATGTTAAATTTTCCTTTCCTAATGATTGCCACAAAGGATTACAAGTCCACTCGAATTGAGAGCAAAAATAGTTTTAAATGCTAGGTAGCGGTAGCATAACCTCTGGTCCCAAATCTTTTACATGTGAAAATGAATAGAAGATTTGCATTCGTGTTGTCTTATAAAACATTTAAAATTTCACATTTTGTTCTATGGGTACATTACTGGTTGCAACAACAGTGTCATCGACCATTGAATAACTTTAAATAGAAATGGTTATAAATAATTGGTCGATTAGGCGAGAGAAACAAGGCTAGTCACATACCACCTCATTCTTTGGCGATTCTTAATGATCAACGACACTTGCATCCGATATTCATTTCATTCTTTTGATAACGAGGAACTCACTGACCTTTGATGAGATCTTGTATAAATAACTTACTTTTATGTAATTATAGTCTCGTTTAGTGACGGATTATTTTAATAATTTTTTGATTTTTTATGAAAAGATATACAGAAAAATAGAGAGAGTAATATGACAACTTATAATGACTTTTTGACTTTTTGGCTAAAACTAAATGTTGCCAAACGAGGCCTATGTATTGGTGCAAATTGAATATTTTAATATTAAAAATTATATTTTGTAAATAAAATATTGGAAAAATTATCCATAAATCCTAAATAGAGAAAAGTTAAACCATTTGGTCCTGAGAGTTTTCTTATACACCAATTAGTCCTATTTATTTGGTAAGTTTTTTTTATATGAGTTTGATGTTATGTTGATTTTACATGTATACCCTTGATGTGATTGTATTTTCCTAATTCACTAATTCAGATTTAGAGTGGATAAGGAAATGTTATTGTAGGGGAGTCAGTTTTGAATTGTTTAACATTGAATCATTGGCTGGAGTGTTAGATATTTTTCCGGCGGGGATTTTATTCTGGTGTCGTGTTCATTTCCGGTGGTTTTTGCTTTGTTTCATGAGGCATTGTTTACGACAGTGTTAAAGACGACATGCATTGTTTTCGATAACATTGTTTACAGCAACATAGTGTAACAGGTTTTTGCTCTATGTTGCAGATACTGAAAATCCCCCCCTTCCCCCCTCCCAAAAAATAAAAAATAAAAAAAATAATAAAAAAATAGCAGAAAGTTTGCTTTTTTGTTAGTAATATGGGTTTTGAGCTTCTGTTAACATTGTTTTCGATAACAATGTTAACAGGGTTACTATCCCCTTCTCTCTAAAATGATAAACATCAAATCTCATTTTTTTTAGTCTAATGTAAATAACCCAGATAGAAAACCCAATCACCATTTTCCATAACTATCTACCACAAGACAACAATACCACATCGAAATCCAAAATACTATTATCACCACACTTAAGGTAAACACTGTAAATCAATCACAATTTATCAAAAACATATGTATCCAAACCCCCATCACTCCGCGAAAACATCAAAATTTTCCACATTTCAATAAATTATAACACCCAAAAACTTTCACAGCTCACTCTTAACAAGACAGAGGATATCATTAGTGCACATACATGAGGGAACAACTTACCCGACGTCATTTGTTGATGACACAATCACCAGTGACAACGAATGAAGGTTTTTTCCTTGTCGCACAACACACACCATCGCACCGCCTCTACAACTTCACGATGTAAATGTATTGACAGGATAAGGGAATCGTCTGTTTTTAGGCTTTTATGGAAAAAATGAATGATCAATTTACAGCACCAATCTACACAGATTCAACGTTGCCCAATTACACAAGCTCACAAACACACCAATCACTATCTCATTAACATCGGAACACAGCAGAAATTCCCATTTCCGTCTCTTCCGTTCCGATTGCTTTGGAGGGAAACCAAAATTCCCAACAGAAAAGATTTGGGGCATAGACGTGTAGACGTCCCCCGAACGCATCCCGGGGGCGAGGAGTGCGAGTCCCCCCCGTTCTGGTTCGATGTTGGGTCACTACAGTTCAAGGACTCAAATGTCACGGTTCTTAATCTTGAACCAAAGAGTCCAAATCCGGCAAATCGTTTTGAAAACAGATTTTTTGAAAGAAGTGCCAAACATGGACTGCTTTGCCAGATACAGAGTCGCCACCTAAATATTTTTTAATGGGAAATTTAGGAAACCCTGACTCGGTGCCAAAGGCCACGTGTCCGTCATCACCAAAGTTGCCTCGGCTCGGGAACTTGGGTACGATTGGGGAAGGTCACTTCGTGAGCACCCCCGCTCGCCCGGTCAAAGACCGGCCTCTACTAACCATGATATCTGTTTTGAAAACATTGTGTGTTCTTATTCCGGTTTATTAGCCTAGGTTACTATGTGATGCGCACAGCATACAAGTATAGACTGAGTCGCCTGAATTGGAACAAAACATTTCATGTTTGTTTGTTTGAAAATGGTTTGCTGATGCTACCCGCAGGTAGGCTAAGACGTGGATTTGCCACCCTCGGGTGGGCTTAGAAAACAATGATTTTGCCACTATCTAGTGGGCTTAAAACAAACAGTCAATGATTTGTTCCAATCCAAATAATTCACCCTCCACCCACAAGCATTCAAGGCAGTTATATCACATAGCATATAGCCTCATGGTAAGCATGCTATTCATGGCAACACTCACACGCATGCAAGGATGCTAAAGCATAAAAACTCACCGAGTACTCCAAGCCAAAACAGAAACTACATTAGAAATCATGCATGATCCTAAGTATGCAGAAATGCTTAATGCAACACATGCAAAAATGCAATTATAGCAGGCTCGGCTATTCTAAACATGGCATATGGAATGCTATAACTAACACGTATTCAATTTGGAATTGAAATACAAATGCAGTTAGTATGATGCGCCGAACCCGGTGCATACAAGACAGATGAATGAATGCAAACATGCTATCATACTGTATGCTAATTGAAATATGCCCTATATCTAACCATCGTAAGCAGGTAAATAAAAGGGAAGAAAGACGTGGGGTTGGAAGACATACATCACACTCACCCACACTTATTACAATTATGCCCTCGCGCAGAGGGTCCGAATAAATATACAGTCCCAAATGAAAGAATAATACAGTCCAAAATATTACAGTCCAAATAATATACAAATTCCTAATTAATTAACAAATTAACTAAGAAAACTGTAAACTGGCATGCAAGCCAGAGACTGCCTTGATTCTGATGAATGCTACATGTTTGGGCTGCTTTGCGCGGAAATCCACGGCGATGCCCCGATTAGCCTTTGTTTTGCAATGTTTCTTGAAAAACGCGCCAAGTCCTGGAAGACTGCTGATCCTGGATTTTGCTGCAACAGAGAGCAGGAAAGGGGCATAGCAATGTATTTCACAAATATATGCATGCCTCGATCCTCGTGCCACCAATCACCCATCTCGATGCATGATGGCCGAGGAGCCGAATTGCACAACTCAATATAGAATGAATGCATATGAATGCTACAACAAAACCTAACTCCATCACGGATAATCCGGAGTGTCGGTGACTTAGGAATTGAGACACATTCCGTCACTCGAAGTACGAAACGCGTCTCGTTTCCCGTGCCTGGGCTAACTCCTATCCCGAACACGATGCAATATGCATGATATGCATGAAATGCAGCTAATATGCAATCCTAACATACGCAATGCTATGAAAATGAAATGCCTCGAAATACGTGCACACGTGCACGCACACCAAGGAAATGATCCTAAGGCATGAAATGGCATACGCAATGCAAATTGGACTTATACCAACATGAGAGAGCCTCAGCCACACTCACATAAGAAGCCGTGAGATGAAAAAGAGATGCCTCGAAATGCGTGCACAGGGCACGCAAAACGAGAAAATGGCATACGCAATGCCGTATGGGCTGACACCAACACGAGTGAACCTCAGTCACACTCACATAGGAGGCCCTCAGATGAAAAATGAGATGCCTCGAAATGCGTGCACACGGGCACGCAAACCGAGGCAATGGCATACACGATGCAATGAGACTAAAATGGCATACAGAATGCAAAGTGGACTTACACTGACATGAGTGGACCTCAGCCACACTCACATAAGAGGCCGTCAAAAAAAAAGAGATGCCTCGAAATGCGTGCACGCGGGCACGCAAACCGAGGAAATGGCATACGCGATGAAATGTCATGGAAATATGATATGCAAACATGCAAATGAATTTCAGCACTGAAATGTGGGGCAAAACAATCCCGAAACATGGCCAAAGTGTACCCGATGCATGGAATGATCCCGAAACATGAATTTTGGCACCCGAAATGGCCTATAGCTACACCAAACATGCATAATTGATACATGATATGAAAAGGCAGAAGCAAGGCAGCCCCAAAACTAGCATTTTCCAGTCTAAAACATGGCCAAACAGCAAGCCTAGATAGGGCAACAATGGCATGCAAAAATAGGGGCCAAGAAAGGGGTATTGAAGTAGATGGTAAATGCAAAGCCCAAACAGCAAAATACCCTTCTACAACACTGAAGAAGGACCAAAAATATGAATATTTACAGTAGATGACAACCCCAAAAACAGTATGCAAACATGCTAGAAATGCCATGCAAGATTGAAGCCAACAAAGGCTATAACATGAGGTACCCCAAACATTCATCAAATAAGCAAAGACCCTTAATAAAACATGTTAAGAAGGTCAAAAAATGACCACTTTCAGTTCTGATCATGGTCCAAAAACAGAAGCAAAATGGGCTAGCAAAGCATGCAAAAACAAGGGTAAAACATGGATTCAAAGCAAGTGACACATGGAGTATGAAAAAAGTGTTGAGCCCTTCTTCAATGTTGAAGAGGGGCTCAAAAAAAGCATAATCTCAGTTCATGAAATGCTCCAAAACAGATCACACATAGGCCAAACAAATCATGCAAATTTACGGTAAATAGGAGAGATTATGAAGTAAGTGCAAGATAGGGGGCCCAAACAGGGTTGATCCCTTCTTCAATGTTGAAGAGGGGCTTAAAATAGGCCCACTTACAGTTTACATTATGCTCAAAAACAGATCACACAGAGGCTAGAAATTTCATGCAAAATAATGGCATACAAGATGATATTGAGGCAAGTAGTAGTAGGAAGTCCCAAACAAGGTTGAGCCCTTCTTCAATGTTGAAGAGGGGCTCAAAATAGGCCTAACTTCAGTTAGGGTCAGAGCCCAAAACAGTAAGCAAGAAGGCTAGAAAAGTGATACAAAAATGTGCTACAAAAGAGGGAAAATGGCTTACCCTTGAAGACCAATACTTTTGTTGCTTCTTGGCTTGAGTTGGTGGCTTCTTAGCTGCTGGAAAACCTTCCCTTGCTGCTGGAAATGGAGTGGTGGTGGTGGTGCTTGGTAGTGATCAAGAAATGGCACCAAACTTGAGAAGAATGAGAGAGATAGAGATGGATATGTATGTGTATGCTCCAAGAAATTTTTCTAACCCTAGGGACAGAGCTGGGAGGCTCCTTATATGGACCAAGAGAGGGGTGTAAAGGTGGAGGGAAATGCACCCAAGTGCTTCCCTCCAAAATATCCCCCGGATACAAAGATCTTTTGGGACAAACAGCTATACAGCTGTAAAGTATGCACTGAGGGGAGTATGGCCGGCCAGGTACTTTTGCTGCAGGTGGCCGGCTGGCCACCCCCTATGGCCGGTCGGCTAGGGTTCAAAAGGTTCAAATTGATTTAATGGCCGGCCACCAGATATTGGTGTCCTCCCAGGTCCCCTCAACACAACCATGTGGTTCAAATTTGGAAAATGTAAAACAGGAGAGAGAACAAGCCACTTTTAGGAGGGGTTCAAAAGGTTCAATTGGAGTTACTGGCCGGCCATATGTTTTTAGGGTCCTCCCATGTGTGTACAACACAAATATGTGGTTTGGGCTTGAAGAAAATGGCCCTAGGGTGTTCAACATTAGCCCGGAAGTGAGAAAAACGGGCGCCGGAGGGCGAAAATGGAATATAACTGGTTGCTGAGGTAATTACTAGCCTCCCACCCTCCAGTGACCTCCCTGGTGATAAAACAGAGGTACCTGCCAAAAACGAACGAAAACCGATGCGAAATGAATGCTCGGGGGCCAAAACACGCAGTTTGGGGTCCCGAAAATAGGCCGTTAAGCACCGAAAGTGGCGTTTGGCCACGAAGTGGGTATCTAAGACCCCAGTGTCCCTCGAAAGGGAGTAAATGAGATACATGCCAAGAACCGGAGGAATCGGAGATGGTTAGGCTGTCCCGAACCGAGGCACATGGCCTGACGGCTCAGAAAACCGGGAATCGGGCTCCGAAATGGGCAAAATGGCCTACGGCCACGAAATGTAGCCCACGGCCACTGAGAGATGGTCTACTGGACCTCTCCCCCCTTAGAAAGAGAAAACAGAGAAAACCGAGCCTGGTTCGCAAACCGAGGCAAGGCACAGAAGAGGGTTCGGAAGTCCGGAGGCAGGGCTCACGGCCGCGACTCTGAGACTTCTGAACGAGCACAATATGCAACATCGCCGAGCGCTCAATCGGTGACGTCTGAGTCTTAAGGTCGGTCAAAAATGGGGTGTCTACAGTTGCCCCTCTTTGACAGAACTCGGAAGTCACGAAGTGACGGGAGTGAATGTCAAAGCCCAGAGACGACCCATTTTTGACAAGGCCGAAGACTTAGACAATCATACAAGATGCACAGAGATATGTGCCCGCAGGCGTGCCCGCAGGCAAGGGGGCAAAATGCAAAGCGATATGCAGGAAGCCAGATGTAACTCAATGATCATTCAAATGCAGCAAGCTGTAATGAAGCAAGTATTCGCAAATAGATGCAACAGTTTTAAGCAAGAATGCAAAGCAACAACTACATTTCATGCAGTTAGGAATGCGGAGAGTTTATTCAACTCTCGTCACGTCTCACACGAAGAAGATACAATACCTGCGCGATTCGTCTGGTCACACAGCCTCAAATGAACCGTATATACAATATCGTGCCTGCAAAAGAGAGAAATTCAACAAGAATAATATGCTAACAACATATATTCAATGTGATTCCTGTGATTCCGAAAGTTTGACACACGCAGTGTCGGCGAGTGAATGCATCGCAATGCGAGAAGGGAACGTGTGTGACAACGCATGCTCAAGCATAGGGAGTATGGTAGTAACAAGAAAACGTGCATGACAATGCAAGATACTCATGAGAATGCAAGTAATGTGCACAACAATGCAAAACAAGCATAAATCAGGATGCGCATTTGTTGCGAAACAACGAGCAAGGAAACGTGCGTTTCGGCGAAGGTGACTCGATCACGGCCTCTGATTCACCTCCCGGAGAGGTTACAACATGTTCAAAAAGGATACGCCCTGATTTTGATGAGTAATGATGAGACACACGTCAGGAATTGCAGCTGAAGTTCCGGCGGAGCAATTTCGCGCCAGAGAGTGCACTTTCCTTGAACTTTTTCAGGTCCCGGGAACTCCAATCTTCCTCAAAATTTGCAGAGACCTAGGGGAGCATGTGGGGATCACCACCGGCCAGGTGGTTGCCCGAAGGGAGGTCACCGGCCAGGAACCAAAAAGATGAAGGCCGGCCAGCCAGAAAAGGTGGCCGGCCGGCCACCTGCCCAAATCCGGGGACTTTTTTGTCTTTTCGCCTCATTTTCTTTATATTCCCTCATCCAATGCCTCCGAGATCACACCCACAGCTGCGAAATCTTCCTCTCTTACCTCCCAAACCATTTTCTCCTTCAGATCTGCACTTTATACGCGTTTTTCAGCCTCCCACGCAAGTTGTTTTCGCAAAATCTTTCAGTTTTAAGCACTTTGGACCGATTAAATTTTGATTTCGGGGCTTCTTTTCTCATTTTCACCACTTGAGGTAAGTTTGTCTCAATATTTGGAAGATTTTCTTGGGAGTTGACTTTTGTTGACTTTTCCATTTCCCGGGAGTTGACTTTTGTTGACTTTTTCCAATTTTGGCTCATTTTTGCTCCTTTTGCAGATTTTTCGAAATGGCAGGTAATTTCCCTCATGGTGGAGGTCCTCCAGGTGCCAGGGATGATTTTGATGCTATGACGTTACCCCCGAGGGTCCGACCTTTTATTCCCGATCGATACGCCCCGGCGGTTCATGTCCTTCCACGGGCCATTTTTCGTCATTTTACTGACTTCAATGATCGGGCACCTGGAGATCTGCTTCTGCGAGAGCTGGAGCATCACCTTTCTCACGAGGCGCGAGAGGTATTTTACTTTATTTTCTGCATTTTTCTCGTATTTCGTGCCTTTGCCATGCTTGAACACACAGTCTAGCCTATGGCATAGTACTTTGCTTGCATCCTGAACATGTGGCTTAAACATTTGAATTTTTGAACACTCGGCTCATTTATTGATTGCGAACGCATGGCACACATTAGTTAAGAATTGAACACACGGCTCAAACACTGGTTTGTCGAACACACAGCCCGAATTTGAAGGTGAACACACGGCACACACTGACTAAGAGTAGAACACACCGTCCCAAACACTAATTTTCTGAACACACAGTCCACATTGATTGAGAGTAGAACGCGCAGTCCCAAACTCTGATTTTCTGAACACACAGCCCAGACATTTGAAGTAAACACGCAGCCCACTGATTTTGAAATTTGAACACGCAGCCTAAATTTTGATTTTCTGAACACACAGCCCAGATATTTGAAGTAAACACGCAGCCCACTGATTTTGAAATTTGAACACGCAGCCTAAATTTTGATTTTCTGAACACACAGCCCAGATATTTGAAGTGAACACGCAGCCCACTGATTTTGAAATTTGAACACGCAGCCCAAATACCAATTTACTGAACACGCAGCCCACTGATTTTGAAATTTGAACACGCAGCCCAAATACCAATTTACTGAACACGCAGCCCAGATTACAGGCGAACACGCAGCCCACTGATTTTAAAATTTGAACACGCAGCCCAAATACCAATTTACTGAACACGCAGCCCAGATTACAGGTGAACACGCAGCCCACTGATTTTGAAATTTGAACACGCAGCCCAAATACCAATTTACTGAACACGCAGCCCAGTTGATGGTGAACACGCAGCCCAAATACCAATTTACTGAACACGCAGCCCAGATTACAGGTGAACACGCAGCCCACTGATTTTGAAATTTGAACACGCAGCCCAGTTGATGGTGAACACGCAGCCCACATAGATAGAGAGTAGAACACGCAGCCCTAACTCAGATTTTCTGAACACGCAGCCCAGTTTGAAGGTGAACACGCAGCCCACATAGATAGAGAGTAGAACACGCAGCCCTAACTCAAATTTTCTGAACACGCAGCCCAGTTGATGGTGAACACGCAGCCCACATAGATAGAGAGTAGAACACGCAGCCCTAACTCAAATTTTCTGAACACGCAGCCCAGTTTGAAGGTGAACACGCAGCCCACATAGATAGAGAGTAGAACACGCAGCCCTAACTCAAATTTTCTGAACACGCAGTCCATTTACTTGCGTTTGCACACGGCTCATTCATTTCATTTGCACACAGCTTATTCATTTCATTTGTACACAGCTTATTCATTTGATTCTGACACATGCATTGATTCTGAATGCAGGTTGGCTCTCGTACCGCGCGAGGATATGGCTCCACTGCTGCGAGAGAGTGGTACACTGAGCTTCCGGAGGCTGTCCGGGACTTAGTTGATCTAGCAGGGTTCGGGGTCTTCTGCGTAGGGTTATCACATTGTCCTGCCAGTAGGACACTGTTAGCCACTTTGGTGAAGAGGTGGTGGGACACCACCAATTCCTTCCACTTTTCTGCCACCGGGGATCTAACCATGACCCCGCTTGACTTTGCTGTGCTGACTGGCCTTGATGTGGGAGACTGGCCTATCTCCTATGATGAGGACATGGGCCAGTGGGAGGCCGCTTGGATGTATTTGCTGGGGGCTCGCCCACCTGTTGATAGAGCTTCGGGGAGAGTACGATACACCTGGTTCTCTTCCCGTTTTCGGAGGCCGGAGATGGAGCCTGAGTCTCCTGCGGAGGCTGAGCAGTACGCCCGCGGTTTCCTTATGTTCCTCTTTGGCACCACTCTGTTTGCTGATAAGGGGAACACCGTCGGGTTGTATCTTTTGAGTGCCTTGGTGGACCTATCACAGGTCAGTCGTTACGACTGGGGTGGCGCCGGCCTGGCTACCCTCTATTGCTACATGAGTGCTACCTCCCGCGGGCAGGGAGACTTACTCGGCGGCTATTGGAGAGCCTGGGAGGTACTTTCTGTCCCTTTTGATTTACATTTCTGCCTCCATTATTTGTTCATTGCACACACAACGCACTTTACATCCTGTATTTCGCACTCAGCATTTTGTATTCACATTCTGCACTGTTTTCCACAGTTATGGGTCTATGTATATTTTCCGACATTAGCCCCGGAGATGGTGGTGGCAGGGCCCCTTATGACCCCGTATTCCTTGGTATTCGACGGCGAGCACCGACCGAGACCCCGAGAGACTCTTTCTTACCTGCGGCAATACTTTGACACTGTTCGGATGACAGAGGTATTTCAGAACTCTCAGCTTTCTGCCGTTTTCATCTTTGATCTGCCTTGTATATTCCCTATTTCTGATTGATTCATGCACTGGTTATCCGCAGATCATGTGGCAGCCCTGGGCGGCCTTGGGCGACGGTCTCCGATTTCAATATGCTGGAGGATCGGGCACTTCCCAGTACCGGATCCTGCTTGAAGGACCGGTTGGTAGAGCATGGTTCCTGGGGGAATGCTTTCTGCGTCAGGTGTGGGGATACATTTCTCAGGATCCTCCTGCAGCACCTCCAGCCACTATGCGGACTGCTGACAGACTCTCTACCCAGGAGGTCATTAGCGCTATGCAGGGCACCGATGCTTTGCTGCATCTTACGGAGGGGGACAACGCCACTTATCGTCATACATATCTGATGCCTCCCTTGACGGGAGTGCGTGCTCCGCCACGGAGGTCTGCCGATGTACCCTCTTCGAGTCGGGCTCGTGCTACGGACATCCCTTCTAGCAGCAGGGCTGGTACGTCCAGAGGTGGGCGCAGATCGATTCCCCCGAT
Organism: Camellia granthamiana; assembly: GCA_036172215.1. Taxonomy (NCBI): domain Eukaryota; kingdom Viridiplantae; phylum Streptophyta; class Magnoliopsida; order Ericales; family Theaceae; genus Camellia; species Camellia granthamiana. The sequence goes on from CM069907.1 coordinate 144,147,747, forward strand.
CCCTCAGACTCTTCATCATCCTGGGTGGCCAGACATGCCGACCGAGTTGATGGGGTGGCAGTATGGGACTACTTCTCCGATTCCGATCCCTATAGAGCCTCCGATGCTTGGTCACAGATATGTCAGTGATCCTGACTCACCACCGGTATGTTCCATCATTTTCCATTTATCACACAGACATTTTGGCAGTTGCTTATTCATTGACGACTTGAGCTTGTATCTGTAGCCACCCCGGGAGTACATAGATCAGATGCTCGAGATGGTAGCCTCACTTGAGGGGATGGTCCTGCGTAGAGAGGCGCAGATGTCTATCATGGGTTTCCAGGTACCCTTTAGTTTTCTGGTATTTATCATACTCCTGATGATATGCTGGTTTTGCACATTCTACTGCATTGATAGGCTGTGTAGAGCACATCTGACACACGCCCCACTCACATACTATACTTTCATCTGGTTTTCATATTTGAACTGATGTATTGAACTGTTCATTTTCAGATGCCTCCTGTATATACTCCGCCACAGGCTAGACCGCCTGGGCCTTCTCAGGGAGGTAGACCGTCTGGATCTTTTCGAGGTGTTGGACCATCTGGGCCATCCCGAGGAGCTGGGCCATCTAGGCCTTTTTGAGGAGCTGGGCCATCTAGGCCGTCTCGAGGGGCTCAAGGAGCGGGGTCGTCTCACAGACGTAGGGCTCATGTTATAGAGCCGGAGCCCGATGAGGATGAGGAGGAGGAGGTCGCAGACCGTCAGTCGGATACATCCGCTGAGGATGAGGGTTCCGGCCTTGGTTCCGGAAGTGGAGGCGAGGCTGAGGGGGTTCCTGAGGATGACAGCTCCAACCCGGATGGTGATGATGGTGTAGAGGTTGTCCCGCAAAAGAGGATGAGGGGGCCTCCCCATTCCCGCTCCCGAGGGCATTGATGCTGTTTCCTGCTTTATTTTACTTTTTTGCTAGTAGTTTGTAGCACTTTGCAGATTATTAGGCAGTTTTATTTTCTGTAAAACTCGTACCTTTATTTGTTGTAAAACATGATGGAATGAAACAGCTTTTGAAAAGAATGTTTGTATTTGAAGGTCTTGGCATCGCATCGCGTCATTTTGCACAAAAATAAAATCGAATGGAAATGTGCGCACTGTGTATTCACCGAGTCAGGTAATGAGTCGACACAACAAAACAAACAACTCAACTCGTTAAGAAAAGACAAGATCTTAACAAGTTTACAACTCGATAAGCAAAATACAACAATGTTAACGACTCGATAAACAAGACTTAACAAAATTGCGTAAACAAAAAAGTAACAACTCAAAACACCAAATGTGACAGCTCGACAAAACTTACAACTCGATAAACAAAACGACAACTCGATAAGCAAAACAACAACTCGATAGACAAAACAAAGCGTACATTCAGATGATCTGGGTGACGGAACGCATCCGAAACTGAGAGAAATGGAGGCCTTTGACATCCCCGATGCATCGAGATGCCTCAAATTTCCTTCCGGAGGGTAAACAGGACCAATGAGCATGGTGGGCCCCACTTTGCTTTTGGAGAGCCATAGGTGGCCGGCCGGCCAGTTTTTTAGTCAAAGGTGGCCGGCCTGCTAGAATAGGTGGCCGGCCGGCCACTTTTCTCTGTAGCCTCCAGAATTTTGACACTTGTCCCCTGAATAGTGTTTTCTCCTCTATAAAAGCTCCAACTTCGAGATTCATTCATTTCATCACTGCTTTGCACAAAAATGGAGGCATTTCTCTCAGAAAATCTCACATCTTGGATCTCTTCTCTAGATGGCTCCGAAAAGTTGAACTTCCGAGGTTTCGGCTTAAATGCACTATTCCCGCTGAGCCGCACTCCACTGCACCTTCCTTTCCTCCACGCCACGGCGAAGTTTTGGAACCCGGTGACGCACGTTTTCAGCTTCGGCGGTCAAGAGGTATGTCCCACTTTTGAAGATTTTCAGGTTTTGCTAGAATCCGAGCGCGGCGAGGAACTCTTGCCCCAACTCAACTTTGGCTATGCTCAATACTTAGGGTGGATGTGCGGGCTCTCCGCGCATGACGCTCGGTCTCTGATTTGTAACGGAATGTTGGATATCCCGAGTTTGGTCTACCGATTCTCCGATGCTGGTGACCGCAGCGACCATCATTGGCAAGGCTTCCGACAACATGCTCTCTGTTTGTGCATGTTATCTCATTTTCTGTTTGCCTCAAGCTTTGGAGGATCCAGCGTCCGTCTGATTGAAGTTGCTCAAGACTTGAAAGAGGGAAAGAGTTGCATCGCCATGACATTGGCCGAGACACTGATGGGCCTGGATGCCTTCTACCGTCGGGAGACAACCAGATTTGCAGGGAGTCCACGACTACTACAGGTAATGTTTCCCACCCGATCTCACACATGTATTTGCTCACATCACTCGGCCCTCAGGCTCAGTTTTTCTCACAAGACCCTTATCTTACTTTTCTCTCATCGCTCATCTCTCTATTCTTTATTCTCTCATTTTTCAACCCTCCCCAGATATGGTTGATGGACAAACTGCAAGTTGTGGACTCTTGCCCTGCTTACTCAGCCCGCGGCTACTTCTTTCGACCACGCTTAGTCGACGCCCTTGATGAGGGATGGTGGTTTGAATGGATGTGTAATGTGTCAGCAGATCGCATTGCTTGGCGTTGCCCTTGGCTTAATCTCCCGGCGATGAGCTTCAGCATGTCCCGACAGGTCGGGGTTCAGCTGATCGGCTTGACTCACTGTGTATTCTATTTCCCATTCCGTATTCTGCGCCAGTTCGGCCGTGATCAGATTTGCCCACCAGAGGGGATAGAGTATCCGGCTACATTCCTGGTTCGAGGCGCACAGCTGGCTCGGCAGGCCGCAGCGTGGAGAATTAGAGAGCTCCTGGCCCCCGCCCCTACTTTTAGTTATGCTTTTTCTGACGAGTGCTGGGATTGGCTCAATGAGGAGGCATAGACTGGGCCTAGGTCGGCATCGGAAGCTTCAACCAGCTCTGAAAGGGGGCGCAGGGACACCTGACTTGACTATGCCCCAGATTTATTGCTTTATTAGTACTTTCAAGTTTTCGTTATGAATGTAATAAAAAGCAACTTCAATTGTATGCAAGAGCAAGAGAACTCTGTTTTGAAATCAATGAAATTGAAGGTTGTGGTACTGAAAATTTCCCGCTTTGGTCCAAAAATGGTCTTAGTTGTGAAAAGATTAATTTGAACAAAGTCAACTTTTATTAAAACTTTTCAAAACTATTTTCGATAAAGATCAGAACTGGACACGCCTGAGATCTGTCACTGAGATGCACAACCCCGGATCCCAGCAACTAGAAAGTTGCCTCTAGTTTGAAAGGTACCACAGCACCTCCTAGCAACGGAAAGTTGCCCCTAGTCTGAATAGCACTGCACCGGAGATTACTATGAATGCTGATGGATAAGGATGACTGAGATGATCAAAATGGACAAAGTTGATCGGGGAAAATGTTTATGGCTGAACTTCAGGATGAAGCTGCCTACGTATCCCAAAGATGGGAATCAAGCCTTACGTAGTTCAGGCTTAGGTTCGCTCGGGTATTTTTACTCTCTTTTTGCGCTCTAACTTTTGCCAAGGCCGCCCTTTGCGGGTTTTCAACCTTGCGAGCTCAGTTTTTATATTTTCAAATTTTTTGTGCTCTGAGTTTTGCCTAGGTCACCCTTTCGGGTTTTCGGCCTAGCGAGCCTCTCAAGGATAGTATTTCTTCAACTTGTCCATGTTGATCGGTTGGGAAAACTCTAAGCCATCTAGATCCATCAGAACCACAGCTCCACCTGACCAGATTGACTTGATAATGTAAGGACCAGTCCAATTAGGTCTGAACTTGCCCCTAGGGTCGTGGATGGGAGCTCGGTTGTCCTTGAGTACCAAATCTCCTTCCTTTAAATTCCTGGACTTAACCTTCTTGTTGAATGCCCGGGCGATTCTGCGTTGATAACCCTGAACATGGTACAGTGCTTTCAGTCTTCTTTCATCAAAAAGCATGAGTTCCTCAAATCTGTTTTGCTGCCAATCCGCTTCGGCTATCTAGCATTCAGCCAATACTCGTAATGACGGAACCTCAATCTCAATAGGTAGAACGGCCTCCATCCCATAAACCAATGAATACGGAGTCGCCCCAGTTGAAGTTCTGATTGAAGTTCGGTAGCCCCACAGAGCAAACGGCAGCTTATCTGGCCAGTCCCGGTAGGTTTCCACCATCTTCTGCAGTATGCGCTTGATATTCTTGTTGGCGGCCTCAACCGCTCCATTGGTCTGCAGCCGGTATGTAGATAACTTATGAAAAGCCACATTGTATTTTTCCAACAAGTCTATCACTTCCTTCTTGAAGTGGGAACCGTTATCTGAAATTATTTCGTTTGGGACTCCGTAGCGACAGATGATGTTGTTTCTGATAAACTTTGCAACGTGCGAAGCCTTCAACACCGCATAAGATTGGGCCTCAACCCACTTTGTGAAATAATCTATCGCTACCAAGATGAACTCATGCCCATTCGACCCCTTTGGCGTAACAGCTCCGATCACATCAATTCCCCAGACTGAAAATGGCCATGGCGAAGTCATGTTGTACAGCTTTGATGGCGGGATGTTCATGCGATTTGCATGGATCTGACATTTGTGGCATCGCCGAACAAAACCAATACAATCCTCCTCCATGGTGGACCAGTAGTAACCTTGTCTGAGAATCTTCCGTGCTAGCATTACCCCATTCATATGTGCTCCACATTCCCCTCCATGGATGGCTTCCATTAGACTCTTTGACTCTTCGGCATCAACACACAGTTTATGCATTCCCAGATGACCTCTTCTATACAGCTTACCCCCACAGATGATGAACTGAACGGCCAATCTTCTTATTGCCCTTTTGTCCTTGGCGTTTCCCCCTAGCGGGTATGCTTCCTTCTCCAAGAAATTCCAAATGTCGTAATACCAAGGGTGTTCGTCCTGAACTTCATCTATGGCTGCAATCGACTCATAGGCTGGTGCAAATTTCTGGTCAATGATGACTGGATGCATCCGGACACCACACGGGATGTCTATCACGGATGATAGAGTTGCTAAAGAATCTGCGAACCTGTTGTTCTCTCTTAGTAGATGAGTAAAACTTAGCTTCTCAAACTGAGGAATTAGCAAATCCAAGGTTTGGTGATACATCATCATCTTTTCCTCTTTTACTTTCCAGTCTCCTTTAGCTTGAGACACAACGAGGTTCGAGTCCCCAATGACGTCCAACCGTCTTGCCCCTAGTTCCAGGGCTGCTTCTAGGCCAGCGATGCACGCCTCATATTCTGCTTCATTGTTCGAGACTTTGAACCGGAGTTTGAAGGCTAGAGGGATACGGGAATTGTCGGGCGCTATCAGCAACACTCCTATCCCATACCCATGTTGATTTGACGCTCCGTCAAAGTACATCGTCCAAGTTTCATCGTCGATATGCAAAATGGCTTCATCTGGGAACAAATACTCCACTGCTTCATCCCCCTCAACCGAATGGTCGACAAGGAACTCTGCTACTGCTCTTCCCTTCACTGACTTGCGTGTGACATACTTGAGGTCAAATTCGGAGAGCAACAACAACCAACGAGCTAGCCTACCCGTAAGCACTGGTTTCTCGAAAAGATATTTGATGGGATCAAGTCGTGAAACCAACATTACGGAATGAGCTAACAAATAGTGCCGCAGCTTCCTGGTAGCCCATACCAGAGCTAAGCAAGCCTTTTCCAGTGGTGTATATCGGGTCTCATATTCCAACATTTTCTTGCTTAAATAGTAGATGGCTTTCTCCACCTTGTCTTCTGATTCTTGAGCAAGCATGCAGCCCATCGTGGTCTCCGTCACTGACAGATACAAAATCAACGGTTTCCCCGGTTCTGGTGGCGATAAAACGGGCGGGTTCTGTAGATACTCTTTAATCTGCTCAAACGCAGCTTGACATCGGCCGTCCCATTGGAACTTCTTTCCTTTCTTCAGGAGACCAAAAAGTGGTTCACAAGTCAAGGTTAATTTTGAGATAAACCGTCTTATGAATTGCACTTTACCCAGAAAGCCTCTCACCTCCTTTTCAGTCCTTGGTGGGGGCATTTCTAGGATGGCCTTGATTTTGGAAGGGTCGACTTCGATGCCCCTTTGTGTAATCAGAAACCCCAGCATTTTTCCCGCTGTAACACCAAACGTACATTTTTGAGGGTTCAGCCGCAACCGGAATTCCCTGATCCTTTGGAAAAACTTATGCAAGGCGGTGTAGTGGCCCTTTCTTTCTTTGGACTTGACAATCATGTCGTCCACATACACCTCAACCTCTTTGTGGATCATATCATGTAATATTGTGGTCGCGGCCCGTTGATAAGTAGCTCCAGCGTTCTTCAACCCAAACGGCATTACCCTGTAGCAGTATGTCCCCCACGGGGTGGTGAATGCAGTCTTTTCCCTGTCTTCTGGTGCCATCACTATCTGGTTGTATCCTGAGAAGCCATCCATAAATGAGAGCAATGCATGCCCTGCTGTGAAATCTACCAACTCATCGATGTGCGGTAAAGGGAAGTCGTCCTTCGGACTAGCTCTATTCAAATCCCTGAAGTCCACACACACCCGGATCTTGCCGTCCTTCTTCGGCACCGGAACAATGTTGGCCAACCAAGTCGGATACTCAGATACTAGCAGGAAGCCTGCGTCGATTTGCTTGGTGACCTCTTCCTTAATCTTGAGAGCCCAGTCCGGGCAGATCCTTCTGAGTTTCTGCTTGACAGGTCGGGCCTCGGAGTCAAGGGGGATCCGATGCTGTACAATCTCAGGATCGATTCCAGGCATGTCTTCGTAGGACCACGCGAAAACATCTTTGAAATCTTTTAATAAAGCGGCTAAGCGCTCGCGTTCCTCTAAAGACAACGTGGACCCGATCTGGACCAGCCGCGGGTCCTCCTCAGTACCAATGTTCACGGTAGTGATTTCATCCACTAGGGGTTTAACAAATCTCTCCTGCTCCTACTCAATTAATCGTTGCAAAACCGGAGGAACTTCGTCCTCGTCGTTTTCAAAATTTTGAAAGTCTGAATTAATGCAATAAATTAAGGGCACAGAAAAGTACTCAGAAACCACATCCACCTCATTCTCATTAAGTTCATCCAAATCGTCCGATTCATTTACAACAGACTCAAATGAAAAGGAAAAAGACGACCTAGACAAGACTGTGGCATCCGGGTTAACATCCCCAGAAGTACCAGACTCAGACTCAGTCGAGCTGGAATCTGATTCCGACTCACAAGACTCGGTGGAATCAGACTCCGGCTCACTACCTGACCCGGTGCTGCTGGACAAAAATCTCTCCTCGTATTGCCAAGTGAGAGAGGGTGCGATAAATGCATCCAAGATAGCTGCTGGTTGGCTCACGGCCGTTTCATCCCCAATCATGGAAACCTCGGAGTTATCCCTCAAGCACTTATGGTCGATCGGAGGATCAGAGAGTAGACATGCCAGCGCTACCCCCATTTCAAATTTGGTGCCCTCAGGATCCACTGTCTTGCACTGCTCAACCTCAACCTCAGCTGATGGGTTCGTCTGCTCTTCAGCAACATCCTCCCCGGGTAGTTGCAGGTCGAAAAAGATCTCAAAGCCTGGGACGCGCTTCTTCTCCGCGTTTATCCACGGTTCTGGGAAGCCGCAAAATGGAAAATCCTCCCCCTCCCGGACGAAGCGTCCGTTCAGGGTGCCCTGGATGGGCCTATGCATCAAGTCAAATGGCTTCCCAGCCTGCTTTGCTCTGGCTCTTCCGGCCATTTCCTTCCCTTTCCTCACCCAGTCCTCTTTGGTGGGCAAATAACCCAGTCCAAAGGTATGCGGGTTGTGTGGCACTTCGGCCAATGTTGCGACGCCTTTCCTGCCGCTCTTTCCTAATCCCATCCCGGGGATGTGTTGTAGCTTGTTCATGAGGTAGACGGATTGAGCACTGACGTACATACCTTCATTTACAGCCATGATGTTTTGTACAACCCGGGCCTCGGCCAGAGTAAATCCTGATATAAACACGTCCTCCATGCCGTGTTCGATCTCTAGGACTGGTGTGGATACCTCCGGAGGTGGATGGATCGATGAATTCCCAAACACAATGGCTACTCCCTTTCCACAGGGGTATTTCACCATTTGATGCAGAGTAGACGAGACGGCCTTCACCTGGTGTAACCACGGTCGCCCCAAAAGCAGATTGAAAGTTGCGGGGACCTCCAAGACATGGAAATCTAGCTCGTGCTGTCCAGGCCCAACCTTGGTTTGGATTTTGACAGTCCCCATCACCTCTCGACTTGTATTATCATATGCTTTGATCACCTGAGTGGTTGGGACGAAGTCCACGGGCTTCAACCCGATTGCATATGCTGTTCTGGCTGGGCAGACGTTGATGGCAGACCCGGTATCAACAAGTACCACCGGTCTCCACTTGTCTCTACATTCCACGGAAATGTAGAGAGGTTTGTTATGATTCACGCCCTCAGGCGGCAGCTCTTTGTCCGAAAAGGTTAATGCCGGGGAACCCCCTCCCGGAAAAACCAGCCCGACCAGTTGCTCTGGTGTAGTATCGATTGAGAGTTTGGCCTTGTCCATGGCAGATAGGACAGCTTGCCTGTGTACCCGTGAGGCCATAAGCAGTCCCTAGATGGAGATGTCTGCTTGTATCTTCTTTAATTGCCTCAGCACAGCTTCTTCTTCAATCTATTTCTCTCTTTGTTTCTCAGCTTCCTTGTCTTTCCCCGATGCCTCGGGTTGGTCTAAGTGCGGGGGCTTGAAGTACCGCCCACTTCTAGTCATGTGGTCCACCACGTCGAGGTACCAGGTGTCATCCGGCTGAGCGCCTGCCCAATCTTCGTCTGTGTGGGCAAGACATAAGTCGTCGTCTTCCCACCACATCCCGTTAGCATCCAAAAGACACCTGTCTGGTTCTGGCAGATTCGTACTCTCAGTACCTTCATCCCATATGCTCGCAGCATGTTCTGTTCTTGTGCCCACAACACTCTCAGCCCCTTCATGGGCTTTTGCCTTTCTGATTCTCTCGGAATCCCAAAACTTCTCCTGTTCTGTCTGCGTCGCTGCAGTTTGCTGTTCCACTGTCTTTGCATCCACAATGCTTAGGTCTCGAGCGAAATTCTTTGTACCAGCGCTCTCCAGCAATTCATCCTGACTCTCGGCCCTTCCGGCCACAGTTGGTACCCTTGCCCCTGCCGGGCTCTGTTCTGATTGAAACTCCACAATATCTGGCTGATCATCTAGCCACCCGATGGCCTCCGCCGATTCCTCATATTCAAACCAATTGATTGTTGCATCTCCTGATTCTTGGTCGTTGAAGAACTGGAGGTTGGCGAAGTCCTCCTCCACTGTTGCTAGATCATCTGCCCCCTGTTCAAGTCTGTCCCCCTGAATCATGCACAGTTCAGCTTTTTCCGGCAGCCCCACACTCGGCTCAGACTGGCCCACTGATAAGATGTACTCGCTTGGATCATAGGCTCTTACAGCAAGATTCCCAGGCTGTTCCGTCCCAGACTCAACAACTCTGTTCTCCTCTGAAACCTGCCCTGTCCCCTCTTCAGTGATCACCACCTTTGACTCAGATTGGGTTGTGAAGGTGTCCAACATGCACAAGTCAGTGCAGTCGGGAAGGGTCACCTCTGGCTTGGGTAGGTGGGAGGGAGTAATATAGATACTGGGATCGTAGGACACGTCCCTAGTTTGGATAAGATTGACTCTTTTGGGCGGTGGAGCTTGGTTATGTGCGGGGAGTGGGTTGGTTGTGACGTTGGGTCTTTCGGGAGGTAAAATGATATTCTTGTCAATGAGGTCCTGAATCTCGTGACGCAGCCGGTAGCATTGATCTGTATCATGGCCATGCTGCTGGTGGTAGGCACAGTATTTGGCTGGGTTGTGGGAAGGGGGGAGTGGATTTGGGAGTGGCCTCGGCTCTAGGGGTTTTAGATGCCCCTTTTTTATTAGAACCCCGAGAGCCTTGGACAACGGCATGTATAGTGGGGTAAAGGTTCTTTGGCCTCTGGGCTGGAATCTCGGGGCTTGGGTACTGCTCCCGGATGTATTGGAAAAGGGGGTGGCCGCCATGGGCCTTGATTGGGGAAGGGGAGTAATGGTGACCATACTAACCTCCGAAGCTCTTGTATTAGCAGCGCCACTCGGGCCTGCGTTGTTGTTACGGTTAAATGTTCTCCGGGATTGCTCCCGGTCCTGGTCGATCAGACCTTGCTTCATCGCATCCTCGATCTGTACCCCCATCTCGTGTAAGTCTGAGAAGGTGGGAAAGGGGAGTACGATCATCTTCTGCATGAGTTTTGGTTGGAGATTGCGCACAATCATCCGAATTTGATCTTTGTCTGTAGGTCTCAAGGTCATCATCGATGCCTTTGCCCTCCATCGAGTCACAAAATCTGAGAAAGTTTCCTTGGCCTCTTGCCTCATCGTTTCGAGATCACGAGTTGTAATCTCGATCTGTGTATTGTACGAGTACTGCGCAATGAAGGCCTCAGCCATCTCATCCCAGTTTCTCTTTACCTCATCTTCTAACTTCGCGTACCAAATGGCTGCCACACCCGACAAAGTTCGACCAAACAGGGAAAGCTTTTGTGGTCGGGTTAGGCCCATTGGCCGCAGGATGTCTGAGAATAGCCGAAGATGGACCATAGGATCCCCGGACCCATCAAAACGATCAATCTGTGGCATCTTAAATCTGTCTGGCAATGTTACGGCCACATCGGTGTACCCATCTTCGATGTCTGGGATGGCCTTCACCCCCTGGGACTTCTTAAAGAGCTTCTCCAGTTTGCTCAATTTCAGAGCTGTATGGTATCTCGAACTCGAAGGGAGAGTCCGGATGGTTGGCAGGTGTATGGGTCTTGGACAGTTAAGGCAGAAGCGGGGGCGGAGCCAGCCTCGTTGGATGGCCTGTGTCCTCTTGAATATTCTGGGCATTGGGTAGGGTGTTCTGGGTGTTCAGGGGGGTATTCTGGGGATTTGGCAGGGCATTCTGACCAGTGGATGCCTGCTCGGGTAACGGAGCTCCGGGTGGAGGAGGAACTGGGTGTGAGGTTGATGTTCCGGTTTGCTGCTGGAGCCTGGTAATGAGCTCAGCCTGTTGGGCCATGACTGTGGCCTGTTGCTTAGAAAATTCCGCTTGGCGGATGGCATCCTCTTGCATCTGTCTCATGCTCTCTTGCATTTGGCGCATCATCGCCTCCATCCCTGATGTATTCGGCGGATCCATCTGAATAACCGGTAAGTGTATCTCTATAGCGGAAACAGAAACCTCAGTCCGACTGTTTGCTGCTAAAGTAGACTGCTGCCCCGGTAATCTCTGCTCTGACACACTGCGCCTCCTCAGCCTTCTTCTAACAACCGGGGGTAGAGAGTGGAACACTGGATGTCCGTCAACCAGATCCTCGGATTGAATGAGTCGGCGACCTCATGTCCAAAGTGCTTGGGGTATATCTACAGGTTCAGAAGCAATTGTGCTACAAACCTGCCCTAGCAAAAAGATAAATAAAGCGAAAAGGAAATAAATAACCAGATAAATGAACAGCATAACAGCTTAAATTAAATACACAACACACAGTCGGGCATACAATACACGGTTGATAAGCTGGGTATACACTGTCCTCAATCACTGATTACTGTCCCTATATCACTGTTCCCCAAAACCGAATCTGATATCCGCAGACAACTGATTCTCAAATGACTGGCTGATGCCCGCAGGCCTGACGCCCAATCTCAAAAACTGATGCCCGCAGGCCTGATGTGACTCATAAACTGATACATGCATTCCCTGTAGAGACGCACTCTAACAAGCACATAACAGATAAGTGAGAGCCAAAACACCCCTATGTTGGGGTAGGGTTTCCCTGTTCTATTTTGTCAGAAGCTAGGGTTTCACTACGCACGCAGCGGCTTCAAACAACCTATAAACGGGTAAGCAACCTGTCCTAGTTTGGAATGGTCACTATGGATCCGAATATGCACTAGGTCGAATGGTCAAAAAGGGTGCCCCGGTAAAACCGGGGTTTGTGTTCCCATGCTGTCAGAGCCCAGAGCCGATCAGCCTTCTGGTCATGCCTTGACAAGACAAGCCTCCGGCAAATCGTTCGGGAATGGCATATGGCAAACACGGTGTCCTAGGCGCACCAATGCAAATGCAATGCAAAGAAACACACAAGTGTAGTCAAAACCAGATATCATGAGTTCGAGTTAAGTTCTCTAAGTCCCCAGCAGAGTCGCCAGAAACTGTAGACGTCCCCCGAACGCATCCCGAGGGCGAGGAGTGCGAGTCCCCCCCGTTCTGGTTCGATGTTGGGTCACTACAGTTCAAGGACTCAAATGTCACGGTTCTTAATCTTGAACCAAAGAGTCCAAATCCGGCAAATCGTTTTGAAAACAGATTTTTTGAAAGAAGTGCCAAACATGGACTGCTTTGCCAGATACAGAGTCGCCACCTAAATATTTTTTAATGGGAAATTTAGAAAACCCTGACTCGGTGCCAAAGGCCACGTGTCCGTCATCACCAAAGTTGCCTCGGCTCGGGAACTTGGGTACGATTGGGGAAGGTCACTTCGTGAGCACCCCCGCTCGCCCGGTCAAAGACCGGCCTCTACTAACCATGATATCTGTTTTGAAAACATTGTGTGTTCTTATTCCGGTTTATTAGCCTAGGTTACTATGTGATGCGCACAGCATACAAGTATAGACTGAGTCGCCTGAATTGGAACAAAACATTTCATGTTTGTTTGTTTGAAAATGGTTTGCTGGTGCTACCCGCAGGTAGGCTAAGACGTGGATTTGCCACCCTCGGGTGGGCTTAGAAAACAATGATTTTGCCACTATCTAGTGGGCTTAAAACAAACAGTCAATGATTTGTTCCAATCCAAATAATTCACCCTCCACCCACAGGCATTCAAGGCAATTATATCACATAAGCATATAGCCTCATGGTAAGCATGCTATTCATGGCAACACTCACACGCATGCAAGGATGCTAAAGCATAAAAACTCACCGAGTACTCCAAGCCAAAACAGAAACTACATTAGAAATCATGCATGATCCTAAGTATGTAGAAATGCTTAATGCAACACATGCAAAAATGCAATTATAGCAGGCTCGGCTATTCTAAACATGGCATATGGAATGCTACAACTAACACGTATTCAATTTGGAATTGAAATACAAATGCAGTTAGTATGATGCGCCGAGCCCGGTGCATGCAAGACAGATGAATGAATGCAAACATGCTATCATACTGTATGCTAATTGAAATATGCCCTATATCTAACCATCGTAAGCAGGTAAATAAAAGGGAAGAAAGACGTGGGATTGGAAGACATACATCACACTCACCCACACTTATTACAATTATGCCCTCGCGCAGAGGGTCCGAATAAATATACAGTCCCAAATAAAAGAATAATACAGTCCAAAATATTACAGTCCAAATAATATACAAATTCCTAATTAATTAACAAATTAACTAAGAAAACTGTAAACTGGCATACAAGCCAGAGACTGCCTTGATTCTGATGAATGCTACATGTTTGGGCTGCTTTGCGCGGAAATCCACGGCGATGCCTCGATTAGCCTCTGTTTTGCAATGTTTCTTGAAAAACGCGCCAAGTCCCGGAAGACTGCTGATCCTGGATTTTGCTGCAACAGAGAGCAGGAAAGGGGCATAGCAATGTATTTCACAAATATATGCATGCCTCGATCCTCGTGTCACCAATCACCCATCTCGAAGCATGATGGCCGAGGAGCCGAATTGCACAACTCAATATAGAACGAATGCATATGAATGCTACAACAAAACCTAACTCCATCACGGATAATCCGGAGTGTCGGTGACTTGGGAATTGAGACACATTCCGTCACTCGGAGTACGAAACGCGTCTCGTTTCCCGTGCCCGGGCTAACTCCTATCCCGAACACGATGCAATATGCATGATATGCATGAAATGCAGCTAATATGCAATCCTAACATATGCAATGCTATGAAAATGAAATGCCTCGAAATACGTGCACACGTGCACGCACACCAAGGAAATGATCCTAAGGCATGAAATGGCATACGCAATGCAAATTGGACTTATACCAACATGAGAGAGCCTCAGCCACACTCACATAAGAAGCCGTGAGATGAAAAAGAGATACCTCGAAATGCGTGCACACGGGCACACAAAACGAGAAAATGGCATACGCAATGCCGTATGGGCTTACACCAACACGAGTAAACCTCAGTCACACTCACATAGGAGGCCCTTAGATGAAAAATGAGATGCCTCGAAATGCGTGCACACGGGCACGCAAACCGAGGCAATGGCATACACGATGAAATGAGACTAAAATGGCATACAGAATGCAAAGTGGACTTACACTGACATGAGTGGACCTCAGCCACACTCACATAAGAGGCCGTCAAAAAAAAAGAGATGCCTCGAAATGCGTGCACGCCGGCACGCAAACCGAGAAAATGGCATACGCGATGAAATGTCATGGAAATATGATATGCAAACATGAAAATGAATTTCAGCACTGAAATGTGGGGCAAAACAATCCCGAAACATGGCCAAAGTGTACCCGATGCATGGAATGATCCCGAAACATGAATTTTGGCACCCGAAATGGCCTATAGCTACACCAAACATGCATAATTGATACATGATCTGAAAAGGCAGAAGCAAGGCAGCCCCAAAACTAGCATTTTCCAGTCTAAAACATGGCCAAACAGCAAGCCTAGATAGGGCAACAATGGCATGCAAAAATAGGGGCCAAGAGAGGGGTATTGAAGTAGATGGTAAATGCAAAGCCCAAACAGCAAAATACCCTTCTACAACACTGAAGAAGGACCAAAAATATGAATATTTACAGTAGATGACAACCCCAAAAACAGTATGCAAACATGCTAGAAATGTCATGCAAGATTGAAGCCAACAAAGGCTATCACATGAGGTACCCCAAAAATTTATCAAATAAGAAAAGACCCTTAATAAAACATATTAAGAAGGTCAAAAAATGACCACTTTCAGTTCTGATCATGGTCCAAAAACAGAAGCAAAATGGGCTAGCAAAGCATGCAAAAACAAGGGTAAAACATGGATTCAAAGCAAGTGACACATGGAATATGAAAACAGTGTTGATCCCTTCTTCAATGTTGAATAGGAGCTCAAAAAAAGCACAATCTCAGTTCATGAAATTCTCCAAAACAGATCACACGTAGGCCAAACAAATCATGCAAATTTACGGTAAATAGGAGAGATTATGAAGTAAGTGCAAGATAGGGGGCCCAAACAGGGTTGAGCCCTTCTTCAATGTTGAAGAGGGGCTCAAAATAGGCCTACTTACAGTTTACATTATGCTCGAAAACAGATCACACAGAGGCTAGAAATTTCATGCAAAATAATGGCATACAAGATGATATTGAGGCAAGTAGTAGTAGGAAGTCCCAAACAAGGTTGAGCCCTTCTTCAATGTTGAAGAGGGGCTCAAAATATGCCTAACTTCAGTTAGGGTCGGAGCCCAAAATAGTAAGAAAGAAGGCTAGAAAAGTGATACAAAAATGTGCTACAAAAGAGGGAAAATGGCTTACCCTTGAAGACCAATACTTTTGTTGCTTCTTGGCTTAAGTTGGTGGCTTCTTAGCTGCTGGAAAACCTTCCCTTGCTGCTGGAAATGGAGTGGTGGTGGTGGTGCTTGGTAGTGATCAAGAAATGGAACCAAACTTGAGAAGAATGAGAGAGATAGAGATGGATATGTATGTGTATGCTCCAAGAAATTTTTCTAACCCTAGGGACAGAGCTGGGAGGCTCCTTATATGGACCAAGAGAGGGGTGTAAAGGTGGAGGGAAATGCACCCAAGTGCTTCCCTCCAAAATATCCCCCGGATACAAAGATCTTTTGGGACAAACAGCTATACAGCTGTAAAGTATGCACTGAGGGGAGTATGGTCGGCCAGGTACTTTTGCTGCAGGTGGCCGGCCGGCCACCCCCTATGGCCGGTCGGCTAGGGTTCAAAAGGTTCAAATTGATTTAATGGCCGGCCACCAGATATTGGTGTCCTCCCAGGCCCCCTCAACACAACCATGTGGTTCAAATTTGGAAAATGTAAAACAGGAGAGAGAACAAGCCACTTTTGGGAGGGGTTCAAAAGGTTCAATTGGAGTTACTGGCCGGCCATATGTTTTTAGGGTCCTCCCATGTGTGTACAACACAAATATGTGGTTTGGGCTTGAAGAAAATGGCCCTAGGGTGTTCAACATTAGCCCGGAAGTGAGAAAAACGGGCGCCGGAGGGCGAAAATGGAATATAACTGGTTGCTGAGGTAATTACTAGCCTCCCACCCTCCAGTGACCTCCCTGGTGATAAAACAGAGGTACCTGCCAAAAACGAACGAAAACCGATGCGAAACGAATGCTCGGGGGCCAAAACACGCAGTTTGGGGTCCCGAAAATAGGTCGTTAAGCACCGAAAGTGGCGTTTGGCCACGAAGTGGGTATCTAAGACCCCAGTGTCCCTCGAAAGGGAGTAAATGAGATACATGCCAAGAACCGGAGGAATCGGAGATGGTTAGGCTGTCCCGAACCGAGGCACACGGCCTGACGGCTCCGAAAACCGGGAACCGAGCTCCGAAATGGGCAAAATGGCCTACGGCCACGAAATGTAGCCCACGGCCACTGAGAGATGGTCTACTGGACCTCTCCCCCCTTAGGAAGAAAAAACAGAGAAAACCGAGCCTGGTTCGCAAACCGAGGCAAGGCACAGAAGAGGGTTCGGAAGTCCGGAGGCAGGGCTCACGGCCGCGACTCTGAGACTTCTGAACGAGCACAATATGCAACATCGCCGAGCGCTCAATCGGTGACGTCTGAGTCTTAAGATCGGTCAAAAATGGGGTGTCTACAAGACGTCAATTGAACATCAACAAAACCCTAGATTACCCTTACTTTACGTGTTAAAACATGGGCCAATTCCTCTTTAACACTGGGATGGGACTTATTGGTTCATAAGATTAAAATTAGGACTAAATGGAACAAAAGATTGAGATTTGGGATTTAACGGTGTATTCCCCTAAAATATTTTGTGAAAATTATGTTTAAATAATATGAATATAATAATAAGGGGGACTTACATGTGAAACCTAATAGGTAGACTTATTGTCCAATATAATTAACGGCATTTTTCATAAAATACTATTAAAAAATGTCACAAATGCTTAATTTTCAGTGACAGTTTAAAAATTTTATAATAAAATTAATTACTAATTTGAAGTTTTAGCGATAGTGTGAAACAATTCACAAAAAAATGCTTCCAATTTTTAACTTTCAAAGATAGTTAAAAAAATTCGTCACAGAAAAACGTCACTAATTATAATTTTTATCGATAATTTATAAAAATTGTGACAAAAAAAAATCAATAATTATCAATTTTTAGCGATTAAAAATGCCACAGAAATTTATTTTTAGCAACAATTATATTAAGACTAATTTTTAATAGGACTTAACTAGCATATTGCACGTGCTATGCACAAGTATAAATAAATTCAAAAATTAGTTTTTAAATTTAAATAATAATATAAAATTTATCTAAATATGTAGTAAAATGATTTATAATCAATTAAATTTTATTTATTTTTATCAAAGTTACACATAAGAGAAAGTTTTTATTTTGATATCAATAATTGTGTGTTCTAAATTCTTAATAAGAAATACATGTCATAATTTAATTACTAAAAAATTCAAAAATAAATTACAAAAGTTATATTTACGATAAAATATAAATACATTTTATTTTATAAATTTCGTAATTTTAATTTACCATATGATAGTAGTAAATTACATTGTTAATATACTAATTTTTTTTCTTATTTTGTAAAGCCTAAAAAAATTTCTACTCAAAATTGTTAGAACTTAGTTGACTCAATATTTATGTCAATGTGACATTCATCTAATTATTAAGAATTGTCTTGATCTATATCCAACATATGAATCGTTTGACCTATTTATTTATTAAATTGGTAAATAAATATTTGTAAGTATTTTTTTTATAATAAATCCTATGAACATATTTTATGCATATTTATTAAAAAATTTGAACTTAAGTAAAAAATTATATATTTATGTTAACACTATGAAATGAATAGTTATTTATATTTATGTATAAAAAAAATTATCTAAGATAGAATCACCTTAAATTATAGGTCATATTCTAATCTTAATCTTACACTTAATCTAAAAAATTGATAAGTTAATTTGTAAAAACGTCTAATAATCATAAATTTAAACATTATGTACAAATTATATCATTGATAAGTAGAATATTTTATAATAATCAATTTAAATTGACTAATATCCATTATATCAATATTAAAGTATATTTAAATCCAAAAAAAAAAAATTTATCAAAGGTTAGACTGGGCTAACTTGGACTATGTTTTAGCCTAAAAAATGCAATGGATCATAAAAATTTATCCCGTAAGTGAGTGTATGATACAAATTTAAAGTTTGTAAGATGTGGGTTGCACTCACAATAGATGTAAACCATTGTTTTTGGTAGTCAAGTGAAATTTTATATCAAATTTATTAATTTGAAGTCACTTAAAAATTTTAAACTATTCAATATAATATTTTTTTTCAATAAGATTATGACATGTATACTTGACATTATTGATCATTTGATAAATTATGATTAACAGTTAAAAAATCATTTAAATATTTTAAAATTATATATAATTCAAATTTTCTTTGGACTTTCTTTTTAGATTTAAAATTAAATATATTTTAGACATAGCTAAAAATATTAGTATCTAACAAAAAAAGATATAGCTAAAATTATTTTTTGACATTTTATGTCCATTTTTTTTTTATTATTATTGAATTTGAATTTGAAAATTAGATATGGTTAGATAAGTTAGTAGTTTTAAATTATATTTATTTTTTAGTTTCAAATATTTAAAAAATGAATAATATTTTGAAGTAAATATTTTTATAATTTTAAAGGGCAAAAAAAAAAAATCTAGGGTTTCGCTTATTTTTCAATTTAAACCACAAAGTTTCAATTTTGACAAATTAAACCCTGGAGTTTTTTTCCGTGTTTCAATGTGAACCTCCGTCAATATCCGTTTGATTGAATTAACGGAATCTGGGCAAAATTCTCAGATTCAAATACACATGTTCAAACACTTATATCTCCCTCATCGCAACTCCGTTTCGCCTCATTTTTGCGTCGTTAGATTCACCTCATTGCCTAGTTTTCATTCTATCCCTCGTATGCCTTGTTCCACCTCTTTTTGTGTGCCATTGGAACTCCGAAAGTTAGCCAAAAATAAGATTTTTTTTCTCTTTGGGTAAAATTTTCAGATTGAAACACACATATTCAAACACTTGTATCTCCTTTGTCGTAACTCTATTTTCTCTCATTTTTGCATCGTTGGATGGACCTCATGGCCTAGTTTTCTTTTCACCCCTTATACACCTTGTTTCACTTCTTTTTGAGTGTTGTCGGAGCTTTGAAAGTTGTCCAAAAATAAAAATTTCTCTTTTTTTTTTTTCTTTCTTCGTTCGTCTATCTTATATCTCCATTTTTCTTCCTTTCTCCTTCCTTTTCACAATTATTCTTTCTTTTCCTCTTCCTTCATGGCCCTTCCCCCACTCTTATGTTTCTTTCTGTTCTTGTAAGTCATATACATTCATACTCGACAACACCGCTACCGTCGGAGGTTCAGTGTCCACCACAAGCTCAGTGGAAGGGCCACAAAGGAAAAGGAAAAAAGAGAATAATTGTGGAAAGAAAGTAGAAAGGAAAAAGCATGGAGATAAAAAATAGATGAGGAAACGAAACAAAACAAAACAAAACAAAAAACAAATTTTTTTTTTTAGGGCCAACTTTTGAAGCTTGAACGGCATGCAAAAAGAGGTGAAATAAGGCGCATGAGGGGTGAAATAAAAATTAGACCATAAGGTGAATCCAACGACGCAAAAATGAGGCAAAACGAAGTTACAACGAACGAAATACAAGTGCTTGAATGTGTGTGTTTGAATCTGAAAATTTTATCCAAATAGAGAAAATTCTTATTTTTGGCCAACTTTCGGAGTTCGAACGGCACACCAAAAAGAGGTGGAACAAGGCATATGAGGGATGGAATAAAAATTAGGCAATAAGGTGAAGCCAACGACACAAAAATGAGGCGAAACGGAGTTACAACAAGGGAGATACAAGTGTTTGAACATGTGTATTTGAATTTAAAAATTTTGTCTAGATTCCATTAGTTCAATCAAATGGATATGGACAGAGGGTTCACATTGAAACACGGAAGAAACTCTAGGGTTTAATTTCTCAAAATTGAAGCTCTAGGGTTTAAATTGAAAAACACGCGAAACCCTGAGGTTTTTTTTGTAATTTGCCCAATTTTAAATTATATAATAAATTTAAATTTAGAATTTCCTTTTAAGGATTTTCAAATATCAAATTAGATGTGGCTTAGATATGATTAAATTTATTTATTTGACTTTCTATATATAATTTTTTTTTTGAATTTAAAATTATAGATACGGTTTAATCCACCAATAGTTGTATGTTATTTATATTTCTTAACTTTTAAAATTTTTTATTAATGTTTTGAAATTCTTAGAGTCTCCTAGATCAAAAGTTTCTTTTGCTCTGTAAACTCCAACCACACTCTCTACTTTTCACTAGCTAAAGTACAAAAAAAAGTACACTCTTTATTTTACCTAATTACTTTAGCTATTGTATTCTCCAACCACGCTCTTTATTTTAGCTAATCATTTAAACTAACTTAATTAATTTTTAAAACAAAAAATACTAATTGTTGATATTTTACTAATATAAATTTGCAATAATAATAAATTTCCCATACAAACATACAAAACCTGTAGAATGAGGAGAAAAAAAAAATACAAAATACAAAATAAGTTATTCCTTAATTCATCAAACAGAATTGAAAGAACATATAAAATTGCTACATAGACACACACACACACATACATATATATATATATATAATATAAAATCCCAAATCCAAAATATAAATATACAAAAATCTAAAATACATACATACATAATTGTTTGGAGAGCCTCTAGGGCTCTTCAATTGTAGCCACCAAAAAAAAAAAATGGTAAAGTAACTAACCCAATAGCTAGCCCATTGGAGCTCAAAATTAGACTTACATTGACTAAAATGCCTAACAAGCCTTGTTTAACTAACCCCTTAGAGATGCTCTAATAGTATACATATAGATATGGATTAGAGTATACTCTACACCTAAGAAATACACTAATTGATAAATTAAATATTCACTTAATAGAATTGAAATTGAAAATTATGAAAAATATAATTATTGGCTTTTAAGTACTACATATATAAAATCAATAAAAGATACAATTTATTTTATTTTATTTATAATCTATATGATAGAGTTATAATCAATCACAAATTCTAAATTTTTTTTTTAAATAATATTAACAATTTAAAAGATTATATATGGCACATTGATCCATTACATGTCTTAAAAAATAACAAACATACAAAAAATCTCATACCTAATTTTAATACCGAGGCCAACAACTATTTGTAGTTACCTTAGAATTTGAATGAGGCATCCATGGTCATCTTCATATATGAGTTTGGTTTATTGTTGTTCTGTTACTAACAGAGGCCATACGGATGTGGAGATTAAACTTGAATAAAAGGCAAAAAAAAAGAAAATAAATAAACAATGAAATCTTGAAAATCACCCTTTTAAGAGAGAGAGAGAGAGAGGGGGGGGGGGAGGAAGGTGTGTAAGGAATATTTACTCTGGTAGAGATGAAGATGTTTCTTGTGTAAATTTCTTTTTTATTTTGAAAGCAATGAAAGATGTTTCTTGTGTAAGTTTTTTTTTTTAAAGTAAATTCATGCTAATTAGCTAGGTATAATATATAGTATATTTTTATTATGGAAAACAATTCCTTAAATCATGTGTATTTTGAAATTTAAATCCCTAAATGATAGATGAATTGGATAAATTCTTTGTTGACTATAATTTTAAATTTTAAACTTTAAATTTCAATTTTTAGTAGGAAAATAATTCCTTAAATCATCTGTATTTTGAAATTTAAACCCCTAAATGATAGGTGAATTCAATAAATTCTTTGTTAAATATAATTTTAAATTTTGAACTTTAAATTTCAATTTCAATTTTTAGTAGCCCATATTTTTTTTTTTTTTTTAAAAAAAAAAAAACTAAAAATCAACATAATTGGATTGAAGTTTTGAAGCTTTTAGAGTTCTTGAAGTTAAAATTACTCTTTTTCTTAATATATAGTATAGATGAAAATTAAATTTAACTATTAAAATCTATTAATAATTTATCCTAATAATAATGGAAGATGGTAATAGATTTCATGTAAAGGCAAAAGGAAATAAGCAGAAGGATGGAGAACGCATTATATATTTGTATATATTAAAATAACTAGCATATCACTCGTGTCATGTGCGGGATTAAATTTAAAAAAAACTTTTTATAATTATGTCAAACATATTTTGAAATTATTAGCATAAAATATACATAATTTTAAGAAAATGTTGACATTGCATAATTAAAGTAATAAAAATAACAATTTATTATATTTGTTTAGAATTCACTGAATAAATAAAACAAAGTATTTCTAAAATCTAAATTGTTGTGGATCTTCTATCAGCATTCCTACATTGTCAACATGATAGTTAGTATTATAATTGATGGACAATACATGTTATGTATTTATAAAATGTTATACTTATATATTTTTTTTTTTTTTACCTTCTAAAAAGTATAAATATTTTTTAGACCAATCTATATTTAAAACAAAGGTTACGCACGGTGCACAATGTAGTTGACTTTGCATTGTTGGTACAGGTATGATAAATGCATAGACACAATCTTGGCATAACGCAATATAATCTTTAATCATTCTAACTCTATTATGCTGTAAAATTTTGAAATTATATCATTGTGTTTGAAAATGTAGGAATAAGTTAAGCTAAGTTTATTAAAAAACGGAGTGTAAAAAAAGCACAATCAGAATGTAGTGTAAAAAAACGCAATCACAAATTAAGCTACTTTTAAAAAAAAATGAAATCAATTGATAATTAAAAAATACAATTATTTCTTTTTTCAAAAAGCATAGTGAGGTCAAACCCAATCAGAAATTAAGCTAATTAATAGTTAAAAAACACAACCATTTTTTTTTAAAAATACGGTGAGTTAAAACTCTAATTACAAAATATAATCTAATCATCATCATCAATAAATTATTTTTTTTTAAATATAGACTAAAAATACAATCCCCGTGTGACCATCATCAAAAAACATGAATATAATCTTCTTTTTTTCAAAAAAAAAAAAAAACACATATTAAATGGAGTGTAAAAAAAATCAAAAAACATGAATGCAATGTATTTTTTTTTTCAAAAAACACATATTAAATGGAGTGTAAAAAAATATAATCATTTAAAAAAATAAAATCATCGTGTGATCAAAATGATGTGTAAAAAAATACAATCACATTTTTCCTCATTAAAAAAAAAAAAAATGAAGTCACTTGATAATTAAAAAATACAATTATTTTTTTATCAAAAACATAGTGAGTTAAAAACTCAATCACAAATTAAGCACAACCATTTTTTTTTGAAAAATGTGAGTTAAAAAACCCAATTACAAAAAATAATCTAATTGTTATCATCAATAGTGCGTACTTTATGTGAAATTAATAAATACAATCTAATTTTTTTCCCCAAAAAAACATAGATTAAAAATAAAATATTGAAAAATAAACAAAGTTTTATTTTTTTTAAAAAAAATTTTAAAAAAACATACGAATTAAGTTAATTGATAGTTAAAAAACACAACCTTAAAAAAAAAAAAAAAAAAGATTACAGTGACTACTTTATGTGAATCTAATAAATACAATCTAATTGTTTTTTTTTAATTTTAAATATAGACTAAAAATACAATCACCATGTGACTATCATCAAAAAACATGAATACAATCTTCTTCTTCTTCTTCTTCTTTTTAAAAAAAAAAAAAAACACATATTAAATGGAGTGTAAAAAAACATAATCATTTAAGAAAATAAAATCATCGTGTGATCAAAATAGAGTGTAAAAAAATACAATCACATTTTTCCTCATAAAAAAAAGCAATGAAGTCACTTGATAATTAAAAAATACAATTATTTTTTGTATTTATCAAGAAGCATAGTGAGTTAAAAACTCAATCACAAATTAAGCACAACCATTTTTTTTTTGAAAAATACAGTAAGTTAAAAAATCCAATTACAAAAAATAATCTAATTATTATCATCAATAGAGCGTACTTTATGTGAACCTAATGAATACAATCTTCTTCTTTTTTCAAAAAACATAGTTTAAAAATAAAATATTGAAAAATAAACAAAGTTTTAATCACAATCACAAAATACAATCCAATCATCATCAATAATTAATATTTTATGTGAACGTAATGAATATAATCATTCTTAATCAATTTAAAAATATAATCACTATATTAAGAAATAAATGATTTACTCACAGACTTTGAAATATTTTTCTTTCAAAATTTTAAATATAATCAGTATATGTGAACCTAATGAATACAATTATTCTTAATCCAATTTAAAAATATAATCACTATATTAAAAATTAAATTATGATTTACTCACAGATTCTGAAATATATATATATAGATAAACTTATAGAGGAACGGCTACCTCTAGAATTGCTTGTGTTGCTTCTCCTCTCCCCTGACTTGGTGAAGTCGGTTAGCGCCTCTATGTATTGGTGTGCTCCCTTGTTGAGAAAATATGGAGGGAGGGTAGAGCGTGTCATCCAGTGTATCTCTTTCTTATGGTTTTATATTTATTATTTTTTTATATTAGGTTTTGTAGAGATCTATATATATGTATATAAGGAAAAGGCTTTTTTAAGAATAATAATTGTGAAAGTTCTAAATTCCTAAACTAATTTTACTAATTTGTTAATTTTAAAAGAAATAAAAAAAAAAAATCTATTGGTTACTTCCTTAAGTCAAAAATCCAAAAACAAAAAAAATTCTAATTATCTACACTTTTGAATTTTAAAATTCAAAATAATATGATAAATCACTCTCACTCTTTCCAAAAATAATGTTGATCAAAACAATTCAAAGAAAAAAAAATAAAGACACTAGTTATCTATGATTTTGAATTTCAAGATTCAAAATAATATGGTAAGCCACCTTCATTCAACTCTCACATTTTCTCAAAATAATATAAATCTAAAATTTTAAAAAACCAATCAAATTAGAAATTCAATAAAATTATCTCTTTAAAATACTCAATATTTGATCTTTTTTCCAGCCTGGCCAACTCTTCCCCAAATGTAATGATGCAATGGTTATTCTCTCTCTTTGTCAATAGTCCAAACTTATTTCAAGTTTGTTTTTTTATTTTATTTTATTATTTTGTAAATTTATATTTTCATGTGAGTATTTTTTTATTTTTTTTTTTATCTATATGACTTTTTTGTTCCAATATATATTTTTTTCCAACGAAATTGATAATCAATCAATCTCTGTTAACTATTTTTGTTTTGAGAGTTGATTTGAAGTTTTTTCTTTCTTTTTTTTCTTTTTTTTTTTTTTTTGGGTGGATGTTTGTGTATTTTTTATATTATTGTTATTATTTCTTTTGATAATATAGTTATGAGTTTTTATTTATTTATTTTTTTTATAGAATAAGGCATCTTATATTGTTCTTTATGATTTAGCCATTTTTTAAATTTCTTAAACAAAATTTTTAAATTTTTTATTTGTAAAAAATTAAAAACATTTAATAGACTTGCCCATCAATAAATAAAATTTTAAATAATGAATACTATTCCATAATTTATGGATTTTAAAAAAAAAATTTACACCCATATATGGAATAAGAAAACCTAAAATCACGTATTCTTTTATTTTTCATTTTTAACTCTTTAAAACTCTAACGATACCTTTTTATTTCCACAACATTATCTTTTTATATTTACAAAGATAAAAAAAATTAGACCGAAGTTGCATAATGGTTAGTGGAGATAGTGAGCATGACAACAATAAGGACGATGATGAGCTCGGCCAGAGCATTATTTGGGCGGATTTTGAAAAGGTGAATATTAAAATAATAGTAGATAGTTTGGGTGATGAATTAATTTAGAAAACTAATGTGTGGTTGACATTAAGTGTGAATTTTACCATATAAAAATTGAATATGGATCATATATTGTTTTTTATATATAATTTTCGGTACTTTTGTATAGCTATCAAAAATTATTGTGATCACATGTTACTTATCGTTTAATATATTATTGTTGTATTATTGTAATAAATTTTAATATTAATGTCTATTATTAATGCAATGATGAGACATCACATGATAAATAAAAATATGTTTTGTTATTATTATTATTGATAATATATTTCTTTATTTACCTTTTTACAATGTTCAAAAAATTAATTTATGTTTATTGTTAGTTTTTGTAGATGACAAGTCAAAAATAAATTTTAAAGAAATTCAAGTTATAACTAATTTGAGATTGAAAAGGAAATTTTAAAAGAAATTATAATTATATATAATTTTAAAATATTTTAAAAAAAATACAAGGAAAAATTGGAACTTACTAATTTAATAAATAGATAGGTCAAATGATTCATATACGTTAGGAACAGAATAAAACAATTTTTAATGATTAGGTGAATGATAAGTTAGCGTAAATCTCATGTTAAGTCCGCATTTAATATCGCAAGTGAATCCTAATTCATTTTTACGTAAATCTTATAATATAAGACAAATTATAATTTTTAAATTTCACAAAATATAAAAAAAAATTACTATATTGACAAATGTAATTTACTACTATCATATGATAAATTAAATTTAGGAAACTCATAGGACAAAATGTATTTATATTTTATCATAAATATAATTTTTTTGATTTATTTTTAAATTTTTACCACTTAAATTATGACATATATTTTTTATTAATAACTTAAAGCACACAATTAATGACATAAAAGCAAAAAAAAAAATTCTCTTATATGTAACTGTAATAAAAATGAATAAAATTTAATTAATGCTAAATCATTTTACTAAATATTGTAGATAAATTTTTTAGATTATTATTAAATTTTAAAAATTAATTTTTGATTATTTATTTATATCTGTGCATAACATGAGTAATTATGCTAGTTTTTAGATAATCAAAAAGGGTATTTTTGTAGTAGAATTTTGGGGTTTACCTCTTATGCAGAGATGGTTTAACCAATACGACATATAATCGAGTGTTGTATCTTGAGAGAAATAGATGTTCTACTGCATCAGAATATTTTGAACGATTTACCTACTATTCCCACAATGGTGTATGTATAAAATAAATGTATAATTAAAATAAACAATAAAATAAAATAATTTAGAAAATAATTATATAAATTAAATTTCAAATTAAATGCTTACAGAAATTAAAGTCGAGACTTGTGTTCGACACAATTTCCTTAAAGTAGATGTCGCCCTCGCTCCGGTGTTTCGAATTTTAACTTGCGTCTACTTCCTAGGATGCAACGACTAACACTTGAATTTGCAGTATTACAAAATCAAATCTAGCGAATCAAAACTCTGTTGTAACTCTTTCTTTTTCTTCCTAAAAATTAAATGCAGAATAGATGCAGAAACACAGAGAAGAACAGAAGAAGAAGGACGAAATTCTGAGGGAAAAAATTCATCTCTGAATTGCTGGCCTTTTATAAGAGGAATGGTGGTTGTTCGAACAGGTGCCAACAGATAGGTAATTGTTCGGACAAATTCAATAACAATTTGGACAGATTCAGTTTGAATTCAATATGTATGAACCTGTTTTGAACCTTTTGAACCTATTCGGGTGGGTCTGAACTCGTTAGGGATTTGTTTGGGTAAAGAAAAAAAAATTAAAAATAAATAAATAAATTACAAAAAAATTTGGCTCAAAAAGATAAGTATTAGACTAGACAAGCCCAACCCAACCTCACACCACGTACTCGTGCCCAAGCCCAGCCCGCCTGACCAGACAGACGGCAGTGCACGCTTTTTGTTTTGGGTCCAATGGGTCTAGCTCACTTTACCTATAACCTCACATTTTCACAAACTTGGGTACTCATTGGGGCCTATTCAAAGTATCCCAAGGTAAGGTATATAAACTCATTCAAAATCTTAAAACTTTCCAATGTGGGACAAGCACGTTTCACAAATGTATAGGAATCTCACCTAAAGTCATTCTACGAACCCGAAAATACACATTGAATTCTTATTCATCCGAAAATGGTTTTGAGCAACCAAATACACGGTTTTATTCACTATACGGCATTAAATACGAACCCAATGAAAAACATTAAAAATAACGCTTGGGTCCCACCTTAATTAATGCTCAAAGTTAACAAAAAATAAGAATTTTCTAAAGCCATTTTCAACAATACCAACTGCATGGACCTTATGTTTAGCTAAGCAGGAAGATTGTAGACTAGTTTGATCTCTGGTTATCAAGGATGATTTGATTTGTGAGAATATTTTAACTAATGAGAGGTTCAAGCTTAGTGAGGGATTAACTATGTTATGTTATTTTTTGTTTTAGTTATTCAAAGAAATAGGCTTGCATTTTTGCATACTTGTAAACTCTTATATTTAATTTATGTTAGATAATTATTTACCAACAAAAAAATAATTACTTATGTATCAAAACTGGTTCTGAAAGGACGTTACCGTACAAAGAATTACGAATAGGAAGAGGGGGAAAAAAAAAAGAAGAAAAAAAAGTAAGAAAAAGATTCTTGATCTTTCATATTCATTAGTAGTTGCAATATTTATTCGTGAATTATCTTTAGCTCCAAGATTCTCATTGAACCCATTGTCACTTAAAAAATAATTACACCTTGTTCTTTATGTCCATTGTTTCTTTTAAAAGAATAAGCACTCAAAAAAGTTTTATTTCTTTCACTAAGACTAGGACAATGGTTCTATTTGGCATAGTTTATGAGCAGGAATGTATATAGATTTTTCATCTTGGGAGTTTGTGCATTTTGTACAATTTCTGCTTACAGTTTATGAGATTAAAAAAAATAAAAAAAATGATTAAATTATTGTAAAGTTAGGTAGGGATTTTTTTTTTTTTTTGTTGGGATTTATTTATTTTGGCACGGATTTAGATTATCAATTTTTAACTTAAAATTGCAACAAACAAGGTATCTATTTGTTTCCTTGTTTTTTCTAATTCCATTTTTTCATTTCAACATTGAGGCATGCTTACTAGTTAAGATGTAAAACAATGTAAATATGATACAACATTTGCATTTGTAGTGATGAAATAGTCTCAAAAGCACTCAATTGGTGACAATATTAATGACAAGTTGGCAACTACAATACAAGGAGTACAATGGTAGTTCTTCTTCTTCTTTCTTTCTCTTTTTTTTTTTTTTTTTTCCCTTGTATTTTCTTTTCTTTTTGGCTCTAGTAGTTACAAACATTCAAATTTTGGACTTCACATAAACAATTATTGTTGTTTGTTTTTTCAATCGTCTTATTATTGAACATTTTATTTTAAAAAAATCTAAATAATTATAGTCACCTAACTATTGCATCATAGGACATTAATTACCATGAATAATCAAAATGTGAGCATTTAAAAAGAATTTGGCTTTGGACTGTCCAGTTTTTGGATTTATAGGCCGACCATGAGTTCCACTTTTGATAACCTAACCAGTCAATTTTAGGTATGGGTAAAAGAGTACTGATTCAATAAGCGTAACTCTATAATTTCAGCATATTTGTCTTGAATAAATGAATGACATATATTGTTTTTGTTTTCTTAAAGGCAAATACAATTAATTACATAACTATGTTTATCAAATTAATATGGTTTTTTTAATGATAGTTCACACATAAGTACTTAAAAAATAAACGTATTAGATTATCATAATAAAGTTTTTGGTGGGTTCACTATCTCAAAATTGGACGGTCCAATTCCCTTCAAGGATGGAGACAAGCAAAATTCTTTTAAAAAATTATACTATTTCCCAACAAGTGTTACTATTAGCATGTCGTTTCACCAATTTTTTTTTATAATAATTATATGAAAGAATCCAAACAAACTTCTCTGGTGGAAATTCTTTTTGCCGCTTCTTTTTTGAAAAAGAATTTCCCACCAAGTTCTGATAATGTGAATTCCATATTATATAAGGTGGTGATTAAGACTAACTTAATTAAGCCCAAATTAAGGAAAAGGCATTACTAAAAAAAAAAAAAAAAACAAATGGGGTTTGAGATGAGATTCCTATTAGGAGCCACAATCCTACTTTTTGTTTGACTAGTAGTTCTAATCAATTAAAGGTGCTCTTTGATATGACCCCAAATTATTCTTTAGAATTCTACTTTTTACCAAAATTTAAATAAATAAATAAATGTTATTACAATTTATTCATTCACAAAGTGTCAATTATACCCTCATCTCTTACCCCCCAAACCCTAACTCTAACTCTATCCTTACCTCCACCCAAGGCTGCACTAGCTTTGGCTGCCCTCTTCGCCAATCCACAACTCTGATTGCTGCCCTTCAACTTTTTCTCAATTACAATAACCCACAGCCTTTCCTTAGCATCCTTTGTGGCTCCCCAACCCTTTCTTCACTTTTCCTAGCCTCCCTTATCCTTATGGCCTCCAAGCTCGTAGTTTGGCAGCTACCTTGACTCTTCCTAGCCTCCTATCACCCCCACAACCCCTACCTTTAAGCTCCTACCCAACAAAATTCTACTCTTACGTCCTCCCTTCTCCCTCTCACCTTCTCATGACTTCTCTTTTCCTTTTGTTTTGCAATTCTTCCTCTTTCAATCTTTTCTTTTGATTCTCTATTTTGCATTGCTCGAGACGACTGGTAATGGCAGAGGTGTAAAAAGGACTCAAAGTGGTGCCAATGGGTAAGGAGGGGCTATGGAGGTGGTATCAAAGGGTGAAGAGGGGTTGTGGGGTGGTGAGAAGGGCTTGGATGGACCTAGACGAAATTAGGGGTGGTTGGTAGTGGATGGTGGCTAAGATTTGAGAGGGTGTGATCAATTTTGGTGTTAAGTGAGGTGATCAAAGAATTTTACAAAATTCAAAATTGGTTTTTAGGAGTTTAAGAAAATGGGGGTCCAATGAGATTGTGTGGGTGCCATTAACGACACCCTTAATTAAAGAGCAAATTATATTCATATTCGTTGTAGTCTCTTATATTAATTTGGTCATTTTAGTTCTAATTGTATCAATTTATCATTGATTTTTTTTTTTTTTTTACATTGTGTTGATTTAGTTTAATTAATAACATTCATTTGAAAATTAGACTGAAATCAAAAAACAAAATATTTCATTCACTTTTGTCAAAATGATTGAGGGGTTGATGTCAAATTTGAAGTAGTGCATTCATTTATGAATGGACAACTCTTTTTTCTTAATTTATATCCAATTTATTAATTGAAATAACATAAATTAAATGATAAAGCTTATATAATTAGAATTATAAATAATAAATTGACACAGAGAAACGTTAAATCGGTGAGGATACCACAATAGGTGCTCACTTATATAATAATATAAATATAGATGCTTCTAAAGACATTAAAGTCGACCTATGATACCAAGGATGTTTCATGGCTATACTAGTATTTAGGAACCTTGAAAACAAGGTATTCTTCATGATCCCATAGAATTTTCTTAGCCTTCATAAAAAGTCAAACTTATGTTCGATACGTTCTTTCAATAAAATTACAAAGAAAGAATTATTTTATCTATATTCTTTTAAAGTTTTTCTTATTGGCATCCAATATTTTCATAAGATCAACTTCAAAAGATTATAAATAAAAGAAGAAAAATGGGTAGCTTGTAATAAACTTATCTCTACTTTGCCTTTGCCCTCAAAAAGTATAAAAAATAAATAAATAAATGTGCCATTTTGGGAACATGGTAAAAAACGTGGCTGTCAAAAACGTCAAAAAAGCCATTTGGCAAGTGCCAAAAACGCAGCCCTAAAATTACAAATTAGGGCCTATGAAAAATAAATAAAAAAATAACTCTCTTATGTTGGGTAAGGATATTTTGGTCATTTTAATTTGATTTGACACCATAAATAAATATTAAACTAAAAAGCAAAAAGTCAGCTTTTTACCAACTTCCCAAATCACTTCCAAAAAAGCCAAAAAGCTTGGTAAAAAGCCAAAAGTCAGCTTTTTACCAACTTCCCAAATTTAGGCCTTGTTTGATAAGATGGTTAGAACTAATTTAGCCTACTAAAATATATAATAGGTTAAAAAAATCAATAAAATAAAATATCATATCAACTACAATCATTTTACTTTTTTTCTCACAAAACTATAAAAAAAAATTCATCCCAAATAAATTTTTTTAGTCAAATTAAAATAGTCAAAAAAAAATTAAAAAGTTAAGCTAAAAAAGTCATTCCAAAACAGACTAATGGCTTTACTACATGCATGAGGATTAATAAAATGTGGCCCTATTATTTTTATTTGACATGCAAAGCTTTGACTCGGATTAGTCCAGGTGTACATAACTTATATCTACTCACTTGTTTTTTATTTTTTTATTTTTTTAAAATACCACTCACTTATTTTCTATTTTTTTACATTCCCAAAATGTCATTTTCAACACGTTATTCCTAAAAAAGCACTATATAACAACAGTTTATTTTTTAAGACATTTGAATTTTTGTAAATGGTCGTTTTACGATTTTCATTCCTTAGAGAATTTCATATAATAATAATAATAATAATAATAATAATTGAAACTCTTACAAAAAAAAAAAAAAAATTTAATCCACAATGATGTAGCATAATTGATATTAATATATATTAATTTTTAATTTGTCTCACACTTAATTATAATAGTGGATATAGTGTCCAATTGTGTCATAACCCAACCCCAGGGGCTGAGGGCTAGAATCGCAACTTGTTAACTAAATCTAATCGTAGCAAATTAAATGGCGCAGGCGGAAGCAAATGGAAACAAAAATAATTAAACAGAATATTTACTACGGTCTACTATTTTGATAAAAGAAGGTACATCTATAGTACTTTTATTATTTTATTATTCAGTAACCGACTATCAGTATAAAAAATAAAATTAAAAAAAAAACAAAATAACGGGTCAGTATCAAATTCTTGTGCGGGTACCACTACACAAGGCTACGGGTTTTCCTTACATCTCATCACCTGAAAGGGTAATAGTTATAAGCACACAGCAAAGTGAGCAACATTATGCCAAGAGTATAGAGAATACAAAATAACCGTGAATAATTATTCAAGTTAAAACAGTAACATTAAAGTGGCAAAAACTGAAATACAGAAATTATGTAAATAAATAACCATAACCACGGTATAAAACAGAACAGAATAGTGGTCACTAGAGTGACAATCAAAACAGAAGTCAATGGATTTATGACAAATAAAGGACCACAAAGTGGCTAAACAGAGGCCAATGGTTATTTAAGTCCCCCCAAGGTATGGGACTCCCGTAGTGGTACTTACAGAAAATAATTGTTTACAAAATCATTATCAAATAATTTTTAAAATTTAAACAAATATATCCATGGGTTTCATTTTAAGTAAATAGAGTTCAGAAAATAATTAATGTAATTGAAATATAAATATAAATTATAAAACATAACTTGTATAAAATAAATTATGATAAATCAAAACATACGTAAAATATATTATGGTAACTTAAGGTATAATATAACTCATCTTAATATTAATCTTTTACGTTACCAAAATTCCCCCTTTTTTATTGACTTAGTCAAAGCGCCCTTCTTCCGTTCCTTACTTTTGTTTCTTATTTTCCGATAGTTAAACTATGCTTTAACTTGTGCGACGTTTCCTAAGTCTATTGTCCTAGGAGCTAAACCTCTAAGCCTTATCTCCAAGCAACTTAACTTCCAAACATGCAGGAGATTAGTCTAGAGTTCATGCCTATTTACACCTTGGCCCAAATATCCAAAATCATTGCACACTTTTTTTTTTTTTTTTTTTTAAATTTCTGTTGAGCTTATCTACAATTTTGCTTAATTCTATATTTATCCTAATTAGTATAATAATCCCCTAATTTTAAATTAAAATACATGCTTGTCATATACATTTAAAAATTTCAATATTTTATTCTACGCTTGTTCTTATTATATTAATTCAACATTTGGGGTGTCACATTTCTCCTCTCCTAAATAGAAGTTTGTTCTCAAACTTCACGTACCTAAGCTTTCGAAGAGATGTGGGTATTTGGCTCACATTTGACTTTACATTTCCCACGTAACTTCTTCAACTCGATGATTTTTCCATAAGACTTTTATAAGAGGTATAGTCTTGTTTCGAAGAACTTGATTACTACGATCAAGAATCTACACTGGTTGTCCTTCATAAGAGAGATCCTTTTGAACTTCTAAGTTCTCATAATCAACAACATGTTCTGGATCTCGAAGATACTACTGAAGCATCGAAACGTGAAACACATTGTAGACATTGGACAATTCAATTGGCAGTGCAAGGCGATATGCAACAGGACCAATACTTTCTAGTATCTCGAATGGCCCGATGTAACGTGGGTTTAACTTTCCTCACTTTCCAAATCGAATAACTCCTCTTATTGGTGAGATCTTGAGGAACACATAATCCCCTACTTGAAATTCCAAGTCCCGTCTCCATGTATCTGTGTTACTTTTTGTGACAACCCTCACCTCCGATTACTGCTAAACTGCAACTGAACATGATAAGTAGTTGATCAGACTAAAATTCTGAACTGATTGCATGAGTGTATTGTTTTAAATGCATTTCTATCTGTCTGTCATTCGATTGATCTGTTCATGTTTTAAGTTTCGAACTGTAAATTGAAGGCCTTATCGGCGGCCGAATTTGAAATTGCTCAGTGGTTTATGCTAATTAGAATTTATGTGATTTTATGGTATATTTAATTTAATTTCGATTTGGAATGATTAAAATAGATTAAATAATGCTAAATTACATTAGTTGAGTAATTTACCTTATTGCCACTTAGTGGCTTGATTCTAGACCATCTCCTTTTCACTCCATACATGCTTGTTATATCATCTAGTTCACCTTCTTGAGACCAAAACCGAGAGAGAGTGGAGAGTAGGAGAAAATTTAGATTCAACAAGATATTGGCTTGGAATTTGGAAGGAATTGTAGACGATTTGTGACATTAGACTCCCATACTTTGAATTCAAGACCTAGGTAAGGAATTCAACCTCTCAATTGTGTATTTAAGTTGTTACTTGCATAGTCCATGGTAAATTGGTGATCTAAGTCAAGAATTGATTTGAAGTGTTGGATTGAGGCTTAATTCATGCATGCATGTCCTTATATTGAAGTCTTGAGGTTGTTTTCATGGAAATTCCTACCTGCATGTTTACTTTTTGGTTGTAGTCCATAAATTCACCATGTTCTTAAGCTAAAACTTGCATTTGGTCATGTTTTGAAACATTAGAGTTCATGGGAACTCATGCATGTATGATTTTTGCATTGTTCTTCATGTTCTTGAATTTTGAGTTGAAGTTTGTGTTCAATTGTCTCATCTTTGGGCTTTGATTTCTCAAATTGATCTTCAAAACATGTTATATTATGGGTTTAAAGTGTTTTTCTAGAAAATTAGCCCAAAAGGATCGAGTTTGAGGCTTAAATGCTTGAGTTTTGTGCTTGGGAATGAATCTGGAAATTCCAGATTTGGACCCACGCTCAAGCATAGTACTTCACGCTCGAGCGTACCCTTTGAGTCGTGCACTTCCGCTCGAGCGTGGAAAGTTGAGCTCGAGCGTGAAATGCATGTACCCAGAAGTTCTTGTGTTTTACAGTCCGCTCGAGCGAGATAGTTCACGCTCGAGCGAGGACCTGAGTCTCACGCTCGAGCGGAAGTCGGGCATCCGTCGAGTGTGAATTGCATGTATCCAGTACTTTTCATGAAGTTTACAGTCCGCTCGAGCGAAGGAAGTCACGCTCGAGCGTAGATCCCTTGTCTGCATGTCCGCTCGAGCGTAGAAAACCACGCTCGAGCGAGACCCCTATTTTCTGAAAATTTTGAAAAGTGTTTTAAAGTATATCTTTGCATCCTCATTTCATCCTAGGCATTCCTAGGCCTAGTTTAAGGCATCTTAATGAGGATATTGATGTAGAACCACACCGAGTCAAGATAGGGACTAAGTTGTTGATTCCCAAATGTGAGACTTAGTGTGTGTTCGTTCTGTAACTGTGTAGGGTTGGCATCCGAGGACGCTCATTAGCTACTTATAGCCTAGAGCTCTGTGCGTAACAATGTTGTAAAGATATGTTCAATTATGAATATTTTCTGAATGATCAACTGTTCTGTTTACTGAAACGTTATTGTTTAATGAATGAATATTTGTCCTATTTGTAAACTGTATTCGTGACATCCATAGCAAATTACTGTTACTGCTACTGTCATAGAGATCTCTGTCGGTTCCCATGTTGGAACCACTACTGTTTACTGTTATGATGGTCATGAACTGACTGTTCGGTCTGTTAAGATCTACTGTACTGTTTTGCTATTAAATGTACCACATATAACTACTATTGTTTCTAAATGACTGATATGACTGTTTAATGACTGAAAGGACATCCATTCTTAACCTCTTTACACAACTATTATTCACTGGACTTTAGCTCACTGTTTATATTTATATGTAGGTGTCCAGGCACCGGACCGGAACTAGGAGCGTCGGGTTAACTCCCTTTTTGTCAAGCCACCCATTGTGCCTCACCTCGAGGTTCCAAGTCTGACCGAGCTAAGGCTGTTTTAGGGTGTCTCAGTTTCACCCTTCCGTCTCTGTTTTGTAATACTGTTTAAAGACTTGTACTGTACTGTGCTAATTAGGGATTTGGTCCCTAACCCGAATGTTGTACATTTGGTGTATATATGTTTTCTTTATGAATGTGAATATGTTACAGAAAAGTCTTTTTGCATACAGACTGTCACAGCTCATTGGACATCTTTCATTACTGTTTTGGCTACTGCTAGCCCCTGTACTCTGTATTACTGTCTTTACTGTTAAGCAAGCCTTCGGTAATCACGGATTACTGGCCGGTTACGGTGCTAAACCCATAGGGGCAGGTTTGGGTCGTGACACTTTTCTGGCGGCTTTGGGCTGTGCGGATTCACTACTGGATGTGTTGCATTTTATCACTCATTATCTATACAATCTCAGGGCCTAATAACCTCCTATCTTTGACTTCAGCCCAACACAGAGGTGATTGACACCTCCTTCCATGCAGTGCTTCGTACGGTGCCATTCCAATGC
Organism: Camellia granthamiana; assembly: GCA_036172215.1. NCBI lineage: Eukaryota > Viridiplantae > Streptophyta > Magnoliopsida > Ericales > Theaceae > Camellia > Camellia granthamiana. The sequence continues at coordinate 144,185,167 of CM069907.1, forward strand.
TTGCTTGGTAGCTGTTATTATGGGCGAATTCCACTAAAGGTAGGTGCTCATCCCACCCAGTTGCCTTTGAGGTCCAACACGCATATACGTAACATGTCTTCCAAAGTCTGGATTGTTCTTTAAGATTATTCATCAGTTTGCGGGGCATAAGCAGTGCTAAACTCCAGCGTTGTTCCCAAAGCTTCTTGCAATTTGTTCCAAGAGTAAGACACAAATTGTGGGTCTCAGTCAGACGCGATTGAGACTAGGGTACCATGCAAATGAATGATTTCCTCGATGTATAGAATGGCGAACTTAGTAAGGGAGTACGTGATTTTGATTGGCAAAAAATGCGTCGACTTCGTCAAACGGTCTACTATAACCCACATTGCATCATTCTTTGAGACTGACTAAGGCAACCCAACCACGAAGTACATAGTGATGTGTTCCCATTTCCACTCAGGAATAGAGAGTGGTTGCAGCATTCTCGCAGGTCTCTGATGTTCTATTTTATCCCGTAGATAATGCAGGCATTTGGAGACGTGGCTTGCTATATCTCATTTCATTCTTGTCCACCAGTAGTGTTCTTTCAGATCATGGTACATCTTTGTATTACCAGAGTGGACTGTAAACCTCGAACTATGAGCTTCTACTAATATCTTCTTTTTGAGTTCCGAAATATTGGGTACGCAGATTCCATTCTGAAATTTTAGCATCCCATTGCTTATAGTGAAGTCAGGATCGGGCGTACTTCTTTGCTCCTCGTACTTTTTCTTTAAAAATTTATCTTTACATTGGTATGCTTTAATTTCTTCAATCAAAGTGGGTTCTATAGTTATATTGGCGAGCAGTCCATGAATCTTGCGAGGAACGAGAGTACATGCCAAACTTTTAGTCGTCTTTCGGCTCAATGCGTCTGCTACCACATTAGCTTTGCCTGGATGGTGATAGATTTCTACATCATAGTCTTTCATAATGACGCCAGATCTTAAAGGCGAAGATCACCGCAACTAATTCTAGATCATGGATTGGGTAGCTCTTCTCGTGAGTCTTTAGTTGTAGCGATGCATAAGCAATGACTTTTCCATTTTGCATGAAAACACAATCCAAACAATTATATGAGGCATCACTATAAATGACGAACCCATTTGTTCTCGCGGGAAGTGCTAGTATAGGAGCTGGCACAAGTCTATTTTTTAACTCTTAGAAGCAACGCTCTTGTTTGTCAGTCCATTCAAAGGGTGTGTTCTTTTGAGTTAGTTGGGTCAAAGGTGATGTTATTTTTGAGAAATCTTGCACGAAACGTTGGTAATAGCCAGCTAGATCCAAGAAACTTCAAATTTCTAACACATTAGTAGGTCGTGGCTAGTCCACAATTACTGTAACTTTTTGGCGGTTAATCGAGATTCCATCTTTGTTAATGATGTAACCGAGGAAATGTACACTAGTGATCCAGAATTTGCATTTCTTCAACTTGGCATAAAGTTTGTGGTCACGTAGTGTTTGTAAAACTGTTCGTAAGTGTTGCTCATGGTCTTTCGGTGACTTGGAGTATATGAGGATGTCATCAATGAAGATAATGATGAACTCGTCAAGATAAGGATTGAACACTCAGTTCATGAGATCCATGAAGGCTGCTGGAGCATTTGTGACGACGAATGGCATGATGAGAAACTCGTAGTGCCCGTAATGAGTTCTGAAGGTAGTCTTTTCGATGCTTTATGTTTTGACTTTTAGTTTATGGTAGCCAGAACGCAAGTCAATTTTCGAGAATACTTGGGTGCCTTGAAGTTGATCAAACAAATCATCGATTCATGGCAGAAGGTACCGATTCTTGATAGTGACCTTGTTCAGCACCCGGTAATCAATGCATAATCTCATTGTGCCATTCTTTTTCTTTACGAACAGTACTGGAGCTCCCCAGGGTGAGGTACTAGGTTGAATGAAGCTTTTGTCCAGTAGTTCCTCGAGTTGAGTCTTTAGTTCTTTCAATTCTGTCATTGACATGCGATAAGGGGTTTTTGATATTGGTTGTGTACCAGGTTGAGTTTCAATAATGAATTCGATTTCCCGGTCAACCGGAGTACCGGGTAGATCTTTAGAAAAGACATCTAGGAATTCTCTAACCACGAGGATTGTATTAATGGTGGGGGCCTCTTTTGGTGTATCGATCACATAACAAATATAACTACAACAACCCTTTCTTAGAAATCGTTGGACTGTCATGGAGGATATAAGACAAGGAGGGTTGGAAACTCCAGTCCTATCAAAGACAAGCTCGAGTTGGTTTGGTAACCTGAAGGTGTAATAACACGACCCTCTCATTTGCTTAAATCCCTTATTAGGGGTGTGAATATATGTGTGTTAATGTGTTTAATACAAAAATCCATGTGTTAGTGTGTGAATTGTATGTCTATCAACTTCTATATGTCCATTGTAAGAAAATCTGTTGAAATTTTGACCTTTAGACTAGAAATTGAAAGCCTTAGAGGCGCGACAACCAAAAATTGACTTTATAGTTATAATGAGCATGATTTTTAGGACATAATATAAAATTTGGTAAAAATTTGATTCGTAACGAATTAATTTGATTTATTTAGTTTAAATCTTTAGTTAAGCTTGCCCTTGGGTTAGACTCAACAAAAACAAAACAAAACAAAAATATCTCCCGGAAAGAAGAAAGAAGAGAAAAGAGAGAAGGAAAGGGGAATTTCATCTAGAGTTGGAGATTAAAGATTTAAAGAAGGAGTTTAAGGACTCTAGCTTAAAGTATGTCTCTATCACCAAGAATACTATATATATTTTGCCCTAATTGATTAGAATCAAGACTTAAAATGAAGTTTTGACACTTATGAAGGTTAGGGTTTATGGGTAAGTTATGGTTGAAACATTTTCCATGGAATTGAACTACAATTACTTGATTTAAGAGTTGGTTCCTTCATTTGAGTTGATTTGAGTTAGTTTTTGTCATTTAATCTTATCTCTTGCATGCCTTGAATTTAGGTATGTATGTGTATATATGGGTGTGTATGTGTATATATAAAAAGACGAAGAAAGATGGGAGATTCGTAGAAATTAAAGTGTTATTTGTCCAATTAAAAGGGGTTTGATCTCATTGAGTTGTGTATCATGTTTATTATGTTCTTATACCATGTAACTTGAAGGGAAATTGCTTAATTTAAGCCTTGAAAATGTGTTTGGAAAGCTTGATTTTGAGGTATTTTCGGACTGCACAAACAGAGCCATAATCGCACGTGCGGGGCCCATGGCCGCACGTGCAGGGCCCATGGCCACACGTGCGGGAAGCATAGCCACACATGCGGAAAACAGGGGAAGTAGAAGTTGGCTTTCTGAAATAAAAACATGTGCGGGCCGCACGTGTGGCACACCCTCCGCACCTGTGGTGAGGGACCTCCGCACGTGTTGGAATAGGGGAAAATTTCTGTTGTCTTTTGATACCCCTTTTAACCTTCTGAACTCGTTAATTTGTATATTTTATGCCTCTGAAACACCTAAAAATGAATGGGAAATGAACAACAAGAAATAAAGATAAAAGGCAAGCAACTAAGAAAAAGGATGTATTACTTATCAGTTTTTGTGTACGATGTGTAGGTCACTCACCAAAAGGGACCACTACACGACCGGATCACTGTGAGTAATAGTAGTGTAAAACACTTATATTTCTTTTGATACGTTAATGCATGAATTTCTGAAATTATGTTATTCGAATGAACGAATTACAAGAAATGGAATATAAAATTTGGATATGAGATGGGATTTATTCATGGTGCCATTATTGGGCCCAAGGCCATTCTGCTATTATTGGGCCCGAGGTTGTTTTGCTATTATTGGACCCGAGGCCGTTCTGCTACTATTGGGCCTGAGGCCGTTCTGTTATTAGAAGTGGGCCCGAGGCCGTTTTGTTAATCAAACATGAGTTACATACACACTCGTTTACATGTTTTAGTACATTATTATTATTCACTGAGCTTGACTCATTTCGTATTCATGTATGTTTTGTAGGTGGTCAGCCCGAAGGTCAACCCTAGGTCAGTTCCAAGAGTCTTTTGTTGGTTCAGTCTGTCAAGCCTCTCAAGTTAAACCCTTTTGTTTATTTTTGGTTTCTTCTGTATATTCCATTTTGCTACGGATATAGATACATTACTAATATGTAAATTATGAATCATCGCCCTTTTGTTTAGAGTGGCATGTTGTGGATTTATTGTTTTTGATCGGTATATGTAAATGTGGATGTATTTGATGTGTATACTCAGATCTTGACATCTAGACACTGCTCAATGGAAGTTTTCTATTTGTCATTATAATTGCTTCCGTTTTAGGCCCTGATGTTGTATAAATATTTATTAACTATTTTGTTTGGAAGCTTAAGCACAGGCCAGTCATGTCCAAACTTTTAAGGGCAGGTTTGGGTCGTGACAGAAGGAGACCTTTTTGGCTTTACAATCAACAAAAGTGTGGTTGGCAGCCAGCCAATCCATCCCTAAGATCACATCAAAGTTTCCAATGCGGAGGGGAATCAAGTCTACGTATAAGGTTTTGCCTTTTAAGGATATAGTACATGATCTGTACACATCAGTACTACAGGCAAAATTACCAGAAGGAAAAGACACAGACAATATATATCCTAAGGGTTCGGGTGTTGATGTCAGCTTAACAGCAAAGTGTGGTGAAACAAAAGAATGAGTTGACCCAGGGTCAATGAGGACATGAGCTAAATGACCATAGACAGATAATGTACCTGACACAACGTTTTCGATAACTTCTGGTTTTCCAGGTACCAAGGTAAAAGCCTTCCTTGGCATTTTTGGTCCTTCCTCTCTCCTCCAGATCCTGCGGGTTTTCTGACTAGGCCAGAGGGGCTGCCTGTAGGATTGGTCAGCTTTGGACAATCCCAGTACAAGTGGCCAGCTTGACCGTATTTAAAGCATACTCCCGTGTCTCGATGGCATTGTCCCCAATGAGCCTTTCTACACGTAGGGCAAGTTGGAATGGTGCTACCTCTGGGGTTAGTAGAACCTTGATTGCCTAAGCTAGTTGTGCCCGTATTCACCCTCTTGGGAGGCGCAATACTGGATCTTCTGTTGTCTTTTTTTCAAAATCGCTTCTTTTGGCTTGGTTCCCTAGAGCGTGAGGCTTTAATTCCTTTTTCCGTAATGTACTCTCGATCTACCACTTCCACATAGGTTGGTAGTTTCAAAACCTCAAGCCTATCTTTGATTTCAACATCCAATCCTACTTCGAATTTTCTTGATTTTCGAGCTTTAGTGGGGATGACATATGTCGCAAATCAAGTGAGTTGTGTGAACTTACTCTCGTATTCGGCCACTGTCATGGTTCCTTACTTTAGATGTATGAATTCCGACGCCTTTTGTTTCCGTAGTGAATCTGGAAAGTATTTTTCATAAAATACTTTCAAGAATCTTGCCCAAGTCGCAATTTCTTCTTTCTCCAAAGTGAGAAGCCACCATTCTTGCGCATTATCTTTAAAAGTGAAAGTGGCGAAAGTAACCTTCTGTCTTTCGGTGCAGGGTAGGGCGCGAGAAATCTCTTCCATGTCTTTAACCCAAGCGTTTGTTACCATTGGGTCTGGACCACCGGTAAATGTAGTGGGTTTCAGATCCTGGAATCATTTTATGGTAACTGGCTCTTCTCGTCGTTCTGGTATCCCATTGGTTATGTTAGTCTGCAAGGCTTGCGAAAAGCTAGTAACAGCTCTTTCTATTATTCCTTCTATCGTTTCAGTGCCACTAACTAATAATTCACTTCCGTTACCATTATTGGACATTCTACAAAGTAATAAACGAGGCATTATATTCATAACGCAACATAATATATAGCGTAACATATATAAAAATACCAACTTTACTATTTTTATAAATAAGATTACATCCTTGTCCAAAAGTCCAAATATGTTAATGTCTCATTCCTGTGGTACAAAAACAAAATAGGGATCAAAACCTATCATGATTAGCTTGCAAAAGAATTTTTTTTCTCCAAAATCTAGAGTGGTGGGTCAAACAACAATGAGAAGTAGTATTGCATAAAAAGCTTAAATTCACATCCTAACTGGACCACACCAAAACAAACCCATGCGGCCTGGACTGTGTAAATGGGGATGGACTGTATGTAGCCCCAAAACGCTCGATCGACAATAGCGATCCCTGTTTTTTCCCGTCATGTATTGTATTTCGGACTCGGGTCTAATGGTTGTTGTTGTTGTTGTCTTATTCTTGTTTCCATCCTTTAATTCCTTGTATTTGAGTTTTAAGATGTGTTGGGTAAGATTAGAACAGGTTGGTTGTGAGTTGGAACAAATGGTTGCTATCCAGAATTTGGTATCTTCGCTCGAGCGAGGCTTTTTGCGCTCGAACGAGCCTGGGGTTTGTGCTTCTTCGCTCGAGCGAAGGTTCTTGTGCTCGAGCGAGCTTTCTTTGATGTGTCTCTTGGATCGAGCGAGCACTCTTGCGCTCGAGCGTGCGTCTGCGTCTATATTGGACCTGAAGGTTGGTATTATTCGCTCGAGCGAGACTTTTGTCGCTCGAGCGAGCGAGCTGTATGTCTTGTGTTTCTTTGCTCGAGCAAGAACTCTTACGCTCAAACATGCTACTGGGTTGCAGACCTGAAGCTTCGCATTGTTCGCTCGAGCGACGCTTCTTGCGCTCGAGCGAGGTTCAAATATATCAGTTGGCAGCAGCGTGTTATAGATCACTTTTTGTTCTTCTTTTCATCTCAAACCCTAGATCTGGCAGCCTCTCTCTCTAAACACACTCTCTCTCTACAAATACTCCATGTTCTAGGAGTTTTCTACCCTAATCCCTTTGTAAGAAAGTTAGAGCTTGGCTTGGGCTTCCCATTTATCCGAAAATTTGTGGATTTGGAGCATCTTGGGTTTCACTCTTCTTCTCCTTTGGGCTCTTAACTTTGAGATAGGGATAATATACTCCTTCTTATGAGTTTTAACATAAATGTTAGGCATTTGTATAAATGTAAGGATTTTGGAAAGTTAGGGTTTGATTTGGGATTATAAAAGAGGGGTTTCTTGGTTTTGGACTCTATTGTGAATATGAGGTTTTGATATGGGGTTGTGGGTGTACAATTGATGAAATTGAGCCTTAAAAGTATTATTTGAGAAAGAAGAAAAAATGCCCTAATTGGGGTTAAATGAATTATTTGTCAAAATAATGAAATTAATTATGGGAATGCGTAATTGAGTTGAAAATGATGAGATTGGGGGGGAAATGTGATTATTGGTATAGTTGGATTTAAAATCGCTTACCTATGGAAAGTGTATTAATTTATCTGTTTGATAAATTTAATTATCTGTTTAGAAATAACTGTTTGGGCTATCGGTGGAGAATAGTCATGATTGTTGTAGAACTGCATGATGATTAGGTAAATTGAAACTAATCAATTGAAATATGTCATTGAATATGACGAATGGGTTATAACATTGAATATGTGATTAAATGGGTCATTGTATATAACAACTTGTTTAAATACATTGTATATGTATATTGTTCGGGAGGAGATAGGGGATGTACTCCATTGTTTGGGAGGAGATAGGGGATGGACTCCATTGATAATTAAGTTGGCCGGAGTGTTCAGGGTGAAAGTCCCGAAACCTTATGTACATCTGAATGATGTTGATAATTGAAGTGTTGAATAATGAAGTGTTGAATACATGAAGTGTTGAATATATGAAGTGTTGATAATATGAGTTGTAGTCTCATTTCAAATTGTTGATGATTGAAGTATTAATAATATGAATTGTAGTCTCATTTTGAATTATTTGAGTGAATAATGACCCACGCTTATGAATTAACTTGGGTAAATGAACAAAAGTGGATTTGAAATATGGATGTACTTGTTGATGGCCTTGTAAAGAATGTAATTAGCTTATAAGTGTTACCCATTTGTCGAATGCTACTGTTTTAGTTATTTCTCATATTTGGTTTAGCATATCTCTAGTAGGCTTTGGCTCACCTTACTTGGGACACAATTTTTCAGGTACAGGTGACATGCCGCCTCCAAGATCTTAGCTTGGGAGGTTTAAGAGTTGAAGACTCTTTTTTTTTTTTTGTTATTTGTTTTGTTGATTACATGTAAATGCAAGCCAAGGGCTTTACTTGTAAAGGAGTTAGAATTCTCCTTTTGTGTAACCAAGTAGCAACTTGGAAAGATGTAAGCCACAAGGCATTCTATTATTTTTGTAAACATCTGGAACTCATATGAAATACCCTCTTGTAATATTAACTCTGATATATGTATGGGAATGTGGTTATCTTTCATGAATATAGAGCTATTAAATAATGGGATTGTGTATTATTTTGAGGTCGTTACACATCCAGGTTGCTCAATGTATAATAGGTCATTACTAAAATCAACATTTTGAATATTAAGCCAAATGGCTAATGATGTAGTGCGGGCGATCATATCCTGGGGCAAGGTCGAGGATACGGGTGGATCCAAGAAAGCGTCCGTACATGTAGGCACGGCTCTGCCTCCACAGTAGGTATGGTACATCAGTAGGATCAGTCTGTATATATATTGGCCGACTCATCAATTGGGCAAGACCTGGATGCAGTCTCCTAATTATATCCTCCGAGTCTCCCCATCCTTCAGGTGAAGTAGGGGCAGGGTGCTCTGTTAAAATATTTTTCCAAATTAATGGCCCCGAGCTCCTCCCAAACTGCCTCATCAAGTTTAATCTCGAACATTCCTACATCATCAGAATAAACATGAGATTTTACAGAAAAGGACTAACGCCGTAAGTAAATATTTATTATTTATTTCTTTAGTTTATTATTTATTTTATTATGTTGTTATTTTATTTCTTATTATTATTATTATTTTTTTTTTTTTTTTTTTATTTCTTAGTCCTAACCATTACTCTAATACCACATTTATCACAACCCAACCCCAGGGGCTGAAGGTTGGAATCGCAACTTATTAACTAATTTTAATCGTAGCAAATTAAAGTGGCGCAGGTAGAGGCAAATGGAAATAAAAATAATTAAACGGAATATTTACTACATTCTACTATCTTGATAAAAAAAAAAAATGTACATCTACAGGACTTTTATTCTTTTATTATTCAGTGACCGACTATCAGTAAAAAAAACAAAGGAAAGAAAAGAAAAGAAAAGAAAAACAAAATAACGAATCAGCATCAAATTCTTGTGCGGGTTTCACTACACGAGATTACAAGTCTTTCTTACATCTCATTATCTGAAAGGGTAACAGCTATAAGCACATAACAGAGTGAGTAATATTATGTCAAGAGTATAGGGAATACAAAATAACCATGGATGGTTAGTCAAGCTAAAACAGTAACATAACTTAATTTGAATAAACAAATGATTTAAAGTGGCAGAAACTGAAATACAGAAATTATGTAAATAAATAATCATAACCACGGTACAGGACAGAACAAAACAAAATAGAGGTCACTGGAGTGACAGTTAGAACAAAAATCAATGGATCCACGACAAATAGAGGACCACAAAGTGGCCAACAGAGACCAATGGTTATTTAAGTCTCTCAAGGCATGGGACTCCCGTGGTAGTACTTACAGAAAATAATTGTTTACAAAATCATTATCAAATTATTTCTAAAATTTAAACAAATATATCCTTGGGTTTCATTTTAAGCAAATAGAGTTCAGAAAATAATTAACATAATTGAAATATAAATATAAGTTATAAAACATAGCTTGTATAAAATAAATTATGGTAATTCAAAACATACGTAAAATATATTATGGTGACTCAAGATATAATATAACTCACCTTAAGATTAATCATTTACGTTACCGAAATTTCTTCCTTTTTACTGACTTACTCAAAGCACCCTTCTTCTGTTCCTTACTTTAGTTTCTTATTTTCTGATGGTTAAACTATGCTTTATACTCCTATTTATACTAGTGTTGCTACTGTAAACTTATGCCATGTTTCCGAAGTCTATTATCCTAGGAGCTAAACCTCCTAAGCCTTATCTCCAAGTAACTTAACTTCCAAGCATGCAGGAGATTAGTCTAGAGTTCATGCTTATTTACACCTTGGCCCAAAGTTCATGCCTATTTAAACCTTGGCCCAAATATCTAAAATCATTACATTTTTTTTTTTTTTTTAATTTCTGTTGAGCTTATCTACAACTTTGCTTAATTCTATATTAATCCTAATTAGTATAATAATCCCCTAATTTTAAATTAAAATACATGCTTGTTATATACATTTATAAAATTCAATATTTTATTCTACGTTTGTTCTTATTATATTAATTCAACATTTTGAATGTCACAAATTGTCTTGTCACATTATCATAATTGAATTTGTAAATATAAAATTGTGGATCTCCAGCATTTTTCATACAATAATACATAATTGTATAGTTGAGTTTTTCAAAAATTCAAATATAAACTTGATAGAATTTGACAAGCTCGTGAGACTCACCACAAGTTCTGTTTTAATGATCCAAATTGTTCATTTTATACGACGTTCTATGTAAATTTTATCATGATTGTCTAAAAAAAATTATTTTTAAAAATATATTTGTCGTTTATTTTTTCACAGACATGTGATAAAATAAAAATGCTATGCTTATCAGATCAATCTAATTTTTTTTTCTATAAATGATATATATTGAGGATTCTACAAAATTAATGGTTCAAATCTTCGAAATAGAACTTTTGGTGAGCCCCACGAGATCGTCAAGTTCTCTGAAATTTAAACTCAACTCTAATTTTAAAAGTTATAAATTAATATTTTATATATATATGGTCATACTCCTACAAATCATTACAAAAAATTAAATTGAATAGACCCATCTATTCATTAAAAGACACTTTATCTTCTATATAAGGTGTAAGTTTTTCATTGTTTTTCACATATACAACTTTTACTTATGTTTACTGTACAAGAGATAAACTAACCACTTTTTGATAACACACATTTTTCTTTATTACGAGAACTCTACAAACTCAAAATTTTTACTAGAAATTTTTCTAGAAAATACATGTGTTGTTAAAATTTATTTTAGAAGTAGGACCCATCATTTAATAATTGAATCTAGATTATTCATAAGGATTCTTGATAAATTCTGAGTCAAGTTTCTTCTTTTTTACAATTTCTACTTAGTTATTCATCAATCAAATCACATTTCTACATCATTAATTTACTTTATATTAATGGTTCTACAATTTTTTAATGACGAATCTCTCTCTTTTCAGATCCACTATGAAATATTGTTTTTGTGGTTGATTGATAAATCCAAATAATTTATAAATTTATTATAAAATATTATTTTTCTAATGTCTGTTTCCTTTATATTATTAAAAAGCTTTCCATTTAAAAAATATGACTAAATATGTATATCACCACTAGTTCGAGTCTTGTCCAAAGCAAGACTACATCCTTTCCCAGATTATGTACATGTACCCACGAAAAAAAAAAAAAAAAAAAAAAGTTCGATAAAGAATTGATGGGGCCAATTGGAAAAATTGTTAGTGTACAAATTGGACACAACATTATGATATAGAGAGTCTAACTAAATATTTGGACGTTGTCTCATTTAAAAGAATTGTATTTGATTCTGTGATTAAATTATGTGTCCATAAAAAACTGAGTTAGTTGTGATGGAAGCTTTCCCACCTCCATAAATACCAAGCTCACTCTAATGGCTTGTCCAAGTGATTTTCAGGAAAGAAGATGAATATGCCTCTCTCTCTCTCTCTCTCTCTCTCTCTTTCTCAAGTGTACATATATAGGAGTTAGAAGATAAGTATAGTTGTATCGCTTTGTGGTGCTCGTAATAGCAAGAAAAGAAACAAAATACAAGGCATATCATATACATACAAAAAAAAAAATCCCCATTTTACCACAAGCTTCACTTGATCTTGATATATCCATTTGAGTTTGAGCTATATTTTCCAACTTTTCCACCGCTTCTCTCTCCTCCCCCAGCTCCCTCCTTCAGCATATAAAGATCTTGACCAGTTGAGGTATGGTGGTCCAACATCACATGATATATATCCACTTAAATTTTGTATCTCTATGTTCATATCTATCTATCTATCTATAAATATATATGTATGAACATACATGCTCACAAATGCCTTTTTAGATGATTCTTGATAGCTGTCATTCCATTTTTTAGTTCCATTTTTCTATGTTGATTGTTGAGTTTACTTTGTATACTTAATTTCAATGTATGACCTAGCAGGTTTTTTTGTTGTCATAGATATGAGGATTTCATTCTCAGCAGCCATCAAACAAGCACAGCCCCTTGTGAGTTTCCCACCAGGGATACTTAACATGGACCCCTTCATGGCCCGGCCGCACAGCAAGGACAAGGTGGTGGTGGTGGTGGGGGCCACAGGCACCGGAAAATCAAGACTTTCCATCGATTTAGCCACCCGGTTTCCGGCAGAGATTGTAAATTCCGACAAAATGCAAGTCTACAAAGGCCTAGACATAGCCACTAACAAAGTCACCGAAGAAGAGCGCCGCGGGGTACCCCACCATTTATTAGGGGTTGTAGACCCTAATGTGGAGTTCACTGCCACCGATTTCCGCCACCATGCCTCGTTGGCCGTGGAGTCCATCGTGAGGCGGGACCGCCTCCCGATCATCGCAGGTGGGTCCAATTCTTACATCAAGGCTCTGGCGATTGATGACATTGAATTCCAATCAAAGTATGATTGCTGTTTTCTTTGGGTGGATGTTTCATTGCCTGTTTTGCACTCTTTTGTATCCGAACGGGTCGATCGGATGGTGGAGATTGGTTTGGTGGATGAAATTAGAGGGATTTTTTATCCCAATGCTGATCATACGAGAGGGATTAGGCGTGCCATTGGAGTTCCTGAATTGGATCAATTTTTTAGAGAAGAACCAAATGTTGATGATGAGACTAAAGCTTTGATGCTTAAGGAAGCCATTGAGAAAATCAAGTCCAACACTTGCAAATTGGCTTGTTGCCAATTGGAGAACATCTTGAGGATCCAAAACCAGTTGGAGTGGAGCATGCACCGCCTCGACGCCACCGAAGCATTCCTCAAAGGCGGCAACAGCGACGGTAACAACATCTGGGAGAAGTCAGTGGCGGGGCCTAGTATCCTACTTGTTGACCAATTCCTCTACGAAGAAGGTTTTGGAGCATTCCTCACCTCCCAACTTCGATTTCTATGGCGGCAACGGTTGTAGCAGGGGCAACTATAGCTCATGTCCCTATTACAGCGGTTGCTACCGCAACTCACTAAGAGTTAATCAAGTCCACCCAATTTAGCTTGAGGTGGAATAAGTAATAAATCTCGAAAAAATTATTCAATAATTTTGAAATATCAACATGACACATGTTGATATGATACTCTCAACCAATAAATCAAGGAATATGGTGTTCGCGACAAATACAATTAAGTCAATGTCACTTTTTCAAATTCATTTTAGTATTATTATTGGTTTGAGAGTATTATGTCAACGTATTGAATTTTGAGTTGATATTTGGTAAATATTGAATAATTATTTGAGAAAACAATTTGATGCCACGTGGTAGGTTTTTTTTTTTTTTTTTTTTTTTCCCCAAGAGCGGTTGCTGTCGAGGTCGTTAACTACCGATATTTGGCGGGCATTACAGTTGGAAGCAATTTTGGAAAAATCCAAGCTGGCAACTAATTTTGGTACCGTGTGGTGCGGTACATTGTAGATTCTGTGAGGATCCAATAAAACAGTGTAGGCCCCACTTCTGTATAGTTGTGTGTAAGAGGGAGAACGAGATTTTTCTTTTTCTTTTTCTTTTTCTTTTTCTTTTTAATAATTTTATTTGTGCTTGGTGTGCCAATGTGCCATGTATTGACATGAGCTGTATTATTCTTAGAGAGCTAGTTGTATGGTATATATACAAGTGTTTATAAATGGTTGGGGTAAGGGTTGTTTGGGATGATATAAATAAGTGTATTTTTTTGTCTTTTTACGAAAAAATGTGCAGAAAAGTAGAGAGGTAATGTGATGGAAAAAAAATAAAAAGATTGATTATTTTTGAGTTGCCAAACTTGACCTTATAATCTCAATAATTTTGTAGTATTTTTTTTTTTATATATTATTTATAATAAAAAAATTAAATCGATCTAATAATTATTTTACTTATCTCTCAAAACAGTCCTTAGGTTTATTGTTTTTTTATTTCAGAAGGTGTCTTAGGTTTATTGTTCTTATTGAAAATGTATATAAAAAATGTATTGAAATATGTGAAAACATTTTAAGATATATACAAAGTTTATTGAGGCTTGGTTTGGAATACACTAAATAATACAAAAAGTCAAAAAGTTACTATCTTATTTAAGTCACATCATCTTATTTAAATCACATCACCTCTCTAACACATCACATCAAACCCAACCCAAACCCAATCCATATAAGCCAATAAGTCAAAAAATACACTTTTTTAGAATATTCCAAACCAACCCTGAGATTATAAATATTTTAAGATTTTGTATCAACTTTTTATTAATAGCCCAAGTTATCATTAGCATGACTCTTATTTAAATCTGTAATTCTAATTATCCAGAAAATATGTTCAAATTTGTGTCCAATTGTGTGTGCGCCTGAGATTGAATTGATAAATTGTGGAATTCATTTATAGAATTAATTTGAATCACATGTTGATATTATTGAAAAAAAATTCCAAGTATATAGTATTATTGAATTTTAATAAATTAAATTTAAACATTTTAAAGTTGATTAATAATGTGAGTTCAATTCAACTTGTATATATCAGCCTACTCAACTTAACTCGTAATCAACTTGATTGATACTCGTTTGAGTTCAAGACAAAATATAATTAAGGCCAAGTTTGGCAACTCTAAAATAATTTATCTTTTTTTCATCACATCATCTCTCTACTTTTTTGAACATCTTATCGTAAAAAGACAAAAAGTATACTTATTTAGATCATCCCAAACAATCCCTAAATCAATATTTTCTAAAAATAAATTTTTTTTTTTTTGGTAATAATTTTGTTGTAGTAATTTAAAAGTTCAAATTTAAAATTGAAGCAAAATAACACCATTTTGGGATGTTTAATTTAAAATAAAAATCAACATTTTTATCTCATTTTTTAAAAGTTTTAAATTTGAACTGTTGAATTGTATCCTTTGTTAAAGTGTCCTATGGTAAAAACTATAATATATGTATGTATATATATAGCATTGCATAAAAAGAATAGCAAAGGATCCTTCTCCACATTTTTTTTTAGTTTATTAAGTTTTACACCCAGCTTAAACACATTTTCAAAGCTGATTAAGTTTTTAGGCTAGCGTTTTATTTGTTTTGACGAAAAATATTTTTAAAAAAATATTTTGAAAAATTGTATTTAAATGGGATCAATTTAAAATTATATTATACTTTTATAGAATTTTAATGTAAGTGAAAGTTATTAATGTGTCACATATTATAACTTTCACCTGTACTGAATTCTATGAAAGTGTAATAATTTTGAATTGTTACCATTTAAATGCAATTTTTCAAATAATTTTTGTATGTTCTAGCATTTGGTAAGATAAAAAATGAAAGTAAATAAAAAAAGTTCTCTGTGATTAACGGAAAAAAATTTATTTAAACAAAAAATATTTTTTAAGCTAAAATATTACCACTACCACTGCTGTTACCATCCACTACCACCACGCCCCACTTTCAAAAAAATATTTAGGCTTTGTTCGGAAAAGTTTTGGAAATATAATTCTACCTCTTGATTTGCACGTGGTATTTGGTTACATTTTTCAAAAATTAATTACACATCTACTTTTAAAAACTCTTTCCAAGGCAAAAAAATTTGGGCTGATCAGTCGTCTCCCCGGATGTCCAGCCGATCGTCCTCCCGGATGTCCAGCCGGTTGACCAGAATAATGCAAAATTTTTTTCTTTTTTTTAACAATTAGCACCTGTTATTTTTTATATTTTAAATAAAAAAAATTCATAATTTTTTATGAGTTTTGAATAGAATTTTGAATTGTGTGTTCGGTTATGACTTGAAAGTTTTGTGGGAGCCGAATAAATCTATTACGTACAAAGGCCGAATAACTTGAGGAAAGAAACCAAATTGTGAATTTTACGGCTCCATCCCAGAAGGACGAAGGCCAAATAATCAACTATAGACCAGGTCGAGTACGAACAGTTAGCCGAATGAGGGATTAATCATTGGAAGAAAGGTGGGCCCAACCGTCAACATCAAGAACGACTATAAATAAGGAGAGTATTAGCTAACAAGAGGTATGTGAGAAAAAGTCTAAACTTGAGATATAAGTAACCAAAAGAGTATACACTAACTTGCCCGTCGGGGTGCTAATCTCGGCACCCTCGACCGGAGTGTTCATTCCTTTTCAGGTGACTGGCTGAGGATCTCGAGCGTCCTATTGGATCCAAAGAGTGTTTCCAAACCACTTCTCCACAATTGGCGCCGTCTGTGGGAATACTCCAACACATCCATGGCGGGCGTGATGGAAGATCCTCCGATAGTGGCTGACGACCTTACACCACAAGTTGACACCACTCCAAGCAATATGCTTGGACCAGAAAACATTACCGCACGAAGAGCCTTGAACTTCGACTCAGCTGCCCAGACATCACCCTCAACATCAGCGCATGAGACAATGCAAGCAATTATGGATCAGGCGAAGCAAAATGAACAGAGGTTGGAAAACATGATGGCTGAGAACCAGCGCCTTCGATAGGATTTGGCCTTGGAGGTAGCAAAATCCCAACAGGCCGCGTGCCAAGATCCGAGACAACCTCTGCGAAAGGATGGTCGACGACCTCGAATTCGGAGACAAGATAGTAGCAGTGATTCTGACTCGTCATCCCCAGGATCCAAAAAGAAGGGACGAGTCGAAGTCTCTAGCTCTTCTGAAGGGAGTCCGCACGCAAGGACTAAATAAAGAAGAAATGATTCAGACGAAGAGGATCAACATGACCCTTTGTACGACGGATCGCAAGGGCAGTACTACCTAAAAAGTTCAAAGCTCCATTGTTCACCCTCTATGATGGAAAATCAGACCCCACTGATCACATCCGTCACTACAAGCAAGCCATGACACTACATGCAGACGACGAGGCCCTCATGTGCTGAATATTTCCTAGCAGCTTGGGACCATTGGCCGTCAGATGGTATTATAAATTAAAACCGGCATCGATCAAGAGCTTCCATCAAGTCCAAAAATCATTCAGGGTAAGGTTCATCACCAATGAGGTCCAGCTGAAGCAGGCCGATTCTCTCTGGGCAATGCAAATTCAACCCGGGGAAACCCTATGTGCTTATTCGGCGCGCTATTGGGAATGCTTTAATCTCGTGGATGATGCCTACAATAACTCCATGGCCATCACCGCCTTTAAAATGGGGTTACACCCTAATAGTGCCCTCCGTAGCTCATTGACCAGAGGCCCCCCAAAACAGTCTGGTCGCTAATGAAGAAAGTCGAGGAATATTGCAAAGTGGAAGATGACGCCCTACGGGTTAAAGCCGGGCACAAGCCCAACAAGACGGCCCAATTTGAGATCGTTCAGCAGATAATTATGTACCCTCGCGAAGCCCTGAACCACGGAATCGGGCTAAACGAGACAGAAGACGAGATTCATGCCGATCAAATGACCAATGTCCACAACGGGCTAGTGAACAACTTCAAGTGGATGGCAGGCGCATCAGGCGCGCGGACAAGAAATATGCGAAGTGGTCGGAGCTGATCAGCACGGTTATGTCTAAAATTCAACATCTTTCGTTCTTCAAATGGCCACCCAAGATGGTCAGACCTCCCGACACGAGGAAACAGGATAGACGGTGCGAATATCACAAAGACCACAGATATGATACCGATAGTTGTTATGCCTTGAAAGATCATCTTGAGGAGTTAGTACAAAACGGTCGGCTTAAGCAACGCGTCCGAAAGAACAATTCAATCAAAACAGTTGCTCTACGACAAGATTCAGCCCCACTCGACGTGATCCATATGATTTACAGCTTGCCGACGACATCCGCAGTACATACAATTCAGTCACTAATCACACCATCGAAACAGCCCCATGAAGCTCCGAGTATTGTTTTTGATGATTCTGATTTGGTCTGCTTAACGCTCCCGCATATCGATCCCTTGGTCATCGAACTACGCATAAACCGATTCACTGTTGAATGTGTTCTCATTAACCAAGGGAGTACTTCGGAAGTTATGTACTACAAAACCTTCATCAAACTTGGCTTCACTGAGTCGGATCTGTCCCCGGCTCTTTATCCGTTATTCGGCTTCAACGCTAATCTAGAATACCCGTTGGGCAAAATCACTACCGGTTCGAGCGGGCTCCCGATCAGTGGATTTGGAATTCTTGGTTGTCAAGCTTCCTTCGCTGTATAATCTCATCATGGGGCGAACTTGGCTGCATACCATGCAAGTCGTGCCGAGCACCTATCATCAACTGCACCACTTCCTGACCGAACACGGCATTGAACAAATCCGTGGTTCCCAGAAATCGGCACAAGCTTGTTGTCTCCTTGCCGCAAAGACACCTAGAGAGCTGGAAGTGAATTCTATTGAGGTGCCGGATTGAGAGAGTCTCGACGATGTTAGGCGGCTCCCAAGTGAAAAGGCCACGGAAGCCCTAGATCGAGTTGAAATTGATGGAAATCCTGACAGGTTCTTCATGGTCGGCGTCTCCCTGAATAAAGTCGACAGGCAGTAGCTAATTACCTTCTTACTCGGCAACCTTGACGTATTTGCATGGTCACCGTATGAGATGCCGGGGGTGGATCCATCTATTTCTCAGCACCGTTTAAATGTTGACCCCAAATGTAAGCCGATTATTCAGAAAAGCCGGCGGTCAGCCGCAGAACACACAGCTGCCGTTGTTGAAGAAGTTGACCGGTTACTTGATGCCGGGGCAATTCGGGAAGTTACCTATCCTACATGGCTGTTGAATACTGTGGTTATAAAGAAGAAAAACAGGACTTGGCGTGTTTGTGTGGATTTCACGGACTTAAATAAAGCTTGTCCCAAGGATTGTTTTCCCCTCCCCAGAATAGACCAACTCGTAGATGCCACGGTACGTCATCAACGTATGAGCTTCCTCGATGCCTACAAAGGCTACCATCAAATTGCCATGCATCTGGAGGACCAAGACAAAACTGCATTCCTCACTCCAAGAAGAACCTATTGCTATAAGGTTATGCCTTTTGGGTTGAAGAATGCGGAGGCAACTTACCAAAGACTAGTCACTGCCATGTTCAATGAGCAACTCGGCCGTACTATGGAAGTGTACATTGACGATATGGTGGTCAAGTCCAAAGAAGTGCAAACTCATCTAGCCGATCTGGAAGAGACATTCGGCATTTTACGCAAGTACAAAATGAAACTGAATGCTTCCAAGTGTGCATTTGGGATCGGATCCGGCAAATTCCTTGGCTACATTGTCAACCACCATGGAATCAAAGCCAACCCGAGGCAAATCACAGCAATCCTGGAACTCAGCTTTCCTCGATCGGTCAAGGATTGATGGGGATAGCTGCCGCACTCAATAGGTTCATCAATCGTTCAATAGATCATTGCCGACAATTCTTTCGTACCCTACAGCAGGGTAAAGCTTTTGAATGGACCTCTGAGTGCGAAGCCGTTTTCAACGGCCTGAAGACTTACCTCCGATCAATTCCACTCTTGACAACATCTTCAGCAGATGATC